>JALMGJ010000005.1:41189462-42503212 GCA_023362775.1 Charina bottae | reverse complement strand
TAGGCTCTTTAGAATTTGATCCCTTTGTTTGTACAACAGGAAGGATAAAGTAGGTCACACTAAATTTCTGCCCTAATGGCAGAAGCTAGGAGTATGAGAGCAAAATATCTCAGTTGCATTAAGAGAAAAAGTTGCTTCTGTTCATCTCATTTGGGGGAAAAAAACATACCTCAAATCTTTTACATCACAGACTCCTGTGAGTCTGCACAGAAGCTGCAGAGTAGGCACAATTGTTTTGGGAAAAGGAGGAGAAGATATGGATAAAAAAATTACTTAGCCAGTTGAAAATCATCACTGCTTTGCTACGAAGGTGATATTATACTATTTTGCTGCTTTAAAATTAATTCCAGAGTCAAAGAATGAATACACCCTCACCACAGTCACAATTTTTTTTAAGTGAAGGGACAAATCTAAAGAGGACCTCATCACCAAAATGCAATTTCTATGCACATTTTAATATTAGAAACTAGAGTACTTGCAGAATTTAAATGCATTTGCAACTGCCTTATTCAAAAGAACTGAGAGTCAAGTCTAAAACCCACAAATAGCATCTACTGATTCTATCTTCTTTTTTTGCAACATTAAAAATACACACAACCAGAATCTGTTAATTCACAAAAATTACAGATGAAAATAAACTTCTCATTCAAATCACTCTAAGGAATTAGTTGTTACCATGGTGGTAGCAGCAATTTGATTACCAATGTAGAATGAAAAGAACTGATGCAAGCATCGTTTGGCCTAATGCCCAAATTAGCATTTCATACTATTATGAGAGCTATCCTCTACTATTAAATGTTCCAAAAATAAGTTGCTATATACCTTTAATGGCTGCTTCCCCATTGCCAAAGAGATAATCAATTATTGTAAATAAATGTCAATGAAACTAGAGAGGAAATAGTAGCTAGACTGTTTTTTGAACATTTCTCCTGCATTTTGCTTTGACTCCATATTCTAGGAACTTTTCCATGCAAAGGTTCTGTTCCCTGGCTTGAATTTGGCAAAAGCTATACAGACACTCAGCACCCTTCATTGTATACAAGGACAAATCCACTTTAAACAGTTGATTGCCCTCTGTCAACATGAACGCTGGTCTTACACCCACAACAGTTAATTATTGTGTTTCTTTCTTATGCCTTTTTCTTGACTTAACTACTGTAATACTTAGCCTTGTGCTTTTCATCTTTGGAGCTAGGCTAAGCTAAGCAATTAGTAGTTGTTGACATAACCAATATTTCTGCCCTAAGAAACTCTAGCTCTACATCCTCCTCCTCTCGATTCTCCACCCACTTCCCCTCTACGTGTCTGGAAGGAACAAAACTCCACTCCCTTTCTTCTGGTCTCGAAGGGGCAGGTAGGGGAGATATTTTTCCCCACTCTTTTCATCTCCGTAGAGATTGGCTCCTCTTCCTCCAAAGTCAGAGCAACAAGAATTGGTGGCACACTTCCCCTCCCCTCCACCAAGGTGCTTGATGGTGCAGTTTCTTTCAGTCTCCCTCTGCTACTCTCTCCTTGGTCATTGATCTGTCTTACTCTCCCCACCCCACTAAATCCCCAATCTTCCCAGGGTCAGAATCACTGGCAGCTGTAGAAACGTTACTGTGTGACCAGTTGGCTTCGGATTGCAAAGGTATTGTAACTGGAAATGGTGAAGGTGGAAAGCTTATATGCATATCATTCACTGCCTCCCAGGAACATTGAGCATCGAGATAGTCCTTTCCAGTAAATCAGTTTTTCAAGCCCAGCCCTCCTGTGCTGAGTCCAGAATGCATTTTATCTCAAGTTCTTCCTTGCCATCCCTCAGGATGAGAAATGGTGGCAGAGACAAGATGTGTTAAGGGGAATGAAACAGTGGAAAACCAAGTGTATTTTTAGCATGACCAAAAGCTGCAATCAAAAAGCTGCTTGTGTTACCGTGGGGAATGGTCCAATAAACTTGGCATCTAGCTTGGCTGGGAGCACACGGTATATAAACACACAAAATAAATATAAAAATGATAGTGTAAACAGAAGAAAGCCAGATGTGATCCCCTGGGGGGAGGAGGGGGATTTCTGGAATGATGATGGTTAGCAGAGCACTAGTAGGTGGATTTGGAGTGATCTAACTGCTCTTTAAGGAGGTGTTGAGCCATAAATGTATCCTTACAATGTGTCTCCTAGTCTATGACCATAATAAATTTTGATTTGATTTGATTTGATTTGATTTGATTTGATTTGATTTGATTTGATTTGATTTGATTTGGATCTGGATCTGGATCTGGATCTGGATCTGGATCTGGATCTGGATCTGGATCTGGATCTGGATCTGGATCTGGATCTGATCTCCAATGTGGAAGAACTGAGATTGGCAAAGTGGAAAAAGTGACAGTATTAACCACTGTTGGCCTAAAAGAGTGACAGCTGAATTCATTCAGCAAACTCTGTCAGAGGAAAAAAGTTCTAACCAATTGTCTTGCTGGTTCACATAGCAACAACTGTATTGCTCTGAGGTGTTTGTCCTTCCTTCTTGGAAAGATAAATGTATGGCTCAGCACCTCCTAAAAAAGCAGCTAGATCACTCAGAGGCCACCTACAAATACTTTGCTAAGCATCAACCATCTGGAAAGTGTCCATGTATTAATCAGGGTTGATTTTGATCTGAGAGTATCTTTACAGTAGAACACAGTAACACATGACTCCTAAGAAAGAGTCACATAGATTATTATGTTCCAAGTAGGAACACTTTTAAGCAAATTGGCAATACTGGTTACTGTTTAAAAAAAACAATTCTCAAACTACTACCCAAGATACTCTGTGATAAGGAAAAACATGTAGCCATTTAAATCTTCACATAAAATAAACCTAATGTTACATGCTTACAATGTTATTTTCCATCTACCACAACCTTAGTTGAGAAATCTAAAAATGTGACTGGTTATAACAAAATAAAGTTTTCTGAAAATGAAAGAGCATAGAGTTAAAGAAAATTTCTGCAGGTCATTTCTTTTCCCTTCTTACCGTATGTTGACCAATGCATGGGTCACCTTGCTGGCTGGCTCCTTCCACTGGCCGACATTACTAGAAAGCCTCAGAACTGAAAGAAAGAAAAAGTATTCTGGGATACCTATTTGACTGCAGCTCAACTGTTTCCAACTTTTGTGTTGCTTGGGACTGCATTTCCTTTTTCCCCTGCCTTTTTTCTTTTTAACTAGCTAAGCGTTTACTGGGGCAGGGTAATACGATACAAATACTTTGGCCACCAAATGCGAAGAGAGGACTCACTGGAAAAGACCCTGATGCTGGGAAAGACTGAAGGCAAAAGGAGAAGGGGACAGCAGAGGATGAGATGGTTATATAGCATCACCGATGTAATGAACATGAATTTGAGTAAACTCCAGGAGACAGTGGAGGACAGGAAGGCCTGGCGTGCTATGTTCCATGAGGTCACGAAGAGTCGGACACGACTAAACGACTGAACAACAACAACAAATATGATACCATGTTATTATTGGAGGAGATGGGGACAGGATGTTCAGTCTGTTTTATATTTTCCTGGGAAATTGGATGGCTTAAGGCTACTGAAGTCCTAATGTACATATTTTCTTCATTTTCTTGCTCAAACACAGCAGGAAATTGTGCTGTTGTGTTTGATAGCTTTGCTGGCAAATTTCAGCAGCAGAGTCTTGGGAACTTCAGGAGCAGTAAAAAAAAATGTAATGCTCAGGGACCATGTGCATTTTGTGTATTATCCATCCCCAATATGGATAAATAGATTCTTAGAAAAACACTTAGGAAATATGCAAATCTCATCCCTTTCCAAATATGTCCAGACACATAAACACAACACATGCTTTCTATGCTACATGCAGCAGACTTTTTTGTTGTTGTTGTTCAGTCATTTAGTCGTGTCCGACTCTTCGTGACCTCATTGCTGAAAATATAAATTATTAAACTAATTTTAAAACTATTATCTCCTTGTTGTTGTTGTTGTTGTTGTTTATTCGTTCAGTCGCTTCCGACTCTTCGTGACTTCATGGACCAGCCCACACCACAGCTTCCTGTCGGCTGTCGCCACCCCCAGCTCCCCCAGGGTCGAGTCACCTCCAGAATATCATCCATCCATCTTGCCCTTGGTCGGCCCCTCTTCCTTTTGCCTTCCATTTCCCCTAGCATCAGCATCTTCTCCAGGGTATCCTGTCTTCTCATTATGTGGCCAAAGTACTTCAGTTTTGCCTTTAATATCATTCCCTCAAGTGAGCAGTCTGGCTTTATTTCCTGGAGTATGTACTGGTTTGATCTTCTTGCAGTCCAAGGCACTCTCAGAATTTTCCCCCAACATAGTTCAAAAGCATCTATCTTCCTTCGCTCAGCCTTCCTTATGTTCCAGCTCTCGCAGCCATAGGTTACTACGGGGAATATCATTGCTTTAACTATGCGGATCTTTGTTGTCAGTGTGATGTCTCTGCTTTTAACTATTTTATTCCGTATTCATGAAAAAGACAGGGGTCCCCACCCCAGTCCACGCGATTGGCTCCCACCTGCAAACCAAAATTGAGATTTTTATCAAAACGATGGGACGGTTGAATTTCTCAGTAGAAAGGAAAGGAAAGAATGGTTGAGTTCTAGCTTCAGCTATACTCCCGATTCCTTATTGTATTTTCAGGTGCCAATCCTCTTGTCTGTATTGTTACTTCTCCTTCCACTACTACCTCTGTACTTCACACTCATATATTAAAGGCTAATTAAAATTATATGACAAGGATATGTATTGAACAGCAGTCATACATTATTATTAGGTTGACCATACAGTCCCGTTTTTTTAGCATTTTTCAACCGTCCCATCGTTTTGATAAGAATCTCAATTTTGTCCCGTTTTTTAAACCCGGCGGGAATGGCGCGGAAGGAGGATCCAAGCCGGAGCTACCAATTGGAGGCAGCCCGGAAGAGGAAGCCCTCCCACCTATCAGTGTGCGGCAAAGGAGGGCGGGGTTTGCAGGCGGGAGCCAATCGTGCGGGCCGTGGGCGGGGTTTGCAGGCGGGAGCGAATCGCGCGGGCCAGGGGCGGGGTTTGCAGGCATGGGGGCCAATTGTGCGGACTGGGGGTGGGGTTTGCAGGCATGGGGGCCAATCGCACGGACCGGGGGCGGGGTTTGCAGGCAGGAGCCAATTGCGTGGACCGGGGGTGGGGACCCATGTCTTTTTCATGAATACGGAATATTACATAAGATCCCGTCCCGTTTTGCCATCCCAATGTCCCATTTTTGTCTCAAGGAAATATGGTCAGCCTAATTATTATTTGCTCTTAGCCACACTTATAAAAATTTTACATTAACATAAAAGTCACCTAACGCTACTTACCCATGGAATATAGGTTATCAAAACTCTGGTGCATTCTGATGATTTCATAATAAAGCTCATCGTAGCTGCTAGGAGTTGGAAGAAAGGTATCTCCATAAGTGATGAACATATTAAACAGGTTTATCACCTTAAAAAAAAGATTATAGGCATTACTGAATAAAAATATATTAACTTTATTATTTTTAATCCAAACAGTAAGAGGAATTATCTGGGCAGCATAGGTTATTAAATAAATAAAAATACTAACATATGAAAAACAGCATATCGAAACATTAAAAGCACTGAAGCTATCACTTAGCTTTTATACATAAAAAGTGTTTGTTCAAAGTTTATCTTTTCTTTCCCTGACAAATTCAGCAGTACCTGAATGTTGTTAAGAGAGTGAAAACTACAGTCACCCATGACAGCAGAGAGAGCAAATATCATTCACCAAAAAGGCAAATTTGCATGGCAGTGTGTACCAGCTTAGATGTAAAATGAAGTCACACAAAAAAATCAGGCAAGCTGCTTCTATATACTCAAGGGTCTCTTGAGGGCACATAAATATGTAAATGTGTGAATCAAAAGGCAGAATTTCTCAAAATGTCAAGAAAAATATCTAAGAGCAGCTGTATCCATATTGTCAACTGTGTGAGAAACAAATTGAAAGGAAGGGAATGAGTTTATTCAACTCTCTAATTTTCTCTGGACACATGGCCAGGACTACACATGGCCCCTAAGCTTCTGAAACCCCCTCAGTGCAGAATTGCTGTACATTAGTGGCTATTTTCTACCATTTTAACCCTAGTAAGCATCTTAGAAGAGGAAGGTTTGGAGCTTAAAGATATCTGCTGTGAAATTAAAAGTAAAAAACTCCACTGTCAGCAATAAATAGGAATAATTCAAGGAAAAATAAAAGTAAAATGACATTCCCCAATTTACTACTATCCAAAAAGTACCTCCTTGGCTGTACAGCTATGAAACATTTGGATTTTCAGGCTAGCAATCAACATTTTAAAGAAAAATCACTGCAAGGAAGCTCTATCCTCATTTCCAAGTCCCAAACAGAACTCTAAAATTTTGTTTCCAGCCTGCCTAAAGCCACAAAGATCATTCCTATTAGAAGATGAAGACGCTCTGGAACTTCTTTTCTTTTTGCCATCACTGTTCTTTTGTCTTCTGCTGTTTTTGTTTTTTCTATTGTTGTTTCTTTTTAAGTGTTTTAACAATTGTGAACTGCCCAGAGTCACTGGGAGCAAGGCGGCATATAAATTTAATAAATTATTATTATTCATTGTCCTTAAACCATCTACCTGGGACACATGTAAATATTATAATAGAGAATACAAGTTACTAAACTAAACCAAAGTATAAAATAATATTCTTGACCTGGTTTTGCCCAGGGTTTGTTTGTGTGGGTGTATGGATGTGATTTATTAGCCTCATTCCAGAGCCTCTATACAGTATACAAAGTCAAATACACTACAAAGAACAATATAATACAAATAAAACTGTAAGCAATAATAAACAAGAATGGCCTGGTTCTTCCTCTAGCTGCTAATCAATAAAGGCCTTCCAGAAATCCAGGTTTTAGCTATTTTCAAGTAAGCCATAAGAGTGGGAGCCATTCTTGCCTCGGGGGTAAACTGTTCCAAGGGAGGGCAGCAGAGACTAAGATCACCCACTTTGTGCCCCATCCCGCCATACTTCCTGATAGGTAAAAGGTAAAGGTTCCCCCCGCACATTTGTGCAGACGTGTCCGACTCTAGGGGCCGGTGCTCATCTCCGTTTGTTAGCCGAAGAGCCAGCGCTGTCCAAAGATGCTTCCGTGGTCATGTGGCCGGCATGACGCGCAGAACGCTGTTACCTTCCCACCGAAGTGGTACCTATTAATCTACTTGCATTTGCATGCTTTCGAATTGCTAGGTTGGCAAGAGCTGGAGCTAGTGCAGGAGCTCACTCCGCACGCAGGACTAGGGATTCGAACCTCCGAAGTTGCGATCTTCCGATCGACAAGCCTGGCGTCTTACCCGCTGAGCCACCACGCCCCCTGTCCTGATAGGAGGGGACCCCTATTCATGCAGGGAGAATTTACTTGGGATAGGTGGTCTCTAGGATACCCAGGCTCTGAGCCATAGGCGGCTTTATAGGTAACAAAGCTCCTTGAGAACATTTGGAAACAGATCGGCTGCATCCGCAGTGGTGTTACATAACAATATACTGTGATTGCCCAGTAAGCACATGGGCCGCTGCATTTTGCAGCATTTGAAATTTTCAGGTAGTCTTCAAGGGCAGCCCCATATAGAGCAAATTGCAATAATTCAGGTACAAGGAGATAAGGGTGTAAGTAACCTTTTCCAGAGGGTCATGTTCTAGGTAAGACACTACACCAGCTGCACTGGACAAAGGTTAGCAGGAGCCGTGTATCTAGGAGGACCCCCAGATTGGGAGTCTTTCAGGGTAGAGCCAAGTGCCAAGGTTGATATACTCCAGAACCAGTTGGCTACTGAACCAACAGCTACTCTGTCTTCACTGGTTTGAGTTTGAGCCCATTTCTCCCCATCTAGACCCTGGAAGCCTCCACACGGCTGGTCAGTACTTCTCCCACATCTTCTATGTAGCCTATGGCAGCATAGCATAGCATATACAGTAGATGTTAAAAGGTTCCCTTAAAAATAAAATAAAAACCAAGCGTTCTTTATCCTCAGTGGGACTGAATCTCTCCACAGCTACTCACCATCAGAGCCAAGGTAAAGATGTTGTGTTTTGCCAGCAAAACAGTTTCATTAGACATGAGGAACTTCAACAGATTAATCAGAGCTGGAGGAAGAATTTAAAAAAATTGAATAGAGTTTTATTTTCATAAAGCCAATACTTGCCCAAAATGTAAATAAGAAACTGAAGTTGATTACTTAGAAACCTATCCTTCACTGGTACGAAAACTTCAGTTTTAGTGACAGTTTGTCCTAGATTTATCCTACTTGCACATTTTTATGTTAAATTAACTTGTCAGTCGTCAATAATAAAAGGGATTTTTTTTCCTTACTGATCACCTTAAGTAGGAACAAGAGTATGAGAAATCAATTGTTTTCAGCACAAAAATCAACAAATCAATCTTAGATGTCACTTTTGCTGATGGTACACAAGGCAGAACCATGTATGGTACAACTCTGCAGCAGCTTGACTAGTTTCACTCAGGGTATTATATTTGCTTGAATACAATATATGTTATGTCAAGTTACTTAGGACAGGGCAGATCACTTTGGACTCAGGAGCTCAGAAACACTGCCTGGAGACCAAAGTACATTACACCCTTGATTATGCATCTTCTTTTAAATCTATTTTCAGCTAAACACAGTAACCATGGTGGTAAAAGCTGGCATCACAAGTAGTTTATGAGGCAAGAATGTATATCTGACAACATTATTACAATCACAAAATAACAGTAGAAAGTAATTTTCATACAAAGGCATTTATATTTTACTTGAAATTTATCTTGTATATAAAAGACTCCACTTCTGAATATGTGAACTGGAAGAGTGAACATCATTTTCAGTTCTTAACAAGGAAATTTTGCTCCAAAGCACACATTTCACAGCCAGGAAGTTAAAATTGTCCAGTTTAAGTCCATTTAGAAAATTGGAGAGCACAGAGTTCACCCTTGTTACGGAGCAATATTAATACATGAGATGCATTGTTGGGTACATGGAACTATCATAAACTATAGGAGGAAGACACAGAGCTTGACCAAAGACCTGAGAGAGCATCCAAGTTTGAGCAGGAAGTAACCTTTGTGAAAATCTTCAATGATTGTTTACTACCTAACTAATGATCACCTTGATTAAAAAGTCATGCTAGAATGATGAGTTTATATGCAGACATGACTAATGAAAGGAGTCATGCCAGACTGACCAGGAAGAATCCTATTTCAGATCAGCACTACTGTATCAAAGATGGGCACACACTGGCTAGGACATGAAAAATGAGACCCACCCAAAACACATTCCAGAGATAATATTCTAGAGGTTGGAAGAAAACAAGTCTGAACATCTCCCTTCCAAAACAGGGAGTAAAATTGCAATAATGATTGGGTTTGGCTAAGTTGGAAATTGCCAATCAGAGTCCAACATCTTTCCATCAATGTTCTTTCAATGGGAGGGAGCTTGATTGGCTATCAACCCTTCTTAAACTTGCACCTAAACTTATGAACCCTGCTACTTGAATCATTCTTGAGTAGGAACAGTTACAAACAAAATTCAGGATTACAAGTTGTGTCTGCTAGTTTGAGTGATGCACATGATGTATGAGTGAGAGCTGGTACAGCAGTCCTTATAAGGGTAAATGAGACCAAAATATCTTTAAGCTCTGGCTGCTAGTATTCCAGTATAAATCAAACATAATAAACTGGGTTGGAGGGGGAAGGATACAGATTATTTACTGCAGTTTTGCTCAGATATCAGTGGCAGCTTCCCTGTCCTATCTCTGCAGTGTAATGATCAATGGCAGATATGGTCTTGTGACTCATCCCTCTAGTGGCAAATTATGCTTGCCCAAGCACTATGGGAGGAGGAATACTATGTAGATGGAGGGACTGAATGGATGAAGTGTGATGAGTTGAAATAATTCTATTCCATTTGTCATTCTGAGCTGACTTTCATCCTTTCTTGTATTAATTTACACTAACCTAAGCATGCAGCCTCCCTAGAACACATTTTTCTAGAATAGCCTCCCTAGAACACATACAATAGAGCACATTTTTACTAGTTCAACCAATTAGGACATAGTTGCCTCCCTGTATGCTCCTCTGAGAAAGCTACTGTATGTGTCAGCTGTGATAATTTCTAGACCAGGGCTTTCCAAAGTGCTGCCGCTGGCGACACACCCGGCGGTGGCGGCGACACGCGCACGCACGGCGGCGGCGCGGGGGGGCGTGCGGCGGCGCGCACGAGGTGGCGGCGCGGGAGGGGCGTGCGGTGGTGCGGGGGCGTGCGGCAGCGCGCGCGTGCATGGTGGCCACCGTGCACGCGTGCGCCGCCGCTTCCGGGTGGTGTGGCGACACACCACGCTGTGTGTGGCGACACACTTTTGTGTCGCGACACACAGTTTGGAAAGCTCTGTTCTAGACAGTTTTACCAGATTTGAGAGGCACTTCAAAGGGGAAATTGTACTGGAAATTTGAATCAATAAACTTATGCAACTGTTTTTGAAGCATATTCTGTTTTGTGGCTGATGTGCCCATGGGGAACAGAGAGCTAAATTGGCTTAAAGTTAGCCAGCTCAACTCATATAATTAAATTGTTAATTATTTTAACCAGGGGCAAAGGATTGGTTACTTTAACAGCATGGATGCAGTGTATTGTCTCTCTAAAATTGCGAATCATCTTGACTCAGCAAACATGAGAATATAAATTAACTTTCTGGCTTCTGTCAAGGAGTTCATTTGTGGCTCACTGTTTTTGTTTTCTGTGTGGGTTTTTTGCTTGTTTTTATTTTTGTTGGTTTAAAAATAAATACTTTCCTCTGGAAGATTTGGATACTTTGGGACCTACTGTGTTTTGTGTTGTTGGTCAGAAACATTACAATGGCTAGATTAAAAAAAACTCAGTATATGCAGGGCACAGAAAAATATATTCATTATACATGCATATTTAGCTATTCAGAATTTATTTTAGTCAGTGATCATTAATAATTGCAAGTATGAAAGAAGACAAGAGAAATAAGAAACAAATAGCCACAGTAGTGACAGTTGTTGGTGTCCTCTGAGCTTGCAAAAGTATCTAACATACTGAGAGGCAATCAAAAGTGATTTGAAAAGGCAGTGGGAGGATAAGAAGGACCCCATGTTCAAATAAACATGTAGATATTGCTGTAGATCAGGTTATTTATTTCGAATGGCATAGCAGAACACAGGATCATTGTTCAAAAATTCACAGAATATATAAATATGTATAAAATGTAAAACGTTGAAACAGATTATTTTAAAAGCACAATGCGAATACTAAGTGGAATTATAAATAAAATTAAATTATGTATGAGCAGTTACTAAAGTGGCTAAGCCTATGGCCGAGTATCTAGATTGTTTAGCCATTGGACAGCAGTGCCCTCAAGATGATGTAGTTCTTGCAGGGAACCTTCTGAGGGGGCATTCCATCGCGATGTGATATACAGTTTGCGGGACATTCCCACAATCACAGTTAGAATTATCGGCCAGCCCCCATTTATGTTTCCAATATTGGCACCTGCCATGATTAGTTCGAATCCGGTTAAGCGCTGTCCAGTTTTTCCTTGGAAGATCAAAGCCATGGGGGCGTTGTACTGGATCAGACACTAAGTTAAACAGATCCGGGTTAGAAATTGCCCACTCCTGGCGCCATGCTGTCTCAATGTCGAAATCTTCTCTTACTAATTGCTGTCCGAGTTTCCTCGCATTTCAGCCACTCCCTTTTTAAGGCTAATTGTCTTCTAAGGTGTGGGGGTGGTATGTCAGATAATACCAGTAGCCATTCGGAAGGCGTCGATTTAATGGTTCCTGATATTAGCCTCATGGTGTGGTTAAGCTGGAGGTCATGTCAGGTGCAGTGTAGACTAGCCTCCTCGTGGTGCACCACGGGCAACGTGACTTGTCACGGCTGAATAGTCTACACATCTGGCTGCTGGACCTCACAAGGATTTCCCAGCAAGAAAAAGCAGCAAGAAAAGCAACATGTAGATCAGGTAATCATATAACTAACAGACAAAGAAAATAATAGTAAGTCATCTTAATTCAAAACATCGTTTAAGTAAACATAACCAAAAAGAGAGGTTTGTTGTTGTTCAGTCGTTTAGTCGTGTCCGACTCTTCGTGACCTCATGGACCGTAGCACGCCAGGCCTTCCTGTCCTCCACTGTCTCTCGGAGTTTACTCAAATTCATGTTCATTACATCGGTGATGTACAACTGTGATAACTGACAGTTTGGAAAATCACTAGCAAACAAATACCACAACACTTCATTCTCACATGTACAGAACAAAATATCACCCTCTGAGCATAGTGTGTTCACAGCAGCATTAATCTGCACAAACAGATAGAGGATATTAATTTGCCACTCAGAGCACTATGCTCTTCTCATCAATATATCCAGTTTGATTTGGCTTCCAGTGGGAATGGTGGACTGAACAGCTGTGTCCGCTGGTTCAGCGGGCGGAGCGGACAGCACGGTAACTTTTTTCAGGCTCAGGCAGGTTTTCCTGAAGCCCAGAAACGTTCTCCGGATCAAGGAGAATACCTGGAATCATCCCATCTGTCCTCTGGACTGCTGCTTGCAGCCAGAAGATTGTAAACAGCATTTTGCATTCAACTGGTAAGAGTCAGCTGAGAGGCGGGGATTTCATCACTTTCCAAGCTGCGCTGTAGCCTTAAAGGGACACTAAGTCTGGCCATCCCATTTCTAAATCACCAATTTGTATTTTTTTTTAAGCATCATCATTGGCGATCACTCGTAGCCGAGTAAGATTGTCTTCCAAAGGTAAAATTTTAACAGTGGATCCGTAAGTGGCTATAAAGGCCAATTCTGGATCCGCACAACCTCCCACAATGAGGGCATAGGTTTCCAGGTGGGAGACGGTCATGATGAGGGTTTGCCTGACGTGCCTTCCTTTTAGCTCGTTTCTCCCTTTCGCCCTGTACTCGTGCTTCTTCAAAGTCCATAGCGCCATTAATAAAGGATGACCTCCAATTGAAACGCTCATGAGTTAGGGCTTCCCAGTTCTCAATGCTGATATTACATTTTTTTAAATTAGCTTTGAGAGTATCTTTGAATCTCTTTTGCTGTCCACCAATATTCCGTTTTCCATTCTTAAGTTGGGAGTAAAGTAGCTGCTTTGGAAGACGATGGTCAGGCATTCGAACAACATGACCGGTCCATATGTACCCTATGTACATGTGTATAAGCATATGTTCCCTAAGAGAGGCTTTCTACAGCGAGGAGAAGCTGGTTCTCTTGGTGCTTAATGTTATTTTTGGGATTACTTTTTTAAAAAAATACTTTTAACTTTTGGAATTTGTTTTCCTTCCAAAGGAAATTCCAAAGATTGAGACTAAAACAATTGTCTTCCTGTTATTATTTTTGTGGTAAATTTGAAGATATCATCATTTTCCTACACGTTGAATTGGCTGATTTGAACCTTCAGCTTTCTGTTCACTTTCCCTTGACTGTCTGTTATCTCACTCTCACTTTATGTAAACACATTCCGGAATTCCTTCATATCTTTGACTTTCGCTGGTCAAGCTCCTAGGGGGCGCCATAATCTACTATGTGAGAAATGGAGGATTTCGAACAAATTCTTTCTGACCTTCACCAGGATTTTAAACGGATTTCTTCTGACTTATATTGGGCTTTTATGTAAGATATCCAGGATATAGTGGAAAACATGAAATCAAAAATGTGCCATCAGGTTGGGGATGTGGTGGATGAAATTGATAGAAACATTTTTTTCAAGACTGAGATTGGGATTTTTATCGAGATGCTGAAGGTTGGATAATGGAGTTGGAGAAATCTAAGGGAGAGAGTGATCTGCAAGCCATAAGTAAAATTGATCTCCTGGTGGAATGCCATGAAAAGAACCTGGAATCTTTGAGGGGGGCAGTTGGGCTGTTTGATTCTTTCAAGTGGAAAGCTCTGTGCATATTGTGGGGATATGTAACTGCTTTGGTTTATTTTGAAGTGGGATAAGGGTTGAAGAATGTTCATCTGGTTAGCTTTATTCCCTTTCAAAGATATGAAATTACTGTTTTGAATTGTTTCTGTTTTTGGGGTTTATTAAGATTGGGATTATTAAAATTGTTGTACTATTAAGTATAATAGCAGACAACTTATGTGCTTTTTAATTTGATTCTTATTATAGTAGACAGAAATGCATATAATAGTGGTAGGAAGGGAATAATTAAATATGTTTTATCTTTTGGAGGGGAGAAAGAGGTTTAGGAGGTTTATATGAACTTTTTTTTTCTTTATTTTAATATAAGGGGGAGGAGTAACTGTACTTAGTAATTTTTATTATGTGTTAAAGTGGAATGACTTATAGAAATAATGTGGTCTTTTGGTTTAATATAGAGTAAGAGATTGATTATGGAAATTTTTGTATATCCTTGCTGTTAAAAGTCGGAAGCCACATCTTTTTGTAAATTTGAAAAAAAATTCTTTTGTGTTTTTGCACTCTTTTAGTTTTTTTTTCTTTCTTTGTAGTTTTTTCTTTGTTTTTTCTTTGTAGTTTTTATTCTTCTCTTCAAACTTAATAAAATTTACTACAAAAAAAATATGTCCAGTTTGATTTAAATACTTGGGATCATGGACAAGACCTTAATGCCATATTGATTCAGGTCAAAATAGACTTCTGCTCACATTGTGCTTAAAGACATCGGACTTGAAAGCAAAGCAGCAATTCTAAATAGGCTCTCCATATAGCAAAGATGCAGTTAAAACACGTTTCCAAGGTAACTAAGCTTCCATGGCAAATGTTGCCATCCCAGGCAATCACTACTTGGGACTAAGACAGCTGCCCTTTAGTCTCTGTGCTAGCAGTTCATTGGGAACTTCTCCCAGTAGTAGATAATGTGTTTTATTTATTGGTTCAGCTTAAAAAATTCACTGTCAAATCTTTCAGCCAAAGACTTGGAATCCTCCATATTCTACAGTCAATGGAAATTTACCTGCCTTTTACTAGGAAACATCTACCAAACACAGAAATTATGATCTACTGCATTATCCCAACAGCTTAAAATAATCTGGAGAAACAGGCCTTTCCATTAACCATAAGGTTTTGCTTCCATCTCCAAAATTTCAAAGCACTTACAGTTCTACCACATACTTTTATCTATCAACCTGCTTCCAGCAACTATCTAATAGGCAGAAATCACAGGCCGATAACAATCTGCTCTAATCCAGGAATGGAGAAGTTCTATCCCATGAAACTTCTGGATATAATCCTTATTATGAAAGGACAATGCACCAAAGGGCTCCAAGGTCCTTGCTTTCTCCTGCATCCCCCGAAAAATGCTCTTTTCCTTTTGCAATTACTTACTCCTTCTTACAGAGGAGGGAAGGTACATGCTCAAAGTCTCTTCCATGACTTCAGCCTCCTTGAAGCATATAGGGGGATAGAGGCACTGGGAACAGAACATAAAGAATAGAAGTGTATTTCCACAACAACCCTACAAGCAAGTGATTAGGATGGATTAAATTAAACTATATCTGAAAGGCATTTCCTAATTTCTAAAGAGAAATGGCATCACATTTTTTCCTCTATTCTTTGCTAAATCCACAAGAATGGTGTCTTCAAATCTTAATTATGTTGGGACTATTCTGTAATAGAAGTTCAAAGGTATATACCTATTCCTTAGAGCAGAGCTTTCCAAACTTTTCACGTTGGCGACACACACCAATGGCGGCGGTGGCGGTGGCAGCACGGCCTGCGGTGTCCTGGTCTGTCGCGCAAAAAACCTGGAAGCGCTGATGGGGGGAACCGAAAGAAGCTGCACCCCCACCAATCAGTGGCGGTGGTTCCCCCATCAGCGCTTCCGGGTTTTTGCACGAGACACCAGGACACCGCAGGCGACACAGTAGTGTGTCGCGACACACACTTTGGAAAGCTATGCCTTAGAGTTTTCTGAGGTGCACCCCACTGCGGAGAGGTAGGATCTGTTTGACCAGTCTATCACAGGTGCCTGATGGACCCAGTAGGGTTCCAGAGAGAGCTTGGGATTGTCCCTGAGGCTGTGGTACACAGTGCAACCGAGGCCATAATCACCACTTGGAATGAGAGGGCAACAATGGCCATGGATTGGATTGTGCCTGGTGGACTCTTTATGTGCATGGATCCCAGAGGGTCAATCAGTTATCAGAGGAGCTCCAGGAGATGAAGCAACATAAGAAATGCCTTAAATGTTGCTGGAGGTAAATGAAAAGTGAACCTAACTGAGCACAGATAACAACCTTCCTTAGACATTACCTTGTGGCAATAAGGGCAGCAAAATATACAGTAGTTACTTTCTGGCAAAAGTATGTTTTAAGCTGCTTAAGGTGTCCTAGTCCCTCCTAGGTAGGTAGGGCTCAGGGGAAGATTCACAGGGCCACTGTGAGGACTATTTTGGCATCTGTCAGATAAAGTGACTCAGATTTGCTCTGAGTTGTACTCTAGATCTACATGTCATATGGAGGTACCTGTGATGCAGTTTCTGCCCAGTTAACTGTGAGTCTATTGGTCCCATTGAAGTGGACTGGGTCCTTCGAGCTGTGAGTTCAGCTACTTGTGGTTTAGATCCATGTCCCTCCTGGATGGTTGAGGACATGAAATACTTAATGCCTCCTTGTGGGAGGGTGTGATGCCTGAAGGAAGCAGTCATCCACCCTGTCCTCAAGACGCCATTGCTGGACCCAATGGAATTGGACTATTTTCATCCATTCTCCAACCTTCCAGTTTTGGGAAAAGTTGTTGAAAAGGTGGATGGCCTGCAGTTTTAGAGGGCTCTGAAGGAAGTGAATTATATGGACCCCTTTCAGTCAGGATTCATACCTAGTTATAATACTGAGATGGCACTGATGGCCCTCTTCAATGACCTTTGATGGGTTTGAGATGGGGTTGTGCATCCATCCTGGTCTTCCTTGACCTCTCAGCAGATTTCAATAGCATCAATTATGTTATCCTTCTGAACCAGCACAGGGTACTGGGAGTGAGAGGTATAGTGTTCTGGTGGTTCTCCTCCTAGTCTCCCAGCAGATGGCCTTCACAGGTTACCATGCTGCCATCAAAGCTAATAAGCACTGATTTCCATGACTTCAATGAATTTGTCCAACTCTTTTCTGAAGCCAGCTAACATGGTAGCCAGCACCACATCTCATGCTAAAGCAAGAAGAATTTATGGGAAGACAATGTGCCCACAGCAGAAAGCACTGGTATTTAGCTTAATTGTGCCAATTACATCTCTTACCTGATTTCCTTTTGCTGTGATAACTCCAAACAAAGGATAAAATATAAAATAGCTTGTTTTTCAGGATTTTTATTTTAAAGAACTGAGATTGCTACAAACTTTGGACTAATTTACAGATAGGCACTTCCTCTGTTTAGCACAAAGGAACTTCCCTGTTCACAAGTATATACTACCTTTCAACACCCACCATTCAGGAAAGCAACACTGAAGTCTTGTCCCTTTCAATAAAATGTCTTGGGAAAAACACTAATATTCTTTTGCCAGCTGCTATCCTTTCTAATTTTGCAATGCCATCCTAAACTGAAATAAATCAACATCACATTTCTTAGTAGCATGAAGTTACCATTTTGTTACATTATACTGGTCAACGCAAAAGAAAAATAAAGGTAAAGTAATTTATGCAGCTTCTGTATTCAAGACAGGTTATACGGTAGAATGAAGGAGGATATACCCGAAGTATTTCCTGCTTCTTTCTTCTAACCACCAGATTAAAATTTTAGGACTTATACTGGGGTAGTCAAATGCAGGTCAAATAGAAAGCTCTGCTGAAAATATTTAGTGTAGAAATATGCTAAAATTTAAACTGTAGTGAGCCTTGGGGGTAAAGCAAGCTAATACTAATATTAAGGTATTGAGTGCTATGTCTCATAATGCAACTTTATCAACTTCCTCACAAAATCCTGAGGAAAGATCTTCTGCTTGCTTCTTGAAAATCAGACTCCAGAGCAATTATTCGTATAGATGTCCTACATCTTGATGTATGAAAATACAAGGTGGCAAAGCAGGAAGCTAGTCTCTGGAAAGTTTCTACCAAATCTATGCCTCAACACTCACATCATGTCAGCTCTTGCCTTAGGCAACACTCACCTATTGGGAAAAAAATGAAATCTTCCCAAATGTATTCTCCTCATGATTTATTAATAAACACTTCAGCTGAGAAGAGGCTGAGGGAAGAAAGACCACAGTGATTGACTGTGCAGGTTTTAAAAAATGATCCTAGATTTTTAAAATTCAGGGAAAAAAAATCGAAGCATAAGGCTATTTGCCATCTTATTCAAAAAGGCAAGTGTTAGAAAGCACAAGACATGGAATAACAAAGAAGTTGTAAGAAGGTAGGTTCTTTCTGAATATTAAGAAAAACAGCAAGAGCAGATCACAAATCCCCAAGGGAGGATTCCTGCACTGAACAGGACTCGGAGATATAAATGGCTGCTTGCAACTCTATGATTCCATGAAAAAGTAAAAGATCAGTGAAAGGCCTATGAAATACAATGGGAGAAAGGTCAGACCTGAAATGTGTCACTAAGATAGTTGCTTGAAGTGGTAGCATTTGTTTTGAGCTCTAGCCAAGTCAAGAGAAGGAAGCTAAAGCACAAGAAGCAAGCTGCCATGGACACCAGTGGGATTACTCCTGTAGAAGGACCATTTGGGTGCAATGAGAACCTATCTCCAGGTATTTAAAGAGATATGCATAGAATCAGAAACCATCAACTTTAAATATTGCTAAAAATGTACTATGTTTTCTCTCTCTCTTATGACAATTACTAAAAATTTGTGGTGTAGTTTTTAGCCACTCTGAGGTAAGAAACACATGAAAACTGAAAGTCCTAAAGTAGGCTTAAAATAGCTGGGGAGAGGTAGGGAAAACAAAAATAAAGATAAAACCTCCAAAATCCAAGAAAAGAAACACAAAAATCTAGGACCTATTCTTGCAGTCATTTGGCTTTGTCTAAACATGAAGTGCAGCTTCTAAAAATCTGCCTACTTCTGTCTAGATAGAAGTGGCAAGATCCCACAGATAACATAGTAATCCCATTAAACCAGATGACTGAGGTCATAGGGCATATATCTACTAGAAATGTTTACTGAAGAGCACAATAGAAAGCAGTAAAAAGTAAAGGTAAAGGTTCCCCCCGCACATTTGTGCAGTCGTGTCCGACTCTAGGGGCCGGTGCTCATCTCCGCTTGTTAGCCGAAGAGCCAGCATTGTCCGAAGATGCTTCCACGGTCATGTGGCCAGCATGACGCAGAACGCTGTTACCTACCCACTGAAGTGGTACCTATTAATCTACTTGCATTTGCATGCTTTCGAATTGCTAGGTTGGCAAGAGCTGGGGCGAGTGCGGGAGCTCACTCCGTCACGCGGGGCTAGGGATTCGAACCTCCGAACTTGCAATCTTCTGATTGACAAGCCTGGTGTCTTACTCGCTGAGCCACCACATCCCTTAACAAGCAGTAATCAAGGCTAATAGCTCTGAAAACTAAAAAGGTTAATTATGAAATCAAATTAATTAATTATAAGGAACAACTCTTTTTAGCATTATCTACCAGCAGGCTTCTCAAGAAAAGGTCTCAATTTTAATCGGCTTCCAAGAAAAAGGAATATTTATTAGACAAATTGGAAAGGGCTCAGAAGACCTACTTAGAAGTAACAAAGTTTTGGCTAGAAAGACAGACTTACAAGGCTAAAAGAAAGAGATACTCAAAAGAGAGGAAGCCTGAAAAATTTGACCAATATAAAATATGCACAGGACTATTACAACATAAAGATGAACTGACTGCTGTTCATAATTGTAGACAGAAATAAATGAAGTTGTGGAGTCCTTGGTGCTCTCTGAGCCTTGTTGTTTTCTTGCAGATGTTTCATTGCCAGGCTTGGCAACATCTTCAGTGCGAAGAGGGAGTGGGACTTGCTCTCTGTTTATATACCATGGCTTGTCCTGTTTATGTTGGTGGGGGTGTTGTTCTCTCCTTGGTAGTTCCTTGATTGGGCTGTTGTTTGCTGCTTGGTTGATTGACTGAGTTAATAGTTCCTTGATTAGGGTATATTGTGCTGTTTGATTGTTCTTCTGGTGCTAATCCTGGTGTTAATCTTTGCATATCTGGGTGTTGATTGCTGGCGAGGAGGTGTTCTGGTCTTCTAGCTTTTCTATTGTCTCTTATGAATGGTATGTAAATGTTGTTTGCCTCTATGTGTCTATTGATGGCTGCTTTGTCTGAGTGCCAAGCTTCCAGGAATTCTCTAGCGTTTTTGGATTTGGCTTGGTTTAAGATGCTCACAGTTTCCCAGTATGGTTGACTCTGTCCATGTGTTGTGAGATTAAGGAGTTTTCATCATGTCTTCTGACTGCTAGTTGGTGTTCATGGATATGTTCTGCTAGTCTTCTGCCGGTCTGTCCTACATAGTGGCTGTTACAGTCCTTACACTGTATGCTGTAGATAACTCCTGTTTTTTCTTGGGCTACTGGGTCTTTTGGGTTACTTATGATGTTCTGAAGGATTTTGGTTGGTTTGTGTGCTATGGTGATGCCATGCGGTTGTAACAGTCTATTAGTAGTTTCTGAGATATGTCTATGAAGGTTCTCAGTCATCCAGGTGGAATTGTCTGTAGCTTGAATCATGTCAACTGGATTTCTATTTTCTTAGTGGAAACGTTTCGCTCCTTATCCAAGGAGCTTCTTCAGTCTGAGCAAAGTTGGTAAGGGAATCCTAAATATGTTTCTAGGTAGCTGTGTGACCTTACACCTGGGGGCATGGTTATATTGAGATGTTATTTTAAGTCCTTTTATCATCTAAAGGAGGATCGTTAAGATCACCATGCTGCTGTTGAGCTTGTGAAATGGTCTTAATCTTCCTAGGCACAGAAGACAGAGCCGGGAGAAAGATGGGAGAAAGATTGTGCCTGAGGCCCCCACCTCTATTCAAGGAAGGATTTTCCAATTATTATTTTAATTATTTCCAATCCATCCATTTATGCCAACTTGGAAAATCCTTCCT
This sequence comes from Charina bottae, assembly GCA_023362775.1. Classification (NCBI taxonomy): domain Eukaryota; kingdom Metazoa; phylum Chordata; class Lepidosauria; order Squamata; family Charinaidae; genus Charina; species Charina bottae. Next base: position 42,482,153 of record JALMGJ010000005.1, on the reverse strand, counting down.
TGAATAGAGGTGGGGGCCTCAGGCACAATCTTTCTCCCATCTTTCTCCCGGCTCTGTCTTCTGTGCCTAGGAAGATTAAGACCATTTCACAAGCTCAACAGCAGCATGGTGATCTTAACGATCCTCCTTTAGATGATAAAAGGACTTAAAATAACATCTCAATATAACCATGCCCCCAAGTGTAAGGTCACACAGCTACCTAGAAACATATTTAGGATTCCCTTACCAACTTTGCTCAGACTGAAGAAGCTCCTTGGATAAGGAGCGAAACGTTTCCACTAAGAAAATAGAAATCCAGTTGACATGATTCAAGCTACAGATAGTTTCTGAGATGTTTCTGATGTATGGCAGTGTAATCCTTTTCATAGCTTCTGTTGGTTCAACCCTGAGCTACAAATATTCTCTTTGATTGATAAATGAAGTTGGAGGTTTTCACTTAAAAGGGTTTGACCATAGAGGTAAGACTTTTAATTGACAGGAATAGGTTTGCTTTAATATTCTTCTAACTCTACGTTCTTCAATAGAAACTAGATAAAATAAAGCAAAATTATTCCTGTAATGCATTTTGAATGGAAAGTCAAGCACAACATTGAGAACACCCAACATCTCTCCACTATAACATCCTGAACAGGCAATGCTGTGAATTTTGTTCAACTAGCTGAACAAAATGAGTACTAGAAACTCTTCTTTGTTTCTTAATAATGACAATCAGCCAGGGTTAGCTCATGCTAAAGTTAGAAAGGCAGCATGAAAATTGAACAAATAAAATCAATTCAACATGCTGATTAAGTTACAGTAACTGTAAGTATTCACTTTTTTCTAATAAGGGAATTGTGAATGTCCTTAAAGCCCTAATAATGGCAGCGTTTTCTTATGTTTTCCGAAGTTAACATTCCAATGCCTGCATGTTACACTTGTTAAGACAACCACTACTAAAAGGGAGAAAAGTAGGAAGACTGCAGAAATAAATTAAACTCCTAAGGGAATTTGTTGGCTAACCAGGGTGCAAGAACTAGCTACACTGAACCCCAAATTGCTACATAGGAGTGTTCAAACACACTGGCTAAGAGGGGATTATTTACAAATTGGGTATGATAGAAAAGTATCAGCCACATCCTCCAGGGAGAAAATCAGAGTATCAGCTTCTTTCTTATGAACAAGGGCATCACACCTTCCCAAGGCACTACAGATCCAGAGAGATGGCAGGCAATTAGGAAACAATACAGTTTACACTGGCAGACTGATTGTCAATGGATCAAGAAAGCAAAGGGATTTTGCCAAAGGTGAGCAGAGAAACTTATTTTAAAACAACATATCCCAACATGTCCTATAAACTAAAGCGGAGCTTGGTCATATAACATCAGAGGCAGGAAAAAGACACCTTTGTTATGGACTACCAGATAAGTGTAAGAAACGGGCATACATTGACTGCTGCATATAAAATGCAACTGAACCAGCAACCCCATAAATAATCTGGTATACTGGACTTCCATGAAGGCAATAAAACTAATTGAAGACCTGGCTTAATTGTACCTTTTATTACATGAAACGTGCTAAATATCATGTTCTAGAATGCTTCAGACTATGTTGTCCATACCCTCCTTGGCTTTCTCTTGTTTCTATCTATCTTAGTCTGGCAAAGTACCAACCCTGAAATCATACAAATGTGTGTTCCTGACAGAGAAATATTAGAACAGATTGGAAATTCTGCTGATACAGAAGCCAGCACAAAATATCAGAGTCAATACCGAGGCTAGCCAAAATAGTTTCTATGATGACACATTGCTTATTTATTCCAATTTGTTAAATGTTGCTTTCTGATTAGAATAAAATATCTAAAGCAATTCACAATCAAACGATGGACTAGTCCCATAATTATGCAAATAAACGTCTGCTTGCAGAATGAGAGTTCCCTTCCCTTTCCTTCCCACTTCAACTCATGCATTCACTTGATAAACATTTGATCTGGGGTTTTTCTAACGGAGGAGACTGCAGAGTGTCTTGGTTGTCTTATACCTAAATGACTGTAGTCTCCTGGCAGATATTCCTGATTCCTCTCTCCATCTCCTGAACTTAGTCCAGAACGCTATTCTCATGTCTTGGTACAAAGCAAGGCCTCCACTGAGTCCCTATTTAAGCCACACCAAACTATTGGTCCTTGTGTTTCAACACCTCCAGTCACAATCCCCCACCAGCATCTGCCTGCCTTTACTTCTCCCTACAAATTCTCTTCCCTCTTGATGTTGCTCTAAGCAGGGCCTTCTTTCTGTTCCTCTCTCCGGGGTCATGGTCCACAGGTTCCAGTCCTTTATGGACTTAGCCCCACAGTTCTAGAATGAGCCTGTAAGAGGGGTTTAAATATCTTTTTTTTTAATTAGATTAGGGTTTTAGGATGAGGTCTAGTTGTTGTAGTAGGGGGCATGGTGGCTCAGCGGGTAAGACGCCAGGCTTGTTGATCGGAAGATCGCAAGTTCGGAGGTTCGAATCCCTAGCCCCACGTGACGGAGTGAGCTCCCGCACTCGCCCCAGCTCTTGCCAACCTAGCAATTCGAAAGCATGCAAATGCAAGTAGATGAATAGGTACCACTTCAGTGGGTAGGTAACAGCGTTCCGCATGCATCATGCGGCCACATGACCGTGGAAGCGTCTTCGGACAACGCTGGCTCTTCAGCTAAGAAACGGAGATGAGCACCGGCCCCTAGAGTCGGACACGACTGCACAAATGTGCGGGGAGAACCTTTACTTTTACCTAGTTGTTCTGGGTTGCAACAGTTGCAGGTTAAGATTAGTTTTAAATTATTATGGATGAATATATACTCAGTCCTATTCCAGGATGTTATTTTAAATGTACTTTTTGTTAGTTGTTTTAGTGTTGATATTTCTTTGCTGGTGTCTGAGCTAATTTCATTGTATTGCATTGATTTGTAATTATTGTATTTTTGTTTTGTTCTATGCCTTGGTAAATGTCCATTTATTATTGTTCTTAGTAGTAGTAGTATTCATATATTAATTCGTAAGAGTTGTGGTTATACCGGCAAATAAATCTGAATGAATTACCAGCAGTTACTCACGATAATTTACTAAAAATTGTAACATTACAGTTTAAATAGTTGATATTTAAATACTATTAAATAGAAATAAATCTGGTATATCAGCAGAAATACAATTTTAAAAAGCCTGAGTAAATAGAAAGGATCTACATATATTAGCAAACATGCCTTAGTAAACAGAGAACATATGAGATTCTACCACCAAAAAGGCCCTCTTCTCAATAACTATCTTCCTAATTTCTCAGCACAAGGTAAGATGAAAAAAAGCTTTGAAGCAGATCTGAGAAAACAAGCAGGTTAATCTGTTCTCAATCTAATTTAGTTATTTGATAAATTATTTTTATGGTTACAAAGACTTTTCCATGTAAAGGGGAAAAAACAGCAAAAAAATAACACTTTTTAAAAAATCAAGCATCAAATTATTGTTAGTGATAACAGAACACAGGGAGAACGCAAGGCACAATGTTACAGAACAAATCAAGTCACATTTTAAATCAAAGAACAATACGTTCCTAATGTATTACTATTACTAACATTAATTGCATTCCAATGAATGAATGAATTCAGGAACAAAAATTAAGTGGTTAGAAAATTACTTTGGTCTAGATAAACACTTGATTTCTCCCCCTATACAAATCTGTTTATACAGTACATGATCATTGCAACCTAATTCATTCCTTTAGTTCTGAATGCCCCCGTTTATATCAGTCTATCTGCCTGCCTGCCTGTCTGTCTATCATATTTTTATCCCACCACAATCCAAAGTTTCTTGGCGGCTTCCATAATACAAATTAAAGTATCCACAGTATATTCAGCATAAAAGATTTTAAATTTACATCTAAAATCATAACACAATAAATCATTGACAATAATCACAAGGACAAAAAAGGTAAAAACAAAAAAAGTTACAAATGATGAGCTCAGCTGGAAGCTCAATTTTTAACATCCATCTAACACTCGTTAGGGAGGGGCTACTCCCATCCCCCTTGGGAGACTATTCCAAAGCACCCCTGCTGCCACTGAAAAGCCACACCTCCTGGCATCCTTCCCTTCACTTCCCAGCAGGCATTCTCTGCAACTAGCAGAGCTTTAAAAAGATCCTGGCGAAGATACAGTAATGAGTGATCTACTTCCAAATATTAGTAGAGCACAAGCAAATTAGGGCTATTTCAAAAGGACAACTGGGCACTCTTATTATACATAATAAAAGTACCCATTTAAATCTTGGGTTCCTAGCAGTTTAAAGCTAGTACTTGGAATTAAGCCTGGAAAGAAACTATTGCCAGTAGATTAAGCCAGTGTTAACAGTCTGAGGACCATGTTCTGAATTAGTTTCAAAACTATCTCCAAAAACAATTCTCATTACATCAGGAAGTAAACAAATATGATGGGTTTACACAACATACTTAATCAGACAAGTTGAAGATCTAACTGCTGATGCACACAATATCCTAAATTCAGTTAGTTCTAACTTGGGGGTGGTGATGGCTGTATAATGTGCAGCTTATTTGGTGGAGGGGTACAGCTCTCAACCTTTATTTATTTAAACTTTTTAAAGCTGCCCAATATCCAAAACTGTCTGGGCAGTTTACAATAAATAACACAAAAATATAATTTTAATAAAAACATATACAATAAAATGCAAAATAAAAACACCACATAAACATTAAAATGCAATTAAAACACAGTTAAAAGCCAGTTAAAAGCCTGGGAAAATAGAAAGGTTTTCCACCTGTAATTGAAGCGATGCTAGTGTGGGTGCCAATCATGACTCAGTTTTGGATATGGAAATGGAAGGGTCAGTATTTAAATCCAGCATTCTACAGAAAACTAATATGAATGTCAACAATGCAACCCAACAGGAAAGCCCATGTCCAGTTGTCTAGGTACAGATTATTTTTCTCCCTTGGTTATTAAATCCTATCATTTCATAATTATATACTCCCCACATATTTGTTGTGTAATGTCAACATTCACTTAGCTTCAACCTGGAATTAGATTTTGCAAAAAAACTACTTCGGTGGCATTAAATGCAGCAGCTCCACATCTCCCCATGCTCCTATAATAGTTAGAGATGTAAACTATGTGATGCAACATTATCTTATCAGTTATTTTATTATCCTAAGGCAACAGCCTTGGACAGGATCGTGCCTGTGCAACCTCTTTTGTCCAATCAAGCCCGACACTCCCCGTAGTTCACGGAGGAGTTGAGGGTTCTGAAGAGGATTAAGAGACGTCTAGAGCACCGCTGGAGAAAGACACCCGAAAGACACCGGACCGAACCCGACCGAACACAAGATGAGCCGCTGTTAAGGCCTACCTTGTGGCGGTAAGAGCAGCTAAACGCCAATATTTCTCCACTCTTATTGCATCCGCAGAATGCGCTGGTGCACCCCCTCCTCAAGAAGCCGTCACTGGATCCCACCATCCTGGACAATTTTCGCCCAGTCTCCCACCTCCCCTTTTTAGGGAAGGTGGTTGAAAAAGTGGTGGCGCTGCAGCTCGAGGATCCTGGATGAAATAGATTATCTGGACCCTTTTCAGTTGGGTTTCAGGCCCGGATATGGGACGGAAACAGCTTTGGTCACACTTTTGGATGATCTCTGGCGGGAGCGGGATGGGGGCAGTGCATCCATCCTGGCTTTTCTTGACCTCTCAGTAGCTTTCGATACCATCAACCATGGTATCCTTTTGGGTCGACTCAGGGAGTTGGGGGTGGGTGGTGTGGTTTTGCGCTGGTTCACCTCCTTCCTCCAGGGCCGGTCCCCATCGGTGTTGATGGGGAGCGAGAGATCCAGCCCGCGGCCCCTTTGCGGGGTGTCACAGAGTTTGGTACTCTCTCCGCTCCTTTTCAACATCTGCATGAAACCACTGGGTGATATCATCTGCCACCACGGGGTGAGTTATCATCAATATGCTGATGATACTCAATTATACATCTCCATCCCGGGTGACATAAGTGAAGCTGTGACCACCCTCTCTCGGTGCCTGGAGGCTGTGGGAGTCTGGAAGGGGAACAACAGGCTTCAGCTGAACCCTGGTAAGACAGAGTGGCTGTGGGTTGGGGGCTCCTCTGTATCCAGGAGTTTACCATCTTCAGTTCTGGATGGGGTTGCACTGCCCCAGACAGATCCGGTGCAGAACCTGAGGGTTCTCCTGGACTCACGACTCCTGCTTGAAGAGCAGGTGGCAGCCGTGGCCAGGGGAGCCTTTGCACAGCTTCGTGTTGTGCGCCAGCTACACCCCTTCCTGGACTGGGAGTCCCTGTGATCAGTCACTCATGCCCTGGTCATCTTCCATATAGACTACTGCAATGCGCTGTACATGGGGCTTCCCTTGAAGAGTATCCGGAAGCTACAGCTGATCCAGAATGCAGCTGCGCGAGCAGTTTTGGGAGCCCCAAGGGTGGCACATATAACACCGTTGCTGCGCGAGCTGCACTGGGTGCCAGTTTGCTTCCGGGTCCAATTCAAGGTGTTGGTTATCAACTTTAAAGCCCGGCATGGGTCCAGGTTACCTAAGGCAGGGGTCTCCAACCTGTGGTCCACGGCCCACTAGTGGTCTGCAGCCTGTTAAGAAGTGGGCCACAGGGCTCCCACCTGCAAACCCCGCCCCCCCGGTTTGCGCAATTACCCCACCCCCGGTGCACGTGATTGGCTCCCACCTGCAAACCCTGCCCCCCGGTGCATGCAATTGGTTCCTGCCTGCAAACCCCGCCCCCCCGGTGCGCGTGATTGGCTCCCACCTGCAAACCCTGCCCCCCGGTGCATGCAATTGGTTCCTGCCTGCAAACCCCGCCCCCCCAGTGCACGTGATTGGCTCCCACCTGCAAACCCTGCCCCCCGGTGCATGCAATTGGTTCCTGCCTGCAAACCCCGCCCCCCCGGTGCGCGCGATTGGCTCCCACCTGCAAACCCCATCCCCCTGGTCCGTGGAAAAATTTTCTTCCACGACCGGTCCCTGGTGCCAAAAAGGTTGGGGACCGCTGACCTAAGGGACCGCCTCACCCCCGTTACCCGTCCCACCCGGTCAGGCACAGAGGGCATGTTACGGACCCTGCCTATGAGAAATTGTCGATTGGCAGGATCCAGGAGGAGGGCCTTTTCTGCTGTGGCACCCGCCCTCTGGAATAAGTTACCCCCGGAGGTAAGGCGGAAGGGGGTTAAAACCTGGTTGTGCCACCTTGCCTGAGGTGGGAGGGGGGATAGCCAATCATGGGGGTGGTTAGCTCCTTGATGGGACCAATGATAACATCACTATTCGCCATCTTGAATTTTATATTATATATTTATATTGATGCAGTATCGTTTTAATGACATTTTATTCTTCTATTTTAACTGTTTGTAACTGATGTGAGATCAGACAATGGCAGCAGTTTCATCTAGCTATACATAGTCACAATAAGGGAGAGTGCTAGCATGCTAGCCAGCTATCCACAGTATTTTCAAGAACTATTCAAGAACGCTTTCCAACAGCACTACCCAGAAGAAATTCACTGAAAATCTAAGCTACAAGTATTAGGTACAGTTCCTTAGACATATGCAGGATGCCCGGGCTTTTTGAGAAAACCTTAATTAAGGCATGGAAGACTTTTGTGAAGACAGAACAGTTAGTTTTGGTGGTGCAATAAAAACAGCTTGGTTTTAAATGTGGAAAAAACAAAGGAGATTATTATAGACTTCAGGAAGAACCGGTGCAGTCACACTCCACTTTTTATCAATAACATAGCTGTGGAATCAGTCAGTAGCATTAGATTCCTGGGGGTGCAGTTAACAAATAGTCTGTCCTAGTCCCTTAACACCACATTTTTGGTAAAGCGAGCACAGCAACGTTTGCACTTTTTGCGTCGGATGAAGAAAGTACATCTCCCATCTTCCATTCTCCTTACTTTCTACAGAGGCACTATAGAGAGTGTACTTACAAGCTGTATTTCCATCTGGTTTGGAGGCTGTAGGGCCTCAGATAGAAAGTCTGTGCAGAGAGTGGTAAGGACAGCAGAAAAGATAATTGGGATATCTCTGCCCCTCATCCAAGATTTAGCTCATGCACGCTGTTTGTCCAGAGCTCAAAAGATCATCAGTGATGCCTCCCATCCTCATCATGGTTTGTTTTCTTTGTTACCCTCTGGGAAGAGGTTCCGCTGTATCCGATGTAGAACAGCCAGATTGGGAAACAGCTTTGTCCCCCAGGCTATTGGATTCTTGAATGCCAAATAGGTTCTTTTGTGAGTTAAAGAATGTATATTTTTTAAGAATGTATATTTTATAAGAATGGGTATTTTATAGTAATTATGGTTTTTTATTATTATCATTAGTATTTTATTGCTTGAGTGAATTTGTGAGCCAACTGCAACGAAATTTCATTCTATTGTGCACTTGTATAGTGTATAGTGGGATGACAATAAAGTTATTATTCTATTCTATTCTATTCTATTCTATTCTATTCTATTCTATTCTATTCTATTCTTAAAAGACATAGAAAAAGAGCCAGAGCTGCCACCAAAATGGCAGCTCTGTGTTGAGAAGAACATCTACAGCAGTGTTTCTCAATCTCAGCAACTTTAAGATGTGTGGACTTCAACTCCCAGAATTCCCCAGCGAGCAATGCTGGCTGGAGAATTCTGGGAGTTGAAGTCCACGCATCTTAAAGTTGCTGAGGCTGAGAAACACTGATCAACAGTATCTCCATTCTAGAATGTGAAGTTTATCACAATGGAGCCTTTATCAAGGTTTCTCTGTATGGAAAAAAGTCTCAGCACAAACAAAAAACAAAGCCGGAATTTAAAAATATTAATTTACTTGACTCTCCAAATTATGTTTTTAGGTGAAATCACCTACAGTCAAGTACTGGAATGTGGTATAAATGAGCGGTGCATTTAAGTTATTTAACACTCATTTTAAAATTATGAGCACTGACCCTATGAAAATGATAAGATATATGACTAAAAACATACCTGACCAGAGCTCCCTCCAAGTGTAATGAAGCCTCACTCTGCACTTCTTCTGGTAGCAAAGCAGCTTGTGTACTATTTGAATGCAGCATCTGGAGCAAAGGGAAGGGAACCCCCAACATAATTAGCAGCATAGAATTGAGAGTGATGTACACTTTCAACAAATAGCTCCATAAAGGATGTGTCATGCAGAACTGTGGCTAGCAAGGTCAAGGCTGGAAATGTTGAAACACATTAATATGCTCAATTGCTTATAAAACAGTGACTCAAATTAGCAGAATGGGATATTCATAATACAGTATCTGTAGTTTTCTCCTTGATTAGGGTATTGTTTTCTGCTTGTTTGTTTGTCTGACCAGTACACATCCTCTCCAGCAACCAACACCTAGATAAGCAGGGATTAATACCAGAAAAACAATCAAGCAGAAAACAATACCCTGATCAAGGAACTACCAAGGAGAAAACAACACCCCAGCTAACACTGGCAGGGCAAGCTACGGGATATAAACAGGGAGCAAACACCATACCCACTAGCACTGATTATGTTACCTCATCAGGTAATTAAACGTCTGCAAGCAAACAACCAAGCTCAGAGAGCACCAAGGACTCCGCAGCTCAACCCTGAGCTACAAATATTCTCTTCTATTGACAGTTTTAGCTAGCTACAGAAAATGTTTGGAAGCTATTATTTCTGCCAAAGGTGGTATTAAGAAATACTGAATGAAAGGCTGTCAAAACTTCTGCAGCTGCCATATTCACTTTTCCTTATTTTGAATAGACACAATCTACACATAAATAGTAAGTGTGCATTCCAATTTGCAGAAAGATGTCATGTTTAACTTTGTACCATGCAGAGGATGTGTCAGCTTCTGTTCACTTAGGGATTTGTTGAAACATAAAATTTGACCAGGGGGCCCTAACTTTTTACATGCAACTGTATGTAACGCACCACACTCTTCCCTTTGGGGATAAGCAACTATCATATTTTATTAATTTAGGAAAGAAAGGTTGGATTTGATTCTTTTCTTTTTAATGGACTGAACAGAAACATCTCATTTGGAATTTTGGAGAACCCTTGAAGTTAGGTCAGAGTTTCAGCCTAATCAAGAAAAACATGATGATATGATAGTTGGTGAATGTTTCAGTTTGTTTCATGGCCCATTCATCTAGCTGTTACTCACACATAGAGATCCATGGGAAATTCTTTCATCATGTGCGTTATAATGAACTCCACCATCAGATCTGCAAAACAGGGATACAGAAATCACCACAACTGTTTAAAGATACAGGACTTATAATCAGTTGCCATTCTAATTGAAAATTCTAAGTTACGTCATTCTTGGCTAGTATTCACCACTGTTAACAGTAGCCTAGACATAACATAATTATGTATAATGATTCCAAACTATACTTGCTGGGAAGAGAGAAATCCTATGGCCTATACCTATTCTTTTGGAGTAAGGAATTAATTAAGGGACAGGAAATATAACTGTAACTTGGAAGGTAGGAGGCACCCTTTCCCTTAATCACATTCATTAAAGAAGCCATTCAGTATTCAGAAAGTGTGAAGTAGCTGTTCCATAGATGAGTAAATTATAAAGAAGCTGCAGCTTGCTCAAAAGTGAGGATAAGCAAGGGCACAGAGGAAGGGAGAACTACAAAACTGTTCTTTGACATCAGACTGGCATTGCCTATTTCCAAGAAACTGCTTCAACTGGATTATCCTCCTAGTGGAGCGGGAGTGCCATGCCCAGCAATTCCATTTCTTTTATTCATATATATTTTTAAAAATCCATTCTCACCCCTATGGGTAGTATCTGTCTTCCTCAACCTCGGGTCCTCTACCAGAGGCCTGGGAGTTTGAGGGTTCTGTGCAGTATCTTAGCTGTTCCTAGCACTGCACTCTTCTGGACAGAGAGCTCTGATGTTGCTCCTGGGATCTGTTGGAGCCACTCTCCCAGCTTAGGAGTCACAGCCCTGAGTGCCCTACCACCACTGGGACCACTTTGGCCTTCACTTTCCACATCCTCTCTAGTTCCTCCTTCAGGACCTGGTGCTTCTCCAGCTTCTCATACTCCTTCTTCCTGATGTTGCTGTCACTTGGCACCGCAACATCTATCACCACCGCTGTCTTCTGGTCCTTGTCTATTACCATGTCTGGTAATAGACATGGTAATAGATGTCTGGTTGACTGGCCAGTACCTGCCTGTCCGTCTGGATCAGGAAGTCCCACAGGATCTTAGCCCTGTCACCCTCTACTACCTTATGTGGAATCTCCCATCTGGACTTGGGACAGTCTAGCCCATACACTGTGCAGATGTTCCTGTACACAATGCCAGCTACTTGTTTGTGCCGTTCAGTGTATGCTGTTCCTGCCTGCATCTTACACCCTGCCACTATGTGTTAGACTGTCTCTTAGGCCTCTTTGCATAGTCTGCACCTTGGGTCCTATCTAGTGTGGTAGACCCCTGCTTCTATGGATCTAGTGCTTAGTGCCTGTTCTTCTGCTGCTATGATCAGTGCCTCAGTGCTGTCTTTTAGTCCAGCCCTTTCCAACTACTGGTAGGATTTCCCAAGGTCAGCCACCTCAGCTATCTGTCGATGGTACATCCCATGCAATGTCTTGTCTTGCCATGGCACTTCCTCTGCTTGATCTTCCTTCCCTGTCTGCTGCTGCCTCAGGCATTCTCTCAACAGCTCATCTTTAGGTGCCATCTTACTGATGTACTCCTGGATGCTCTGGGTTTCATCCAGGACAGTGGCTTTGACACTCACCAGACCCCGCCCGCCCTCTTTCTGGCTGGTGTACAGTCTCTGGGTGTTGGACTTGGGGTGGAAACCTCCGTACATTGTGAGGAGCTTCCGGGTCTTCACATCGGCAGCCTCCATGTCCTCCTTTGGCCAGCTCCCTATACTGGCAGGGTATCTGATGACTGGCAGGGCATACATGTTGATGGCATGGATCTTGTTCTTCCCATTGAGCTGGCTCTTCAGGACCTGTCTTATCCTTTGGTGGTACTTGGATGTTGCTGTCTTCCTTGCCTCCTCGTCATGGTTCCCATGTGACTGTGAGATACCAAGGTACTGATAGCTGGTCTGTATGTCTGCTATGTGGCCCGGTGGTAGTTCTACCCCGTCAGTCTTAATTACCTTCCCTCTCTTTACTACCATCCAGTCACACTTCTCTAGTCTGAATGACATCCCAGTGTCCTCACTGTAGATCCATGCCAGGTGGATCAGTGAGTTGATGTCTCGTTCACTCTTAGCATACTGGTTGATGTCATCCATGTAGAGGAGGTAGCTGATAGTAGTTCTACTCTTGAACTTGTATCCGTATCCAATTCTTGTGATAATCTGGCTGAGGGGGTTCAAGCCCATGCAGAACAGCAGCGGGGACAGTTCATCACCTTGGTATATGCCGCACTTGATGCCCACTTGTGCGAGCTGTCTTGAGTTGACTTCCAATGTTGCCTTCCACAGTCCCATTGAGTTCTTGAGGAAGGTCCTGAGTGTCCTGTTGACTTTGTATAGCGCCAGGCATTCACAGGTCCATGTGTGTGGCATTGAGTCGTAGGCTTTCCTGTAGTCAATCCAGGCTGTGCTCAGCAGTTATAAGTACAATAAGTACTTTATCAATTTCTGCCTCTGTATCTTCCTCATCCCAATCCAAAAAAATTGCTAAAGCTTTAATAACCTTTTAATATCTTCACCAGAATCCTCTGGGATTGCTCTAAATCTCAAACAAAATTCCTTCTCTCTCAATTCCTATAGGTCAGATTATCTAGTTCTCTTTCCAACTCTCTGTCTATAACTTCTATTTTACTCTCCAAAATTTCCACTTTGTCATTAATTTGTTTTACATCTCCAGACATGTGTTTTACAGAGCTTTCCATCTTCTTAACTTCTTCTTTCATCTCCTCTTTCATATTTACAAGTCTTTCATCCATTCTTTTTTCAAAACCTGTCAATTTAGTATCAAGTGATTCAGCTAACTTACTAGCCAGTTGCTCAAACATTTTTGAAGCAAATCTGGTGTAATTCCTCTCGCTGCAGGTTGCTCTAGAGATCCTAACTTCCCCTCCATTTTTGCCACTTTTCTGGTGGTTGCCATTAAGGTATTATAATCCAAAAATGAAAGTGTCTCAAACAAGGGAAATAGAAAAGACAAGCTTCCCCCTGCCCTTTTTTTCTATTTTGTCTTCCTGTGTCCTTAATACTTTCATCTCAAGAGGCACTCCGTAGTTACAGTCAGCATTACCATCAGCATCACCATAGTTACAGTCAGCGTCACAGTCTGGCTCATATTACTCTTTTGTTTTATAAAATCCACCAATTGTCTGCACTCTTTAATAGTAAACAAAAAAACATTCTCATGAAGGTCCTGTTCATTTGTCTATTACAATTCCAATTTATTCAAAAGCATTTCACCAAAAACTAATCTTTCAAAATAACTATCCCCTTTATCCATTTTAAACTTTCTTACATCCACTCCTTCTTAAGCCTTTTGCCAAAAGTTTTAAAATCTATAAAACCTTTTTTTCCTTTGTAATCCAGAAAGAATGACAACTCACCAAGTGGAATTTTTTTTATCCTGCTACTCAGAAAATCTCTCTTTAACTCTAAATTAGTTACATCCAAAAGTGTTTAAGAAATTAGCATTATGGCTGTGAGCTTGATTGAAATCCCTCGACTTCCAGCTGCTCAACTCACAAGCTGACCACAAAAACCTCAGTTCCTACAGTCTACTCATGAGGAGCAGCTACCCGGAGTGCAAGTGGGCGATCTCATGATCTCTCTTTTTCCCATCTATCTAAGTGTTTTCCTTCCTCTCTTTGGCATAATGAAGCAGGCACCTGGCATGAAACCTTTCCCCTCAACAGCTGTTATTTATTGCATTTATAAACTGCCTTTCCTCCAAGAGCTCAAAGTGGTTTTCATGTAGATCTCGCTTCATTTTATCCCACATCAGTTCTGTGAGGTAAGTTGGGTCAAGAGAATGACTGGCACAAAGTCACCCAGTGAGTTTCATGGCTAAAGGTGGGCTTGAACCCAATCTTCTTATGATACTACTGATACATAATTAGACTATCATTTAAAATTAATTTGGCAGCTAAATGTCTCTTTGAAGGTATTCTTAATTCCAAGGAATAAACTAGTGAGAAACATATGGCTTGAGAAGCATCCATTTTACGCTATTTCAGTTCCAAGCATTCTATCTTTCAATTGTTATTTATCTTTTCCACTGTTACTTATATAAAAATTTGTGATTCCTACAACTGACATTATATCAAATACTACCACCACTGGCAAATTCCTATAGGAAACAAGTATCAAACGGTTGCTTGTCCAAAGCATAAGAAATCTGACAAAATCTTTAAATAGAGTACATGAACAATTTAAACTGCTAAGTCTTACAACATCACCTACACTCAGAAATATTTTACTCCAATATACAGACACAGTATACTCATTCTGACAAGGCTACCCAAACAGTTTTGCTAGTTTTTGTCTATCAGTACTCAAAAAACTGCAAAACAGTTTTTTGCATTCAATCCTCCATATAACCTTCTATACTTAATTGTATTTATATGTATGTCTATGAAGGTTCTCAGTCATCCAGGTGGAATTTTTATTTATATGTAGCACTTACCCCATATAAAAGAAGTTAACAAAATATATACTCCATTAGCCTCTGAAAATCTTTTCAAATAAATGTATTCCATCACACTTTAGCCAGTTTCAGATGGATCTATCTATAAAAATCTGTTTTACATCTTGCCAGAAGAAAGGGGCAGTAGGTGGGAAAGGCAGAGCTATATTATATTGTTAAATGAAATGCATTTCAGAATTAACTCATAAACATTTCCCCTCCTGCACCAATCCTTTAGCCCCCATCTTTGGAGAAGCTGTTGACAAAATCTGGCAGGTCCACTTACCCAGCACTGCACAAACCAGAGGCCGACAGGGAAGATTCTTATCAGCACCTTTCTTCCTGTGTCTCATGGGCTTCAAACACATGAAGATGAATTAGTTAGAAGGTGTAGTAAAGCAATGATTATCAGAGCTATTTTCCATATAAATCAAACTGCTACATCCTCTCATATAAGTATCCACAGCTGGTCACAACGATGGAAAAATCATGACATGCACATGATGACATCATCATGCAAACCCAGTCTTTATCTCATGCATGTTACTACACTCCACTTCCCACCTCTCTCCCTGCAGACACTGATATACTCTTCTATCCCACAGCAGTCATTTTGCTAATTAGGCTTTAAGCAAAAAACTAGATATCCATTACTTCAGCTTGGGCAACTGCAGTATCAGCCATTGTAGAGAAAAAAATACTGAGATAGCTGGACAGATTTTCATGTTAGTTAGTTAGTTAGTTATATTTTCATGTTATTTTTTATTATTATTATTATTATTATTATTATTATTATTATTATCATCCTGCCTTTATTATTATTATTAATAACTCAAGGCGGCGAACATACCTAATACTCCTTCCTCCTCCTATTTTCCCCACAACAGCAACCCTGTGAGGTGAGTTGGGCTGAGTGTGTATGACTGGTCCAAGGTCACCCAGCCGGTTACTCTCTCTCAGCCCAACTCACCTCACAGGGTTGTTGTTGTGTGGAAAGTGTTTTTATCTATCAACTGGAAAGATAAAATAATGCATCTATTCTATTCACACAAGATACATACAGGCTGCCTTTGCCCAACCCAATACACTTTGATTAGTTGACTCAGGGATGCTTTAACATAACCCAATTAGACAACATTAGGTTTAGTTCAAAACAGCCCAGGGTTGTTTGTGGTTAAACTCACTTTCCTTTGTCAGATGTGTTGTAAGAATACTAGAGAGAGTGTTAACAAAGGTTTAACTTTCTCTGTCTTCTGCTGAAACAAAATTAAATCCTACACTTGCTCTAAAAATGAGGCTGCTTTAGGAATTCCCGCTCTTTCTCCATTTTATTTTTAACGTCCTCCTGCTGCAGTCACATGGTATAGGATGAAATAGGGAAAGAAATGAATGGGGTCAGTAATCTCCTGACTGCTTCCAAAAAATGTTAAAGACAGCAGGCGATACCTTCTAGCAACCACTAAAATAGCTGGGAAGCCATGAAAAAATCCCATGGGGTAGTAGCTGACTGCATCAGCATATCATCTTAACACAGCCTCGTCCTCATATGAAAATACATACATACGTATATATTATTCCCCAATATCTCCCCAGATCCAGTTGTCTCTCATTGCCTCACTCTAATTTGCTCTCCACTGTGTTCTGCAAGCTCACCCCAGAATCACTCAAGAAATTACGATGAGGCTGCCTGACCATGACCATGGGCCAGTCTCGCATACTGCAATCAACTACCGGAGGTAGGGTTGGAAGATTAAGAAAAACAAGCGCAGAACACCAGGTACCTTTGACATTCACCAGAAACTTTCAGTCATTTACCAACATCACCATGCAAATGCTTAATACCGAAGCATCTATTGATTTCTGTTGATTTATTTGTCCAATTTATATGACCACCCATCTCAACAAGTGACTCTGGGTGGCGAATAGAATTAAATAAAAATAAAATAGAATTAAAATAAAATAAAATAAAAACAATTACAAAAGTTACAAAAGTTAAAATACAAAGCAGCCGAGAAACATCAAACCTAAATCACTAGTACAACCAAGAAGCAGGAAAGTGAAAGAATCTAAGGCTCTTATCTGACTTTGACCAAACAGAGCCCCGATCAAGAGAACTTACCATTCTGTGGAGGTTTACACGAAAATTCATATTGTCGTCATGCAGAAAAGCATTAGCATACTGGTCCTATGGAAAAAGAAAAATAACCAATTAAGCAAGATCACACATTTTGACACTAAAGCAGTATTGAAAGACAACATTTATGAATGAAACAATAAGTAAATCTTAGTCCTGGCAGGTAAGATTCAAATGTATTCCTCTTCTAGTTGACTGATTATGATTATTCAAGTTGGTGTCGAATCTTAGCGACCAGACAGATAGATCTTCTCCACAATGATCTGTCCCAACCTGGCCCTTCAGGTCTTCCAATGATATAACCATCCCCATTGTAATTGAATGCACCCACCTTGCTGCTGGTCATCCTCTTCTTCTCTTTCCTTCTACCCTTCCCAGCATTATAGATTTCTCAAGAGAGCTAGATCTTTGCATAATGTGTCAAAGTATAACTTGAGCCTGGTCATTTGTACCTCAAGTGAGAACTCTGGATTGACTTGTTCTATGATCTATTTGTTTGTTTTCTTAGTAATCCATGGTGTTCTCAGGAGTCCTCTCCAACTCCAAAGTTCAAAAGCATCAATACTCTTTTCTGTTTCTCCTAATTCCAAATTTTGCTTTCATAAACTATAATGGGGAAAACCATTGCCTTCACAATTTTGATATTTGTAGGTATAGACATATCACAGTGTCTGAGTCTCTTTTCCTGGGGTTTCATTGCTCCCCTACCAAGTGCAGCATATTTCTTGGTTCCTTTGCTGTTAATAGTTAGTCCTAAAAGGCAGAAGCTATCCACCACTTCAATATCTTCACTGTCAGTTCTAAGGCTCGTTCCAGTACTTGTTGTCATTTGTTTGGTCTTCTTTATATATAATCTTAGTCCCCCCACTTTTTTTTCTGTGCTTGACTTTCATTACTAGAGTTTCCAGATTATTTGCATCTTCCGCTACCACAGTAATATCAACATAATGCACGTTATTTCTTCCTCCAACTTTAAAACCACACTCATCTTCTTCCAATCCAGGCTCCCTCAAATATATAATCAATTTAGTTGAGTATCCCAGCTCAAAATATAAATAACTCCAAGTACAGCACTAATGTGCATTTTGTCACTAGTTTCTGCTCCCCTTTATTATTGATTTGCATGTCAGGAAACCCAAGAAGTTTTGCAAAATTCACACAAAAACTTACTTACCTCTTTCCTAAAATTATGCAAAAACCCATCAAAACCACCATTTTAAAGAAAGACCTTAAGTTGAAGGTCTTTCAAGTTACAGCCTTAATTAATTAATAATTAATAAAATTAATTAATAAAAAGCAAATTCATTCCAAAATGAACCCTGAATAACACTGTATGGTACTGTATATAATATTTGCTCCCATTCGATTTCATGATCAAATAATCCATGGCTACATGATCAATGTCTTTTCCAAATTATTACTTCAATAAACTCAGATGACAATTGTGTCACTTAATGGTGAACATCTGAATGAAATCAATGGTTGTTTTATGGCCGCTTGAGTTACCATTTAAAACATCCAAGACCTGGTAGCTTCCATGGTCTTAGATTATAAAAAAAAAACTATGCTGGCTAAGGATCATGAGATGTACAATCTAACAAGTTTGAAGATTACCAGACTATTGTTAGGCCAATACAGAGTGAATTGGAAATGGTAATTCCATCTATGAAATCTGGATGTGAAGAAATACTGTTTGTCTCATGGAAATGGAAAGAGGAAGGCACTATCACATTTGAAAAGTTTGCCATTTCTGTCTGTATTTTCCCTTTCCCAGGCCTCCTTGCCTTGTTAGGTGAAAAAAGAACCTCCATTTATATCTGGAAAAACACAAACAAGTGGCATCCAGTATTTATTGTCTTAACATTTTTTATCATCATAAAAATAGTAGGAAGAAGGGGAAGATATTTTCAGCGAGCCTAACTGCAGTGATTATCATTCAGTTTCTGGGGCAGGGTGGGGGGGAGGAGGTAAAGGAATGCATAGATCCTAAGGTATTGATTTCCACATGTGCTCCTGGGACAGAGGATATGGACAGGGGAAACCTACCTCTGCTATGCAGGTTAAGATAATCAGGCAGAGCTTGCCACTATGGAGCCGGTGTTCATCTGCAAATGAATGTCAACAGGTCCCATATGAGCCACCATTCCTTAATATGTGAAACGGCCAATACGCAAATCAGAAATCACAGGAACCCATAGGCACAACAGAGCAAGAGGTGACGCAACATGGTTCTTCAACTGCACATTCAAAGGTATTACCTGGGGTCCCACAATAATAACAAGGATTTTGTTACTTTTGTTTTTAATCCTGGAGCTATCTCCTTTTTTCAGTCTTCAGCGCTAATACTTTCCATTGTTACAGAGATGATGATTCTTCGGACCATCAAATAGTAGTCAGCATTGCTGCTTGCCCTATACTGTAGCAAGTTCTCAAACACCCACCCAAATGAATCCTGGTTTAATAAACCAGGGATTGCATGATTTTCCTGCACTTTCACACAGCTCTTTTGCTTTATTCTTCCTGTTGAGGAACCAGACTGCCAGCCTGCATTAACCATAACTTCCTTAGTTGGCCTTAGTTTATTGCAATATCTGAATCATCTCTATGAGTATGTGTGACTGTACAGCTGTATAGAGGTATGTTTAAATACAGGTAACACACCTGACCTCAACTGATGACAATTGAAAAACAAGCTAAAATGCTCTTTTTCCAAGACACAGCAGCCCTAGAGAACTGCAATTCTTTAGGGTCTTATCATCTTTTTACTGCAAAATTGAGAGACTTATTGCTCAGGTGCTACACTTAAGTCTCATCCTTGGGGATTACACGGCAAACATTACTCCTTCGTGCCAAGCATTTGACTTTAGATTACTGCAGTTACATACTAGTGATGTATTTATTTAACAGCATTCTACTGGCTACAGAACTGCTCTAAGCAGAGCAATGCTTTGTGCTTTAACACTAAAACAGCTTTCTTGTCTTGACAAGTCTTAGCTGCATTATAAAATGGCACAGGTCCCCTGAGATGGATGCCAGTTTTGGCCCTGTGTTACAGGTGAGGAGAAACACATAGTGAAGCCAATTCTATGTAGTTAGATATTTGGCTAGAATTTGCTTGTTCTCACTCTCAAACAAAGGAAAAGTAGGACTGTTAACAAACAGAAAACACCAACATGAGGATAGTAATTAGAGGATTCATTATAAAATACTGGTCACGTTAAACATTTCAAGAAATGAACTAAGCATCAATTTTGAAAACTCCCAATCCATTGTGACAGATAATCAGTCACTCCCACTATAGCAAACAGCATTCAACACTTCCATTCAATTATAGGTAAGGAAGAGTGCCTGGAACCATTACCATACTCCTAGTAAAAAGAAAAGACACAGCAGAATTTATAAGCATTCTACATTTAAACAGGGGGGAAATGAAAACTTTTATATTGAAAATGAAATTTAAATGAACCCATGATTTACTATTATAACACACTGCAGAACTTACTGTTACAGCACATACTATAGAGAGAGAAAAATGTACTACATGCTGTTTAATATCTTCATGCATAGTTATCCAAACTGCAATGCAAATGTAAAAGAAACTGCATAATGCTACCTTGATAAGTTTGGGGACCCACCACATCTATTTATATCATTTAATACAATGGTGTAGTTTGTACATAATATAAATCAGGATTGGTTTAACCTAACTCTGGTTTATCAGAATGTCCAAAAACTCATGGTTAACTTTCTAGAAATAAACTTCAGTCTGAAGCTATGATTTGAGCTATGATTCTCATTTTAATGACACAGCATCACACATCCCAAAATCCTGGTGTGGTTTTATATCTAGATCACCAATTCCTGATGCTGTAAAGCAAAAACAACCCAAATGCAAACAATTAAAGAAACAAGCTCCAAGCTGACCCGCCCTCATTTGCTTTCTCCTTCCATCTCATCCTTCTTGGCAATGATTTTTTTTCATGACCATTCATGTACTTTTCATCTCAAAGCACAAGGCAGAGATGGGGACCAGACCTCAAATGCAAACCAGAAAGCACAACAAAAGACCCATTTCATGGAAAAATAGATGGTGATCCTCTAAAAAAATATCCCCAAGCATAACATATACAGTCACTCCTCCTTTAACAACTACCTCAATTAGTGACTGTTTGCAAATCCGACAGTAATGAACAGTAATAAAAAAATCATTTTCCAACCAACGTGCGCACTTACAACCAAATTTCTGCACCTGAACAACGCATGCTGGAGTGAGAGTAATGCTAGCGTTGCTGCACGAGAGAACTTTATCTAAATGAGACGGCAGCAACCAGCGATCTTTGCAGCATCTCTCTGTCACATGGTTCACTTAGTGACCATTTTGCTTAACAACAAAGTTGCTGAAATGAACTGCGGTCACTAAACGAGGAGTGGCTGTACCCTACATAAAAATTCACCATTTATTCATCCATGAAAATGTGTCTTGCAAAAAAGAAACAGGCATGTATCCCACTAAAAATGCTGACACAGAATATCCACAGACAGAGCCCCAAGGAAAAAACACAGACATCCCCCAAAAGACATAAAAGGCAAAATGCATTTCATATGTACACGCACACATATGCATAGACAAACACATATATTAATATAGATAGTGTGTGTGTGTGTGTGTGTGTATGAGTGTGTGTATGTATGTATGTATGTGTGTGTGTATATGTATGTATGTGTGTGTATGTGTGTGGGTGGGTGTATATACACACACACACACACACACATATACATACATACATACATACATACACATGCATACATACAAAAATACTGGGTACTGACTGAAGAGGTGAACTAAAAACAACTCAAGAATTGAGCTCTCTACTTGTCTGAAGGACTACCCACCTTATTCAACAAATGATCAAAATAATGTATGAATGCAGCCAACATAACATAACGTAAAACTGCAAGTTTGCCTGTGCATGTTTGTGCACATGCCATTATGGCTTACCCAGCTATAATGATAGCAGAATGCACAGTTATCCGTGTGTGAGCCACCATCATCCAATATGCTACTTTTTGTAGAAAGCCAAAACTTTTAAATTCAAGCCAAATCCCATCACCTTGATACAGCCTTCTTGTACCAACTCACAACAAGCCAACTTTACTAGCTAGGAAGCATCACATGTATGTGTTCTGAAGAGTATATAATGTTTATTCTCAGCTCAGAGTTCTGTTTTATGTAGTATTCCCTTTGGGGTGTTTTCAGAAATGCAGTGCTATATACCCTCTCTATCCTCTGCATTCTTAGATATAATTTTCAGCTGTTTCATTTCCTTGGAAGAACATGCTGAGTCTCTCTGACTCCCAAAAAGTACACATTTTCTTCTTCTACTGTATGTTTGGTTTTTCTCCCCTTCAGCATCAGAGCTCTTGATCTCTTATAATTGTCATCTGGCAATAAGAAATCAGTTCATTCTGCCAGTCTGAAGACGTTTACTATCCATGAGGAATCTAGGTAGATTTTTTGTATGCAGTCAAGTTAGTAATAAGCCTTTCTTTCCCCCAATTCATTTCAGAAATACAAAGCTGTATCGATAGCACTGCCTACCTTTGGTATCCTGCATGACAATGGAGCTGTACTTTAAGAAGGTTATCAGCAGGTTGCTTGTCTGCACGTCAGCATCCAAGGGCAGCTCCACAGTGCTTATGACTAGGAAAAGCCAGAGAAGGTTTGCTCATCAGCAGAACAGAATCATTTTGAAATCCCTCCTAATGGAGGTAAAGCAACATGTCTCCGCTATGGCAGTATTCAATATTACAGATATTTTTCTTCATTTTAACAATTGTTTGTGACATCAGGCAGAGCCGCTGTAGATTACCAATTTGGGGACAAGAAAAATCAAAGCAACATTGCCACCCCAACCAGCACACCATGAAACAGGATCACTCCCAACAAAAATGCCCAAATAAAGTATATAGTGCAAAGTC
Source organism: Charina bottae (assembly GCA_023362775.1). Classification (NCBI taxonomy): domain Eukaryota; kingdom Metazoa; phylum Chordata; class Lepidosauria; order Squamata; family Charinaidae; genus Charina; species Charina bottae. Next base: position 42,459,390 of record JALMGJ010000005.1, on the reverse strand, counting down.
CAGTTTCTCTTGGATAGGGATTTTGTTATGGTTGTTCCTTGGCATTTGGGAAGTTATTTATTATTTTGCAATGTTTATGTTGTTAAGTTTAGTTTTTAGAGTTATTACTGTTCTGGAGGTTGCTCAGAATCAGACATGATTAGAGCAGCATAAGCCCAGCAAAATAAGTAAACAAATGTTAAAATATGTTTTTATCCAGGTGTGCGCCAAACTTAGGGAAGACATGAAGTCCAGTATCACTTCCTTTCTGTTTCCAGTTGCCCATTTATTTGACAACTAGAAGGTTTATATGCAAGTAATGAAACCAAATGACTAAACTCTATTCTCCCAAATTAGCACACACGATATATCAAAATATCCCATTACCCCTCAAGGATTGTTAAGAACTGAATCGTCCTACTGCTTCTTCAATCTCAATCAACATAAGGTTCCACCCCCCCAGCCTCAAAACCCAACTTCTTCCCCCCATCTAATGGTCACTACAGAATTTTTTTTTCAGGATACTCTTGGGCTGAAGAATTGTTTTCAAGCCCTTAAGATAAAATGGCTATATATTATTGCAAGCCGAGTGTGTTTTCTGCTTTCATGTCTGAGATACCAAAGGACAATCATGAGCATAATTAAGTATCTGAGATAGGTAAATTCAATAACAAATCTTTTCCATCACATTAAAACAGGGAAGAAAGCTGTTCTTATCAATGTCTGTAGAGCCTGAAACTCAGCAACACTGCCCAACTTCAGAAGCACTCAACCTTCCAATAGTAACCTTATACACTCAGATTAGTTAATATGCATCCAACAGCTATAATAGGCCTTTCTGGTGTTCTATGATGCACACAGTAAATGAATATGTAACAGCACCAAGCACATTCAGCATTTAAGATACCATGGTGACAGGCACCTTATACAGTTTTTGCAACAACAGAAAAAGGTGGGTCATTTGTCTCTTTTATCCTTAATCACTATGCAGAAACTTTCTACCTATCTTATCTTAATCCTGTGTCAAGAATATATACTATTTGTGGGACTGCCTGTCACCAACTATTTCTGCCTATCCCACAAATTCTCATAGGACAGGTATGCTCCAGGTCCCTTCCCTGAGGCAATGTCATCTGATGGGACCTAGGAGGTATGGTTTTTCTGTGACAGCACCTGCCCAACTTTGTTAGCCTTCCTGAAAGCTTTAAAACCCTGGTTTCTCCCCCAGGCCAGGATGACATACGAGCCCATCTTCTGGGAGATGATACATGTGTTAGTTAACCCAGGCTGCATGTTGTCTGATATGTTGGTTATGGATTTTGTTTCTTTTTTCTTTTGTGTGTTCGTGTGTGTGTGTGTGTGTGTGTGTGTGTGTGTATACTGTATGTGTATGTATATATGTGTGTATATATGTGTGTATATATACACATACACATACACATATAGTACTGGTCAGTGACCGTAATAAACTAGAATGAATGAATGAATGAATGAATGAATGAATGAATGAATATATATATTATTTTTTAAATAAAAATTATTGTTTTCTGTTTGGTTTTTACTTGCTGAGTGCCACCTGGAGTTGCAGTTACACAAGTTGGGTGGCAATATAAATTTTCTAAATAAATAAATATTAACTTGAAACATTAAAAGAGTATTCAATGTATAGGACAAGTCAGAAGCAGAGTAACTGATCTAAGAATGCAAGTTTGTTTTGCAAAATCCAGCATTTGTTAAAGTACTCAGGACCGTAAGTACTCTGGACTACATGCTTCAAGAGATAAACTGGCCTTTGACTTTGAAACAGTCATATCTAATATAAACTGTAAGCCAAAATATTGCTTTATTCCTAAACTGCTTTTTTTGTGTGACAGAATATGAGTTGGAATAATCCTGGCATGCTATTTTAAAAGAATTAAATACTGGGGAGTAAGAAAATGTGGAAACATTCCTTGGGCCACTGGAAGAACGGAAAAGGGATGAAAACCATAAGTAGACCCAGGTCTGTATTGATGCAGGCCAAAATAAGAATTCCTTTTATAAAGTTAATTAATCTCCAGGAAATAGGAAAGTAGCACTCTCTGTGCATATCTACAACAGTCTGGATTTGTCTATGTAAATTACAGAATGAGGGAAAAAAGAAACTTGAAGGTAGGCACACAAATTTTGCCTGCTGCATTAAAAAAAGTGTGTGGGCAGATACATTTGCAATGAATAATCTGAAAGAAGCTTAAGCAGCTCTCAACCCTTAGCATCATATAGAATACATACACAGAGAGGTAGAAGACACAATTCTTTTTAAAAAAAACCTTAGGCTTTTGATATCCATGGCAACGAAGAATTTATCTTCTCAGAGAAGAATACTCTTCTACTAGGATACCAGAGTGACCTTAATAGCAGCTATTAGAGGGTAAGACTCAGTTCTCACCCAGATGTCTGTAGCTTGAATCATGTCAACTGGATTTCTATTTTCTCAGTGGAAACGTTTCGCTCCTTATCCAAGGAGCTTCTTCAGTCTGAGCAAAGTTGGTAAGGGAATCCTAAATATGTTTCTAGGTAGCTGTGTGACACGGCTACCTAGAATTATATTTAGGATTCCCTTACTAACTTTGCTCAGACTGAAGAAGCTCCTTGGATAAGGAGCGAAACGTTTCCACTGAGAAAATAGAAATCCAGTTGACATGATTCAAGCTACAGACAATTCCACCTGGATGACTGAGAACCTTCATAGGCATATTCTCACCCAGATGCTTATAAAGTTTTATTGAAATACATCATATTTTTCCATTAATATATTTGTAACACATAAAGCAGTCAACACGCGCAGGGCAACTATGCAAGTGGATACAGACAACTGATCCTATTATCTAGGATGGGCACCCACAACTTCATTTACACAACCGTGTATTTGCCTCCTGCCTAAGGGCAATGTCCTATCTCATAAAAAGAACAACAGTCACAGAGAAATTCTCATTTGGGACCAATTTATGATCAAGCCAGTTAAAACCATGGCTCTGTAATTCATTCCTAGTAATGGTAGGGTTCCAGGATCTTTAGAGCCTGCATAAAAAGGCCATTTGTTGTCCTGCCTAGAATATAGAAATGCAATGAGCATCCATAGAAAATAGACAGAACAGCTCACCATCAGAGGAAGGCGGTGTGGTTCCAAGTGGAGTAACGGGTGTAGTCGGAACTGGGCTTACTGGCATTGCCACTAAACCAATTTCAGGATGACTCTAGGAATTAAAACATACAGTATATCCAGATAAATTTATATTCTGTGACACCTGTACTACCTTAAGTATCCTTCAGTGCAATTTCACCCTGTTCCTGATGTTGCAGCTATTTTTCTTCCACTCTCTTACCACACCTACAACCCTTGCTAGAATCTGTCATGTGGTTTCCATGCATATAAGAAATTACTGAAAAACATGTCTCTTAAAATCTTCTCCTTACCAAAGTTGCTATGAAAGCAATATTTTCTTCCCTCTTCTTCCGTTCCCTCTCTTAATATATTCCTGATTAAAGAGCAAGTCAATGCATCATGTTGCTACCCTGCTGCTTAACCCAGGTGTTTCGGGAGAACACACGGCTATACAAATATTATTACTGTTACCTATTCTGCCTGCCTGCTTCTACTAGTCCTCTCTGTATTTCATCTCAGCCAGAAGCTCCCCATCTAATTGCTGATTTAACTATAGGGTTCCATTTGTAATACTGTCATCCATAAAAACAGGCAAGAATTCAGATCAGCATACCATTCTATTTTATATTCAACAGTGAAATAATGAAGCCTGTTTCACAGAGTACCTTTCATATCAACATATCTCCAAATGTTCTCTCAGCAGCAAGCAGATTTGAAATGCATTTTGGAACTACCAATCTGTTTTTTAATTGTACAATATTTCATGCAAGTTCACACAGGGGCCTGATGTGGCAGAAATCTTGAAAGCTTGGTTTATTAATGGACTCTTCATTAGCACATCTTGTAAGGATTAACTATCACTTTCTCAATTTTTGAAATTAACCTCTGAGGCTAACTTTGAAATAAACTGTCCTTTGAAAATAATACACACAAATGACTCTATTTCCATAGCCTAACTACTTGGGTTCTATTATCAGGTTTTATAACTCTTGTTCCAGCTAAGGATAACAGCACCACCTAGTACAAGATACTGGTGTGGCAATTCTGAAATTTAAGCTTGCACAAATTGCAGTAATTCCTATATTGTTCAACTGAAAAAGCATTAACCCAACATGTACCCTGTTCAGCACTGCTCTAAAACATACAGGTTATACAAAGGTGAATAAACTGAACAAAGCAACTCTCATACATAAATTATTATCCTCATCATAGCTATGTTCCCAACATCAAACAAAAACATATATGTAAACTATGCACATCTTTATGCTAGATTTATTATTTATGATGCTGAGTTTCTTTTTAAAATGACACACTAAAGCCTTGAAATATTTATTTTGAGCAACACAAGTACACTAACAGCATGATTAAATTTTGATTCTATTCAGACTCATTTAAACCAGACTTAAACCAGTAATCACCACATACAAACAGCATTTAAAAGCACTCAAGAACAAAGAATGGCAGAGATAGAATTAAAAACCCTATTTTTTGCAAGCTTCTACAAACTCTCTGCACAAATAAAAGAAAAATACTGGAGACTGAATGTAATTTTCAAACAACTTTAAGTGTAGGAAAAGGTATTGTATAGTTCTGGATTCCAATCAGCTGAGAGATTCCTCTAGAGCAGAGCTCTCCAAACTTTTCATATTGGTGACACACTTTTTAGACATGCATCATTTCGCGACACACTCTTACAGCAGGGCACAAGGCAGGCACTAGGACCTGCGTGGAATCCTGGCAGGGCTTGGAGGCAGCAGCAGCCGCGACACACCCAGACACTGCAGCCGACACACTAACGTGTCCCGACACACAGTTTGGAAAGCTCTGCTCTAGAGTCTAAATGATCACCACAATGTTATTCTTGGTCCAACTTAGGGAGAATTTTCTATGCTCCAGGTCTAATTATCTTCCCTATAGGTAGGCCTCTTCCTAAGCAATCTGACCTGGTGAATTCAGAAAGGGGAAAAAAAGCACCATTCTGTACAGCACTGATGCATTGCATAGCTTAGCTTAGCTTAGTTTATCTTATCTTAGCTTAGCTTAGCTTAGTTTAGCTTAGCTTAGCTTAGCTTAGCTTAGCTCTTAGCTTAGTTTAGCTTTTAGCTTAGCTTTTAGCTTAGCTTAGCTTAGCTTAGCTTAGCTTAGCTCTTAGCTTAGCTTAGCTTAGCTTTTAGCTTAGCTTTTAGCTTAGCTTAGCTTAGCTTAGCTTAGTTTAGCTTAGCTTAGCTTCGCTTCGCTTCGCTTCGCTTCGCTTCGCTTCGCTTAGCTTAGCTTCTGGCCAAATGAATGGATATATTCAAAACAGACTGAAACTTATTTCTTGATTCAGTAATTGATCATAATATTTATTTATTTGTTTGTTAGATTTATATCCTACCTTTTGTACAGGAGCTCAAAGCAATATACTGAGTGCTCCTTTCTCCTATTTTCCCCCACAACAGAACTGTGGGATCGTTTGAGCTAAGACAGAGTGACTGGCCAAAAGTCACTCACTGACCTTCCATAGCTGAAGGGGGACTAGAGCCTAAGCCTCATGGTGCCACTCCAACACTTCAATCACTAGACTACGCTGGTTCTCCCATCCTGTGTTTGGGCTCAGAGCTGTATAGGTGCTTGATCAGCCTCCTGTCTTCTTTGGGTGGGAGAGGGGTGAACAGGAATGAGGAACAGAATAGAATGCTTTAATGTTCCAATTAAAGATCACAAGTTTGGAAGTTCGAATCCCTAGCCCTGCGTGCGGAGTGAGCTCCTGCACTCGCCCCAGCTCTTGCCAACCTAGCAATTCGAAAGCATGCAAATGCAAGTAGATTAATAGGTACCACTTTGGTGGGTAGGTAACAGTGTTCCGTGCGCATCATGCCGGCCACATGACCGTGGAAGCGTCTTCGGACAACGCTGGCTCTTCGGCTAACAAACGGAGATGAGCACCGGCCCCTAGAGTCGGACACGACTGCACAAATGTGCGGGGGGAACCTTTACCTATGTTCCATCTTCCAAATCAAAACATGAGCAAGTTACTGAGATCAAACACAGCACTTGACCAAATACCCATGCAGGATGAGTTTAAATCTCTGTTAGAGCAGCTACCTCCAAAGTCCTGAGCTATTTTGCAATTTAGATTCTAAAGACACCCTCATACAAAAGTGAATTGTACTGCACCTGTGCCAATACAGTGATAAAGTTTCGATTCAGGTGAACAGCTTCATAAAGAGCCAAAAGGATAGCTTCATTAGTTCTACAAAAAGAACACAAGAGAAACACATTTATTGCAGTAATGAAACTTCTTGGAACACTTTGCCAAGTGTTGGGAAGAGATAATTTTGGACACTCAGATTGATAAAACAAAAGAACCCACAAATCAGAAACCTAGATCATTTCAGAGTGTTTTCTCATATTTCTTATAATGTTTATAAGCCATTTGCTGTAGAACTTTATTATCGTGGTTTTTGTAAGAAGTAGTCTTTATAAAGTAAATCACAACACTTAAGAGATATAATACAATAAAAGTAGGTAGCATTATGACTAGATCAATTAAAATAATCATGTTCTTAAATAAATAGGAGTATTTTATCAAATACATTAATTTCTGCTTATAAGAAAGCAGCTCAGAATTAATGCATTTTATATACAGTGGGCAGCACTGACATTGGAAATGACTTCAGAAAGCTGTAACAATATGGAGGAAATCAGTATGAAAGTCCTGTCTTTCATGCTTACCAACATTTCAGAACTTGATGCCCAGACCATTTTTGGTTTTATAAACCAATCAACACTTGGAATTGAAATCAGCAACACACTGACAACTAGTGCATTCAATACAGAACTGGTGACATATGTTCCATTCACCCTGTACCCACCAACATCTCGGCTTACTATATATCAAATTTCTGGATCATCTTCAGAGGCAGCACCCACACAAAATGCATTACCAAAGTCTAACCTCGATATTCCAGAAATGTTGATATTTAGAAAAGAAAATGAAACTGTTCATCCAAGAGGCAGTAAGGCCTTAAAGATCAGATTCAAATTTCCTATGTATTCAGTTATATTTGTGGCTGCTGGATTACGGCGACTGCCTCTTTTTTCATGCAGACTCAAGAACTATATAGCACAGATATATGTCTCCAGGCTAAAAATAGGTGCAGGTAATGAATTTGGCTAGCACAGAAAGGTAAGGATTATGTTCTGTTACTTTTGGCATACCAAAATTCATACATTTCTTCATAACAGGAACAGAAAAGACATGAGATTTTAACATTCTGAACTCAAAAGAACACTGACCTGACAGATCCATCTCTCTACTTGTGACCAGAGCAGAGTGAGGAATAGGATCTGGTTCAAAAATTGGCTCACTTCCCATATCCTTGGTGGAAAGGGTAAGATGGTACGGGTGGTAAGCCTGTACCCTCCAAACAATTTGTTACATACTCTGATTGCCCAAGCTGGTAAGTATCCATGATTAAAGCACAAGGTGGTGGTGATCTAATCCTATCCATAGGTGACTTTTCTAAAACCACTGTCATTTCAAATCCAGTGGTTTTTATCTACAAAATTTAAGACTATCACCACAGATGTTCCGGGCTTTTAACAAGACCTTTAACATTTAATTATCTTAAATAGGTCCACCAGTCGATGTTCTGTGGATGCAGGAGTGGCAAGTGGCAGTCAAGCAAGACTTCTTTGCCATTGCCACAGTATATGTTAGTAAATCAGCTCTCACCTGTCTGAGTGAGATCATCTCACCTGTCTGAGTGAGATGTCTCATCCTCACAGTGAGCTTTCATTAATTGCATTCTAGCCATTAACCCTCATTTTTCATGGTCTTCAGCTCAAAATACCAAGAAAATGTCTCAGTTCTATAGTGTCCTAGATTTAGCTTCCAAGGTTTTTTAGGTACTGAATACTTTGGTTAGTTTTTTCTGAATTTAAGCCTGAATGATGCTCCTGCTCCAGAATAATGCTAACTTGCTATCCTGTGCATTACAATTCTACTTTCTAGCTGTCCACTGCATTTCCAATGAATAAGAGCATAAAAATTCTGCTTAAACAAATTCAGAATGCAAATGCAGCATCTGCTAATTCACTCATATTCTAGTTGGCATTTGTGGTATTATCTCCAGTATTGGTTGCTGAGCTAGTACTATTTTAAAAATATTAAGTAAGAGAAGATTAAGTGCCAATTCTAGTAAGCAATAAATTATATTTTAGACTTCTAAATCAAAGAGTTAAATTTGTCATCTGATGGATGTACTTACTGGACTGAGATCTTTTCATCAGCATCAGCAATGAACATACTGCCCACCTATGGAAAAAAGTAGTATTGCATAGCTTTAGGATACATCGAAGTTTTCCACTAATCTATCTGATCCACAGGGCTAAAAGTAATAGAGATGCTTTGCATTTTCTACAGAGTCAGAATTTAAGCCCATTATAACATCTACAGAAACATTCTAGATCTCCTCTTGCAGATCTTGGACCGGGCTCCTTGCATGGCAAGCACTGACTGACAACACAGAGTCACTGATTTCTTACCATGTTAGTCAAGGCTGAGAAAAATCCGCTCTGATGTTCTTCTTCTTTGTCTCTGTACTGTCTGAACAAGAACAGCAGTGGCAGATAAAGCAATAGAAGTTGCCATGAGCATCATACAGAGCAAGCAAAATCTGTTCTTTTTAATTATGACATAAGCATTTTTTTAAAAATACAAGGTCCTCCAAATGGTGTCTGGGTTTATTTTAAAGGAAAGAAATAGCATCTGCTGCCAATGGGAAATACAAATCTTTGCCTTTCTAACAAGCTTGATAAGGAAAGATATCTAAGAACATGATTTATAAAAGACCCTTGAATTCAATGTTCCATCCATCCCAACACTGCCTATTATATAAAATATGCTCCAAGTTCTTTGTTTATTTCTATATTGCTTTGTCTTCTTTTTCTCATGCAGAAACATAATTACTTTTACCTATTTCTCAGCAGCGCTGGTGCACAAGATGCTTCAACAGACAAATACAAGGATAAAACTGGGAACTTTCTACATATAAACTAGCTGCCTTATAGCCCCTTCTCGGGTATTTTAAAAGGTCTACCTAGTTTTCTTTTAATGGAATTACACACACTCTCTTCTACTGAGACACCAAACCAAATGCAGTTGCAGTTTGCTAAAAATGCATTTCAATTTCTGGGCGGCTCTCTCTTACAACAGTGAATTATTTCTAACGTAGTGATGAAAAGGCAGAGGATGTCATTGTACAGCAACCTATGGAAAGTACTGCAATCTACAAAAAATTGAGAATGGAAACCAACTAGTGCAGAGCTTTCCAAACTTTTCATGTTGGTGACACACTTTTTAGACATGCATCATTTCGTGAAACACTCACTCTTACAGCAGGGCATCATTTCATGACACACTCTTGCAGCAGGGCACAAGGCAGGCACTAGGACCTGTGCGGAATCCTGGCAGGTTTGGAGGCAGCAGGGCACAAGGCAGGCACTAGGACCTGCGTGGAATCCTGGCAGGGCAGGTTTGGAGGCAGCAAGGCACAAGGCAGGCACTAGGACCTGCGTGGAATCCTGGCAGGTTTGGAGGCAGCAGGGCACAAGGCAGGCACTAGGACCTGCGTGGAATCACAGCAGGTTTGGAGGCAGCAAGGCACAAGGCAGGCACTAGGACCTGCGTGGAATCCTGGCAGGGCAGGTTTGGAGGCAGCAAGGCACAAGGCAGGCACTAGGACCTGCGTGGAATCCTGGCGGGGCAGGTTTGGTGGCAGCAAGGCACAAGGCAGGCACTAGGACCTGCGTGGAATCCTGGCCGGGCAGGTTTGGAGGCAGCAAGGCACAAGGCAGGCACTAGGACCTGCGTGGAATCCTGGAAGGGCAGGTTTGGAGGCAGCAAGGCACAAGGCAGGCACTAGGACCTGCGTGGAATCCTGGAAGGGCAGGTTTGGAGGCAGCAAGGCACAAGGCAGGCACTAGGACCTGCGTGGAATCCTGGCCGGGCAGGTTTGGAGGCAGCAAGGCACAAGGCAGGCACTAGGACCTGCGTGGAATCCTGGAAGGGCAGGTTTGGAGGCAGCAAGGCACAAGGCAGGCACTAGGACCTGCATGGAATCCTGGCGGGGCAGGTTTGGAGGCAGCAAGGCACAAGGCAGGCACTAGGACCTGCGTGGAATCCTGGCAGGGTTCAGGGGCAGCAGCAGTCGCGACACACCCAGACACTGCAGCCGACACACTAACACAGAGCTTTCCAAACTGTGTGTCGGGACACGTTAATGTGTCGGCTGCAGTGTCTGGGTGTGTCGCGGCTGCTGCTGCCTCCGAGCCCTGCCAGGATTCCGCGCAGGTCCTAGTGCCTACCTTGTGCCTTGCTGCCTGCAAACCTGCTGTGATTCCGCGCAGGTCCTAGTGCCTGCCTTGTGTTCTGCTATAAGAGTGTGTCGCAAAATGATGCCCTGCTGTAAGAGTGTGTCCCAAAATGATGCATGTCTAAAAAGTGTGTCACCAACATGAAAAGTTTGGAAAGGTCTGCACTAACATGTCCCAACACAGAGTTTGGAAAGCTCTGAACTAGTGCTTACCACATGCTCTTTCCCACTGGGAATGATATACAGTACTTTCCTTCAAACAATTCACATTAGTTGATATCAAGAGTTGATATCTGAATATTAAATGGACCAAGATTTGGCTGGTCTATAGCTCCAGTTTTTAATTTAAACTGCTTTCACCAAAATTGATTTTTTGACAGAACTAAATGATTTAGTCTCTGGGGATCAAAATATGTTAAGAGGCAGTTCACAGAAAGGTACAGACAACAGCAATTAAGGAAGAAAGTAAATGCAACTGTGCCAGTTTTCATACAAAGCCAAGCTGCTTATAAATCTGTTCTGTGAAGCCTAGCCTGTGTGTGAAGAGAAGAATGACACCATAAATCAGCATTTCAAAAATCCAGACATTTATTTCACAATTTTGCTCTTACAAATTGCATACAAAAGAACATGAATACGTTTTCTCAGGAAGATACACATTTAACCAACAGACAGTCCTAAACGTTACTTACCGGTTGTATTCTGATAATGCCTGGGCAACTACAAGACCCATTCCCTGCAAGAAGAGAAAAAGAGAAAGGTGCATATAAATTAGGGCAGAGGTGCAACTCTCTGCTCTCAAAAATTTTTCAGATCATTCACAGTAACACTTTAAACACTAGTCAATAAACTAAAGGCCTCATTTTCTGCAAGATTCTGACTATTCTTCAAGTGAGTTGTATAATGCTTTCCAAGAAGCCTCATTCTAACTGAACCAGTCTGGTGTACTGAATAGATTATGAGATTAATTCTAGGAAAGAATCACAGTAAATCAACATTTTCTATTAAGTTCCCTAAGTGACCTTGGCAGTTTAACCTCACTCACAAGTTTGTTATGGGGATACAATGTACACTGCCTTGAATTGGGGGGGGGGGCAAAAGATCCAGGATATAAAATGCCACAAAAAATAAGATAAACATCTTTTTTTAATCGTATTAGCAATTCTCCTGGAAGAGCCAAAATAACTTAACCCCACACTTGCAACTGTTTCTTCAAAGTCATGGGATCCTCAAAAGTCAGAAAGAGTAAGGAAATAATGGAAATAAGTACAATGCAATATGTAGCTTGCATATGTACTGCAATATTATTCAACTGTGATATGGAAGCCAAAGCACCTTTGAGCACCCTTTTTTTCACATTTCATTTCTCACTTTATTCCTATCATTCTATCACACAAAATTTACAATATCATACTCACATTGAGCGTAGCTTCATCATCTATAATAGACAGCTTTACTATATAAGGATTCACAGACTGCAAGAGGGAAAAGAAAGTCATGGGATAATTGAATGATCAGCAAAGTTAATACACCCTCACTCAAGCCTTGCTCATTTTGTTTGATCACAGTAAATTCATACAGTTTCTATTAAAATGGTGGTTTTCCAGTTTTCTGAGCATCACTCAAGGTTTCACCCTTGGCATTAAAGTGTTCTATGAAAGAAGAATTATTGCAACATTTCTATCACATGAATGTTTTGTAGTCCCTGGATGCTAAGACAACTGGCAGAGCTCAGAGACAGAAAAGATGCTTGGCATGCAAAAGGTCTCAATCTTGATCCCTACCAGAATTTAAGATTCTCTTAAACCATAAAGCTGACAAACAATAGTACTCTAAATCGACTGGTAATTTTTTAACATAGCCTTAATAGGCCTTGTGCACAAAATTGCACTGAACTGTGGAAGGAACCTCACAGAGACAAAAAGTGAAGCAATAAGAAATAGAGCTGGATAGTACAACATGCAGCCTAGCAATATGTCTATGAAGGTTCTCAGTCATCCAGGTGGAATTGTCTGTAGCTTGAATCATGTCAACTGGATTTCTATTTTCTTAGTAGAAACGTTTCGCTCCTTATCCAAGGAGCTTCTTCAGTCTGAGCAAAGTTGGTAAGGGAATCCTAAATATGTTCCTAGGTAGCTGTGTGACCTTACACCTGGGGCTAGGTCATGGTTATATTGAGATGTAATTTTTAAGTCCTTTTATCATCTAAAGGAGGGTCGTTAAAATCACCATGCTGCTGTTGAGCTTCTGAAATGGTCTTAATCTTCCTAGGCACAGAAGACAAAACGGGGAGGAAGATGGGGGAGAGTTTGTGCCTGAGGCCCCCACCTCTATTCAAGGAAGGATTTTCCAAGTTGGCATAAATGGATTCCTTGACCCCTCTCTCAAACCACCTATCTTCTCTGTCTAAAATGTGAACATTAATGTCCTCAAATGAGTGTCCTTTTTCTTTTAGATGAAGATAAACTGCTGACTCTGGTCCTGTGGTGTTATTTCTCCTGTGTTGGGCCATCCTCCTGTACATAGGTTGTTTGGTTTCTCCAATGTAGAGTTCAGAGCACTCCTCACTGCACTGGATTGCATAAACTACATTGCTTTTCTTGTGTTTTGGAGTTTGATCTTTGGGGTGTACAAGCCTCTGTCTCAGTGTGTTGGTGGGTTTGAAATATACAGGTATGTGGTGTTTGCCAAATATCCGTTTTATCTTTTCAGACACGCCAGCCATGTAGGGAATGACCAGGTTCTTTCGTTTACTCTGAGTCTCAGCCCTATCTGTCGCTGTTTTAGGTCTGGTAGATTTAGATTTGGTGAAGGCCCAATTTGGATATCCACAGGCCTTCAGGGCTGTTCTCAGGTGCTGATTTTCATTCTTTTTGGAATCCATGGAGGTGGGGATGGTTTCTGCTCTGTGTGACAATGTCCTGATGACTCCTAGTTTGTGCTGCAGTGGATGGTGGGAGTCAAACATCAGATATTGATCTGTGTGTGTGGGTTTCCTGTAGATCCCTATTTCTAGCTTGCCACCGGTCCCAATGAGGACTTCACAGTCTAGGAATGCCAGTCTGTTGTCCTTGGTGTCTTCTCTGGTGAAGCTAATGTTGGCATCTATAGTGTTTATATGGTCCGTGAAGGCCTGTACTTCCTGGGCCTTGATTTTGACCCAGGTGTCATCCACATACCTAAACCAGTGGGTGGGCACCGTTCCCTGGAATGTGTTGAGTGCTTTCTTCTCCACTTCTTCCATGTATAAATTGGCCACAATGGGTGACACAGGAGAACCCATGGCACAGCCGTGTTTTTGTCCGTAAAAGTCACCTCTGTATGTGAAATAAGTGGTGTTAAGACACAGGTCCAGAAGATGGCAGATCTGGTTTGGGTTGAGATGGCTTCTCCTTTCCAGGGTGCTGTCCTCTTCTAGTCTCTTCCTGACAGCGGATAGAGCATGAGTGGTGGGGATGCTGGTGAAAAGGGAGGACACATCAAAGGAGACCATAGTTTCATCTGTATCCAGTTTCAGGATCTTTGCTTTGGAAACAAATTCTTCCGAATTGTTCCGAATTGTACACCCCAAAGATCAAACTCCAAAACACAAGAAAAGCAATGTAGTTTATGCAATCCAGTGCAGTGAGGAGTGCTCTGAACTCTACATTGGAGAAACCAAACAACCTATGTACAGGAGGATGGCCCAACACAGGAGAAATAACACCACAGGACCAGAGTCAGCAGTTTATCTTCATCTAAAAGAAAAAGGACACTCATTTGAGGACATTAATGTTCACATTTTAGACAGAGAAGATAGGTGGTTTGAGAGAGGGGTCAAGGAATCCATTTATGCCAACTTGGAAAATCCTTCCTTGAATAGAGGTGGGGGCCTCAGGCACAAACTCTCCCCGTTTTGTCTTCTGTGCCTAGGAAGATTAAGACCATTTCAGAAGCTCAACAGCAGCATGGTGATTTTAACGACCCTCCTTTAGATGATAAAAGGACTTAAAAATTACATCTCAATATAACCATGACCTAGCCCCAGGTGTAAGGTCACACAGCTACCTAGGAACATATTTAGGATTCCCTTACCAACTTTGCTCAGACTGAAGAAGCTCCTTGGATAAGGAGCGAAACGTTTCTACTAAGAAAATAGAAATCCAGTTGACATGATTCAAGCTACAGACAATGCAGCCTAGCAAGAAAACCTAGACTGCAGGATGACACCTCAAAACTAGATAAGGAATGAACATACTGCAGATAGGAAATCCTGCATTCACATACTGAAATTAAATCAATAGTTTTTCATATGGAGCTAATATTTTATATTTGCATAACCAAGAAGGAAAAACTAATTGTAGATAAGAGAATGGGTAGAACCATGAGAGATCTCTTTAAAGTCACAAATACATACGGATATAATCCTATATATATTTATTTTAGATGTGGATAACTTAGCTGATTTTTGAGTAGGTATGTCTAAAACTGCAGTAAATTAAACCCAATAGCAGCCTATGTCCTTTGGTCATAGTAGGGAAGCTGTTTTAAACACATATTCCTATACATTTTTGTTAGAGCTAAACTATGCCCCAAACCATGGGCTGGCAGTGTCTGGAAGCATAAATTCCTTAGCTTGACGTTTTAGTCTTACCATTTAATGTAATAAATACTGTGGGTCTTTAAAAAACAAACAAACTAGTTAATGTAAATTTACTGGTAGATTAGAAGCCTTAAGATTAAAGTAATAGCAGCGATTTCTTAATTTTTGACTGCTAAATTGATGTATCTAATAAGTACTTCAGAATCCTGATGTTCAGAGTTGAATATCAAAGACTTTTGAGCCAAAAAAAAAGGGGGGGAATCAATAATAACAGGGAATGCCTATCACCCATGAAGTTGCCACTTCATGGTCAATGAAGTCAAATAGTTAAAAAGAAGGCCCTTGGTGGTAGCAGCAAAGCTCTCAGCTGGACAATAAACTGAAATTCTGTACTAGTTTGGGCAATTTCTATAAATCAGAAAGATTTTGCAGTAAAAACTATAAGGAGTTAGATCAATAATAAATACTAGAACAGTTGTTTCACTAAATATGGAATACATTGAAAAAACTTTATAGAAAAAGAAGCACTAAAGTCATAAAAAAATAAATATATATTCAATGAAATTACTTTTTTTTAACCTAATGGAACAATGTAGCCACCTTCAAGATTCTGGAGGAAACTGTATGATTAGCAACAGTAGCAACAAAATTAAAAGGATCCTCATAACTTACCAAAAAAGCAAATAAACACACACACACACACACACACGTATGAACAGCAAGAAAAGTTTTTCACTGTTGGAAACATGATGCACATAAGAACAACAAATTTCCAGATATTATAAGAATGTCTCCCAAGACTGATTAGAATAAAGAAATGTTTTTTTTAAAGGTATAGATGTAAGAAGACATTCCTTAAATGCTCTTAAGAAAATAAGATTTTACCACACTATGAATCCCCAAAATAGGCTGGGAATGGGTACAACTGATGAGGTAGTTCAGTAGCAAAAACATAGAACAAAATCTTCTTCTTCTTCCTAGCGTTTTCCCGCTATTTTCGCGGGGTCTGCTTTTCGGATCTCGAAACACCACTTTGCCAGATCATCCGCATCCTCAGGGCGTAGCCCATCAATTTGCATAGAACAAAATAAATATCTTAAATGTTGTCACCAAGAGGCAGGACTTTCCTTAGAAGATTACTTACTTCCACTGTAGAACATCAACACTTCTGCTTTTGGCACCCCGACTGCCTCGTTTCTTTCCCTAAAGCACTCAACTAGCGACTCCCAATGCTCCACTGTAATAGAGTCCTATAACAGTATTGTGCTCTAATTTGTAGAAATTCTTGGGAGACAGTGATAACAAGTACAGTAATATGTTTGTGCTTAATTTCCCTTTCATGTATTTTGTGCTGACTGGAGACAGCATTATTATCCCAAAGGAACTACAGAAATGTAAAACATCTTGATTGACCTTGCTTCCCCAGCCAGAAAATTATGGATTTCAGCAACTTTTAGAAAACAATGAAATCATATCCTGAAAACTCAGCAAAAGCTAAAAACCAGAGAAGGGGGGAAAAGAATAGTTTAAGAACAGCAGAATCTCAAATACATCTTTCCTTTAGAAAGACCAAAAAACTTGTTTCCAGATTAGTATTTGTTTCTAAAGGAGAAAGGAAAAAGAAGCTTGTATCTACTTAATAAAATCCTTATTTTTATGTTTACAAGAAAGTTTCATATGATTTATTTATTTAACCATTCATATGCTGGTCACTTTCAAAATTCAAGATTGTTTACAATAAATGCAAAAAAATGTATATATTACAATAACCTCATGTAAACAACCATAACACCCAAACCAAGTAACACAAATCAGATAAATCAAAATCAATGAAGGGCAGCTCAGCATCATCCATCAAATGCCTGTTCAAATAGGATACCTTTCATAACCTATTATTTGCTGCTAATAGGTTGGGGGCTTTAAGCATTTCATGGAGCATGCTGTTCCACAGAGTGGTGGGGCTTCCCTCAGGACCCCATCCCTCTAATTTCACACGCGCTCTCAGTCAAAACACATAGGGCACAACAAAT
The DNA here is from genome assembly GCA_023362775.1 of Charina bottae. Taxonomy (NCBI): domain Eukaryota; kingdom Metazoa; phylum Chordata; class Lepidosauria; order Squamata; family Charinaidae; genus Charina; species Charina bottae. Next base: position 42,442,293 of record JALMGJ010000005.1, on the reverse strand, counting down.
CTATTTCAGAGAGAGACGGCCCTGTAAGTCCACAGAGACTAAGCCATGTAGAATTTTATAGATTAAAACCAGCACTTTGTGTTGGGCTTGGAAACAAATATGGCAACCAGAGCACTGGGGTTATACTGCTAGTCCTGTTTGTCTCAGTTAGCATCCTGGCCACTGCATTTTGGACCAGCTGTAGTTTGAAAGTGATCTGTCCCACACAATGTATGTTGCAGTAGCGTAAATTATTTTTGAAACATATACAAAATACAGTAGAAGCAGGTCTCATATTTTTAACATGACACCACTGTCACTTTGTTATTAAACACCAGGACACAGGTCCTCAGTTCTCCTTGGGACTAAATTCTTTTTTCTTTTTTTTTAATAACAAATAACTTGGGACTAAATTCTATCACCGTCAATTGAATGAAACGATCTATACCTTTTTTGCCAACCTTAAATCTAGGGAAAGGAGCAGGTTCATCTCCCGTTGTGACTTGTATGGATGTTCATATTTGTGAAACATAACACAACAATGGGAATGATCCCCTCCCCAGTTATGTTTTGTTGTACGTTGTTGCTACTGTAGTTCAGAAGCAAACAAACAGCCATGCCAGCAGGGAATAAGAGACCACTTTGCAGCAGCAACATATTTCCAAGAAACTAGGAAATGCAATGACCCCCCGTCCCCTGTGCAACTCCAACCTGGAAAAAAGAGCCCGGGCTATTTTTCACGCTGAACTTCAAAGGCATTTGGAATGCCTCTAATAGGCAAAACTATTGCTGGAACAGTCTCCCAAACAAAGATGTAGAAATTGTCCTCACGCTCACATTATACTTCCAAGGCACAGTGCAACACCAAGAGCAAGAGCCCTTCCCAGGGAGGGAAAGGCAGAATGTCTGTCCACACTTCTTGTGGTTTCACAGCTCCACCACATTAATACCTCACTCTCCATGTCAAGCACTCACCTCATACTTTCTGTAGTTCACTAATAAGGCAAGCAGGACAACAGCCTCATAACCGTGTTCCCTGCGACTCGGAAGATTGGAAAGGATCTAAAAATAAGACAAGACAAAGCTTAGATTAATCAATCTATTTCAAGGAGTCATAGATGGGTGATTTCAAAAACATGTAGAGTGATGAGCTGAAAACTTCCTATAGCCAAAATGCATCTTATAAGCTTTTTTTTTAATCCATTCAATCGTGTCCAATTCTCGGAGACTGCCCAGACAAGTCCCTGCAGTTTTCTTGGCATGTTTTTCGGAAGTGGTTTGCCATTGCCTCCTTCCTAGGGCTGAGAGAAAGGGACTGGCCCAAGGTCATCCAGCTGGCTTATGTACCTAAAGTGGGACTAGAACTCACAGTCTCCCAGTTTCTAGCCTGATGCCTTAACCACTACACCAAACTGGCTCTTCTTATAAGCTTAGAATAGAGCTAAATTGTTTTCTTTTATGAATAAATCACAAACTGAAACCAAATCCTTGCCTGAAAAATAATGAGCATATCTGAGGAAATAAACAGATGCGTGCAGACTTGGATGCCCAGTACTATTCTAGGGAATTAGATTATCCTGTGTGGTTCTTTTTGCACAAAGTTACTAAATTATCTGGATGAAGAACTCTTAAAACCTACCAATGTGAGAAGTTACCACATTGCTTACAATATCTCACATTTGCATTTAAGCAACATGAAGGGAAAGTGTATGTATGATTATGGCAAGTGTGCTGGCAACCATTTCAGTCCCAAGGCCTACATCTGCTGACAGATTAGGGTCCATGGACACATAGTCACATAGCCATATGTACTGCCTTCATCCTGCCCAGATGAAGGCAGAACAAAGCAGCCAAAAATGCATGTAGTCCATGGGTTACTCATGATGTATAGAAATGTTAAATCAAAGATTAGCAGCCCAGTGATAAGGGAGAATAAGGAAACTTACCTGTAAGATAGCTTCAAAAATGCTATTAATCATCACATACTCCAGAATTGTGTTCTGACTGATGTTATCTGTCACCTAAGTAGAATCAAAGGATTAGGGATTTTTAGAGTTTTCCGGTTCCAAAATAATTCAAACATGCTCTTATCACTTGCTATCAATGAATCCGTGTATGTTATGATCTAACACAAGGTTTCTCAACCAGGGTTCCATGGAACCCTAGGGTTCCACGACAGGTCACTAGGGGTTCCCTGGGAGATCACGATTTATTTAAAACATTATTTCAAATTTGGGCACCTTCACATTAAAGAGGTAAATTTCATTCTTTATTTTTAGTTTAAGAACACTGTTAATGCATATATACAGGCCTGCACATGACACGAATAATTTTGTAACTTCTAGCCTATATTTGAGCCTGAATGTGCAGGGCTTCCCTGAGGCCTGAAAAATATTTCAAGGGTTCCTCCAGGGTCAAAAGGTTGAGAAAGGCTGATCTAACAGTTTGAAAAAAATGTCTCTCGATTCTATCTTTTATTAAACTCTCCCATAAAGAATTCTTTAAGTTATGTGTTTTGTACATACAGTACTTATTGTTATCCCAGGGTTATGGATTTTGGGCACAACATGAAACACAGTAAGCATTCTGTTTAGTAACAGACTGCCTTCATTGTACAATTTTCCTTTAATGATTTTGTTTCGGGCTTTAATCCATTTTTATGAATGTTTTCTAAACAGCAAACTTTAAGGATCCAAAACATTTATTTGGTAGCAGTGAGATCAATATTTAATAGTGGAAGTATCACCAGCAGAGTTCTTACCTCTGTTGTACTATTGAACAATGAGTAAAGGGAATGCTAGAGGTTATTAAATTGAGTTGAAGCCACGTTAATGCTGTTTAATACCAATGATGCTGAAGTCCCTGAATTTCTATTTCTTTTAGTTTGGTTTGTTTCTAACCCACTTCTCTTTCTTCATAATGACTTCCTTTTTCTTTTTGGTTTGGGTGACCAAAATTGGGTGTTCTGCTCATACTATGGGCATTCATTTAAAAAAATTAAAGCAGGGCCTATATATGGGAGCACCTTCATAACTGAAGAAGGAAAACCAGCTTCTAATTAATATACTGTATCTAATACAATAGTTAGATCAAAAAAATTTATAAGTCTGTAATAAAGCTGCCCAGAGTCACTGAGAGTCAGTCAGCATGCAAGTTTAATATATTATTATTATATTTATTTGTAAAACTTGTTATACTGATTACTGCAGTATCACAACAGCTTATAATAGTTTAAAGGTACATTTCCCATTTATTTATTATTTATTTATTATTTCTAACTTATATCACCGCCCATCTCCCCCCACAAGGGGACTCTGGGCGGTTATTATTTCCCATGTCTGCATAATAAATACTTTTTCATAGTTAACCCACCATTATCTATTACTTACAGTCACCAAACAAAGCAAGAGTTTCAGGCACAAACTTTTGAGACTCTCAGAGCCTTCTGCACAAAGTAATGCATCCAAGCTCTCCATCAGATTCTAGAAAAGAGAATAGTGATTATAAATTGTTGCAATCTCACACTGCTTTTAACCCTCACTAATGCTGTGCTTCTGTGATATACTGAATCCCTTTCATACAGTATTTTGCGCAGAAGATGGTAAAAACCCAAGTCAAGCTGATTAGCTAACATACTTATTTACATTATTTATTTTATGCTTCAAGAACCTAACTGCATGCTATTCTGTGGTCACGCTGTAATGTTAAAGAAGCTATTATCAAGCTGTAATTTTCTGTTATTTCCTTGACAAGTAGCCCAAATACATTTTGTCAGTATCTATTCTAGGGGCTATCCGGAGGCCTAGGAAGAGAAAGGAGAAGCATGTTATTCCATCTACAGACTACTCTGCTAACTGAACACATGTCTAGTTTTGAACTTTAGTGGCAGACTACAACTCAAGTTACGGATGAGAAAAATCTAGCCTGCAAACCAAATAAAGCCAAGTTTCTTCTCCAGGTGGGACTGCTTTTCTCTCCCTTGGGGCTGAGAAACTTCCTTCTCTCAGGACTGGAGATAGAAAAAGAACTTTCAAGCTCTAGGTGACCGGAAAGGCAACTCTTTCCTCTCTGTGCAGGAGCATACCAGAAACAATGCCTCTCCCCCCACCCCACCCCCTGCTTCTGCACCAGGCAAAATGCAGCACTGAAGAGTGGAGGGAGAACAGCCACAGGCCACGGTGGGCTTTTCTAGATGGGTGGGGTTCTCCCTCCCCAAAATTCATGCCTCCCTGACATCATCTGGATAGTTCAGAAGTTAGCATAACATACATGTTACTAGAATGAAAACAAAACCTGTTATTTCAATATAGCAAGCTTTCACCTTCATGCAGAGTTCAGCCTTGTCAAAGCCCATCAGCATATTGATGATGTCAAAGCCAGATGTGGATTTGTTCTTCTGATGAACCCCACGGATCAGCGCACATAATGTCTGCAGCAGAAAACACATACCCACGCATGCAGGAACTGTGAGACAAAGCCTCCTGGGCACTTAAAACTGCCATTACAGACCCAGAAATTTAAATCTTTTACCTTTTAATAGTATGATATCCCAGATCACTTACAGTGAATTCCAATACTGTAAATCCAATACTGTGTGAGCAGAAGTTCACTTGTACAACAGGACTTTCTCCTTTCCACCAAGCCCTTCCTCAAACAAGCAAACAAAAAACCTGACTTCCACAGGCAGATAGGAAAGATCTCACTAAGGGAAATAGTGTCATCAGCAGAAGCACTTCACTGGCTTCACCTACAGTTTTCTTATTGATATTCTTCCAAACTGTATAACATATTAAGCTCTCCTGAATCATCTAACAATAAAAAAGGAAAAGATTTTATCATTGTCTAAGATGTTAAAGTACTTAAGAAGGGATACCTGATCCAGCATACTGAATCAACAGGTATTTCAGCGGACCCCAATAATGCAGACTAATTCCTTCATTAGCCCTAAAAAACCAATCATTAGCTGTCAGTTCATAAGTTTTGCTTAATGAAAGCCAAGGGAAATTTATAGCACCTGTAATGCGTTGACCACTCGGATTGGATGCTCTTCTCCTAAAGCCCAGATGCAACGCTGGAACAAGCAATTAATGTTATCTTTTATCTTCATTAGCTCTTCACCATCCAGAGATTCCAGCTTCCCTTCCAGATATTCCAAATTCACCTGACAGGCAAGAGGTAGAGCTTAAGCCAATTCGTGGAATTACTGAGGACAAGGGAAACTAGAAATTGGGTATCTGTAAGAGTAAATATAAAGGAATGGTTTCAACCTTTAGTATATTACCTTCATGAGGAAGAGCTCCTCCCAAAACCGAGGGTTATATTTACTGGGATCTTCTGTCTGAAAGAGAATGGGATCACTATTACGGTGATTTATTTATTTATTTTTCTACCCCACCTTTATTATTTTTATAAATAACTCAAGGCAGCAAACATACCTAATACTCCTTCCTCCTCCTCTTTTCCCCACAACAACATGTTAAGGTTATTTGGTTAAAGCATTCTATGCAGAATTAAACGCATGGCATTTTCTTCCACTGTGTCTGGCCAGAGAGTGGAAAAATACAAGTGAAAACAATCTACATTGTTTTCCGCATTGTAAGTTTGGTTCTCAAAACATCTGAGACGTAGATGGCAGGTGCTGAGATATCTCTAGCTAGACAAAATAAACCCGTAATCAGAATCGTTCTCAAAACAAAAAAAAGGCCAATACACAACACTGCCATCGTGTGACGCTTTATAGTAAGTACAATTACTACCAGAAATGCTATACTAAAAGAGATGCTCATGTTTAAACCAATCACATGTGAGCTATGAACCATGGGTAGTCCTTTATACTTATGTTCTACATACATATGTCTTCTGTTCTTTATGTAGGCTGCTATCTGCATGTACTTGTATCTGAACTGTAACCATGCCTGGTCTTTGCACAGACCATGATGTTTTTTTTCTTTCCTCACTTCTGGTGATGGAACTCTGCTTATGCTTTGATTTTACCTTTTTGCAATAATGCACTATACATCCATTATTGCCTTATGCTATCAATAAAGATATTGTTAGCCTTACAACACGTTGTTTGGATTACTTCATTGCCTGGAACCCCGCATAGTTAACCATCACCTAACAGGTTATGGGCCCAGAGAGAATTTTGTGTTTTTCTTTGCTGCGCTGGATCTAGCTGTAACAACGGGGTTTGTTTTTAAGGCTGCATTTTGAAGTAAACGTGTTTTTCTTTGAGTGGTCAGCATGGCTGCTGCTGCAGGGCTAACCAGTCTGCCCTTTGAGCGTTTGAATGGCACAAACTATCGGACCTGGTGTGTGAAGATCAAGTCTTTCTTCCTAAAAGAAGGTTTGTGGAAGTATGTGAAAGACGCACCTCCAACCGGTGCTATTACTGAAGAAGTGCAGTTGTGTTTGGATCGTGCTTATGGCAACTTGATTCTGGGACTAGAATCATCACAGCTACTGCATATCAGTAATTTGGAGACCGCACATGCCTGTTGGGAAGCTCTTAAAGCCCTTTATTCCAAGCAAACCTCTGCTGCCATTGTTGGTATATCACGTCAGCTTTACAACTTGAAGCTGCAGCCCGGTGGAAACGTGATGACCCACCTCCATAAAGTCAAGACTTTGTTTCTTGAACTTGAGGACCGGGATGTTGTGATCCCTGATACCCAGAGAGCTTGTATCATCCTGTCAAGCTTGGACAAGAGCTTTGACATGCTCATCGAGGCAACTCAGACGTTGAGGCCCCAAGACCTAACTGTGGATTATCTTACAAATCGCCTGCAAGAAATCCAGCAAGCTTGTGATTTGGAGAGGATGCAGAGTAAGTCATCTGTTGCTGTTCCTGAGGCTTCAGCTCACCTAGGTCAGCTCAGCGTTTTCCAGTTGGAACAGAGGCTGCGTGTGCTGTGAGGAGATGTTTCCGGTGCAACTCGACCCAACACTTCATGAGAGACTGTCCCCAGCCACCTCGCCCAGCTGGTGGAGCCAGTGGAAAGAGGTTCGTACGAAAGAAGGGGAAACAAGCGCCTAGACAACGTACCCAGGTGTCTGCTTTGCTCACGGCTGTGAGTAGACGTTCCCCAGAGACTTGGCTTTTGGACTCAGCCTGTAGTCAAATCATTGTCAACAATGAACAGTTGTTGTTATCAAAAAGCAAGCCTAACGTCCAACAGGTTGCTCTGGCTGATGGATCTATGGCTGATGTGTCCTTTCAGGGTGAAGTATACATTCCTTGTTTGGGGATAAATATGCAAAATGTGTTGTGTGTACCTACACTTGACTTTTCCCTCCTTAGCGTTCCAGCCCTGGTAAAGTCTGGTTATACTGTTGTGTTCAAGGGTACTGGATGTTCTATTGAAAAAGATGGGATAGAATGTGCTAGGGGGAAGTTAGTGAATCAATTGTATGAAATGCTTCCTAAGCAGGGGATTGTGTCAGGAAATTGTATTTCCAATGTTCCCCCACATAACAAATGCATTCACTATTATCACAGAGTTTTGGGACATCCCGGGTGGGGAAGTTTGTCCCAACTGGCCAAGGTGTATCCTGAGTTAGGATCCAAAAAGTGTGATGACTTTCTTGATTGTACTGTGTGCAAACAATCTAAAATTAAGGCTGCTCCTATTGCTAGAAAAAGTGACAGAGTGTCAACTAGGCCTTTTCAGTTGGTTCATGGAGACTTAGCCGGCCCCAATGCTCCTAGTGAGGGGGGGGCGCGTTTCATGTTCCTTTTGGTGGATGACCATACTCGCTATACGTTTTGTTATTTGCTCAAATCTAAAGCGGAGGCTTTTGCTCGCTTTAAGGAGTTTGTTGCAATGGTGGAAAGAAATTATGGCTATCAAGTAGGTCAATTTCAATCGGATTGTGGAGGAGAGTTTCTAGGCCATGAGTTTCAGAATTGGCTTCGTAGAAAAGGAATCTCCCATAGACTTGCCAATGTTGGTGTTCCTGCTGAGAATGGAATAGCTGAAAGGAAGATTGGTGTTGTTAATACCATTAGAAATAGCCTGATGTTAGATGCCCAGGTGCCAGCCCGTTTTTGGGGTGAGGCTACCATGACTGCAGTGTATCTGACTAACAGGGTGTGGAATTCAGCTGTAAATGAAGTTCCTTATTTCCTTTTGTTTGGCAAGCGCCCTTCGCTGGAGCATCTGCGTGTTTTTGGAACATTTGCATATGTGCATATTCCTAAGTCTCAGCGAAGGAAGAACCAGCCAAAAGCACAACGCTTAAGGTTTGTTGGTTATTCATCTAGATCTAAGGGTTACCGTTTTTCTGCAGGCTATGGTCGTGTAGTAATCTCTAGAAGTGCTAATTTTGAGCACCCTACTGGTTGGGATAGGTTGAATGCTAGTTCAGAAGTATTGTTGCAATCTAGTGTACAGCCAACTGTCCATGCTCCTGTGGCTGGACAACAACCAGTTCAGCTGCCTTCTGGTTCCCAGTCTCCTAGTGTGGTGAGAGGATCCCCTCAGGTGAAGGAAGAGGAAATTTCACCTGAGCAGGTTCAGGATCTGAAGGGGGATTCAGGTAGTGAAAAGGCAGAGGACAGTGATGAGGAAGAGGCAGTGGTAATTCCTCGTAGGTCTGCACGCTCCACAAAGGGTGTGAAGCCTGACAGATTTGTGATTCAGCAGGTGAGAGTGTGTCAGATTACCTGTGAACCTCAGTCTTTCCAGGAGATGTTGCATCTGCCTGTTGAAGAGCAAGAGAAGTGGAACACAGCGATGGATAAGGAGTTTGAGGCATTAGTGAGTCAAAAGGTGTTTGAGGTCACTGATTTGCCCCCATCCCAGAAAGCTGTTGGTTCCAGATGGGTTTTCAGAAAGAAGCTTCTTCCTGATAATACAGTGCAGTACAAAGCCAGGCTTGTTGCTCAGGGATTTGCACAGGAGAGGTTTTTGAACTATGATCTCACATATGCACCCACAGCTAGACCAGAGTCTTTACGTATGGTACTTTCTCTGGCTGCACAGCGTGGACTTGTTGTCCATCATTTTGATGTTGACACAGCATATTTGAATGCAGAGCTCCCTGAAACTGTGTACATGAAGCAGGCTCCTGGCTATGCTTGTGACAATTCTCAGAAGGTGTACAGACTGCGCAAGGCGCTGTACGGTTTGAAGCAGGCCGGACGTTGTTGGCATCAATGTTTAGATAAGGCTTTGTTAGAGCTAAAGTTTAAGAAGTCTGTTGCTGATCCTTGTGTGTATGTAAGAGGTTCTGGAAGTGATTACACAGTGTTGCTAACATATGTTGATGATTTTTGCCTAGCAACTGGTTCTTTGCACCTTGTACAAGAGTTTGCAACACAATTGAGACAGTACTTTCAATTGAAAGACCTAGGTGAGCTGAAATACTATCTAGGTGTTGAAGTCACTAGAGCTCAGAGTGGTGAGTTCTATCTGAGTCAGAAAAGAAAAATTGACCAATTGTTGAGTCAACTTGAAATGTCAAATGCAAAACCAACCAAAACACCAATGACTCTTGATTTCCTAAAGGGTGATGCATGTGAGGAACCTTGTCCTCAACCTGCATTGTATCACTCAGCTGTAGGAAGTTTGCTACACTTAACACAATGGACACGCCCTGACTTAGCTTACTCAGTTGGAGTGCTTAGTCGTAAGGTTGCCAAACCATCCATGCGGGATTGGACAGGTTTAAAGAGGGTCCTACGCTATCTTAAAGGCACAGCTGATCTTTGTCTCAAAATATCAGCCACCAAGGCTGAAATGCCTGTGATTTATGCTGACAGCTCTTTTGCAGAAGAGAGAGACAGAAAGTCTGTGAGTGGTTTTGTTTGTTTGTTTGCAAATACACCCATTGCCTGGAGAGCAAGAAAACAAACATTAATTGCCGTTTCTACCTGCGAAGCCGAATTCTCGGCCCTCAGTGAGGCAATCAATGAAACGTATTGGTTAAAACAATTGTTTACAGATTTATCTGTAAATATAAATACACCAATAACAATGTATGAAGATTCCCAATCCTGTCTATCTCTAGCTGCTTCGGAAAATGTCAATAATCGCACGAAATACATCCATGTAAAATACCAAAATGTGAGGCATGCAATTCAGGAAAAATTTATACAATTAGAGTATTGTCCATCTGAACTAAATATCGCAGACGTTCTCACGAAAGCACTTTCTCCAACAAAACATACAACCATGGTAACCAGATTGGGATTGGAGCAAATGTGTCTGAAATAAAATCATTTGTGTCTCTGTGTGCTTTTGAAATAACAGTTTTTCCCCCACAGTGTTTCAAAAAATCCATGCGGAAGGGGTGTTAAGGTTATTTGGTTAAAGCATTCTATGCAGAATTAAACGCATGGCATTTTCTTCCACTGTGTCTGGCCAGAGAGTGGAAAAATACAAGTGAAAACAATCTACATTGTTTTCCGCATTGTAAGTTTGGTTCTCAAAACATCTGAGACGTAGATGGCAGGTGCTGAGATATCTCTAGCTAGACAAAATAAACCCGTAATCAGAATCGTTCTCAAAACAAAAAAAAGGCCAATACACAACACTGCCATCGTGTGACGCTTTATAGTAAGTACAATTACTACCAGAAATGCTATACTAAAAGAGATGCTCATGTTTAAACCAATCACATGTGAGCTATGAACCATGGGTAGTCCTTTATACTTATGTTCTACATACATATGTCTTCTGTTCTTTATGTAGGCTGCTATCTGCATGTACTTGTATCTGAACTGTAACCATGCCTGGTCTTTGCACAGACCATGATGTTTTTTTTCTTTCCTCACTTCTGGTGATGGAACTCTGCTTATGCTTTGATTTTACCTTTTTGCAATAATGCACTATACATCCATTATTGCCTTATGCTATCAATAAAGATATTGTTAGCCTTACAACACGTTGTTTGGATTACTTCATTGCCTGGAACCCCGCATAGTTAACCATCACCTAACACAACAACCCTGTGAGGTGGGTTGGGCTGAGAGGGAGGGACCAGCCCAAAGTCACCCAGCCGGCTTTCATGCCTAAGGCGGGACTAGAACTCACAGTCTCCTGGTTTCTAGCCCGTTGCCTTAACCACTAGGCTGAATATAACACGTTTACCCTTACACTATTTTGTAATAATGTGCCCATGAAAGTGAAAACACGCCAAGATTCATTATGATGAAAAATAAATCCAGTACTTACTGTGAAGATCTCATCATACATTAACACAACCTTCTCTTTCAGGGGTTTTTTACTAGATGAAGATTTCCGAAGTAATCCACCTTTTTTCTCAGATTGTGCCATGGCTTACAACCTGTGGATTGAAAGATATGGTAGACATCAAAGAAACTAATCCTAAGAAAATTTCCACAGCTTTTACACCTTTCTAAATTTCTCCTAATTGTTTTTGCAATTTCTTAGATCTCTCCAAGCACCCCATACTGTACTTACTATATAATACAGTAATAACTATCATAGCTCCTTGCCTACTTCAGACATATTTTTCATACATGGGGTACAAGGTGCATAGAAAAATAGCTTACTAAAATACATCCATATATTTTATATACCAAAAAAGGTCACACATATGTAATGTTTACCCTTGTTATATCTGGTGCAGGAATTATTTCACTTGTAATGAAGAGGAGGATCAAGAGAGAAAAGAGTACATATTTTTTCTGCAGACAAGTTTGTGTGAAGGATTTGGATGGCTAAAATAAAATTCAAATACAGGCTTATCAACCCACCCATGTAGCCCAGAGAACAACTGTAGCTCATTTAAACATACATTTTATTTTTTACAAATGAAATTGTAATACATACATACATACATATGAATCACCATATTACATATGGAGTGGTCTGTAAATAAGGCTGAGTCCTAATGAGTTAGTTAATTCACACATCAGGCTAAATAAAAAAGAAAGGTATTTTATTTTTATTTTATTTTATTTTATTTTATTTTATTTTATTTTATTTTATTTTATTTTATTTTATTTTATTTATTTTATTTTATTTTATTTAACTGGGTTTATATGCTGCTCAAATCAATACCAACTCTAAGAACCCATCATGCTTAAATAAAGTTAAAAGAACAGAATAACAATTGCAACTATAACTTCGAGTTACACACCAAGGAACAATAAAATGCCATTAAACAGACACCTCACTGCAAAAGGGAACAGCGTCATAACCTATCTGCCCCAAAGGTCTGCTTCTGTGCCCTGGTGATAGAATTCTCTGAGAAAAGGGACCCCTAGGGAGCCCACTCTTCCTAAGCTTAGTGAGTGGGCAGATATAACTGGAAGGTGGCAGTCCCAAAGATGTCCAGGTCCTGAGCCATGTAGGACTTCAAAGGTGACATCCAACATATTTAATTCCCCAGAAGCTAGCTGGTAACCAGTGCAGCTCTGGGAGTAGTTACATGGGTGAACTGAGACAAGTCCATAACTACTCAAATTGCTACATTCTGGGCTAGTTATGTGTCCAACCTTCAAGTAAAATTAATTTAATCCAAATTTGGGCAGAGGGAACACTTCCTCCCATACCAGCTACCCAATTTCTAAGATTTAATAGAAGGCTCTCTCTGTGACTTTTCTGTGGTGGTGACATAATAGGGTAGGATAAGAAGAAAGTCTATTTTAACTGGTCATAACCAAACTGTAGAATTGTCCACCCAATGAGATTCAGGTGGTCACTCTTTTGCCATTGTGTACTAGTCAATGAAGCATTTTTAAAACATTGTATTTACTTAGTAAATGTTCTTCACCTTAAAAATATTTTATATATTGTTTTATCATTATGAATTTATGGTTGTAAATAATCTAAGGATTCTTAGTAGTGCACATGCATTTGAAAGGTAGTTTTATATAAATAAAACTTTGCATATCTTCATTTCAACTCCAGTACATACAAATTCTCCAGCAAAGGAGATCGTTACCTTGTCATGGTGCTGGAGCTTGAGCACCTCAATGAGCACCATGAGCTAAACCGTGAAGGGACACCCAAGACGGGAAGATCATGGAAGAGAGGTCAGACTAAATACGATCCCTGGGGAAGGTAACGGCAAACCACCCCAGTATTCTTGCCGTGAAAACTAAATGGATCAGTACAACCAGAGATATGTCGGTATACCATCGGAAGATGGGACTCCCAGGTCGGAAGATGGTCAAAATGCTACTGGGGAGGAACAGAGGATAAGTTCAACTAGCCCCAGATGTGATGACGCAGCTAGCTCAAAGCCGAAAAAACGGCTAGCAGCCGACGGTGCTGGTAGTGAATGACGAATCCGATGTTCTAAAGATCAACACACCATAGGAACCTGGAATGTAAGATCTATCAGCCAGGGCAAATTGGATGTAGTTATTGGTGAGATGTCAAGATTAAATATAGATATTTTGGATGTCAGTGAACTGAAATGGACTGGAATGGGCCACTTCACATCAGATGACCACCAGATCTACTACTGTAGATACTGCAGAGGTCCACAGAAGAAATGGAGTAGCCTTCATAATTAATAATAAAGTGGCTAAAGCAGTGCTTGGATACAATCCAAAAAATGATAGAATTATCTCAATTCGAATTCAGGGTAAGCCATTTAACATCACAGTGATCCAAATATACACCCCAACCACAGATGCTGAAGAAGCAGAAGTAGATCAGTTCTATGAGGATCTGCAGCACCTACTGGATAATACGCCAAAAAGAGATGTTATTTTCATTACAGGAGACTGGAATGCTAAGGTGGGTAGTCAAACGACACCTGGAATTACAGGCAAGCATGGTCTAGGACAGAGCTTTCCAAACTTTTCATGTTGGTGACACACTTTTTAGACATGCATCATTTCGTGACACACTCTTATAGCAGGGCACAAGGCAGGCACTAGGACCTGCGTGGAATCACAGCAGGTTTGGAGGCAGCAAGGCGCAAGGCAGGCACTAGGACCTGCGCGGAATTCTGGCAGGGCTCGGAGGCAGCAGCAGCAGCCGCGACACACCCAGGCACTACAGCCGACACACTAACGTGTCCCGACACACAGTTTGGAAAGCTCTGGTCTAGGAGAACAAAATGAAGCAGGACATAGGCCGATAGAATTTTGCCAAGACAATTCACTGTGCATAACAAACACTCTCTTCCAGCAACCTAAAAGACGACTTTATACATAGACTTCACCAGATGGTCGACACCGAAATCAGACTGAGTACATCCTTTGCAGCCAAAGGTGGTGGACATCTATACAGTCGGTAAAAACAAGACCTGGAGCTGACTGTAGTTCAGATCACAAACTTCTTATTGCACAATTTAGAATCAGACTAAAGAGAATAAGGAAGACCCACAGATCAGTTAGATATGAGCTGACTAACATTCCTAATGAATATGCAGTGGAAGTGAAGAATAGATTTTATTTTTTTATTTTTTTATTTTTTTTAGGATTCCCTTACCAACTTTGCTCAGACTGAAGAAGCTCCTTGGATAAGGAGCGAAACGTTTCCACTGAGAAAATAGAAATCCAGTTGACATGATTCAAGCTACAGACAATTCCACCTGGATGACTGAGAACCTTCATAGACATACAACAGGGTGCACAGTTCGCATACTTATGTATATTTTATTTTTACTAGAACCTTGTAATCTACCAACTGGGGCATGGTAGAAAAGGCATGGGCTTAAAATAGGGGGCGTGGTGGCTCAGCGGGTAAGACGCCAGGCTTGTCGATCGGAAGATCACAAGTTCGGAGGTTCGAATCCCTAGTCCTGCGTGCGGAGTGAGCTCCCGCACTAGCTCCAGCTCTTGCCAACCTAGCAATTCGAAAGCATGCAAATGCAAGTAGATTAATAGGTACCACTTCGGTGGGTAGGTAACAGCGTTCCGTGTGTGTCATGCCGGCCACATGACCATGGAAGCGTCTTCGGACAACGCTGGCTCTTCGGCTAACAAACGGAGATGAGCACCGGCCCCTAGAGTCGGACACGACTGCACAACTGTGCGGGGGGAACCTTTACCTTAAAATGGAAAGAGTTCAAGTCCAAGCATTCATTTTATTACTGTATCAGAACTTAACAGAGTTCACAGTCCTTCTAGATTCTCGGTTATACCCAGTAAACTTTCTTCATTTCAGCAGCAAAATTCGGAGGGGGAAGAATTGTTTTGATACTGTTACTATGAAACAATTAGGGGACTGACTGCCAATTATCCAGGGGACCTGCAGTAAATCGAACCCTACCAAGTACCCACCTTTGTCCTGTACAGCAAAGGGGGCAGAAAACTGAAAGTCCCAGAAAGGGAAGGCGGAAAGTACCCTGGCGTCCATGCAGATGCTTGGACTTCAACTCCCATAGTTTCTGATCAGTGATCATCCTGGCTAGAGCTTATGGGTACTGTAGTTCAAGACATTTAGAAAGAAACGGATGATATAGCTTGGAACACTGATTAAAGCCGCCCCATCAATGGCACCGAACTATTCCACCTACAAGGGAGTCAGGCTTTCCTCTTCCCGTCCCAGAAAAAGTTTATTCAACGATAAGAATACAAAAATTGAGGCAGAAAAACAGAGCCCTTCCTTGCGAACATAGCCTAAGCACCCACAAACATTTCCAATTCCGAGCTGCACCCCAACACTCCCCCTCTCCACCACCATTACACCTTGGTGCCTGACCCTCCTCGATCCCATCACCGCCTCTAGCTAGCCCCAGCTTCGCCCTCCCCCTGGCTCTCATCAGGGAGGGCAGCTTGAACACCGACCAGGGGCACAACGGAGGCCGGATTCTGAGGGGTGGGAAAGGAATATATCTGTTACCTGCGCGGGGCGATCGCCTGCCAAAGCGCATGCGTCAATGAGAGAGCCTTCGCTCCACCTTCCCCTGACCACGCAGGCGCATAATTCTTGATCGGCTCGGTTCCGCCTACCGTCGGCTCGCGGATGCCCTTTCGTGTGAGTTACTGATGCGAGCAGACGGCGGAGAAGAGGCTAATTTTAGGAAGACGCATCAAGGAGTTATAAAGGAAAATGAGTACTAGTCCCTAGTTTCTTTAACCCGTTGGGTTGCACAGATGGAAAGGCTGAATAACAAATGCAATTATCGTGCACACTTCTTCCTTGGCATAGAAGTAATCTCAATACAATGGGATTTATCCCAGAGGAAACAAAAAAGATCGTGCTTCAAGCAGGGCTTCACTGTAGGAATTTTAAACCGTTCTGGTGGAAGAATTCTTTCTCCCAATACAGCAGGAACATACTCCGCTGTACGGTATCTACGATCCGGATTTTAAGTAGCTGATCCTTGATCCTCTAAGCCACGAATTGGCCTGATTGCACAGATCTCATTACTGTACAATCGTGGTAACGACCCGATTTTCAGTGGTAGGCTTACAACGTGCATAATGTATTGAACTGCACATATGGCGATTCAATCCTCTGCACATTCATTGATTCTCTCTCCCAAACTATGGTAACTTCAGCAGAACACTCTAGTAAGTAAACGAGTTTTAAAATAATGGACTCATGGTGCAAATTCATTAGGAGGCTAAAGCTGCCAGCAGGGTGTAGTCTATTAATGGTGCGCACAACATGCATTTTTTGAGCGGCACATATTAATAGCATGGGGTTTCCTGCTTGTAGTAAGTTGATTTACAAGAATGCCTCAATTCATCTGTCAAGGCTCTACTCTGAATTCCCTAGAGTTATTTATAAATCTGGGGGAGGGGGAGACTCCAAGGTCCATACTAAGACAATGACATTATTATGACCAATCAAAATGTTACAGGAGAATGAGTTTTCAATTTCTCCAGAACTCTTCAGGCTAGTGATTACTGTACAAATGCACGAAATAGAGAGAAACAGGAGAATCCAAAAGTTCAGCCACATGTTTCATCTATGGTCTGTAGTCCAAAATCAGCCCAAAATGGAGATTATGGCCTGAATGCATTCTTCATTGCTAGGTGAGGATATCATTTTATACCCAGCAGTATTTGTCCCTCCTTGTTACTTCTGAAGAAGAAATGCAGATGCATCAACATTTGTGTCCTGGTTTCAAACCATTCTTGGCAAAACAAGTCAATAAACCGAGGTGCCATATGATCTTCCATTGGCATTGTCCTTCATTTTCCCATGCTTCACCGGAGAGAAAAGGGAGGTAGCTGCATGGGACAGAACAGAAAG
Organism: Charina bottae; assembly: GCA_023362775.1. Classification (NCBI taxonomy): domain Eukaryota; kingdom Metazoa; phylum Chordata; class Lepidosauria; order Squamata; family Charinaidae; genus Charina; species Charina bottae. Next base: position 42,425,179 of record JALMGJ010000005.1, on the reverse strand, counting down.
TGTTCCTAATGCCAGAGCTTTCCAAACTGTGTGTCGGGACACATTAGTGTGTCGGCTGCAGTGTCTGGGTGTGTCAAGGCTGCTGCTGCCTCCTGGCTTCCACGCAGGTCCTAGTGCCTGCCTTGTGCCCTGCTGCCTCCAAACCTGCTGTGATTCCATGCAGGTCCTAGTGCCTGCCCTGTGCTTTGCTGTAAGAGTGTGTCGAGAAATGATGTATGTCTAGAAAGTGTGTCACCAACATGAAAAGTTTGGAAAGCTCTGCTAATGCCCTAAAGCCAGCACATATGGCAATTCAATCCTCTGCACATTCATTGATTCTCTCTCCCTAAACCAGGGCTTTCCAAAGTTTTTCCCGCAGCGACACACCAACCAGTGTTGGTGTGTCACCGCGGGAAAACCCGGAAGTGCCGGAAGTGCCGTCCTTGCGGCAGCGCGCAAAAACCCGGAAGCGCTGCTGCCGCTTTCGGATTTTGCACGCTGCAGTTGATGTGTCGCCGCGGGAAAACCCGGAAGTGCTGATGATGATCAGCACTTCCGGGTTGTGTGGCGACACATCAGACTGTGTGTGGCAACACACTTTTGTGTCGCGACACACAGTTTGGAAAGCTCTGCCCTAAACTATGGTGATTTCATCAGAGCACTCTAGTAAGTAAATGAGTTTTAAAATGCAGATGAATCCTACACATGCATTTTCAAAAGTAATATCTGTTTCAGGAAGGTGCATTTCTAAATGTGTATATGAAGCAACTTCCGGTGTAAGTCAGCCCACTACCATCCATGGGTCAAGGTGTTTATAGATTGCACAGCATGTTAGAAATTTTGATTGCAAATCCATATACACTTCAGAATAAATAGACAAGAGACCATTGTGCTATTGCTATAATCTCCAAGTGATTTGGAATATGTATGTCTCTATATTAGATTTAGCTGAGGGGAAGGTTTTTTTTCCTTTTTGTCCAAATATTTCTGCTGATTTAACAATAAAGCTCTACTCAACATTAGCACTAACAGCAATTTCTGGAATCTGAATTAATTCGAAGTTTATGTCATCTGCTTCAGGCTCTGCAGGAGTTTAGGGTTCTTTCAAACACCCCCCCACACACACACACAAATATAATCTATAAGGCTGAGCAATATTGCACCTATATGGGTACAGCTGGTGCTTCTCCTCCCACCCACGCATTTGCCGAGCCTCCCTTTAACGGAGAGTTCCCGTTTTCCTCCAGCCCCTGCGCGCTACGGAAAGGCAGCTTAAATGGGGCGGGCAGGCTTTAACCTCATCGGGCAGGGACGGAAGTAAAGAATTGGAGGCAGTTCGGATTTGGTGCCGAAGTACGGGAGGGGAGTGCCTCAGTCCGGAAACGAAAGACCTCGTGATTGCAAGAAGGAATTCGGCGCTGTTACTCCTGGACTGCGGAGGGTCTGGCGGGTTACGTTGAGTGCGTCTCCAATCTTTGCGGAAGAAATGGCTGGAAAGAGCCGTAGCCTGGGGCTTGGCCTGTTCCGGGAGGGCTGAGGCGCCCAGAAACAGCTACACCGCCTGAGCGCGAGCAGCTCGGGCGGAAGCTCGTGTGAGCGGGGGAGGGCAGCGCAGCGCAGACCTCTGGAGTATGCGGTGCGGAGGGAGCTAGAGCGCGAAACCGTAAGCGGCAATAGGAATAGCGAGCGGGCCGCGGCGAGGTGGAGAGAGCGGGTTTTGAAAGCTTCAGCGAAGACTAAAGCGAAAGATTATTAGAGGCTGGAAGGAAGGGCGTAGGAATAACGGAGATCCAGGAGCGCTAGAATCGGTGGGAAGAGTTGCGAGGGCCAAGCTTATCTCCCCGCTGCAAGAAGCAGGAATTCAGTAACCCCTCATTTGCCCAGGTGGGTCGGTGAAGCTTGGCCTGCTACCGCTCGTCGGTCTTTTCCCCGGCCCTATGTGGTCGGCAGCCGCTCCGGACACCCCGAAATGAAGGGAGCGGTGGAGCTCCGGCAGGTCTCGGACTGGAGCGACTTCGTTCGAGGCCGCTGCCTGCGGGAACTGCTGGATCAGCGCCGTTCGGGTGAGCCTCCCAGCCGCATCGTGACCAGCCCTGACAAGCAGCATCTGCTTCTCCTGTGGAACCAGCCGGCCTCCCAGGCTCGCCTGGTGGCTTTCCAGCGCCTGGGGCTTGATGGAGGGGACCTGGAGAGGACCTGGAAGCCACCTCAGCCCCCCGTGGTGGAGCTGCTTTTCCTGGAAAGCCCTGCCACAACTGTCTCCTGGGTGTTGGCAATCATCTGGGAGCAAGGCAAGACCGAAGTCTGGCGCTTTGTGCCCACCTCAGGATGGCACTTGCTGCAGACCCTGGAACTGTGCCATGGAGCCCGTGCCCGGATTGTCTCCGTTTGCAGCTTGGGGGACCAGCTTGTGTGGTGTGAAGAGAGGCCTCCTTTGGATGCCCAGCCGACGCCTGAGAGAAGAGCCTTCCAGTACTGTATTTGCGTTCGAGGCCTTCGGGTTGGAGAGCAGGGAGTCCAGCTGAGCCCTCTCCGGGTTGTCTTGCACAATAGCCCTGTTTACCGAGTCTTGGCCAAACCCTCTGGGGTCTTCCTTGTGCCCACCCCAGCCACCTTCCCGGGAATAGCCAAGTTTGTCCTCATCTGGCGACCTGAAATGGCTGATATCATTATTGCTGCACCGCATGGCCCGTGTGTTTCCACAAAAGCCTCACATGCAGGTGGCGAAGTGGACTTCAAGAAGCTAGTGCTGAGCTATGTGGGACTCTTGGCATCCATGGAAGGTTTGGGTGTACACAGCTGTGCCCTATCCAGCAGTGGAGAGCTCCTCCTGATTATGCAAACGGGCACAGTCGAGGGAGTCCAGCCTAATGGTGTGTGGCGACCTGTCTTTGACTTCGCAGGAAGCATTTTGTCTTCAGGGGAGCAGGTCCGGCTAAAGGTATTTGGGGATATCCTGGCTTGCTTGCTGAAGGAGTCCCTTTATCTTGTAGATCTGAACAGTAGAGAGCTGATAGAAAAAAAATTCCTGAGCACTGGAGTGCATTTTTTGGACTCTCCTACTATAGAAGAAGAAATCCAGCTCCTTGCTCAGAACGGCATTTACACTCTTGACTTCTCAGACACTGATCAAGGCTGCCAGCCTGAACCCAACCTGGTGCAGATGGTGTTTGAAGAAGCCTGCAAATACTATCAAAGACGGAGTCTCAGTAGCTCCCAACTCACTGTGGAGAAGCTGAAGAAGGGGGGCATGTTTCAGGCTCCTGTTGCGCTGTCTTCCATCCTGTGCCATAGTCTCAATCCCAAAGGAAAAATGCTCAGGGCCCTCCCAGAACCTTATACCAAGCTGCTGGGCACAATGCAGTTAGAGCTGCAGAACTATCAGAACCTGGAGTTCCTCAAGTCATGTGTGGTCCAGGCCTCAGAAAGTGAGGTAGAGAGCTATGGTGACACACTGGTGGAGCAAGAACTTAGCCGCCTTCTACACTTGGACTTGAACAGAGAGAACGTGGCATACCTGAATGTCATATTTACTGCCTTCCCCGGGGCTTTCTGGAAAGCTATCCAGAATCATCTCCAGCTACAAGAGAATGGGGATGGTGTTCTGGTAGCCAGAGCCACTCCAGATATATGGAAAAAAATTCTGGGGGGAGCTGCTCCTAGCCCAAGCAAGCAAGAAGAAGGCCCTCCAAATGGAGTATTCCCCTTCTTTGAACTTGTCTGTCTTTCTCTTCTCCGGTTCAAGTCTAAATGGTTGCCTCGCTTCGTGGAACTATCCCAGCAATATTTGGGTGTCTCATGGACTTATAAAAGCAAGGAGGGCCCCGAGGGTGGTGTGCCCCTCTACAAGAGAGCACTGGCTCTACTGCCAAGGTGTGCTAGATGTCCAGAAGCAGGTGGAGAAATGGAAATTGAGCTCCTGCTCTGTAGCCAGCGGCCCAAAGCAATCCTCCAGGCCATGGATCTCCTTATCCAACATGGGAGATGGCAGCGTGTGATGGAGACAGCAGAGAAATTCTCCTTGCTGAGCCCTTTGCTGAACAAAGAGATTTTTATTAACCTCCTGGGGGAGTTTTCCCAGCACAGGGCACTGGACCCTTACTTGGACAAGTTGTGGGAGCTCTGCCCTGCAGATATGAATGCTGCTGATGTCCTGAGCATTATTCAGCAAAACCTAGCGTCAGCAGGACTCCACCCATTTCCTTTCCCACAAGATGGGTCATCCCAAGTTACCATTGCCCTGCTCAAGCCACTGTTGTACAGAATGCCACAGAGTCAAACATCCCAGAATGAAATTTTTGGACATGTCTTACAGGGCCCATCCTTCCCCCCACCACCACCACCCAGGCACCAGCAGTCTCTTCCAAAAGCAGATTCCCAGGAAGATCTAACCTCCTTTCAGAACCAAACATAATTTTCATTGTATGAGGCGATGGAAAACGCAAAATGGTATTTTTAAAATGGTTCTGGTAGAATCAGGAGCCGTAGTCTTTATATTCCAAGCTCACCCAGCTAAAGCGGGAGGTTAAATCACAGAATCGTGTATTGCCAATGAGTTTATGTGAAAGAGTGCAGAGCTTCTAGGAAGGATTGAAAGCTTTTTATACCTTTAAACAGGGGTAAATAAAGGCATCTCTTCCCTAACCTTTCAGATGTGTTGGGATTATAATTCTCAAAATGAGAATTCTGGATTATATTTCTAGTCCATCTGGAGAGCATCAGACGGGGGACAGCTGCATATAGGAATGACGCAATTATTATTTTTACCAGGACTGCTTGAAATACTACTACTGATGAACTCCTGTCCTTTCATGAATAATAATATGGGACTGGTTGACAGTTTGATAACATGCCAATCTGCATTCATCAGCTATATTTGTATAGGAGTTTTGCTGAGAAGTAGCGTTCTGGTGTGCTCAGAAGTCGTCTTCCTCCAATGCACATGGCTGCTATGGGGATTGGGGGCTGATGAATATTGTAGTCTAAGGCATCTGAAGAGCATCAGGTTGGAAGAAGGCTTCTCTAGACTGTTACTTCTTAAGGGGGGGGAGAGGAGGTTCTTGATAACAAGGCTAACAAGTTTCGTTTACCAGCCTTACTTCCTCCTGAAACTAATGCTTTTGAAACTCCCTAAATGCAATCATATCAGCTGCTGCTTCTCTGAAAAATCAATCCCCAGATGTATCACAGATTTAAGCAAGCAATATTTATCTACAGCAGGGGAAGCACCAGCTGTTTCTACTGCATTTATCTATGCATATCTTTGTCCCCTATAGTGGCCTTTATCTTTCGCTTTTTAGAAAAGTGGAGGAGATTCACTATAATAGTTCATACCCTACTTCTTTGTAAGAAAGCATAATTCTCCCTAATGCTACATCTCTTAAATTTAAGCAAATCTTTCTCTGCTTTAAAAGAATAGTGAGACTTGAAGCAAGGTGCTATTACAACACAGCCCTTGACAATTGTCTTGGTAGTCCGCTCTGCTTAAGACCGGCTACCATTTAAAGACAGCCTTCTCCACCAGGGGTGGGGAACCTGTGCCCTCCAAACATCGCTGAGCTGCATTTCCAGCATCCCTGACCATTAGCTCTGTGGGCTGGGGAGTTGTGGTTCAGCAGCATCAGGGCGGCTCCAGGTTCTATGTGCTATGCTGCAAAGTACCTGGAATAGGCATCATGTACACCCAGCTGTGTGTATCTTCTACAGTATTTGTGTTGTTAATTCAGTCTGAGCTCACTGGTTAATGGGGACCAACACTAGTAGATAAATCATAGTCTGACCTGGAAGAATTTTGGCTAAGTCAAAAATCATTGCTGGGAAGGAAAACTACAGCAAGCAAACAGCTAACAATCAATGCCTTTTTGTCTGTTGAGCCATAGTATAAGAGCTATGCTCTTAACTTCCCAGCTTCTGTAAAACAGTTACAGGTTTAATATCCCTGCCTTTAGATTCTCTAACTGGAATGTTCAGGGAAGAGTAGATTAAAAGTATCGATTCAAACAGTTAAGTAAGAGATTTTAACCAATCTGAAATTAGATTTCATAATATGATGGGAGGGGAGTTGGAAGTGACTGCTAAACATCAAGAGAACAAGTAACTTCCTTGTTTCTTTGTTAGATGTATAAGCATGTAATGATTATTAATTTGATGCTTCAACAGCCGTCTTTTCTCAGTGGATGTTCTGGCTTGGTCAGCCATTGGATTTGGAGGGATGTGCTCCTGTTGAATATGCATTTGTCACACCATTGCAAAAATACACCACAATTATATTTAATAGCAGTATTTGAAATTATCAAAGGAGTTAATCAAGTTTCTTTTATTCATTAAGGAGCATGTGTATTTAGAGTCCAATGAAAAACATAACTTCCTGACCATCTTGGAGTTCCTTCTGATACTGTAGTAGCCAGGGGCAGCCAGCTAATTTTCAAGCAAAGTCCAAAATTGATATTGTGATGGTTTATTCTTGGACCAATTTATGTTAATATTTACCCCTGCAGTTCCAGTAGGAGCAAGATGACACCTTTTGTGGGCCTCATTCTTGGGGACCAATAGTCTATAAATGCTAAGTATCCAAGACCTACCTTAAATCCTATAAAAGCCACAAAAAATGTAATTTCTCTGAATTTACAAATGAAAGACAAAATAAACAATATACCAATGAAAATAAGAATATTCATTCACATGAGAGACAAAAGCATTTACACAGATTCAAGCCTCTTTATCGGTAAAGCAATTGGGGAGAGGGAGGAGAGTGGTGTAATTATTTTCACTCTATTCCTTTTCACTTCTTAAAAAAAAAGGGTTTTCCCCTGCGCAGCCGTGTCTGACTCTAGGGGCCGGTGCTCATCTCTGTTTCTTAGCCGAAGAGCCAGCGCTGTCCGAAGATGCTTCCACGGTCATGTGGTTGGCATGACGCACACGGAACGCTGTTACCTACCCACCAAAGTGGTACCTATTAATCTACTTGCATTTGCATGCTTTCAAATTGCTAGGTTGGCAAGAGCTGGGGCGAGTGCGGGAGCTCACTCCATCACGCGGCGCATGGGTCTCGAACCGCCGACCTTCCGATCGACAAGCCTGGCATCTTAACCACTGAGCCATCGCGCCCCCTCTTCTCCTTCATACAATCAAGTAAATTTTAATTAGAAATTATGAAATCCAGGCAATTGAAAATATCTTTATCAAACTTAGTGGAAGTAAGACAGAATGCATAAAGTGGAGCTGCTAGGGAAAACTACAGTCCTGTGCTAAGTGATCCATAGCATGACAACAATAATGTCAAATTGCTTCCCATTTTAAACGCAAAGGTGAGAGAGAGATGGAGTTGTGGATAATTAATGGTGTCCTAGGAATGAGTGAAAGTGACAGAGTGTGTGTGTTACTCTCTAATTATTTGCATGTTTGTTGCTCTGTAAATTTGGGAATGTGAGGCCTCCCCCCAGGAGCCAAGAAGGTGTTGTGTTTTATGTAATGTTTTCATATTTCCTTGATCAATAGGATTTCATTTGTTACCGTCACTTGTACAGTAATGGTAAGTGCATAAAAAAGTTTCTGCTACTGTGCAGAATCTGATTTAAATTTTATTATAAATACAAATGAGATTCTTTGAAAGTTTTATACGCAGATGGGACAACAAAAAGTTTAAGTAACACATGATCTACCTACCCTCTTGACATTCAATACTTTGAAATAAAATATTTGTAATGTTACATTCAGACCAGCATGTTACACAATTAATTAGTTCATACTGTATGTTATACTCTGGATTAATGAGTCTGTAACTCATTAAAAAAAGCACAATATTTTCTGCTACTAGTCCAGTCCTTCCCCAAACTGCAAATTTCCAGTGTTGTGGTTATACTGACTAGGAATTATGTCAGTTATAATTCCTCACCTCTGGATGCCCCAGGTCAGATAAGGCTAATCTAAAAGGAATAGAAGCCTTGCGTTGTTCCTCTTCCAAATGGTTATATCATCCCTTTTATTATTGGAGTCATCTTCATTTTGTATTAATCTAAATGCATCCTTTTCTACTTCTCATTCTTTATTAAGCAATACCTAATTCTATTAACATTTTCCCTACCACATGAGGGAACCACACTTCTGGCAAAATACCTTTTCATGGTTCAACATTATTAGAGGAGGAGGGTATAAAATGCCAAAAATATGCAAATCAAGTATTAGAGGATGTGAGGAAGGGGGAAAAAGAGAAGCATACATGACTGTAGATTGCAGTGGTATAATGAAGCAACCAGACACAAAATCTGGAAAGTGCTCTAAAATTTAAGGCAATTCAGTGACACACAGATTAGTAGAACTTCTCAGTAGCATTTCATTATGGCTCATATTTGCTTTCTCTTCCAGAGTGTCAACCTCTGGAGTAGGTTTTTGATTTGATTTGATTTGAATTGAATCAAAATTTTGATTTGATCCAGCAAGGCACCATTTGTAATTCAACTTAATTTAGCAAAGATTTCTAGGTTTGAACACAGCGGAGGACTGCTGAGGTTCAAAGAATTAAAGAAGTTTTGCTATGTTGCCTGTCACATTTCTTGTCCTCATGACTATAAATTCTTTCTAGGCCAGTGTCAGTCATCTTAACTGTGCCACCGAAACAAAAATAGATTGACTTGAAGCAGAAGAGACTTCTTCACACAATGCCCTTCTCTCTCTAAATAAATAGCACAATTTCAACTGTCTGCTTACTGGGGTCTGTAAGGTAATTCAGTAGCAGGCAGTGATATCAGGCACTGAAATCTAAGGACTTTGAAGCCTCCTGAGTTATCTGGAGCCTTTCCTGTAGAAAGGACACAGCATAAAGTCTGCAAGCCTAACCTCTCAATACCCTGAGCGCACAGCCAAAGTAAACGTCCATGTCACAGGACTTATGGCACAATAGTCTCTTTTGTAGGGAAAAAGTTGCTGCTATATTACAAACTTTTTCAAGGAAAAATTGTGGCCAAGTAATGATCTACACACTCCACACTGTCAAAAGAAATCCAAAAATTCTCTGGACCATTGTTCGTCATCTTCATAGCTGCTAAGAGATGGAATGTTGAAAAAGGAGGTGTTATTTCCTCAGCTCAGCCCGGGGCATTTTGAACATGCTTTGCCTTGATCTGCAACGGGAAAAGAAGGAAATGAGAAGATTGAACCTTGATGGGTGGTAGGTGACAATAAAGGTAAGGATGATTGGGGAGTAGCAAACTTAAGAGCTTTTTTGGCAGCTCTCAGTTCCTCACTGTTGGCTCGTGCTAAGACAGGGCTTTAAAAATCCTCTCTCCACTGATAAATATACCACCACGCTACTTTTTAGCACCATCCCAAGCATTGTCTGTAACCAAAGTCAGCATACGACAAAAAATGTCAGCTTATTGCAATGATGGTGGTTTCCCACTCTGCAGAACATTGTTTTCTTTTAAGTACTAACACCAGAACGGAGCCGCCTACACCAGGGGTCCTCAACCCTCGGGCCACGGACTGGTACCGGTCCGTGGCCTGTTAGGAACCAGGCCGCACAGCATCGCTCGCATTACTGCCTGAGCTCCGCCTCCTGTCAGATCAGCGGCGGCATTAGATTCTCATAGGAGCGCGAACCCTACTGTAAACTGCGCATGTGAGAGATCTAGGTTGCGCGATCCTTATGAGAAGTCAGAATCCAGCACTTATTTTAGTCCGCGCGTGGTGAGTTGTATAATTATTTTATTATATATTACAATGCATAATAAAGTGCACAATAAATGTAAATGCACTTGAATCATCCCAAAACCACCCCCCTCCCCCGTCTGTGGAAAAATTGTCTTCCACGAAACCGGTCCCTGGTGCCAAAAAGGTTGGGGACTGCTGGCCTACGCTATATTGGGTATTCTCTACACCCCAAATGGCTTCCACACTCCTTTAGTACTAATTAAATGGCTCTTCTTTAGCCTAGTACTGACATTTGCTTGAACTTCATGCTGCATAGCAATGATAGATCACAGATATGGAAAGATACTTACAGTTCAAAGTTTTCCATAATCTCATCCCTAATAGGAGAAAGGGATAGTGTCAATGACCTATATATCGCCACTCCCACATGATAGTTCTCACAAAGGCTAGACTGGGAACTACAAAAAATATTGTAGCAATTGAACTGGACATTATCACAAAGTGAGGCAGGGAAAGGGAGAGCTTACAATTATGGTATGGCAAGTTCACATTTCTGAAGCAGTGCTCCTAGGAAATGCAGCCCTGGGAGGTTGGGGGTGCTTATACACATGATCCGGAAGAGAGTTTCAAACTATAGTAGACAATATTGGAAAAATAGAAAGGTGGCAGCCCGTAGCCGTGGGCAGCGTACCCCACAACATAATAAACCATCCTTACTCATATATGTCATCAATGCTCATTTGGCGATAAAACTTGGCAAGCCGCACAGCCAAGATGATACTTGGCAACAGAAAGACAGTGCACCAGGCCAGACTGAACCAGAGAGCATTCTAGGAGGGGGAAAGAGAAGAGAGACAGTGTTGGAGGCAATGCTTCAACTGTTTCAGCACAGGTTCAGTTGGCTGAGGCTGCCAAGAGAAGCATCTCTAACGATGGACATATCCCCAAACATTAGGTATTTGTACCTTTCTGGTCCTAACACTGCACTAGAGCCTTCTTTATGTACATCCCACTCGTTTCTATTCAGAAAACATAGCTTTCATCTGTGTATATGCATCTCTAATTTCTCCCTAGATCTTTTCTCAAAATTAAGGCACTTATGCATAGCTACAGCAAACTCAGTCCCAAGACAACTATAATGTTGTGCTCATATTTACAAATCAATGTTACACCCTTGGTTGTAACTACCATCTCTTGCCTTATCCATGTTGACATGTTTAGCAATCCTACATCCCAATTAATGCTCTTTGATTAGTCCTACTGATTTCCTCACCAAAGAATCAACAATGTAATTGCAGACAACGGTATTCACGCTATCCAGTGCCCAGGCTGCAGGGCCACAGCGACCCATTTGTCCTTCGACCTGACAACAAAGATTTTAAAACAACATTTCATTAGAAGTTTCATCAGAGAAAACCCAGCTTCAGTCTTCTCCTGGACAATGATTTTCATCATTTTGACCACCATATATTTTGAAATCTTCCACAACACTCTCTCTTCCAACCCAGTAGGAAAAGTTCAATCACTCAATAATTGTATTCTGCATTTTCACTCTAAAAATAAGGGGGAAAGTCAGTAGCTGGCCTCATACAACATACAAAGCCTAAACCCAGGTTAACAAAACATAATTAGTACATCCAAACAAATAGTAAGTTTGGTCTGGGTCACCAAACATTCTAATGACCTCCTTCATACAACATGCCAAGGGAATGGATAGGTTCTTATGATTAAAAAATAGTCATGCCTCTGAGTTTACATATTGTTGGGTAAGGGCTTGAGCAAGGACAGATATCTCCATATTGTTGGCAAGGTAGGAGTGTAAGTCCAGCAAGTCCAACCTTATTCCACCAGAAATAATTGGTAATACTTACAGCATTCTGAGCCCAGTTCATATAAGAGGCAAAGTAATCCAACATGCGCCTTACAAAAGCCTTGGTCACCTAGATGGAAGCAGAGAAGAGTATGGGTAAGAGGATAGAGAATCCTTTTCCAAATCCAGGAAATGGTTCTGTTTTGGAGTATAAGAATCCTGCATAAACTGCATTGCAGCTCCATGAATGGAAATGAAGCTCTAGAAGACTAGAGGGAAGCGGGTGGGAGCAAAGCTCTTTCATGCAAGATCACCTACGGGTAATAAGGCTCTACATCCTTAAATTACTCAGAAGAACTTCCACAGATTTTCTGCAAGCAGGACAGCAGAACCATACTGCTATTCATTAAAGTAGCATAACTTTTTTTCAGGACTTAAAGCTAACCTAAGGAATCTATCCATTAGCTTTAATGAGTGGCTTCCTTAAAGTAGCAGCATTCTTCCTTTAGGCCACTTAATGAACAACACCACTCCCACTATGTCTGAAGCACTTTTTTAAAATCATTTTTTAAGTGTGCACAGCCCTAGGAAGCAGCATGCCCTCCCCTTCTGCTCATCCCCTCCCCTGTTTTTGTGTTCCACCCCACTTTAGATTGCTGGCATGTCAACTCTGGCAGAAGTGCTGGGGCTGACGGGGGCAGTTAACACATAATAAGTAAACAAACACACTGAGTTAACTGATGAAGACTTACATTTTTTATAACTTCCTCTGTCTGGTGCTTTATAAATGAATCCGTCTCGTTTATTTCCAACAGAGTGGAGTTTATCTGTTTCTGGTGGGATACATTACTGTTAGGTTCATTCAAAGGCTACTTTTTAAGTATATCTGGGCTGCCCACTCAAGAAAAACACCTTGCATCACATATCCCACAGCATATCAAAAGCCAAGACAAATCCTTTGATATATTTTAAGAACATTAAACATAAAGAGATGTAGGGAAAGAGGCCAATAAATATTTTAAATCAATGATACTCAACTTCACACAAATAGGAATGCTAATGCTGTAGAGCTGCCTTCCACACCGATACTATCCTTTGTGTGATGTCTACCAACCCCTCAATTTTTTCAGTCTTCCTAATAAATTTAAAACCACCTTATGCTAAGATAAATTTCTGAACTCCCCAACTGGCTCTTACTAACATAATGTCACAAATTTCTGCTTCTATCTCAAGGCCTGAACAGATTGTCTCCTAGCAGAACTTCTGAAATATCTCAAAGAGGGTCCTTTGCAGAAGTCTTTGGGAACCCTGGAATCAAAGGCCTCTTTCTCAAATTTTCACTTCCACCCAGCCTGCTTACCGAAATTCGAGGTGTGGAGTTCTGCAGGTTCTGGATGCTTCTCTTCAGGACTTGCTGGGGGAGAAAACAAAGAAATCCCTCATTCAGAGTGACACCAGGTTTGGCCAAAGAAGATAAAGGCAGGCAAGGGAAACAGCACTCACAATTTCTGGAGGAAATTTGAGGTTTATCCAACTCTGGATCATCTTCAGCTCATCAGCCTGACTTTGCAGATTTCTACTTATAGAATCATTACCCTGAAAAGGAATATGTATACCACCAGTAGATTGTTGGTTGTTTTTATACATAGTCATTAAATCTGACATGGGGTCATATCCAATTAGCATTTGTGCTCTGTAATTTCAACGCTCCATTCCACTCCACTCTCCCTCAGCAATTACCTCTAGTTCAAAACAGGTCCTATTCTACCTGTTTCAGTCAGGTTTCAGGCCAGGATTTACTACTGAGACAGCCTTGGTCATGCTTATTGATAAACTGTGGTTGAGCCGGGATGGAGGTCGTGCATCCATCCTTGATCTCTCAGCAGCTTTCAGTACCATTGACCACACTATCCTTCTGAGCCAACTCCATGGGTTGGGGATTGGGGGCATCATTTTACAGGGGTCCTCTTCCTTTCTCCAGGGCCAGAGATATTCCATCTTTGACCTTGGCTGGGATAGCACTTCCCCCTTCAAGGTTGGTGTGTGATCTGGGAGTCTTCCTGGACTTACAGCTCCTGCTTGAAGAGCAGGTGGCAGCTGCAACCAGGAAGGCCTTTGTATAACTTCATCTGGCGCACCAGTTGTGTCTTTTCCTAGATCAGGGGGCCTATCAGATAGTCACTCATGCCCTAGTCACCTTGTGGCTTGACTACTGCAAAGTGTTGTACATGGGTCTGCCCTTGAAGACCACCCAGAAGCTTCAATTGGTCCAGAATGCAGCAGCAGGAGCAGTGATGGAAATGCTTTTGTATGCCCATGTAACAGCTCTGCTTCACAAGCTGTTCTGATTGCTAGTTTGCTTCTGGGTGTGATCCAAGGTGCAATTCAAGGCCACCACCCAGGCCTTTGGTGAGGGAGGGTCAGACCCCTCGCTTCATTCCATCTGGTCTGTTGCGCTTGCCATCTTTTTTCTTTATCTTTTTTCTTTGATTTTATTGTAATTTCTTTTATTGTTATGAGCCACCCAGAATTGTTGGGAGTCAGGCAGCATACAAGTTGATTATTATTATTATTATTATTATTTTATTCAAAACTTCCTGCTTGATCTCTGTTATTTTTGTTGCAGTTCACTGTCAAAGCTACTTGAAGGGCACATTCCAAGAGGCAATTTAGAACACAGTTAGTTTTCATCTTCCAGTGGAAGCTGGGAGAACAGCTGCATATGCAAAATTCCATGTCTCCTCAAATGGATTTCCCAAAACATCTGATGTATATCTTAGAAAGGGAGTTAAGGAAGAGCAGTTGTATAGGAGTATGTCGGTATCTTTGCCCAAAGAATACTCACTGTTTTTTTTGCCAGATCTTCCAACTTATTAGCCAAGGCATTCAGGTCTTCTTTGGTCAGATTCTTGTTAAGCTACAGAAAAAGGAGAGAAAGAGAGCAGAGAGGTCAAGCAAGCAAAAGACACTCAAGTGAATTAAATATAGAATTGGAGGCAGATTAACTTTTGAGTACCTCCCCATATTTTTCCAGTCAATACTCGTGTTTTAATATAATACATGTTACTGTTTCTCCTTATCCCAACACTAGGAGGAGTGAGTTTACCTCATCCCTCTTTTCTGCTGAACTATCAGAGATTTTTCTGAGTGCCTCCTCTAGCAAAGGTTAAATGATTTGCTTTTGGAAACACAGGCATTTCTGTGGCTGTTTTCTGACAGCAGAGCACCCCACCAAGTTTTCTTATTATCCTTTAAGGCAGTGTTTCTCAACCTTGGCAGCTTGCAGATGTATGGACTTCAAGCTGCCAAGGTTGAGAAACACTGCTTTAAGGACTAGGCAAAGTCCTCTTCACAACAGTATTTAGTAGGCAAATTGATCAATGGGGCCGGCCTGTGCTGATCACTGCTTAATTACTCATTGCAGTTGCTATTATTTATAAATAATAATATGTTTTTATTGCACTCTCTCCCTGTCTCTTGCGCTTCCGGAGATCAAGTCAAAAAGAGTGTTATACAAAGAATATTGGATATAGAAGCGCAAAAAGATATAGCCACCCTTAGCAAGGTTGGCAATCTGAAATGGTTGAGCCAATATAAACGCACTTTTCAAATTGCCAACTATTTAAAAATACAAATGCCAAAACATCTCAGGGAGGTATTCACTCGAGCTAGATTTGATCAGCTTGATACAATGGTCAGATTTGGGAGATTTAACAGCATCCCTTATAATGAACAAATTTGTATATGTGGAGAGCCTGAAATTGAGGATATAGCACATATATTATTCAATTGTAATTTGTATAAGAATGTGAGAGATCTGTACCTTGGCCCATACATTAAACGAACAACCCATTGGGAATCACATATCAAAACAACGTATTTTATGTGTGGCCAAGACCCAAAAATAAGATATAACACAGCACTGTATTTAAGCAAATCAATAAGCTTGAGATCTACATATGTGGGGTTGATCAGGGTAAACTGTAGGGGTGACACAGAAATATGATGTGTATTTTCACTTAAATGTATATTTAACTACAGTATTTTTATTTACTTCTTATTCAATTTGTCTTTTATATTAATTTTATTTAGTTTTAATAACATTTATTGTATAATCTTGTATTTTGATATGGCCTAAGGGCTAATCAATAAACTTTTATTTGATTTGATTTTGATTTATTGCACTGCTATTATAGAACAGTGCCACATTGTTGTTGTGAGCCACCCAGAGTGGCTTAAAATGGGCGGCCATATAAATCTTTTAAATGAACTAATTAAATAAATTATGCTATAGTGAGATGTTAATTTATCTTGAATGCCAACTATAGCAGAAAAGAGACATACATTTTTAAGAAATAAATGATTAAAACAATCCACACAAAACTTCAAAACTACATAATTCAAATAGTCTCTCAGCTACAATTTGGCTATAAATGCTAACGCTGGTTTTGAGGCCGCCACAGGGCTTCTCCAAACACAATCACAACTGATCAGCTGCCAATAAGCTACTATGACAATATCAACTCAGAATCATCCCAGTGGCAGACTCTTAACTTCTGTTGCTGGGGAACAGCAATGTGTGCCCCAGCAAATGTGAACATCATACATTCTCCAACAAACACAGAAGAGTGTCTGGTCCTCATAGAGCTCCTGTTCTGGGAAGGAAATTATCTTATGATAAAGTTTTTCCTCTCTTCCACAAGCCTGTTCCTTATTTCCCATCTTACGTGTTCAAGAGTACTGTTAAAATCCACATTCAGAGGCCCATCTTTTGAACTCAGTTTCTGCAAGCTGCGTTTCTGCTCATCATCCAGAAGATCAACAGACCCAATACTGACATTTATTTTATTCAAGGTTGAATCAATGTCTCGGGTGTACTAGAGGGACAACAGAAATGCAAGATGAGTAGATGCAGAGCACAATGTCATTTGTCCTGCAGTACATTCTCTAGAACTGTCCAGGGGGGCTGTAGTTATGCCCCATACCCATATGCTTAAACTATGCCCAGTGACAACCTACGCTGATATTTGGGAGCAAAAGGTTAACTGGTTATAGTATTTCTCTGTCACTGGATTGATTCATTATAGGCAACCATCATTGACCTTGCTGATGTTGAAGGTGTCATTCAGGGAGATGTTCTCATCTAGGTGAAAGGTACTCCACAAGGGTGCATTTTCTTCACAGTTCCTTTAAAAGAGGAAAACTTGAGTTAAGAGGCCAGGATACATAATACTATATCAAGGATAAATTGGACAAGAGCATTACCATGTGGATCAAGCTCTCCAGTCCTGCACGTTAGCAATCCCCCCAGGGTCCATAGCTAGAAACCTCTTCAGAATAGCCTTACTGTAGGAGCATGCACATTATTCATTCCAATCACTTGCACACATAAACAATGAGTCTTCCTCTTTCCTTGCAAGAAGCAGGTCAGAAAAGTTCAGCTTTTGCTGTCATTGCCAGCAAAAATATATACATTATTTTCAGCTGCTCCACTGCAATTAAACAGAGCAACTTGGTCCTGTCACTTATCTGATCTGCAGACTATCTGGGATCAATGGAGGTGGAGGGATGGGCTGGGAAAAAGGAGCTTGTCCACTGGGAAGGGGAAACTGAAGGGACTTGCCAAGCTCAAGTTGGGAAGCCGTATGAGTGCCATAAGCACCATGTTGCCAATCTTTGGCTTAGGAGAATGCTTTCCAGGTAGGACCTATGGAGAAAGCACATGATTTGCACAGAGACCACATTCCGGGAACATTGGTAAAAGCTCGCTAGAATACAGTACGAACAATGTATAAATACTTTAGACTCTGCAGTGCTTCCATGCATTTCATTACAGGTTGATGAGCAGCTATTTCCCTCTTCTGTACAAGGTTTCCCTCTGCACATCCTCCACAATTTATTCCACTAGGCCTACAACATTTACGTGCCCTCCAGATTCTCCTTTCCCTTAGGGAAACTGAGGACCAATATCATGGCAGTCCAGCCATGCAGCCTGGCACTCACTTGTATATGCTGGTCAAAGTTACGTCAGAACCCTTCAGTTGCATAAGCTTTTTCACATTTAATTGAGGAAACAATCCAGGTGTGTCCAGAAACTAGAAAAAGATAAGTAGCATCTGATTAGATCTTTTCTCCACTTTCTTAAAAAAAAGTCTTAACTGATTCCCTTTGCTGTATTTCCTCCTGTCCAGAAAGTGAAACAGCTGACAGCCAGAGATTAAAATAACAATGACTTATGAGAGTTGGAAGAGGGGACTACAGACAAAGATTGCAAATTAATATATCATTATTAATTCTACAACCATAAGTTAACCTTCCCTATGTCACAATATTTATGCATTTATTTTATTAGGCTTATATGCAGCTCCAATTGTCAACCAACTCCGAGCAGCCTTGTCTTCTCATTCCCAACTACGAGGGTTCACCATAACATCTATGAGTACAGTAACAGCCTAGGTGGCTTACCTGGAGGAGAATTCCATTGGCCCAAGGCCGGCAAACCAGTGTGTATGAATTGCCCCCAACTAAAAATAGCAGTAGAATCAGCAGCATCAGCAACCATGAAAATATAAAGCTGAATCCAACACTCCTGTCATGAAAGATGAGAAACAATCAGGGGTCAACAATTCAACTATTGATTTGGATATGAAGAACAGCCCACAGAATCCTCTACCGTTGGGTCTTATATTCATGGTGCCACTTCTGAGAAGGTCTGCAAGGCAGGAAAACAATGTGCCAAGGCAAGCAGAAGACACTGGTTTGCAACTTAGTAGTGTACCTTGCCATCAACAGTTGCACTTATGAACAGTACCACCCTATCTTTTCCTGGTAGAAATCTGTGCTAGCTACAAAATGAGAAAACTCTCTACAAAGTGTTTTCTCCACAGCAACTAACACTACATAAAAATATCAGTAGGCTCTGATGGTGTCTTTGGCTATGATCTGGAATGAATGAATGTTTGTTTATTCGGTCAATGACCAGCAACTTAAAATTAATAAAAATAACAATTAAAATCAAACTAATCAATTAAATGCAATTATACATAGGTAACTATGGGATAAAACTATAAATTTAGACAATTATAATATAATCTATAAAACCCTATTACAATAAAAGCCTATTACAATAATGACATGTTTATTTATCTAAACATTAATAGATCTATCATTTTAATACGATCTGGAAGGATACAAAGAGGTTATTATCAATTACTCCCCTTCACTGAAACAGGAGAGAGAGAACATAGCATCTCTTACGCCATAAAGAAGTTTCCACCGGTGTTGGAGAGGCATCCCCGTCTGGTAGGCATCCCGTGTGGATCTAGCCCAAGACCACCAAGCAAAAGGCCCAACACATTGAATACAATTATTACAAACACCAGGCAGCAAAGGCAGACGCCAACACCCCACCTGCAGTGAGAGAAATCAAACTAGTTAACACTCAGTCTTCAAACAACAATGAAGGAAGGAAAGGGGTGAAAACATGCTCAAGTGTTGGGGTAAATCAGTTCAGTTCAGCTGAAACCAGGATCAGCAGGACTGTGCTCTGTTAGCATGTACAACAGACAGGATGCTTACCAACCATCGCTATAATTTTCTCAATTAACTCAATTAACCCAATTTTCTCAGGTGCACAACACGCTTAACCACGAAGTAACTGCATGAGCTGGGTTTGTACAACATCCTAGGCTAAAATGTGGTTGGATCATTTGTAGCTCAGTGTATCATATGAACACAGGCACTAGAAATTAAAGGAAGTAATGAAAATAACGATACCAATTCAAGCCCAGAAAATGAGGAATGGTAGAGCAATGGGAGGAAAAAGAATTGATCTAATGAATGAATAGGCCCTTAAACTTTTGCAAATTAGAAGTGCTGGCCATTCAAACAACAATGCTTAAAACGGCACCTCAGTGATCGCTAGAGGCCTCATTTTTCTTCTGAGCTGCACCGCATTTTCTGTAACTGGCCTTCTGCTTATTAAAATGGAATGTGGATATCCATTCCATCTGACCTGTGAACTCAGCCCAAGGAATTCTGCAACATATGAAAAGTTTTACTCCTACCTGTAACCATCATAATTGACCACAACTGGCTTATAGTCATTTGCCATCTTTACAGCATCATCCATGAGCCCAGAGATATTCTTCAGTGAGTCCAGCATGTAAAAGTCACCACTGATTGCATTAATTTCTGTCTTGGCATGGTAGAGTTGATCCTGCATCTCTTTAAGAATCAGAGCCAACACAGATAAACCATTATGAGATGTGCATTATCATGGACCACCTAAATCATAGCAGCCATCATCCAAGGGCTGTGGATATGTAGGGTATGCTTTATGTTAAGCTCTCCAACTTGCACTCTCTGCACATACAATTCACGCTGCATCTCAATCTAAGTCAAGGGTCGGAAATGGCGGCTCGCGAGCCAAATGCGGCTCTTTGGCCCCTTGAGTGTGGCTCTTCCGCAGGCAGGCGTGGCGGGCGTGGCGCAGCAGCGAGTGTGGCAGGGCAGGCCCGGCAGCGGGCATGGTGCGCGTTGCGGTGGGCATACCCCTGGCAACCTGGCAGCCGTCTCCGGCAGCCATCTTGACAACGGGCAGGGCTTTCCAAACTGTGTGTCCCGTGACAAGCCAGAAGCGCTGAAGGGAGTGGAAATTCTCCGCGCCAATCAGCTGTGCGTCGGGAAGCCTGGCAGCCTGCACACGCGATTTTTGCCTCCCTGCCAGAACCGAGGGCATTTTCGGGGTCCCCGGAGCCTGCCCTTTCGAAGGGGCAGCACTGCAGCTGCTGCTGCCGCTGCCCCTTCGAAAGGGCAGGCTCCGGGGACCCCGAAAATGCCCTCGGTTCCGGCAGGGAGGCAGAAACCTCCCCTCTCCACACGCACACGCTGCCCTGGGGTGGAAATTCTCCCCGCAGAACAGCTGAGGCAGCTTGCGCGCAGCCTCCCTGCCTAAACTGAGGCCATTTTCGGGGTCCCCGGAGCCTGCCCTTTCGAAGGGGCAGCACTGCAGCTGCTGCTGCCGCTGCCCCTTCGAAAGGGCAGGCTCCAGGGACCCCGAAAATGCCCTCGGTTCGGGCAGGGAGGCAGAAACCTCCCCTCTCCACAGGCACACGCTGCCCTGGGGTGGAAATTCTCGCTGCAGAACAGCTGAGGCAGCTTGCGCGCAGCCTCCCTGCCTAAACTGAGGGCATTTTCGGGGTCCCCGGAGCCTGCCCTTTCGAAGGGGCAGCCGTTGCCGCCGCAGCGACAACCTGGAAGCACCGCTGCCGAAGCAGTCGAGCCTCTCTTTCCCTTCTTCTTCCAAACCTCCCCTGCCCTCTTCCACGCGATTGGCTCCCGCCCGCAAACCCCGCCCCGTTCCACGCGATTGGCTCCCGCCCACAAACCCCGCCCCCTTCCACGCGATTGGCCCCCGCCCGCAAACCCCGCCCCCTGGCTCTCGAGCACTTCAAAATGTGCACGAGCATGTCAAAATGGCTCCCGGCAAAAAAAGTTTGCCGACCCCTGATCTAAGTGATGCATGACACTCGCGGAACGCTGTTACCTACCCACCAAAGTGGGTATAGCTCTTATATTACCTAAGAGGCATCTTTTACAACAGGGGTCCCCAACCTGTGGGCCACGGCCCACTAGTGGGCCACAGCCTGTTAAGAAGTGGGCCGCGCAATTGGCTCCCGCCTGCAAACCCCGTCCCCCCCATCCGCGCGATTGGCTCCCGTCTGCAAACCCCGTCCCCCCCATCCGCGCAATTGGCTCCCGCCTGCAAACCCTGGCCCCCCGGTCCATGGAAAAATTGTCTTCCATGATCGGTCCCTAGTGCAAAAAAGGTGGGGTACCCCTGTTCTACAAAGCAATAAACCATTTCACATGTACAATTAATAGAAAGATTTAAAGTTGATAAAATGTTTTTTGGTTTTGAATGGATAAAACTGAATTTGAAACTGAGTTATGTATTAATGATGAACATCTCATTGCTAAAATGTACAGTATATGTTTTTGTTGAGATATGAAACTGAGGATGAACAAGTTAAAGATTATTTGTTAAAATGGGCTAAAATTTTTGGGTACAATATACAAATAGAACAATGGGAAAACATGTGGATGAAAGGGCTGAAATTTACATGTTATAACCTTAAACAGAATTTTTATAAAATGATATGTCGATGATATTTATAACTGGAAAGATTGTCAAAAATGTACAATGGGACTTCAAATATTTGTTGGAAATGTGAACAACAAGAAGGGACTTTTTATCATCTTTGGTGGACATGTCAAAAAGCTAAAAAAAATTGGACTCAAATACATACTGTATATTAATCCAGAAGATTTTAAAGATTAATATACAATCGAAACAAGAGACATTTCTTTTGAGACTGATGGATAAACAATTGGGAAAATCATATGGAACTTTGTTCTTGTACATGATAACCGCAGTGAGACTTTTCTATACTCAAAAGTGGAAAGACTCAATATTACCTACAATGGAAGAATGGATGGTAAAGTTGGCAGAGATGGAGAAATTGACAGCTTTGATTAGAGAAAAGACACTGACTAATTTTATGGTGAATTGGAAGCCCCTTTTGGACTTTTTGCGTAAAACAGAAAAGAATAAAATTATGACATACGGATTTGATGATTAATAATATTAGTTGACAATGGGAAAAAATGGATGTTATGTTGTAACCTTCAAATAAGAGTTTAATGTAAGTTTTACCTATATCTGTTGTAAGAGAAGTTGGAAGTTATTCCTTTTTCTATTTCTGTTCTTTTCTTTTTCCTTTCCTTTCTGCACTTCTGTTTTCTTTCTCTTTATTAGTTTCTGTTAGATTTTATCTCTCTATTTTAAAACTTAATAAAGATATTATAAAAAAACAAATCAATAAACCACAGACAAAGGTGACTGCAAATTCTGGGAGTGAAAATTCCATTCTTTTTTGCGGGATCAGTTCCCATCAAGTGAGATAAACTGAAGTCAGGGTGTTCTAGGAGCAGGAAAATAGTTGCATATGGGAAGAATGAGTGGAATAATTCAGGAAACCAGATCTGTTTAACCAAAGAGGCTGAAAAAAGATGAATCCTGAAAAGCACAGGAATCTGCCTAATACTGCATCAGATGTTGATCTTAGAGAGTATTACCTACACTGTCTATGTTCATACAAAACCCCAGGCTTTTTAATCATGGTTAATGAAGTAAGCCATAATGGGCTGCTTCGCAAATAGCTAGGTTGAATGGCTGGGTTTACACAGTAAAGAAAAAAAAAGCAAACTGATTAGACTGTGCAAATCCTCAAAGGGACACTTCACTTTGATGAAAATTCCAGTGAAGTCCTCTCAAGGCTATGACTAAAGAGAAGTGATCATTTGCTTCACATTGCTCTGCTTCTCAATCACCTCTCTACATCCTCTGGCACTTACAAAAATCAAGAGGCACCTGCATAGAAGTCTATCGCACCTTCTCTATGCACAGCTGGCTGAGAGTCTCCTTGCAGCCGCCTTCTACAGCATGACAGGTGGAGTCTCCAAAGTTTTCCAAAGTTGGAAGGAAAAGGCTTCTACACAGGCGCAAGTTAAGAAGCCTTTCTAAACTTGCAGAGATGATAGAGATAGGAAACGTGGAGATGACATCAATTGAGGCTAATTTTGTTGCTCTCTTGCTTCAGTGAGGAGAACATACTGCATCCACAATATGAAAGTCTTCAGAGTGGCAAATAAAAGTCACCTCATGTAGGACTATAAGCCACCATATGAGTTAATACAATAAGCAAGCAGGCTACTAATGGGCAGCAACTCTTCAGACTTTCTGTTCAAGATCTCTCCAGTCCTACCTGAAGAAGTCAGAGACTGAACTTGGGTTTTTTTGCATGCAAAAAGTGTGCCCTACCAGCATGTTCAGTATCTATGGGTAAAAGGTAAAGGTAAAGGTTCCCCCCGCACATTTGTGCAGTCGTGTCCGACTCTAGGGGCCGGTGCTCATCTCCGTTTGTTAGCCGAAGAGCCGGCGTTGTCCGAAGACGCTTCCACAGTCATGTGGCTGGCATGATGCGCGCGGAACGCTGTTACCTTCCCACCGAAGTGGTACCTATTAATCTACTTGCATTTGCATGCTTTTGAATTGCTAGGTTGGCAAGAGCTGGGGCTAGTGTGGGAGCTCACTCCGTCACACGGGGCTAGGGATTCGAACCTCCGAACTTGCGATCTTCTGATCGACAAGCCTGGCGTCTTACTCGCTGAGCCACCACGCCCCTTTATCTATGGGTACTGATTACTTAAAACATTTACACAGTACTGAGCATGGTGTTCATCCCAACAGAGGAAACATCACTAGGCAAAATACGCTGATGGCTGACCTTGGTGTGTTAAGGAAGCCAGCCAGACTGTGGTTTGGAAGGAACTGAAAGAATAATGGCATCCTAGCAGAGGAAAGCACCTATATTTCTGAGCACAGTTCAAAGTGCTAGTGATGATTTATGAAGCTGTACACAACTTGGTCCAAGGCCTTTTGAAATACCATCAAAGCTTGCCAAAGTCCTTTGAAGATATCCTAACCTTTGAGGCGTATTTGGTGGGAACCCAAGAAGAGGCATCTTCTGTAGCTGCTCCTGGGCTCTGGAGCCCCCTGCCAGAGATGTCAGGCTTCCTTCTAACAGGAAGCCAATATATACGTATTTTTATTCAGACAGGCTTTTGGTTGTACCACAGACATGTTTCATACAGATAGAGGGAGCTATAGAGATACATAATAGATATGTTTTTAACTTTGTTGTCAGTTTTAATTATCATTAGACTTTCAGTCTGTATTTTATTGTTGTTAATAACCACAGCTTTTGTTACTATTTGTAGTGCCTTTCAACATTGTCATTAATTGTCTTAAATAAGGAGTTGGCAGGAATGCTTATCAAGTATCAAGACGACAGAAAACTGGGTGGATAGCTAATACTGTAGGGTAGAGTTTCCCAACCTGGGCTAATACTCTGGACAGTGTTTCCAGGTGTGTGAAGTTCAACTCCCAGAATTCCCCAGCCAGCACAGCCATTGCTGAGAATGCCAGAAGTTAAAGTCTGCACATCTAGAAGTTGTCCAGGTTGGAAAATATTGCTCTAGAAGATTAAAACCAAATACAAAATGATATTGATAGTTTAGAGAAATGGGCTGAAAAGCACAGAAGGAAATGTAACAATGACAAATGGAAAGGTAGAGCATGGGAGGCTATCTGGCTTGGTAATACTAAGTCTGAAAAAGGTCTTGGAATAGGAATTAGCAACTCAAAATATGGCTGCTCAAAAGGCAAATGCAGTTTTAGACTGTGTCAATAGGACTTCATTTACCTAATCAAGAGAAGTTATAATTACACCCTGCTCTGAGTACTGTGTCCAGTTCTGGTCACCATGCTTTAATAGGGGTTCAAAGCAACAGGTGCAGAGAAGAGCAACAAGGGAACTAAAAAGTAACTCTTATCAAAAAAAAAAAAAATCCGAGGCAATTGGTATGTTTAGACCTGAGCAAATATTTCAGAGGGAGAATATAATAGCACTTTTCAGGTAAATGAAGAGGTGCCGTACAGAAGAAGTCAAGACCTGTTCTCTATCCCTGAGATGGAATAGTGGTCTTAAGTAACAGGAAGAGAGAGTCCAGTGGAATGTTAGAAAAAAATTCAAAAGGTAAGAACAGTTTGACAGTGGAACCGTGGACAATGGGAGATGGTGCGCTTTCCTTCAGGGGATGTAGTCTGGCATTATTTTGAACTGCTGCCCTGAGGAAGGGATTGAACTCATTTACCTAAAGGTTCCCTCCTAATTCTATGACTCTAGTGGAAAGATGAAGTATAAATGTAATGCATAAATTATAAATTAATTAATTACATTTAGTATGAATATGTGAGGAGGAAAGTAGAAACCTTTCTTTGGAAAGATGGGAATATTAGAGAACTGTATATAGCTGAAGTGGGTATACTTGTAGGATATCCATAAGTGAGGGAAGGACATGTAGCATCTTTTCTTATAAATGCACCTCCTCCCCATACCATTATGTCAATCTTGCGTATAATTTCTTACACATACATGTCTTTGGAAACCACAACATGCAGCTGTTTAATGCTTGAAATGAAGAAGAGATTCTATGATGGGGCTACTTACCAGACACCTCCTTTTTGGTTTGATTAGAGACTTTCTGTGGTATTTCCTCCAGGGCATTTCTTGCCTACAAGCAAAGGAACCCAAAATGTAGACAGACACAGATGATGTCATGGACAAACAAAGCCCAGATCTCAAAACGTAAGCTAAGTACAACATGACCCCAAGCTGTTGAACAAAAGACAAAGCCCTGAGAGGATACATTTGCCATTTCCCCAAATTAACAGGCTTAATCCCTTTAGAGGACACAGGACAGGTCTCATGCAAATAAGGTTCAGAGGTCCATGAACCCAATGGCTCCAAAAAATGACCACTGATCGTTGTAATGACCGTTTTGTTCCTGTTGCTCAACCTCTCACAGGCAACCCATCCTGGCACATTGGCCCTTGGATTGGATACTTGAAAACAGAATCGGAGAAGAAAAGGAGGGTGTTACCTTTATTATAGTGCTGTTGGGATCTGACCTTGTCAGATCAGATATCAGACTAAGTGGATGGTTGACATCAGGAATCTGTGGAAACAAATAATGCAGAAACTTACCTTTTTATTGTTTGATCAACTCCAATGAAGCAATGGGGAGTGCACTATGTTTTGAGTGGGATGAAGTGAAAACACATGAAGCAAGAGCTGGCACACATAGAAATGTCTGTATTCTTATGGATGACTAGGAACTAATGGACACAGACCTAGACATCTTGAAAACATACTCCCACATCATAACCAATCCTCTGTTGTGTTATAATTGGGGCACATTTTGCTTCATGGCCTCCGATTTCAGCCTCCCATATCAACTATCTCAGCAGTCTCACCCCAACTACTCTATGCTCCCTTACCCTGGCTTTTAAAATGTATCATGAATTGCATTTCTATGCCACCCAACACCTTGAGCAGTTCACCCTAACCACACCCCAATTAAGTCTCTTCCCATGTCTTCAAATAATCCACCCTGTCCATCCAAATAGTTCTCTCTCTTCCAAACTGCACTCTACCGTATCAAAATTGGCCTCAGGCTTCAGGTTCTCTATGGACACTTCCCCGCATCGGCTGCCACAGCTATTCAGAGTGTCATTGATCTCGGCTCTCAGGCGGGTCAGGTTTTTGTCCAGCTCCATTTGCAATTCCTGCAAGCGAACACCAGTCTGGTTGACCTTTTGGAGTTCCTCTTCTATACTGTGAATGTCTATAAAAAAAAAAAGTAGGAGGGACAGAGGGACAGACAGAGGAAGAATTCCCCAACATGCAGTGTCCGTTTAGTTCTTAATTGTAAAGGAATTTAGAGCTGATCTTGGACAAGATACAAGAAGCTATTAAGGGGGGGACTTGGATAAGAGATTACATGGTCCAGAAATAGAAGGAAGCATGAGAAAGAAACCCAAAATAACCCCACCTTGGTTTTGTTTGGTATAAGGTGGGACAGAGGGAAACTTGGACAGGCTTTCAAGATTCTGCAACAATAAACAATATTCCTAGAATCCCTCTGATGTCTGTTTCTTGACCTGGCCTACCCCAAAGGGCTGACACTGATTAATGTTTGTCCATAGGGAATTACCCCTCAAACATACATAACACAATGAAAGAGAAGTCAATCAATAGGTCTCCAGCAGTTCCCCAGTCTTTGGGTTCCCATTTTTTTGCTCTGAGGAGAAAAAGAAGAACTTTTTTCTTGTCATGGCATCTCTTATGGTGAAGTTGGCAAGTCACTTGTTTCTGGAACTATAACAAAATCTTGGTTTTCTTATGAGGACTTTCCTTAAAAGTGCCTTCAACTTCTGGGCTGCCCTATACTACCAATGTACAGTTTCTCTGCTTCCACTCTACTATTAGATCCCAATATCGTTTCCCAATCCAGTCTCCCTTGCAATACCTTGGAGAAGCTGCTCAGCTGTGCCTAGTGCTTTGTCTGCTGGTCCACCTAGCTTCTCCCTGATCTCACTCCCCAAGGTAGTATTAATATCTGCAAAGAAAGAAAGAAAAGCATCAACACAAAGTCACTGACAGAAATACTTTTTTCACTGTCCTTTGCCTGTCAAACCCCACAGCCATTTTTTTTCAGTGCTGGAGCTAAATTGTAAACCACCTGCTACCCTTGAAAAGGATAATACAATACTCTCAGCCACTCATTCCAACATCCTGTATTTAATAAGAGCAGGAGCAATGCAGCCTGACTTCTTGTAAGGTACTTAGTATATTCCTCAGCTGCCAAAGGCAGTTTCAAAGTTAATATTAATTTTTTAGGATGGATGGAGAGAAATGTGGAAGTGGAAGTGTGTTTTTTACATCCACTTCCTGATTTGACCATACCCATTTCCCCCTTCACTTTTTCCACATTCAACCCCCCAACAGATATCATGGCTCACATTCATCCCTTGACCTAAAAAAGCCTGTGCACTCATGTGCTCAATAATAACAACAACCTAATAATATTTATATCCCAATTTTATTTTGTGGTGTACATAATGCTCTCACCTCCTATTTTCCCCACAATGCTCTGAAAACTTTCAGAGATATCTGTCTTAATCTGGTTCTCTGTAATCATTGGATGCAGTGCACCAATGACATGTCACAATTTCAGACATTTCCAATATGTCAGCTTGAAGCCCACCTTTTACCTTCTTTCACTAGAGACTGCATCAATCTTTCCCCCCAGAATTGTAGCCCAAAGCATAAACTCACTCAACAGGCTGCTATTGACTTGATCCAGTGGCACTACACTGGAGCTGATGATGTCATTAATCTCCTGTGGGGACAAAGAAAATAATGAAATAAAATCCTATTTTTAGCAGAGAAGACAGCACACAAAACTAAAATCCTGAACATAATTATGTTCATGGAAATTATGAGGGAAAACATAGGATGTCATATTACAATTTGAACACAAGAGTATTAAAATCTGTTTATTGTACCAAAAGGCATTCATATATGAAGTCATATATTGACCATTCTTATATAGATTAAGTTGACAAAGTTGCTGGTAGCATCAGAATTGTTGAACAGAAGGGCCATTAAAGAAACACCAAAGACTGAAATGATATGCACATAGGAAAAGGTAAAGGTAAAGGTTCCCCCCCCCACATTTGTGCAGTCGCATCTGACTCTAGGGGCCGGTGCTCATCTCCGTTTGTCAGCCGAAGAGCCAGCGCTGTCCGAAGACGCTTCCACGGTCATGTGGCTGCATGACGCGCGCGGAACGCTGTTACCTACCCACCGAAGTGGTACCTATTTATCTACTTGCATTTGCATGCTTTCGAATTGCACATAGGAAATAGGTCCTATATTGTCCTGCAACAATATTTATTGAAGATCCTAGTGGACTACTTCTAAGGAACTGTCCTCAAGGGCTTTTTGTCACAGAAGAGAATACAATAAATGAACTAAGTGCAATATTTGGATTCTGGAGGTAAATAAATAAGAGAGAGACAAAGAAAAAAGTAAATGAGGCTATTCTGAAGATAGTCTAGAAATATCCATTAGTACAAAATACAGCAGCTAGATTAATAATTGGAGTGGGGCGTTATGGTCATATCTTCCCTGTACTGGCTCATTTCCAGTACAAAGAGCTGGTACCAACCAATGGAGTCCTTCACAAGGTGGGGCCACGGTTTCTGAAAGGATGCACCTTTCCATGAATTCCTGCTTGTGCATTACAGCCATCTTTAGAAGGCTTGCTCCAAGTGCCCCCCCCCCCGAAGTATGGAGCACAAGCATCTGAGCGGATGCCTTCTCAGTGATGGCTCTGCAACCAACTTTGGAATGCCCTCTTTCGAGATAAAGCTTGACACCCACTTTTTTGGTACAAGACAAAGGTCTTTTTTAAATTATTTTCCAAGGCCTTCTTTTTTGTTTTTGCCATATAGTGGTCATCTTAACTGATTGTTAAGATAATCTAATTGATTATTTTTTTTCTGAGTCTAGTTGTTTTCAGCTGCTGTTTGATGCTGCTTTTCATGTATTCATGTATTCAGATATTACTGATATTTTTAGGATATTTGGCTGTATGCTATCTTATAAAAAAACATTGT
Source organism: Charina bottae (assembly GCA_023362775.1). Lineage (NCBI taxonomy): Eukaryota > Metazoa > Chordata > Lepidosauria > Squamata > Charinaidae > Charina > Charina bottae. The sequence goes on along the minus strand of JALMGJ010000005.1, from coordinate 42,395,591 downwards.
GAAAGGAAGCATATAAATCAACCACTAAAACAAACTGGCTACCCAAAATTAATTTTAGTTCCGGTGAAGGGAAACCAGAGCATAGCTATTCTAAGTTTCTGTTCTACAATCCATTCTTGCCAGATTCCCCTGGTTGCTAATGGTTAAAAAACATTCATAGATTTAGACACCTTTCATATTTTTGCAAAGATTTCCTGGAGAACAATTGTTCTGCAAAAGTAGTTCTCAGAAGTATACAGTATGCCATGACGTACTGGTCCATGGTCCAAGCAGTTAAGTGTCAGAGCTGCCTTTGAAGGGAACTGCTACTAAAACAATATTGTTAGTATGTCTATGAAGGTTCTCAGTCATCCAGGTGGAATTGTCTGTAGCTTGAATCATGTCAACTGGATTTCTATTTTCTCAGTGGAAACGTTTCGCTCCTTATCCAAGGAGCTTCTTCAGTCTGAAGAAGCTCCTTGGATAAGGAGCGAAACGTTTCCACTGAGAAAATACTGTATAAATCCAGTTGACATGATTCAAGCTACAGACAATATTGTTAGTAAAAATCTAACTCAGCACCATTTTAAACATTTTTCTGTTAAGAGCAATACATGTTTATTTTTTCTGGTATTATAAAAATCATTATATTTTGCTTCTGCTTCTACTTAAACTTTGATTGATTATGCGCCACAATAGATGGCACAGATAAGGGAAATGGCTACATGAAAATGCAATACCATCAACAACAACTATGAACATTCACCTATCTCTTTGATTTACTTAAGAGTTTTACCTTATATTCTAGCCTTCTGCTAGGGCAGGGCTTTCCAAAGTGCCGCCGCTGGCGACACATCAGTGGTGGTGGTGGCGGCGGCGCACGCGCACATCAGCGGTACGGGTGTGTGTGCGGTGGCGGCACGCACACGGCGGCGGCGCGGGGGGGCGTGCGGCAGTGCATGCACGGCGTTGGCGGCAGCCTCCGCTAAAACGCGGAAGCACTGATGCCGCTGCCGCTGCCGCCGTGCAGGCCCGCGCCGCCACACGCCCCCCCCGCGCCGCCGCCGTGTGCACGCCGCCACCGCACACACACCCGCGTCACCACACCACCCGGAAGCGGCAGCGTGCACGGTGGCGGTGGCAGCCTCCGCTAAAACGCGGAACCACTGATGCCGCTGCCGCCATGCATGCCACCACTTCCGAGTGGTGTGGCGACACACCACGCTGTGTGTGGCGACACACTTTTGTGTCGCCACACACAGTTTGGAAAGCTCTGTGCTAGGGTATGGAAAAGCTGTAGGCCTTTACCCTGTTTCTTTACTTGTATCTTCCCCAGTTTTAACAGGACCTAAGGTTCATTTGCCAGCAGGCAATGGATGAGTAATTTATTACAGGCACTGAAGTACTAGAACTGTAGATAGAGAATAGTCACATGTTGGTGGGTTAAAAGGAACCAACCAATGGCTGTTGTGGGTCTTCCGGGCTGTGTGGCCGTGTTCTGGAAGTTGTTCCTAACGTTTCGCCAGCATCTGTGGCCGGCATCTTCAGAGGGCAGGAGCACAGACAGAAGCGATCTCTCTGTGTCCAGGTAGAGTGGCAATGTTTGTTTTCTATTTATAGAGCTAAGTTATAGGAGATTAGGTGGGGGTTTTTTGTTGTGTTGAAATGGGAATACTTCTCACAATGAACATGCTAATCACGATCAGCAGCCACTCAAAAAACCCCACCTAATCTCCTATAACTTAGCTCTATAAATAGAAAACAAACATTGCCACTCTACCTGGACACAGAGAGATTGCTTCTGTCTGTGCTTCTGCCCTCTGAAGATGCCGGCCACAGATGCTGGCGAAACGTTAGGAACCACAACTTCCAGAACACGGCCACACAGCCCGGAAGACCCACAACAGCCATCGCACGCCGGCCGTGAAAGCCTTCGACAATACATTGAACCAACCAATGTTTAGAGTTTCCCAAGAGAAGCAGAAGGAATGCAACAGAATGGAAGCAAATATATTTTACTGGAAAACAGAGCAAACCACATGGCAACTGGGATTGAAGGAAAATGCAGGATGGGTGTTAAAAAAAATAAGATAAGGTAGAGGGGTAAAGATATGTGTCCTGTTCACCTGAGGTATAGAATTCAGATAAATGTTCAGGTTGTCCACTGTATTGTTAAAAATGCCAAAACTTCTCTTTACACCCTGGGATATACGTTGGTTGCAGACATATGCACATATATCTCCAGCCCTTTAGCAGAGGAAGAAAAAAGAAAGGAACAAAGTTCAGAGGGCAACTAGTAATATCATCCAATAGGCTGCAAACATAGCAGTATGTTGAGGTCTCATCCAACTGGGGCAAGATATAAATGTAATCAATCAATCAATAAAATCTACTTGTATGTTGATGCTCTGTTAATTATTTGGAAAGCTATGGAGATACAGGCCTTGTACAATGTTTAGATGTAAATAGGTTTCCGGGTGGGAGACGGTCATGATGAGGGTTTGCCTGACGTGCCTTCCTTTTAGCTCTTTTCTCCAATGATGATGATGAGATGTAAATGAGTTGAGTTTTACTGGCTTTGCATGATGTATGAACCCACCAATTCTGCCTTAGCATTATGTGTGAACCAGTTTATTATGTTCAACAAAACATGGTTTAAAAACATACCTTAGCATTGTGTGAAGCTGAGCAATATGTAATGGAAAGATAAGTATGGATCAGAGCCAGCACTTTATGCCGCATGGTCTCTCTAATATTATCGGAATCACAGTGTGATTTCCGTTTGGAATGCCCTAGTAGTGTAACTTGTCAGAGTAATTCTACATTCTGTAGCACCTCCTCTCTCTAGCACCATGATCTCAATTGTGGCTGATAATGCCATGCATGATCTCTTTCTAATCCTGCCTGCATTTACAAAAATACATTCTGGCTAACTTTGATCTTTGTGTCCGTCTGGGAATAATATAGAAACAAATAATATACTAAGGGTCTCCAATGTGTAGGAATTTCTGTAATTAAAAATAAGAGCATGTGTGCAGTCCACACATGCTCAAGGCCATATTTATGTTTTAGGAATGTGCTTGTTTCTGAAAAGTGGTGCTGAGGGGAGCTTTGGCAAAATCAAGCATTGCCAGGAATATTCCAGGCTGCTAACTCTCACATGGTTGCATTCTTTGGCCACAGAGTAACTTCGTAACTCTTTTGTCCCACACAATGGAATCTGCTCTCCCACAGTGGCCATTTCCTTTACTGCCTCCCTGCTTGGCCCATCCCATCCCATGCCCTACTTTTCAGGAAACCATTCCCCAAGTACAAACAATCCTGACAGACTTGCCAAGGAGACAAGAGGTCTGGATCACATCTCATTTAACACTGTCCATCAGCCACTGTGCACATTATATTAGGAATATCTGCTGTGTTAGTATTATCCATACAAATCAAGGAATCTGATTTCAATGTGTTTCCAGAGGGGTGATCATGTTAGCCCCTTGTTGCAAAATCAACAAGAAGCATCTTAAAGAGTAACCAATTTATTATAACTTCGCCTTTCATGGATCCACTTCATGAGATACAGTAATAAACTGTTTAATCTTTAAGGTGCTGCGCAATTCTCTGTCAGTGTAAACAATCTAATGCAGAGATGCAGAAGTAGCTACTCTTTGCTTTAAATCAGAGGCTATAAAGACAAGCAAAAGGCCATAGTCACAACTCCCACCAGCTCATTCTGTTATTATGCATAGGATGAAACTCACAGAAGAACAGCAGTGATACCCAGCAGAGACCAAAAAAGAGTCCGCCTCTGGCAGGTGGTGTGCTTGTTCTGCTTCTGGTACATGAAACCCCCACAATGTCCACAGCAGCGGCAGCAGCAGAAATACAAGCCCACGAGGGGCACAAGGACAATGAACAGAAGGCCAATGACGGTACAAACCAGGAAGCCCGTCTCATACTTGAGCATCTAGAGGTGGAGGGAAGCAAGAGAGAGTTACCAGGCTTAGCCGTTTGTGGGTACTTGTCCACTTCAAAATGCAGAGAGAAGGACAGAAGACTGGACAGAAGACTGTCTCCAGGAGTAGGCAAATTCCATTGAACGTACTTCAGATACCATCTCGTTTTACTACCTTTACTTCCTCAAAAAATCACTAAACAGCAAGAATGTTACTTTAAAACTCTTGTTTGATAAACCAGGACTAGCAAAGGACAGTGAGGCCTCCGCACATCAAGTCTTAGACATCTCCACATTTGCATTAATCACAAGGTTCACACCCTATTCACCTCTTTATGCACTGTCTGATCTTGAACGAAATCTTGACGCTTGATCAGGTGAGTCAGGAGATCTAGGGAGAAGCACAGAGAGGTTGGTAGAAAATGCTATCATTCAGTCATTCAGTCATTCAGTCATTCATTCATTCATTCATTCGCATCTATGGATAATCCAAAACCTAAATTTGTTTAAAAATTCCTGCCTGGAGCCTAGGTTACCAGGCTGAAAATGTCGTTTTTCCAGTTCCCTTTCTCCAAAGTCATTTTACCATAGCCCATATGTATGACAGCTATGGTATTTTTACAAGAGTGGACAGTGGAAAACATTTTTCATTCAAGACAATTAAATGAAAATAATGCCTAGAATTATTTCAATATTTTCGCTTTTCCCACATATTTCTGTTTAGTGCATCACTGACTTCAGTGGCCAAAATATATATAAAAAATTACAATAGCATGGGATGCAGGAAGAAGGGGAATCTCATGAACTTTCTGCCCATGGACGTCTATGAACCTTAAAAAGATGCCAGTCTTCAGAACACATGAAACCTCACTCTTTAGTTCCAGGAGCAGGAAAGTTCAGGTCACTGGATTTGATCCTATCACCCAGCTATTCTACTGTCAGAAAAAAAAAATGTATTTCCTTTGGCACCCCTATGCAAGCAATATCCCTCTTTGCCTATAATTGGTGCAATGCTACATGCTTTGCAAACATTCTCCATTTCAAAGGTTATCAGCTTGGAGCGATCTGAAGGAACAGGCAGTGCAACAGAAAATGCCCAAAACAAATATTCTACCAAGCTATTGAGCAATGCAGTGCGGTTCAACACTACGTGGGGATTGGGCACAGCTACAAGAAAGTCAGCTGGAAATTATAAGACATCTGTGTCCTGCTAGATTTACAGTGTTTCTCAACCTTGGCAACTTTAAGATGTGTGGACTGCAACTCCCAGAATTTCCCAGCCAGCATGGCTGGCTGGGGAATTCTGGGAGTTGAAGTCCACACATCTTAAAGTTGCTAAGGTTGAGAAACACTGTGTTAGAAGATCCAAAATCCATATAGCAAGCTTTCAGAGGATGTACTGTTACTCTTCAGAGGATGTACTGCTTGATGAATCCAAGGCTGGAGTTAAAATCGCTGGAAAAAACATTAACAATCTCAGATATGCAGATAATACCACTTTGATGGCTGAAAGCGAGGAAGAGTTGAGGAGCCTTATGAGGAAGGTGAAAGAAGAAAGTGCAAAAGCTGGGTTGCAGTTAAACCTCAAAAAAACCAAGATTATGGCAACCAGCTTGATTGATAACTGGCAAATAGAGGGAGAAAACGTGGAGGCAGTGACAGACTTTGTATTTCTAGGCACAAAGATTACTGCAGACGCTGACTGCAGCCAGGAAATCAGAAGACATTTACTTCTTGGGAGGAGAGCAGTGACAAATCTCGATAAAATAGTTAAGAGCAGAGACATCACACTGACAACAAAGGTCCGCATAGTTAAAGCAATGGTATTCCCCGTAGTAACCTATGGCTGCGAGAGCTGGACCATAAGGAAGGCTGAGCGAAGGAAGATAGATGCTTTTGAACTGTGGTGCTGGAGGAAAATTCTGAGAGTGCCTTGGACTGCAAGAAGATCAAACCAGTCCATACTCCAGGAAATCAAGCCAGACTGCTCACTTAAGGGAATGATATTAAAGGCAAAACTGAAGTACTTTGGCCACATAATGAGAAGACAGGATACCCTGGAGAAGATGCTGATGCTAGCAGCCTTTCACTTCCGGGCGTTGAACTGAGCAGAGCGAAGAACCGAGGCTCTCAGCGTCGATTCCGTGGCTTGCTGTTTGCAGCGATTAAAGAAGAGAAAATCGCTGAAAAATCACCCTCGAAGAGAGGGTGAGCAGAAGATTGATCACAAGGGTCGCTGGATTAGCCGCTCTCTTCCGATCCCGTATTTCCACCACGGGGGAAGGGAAATTGAAGCGGCAAAAGGCGACTGGAATTGACATGAAGCTCTGCAGAAGCCGTGAATCTGGAAAAGATAAGTAGCTCCTCAGTCAACCTTTTAGATACACCTTTTTATTTTTAAATATTACTTTTGCTATTAAGCTCTAAGATTTATCTCTGGACTTGGTTTTTAATTGCTGGTGTTTTACTCCTTTCCTGTCAAAGGATGATGAAACGGTGGGAAAGGAAAGTTAATTGACTTTGCCATAAGTGAAAGTGTTTTTTTTATTATTCTTACTTTGGTTTAAGTTTCCTATCTGTTGACAATTGTAAGCATTTTATTTTTTATTTTTGGAACTATAGTACTAGAGTTTTTATTTATATGGATTGTTTAATGCTTTGCTCTTTATGAAATTTTTTTTTTGGGGGGATTACTGCCAGAAAGAACGAACCTTTTTATTTTTCTCTTTATATAAGTTCCCCTTTTTCTTTTGAATTTTGGGTTCTGTTTGGATTTTTCTTCCTAGAAGAAATTAGACTGTTTAATGTCTATTTTGGTTGAAAAAACTATTTGGATTACTATTTGATTATTTGGATTATTGTAGCCTTTTCTATATGTTTTACATATATTTTTTTCTTCAGTGATTTGTGGCCAGACTGAAGAACTACAAGTGGGTGTGTGAAACCTTGGGAATATCTATCATCCTTATTATTATTTTGAACAAAAAGTTTCCACTTGCTTCTTTATCTTGGGTGTTTGAAACAACATGGATTTATACATACAGTATAATGGATTATAAATGAACTAAGAAGACAATTATTTTTAAAGGAGCCCCTTTATTTTTTATAATTTTTTGGCTACCTGCTCCCTTTTTCTTTTCTTTTTTTTTCTTTTTCTTTTTTTCCCTTTTTTCTTAAACAATTATTGTCTTTCTTTGACCTCTTTTCTATTTTTTTCCTTTTCTTCTCTTTTCTCTTCTCTTTTGCAGGAAATTTGCTTGTACCATGGCGTCTTTGGGAACGAGGAGGGCGGAGAAGGAGAAGAAGAAGGAGACTGGAGGATCATCTATGGACTCTGCTACACCTGCCTCAGCATCGGAAACTCCATTATCAGAAATGAAAAAAATACTTGAAGCAATTACAGCATTAAATAAGAAAGTGGAAGATTGATAAAAAGATGGATAAGATGATGGAAGATATGAAAAAAGAAATAACTCAAGAGATCAAACAAGAATTTAAAAAGGAAATACAGACAGTTAAGGAAGTTGTGAATTCTCTGTCAGGAGAACTTAAAGATACGCAAGGTCAGATACAAAAATTAGAGATTAAATCAGAACATGCTATTAAAGAAATTGAACATAATCTAGACACTACAGCTTTAGCAGAAATGAGAGAGAAAGAACATATTTTGAGATTTAGAGCAGTTCCAGAAGAAGTAGATGAAGATGTAAGAGAAAGGATGATTTTTGAACTGGCTAAATTATTAGAGATAAGAGAACAAGATTTAGATTTGGAGATAGATAAGATATTTAGAGTGAATTCACGTTATGCTAGAGAAAATAAAGTTCCTAGAGACATATTGATATATTTTGTGAGAAAAGTGATGAAAGAACAAATTTTGAGGAAACATTACAATACTAGATTAAATATAGATGGGAAAGAAATAATTGTGTTAAAAGAAATCCCTTTGAGAATACTAAGGAAAAGAAAAGACTATTTCTTCCTCATAGATAAATTAAAGCAACATAGTATTAAATTTAGATGGGAGAAGTTAGAAGGCGTATCGTTTATGTTCAAAGGGCAGAGATTCAGAATAACTTCCATTTTAAAAGCAAAAGCATTTTTAGAGAAATATAAGAAAGAAATGGGCATACCAACTGGAGATTTGGCAGAAGGAGGAGAGACATCAACAGACAAAGAGACGACTGAAGACTTATCCGAGAAGGGAGCTACAGGTGTGGACTTGAAAAAGGGACTTTAAATTAAAACAATTATGGAATATAAATATCTGACATGGAACATTAATGGGGATAATTCCCCACAGAAAAGAAGAAAGACTTTTCATTTTTTGAAAAAATTGAAATTGGACATAATTTGCCTACAAGAGACTCATATTTGCAAAAAAGATATTAAATATTTGATTCAAAAACAACTTGGAGAAGAATTTATTTCGGCTGGACATAAAAAGACCAAGGGGGTAGTTTTATATATGCAACCAAAGTTAAATCCAAAATTGATATTAACTGATGATGAAGGTCGTTACGTTGCAGTAGAAATTAACATACAAGGAACTAAAACATTGGTCGTCGGACTTTATGCACTGAATATGGACAAAGGAGTATTCTATAAAAACTTGATGGACAAACTCTGGGATTTAACCTATAATAACTGGTGTTTCATGGGTGATTGGAATGGGGTAATTTGGAAGTGAAGAAGTGAAGCAAACACAGGGAAAATTGCCACAAACATTCTTTGACTTAAAAGAGATGTTGGATTTACAAGATATCTGGAGATTTATGAATGGGACTTCTAGAGAATATACGTATTATTCAGAGAGATTTAAATCACATTCCAGAATAGATATGATTTTGATATCTAAAAGTCTAATGAGGGACATTAGTAAAGTTGAAATATTACCCAAGACTGTCTGTAGCTTGAATCATGTCAACTGGATTTCTATTTTCTTAGTGGAAACGTTTCACTCCTTATCCAAGGAGCTTCTTCAGTCTGAGTAAAGTTAGTAAGGGAATCCTTAAATATGTTTCTAGGCTGGCTGTGTGACCTTGCACCTGGGGCTAGGTCATGGTTATTTTTGAGATGTTTGTTTCTAAGTCCCTTTATCATCTAAAGGAGGATCGTTAAGATTACCCTGCTGCTGTTGAGCTTGCGAAATGGTCTTAATCTTCCTAGGCACAGAAGACAAAGCAGGAAGGAAGATAGGGGAAAGGTTATGCCTGAGGCCCCCACCTCTATTCAAGGAAGGATTTTCCAAGTTGGCATGAATGGATTCCTTGACCCCTCTCTCAAACCACCTATCTTCTCTGTCTAAAATGTGAACATTAATGTCCTCTAAAATGAAAATGTGAGGACATTAATGTTCACATTTTAGACAGAGAAGATAGGTGGTTTGAGAGAGGGGTCAAGGAATCCATTCATGCCAACTTGGAAAATCCTTCCTTGAATAGAGGTGGGGGCCTCAGGCATAACCTTTCCCCTATCTTCCTTCCTGCTTTGTCTTCTGTGCCTAGGAAGATTAAGACCATTTCGCAAGCTCAACAGCAGCAGGGTAATCTTAACGATCCTCCTTTAGATGATAAAGGGACTTAGAAACAAACATCTCAAAAATAACCATGACCTAGCCCCAGGTGCAAGGTCACACAGCCAGCCTAGAAACATATTTAAGGATTCCCTTACTAACTTTACTCAGACTGAAGAAGCTCCTTGGATAAGGAGTGAAACGTTTCCACTAAGAAAATAGAAATCCAGTTGACATGATTCAAGCTACAGACAATTCCACCTGGATGACTGAGAACCTTCATAGACATTACCCAAGACTCTTTCAGATAATAATCCAGTAATGTTGACTGTTAAAGGAAAACGGAATGTATTTAGATGGAGATTAAATGAGTCAATATTTCGGAAAAATGATATAGTTGATGCATGCAAAAAAAAGTTAAGGGAATATTTTCAACTGAACTCAAACAAAGGCACCAATACTCAAATTGTATGGGATGCTAGCAAAGCATATATGAGGGGTTATTTTATACAATATAATGCTCAGATGAAGAGAAAGAAACAAGAGAGAATTCAATTGATTTTAGATGAAATAAAAAGTAAAGAGGCATGTTTAAGAGATAAACCAATGGATGATACTTTGCTTACCCAAATTAAATTTTTACAAAAACAGATATCAATGATATTGACGCAAGAGATAGAGACTCAAATGAAATTTACAAAGCAAAAATATTTTGAATATGCTAATAAACCAGGTAGATGGTTGGCTTATAAATTACGAAAACAAAGACGAAAAAATCTGATTTCTAATATACAACATGATGGAAAAGTTATGGTGAACAATATAGATATACAAGAAGCTTTTCATGACTATTATTCAAAATTATATAAAAAACAAGAAGTTAATTTAATTGACATTGATGACTATCTGAGTAAACAGAAATTAACTGTTCTCGATGACCAACAAAGATTAATACTTAATAACCCTATAACAACAGGCTTTCAAGAAAATTAGTAGTGGAAAAGCACCAGGACCGGATGGCCTATCAGCAGCTTATTATAAATGTTTTGAGGATGAATTATGTTTACCTCTACAGAAGACTATGAATTCGATTTTGGAAACAGGAACAATGCCAGAGACTTGGAAAGAAGCACATATAACATTGATTCCTAAAGAACAACAAGATTTGACTTTAACTAAGAATTATAGACCAATATCTTTATTGAATAATGACTATAAGATTTTTACAACTATATTGGCAGAAAGAATGAAAAATATTCTTAAAAATTTTATTCATCAAGATCAAGCTGGATTTCTACCTAAGAGACAAATCCGAGACAATGTCCGAAATATATTAGATGTATTGGAATACTTGGAAAAACATTATGAAAAACAAGCTGCCTTGATATTTATAGATGCTGAAAAAGCCTTTGATAATTTAAATTGGCCTTTTATCTTTAAGGTATTAGAAAATATGAATTTTGGAGGAAACTTTACTAAATGGATTAAATCAATATATACTCCCCAATTTGCAAAAATAATTGTTAATGGAGAATTTAGCAAACCATGTGAAATTCAAAAAGGTACAAGACAAGGTTGTCCATTATCCCCACTTTTGTTTATATTGGTATTAGAGGTCTTATTGAGAGATGTTAGACAAGATGAAGGTATCCATGGTATTAAAGTTAAAAAAGAAGTTTATAAATTAACAGCCTTTGCTGATGACTTAGTTTTTACTTTGGAGAACCCACTAGATGGAATTGAATTATTGATACAGAAATTGAAAGACTTTGGATCGTTAGCAGGGTTTAAAGTGAATTTACAGAAAACAAAAGTTTTGACTAAAAACATGGACCATCATCAACAAGAGAAATTGAAAGAAATAACTGGATATTCAACGGAAGAAAAAGTAAAATACTTGGGAGTATATTTAACAACTAAAAATGTTAAGTTGTTTAAGAATAATTATATCCCACTTTGGACAGATATTAAAAAAGACTTGGATCAATGGGAAAAATTACAACTATCATTGTTAGGTAGAATTTCAGCAATTAAAATGAATATTTTGCCAAGAATTTTATATCTTTTTCAAACATTACCTATATTGGCATCAGAAGAACCTTTCAAACAATGGCAGCGAGATAATTCTAAGTTTATTTGGCAAGGGAAAAAACCAAGAATAAAACATAAAGTCTTACAAGATTCAAAAGAAAGAGGCGGACTGGGTTTACTGGATCTGAAATTATATTATGCTGCTTGCTGTTTGGTATGGATTAAAGAGTGGATAGTGTTGAAAAATGAAAAATTATTGAACTTGGAGGGTCATGAATTAAGATACGGATGGCATGGATATTTGTGGTATGATAAAGTGAAAGTTAATGTGGACTTTAAAAATCATTATATTAGAAGATCTTTGTTAAGAATTTGGAATAAATATAAACTAATTTTATGTTATAAAAGACCTTTATGGATTTCCACACAAGAAGCGTTTCATAGAACAGAAGTAAGAGCTAAAGATAAATGGCTGACTTATAAAGACTTTTTAGAAAAAGAACAAGGACAATATAAAATCAAATCAAAAGAAGAATTGGCCTTAAAAGGATATACCTTTCAATGGCTTTCTTACATGCAACTTGTAGAAAAATTTAAATCAGATAAAAAAGAATTTGAATTTGAACAAACCAAATCGGAATTTGAGATACAATTATGTGAGACAGATGACCATTTAATAGCTAAGATGTATAAATTATTGTTAAAAGGTGAAATGGTAGAGGAACAAGTTAAAGAATGCATGATCAAATGGGCAAAAAATATTGGACATAATATTCAAATGCAACAATGGGAAGATATGTGGATCAAAGGACTAAAATTTACTTTGTGTTATAATTTGAAGGAAAACTTTTATAAGATGATGTATAAATGGTATATGACCCCACAAAAGTTAGCTAAAATGTATGGGAATGTTTCCAACTTGTGTTGGAAATGTAAAAAAAAAGAGGGGTCATTTTACCATATGTGGTGGACATGTGAGATAGGAAAGAAATTTTGGACTCAGATATATTCATTGATGCAAAATATTTTACAAATTCGAATTCCATTTAAACAAGAATTATTCTTATTGGGAATAACAGAAGAACAAATAGGAAAAAAATTATAAGAATTATGCAATATATGATTACAGCAGCAAGACTTGTATATGCACAAAATTGGAAAAATCAGATTATACCTATGATACAAGACTGGATGTTAAAAGTGATGGACATGGCAGAAAATGATAAATTGACATGTTTATTAAAAGAAAATTCAAATTATTATTTTCTTAAAGAGTAGAAACCATTAACGGACTATTTGCAAAATGCAGGAGGGGCAAAGCTTATATGGGGATTTGAAGATTAAAATATATATAAATTGATATATTAGACAAGAAATGTTTTTCAATATTATATATAGACCTAGCATGTAAGATAATTTTTTTTAATTTTTTTTTTATAAATTTTATTAGGTTTTGAATTTACATAGATAAAAGTTTGAAACAGAAAAGAAAATGGAAGTACAAATCAAAGAAAGAAAGAGAGTAAAAAGGTGTAGTAAAGTAAAAAGAAAAAAGATACAGATGAAACATAGAGATTAGACAACTTCCGATTTGTCTCTGGTCATAGTAATTTAACAATTTTATCTTACATGCTAGTCCTATATAAAACATTAAAGAACATTTCTTGTCTATTGTATAAAAATATGTTTCATCTTTCTCTTTTTTTCTTTTGCTTTACTACACTTTTTCTCTTCTTTCTTTGATTTGTACTTCTATTTCTTTTTCCTTTTCAAACTTTTATCTATGTATATTTAAAACTCAATAAAATATATTTTTAAAAAAAGAGAAGATGCTGATGCTAGGAAAAGTGGAAGGCAAAAGGAAGAGGGGACAACCAAGGGCAAGATGGATGGATGATATTCTGGAGGTGACAGACTCGACCATGGGGGAGCTGGGGCTGGCGACGGCCGACAGGAAGCTCTGGCGTGGGCTGGTCCATGAAGTCACGAAGAGTCGGAAGCGACTGAACGAATAAAATAAACAACAATAAACTGTTACTCTGTGCCAGTGAAGAACCCATCTGCGCATCTGAAAGTCCCCTTCATTCTATCTAACCACGGTAAAAACATGGCTCCAAGACCAGCCATGCTTTATTTCCACCCTCTTTTCTTTCCTGTCCACACGCTTATTTATTTATTGTTCAATTTATATCACCGCCCATCTCCCCCCACAAGGGGACTCTGGGCGGTTTACAACAAAATTGATTAATTAAAAGCATATAAAATACAATACATCATTCCAGTTTAATTAAATATAAATATATAAATATATAAAATCCAAGATGTTATATTATTGTTTAAAGGAACTCTATGGTGCCAGCCACCTCCAAGAGGAGCTATTACCCCCCCCCCCATCCCAGGTGAGGTGGCAGAGCCAGGTCTTCAATTGCTTTCGGAAGGTCAGGAGTGTGGGGGCCTGCCTCACCTCCAGGGGGAGAATGTTCCAAAGGGCGGGTGCCACTGCCGAGAAGGCTCGCCTCCTGGACCCCTCCAGATGGAATTCTTTTATAGACGGGATCCGTAGCAAGCCCTCTCTGCATAACAGGGTGGGGCGGGTCGACGTTCTGGGGGTGAGGCGGTTCCTTAGGTAACCTGGTCCCATGCCATGTAGGGCTTTAAAGGTAACAACCAACACCTTGAATTGCACCCGGAAGCAAACTGGTAACCAGTGCAGCTCACGCAGCAGACGTGTCACATGTGCCGATCTTGAGGCACCCATAACTGCGCGGGCAGCCGCATTCTGGACCAGCTGAAGCTTCCGGATACTCTTCAAGGGTAGCCCCATGTAGAGCGCATTGCAATAGTCTATGTGAGAGATGACCAGGGCATGAGTGACTGTACGGAGGGCATCTCGGTCCAGGAAAGGGCGTAGCTGGCGTACAACTCGAAGTTGCATAAACACCCTTCTGGCCACGGCTGCCACCTGCTCATCAAGCAGGAGCCGTGAGTCCAGAAGGACCCCCAGGTTCCGCACCGAGTCCGAACGGGGTAGTGCCACCCCATCCAGATCTAAAGATGACAACTCTCTGGATCCCGAGGCGCCATCAATCCACAGCCACTCTGTCTTACCAGGGTTCAGCTGAAGCCTGTTGTTCCCCATCCAGACCCCCACAGCCTTCAGACACTGAGAGAGGGCAGCCACTGCATCACTTAACTCGCCCGGGATAGAGATATACAATTGGGTATCATCAGCATATTGATGATACCTCATCCCGTGTTGGCGGATGATCTCACCCAGTGGTTTCATGTAGATATTAAACAGGAGAGGGGAGAGAACCGAGCCCTGTGGCACCCCGCAAAGTAGGGGCCGAGGGTCGGACCTCTCATCTCCTATTACCACCGATTGGGACCGATCCCGGAGGAAGGAGGCGAACCAGCGCAAAACTACACCACCCACCCCCAACTCTCCGAGCCGCCCCAAAAGGATACCATGGTCAATGGTATCGAAAGGCACTGAGAGGTCAAGAAGAGCCAGGATGGACGCACTGCCTCCATCCCGCTCCCGCCAGAGATCATCTGTAAGTGCGACCAATGCAGTTTCCACCCCATATCCCGGCCTGAACCCTGACTGGAAGGGGTCTAGATAATCCATATCATCCAGAATTCTCTGGGGCTGTAATGCCACCACTTTCTCAACCACCTTCCCCAAAAAGGGGAGGTGGGAGACGGGACGAAAGTTGTCCAACACTGTAGGGTCCAGCGATGGCTTCTTGAGGAGGGGGTGCACCAGCGCCTCCTTAAAAGCAGCCGGAAACACTCCCTCTCCCAAGGACGTAACAACCATCGCATGGACCCAGCCACATGTCACCTCCCTGGCTGCTTTCACAAGCCAGGAGGGGCATGGGTCAAGATGGCACATGGTGGCTCTTACAGTCCGGAGGATCCTGTCCACTTCCTTAGGCCCAACAGGATCAAACTGTTCCCAGATAACCGGGCAAAGACATTCCCTCGGCATCTCCCCAGACCATGCATCACACCTGGAGTCCAGCTTAGAGCGAATCCACCAGGGCATGATCTGACCATGACAAAGGGGAAAGATGTAACTCTCCCCCCAGATCATCTTGCCACTGCTCTGACAAGAAAACCAAGTCCGGGGTGAGGCCACTGTCTCGAGTCGGGTCCCGAATAATCTGGACCAGGACCATGGCTGCCATGGTAGCCATGAACACCCGAGCTGCCTCCGAGGCACGTCCCAGGGATGGCAGATTGAAATCCCCCAGAACCATAAGTCTGGGGAATTCCACCGCCAGCCCCGAAACGGCCTCCAGCAGCTCGGGCAGAGAGGTTGCTACGCAGCAGGGAGGTTGGTACAGTAGCAACACTCCCAACTGGTCTCAGGAACCCAACTTGAGAAACAGGGTTTCACAACCGGCCACTTGTGGAGCAGCGCCCCTGAAGGCCACCATAGATTCTCGGATGACAACTGCCACCCCTCCTCCCCTACCCCGATGTCTCGGCTGGTGCCATACCTGAAATCCGGCCGGGCAGATTTCCGAGAGGGCAACCCCTCCTCCAGGGCCCAGCCAGGTCTCGGTAATACACGCCAGGTCGGCCCCCTCCTCCGTGATCAGATCACATATGAGGCGGGCCCTGTTATTAACCGACCTGGCGTTAAGCAGCAGCAGCCGGAAACCAGGGCACTCGAGGGTCTGCTGACCAGGGCCTAGGTTTGAACCTGGAGGGCCGGAACACACCACCGGTAACAAACACCGGGGGCGTCTTCCCCAACTATGGCCTGCCCTCCGGTTCCCGCCATAACATCCCCGACCCGTCACCACCTCAATAGGACAACCCGCCCCATAGCCCCTAGAGTTTTCAGGCCCAGGCTTGATGAAGAACTCTTTAACATTAATCATCCTGTAACAATTTTGTAGAACTTCAATAAAGGTGCCTTTATGAATTTTCATATTGGTTTCCCTCATGGTCAACAGGTCAACTATAGTTTTTTTAACCTAGAACAGTAGTGAGCAACTTTTTGGTGGCTGGGGACCCTACTTAAAATACTTGGGAGCAGGCTAATAGATGGTAACAATGCAAATCCGCCGTACTGAGATATTTGGTTTGGGGAATGCTCTAAAAATTTTGCAGTGGGCTTTTGTTTTCTTTAAGCTATGTTAATGACCTACACTGTAGATTTCATGTGTTTCCTGACCAAAATGGCAGCAAGCCTCAGTACTAATTTTCAGATGTTATCTGAGGGGCCTTGGGGCAGGATGTAGTTCACCCTTATGCTAAAAGAAAAATGCTTAGCATAAGTGTGGTTTTTGCCTGTTAAAAGGTATGATTTAATATGATTTAATCTGAAGTAAATATTTGACACAACACTCCTGAGATCAGATTTTTTTTCACCCAATACTGTGTAGGAACAGCAGGCCTATAGACATCTAGGATTAAGATTAAGTGCTTTCCGGCTTTGGAAGCATAACTATCGGGCAAGTTGATGCCTCAGCACATTTCATTTTCATAACTGTACACTGCACAGGAATTGATGCTGCCATCCTCCATCAAGAAGTCTCTCATCTTGAAATGTAGCCCCTGAGCATCAACATCTTTTTGCAGCTTTCCAACCCCCTCTCAGCTGTTTCCACTTCCAGTAAAGGTGGCTTTATTTGCATAAATATCTCCCTTGTTTACTCTTAGCAAACATTTTTGGTTTTGTTTCCTTTTAACGCATTGTCCCTTATGATCTTGGTTTTATTAATGTTACCTTGAGAACTAATCTCGTCTGAAAGGCAGGATATAAATTATAAATAAATCTAAATGAATTGGGTTTACAAATGTTTGCAACTAGCCACTGAGATCTCTTGTGGCAAGTAAAGAAAGCACTGAAGAAAGCATGTAAGGTGTCCTACAAAGAATGAAAATTAGTTCTTTTTAAAAAGAAAAGCAGGCTTTCAATTTGCAGGAGTATGCATTTATCAAATAACATTTTTGCTGGGATTGAAACTTCTGTGGACTTCTTTGCACAAGAGAATTTGAGCATTAGGTCCTAAGCACCTTTTTTTTTTAATCCATTCAATCATGTCTGATTCTCGGAGACTGCCTGGACAAGTCCCTTCAGTTTCCTTGGCAATATTTTTGGAAGTGGTTTGCCACTGCCTCCTTCTTAAGACTGAGAGAAAGTGACTGGCCCAAGGTCACCCAGCCGGCTTTCATGCCTAAGGCGGGACTAGAACTCACCATCTCCTGATTTCTAGCCTGACGCCTTAACCACTTCACCAAACTGGCTCTCATAAGTACCTAATAAAATTGATAAAATAAAATAAAATAATATTTAAAAGATATATCTGCTTGAATGTAGGCAATAGCATATAGAAGAAATCAAATTACTCATTGCTTTACCATAACATAGGACAGGATAGGAAAAGGGAAACCCTTTTTTCATCCAAGAAATTTTTCTTCAAAAATTCTCTTAAATCCAGATGACTGCAGGGTAGCATATCCTGGCGTCATCCATCTGCTAATGGACCACTAGAAATGGCTCTCCCTGTCTTCCAGGAAGAACATCATGGCTATGTGAAGAAAGCCAACTTTATTCCTTACAGAAGGCTGCTATAAGCTTGCTTACCTTTAGCTCGTACAAATAATTTCCACAGATAGAGCTCTGTCAGTCTTTTGCAATAACTTTTGAGTATTAAGATGCCATTCGGCACTTTGTGGTTTCTCCTCTAGAGCAGTGTTTCTCAACCTTGGCAAGTTTAAGATGGGTGGACTTCAACTCCCAGAATTCCCCAGCCAGCAAGCATTCCCTTTGCTGGCTGGGGAATTCTGGGAGTTGAAGTCCACCCATCTTAAACTTGCCAAGGTTGAGAAACACTGCTCTAGAGGGTACCTCTGAGATCCTAAAGAATGGGGCTTGCTTCTCTCTCTCTTTTTTTTTTAACAGATGTGAGCTGTTTTGGGAGACAACAGTCATCTGAAATTGAAATAAAAATGCCTGCTGAGAACCACAAAGGAAGGAAGGAACTGACCCAGCAGATTAAGACATCCACTGACATGATGTTTAATCTCATTTATCTTACTTATCTGCTCGACAGATCTTCCATTTATCATCCATCTAGCCAAGAAGTTGAAGAATTTTCTTGAAAATACCAGAACCTTTGTTTTTGAGTGGTTCATTTTGAGGCATTCTCTATCACAATAGGTGGATAACACTCTAAGACATGCTGGCTTTTGCACCCTGACTTTTGAAATAGAGAGAATGGTTGCACCATCCACATATAAAAGAGCAGATATGGGGCAACTGTCAAGAGATGAAAGAGGAAAGTCTGAATTGCAAAAACCTCACCTATGTTGTCAATCTAGAGGTTAAACAGCAAGAGGGGCAAGTATGCACCTTTGCTTGACCCCCTTACAGGTACGAACAATCTCTGTTAAGTTCCCATTGCTATTCCTTGACCAGTGTGACGGGTCAATGTAACAGTATAATCAATTTGAGGAGATGGCAATCAATCACCAAGGCTACTAATTTTCTCCAGAGTTTCTGTCGGGGTATAACATCAAAAGCCACCTTTACATCTATGAAGGCAATGTAGAGGGCTCCACTTGGGAGATTATAGTATTTCTCTGCTAAATGGTACAGTATTATATGATGGTTCATTGTAAAGTATCCAGATCTGAAACTGGCCTGCTCAGGCACTAAAATATTCTCAGAGTACGGCCAATCTGAAAGTTTATGACATAAAACCTGGCATATAGTTTACTAATTACTGAAAGAAGACTGGGTGATAATTAGCAGGATCACACCTATCTCCCTTTCTGTATATTGGGAGAGTAATGGAATTAAGCCATTCCTTGGGTATATGTATAGATTTATGGAAGTGAAAAGAGGGGCTAACACTGATTTCCACCATGTTGGATTTAGCTTTAAAACTTCAGCTGGAATTAAATATTTGCCAGGAATTTTATTACTTTTTTGATGGACAAATAATTTTTGAATCTCGGCAGAAGATACTGAAGGCACTCATGACTGAATATAGGGGGTACTGTCCTGAGGCAGTAAAAAGACCCCAGAAGTGTCTGGACCAAGTATGAAGGGGAACTATATTATTATGATTATGATTATTGGGGTTTATATTAGCTGTAGATTTAGAAACGAGCTGCCAAAACAGACGATGATTTTTGTTCATCACAACCTACTGGATCCTGGCCCAGGTTTCTAGTGCAAGCCTGCCTTTTTTCTCCATTCACCTGTTATAGCTCTATTTTTGTGAGTAAAAAAATTCACAGGTATTAACATCATTAGCTGTTCTGGCCATCCTACATGCTAGTAGTACCTGGGCTTTAGCTAACACACATTCCTTATCATATCATACCAGGGTTTGGGTCCCTCAGTGGACTGGTATGAAAATGAGGCTGGAGTAGGTTGAATATACTTTTGAGCAAAGCTAATGAGACACTGAAAAATTGAGAAGATTTCAAGATGGTCACTTGAGGCAAGTAGTGACTGATTCAGGTGGGTAGTTTGTGGAACGTTGAAAAACTGAGTTGTGGCCAAAGCCAGCTTACCTGTCCACATTTATTTATTTGTTTTATTTCATTTTCTATCCCTTTATTATTTTTATAAATAACTCAAGGCGGCAAATGTACCTAATACTCCTTCCTCCTCCTATTTTCCCCACAACAACGACCCTGTGAGGTGAGTTGGGATGAGAGAGTGACTGGCCCAAGGTCACCCTGCCGGCTTTCATGTCTAAGGCGGAACTAGAACTCTCAGCCTCCTGGTTTCTAGCCCAGCACCTTAACCACTAAACCAAACTGGCTCATTGATCTAAGATACCTGCCATTAGAGGGTAAATTCTTAAAAGATTGCTGGTGGCTCTGATCACTTCCTATGGAGGTGAAAAGTCCCAGTAATGGTAGGGGGTCACTCCCCAAATGAAAGCTACTCTGCAATCTTTGCAACGAAATATATAGCCACTAGATTTAGATGTGAGAGCCAGTTTGGTGTAGTGGTTAAGGCATCAGGCTAGAAACCGGGAGACCGTTAATAATAGCGTAGTCAGATGGAAACCTGAGTCAAAGGCGCATTGTCCAGGTGACAGCACATTAGATAAGGATATGACTCCTATTCATGAAGAGGAAATATGCTATGTGGACCATGCCTTGATAAAAATCAGAAAGAGGTAGGGAAGAAACCTTGCCTCTCTTCCTTCAGAATCTAGCTCCTGCTTAAGCAACTTCTCTACTGTGCTCTGTATTGGGACAGCTCCTCTGTTAACTGAATTTCTATTACTGATACACAGGATACTGAACTGATGTAGGCTTTGGTTCACTTAATAAGATTGGTAGGAACAGGTTAAGGACTGATCATTCCTCTTTATTGATAGAATATGGACAAACCACCTGCCCAACCTCTGGACGATGATTTTATAGGTCATCCAGAGAACGAATGCAGAAAAGAAAGTATCTTTATGCCCATTCATATTGCTCTTGGCTTAGACCCATAGGCTAACTGGATTAACTGGCAGTCTTCTGGTTGATTTATGATTTCATACCCTTGTATGCTAGTTTACGTATCAAGTGGACAGGAAAAGCCAACAGAAAAGGAGGAGATTTTGAACAGCTAAATGGCAAGAAGAGAGAGGGGTGGTTGGCTGCTCCATCTTCTACCATTCTTCTGCTCAAACTGTTGGTCTTCCATGGCTGTTTCTTTTTTAAATTGAAAGACTATCCATGCATGTGTTACATAATGTCTACATATGTTCTGTTTCACAGAATTATCTGCAAAGAGCAACTGTAATGTCTTTACTGCTTCAGAAGGTTGGCGGTTCGAGACCCGAGCGCTACGTGATGGAGTGAGCTCCCGCACTCGCCCCAGCTCTTGCCAAACTAGCAATTCGAAAGCATGCAAATGCAAGTAGATAAATAGGTACCACTTCCGTGGGATGGTAACAGCGTTCCATGCGCGTCATGCCGGCCACATGACCGTGGAAGCGTCTTCAGACAACGCTGGCTCTTCAGCTAAGAAACGGAGATGAGCACTGCCCCCTACAGTCAGACATGACCGTGCAGAGAAAAACCTTTACCTTTACTTTACCTAGAAGCTCTCAGGTGGAACCATTACTTAAGACATTCCTTAGCCATCCTGATACATTTTATGTTCAATATTTCTTATTAGGTAAAGACTCTAAAACAGTGTTTCTCAACCTTGGCAACTTTTAAGATGTGTGGACTTCAATTCCCAGAATTCCCCAGCCAGCATGGCTGGTTGGGGAATTCTGGGAGTTGAAGTCCACATATCTTAATGTTGCAAGGTTGAAAAACACTGCTCTAAAATAACATACAGTATGTTGTGGCTAAATTTGCATTATTAGCATGCAAAGCTTGCAAGCAATAGTCAAGCTGTAGATTAGGTGGGGTAGATAAGTTTTACAGCAGCAGTGTAATTTATTTATATTATTATTATTATTATTATTATTATTATTATTATTATGCTATTTCATACGTCATTTTTATCTAGGAATGCAAATGAAATTTTATTTCTTTGTTAATTCAATCAAATAAATGTCATATCCATACATTTGTATCATTGTTTATTATCTCCAGTTATTTAGCATTTTTATTTTTATATTTAACATAAACTTTAAATATAGGACAAAACTGTAATATCTGTTATTACCAGTTTTGTTATTACAAAACTGTAATATCTGTTATTATAGGCATTTTTATATATTAACTAATATTATACTATGTAATACTACATAAAATATTAATATTAATAGTAATATTGTTTATTATTGATATTGTTTATCTCATGGTTTTACATTATGTTATGCTGGTCAATGATCATAATAAAAATGTTGATTTGAAAATTTCTGTATCAGCAATTACCATTAAAAATCAGTATTTCCTTAAGTGAAAACAGGATGAGTTTCTTACCTCAGTAAAAAATAAACAGACCTCTAAACTGCCCTTCATTAAACTTTCAAATCTTCATGAAACTTTTTATTCTAAACCCCATCCCAACTATAGAAAAAGTTGGGATGGGGTTTAGAATAAATTAAGCAAACTATAAAAAAAATAGCAGATGCGGTACAATGGCAAGATTAAAAAACTAAATGTATTGATGCATTAGGTTGTAATCTACAGAGTTACATTTAGCGCTGACAAATGTGACATATTTTATTTTGATGAGGAAGAGAGGAAAACAAAAAAATCCAAATGCTCAAACTGGAGAAACTGGTTAAACTCTAGCACTGTTAAAGAAACTGTGTCTTACTGGAATGTGATTTAAATATGAGTCAGCCGAACGACCTTACAAAAAAGAGATGTAGAAGGAAACAGTAAATCAAAACATTGAGCTATAATCCGCAGACTCATTTTTCATAAGGGCATATATGTAGTATTATACTTTTCAGAGGAAAAGCAATACTCCAAAGGGTTAAATTTAAGAAGAAAAGAAATTGCTGGGTTCTATTGAATTCATAGGCTCAAACAATGGGAACTAGGAAAGCAACTGAAAGCTAAGAAATCACATTATAAAAGATCATCGAAAGCCATGTATGTACACATATTATCCAAACACACAGTGTGAACAAATAGGTCTGGGGGACATGACTCTAAAGCAAATTGGAAAGTTTTATAACATTGAATGTTAATAATTGGAAACCCTGTTGAGAGTCCTCTGCCAAAGGCACCACCATTCCTTTGCCATGTCACTTTTATATCTCTTTTCCCGTCTTAATATGCTGTTTTTCCCCCTCCTACTCCAACTAATTTCTCTACTTTGCATTTAGGAACAGCCTGCTTAGAGATTAAACAAAAAATTAATGATTGACTGAGCTGGAACAGCTCCTTTGCCACAAATAGAAATGTTGGTACTCTAGCCTGTAATGGAGAACACGGCAGCTGCCAAAGTGTAGAATGGACTTCAAAACAATCTTCATATCTGCCTCAGCTCTCCACAACCTATTAAACATGACTGCCTTTCCAAGGATTGGGAAAAATCCCAGGTTTCCTTGAATATATTATCTTCTATCTTACTTTCTCCAGACACTGCATCTGGTGTGAATCTGGTGTCAGAATAAAAAATAGGCACTGGGAGCAACAAAGGTCTGTGAGTGACAGAATAGCAGAATGGCAGAACAGCTGAGAAAGAGCTGGATTCTGAAGTTTACGTGGCCTTGTTGACCAGAATGCCTAGGTCCAGTTTTTCACAGGCAAATTCTGCCTAATGAATCATTTTAGGATTATGTAAAATTGTCAATAAAAACATCCTGACCAGGGAAAGCCAGCATACATATATTTTAACTGACCCCTGATACCTGAGAAAATGTTTTTGTTGTTTATTCGTTCAGTCGTTTCCGACTCTTCGTGACTTCATGGACCAGTCCACGCCAGAGCCCTCTGTTGGCCGTCACCATCCCCAGCTCCCCAATGGTTGAGTCCGTCACCTCCAGAATACCATCCATCCATCTTGCCCTTGGTCGGCCCCTCTTCCTTTTGCCTTCCACTTTCCCTAACATCAGCTTCTTCTCCAGGGTATCCTGTCTTCTCATTATGTGGCCAAAGTACTTCAGTTTTGCCTTTAATATCATTCCCTCAAGTGAGCAGTCTGGCTTGATTTCCTGGAGTATGGACTGGTTTGATCTTCTTGCAGTCCAAGGCACTCTCAGAATTTTCCTCCAGCACCACAGTTCAAAAGCATCTATCTTCCTTCGCTCAGCCTTCCTTATGGTCCAGCTCTCGCAGCCATAGGTTACTACAGGGAATACCATTGCTTTAACTATGCGGACCTTTGTTGTCAGTGTGATGTCTCTGCTCTTAACTATTTTATCAAGATTTGCCATTGCTCTCCTCCCAAGAAGTAGACGTCTTCTGATTTCCTGGCTGCAGTCAGCGTCTGCAGTAATCTTTGCGCCTAGAAATACAAAGCCTGTCACTGCCTCCACTTTTTCTCCCTCTATTTGCCAGTCATCAATCAAGCTCGTTGCCATAATCTTGGTTTTTTTGAGGTTTAACTGCAACCCAGCTTTTGCACTTTCTTCTTTCACCTTCCTCATAAGGCTCCTCAACTCTTCCTCGCTTTCAGCCATCAAAGTGGTATCATCTGCATACCTGAGATTGTTAATGTTTCTTCCAGCGATTTTAACTCCAGCCTTGGATTCCTCAAGCCCAGCATGTCGCATGATGTGTTCTGCGTACAGGTTGAATAGGTAGGGTGAGAGTATACAACCCTGCCGTACTCCTTTCCCAATCTTAAACCAGTCCGTTGTTCCGTGCTCTGTTCTTACCGTTGCTACTTGGTCGTTATACAGATTCCTCAGGAGGCAGACAAGATGACTTGGTATCCCCATACCACCAAGAACTTGCCACAATTTGTTATGATCCACACAGTCAAAGGCTTTAGAATAGTCAATAAAACAGAAATAGATGTTTTTCTGAAATTCCCTGGCTTTCTCCATTATCCAGCGGATATTGGCAATTTGGTCTCTAGTTCCTCTGCCTTTTCTAAACCCAGCTTGTACATCTGGCAATTCTCGCTCCATGAATTGCTGGAGTCTACCTTGCAAGATCTTGAGCATTACCTTACTGGCATGTGAAATAAGTGCCACTGTTCGATAGTTTGAACATTCTTTAGTGCTTCCCTTTTTTGGTATGGGGATATAAGTTGATTTTTTCCAATCTGATGGCCATTCTTGTGTTTTCCAAATTTGCTGGCATATGGCATGCATCACCTTGACAGCATCATCTTGCAAGATTTTAAACAGTTCAGCTGGGATACCATCGTCTCCTGCTGCCTTGTTATTAGCAATGCTTCTTAAGGCCCATTCAACCTCACTCTTCAGGATGTCTGGCTCTAACTCACTGACCACACCGTCAAAGCTATCTCCAATATTATTATCCTTCCTATACAGATCTTCCGTATATTCTTGCCACCTTTTCTTGATCTCTTCTGCTTCTGTTAGGTCCTTACCATCTTTGTTTTTGATCATACCCATTTTTGCCTGGAATTTACCTCCGATGTTTCTAATTTTCTGGAAGAGGTCTCTTGTCCTTCCTATTCTATTGTCTTCTTCCACTTCCGCACATTGCTTGTTTAAAAATAATTCCTTATCTCTTCTGGCTAACCTCTGGAATTTTGCATTTAATTGGGCATATCTCCCCCTATCACTGTTGCCTTTTGCTTTCCTTCTTTCTTGGGCTACTTCCAGTGTTTCAGCAGACAGCCATCTTGCCTTCTTGGTTTTCTTTTTCTTTGGGACGTTTTTTGTTGCCGCCTCCTGAACAATGTTGCGAACTTCTGTCCATAGTTCTTCTGGGACCCTATCTACTAAATCTAGTCCCTTAAATCTATTCTTCACCTCCACTGCATATTCCTTAGGAATATTAGTGAGCTCATATCTAACTGATCTGTGGGTCTTCCCTATTCTCTTTAGTCTGATTCTAAATTTTGCAATAAGAAGTTCGTGATCTGAACTACAGTCAGCTCCAGGTCTTGTTTTTACCGACTGTATAGATGTCCGCCACCTTTGGCTGCAAAGGATGTAGTCAATCTGATTTCGGTGTCGACCATCTGGTGAAGTCCATGTATAAAGTCGTCTTTTAGGTTGTTGGAAGAGAGTGTTTGTTATGCACAGTGAGTTGTCTTGGCAAAATTCTATCAGCCTATGTCCTGCTTCATTTTGTTCTCCCAGACCATGCTTGCCTGTAATTCCAGGTGTCGTCTGACTACCCACCTTAGCATTCCAGTCTCCTGTAATGAAAATAACATCTCTTTTTGGTGTATTATCTAGTAGGTGCTGCAGATCCTCATAGAACTGATCTACTTCTGCTTCTTCAGCATCTGTGGTTGGGGCGTATATTTGGATCACTGTGATGTTAAATGGCTTACCCTGAATTCGAATTGAGATCATTCTATCGTTTTTTGGATTGTATCCAAGCACTGCTTTAGCCACTTTATTATTAATTATGAAGGCTACTCCATTTCTTCTGTGGTCCTCTTGTCCACAGTAGTAGATCTGGTGGTCATCTGATGTGAAGTGGCCCATCCCAGTCCATTTCAGTTCACTGACACCTAAAATGTCTATATTTAATCTTGACATCTCACCAATAACCACATCCAATTTGCCCTGGCTCATAGATCTTACATTCCAGGTTCCTATGGTGTGATCTTTAGAACATTGGATTCGTCGTTCACCACCAGCACCGTCGGCCGCTAGCCGTCCTTTCGGCTTTGAGCTAGCTGCGTCATCACATCTGGGGCTAGTTGAACGTATCCTCTGTTCCTCCCCAGTAGCATTTTGACCATCTTCCGACCTGGGAATCCCATCTTCCGATGGTATACCGACATATCTTTGGTTGTACTGATCCATTTAGTTTTCATGGCAAGAATACTGGGGTGGGTTGCCATTACCTTCCCCAGGGATCGTATTTAGTCTGACCTCTCTGCCACGACCTTCCCGTCTTGGGTGTCCCTTCACGGTTTAGCTCATGGTTTCATTGAGGTGCTCAAGCTCCAGCACCACGACAAGGTAACGATCTCCTTTGCTGGAGTGAGAAAATGTAGCACTCATAAAAATAAGGGAACTGGTGCTTTCATGGAAAGGTAATTGTTAAATACAACAAATACACTATTGCTCAATACGCCTGTTGACCTTGATTCATTTTAAAGGATTAGATAAATTAATAGCATATAAATTATGCTATTATGCTATAATGGCTATTTGCCATTATATTTAAAGAAAAGTAGTAAAACACAGATACTGCCAACTAAGAGGGGAATAGATGGCTATTCTTGGAAGCAAACTATTGCACCAAGTGGACCTTTGAATTTACTTATATCTAACTAATTTGTGAGAGAGCCAGTTTGGTGTAGTGGTTAAGGCACCAAGCTAGAAACCGGGAGACGGAGAGTTCTAGTCCCACCTTAGGCATAAAGCCAGCTGGGTGACCTTGGGCCAGTCATTCTCTCTCAGCCTTAGGGAAAAGGCCATGGCAAGCCACTTCCGAAAATCCTTGCCAAGAAAACTGCAGGGACTTGTCCAGGCAGTCACCAAGAATCAGACACAACTGAACGGCTAAAACAAACAACTAATTTGTAGCTTCAAATTCAATGATTTGAAAGTCCAGAAGAACAGTGATTAGAAGACTCACAATTTTCAGTAGCTATTCTCAACTCCTTTAAGCTGCAACAGGCTACAACACTGAGTTTAGAGAACTATATCTAACCTTAAAGGAGAAACAGTAACTTTCAGGAAGGCCACAAGGGTTAGATTATCAAGTTGTCTACAACCTAAATACAAGTCAACATGAAACACTATTGTCAAAAGGATCTTAACATTTTGAGTTGCATCACAAGAAGCATTATATTCAAGATAAGGAATCAGTCTCAGGGCCTGCTTCACCATTCTAAAGGATGAAGCAGCCTCCTCAGGGTCAAACTGCCTGATACAGCATACTGCTTAATCGTGCTTCTGTCCTACATTTATATCCAGTGGGCTAGGGGCGGGGGGAGTTTAAAGCTGAAACTGTGCAGTGCGATGAAGTGATCTGAGCTTCAATTCCATCTGGATAGAAAGAACTTGACTATAGTTACGCATGCTGAGGTTACTAGTGAATTTCAGGTTAAACATTTGAATGCCCAGCACATTTGCTGCCTTAGAACTTGTGGTTAGTTCAAAACACAGCCTTTGGGCTATTAAGTGGAAGGAGGCGTTGTAAACCCATTTCACCAAGGCTTGAAGAGATCTATACAAGGTTTTTAATTTATGTTGAAACATTGTTCAAAAAATGGGGCTTGTATTTATTTTTTATTTATTTATTTATTTGTTTATTTATTGGATTTATCACCGCCCAACTCCCCCAAGGGGGACTCTGGGCGGTTTACAACAGAATTAAAATCATTAATGTACATTTATAAATAAAATAAAATTTAAACCTTGCATAGCCAGGATACATGAAGAAATTATCTTATCCCATGTCAATCTTCTTCAGGGGCCTTCCTCCGAGTGCCCGAGATATCTGATCCAAGGGAGAGGGCTATAGAGGATAGACTACTTTCTGCTTTGGGCCTTGCTAGGAACTCTCTCCCCAGTGTATCAGATACAGACTTTTATTTCTCTCAGGTGTTTAACCTTTGGAATGTTTTTAGTAAATAAATATATGTTTCCAGTCCTGCTTTCTATTAAAACTTCCTATTAAAATGTTAAAGGGTAGCCCAGAAATGTTTTTTAAGAAAAGAAACATAAACACCACCTCCTCCAGCTTATTCAACAGTGGCCAGCTGCACGTTCTTCCCTTCTGGAATCAAAGCCGTGAGGAAGGAAAAAAGCCTGGGCAACCAACCCAGTAGCTCCTTCTCTCCAGCACCAGCACCCCTTTTTCCTGTTAAAACACAGTCCTGTTGCACGTTGGCAGAGATGCAGTTAAATAAATGGGGCTCTGCCATTGCAGCCACTTAAATTTACGTTCAGCCATAATATTGGAGCTGTCAGAAGACTGTGCCAAGGTAGTACATATGTTCATTACTATTTTAATTTACATGAATGATGAAAAGGAGCATTTTCTGTTTCTGGCAGCAAATGTTGTGCAGTATAGCTGGATAACTGTACCATTTAACACTTCTTGAGGTCTTCCACAAAAGTTTCATTTGAAGTTTTGACACAATTTATTAGAAAAGAGCAGAAATCTTATTAACAAAAAATGCATGAAGGCAGGTGGAAGGTTTCTTGGTTGTTCCTCCTGGGCTGCCTGTGAGCAGAAGATTTTGGAAAAAAGAAAGAACCATGTGTCCTTCCTTCCTTCCTTCCTTCCTTCCTTCCTTCCTTCCTTCCTTCCTTCCTTCCTTCCTTCCTTCCTTCCTTCCTGCTGTGTGGTGAGAGCTGATTCCCTGCGCCTTTCCTCCTTCACATTCAGACTATGAATTCAGTGTCTAGTGCTGCCCATGATTTAAGCAGACCTTTTCCCTTCTGTTGTCTTTTCAAGTGACTACACATTTATCAGATCAAATGCTTGTTGAGTGCTTTGTTCCTATTTACACAAGGTTCTTTGCATTTTAAAAACTCTGAGAAGAGTTGTTTGAGACTGGAGCTAGACAAGAAAGAGAAAGTGTTTTCTGACTGACATAAGGAAAAATCTATTTGTACAAAGTAGCCTATTTTTTACTGTAAGCCAGAAAAACAGGTTATCCCAAGTTCAAATCCGGGAGAAAGACGTGTATGTAAAATGCCACAGTTCTACTATGTATCTCTATTTCTCAGAAGGATGAGAAAGTAAAATTGATGTGAGAAGTCATGTTAAATTTTCAGCACTTTAATAGACAGCGGGGGTGGGGGGGGACTTTAGCATATAGGCTGCATTTGGCCCCCAAGCTCAGGTTTTATAGCCACCAGAAATTGTAGAATTGTGGCAGCAAACTACGAAAAGACAACAGTGTAGTTTTTCAGATTTTTTTAATGGAGAAAAAGAAAAATGGAATATAAGCCTTTCACATTAAAAAAATAGATGTATTATGCAATGTACTACATTTCTAAAAATGAATGTCTCTTGGAAGCACCAATCCCATCCATTTAGGATATTGCCACAACATTATTCTACCTACTGAAGGCTGCAGCTGCATTTTTTTTAATGAAAAAATGGTTTGGCCCTGAGCTGCTTTTCATTAATAATGTTTCTTAAACTCTTCTCGTCAAAAGGAAAATATTAAAAATGTGATAGAAAATTACTGAAGAACTTGAATCTTAGAGATGGGCAAAGATGGCAAGGGGATGAATTAAAACTGACTATTTGGAAATAAATGCTATTTTTCTTAACAAAACTACAGCATGCCTTGATTTTTCAATTAATATGAGCATTCTCCAAAGGTTAGCTCATCTTTTTCAATATCTGAATAAAGAAATATTGCGGAATAAATAAATGTACCAGAGACAAATAGTAGATGGTATTTACCTACCAGGCTCAAGTAACAGATAAGACAAACTGTAACTTATACCCCTCCCAACACCGTTATTATCATACTGTTCAGAGCTTGGGCTCCAGTTAAACCTGGTACAATAAATCAACATCTTTCTCATCTCAGCATGATAAAATTGAAGGTTTTGTTTCCAGTGCTGTTTCATTAAGGCAGCTAAACTTGCATTCCCCCACAGTGCCATGGCAAATTCACTGCCATTTGCCTATTAGCCAGCCTCAATCTGGGCATTCAAACAGTTAAGACTCTCCTACAGAATTCTGAAATTAAATTTGTGTCCTCCACAACATTTAATCTGAGAAGTCCATACAATGAGAAGAATAATGGTTGATCACATCTTATGAAGAAGAAAACCCAATGGCATTCTGTACCATACAGTAGTAGTTCCTGATGATATGGAAAGTAGTTCCTGCATCATTGCAACTCTTACCTTTTGGGAAACTGTTGGGTTGCACGATCCCCAAGAAACCATGCACCATATTGACCAAGCCTTGTAAGCCACCACTTGAGTTACTGGGTGGTTGGATATAGGTGGGCTGTGTGAGGTTTTGCAGAGACATCTTCAGAGAGTGAATAGGAAGCACAGTCCCAAGTCCTAGACAGGTTAGAAAGATTTCCTGGATCTTCAGGAGCTTGCTTTCTTCATAGGAATCTCTGTCCAATGCTGCTCTGCAAGGTGTTTTTTATTCACTTTCCAGTTAGGTATAATAATCCTTAAAGCTTCCTCTCACCAGCCTTGGAAACTCAGGTGAAGATAAAGCAGGAGTGTGGATAAGTACGTATAGCCCAGCAACCAACCAGGAAAAAGTCAGGTGAAATATCAAACAGTATCTGCTTCCTTGTCAGGAAAAAAAAATAGGATGAGGAAAGTGGTTAATGCGGATTTTTTGGATAGGTAACATTCACCTTTCGGTGCTCCAATTATGGAAGGGAAGGTTGAAAGCCCAAAATCCCCTCACCCTTCTGTCCCCAAATCAAGCCATAAGTATATAAGAACAGTCCTGCAAAATCAGACAAGGCCCACCTCAGTCTAGCATTTTGTTTCTCGCAACGGCCAAGCAGATGTCTCTAGGGTGCTGGAAGGAAGACATGGAGATATGCCCCTCTGGTGCTCCCTAGAAACCAGTATTCGGAGGCCTGCTATCCTCACCTGAAAGCAGAGGTCACACTGAGTAACACTGAGAGGTACAGAGCTGTCCTCCTTGAATTTACCACGTCACTTTTTAAGACAATCCAAGTTTGGGGCCATCACCATGAACTCCACATGTTATAGCTATGCAATAC
Source organism: Charina bottae (assembly GCA_023362775.1). Taxonomy (NCBI): domain Eukaryota; kingdom Metazoa; phylum Chordata; class Lepidosauria; order Squamata; family Charinaidae; genus Charina; species Charina bottae. Next base: position 42,363,884 of record JALMGJ010000005.1, on the reverse strand, counting down.
ACAAAGAAGTACTGGGGTGGGGTGGGGTGGGGTGGGGTGGGGTGGGGGTGCTGTTCTAAATCTCTTTTGAATCAGCTTCATTGGATGATCCCTGGTTCTAGTGTTTGAAGGAACAGTTAAAAAAAAAAACCTTCTCCCTGATGTATAATTTTATATACCACAATCATGTTCCCACTCAGCAGGGTTTTTTTTCCAAACCTAAAGAATCCAAGAATTTTAGCCTTTTCTCAGAAGGAAGAGGTTCAAGCTCCCCGATATCCCCCTAATAAAGGCGGGATAGAAAATAAATAAATAAATAAATAAATAAATAAATACAGCAGCTTGTGCAAAACATTAGGGAGCAGGAGTTCCATTCCACTCCCCTTCATTCAAATACTTCCTGTTATGTTCCCTTCTGCCAATCTGAGTGTCAACAGGACCCAGGCAGAAATTATACTGGTGGGGGAGGGGTGTGGACATAAAGGAAAAATGCCAATATACAGTAATATATTTACTTTATTTATTCCTCAAATTTTGCCACCGCCCATCTCCCCCCAGAGGAGGGACTCTGGGCGGTTTACAATAAAAGTAAAAAATTTAAAATACAATAAAACCATAAATAATATATGGTGGAGCAGGGCCCTTAATAGCAGGTCCATGTTAGCAGCTGGCAGGCTTATTATTTAGTTTCTATTTTACAGTTAGAATGCAACGATTACCCCATAATTCAACAGATATTGGGTCCTGGAAACACCTGTGTCACCTACTTTAAGTAAAAGATTACCAGATTTCTGAGACATAATCTCAGAAACCCCGTCCTTTCCTACCTGCATCACACAAGAATTCTGAGAGAGTACTTTTTACTTTCACATTTGGGGGGAGAGAACCCCGCCTATCCCAGTGTTACTTTCACAGGAGAATAATGGCGGTTGGACATGAACCAGGCTGCCCCCAGCGCACGTTCCCCCCCACGTTCATCCCTGGCTCATGCTATCGAGGCAGGCCGTCGGGGGATGCATTCTGCCCAGCACAAGTCTGGCTTACCGCGTTCTTCCGAAGTAACACCCAGGAGGAGGGTACAGACCTGAGTACCTCAACCTCCCTGGCCCCCTGCCCACGCACCTTTTTAAAAATAATCCCAGCTTTATCCGGTCGCTTCCTTCGCGCCTCTCCCTTCCCGGAGAAGAAATTAAGATGCCCCAGATGGGAGGTGGGTCCAGTTTTGCTGCCACGCGCCCAAATTCTTTCAAAAGTTTCTGAGGAAAAGAAAAACCACTCGCCACTTGGTAGGAGGTCGGGGGGATGAGCTGGACCGGAAGGGGGCTGCGGGCTCCGGAGGAGCCAGGGAGAGAGGAGGAGGCTCGATGAGCCCAGGGCAGCCGGGGATCTCTCGGAGTGCGCCTTTCCCGGGGCTTCTCGGCTCTGGCAGCGCCATAAAACTATTGTACTCAATCGTTACCGAATTGCACCACAGCTGCAAGTCCTCCCTCGCTTGCGCAAACCCGGCTAGATCAAACCGCACTCCCGGCCTCTCCACACAAAGGGGGAAGCCGAGCGAGATAGGGCAGTAGCGGTTAATCGCGGGGGCTCAGTCCGGACCAAGGCGCGCTTGTTGCTCAGCTCCGAGCGCGTCCCGCCGCGCGATTCCCACTCTCGGTTTCCCTAGCCCTTGGGAGCGAGCGCGCGAGCGGCCAGAAAGTCGCAATTTCCCGGCCCTCCAACTGTTTCTAGATCTCACTTCGTTCTGCCGAAAACTCACGAGTCGGGGTAGGTGGGGGTGATGGAACCCCCCCCCCCCGTCGGAATAGAAGGGGCTTAGCTCACTTAATGCTGCCGCTCCGCGAACACTGGGGGGCGCCGCTCTTGCGAAAGGAGACCAAGATCTATAATCCGGTCGAAGGCGAATTCCCGTAGCGGATTTGCCCGGTATAAGGAGGGGCTGGACACACGAGATTAGTTTCACCACCCTTGGGATTTTATCCAATCCGCGCCCTGCCCTCCCTTCTGCTCCCTCTCTTTCTCTCCGGGCGGCTTGGCCATTCCCTGACCTCCAAAATACGACTGGTCGACTCCACCTCTGCCCGGAGCAACTGGAGACAGAGACGCTTAATGGTTTGTTTCCCTAAGAACGATCCGAGCGACAGCCTCGTGGAGTCCGAAACAAGGACGACACTGAGACTTTCCAGAGCCGGGAGTCTGGAAGCTCCCGAGAACCCTTCCCCTCCGTTTCCTCCGCAGCCCTGCATAGAAGCGCTTTCCTTGCCTTATTTTTTATGGGCAAGACTCCTTCAGTTTCGGGTTCCAAAGCAACAAATATTAGAAAGGCAAAATATTGGTGGCTTCTGAACGTTTCCTTGGCGACGCTAAGTGCCCGAGCAGGGAAAGATCAGACCAAGGGCCCATCTAATGCAACATCTTTCTTTGGCAAGCGGGACTTCAAAGGTTTTGTCAACAAAAGCCGCTCTGCTCTTCCTCTCCTGAAGTAGGTCCCTGAAATTGCAGCGGTAGCCTGCAGTTGCTACATTTCAGTGTTCAATCCCTCTGGTTTTTTTTTTTTTTTAACCCTCTAAAATCTGGAAACGTTCCCTCTTACTTATTGGGGTGGGGAAAAAAATACCTCATTCCTACATGTTTTAAAATCTAGAAGTTCATAGAATTCATTTCCATTTTTAAATGTTCTCCAGACAGTATGTTGATGAAGGTTCTCAGTCATCCAGGTGGAATTGTCTGTAGCTTGAATCATGTCAACTGGATTTCTATTTTCTCAGTGGAAACGTTTTGCTCCTTATCCAAGGAGCTTCTTCAGTCTGAGCAAAGTTGGTAAGGGAATCCTTAAATATGTTTCTAGGTGGCTGTGTGACCTTGCCCCTGGGGCTAGGTCATGGTTATATTGAGATGTTATTTTAAGTCCTTTTTATTATCTAAAGGAGGATCGTTAAGATCACCATGCTGCTGTTGAGCTTGCGAAATGGTCTTAATCTTCCTAGGCACAGAAGACAAAGCAGGGAGGAAGATGGGGGAGAGGTTGTGCCTGAGGCCCCCACCTCTATTCAAGGAAGGATTTTCCAAGTTGGCATGAATGGATTCCTTGACCCCTCTCTCAAACCACCTATCTTCTCTGTCTAAAATGTGAACATTAATGTCCTCAAATGAGTGTCCTTTTTCCTTTAGATGAAGATAAACTGCTGACTCTGGTCCTGTGGTTCTGTGTTCTCCAGACAGGTGCCTTGCTTAAGTTACCTTTTCAGGCTTGTCACAGGCGACTGAGGCTACATGCCTTTCCTTGCTTGCTGTTCTCACATGGCTCTTCAGTCACGGTCTCTATTATCTGAAACAGTGTTTGGCCATAAGAAGAGAAAACCAAACCCATCTTTAAGTGAAATCTCTAAAAAGTCTCAGAAAGGTAGTGCTTTGGGAGTTCTTTCTCAGGCAAGATGTTACAAAACACAGACCCGGAGGACCTGGGGGGAGAAACCAAAGCAGAGACCATGCCGAAATTATGACATTCACTTAGTTACAACTTGCATGGAATGTGAACAGAGAAATTGCTGTACAGTGTTTCTCAATTTTGAATTTGATATCATTGATATCAGTCTTGCAAACCCATCCGCTGTTTGTGTACAGTTGTGGGGACATGGTAGAATAGAGGACCACGGTTGCTAACGTTTATGATTATTCTTCCATGTTCCCTTCAATCCCTGTCATAGGCTCTTCATGATGTGACCGGACCAGAGCTGGCAAGGCAGCCACAATTCTGCATTTCCAATTTAAGTGTTGAAAAAGGCCCCTTTCCTTGCCAGGTAACTCCTAACATCCCCCTCCTTCCCCCTGTGCAAGGGAAGACCAGGACCGACTGGCACAAATAACACTTAACACAATTACTTTGCTGAGTTTTTCTTGTTTGGGCTGTCTTTTAACATTGCTCTTGTTCCTAAATATAATCTACCAGAATATATTCCGCCCAATACCGTCCCTCTTTTTTGGGGAGATGGATCTTCTTTGCCATACTCTCTCTTCCCATCAAGTAGCCTTTATTAGTTCCATCGTGAACATGAATTTGAGTAAACTCCGGGAGACAGTGGAGGACAGGAAGGCCTGGCGTGCTATGGTCCATGAGGTCACGAAGAGTCGGACACGACTAAATGACTGAACAACAAAAGTTCCCCTCAATACTTTCAGTCACCTACATTGGAAGCAAAAGCACTGAAGGATTCTTACTGCTGGATGGTGGTTAGCAAAGAACATAGCAAGGCCTTTTCGCCAAAGTTAGCCAGACACTTTGCCCATCAAACATAAGCTGCTTCTCTTTACAGAGTTACCTGGATCTGGGTGTTGTTGTTTTTTTTTCGTTGCCTTTAAAATCAGATTCTTTCATTTCCTCTAGTCCTACAGTAGCCTTTGGCAAAGAGAGGGCTCAGTAGGATAACGGGGAAGCAGCTGAGCAAAGTGTTTTTCTTCTCCCCCTCCAAAGCAGGATGGTGTTTCAGAATCTCCTGTTACTGCTAGGAGCTTGTTGATTGTGCAGCCTAGCTCCTAGCAAGTACTTCATTATCCTAAAAGAGCTAATTATTCATTTGCGATTAGGGGCGTGGTGGCTCAGCGGGTAAGACGCCAGGCTTGTCAATCGCAAGTTCGGAGGTTCGAATCCCTAGCCCCGCGTGACGGAGTGAGCTCCAGCACTAGCCCCAGCTCTTGCCAACCTAGCAATTCGAAAGCATGCTAATGCAAGTAGATGAATAGGTACCACTTCCGTGGGATGGTAACAGCGTTCCACGCACGTCATGCGGCCACATGACCGCGGAAGCGTCTTCGGACAACGCTGGCTCTTCGGCTAACAAACGGAGATGAGCACCAGCCCCTAGAGTCGGACACGACTGCACAAATGTGTGGGGGGAACCTTTACCTTTACTATTCATTTGCAAGGCATACAAGAGATTGGTCCTGTGTACAAACAGCCTTTTCTATATTGTGGATGAACTCATTTGTGTATTGTAATGAATTAGGATTTCTGGAATTTTATAAGAGGTAGCCCAGGCAATTGGAAAAGGGAGGAAAGATGGAGGTTAAAGTTCTGGCTAATACCCAGATCATTCCCATAACTTTACAATTTCCATTTTGTGAGTTGTGTGGTAAGCTTTTTATAAATTCTGTGGTTCAGTTGGAAATCAATGAAATGCTTGCATAGATAAACAAAGAATAATCAAAATAATGTGATATTAAAAGGACCTTCCTTTTGGGACATAGAGTAGGCAGACCCTCTTGTGATTTTGTTAACATTTTCTGGAATTATTCAGATCTAGTATTTTGATTTCCCATGATATAATTAAACTGCATTTCTCTCTTTTACTTTTATTCCTTTGTGAAATATTTATTCTATTATTAAATATCACCAAGTAACAGTAGACAAAATAAACATCATTCTAAACTGGGGTGAACACATATTAGTTTCGGTTCTTCTAGTAGATGGTTGATGATTTTTGATTTCAAATAATTTAACTGTAACAAAATTGCACTTGTCCCACACAATTAGGGTACTAAGATGAATGCCTTTGTAACGGGATGCATTGCATTACATTATATTACATTACATCACTTTCATGGGATGCACTAAACCAGAGCTTTCCAAACTTTTCATGTTGGTGACACACTTTTTAGACATGCATCATTTCATGACACACTCTTACAGCAGGGCATCATTTTGCGACACACTCTTACAGCAGGGCACAAGGCAGGCACTAGGACCTGCGCGGAATCAGAGCAGGTTTGGAGGCAGCAAGGCACAAGGCAGGCACTAGGACCTGCGTGGAATCCTGGCAGGGCTCGGAGGCAGCAGCAGCCACGACACCCAGACACTGCAGCCGACACACTAACGTGTCCCGACACACAGTTTGGAAAGCTCTGCACTAGACCATTTTCACCATACATCTGCCCTTTTATTTCTGGCCTCACTTCATTACACCACAGTTAGCCCCTGATGGCTCTGACTTGTGGACCTTGGAGTGCTGATAAAAAAGAATGGTACCACAAGTGCAAACTCTGCCATTATTTGCTATAAACTCCAGCATTTACCTTCTGTGACTAAGGATATCACTTCAGCAATTCATACTCATGCTAAAAATAATGCTTCATAGAAATAAGTATATTAGTGTGCACATCAAACACAAGTATCCATGTGAGGCAGAATATGAAGATTCTATGACAGTTGGCAAGAACAGAGGGAGATTGAGAATAATTTGTGGAGAAGAGGAGAACAAAAAACCAGGAAAGAGAGAAGAATCTACAGACCGGAAGAGGAGACCAAGAGAGACCCATCATAGCCGGAGAAGCAGAAGATGCCACAATGTAATGCATATATTGACCGATACAGTATTTTAGCTTAGTGTTTTGTGCAAACAAAGTGTATTCTCTTCGATTGGTAAAGTGTATGTGGCTCTGATAGTCTTATTTCTGCTCTTCCCATGATTACACCCATCCTGTATCAGCTGTGTGGATTACCAGAGCATTTTTGGCTTCCATTCAAAGTGCTGGTGTCCTCTTTCAAAGTCTTAAAAGTTTGAATTCAGGTGGTTTAAGCCTTAAACTTTAAGGACTGCACCTATACCCTGCATGTACTTTTCTGTGCTTTAAGATTATCTTTAAAGGATCTACTTACTGGTCTATCAAAACACTCAGTAGAATTGTTCAGATGGGCACCAAACAAACCTAGGGCAAGTAGAATCCCTTGTATCCCTTGGTAAAATATGTACTAAAATGGGGAATGGATGGAGAAAATTTAAGACATACAAATGCTAATAGAAAGCTAGTGGATGATATATAGTCTATCGGTCTTGCAGAGAGGGCATGCTATGGACCCCATCGACAAGGGAATTTCATCTGACGGGGTCCAGGAGGTGGGCCTTCTCTGCAGTGGCGCCCGCCCTTTGGAATATCCTGCCCTCAGAGGTGAGACGGGCCCCTTCGCTCCCGGCCTTCTGAAATAATTTGAAGACCTGGCTCTGCTGCCTTGCCTGGGAGGGGAGGGGTAACAGTTCCTCCTGGGGGTGGCTTGCGCAATAGAGCCCTCCCTATCGAACACGTTTTGACCATCAGTGGATTCTATGCTATTTATTTTATTTATAATGTTTGTGAGAGTGCAATGTTGTTTTATATGGTTTTAACTGATGATTTTACTCTAAGCTGCCCAGAGTCCCCCTTTTGGGGGAGATGGGTGGTGATATAAATATAAATAAATAAATAAATATTTATCAAAGGAAGCAAAAATAGCTACATTTAAAGACATACTTCTGCCCATTTTGTTACATGGAATTGAGAGTTGGGCATATCAAGATAAACTTAGAAGTAAATTGAAATGGAATAGGTACTGTAACTATGCTTATCCAGAAAGGAAGAGCACAAAAGTTCTGTATGCATGTAGAAAGGTAACTTAAGGGTGTGGTAAAATAAGATATAGGGTCAGAAACAAATGGATGCTATGTGAATATGAACTGAATACTATAAATGATGAGTACAAAAGAGGAATATTGAGCTGGTTTGTACATACAGAGAGAATGAATGAGGATCAAATCATAAAACATATACATGAAGAAAGGGTGAATGGGTTGAGAGGCAGGGAAAGACTAAGGGAGTCATGGTTGGATAGAGCTGATTAGATCAGATTAGAAAGAGAGAAGTGAGTTTAAAGAATAAAATACAGTGTATAAAGCAGTGAATGGATGTGGCAGAAGCAAGAACGGTTTGCAAAGATAGAAACATGTAATGAATGGTATTAAAATAAATTAAATTTGGCTATATTTCCTTTGATCTTTCTTATCTCTAATTTGTTTTGATTCCTGTTTCTAACTCCTTTTCTACACTTTGCGTAACAATGCTTATCCAGAAAGGAAGAGCACAAAAGTTATGTATGCATGTAGAAAGAGCCTTCCATGTCATGCATTCAAGATTTCTTAAATAACGTTTGGATCTTGTTTATCCCATATGGAGGCAGTGGCAAACCAGTTCCACACTGTTACTAAGAAAACTACACAGGCATGTCCATAAATTCACCAGGATTATTATTTTTTTGGAGATTTGACTTTCATTTAGTGGTATCTCTGCCAGTACCTGTACATACTTATTTGGATTTAATCCCGTTGTGATAGATCTGTGAATTTTGCCGCCTGAACGTTCCATGCAGTTTCAAGCATTTGTTCAATTGAGCTCTTGACTCACCAAAATTGCAGTTACGCTTGTTAACCTTGAAGGTGACACAGGATGAATATGTAGTGCTAAAGTCCGATTTCCTGACCGTTGGCAGTTTCTGTAGGATGGATTAGGAGGAACTTTGCTAAAGGGCAGGTGATTTGTCTTTTTGTCAAAAGAAATAAATCAATACATTTTCCTATTTCACATGGAAATATGAGTCAGAAATTTGAAATAAAAAGCATAGGTGTGGCACTTTTATTAAGTGTGAGAAATATATAACCTGAGTAAGTTTCAGGAAATGATATTGTGTTCATAAATTTATTCTTAATTTGAACAGAGATTAGTGAAGGCTGTTTATTAATGCACGTCTGCTTTGCTCTGCCATCTAACCCAGAACTAATAGTTTTACTCGGTCTCCTTCCCTGTGAAAGGAACTAGGCCCTCCTGTTCCCCAGCATAGAGGGGGTCCTGTACCACCTAATTTCCAGATGCTAAATTGTCATGGTAGAGTCTGGAGAATGAGGAGTTTCTGATAGAAACGTCCTTGTTCAATTTGCTAAGGGTGTCTTGGGGTAGATTGAAACAGCTGCCTGAGTCTGAACCCGTTTCATCCTTCCAGAGGGACATTTTTTTGAAAACAGCTCATGCCTTTGGAAAAAAAAGAATTATTTTGCAAAACAAAACAAAACAAAACAAAAATCAAATAACTATACTTAACAAAGATTGCTGAAGGAAGGATACAGCTTTGCTTTCACAGAGTTTGCTCTCTGCCCTCGAAACATATGCTTTACTGAAACTAACCTGTTCTCTTTGATAGTCTCTTTCTTGATGAGAAAAAAAAAGGTAATTTCTGAAATGGTTCATATTTAAACTCGAAATGGTAACATAGCAACAGAAACTTTTGGAGAGAGAGAAGATTAGGTTTATGTTTTAATGGTTGCCCAAAGTGTTGTGTTCTCCGCTTATTAGATCAGCAAGGATTTCTTTAACAATACCAGTGATAAGGTGACTTTGGTCCTTTCTGAAGAATACTGCTGAAATGGAGTGAGCAGGGGCAATTGTGTGGAAGGGGAGACAGCCTGACTATCAGGTAACAGATAGTGGGGGGTAGTGGGGGTAGCCTCACAGAAAATCTCTGAAATCTCTTGAAGGTTGTACAAATGCAACTTGATTTTTAAGGATTGCCTTTAAGGGGAAATAATTTTAAAAGTTCACAGTTTTCAAGCTATTCTCCTAATAATATACAGAACACTTTTTATAAATCCAAAATCGAAGATATTGTATCTTGGAAAACTGGGTTTTAAAATGTCATTTCATGGTCAACACGGGCGCTTTGGCAACATAGGACGCGTAAAAACCAGGAGTTTTCTTTGTTGACAAAAGAGGTGGTGACATCTGACGTGAGACAAAATTTATTGGCGAATGCGCATAGAAAGCAAACAGGGCTCCTGCAATTAAAAAGGGTCACACAGATCAGCAAATTGCCTCTTCCACCAGTTATTATCCCTTGCTCTAGTCTTGTGGAACATCAAGAACATGGCAGTCAGAGCAACAAGGACAAAAGACATCCAGGTTTATAACACAAAACACAACACAAATTAAGGCTTGCTATCCAAACCATGAGTTAAAAATAAAGGGTGTGTCCTTTATAGCAACAATATACAAAAGGCTAATTTCAGTGAACCTACTAGTGCGTGTATAGGAAATGGTGCGTGCCCAAGGCTTTCAGTTCCACTGCCACTCCCGAAGGATCTTGTAAGTTTAGATGCAGGGGCTAATTCAGAGGGTGTGTGAGCACATTGTTTTCTTAATATCTAGAGGAGGGTATTAAGAAGCTTGCTACTAAACCTGCCTGATATCCATTGGTTTATCCTTCTCTTTACTCACTGTAGTGTTTACAAATATAGAAGAATGTATGGTTTCAAGCTCAGCGTCAGTGGTTGGGATGTTTTGGCAGATGACCAGATCCACTGTCCACCTGGGGACCAACTGTTGGCCAGACTCACCTGGAATGCTGCTGAGCAGCACTACCTCTGTTTCATTTGGACTTCGTGGCCTTTCAGCAGAGCAAAATACCATATTCTTGCCTGTGAACAGGCAGTTAAGAAATATCAGCAGGTATGGTGCAACAGTGAGGTTTTTTTTATCCGTTCAATCGTGTCCAATTCTCAGAGACTGCTTGGACAAGTCCCTGCAGTTTTCTTGGCAAGGTTTTTCAGAAGTGGTTTGCCCTTGCCTCCTTCCTAGGGCTGAAAGTGACTGGCCCACGGTCACCCAGCTGGCTTTGTGCCCAAAGCGGGACTAGAACTCACGGTCTCCCGGTTTCTAGCCTGGTGCCTTAACCACTACCCCAAACTGTAACTCCGCAACAGTGATAGCTTTTGTAAATTGCAAACTACTATGATTTACTCCTCTGATTTGCATTGCTCTGTAGGTAGCAGTGCTGCCATTGGTTTTCCGAATTGCTGCAATTCTTAACCATTCCACTAAAAAGGCTGTTGTCCATCCAAGGATCCCAAAGCAATTCAAAAAAATAAAAATATACACATTAGGGAAAGCATGTAGATCATGGCTTCTGGAGTTCTTTCCAAATCTCTTTACCAGCAGAAACATTTTTATTTTCATCTTTATAACAAAGTAATGTGTTGCATCTCTGTATGCCTCCATACGTCTGCACATTGGACAAGGGGGGAGTTATATGCTCCACTCTGTTTTCACATGATTAGGAGGGAGAAGGGAGAAGGCTCTAAATGGAAGAATAGGTAGCATTTTGAGACATTGCCCAGCTGCCTCTCCCATTGAGATGCACTGGGGGATTTTTTTTTTCTTCCACAGCCCCTGGTCTGATCTGACCCAATTTCTAACACCATCTTTCTTTTGCCAGTTCTCTTCTCATACCAAATGTGATCCCATCCTGTTCAGTTTGCAGAGAGTTATCCTGCAGATAAAGAGAGAGTGGTGAACCTTTTTGCGTAATTTCTTTCCAGTGTTTGATTGGGTTTGAAAGAGTAAGCAGCACCAACTTAAAATTATAAAAAGGTATACCACGAAGGTCCCATTTTTGACAGTACAGACAAGGCATTCTAAAGTGGGCTATCACCTCCCACTTGCTCTAGAAGCAGAGCTAGAAGATCTTTTAACACCAGGTCCAAAATCACGAGGAGGAGACTAGCTCAAAGAAATAAAATTTGAAGAGGTAAGAAAATAGGGAGACATGTTGGGTTCTGTACTGTCTGTGAATATTAAAGGGGCCTACAATAATTATCCCTCTCTTTTATTTAAAAGTCTGGATGGATTGGAAGCCCAATGTACCATATTCCTACAGTGTGACGTGGGACATAACAGAGCTGTCCCTCAGGATGGGAGGGCAGGGAGGGGGAAGAGACTAGTTCTCGATGAGTACTATTTTCTGTAGTACCTCCTGCTGAATAACGCTTCAGTCAAGGCAGAAGAATTAATCTTACAGGCTTCGTAAAAGAGGGCCATGTGGCAGCCCTACCAATGTCAGCCAGGAAAGCACTATCTTCAAGACCAGCCCAGGCAGCTATACTCCTAGGGAAAGGAGCTGTGATCCCCTGCAGGGAAGGCTTACTTTAGATTTTCCTTGGCCAGCTTGATGCACTCCTTCTTCTTCTTGGGGATGACAATACAGAGTGGAGCCAGAAAATCTCATCCTCCGAGGGACACGTTTAATGACCTAAATGTGCTGAAGGTGGTTTACGACCCTCAGGACCTGCCTGCAGTCTGTGTTTGGCTTTTTTTGCACAATCGGGGGGGGGGGGGAATCATCTTAGGTGGGGAAAAGGATACTGGTAAATTTTGTAGGGTAACTGTGAGACCATCTTTCAGACACACGATAGGTGGTTTAATTCCTTTAGCCTCTCGGCCAGAAGTGTTGTTTGCACGTGCCCCCCTTCTACTGATGGGGGAAGTTCTCCTGGGTTGGGGTTGCTGTGGCCTATTTTGGGCTGCCTGTTGCCCACCCCGCCCCCTGGAGCAGAGCTTTCCAAACTGTGTGTCGCGATACAAAAGTGTGTCGCCACACACAGCGTGGTGTGTCGCCACACCACCTGGAAGCGGTGGTGTGTGTGTGCACAGCGGCGGCAGCAGCGGCGGCACGGTATCAGTGTTTCCGCATTTTAGTGGAGGCTGCCGCCGTCGCCGTGCACGCGCGCGCCGCTGCATGCCCCCCGTGCCGCCACTGTGCACGCGCGCGCCGCCGCTGGTGTGTCGCCAGCGGCGGCACTTTGGAAAGCCCTGCCCTAGAGTAACTCATGGCCTATCTAATTCAAGATTTTGTTCTGGGTGTGGTAGGGATGAAAGCAATGGGAAGAGTTTGGCATTTTGCTGTCCTTGCCTTCATATTTCTTGTTGATCAGGGATAAGACTTTTTTCTTGTCTATAGTTGCAGTTAGGACATCATGTTGCATGTCATCAAACAGTTTGCCCATCTTTGAACAGGCTCAAAATGAGAACAGATTTATAGAACTTTAACACTCTAGTTTTCAGCTGTAGTTCTCTCCTGGTGCCTGTGCAACCTGGCAGGCCTCTGGCTGGGAACTAGGCACTGTTCAAACTAGCAACCCACACGCTGGAGTGGTGGGCTGAGATAGCTCTTCGGTCCAAAGGTGAGAGCCCGACAAAAACTGAAGTAGCCAGGGAGGCCACTGTAGCTAGGACTGTTGCCTCGTGTGTTCTGTCCTGCAGGATCTCCTTTTTCCTGTCCTGTCTGGGGGTGTCCTCCTCGTCTGTATTTATGGTGGCTGTTGAAACCAGCGCTGCCTCGAGGACATCTCCTGGGGGGTGGGGGGATTGAGCAGGTCCAGGTCCAGGTCCAGGCCTAGATCTGGGGCTGCCTGTGAGAAGGAACAGCGTTTGGCAGGCAGAGAGAACCCACCCCTCGCTGCTCCTGGAATCCCCCACTTAGGAACAGCATGTTTGTTGAACAGTTCTGGGGAGACTAGGTATGACGGGCTTTGCTAGCCACTGGGAAGAAGTCTGCCACCAGCAGGCTCAGCAGGGGGTCTGTGGGGTGGCGGGGGCTCTGGGTATTTTATGCCTAGAGTCCTATAGACCAGCGGTCCCCAACCTTTTTGGCACCAGGGACTGGTTTCGTGAAAGACAATTTTTCCACGAACCGGGGGGGGGGGGATGGTTTCGGGATGAAACCATCGGAAGTGGTAAATGAAATAATGGGCGGGCCACACACTGAATAAAAAAAAGTGTCGGATTCTGACTTCTCATAAGGAGCGCGCAACCTAGATCCCTTGCATGCGCAGTTTACAGTAGGGTTCGCGCTCCTATGAGAATCTAATGCCGCCGCTGATCTGACAGGAGGCGGAGCTCAGGCGGTAATGCGAGCGATGGGGAGCGGCCGTAAATACAGATGAAGCTTCGCTCGCTCACCCACCACTCACCTCCTGCTGTGCGGCCCGGTTCCTAACGGGGGTTGGGGACCCCTGCTATAGACTTTCCTGCGTAGCTGTGGAAAATCTGGTGCCCTCAGGAATGATCCTCTCTTTCAACTAAGGACAGGTTCCCTCCTTCCTCTCCGACTGGGTTTGAAAGTGCTGCTGGCTGCAGTCACTCACTGCCAGCACTTCTTTATAGCTTCCTCCTGCACCATCCCCACACTCCTCCTCCATGCCTGCCATTTGGCAGCCATGATAATTTTGAATATAAATTTAGCACTGTTCCAGAAGAGTGGTAGACCATTTCTCAGAAATAGGTTGAGTGACAGGTCCCAGGCACAGAGCACCACCTTGCCTTGACCAGTCTTGGGCAGCTTGAAAGGTGGCTAAACCATCCATCCCAGGAACCCTGCCCAGTTGCCCAACCCCATCCCACCACACGGAGTGGTGGTTCTTCCTACTAAGTGACGCTCATCAATGAAGGGAACAAAGCTGGAGAATCCATAAATCACCTTACAAACTGAAAGGAAAGCACCACTCAGCAGTCTCACTACTGAGACATAAACAGGGTTTGGCAGTCTGGGCAGAGTAATTTATGCCAGCATACTTTTCTGATGACTCAATTACTGGAGGAATGCATGTTAATGCTTTTCCTTGAAAGAACCCTATGTTCTTTTGAATAAGTCACAATGACTGGGTTCATATCAAGCTAAGGCACCATACTTACCAGCAGCAGCACAATATGCTAAACCACAGCCAAAACGCTAAATTACAGCTTAGTACAGGGGTGGGTAACCTGAGGCCCAGGGCCACTTGTGGCTCCCCAGTCCTACAGGTAGTCTTCACTTAACGACCATTCGTTCAGTGACTGTTCAAAATTACGGTGCTGCTGAAAAAATGGCCTTACGACCTGTGCCCGAAATTACGACTGTTGTAGAACCCCTGCAGTCACGTGATCAAAATTTGGGCACTTGGCAGCCCACCCGCGTTTACGACTGCAGGGGTGCTTCAACTCCCCCCACCCACCCATCTCCCCCCTTTTGGAAGCCCTGCACCCTGCCTTGTGGGGCGGCAAGCCCAGCCGCGCGGCGCGAGGCCACCCGTCCCGTCCCAGGAAATCACCATAGCAAGCTCCAGCCTCTCCAGCCTGGCTCTGAGAAGATAGCGTATGCTTCCCAAGACAGCGTTCCAAAGGGAGCCACGTGGAGGAAACGTTTGCCGGAGAAGCTGGGTCCGAAAAGGACTCAGCAAAGGCAGCCAGGCGTTTCTGCTTCGCCCGCGGCGGCTGGGAGAAAAAGGCAAAGGTAGGTGCGGGGAACTGGGAGAGGAGGCAGCTGGGTGAAGGAATGCAGGCTGGGGAGGCTGGAGCTTGCTATGATCTCCTGCTGCGCGGCTGGGACGGGATGCCCCACAAGACGGTGCAGGGCTTCCAAAAGGGCAGAGATGGGGGAGAGACAGGCGGGTGGGGGGAGTTGAAGGCAGTGTTCGGGGCTGGGAGGAACCAAGCCCGGAATGGCTTGGATTGGGGTGGGTGCTCAGGCTGACGACGGGTAAAATTCACTTAACGATGGCAAGGGGAATTGCCAGGATTGCTGTCGCTAAGCGATGCCATCTCGCTGTACAACCGCATGGCTTAGCGATGGAAATTCCAGGCTCAATTACCATTGTTAAGTGAAGACTACCTGTATTTTTTGCCATTGACGGAGCTACTTCTAACTACAGTTGCTAAAAATCAGCAGTATGATTTCCTGCCATTATGAGATGGACAGGGACACACACACACACACACAGACACACACACACAGTGTAAGTTCTATGATAGTCTTAAAATAATTTAGAAACTAGACAACTCTGGCTCTGCTAACTTTATTTCATCATTCCACCCACAAAAGAACCAGTTTGGTCTAGTGGTTAAGGTGCTGGACTAGAAACCAGGAGGCTGTGAGTTCTAGTCCTGCCTTAGGCATGAAAGCTGGGTGAGCTTGGGCCAGTCACTCTCTCTCAGCCCAACTCACCACACAGGGTTGCTGTTGTGGGGAAAATAGGAGGAGGGAGGAGTATTAGGTATGTTCCCCGCCTTGAGTTATTTATAAAAATAATAAAGGCAGGATAAATAAATAAATGTTTAAGTGAAGCACTTAGATTTCCCACTCTTGCTTAAAACCATGTGTGAACTCACTCTTATAGGTGTAGAAGTCCATTCTTGATTTTTGCCAAAGCCTTTAAAAGCCTTTTAAGTAGATATGCATAATTGTAGATATGCATTTACATAGCATCTTCCAACAATGGAAAGACCTTCACTATTTTATCTCAACCGCAACTGAGTTATTCACAATTCTGTAGGACATATCACTGCATATGGCTACAATGTTTTTTTAAAAAAAACAACCAAATGCCATTTTTCTATTCTTAGATTTGGAATTCTTGAACAAGTTCTTATCCTACAGGGAACCGTGTTTATTTTTACAATGGGTGTGGCTGACAGGAACACCTTTGTAGAGATTAGCAATGCATGAGAACAGAAGTAGGAAGCATATTTACAATCAGCAGATGGAAGAGGGTAGGGCCACACTGTTCTGGCTTTGATATGGAATTTATTCTCTCTTTGGGGCCACTTCCTTGATACTGTGACTTTTCCTAGTATTGCGTTGAAATATATTACAGAAACATTAAAGGTTAAGAAGGTGGGTTCATAATACACAAAACGCATTCTATCCCTCCCCCATTATACATGTATTCTGGAACTCTTAAATGCAAAAAAGAGACATTTCACAAAATAAGCTTTTTGTTATTGTTGTTCAGTCGTTTAGTCATGTCCGACTCTTCGTGACCTCATGGACCATAGCACGCCAGGCCTTCCTGTCCTCCACTGTCTCCCGGAGCTTACTCAAATTCATGTTCATTACATCGGTGATGCTATCTAACCATCTCATCCTCTGCCATCCCCTTCTCCTTTTGCCTTCAGTCTTTCCCAGCATCAGGGTCTTTTCCAGTGAGTCCTCTCTTCGCATTAGGTGGCCAAAGTATTTGAGCTTCAGCTTCAGCATCTGTCCTTCCAATGAGCAGTCAGGGTTGATTTCCTCTAGGACTGACTGATTTGACCTCCTTGCAGTCCAAGGGACTCTTAAGAGTCTTCTCCAGCACCACAGTTCGAAAGCATCAATTCTTTGGCACTCAGCCTTCCTTATGGTCCAACTCTCACAGCCATACATTACTACTGGAAAAACCATAGCTTTAACTATACGGACCTTTGTTACCAACTTATTAAATAGATACACCGTTCTTCAGCTGTCTGAAATATTAGGACAACGTTGTTGATCCATCTCTTCCTTTATGATAGTCAAAGGAAAGGATACTTCTGTGTTCTGACATACATATTAGCCACTAGTATCTTCCGTCTACGTGCTTCTCTATGCAGCAGCCTAGACTGTCAACAAATGCTTGTTTCCAAGAGATATCCCTTCCACACATACATGACTCAAAACACATCAAGTGTTAGGGAGATAACTGGTGAAGGAGGAGGGCGCTCCCTCCAGGGGGATAAACGCATGTGCAGTACTGCTTTGCTTTCCTCCCAAGAGGCTAAAGAAGGCACCACCCTAGTTTCTTGGGCCTTTTCTCCGAGCATCACTAGTTCATTTTAGTTTAGCTGGATTCTGTCTAGCAGAGTAGAACAATAAAACACTAGAGCCTTTACACCAAGTCTCAGCGTGTTCCTTCACTCGAAGTCAAGACATCAATCCAGCTAAACTCCAAACTCCCATCAAAAGAGGGAGGGAGAAGATAATTTGAAGAATGTCTTTGGAGGCACAAGAACTCCGACAGGCAATCCATCAGCTTGCGGCGGCTCTGCAACACCAGCAGCAGGTCGATGTTCAGGTCAATACACTACAGGCAGCTATGCTGCAGCAGTTACAGCAACCAGCTCTAGCCGCTCCACAGTCAGTCCTGGCAGCAGCACCCCTGCCAGTCGTCCTGAGGTCCCAGGGCTGCTTGCCGGAAAAGTTTGGGGGAGAGGCTGCGCAACTAAGAACATTCCTCACCCAGTGTACCATGTTCTTCGACAGCTGACCAGCTGAATTACCAACAGACAGAACCAGAGTCACCTTTATTTTAAGCCTACTAAAAGGATCAGCTCCGAGATGGTCCATCCCAATGGTGGAGAACAATGACCCAATTCTAAACGACTACCAGAATTTTATGGGACGTTCCAGAGCCCACTTCGATCAGAGAAGTCACCACCAGCTGGGAAATTCGAAAACTCCGACAAGGCAATAGGGGAGGGAGACTCGATGGAATGTGTTTTTGGAGGGGAAGGTGGTGTTAGGGAGATAACTGGTGAAGGAGGGGGCTCCCTCCAGGGGGATAAACGCATGCACAGTACTGAATCGCCTTGCTTTCCTCCCAAGAGGCTAAAGAAAGCACCACCCTAGCTTCTTGGGCCTTTTCTCTGAGCATCACTAGTTCATTTTAGTTTAGCTGGATTCTGTCTAGCAGAGTAGAATAAAACACTAGAGCCTTTACACCAAGTCTCAGCATGTTCCTTCACTCGAAGTCAGGACATCCCGTTATTTATTCCATTTCTTTCCCATTGTTCATAAAAATATGGACAGGAAGCCATTTCAGCAGCAACTTTTGGCTGACATATGGGAAGAAAATGCATACAATAAAATGGTGGATCATAAGCTGAACATGAACCAACAGGGTGATGCAATTGCAGAAAGAGTAGATGCAATCCTACACTGCGTCAACAGAATATAGTATCAAGATTAACAGAAGTCCAGTTTGGGACACTTTAGGATGGATACTGACAAACTAGCTATGTCCAGAGGACAGCCACCAAGATGAGATGAGATCTGGAAATAAAAAGTAAGAGGAACAGTTGGGGGCACTGGATATGTTTGTCCTGGAGAAGATTGCAGTGAGACATGGTACTTTTCTTCCAGTACAGAGCTTTCGAAACTTTTCATGTTGCTGACACACTTTTTAGACATGCATCATTTCGCGACACTCTCTTACAGCAGGGCACAAGGCAGGCACTAGGATCTGCATGGAATCACAGCAGGTTTGGAGGCAGCAAGGCACAAGGCAGGCACTAGGACCTGCGCGGAATCCTGGCAGGGCAGGTGTGGAGGCAGCAGGGCACAAGGCAGGCACTAGGACCTGCGCGGAATCCTGGCAGGGCAGGTGTGGAGGCAGCAGGGCACAAGGCAGGCACTAGGACCTGCGCGGAATCCTGGCAGGGCAGGTGTGGAGGCAGCAGGGCACAAGGCAGGCACTAGGACCTGCGCGGAATCCTGGCAGGGCAGGTGTGGAGGCAGCAGGGCACAAGGCAGGCACTAGGACCTGCACGGAATCCTGGCAGGGCAGGTATGGAGGCAGCAGGGCACAAGGCAGGCACTAGGACCTGCGCGGAATCCTGGCAGGGCAGGTGTGGAGGCAGCAGGGCACAAGGCAGGCACTAGGACCTCCGCGGAATCCTGGCAGGGCAGGTGTGGAGGCAGCAGGGCACAAGGCAGGCACTAGGACCTCCGCGGAATCACAGCAGGTTTGGAGGCAACAGCAGCCGTGACACACTAACGTGTCCCGACACACAGTTTGGAAAGCTCTGTTCCAGTATCTGGAGGTACTAGAAAAGATTGGGCAGAACTGTTCAAAATTGTTCTAGCAGGCAGGACAAGAAACGACGAGTTTAATTACAAGAAAGTAATTTTTTGTTGGACATCAGCGAAAACCTTCTTAACAGTAAGACTTGTTCAACAATCAAACAGGCTGTCTCAGGAGGACTCTCCTTTACTGAAGATGTTTAAAGAGAGGCTAGATGGCAATCTGTCAAGGACACTTTAGTAGTGGATTCCTGCACAGGGCAGGAGGTTGCAGTAGACTATTTTCAAGATATTTTCCAACACTGATTCTATCATTCTAAATAAATAATAGATGGCACTTTGAGTTTTTGAAGAACAAAAATCTAAGATAAGCTGATATTCAAGGTTTCAATGCTAGTTAAATCACAATGCATGGTGGAATAAAACAATGTGATTTTGAAGGATGTGTATCTATCCATAATGAAACAGATTACTATGAGCGTAGATCTGTGCAGATAGTTTATTAGCCATGTAAGTGGCCCACAATTAAAACTCTCCTCCTTAGAATCCATAATACCAAGTTTATGTCAGTCATCAATGTACCACAATGAAAACTAAAAACATCATTTGCTTGATCACTTCACAATGCAGGGTGGCCTGTTTCCCGTCCCTCTGTACTTAGGCTAGTTGGCTGGATTCATAGATGGTGCAGACAGAAATATGGGTGGGACTGAATGTTTTAGACACCCCGCCCCCTTGGCATTTGTGGGCTTTGTAGGATGGAATGGGTGCCTTAAGCATTGCATAGGCTTCAAAAGACACCCTTTAAACAGTTAAGTCTCCTGTTCAAACTCAACTCCTGATAACTTAGGAGACAAATTCACTTCAATATGGAAGTGACTTGGCATTCTCTTCTTCCAATTGTTTTTGTAAAAAAAACATCTTCACAGACTAATCTCTGTCATTGATATCCCTTTAAAAACATGGGCAAGGTTTAATTCTATAAGGCTTGATTCTGCCTTAACCCTCTTCCCCAAAGTCCTTTAGCTCTTTCTGCCCTAACAACTTCTCTGTAACACTTGCTCTTCTATCCCTTGAGAAGAATATGGTTGCAGGGTTTTTTTTAGAAATGTGGTGGTATAAGGTGCCCCTCTACACACATGAGCTGCATTCACTACGAACCCTATAAGATTCCCCCCTCCCCACCATATATATGAACTGCTTAAATTGCCCTTGTAATAAAACACAGCAAGCTGAACTTATACTGAGTGGCGACAGGGGGAAGGAATCAGACAGGAACTAACGGCCCAGGAAACCACTAGTTACAACTCTCATCTTTCCTATCTTCTTTTAACATGAGATCAAATGGAAGTCTGACAGTTGTGAACCTGGAGAAAACTGGCATAATGAATGATTGTATTTAATCAAATTGTATCTGATTAAAGTTGTAATGCACCATAAAACTATCCTCAAATCAAGGAGGTAACCTAAGGGAACCAAAACTCTTGTCTTTGGGCTAAAGTTCACAACATGAAAGTAACAGACAATGGAAACATAGCAGATCCATGTTTATTCCAATTCTTCCACCTGGGTTTGTAATAGTCCATCAGAGATGGGGAGGAGTTGGAATGATTACATCGGGACTATTTTTATCAATAAAGAAATAAAGGTGAAGAAGCTGGTTTTCCCCCCAAATCTGTTTATGCTAATTCTCAGCTTGCCCCATTCTACTTTGCTAAAGCTTTAGAGCAATTTGCAATGCTAGGAACTACTTACTCTCCATGCCTTGCAAGTTGTAATGTCTTGCAAACTATGTTTTTGGAAGGGAGATTCCCCCAAATCCCATACACCTTTGTCATCGTAAATCAGGAGCTATTGAAACAGTCCATATTCTTTATTGTCAATTTTAGTGCAAACTACACCACCAACTTATTAAACCTTTATTACCTCAATATTCAGGTTGCACTGATACCTTTTGTTGCACTGATACCTTTTATCTCAGCTATCTTTAAGCTGATCAGAGAGATGCACTTTCTTATAATGTCACCAAATTTTGTGTTAGGAGCTTGCTAGGAACAGTTCAAACCAGGGTTTCTCAATCAGGGTTCCATGGAACCCTGGGGTTCTGTGAGAGGTCAGTAGGGGTTCCCTGGGAGATCACAATTTATTAAAAAAAATATTTCGAATTTGGGCAACTTCGCATTAAAGAGGTAAGTTTCATTCTTTATTTTTAGTTTAAGAACACTGTTAATGCATATATACAAGCCTACGTAGGAAACAAATATAATTATTTTGTAACTTCTGGCCTATATTTGAGCCTGGGGTTCCCCGAGGCCTGAAAAATATTTTAAGGGTTCCTCCAGGGTCAAAAGATTGAGAAAGGCTGGTTCAAACTGACTAAATTTTTTTACTTACCTTGTATTCCTTTTTAACTCTATTTTATGTTATTAATATTATTCTGTTGTATTACTGAAATTTGGTTAATGACAAGAGTTTGACTTAGTCTCCTTGCCTCCTCACGCCCACGTGCATGACTTCCACCAACGACAGCCTTTTCTACCTCTAGGCCTACCATTCCCCACTAATGGGGCAAGCAGCCAGACACCAGAAAGCCAAGAACCCAACTAATGCCAGAATAGCAGAGATATATTTTTCCCCTTTCCACAAAGAATAATTCTGGCAGGAAAACTATTAGGACTTGCCTGTAGATCCATCAGCTAAATGTTTAAAATTAAACGCTTCAACTTCCTAGAAGCAGATTTGTTCCTCTGCTGCCTAACACTTTATGATGTGCTCAGGAATTGGGCTTAAGTAGGAAAAGGCTTATGTACAGAAGTTGTTGGTTGCTTCCTAAAATGTATTTCCCTCATTTTTAAAAATTTACATGGAGAGAAGAAGCAAAGAGTAGCCAAAGCCTTGTGTCTCTTTAATGTTGCAAAGTTTGGTTCCAAGAATGAAATATGGCAAATGATTACAATAGTTTCGAAAGACACAGGTATTAACATTTGTGACTGATCTTTCTAACATTACAGTGTCTATTTTCTGGTAGCTTACAAAATGGAGGAAGGGAAAATGCAGGCTAATATAATGCTAAAGTTCCCTTGGCCAGTGAGGCAGAAACAATTCTGGCATCATTCCTTCTCTTCTCCTGCATTGCCAATGCTAGGCACATGGCTAGCTTTTCTCCCCACCTCCCTACCCCAATATGACATCAGGGATTGGGGCTTAATCAGTAATAAAGGACACTACTGTGGAGTTAAAATGTTCCAATTACCAAACCAACTCATTTCCTATGACATTCATGACCTCTACCGAATTTGTTTACCCTACTTTCTGTTAGTCAAACAGTTGACAATGCAACCATATTTGGGCTGCAAACTGCCTGGCTGCCTCCCCTCCTGCAGATGTAGGAAGAGCATGGCTCAGCTTCTCTGTGATATTTCTTTCCCCTTTCCACACAAGAACACTTGTTCTTCAGCTGCAGAAACTTTCCTGTTACTTTTAGATGTGCTCAAGATTTCTCAGTTGCTTGGTGCACAGATTCCAGAATGCTTTGTATCAGCACACACAGTTCTGTAGAAATGGAAAGGGAAGTGGGAAACAAGGATCACAATTTAAAACTGGGAGATGCTGGCAGCAGAGAACAAGTGTTAGTCCTTGAATGCCATCATATCAGCTGCTTACGTCAGCCTAACCACAGAACTCCGATGGCTAGAACCCACATGGGAGAACAGATCCCCTTTCTCAAGACCCAGATGAGAAATGACACTGGAAGGAGAGCACCAAACCGAAAAGTTGTTTTATTGGTACCATACATGACCATAAATGGCACAAACTATGCAAAAAAAAAAAAAGCTTTACAGTGCCCCAGGGAGGTGGGAAGGGACAAGGTGGAGAGAGCTGACAGAGTACACGTCATCAGTTCATGCTGAGCCACAGCAGTGGAGGACGTGACACTCATATTTTTAAGTAGGAAAAGGATACAGAAAAAACCAATGCCTTGTAAATTACACTACTGGCTGCTATAATTACCTGCCTGCAGGGAGCAGAGCAGGATGGAGGACCTGGGCCCAGTAATACAAAAGTGACCAGACCGCCATGAATATATCTCAGGTTCATCCAACTGGGCTCGGAAGGAAATTCTTCCCACAGCACTAGACAAATCATGGCCAAAATTTGCAGCTCTAGGCAAACTGGTGACAATGCTGCTGCTGCTAAGGGAAAAAAATCTTTGCAGACAGAGATCATCTTGAAGGAACGGCCTAAGTAAGGTAAAAGAGTATTGTGCCATGACAGTACAGACTTTGTTCCCCTAAATGCGATCACCCTCACAATCGGTCTATGCCATGAGGTGGCCAAAATATCTTAAAAAGTTATTTTGCACTCCTCTCAAAAATGGACATGTGGCAACTTTGAGGCCTCTGTGACATAAAGCATCTTCTCTCTCCAAGATGTACAGGATAAAACTAGGCTTCAAGGAAGAACATTGGAAGGTAGGATGGTGGGTTTGCTTCCTTGGGGATTAAGTACCAGCATTTAGAATACAAATGGATCTGTCTGGCTAGGCAATGGTTTCCTAGAGACCATTCCATAAAGAGAAGAAACAGTCACCTTTCCTTAGCAAAATGTGGATATACTGCTTCCCCAGATGCCATATCTTCAGCCCCATTCCTGTAGTTCTGCACTGCTGTAAATTGGTGACAGTACCCTCTGAACTCTCCTGCCTCCCAAGAAGGACACCCATCACAATCAACTCTCCCCCCCCACTAGTAATGGGAGTGGCTGCCTTAGTGAGAACACAGTGAAAGAACAGCATCATACGCACAGCATACAGCGCAGAAATATACAAGCACGAGGTACACAAACTTGAAAGGGGAGGGTTATGGTAGAGGAGGGTGGAGCAGGAACAGCAGCACACACAAATTACACAGAGGGGGCAAGTGGGGCAGCCATGCTGTCCTCAAAGGAGTGTATAAAGGAAGTCTGCAAAGTCTCTCCTTGGTTTGAAGCTCTCAGAACTGTATACAAAAACTAAGACTCCCAATTAGTAGACAAGCCTGTACAAAAATCAGGATTGGGGGAAATAGGGAGGGAGGGCAGATTTTTTTAAACTTACAATTTTATTTTATTTCTTTAAAAAAGCCCAAAATACTGAGGGCGGGGTATGCACGAGGACTGCAGTTTCCTTTAGGAGCAGGTGGGGGCAAAACAGCCCATGCCTAAAGATGTGACCAAAAGGACAAGTGCCCTTCCAGGTTAGCTGCAGAATATTTTTCTAATGCATTCCAGAAAATTTAAAACCTCACATTATCTCCTGCCATATTGGTTTTCTGGGTTCTTCAGGCAAAGCAGAATCATTGCTCTGCCATCTCTATCACAGTCAAGGTGAACTGCTTAAGAATCAACCCACAAAAATCATAGCTGCCCCAAATGTGAGTCACGACATTGTCCACAAGACTCTGTTAGACTCTCCTGCTAATATGGAACCCTCTTGATGCCTAATACGAAACTGACTGATAAAAGGGGGCTTAGGCCAGATTTTTCCTGCCCGTCTTAAGCACTCAGTCCTGGGGCCTCCCAAGGTACTCCATGCTGATCCAGCAAAACTTTGAGGCTCTAAGGGGCTGCTATGGAATACCATCCCATAACAGTGTTGCTTGGGGTGTCCAGGGCACTGGATGCATGGACAGGGAGGGAGAAGGAATTAAAATTCTGCTGGGACTAGAAGCCCACTGTTCCAATTCTGCCCTAAAGGGCACAGCCAAGAGTGCAGACAGCAGGGAATCGTGGCCAGGCTAACTGTAGGCAGGCAGGCGCTGCAGTGCCCATAGGCCCTGATACCTTGTCGGCCAGCCACTCTTCTTCACAATTGTCCAGGTAGAACGGTTTCGACTCAGTCCATGGGGGCACCAGCCAAGTCAAGTATAGGCCCGGCTGGGCACTGGTTTGGGGGCTTTATTGTGATGCTTGCGACGTTGGATTCTCAGACTTGCTCTCCTGACTGGAAGGGGGCTTGCTGTTCCAGGGGCTGTTGGCGCCCAACGCGGGAGAGTTGTTGAAGCTGTCCTCATCATCAATGCCATTGGCAGCGTCAAACTGTGTGTTCTCCAGTCGTGTGATAAGGCGCTCATCCTCGTCGCCAAACTCCCCACCCATCAGGGTTGGCTCGCCCACCACCATCACATCCTGAGGAGGGAAGAGGGTCCCGAAACATAATCGAGGTGGAGACTGCCCTGACCCATATCACAATGTTCAAGGGAGCCAGCTGTCAGAAAAGCAAGGACATCTCCCCCTACTCTCCTAGAATGAGGGATCAAAATTAGCCTGAGTCTCTACTCACCCTTCCCTAACCTGGCACCTTCCAGATGTGTTGGGACTCAACAACCAGGAGTGGCAGTTCCAGAACATCTGGAAGGCACCTCATCTGGGGAGGCTGCAATATTCCCTTTCCAATTTTGCCCCCCTCTGGACTTAGAACAATGTTACTGTCTCTGTTTTTACTGTGTCTTGACACAGACAGCATCTGATAATCAATGGACACCCTGGGACACTGGAGAGTCATGGTCTCCTCTCAGTTCTGAGCTGAATGGTTCAAGGCTTACTGCAACCTGAAGAAGAGGAAGCCTGAATATCTTCCTGCTCACAAAAAATGAGACTTTGGTACTAACAGGGTCTACTCAGAGCCTCCAAATGGACTGCTACGTTAAGAAACAAGCAAAGCTTTCTTAATCTCTTTTACGTTGTAAGACCAGGATGGGCATAATCAAGATAAATATCTCTGGGACATCTACAGTAGATTAGCAAGGGTTTCTGGCATTCATTTAACAGCAACAACTAAGCCACTTTCCCTTTATAAACCAGGTTGCTGAAAAAGAACATGTGAGGGAAAATCAGGAATGGATTTCTGTGTAAAAGGACTTTAAGAGATCAATTCTGGGTGACTTATGTGCTCAGAGGTGATCTTATTCCTTAACTCTTGGGGTGTCTCCTGAACCTGGCTCCAGTTGGTGGACTCCTAGAAGCCTGAATTCTGCCGGGTTTTGTGGTAGGAAGCATCACCCACCCTCTTTGAGAGTGCTCCAACTGCATGAAACATGGCCCCAGGCCAAGGAGTTCTCAGGTTAAAAAGAAAGGAAAAAATGAAAAGGGGATGCTTACAGGTACCTGACTGGAGAGGGCAAAGGTGCTGGCTGGGCTCTTCTTCTTGCTGTTGCTATTGTTGGTATTGCCTCCGCCGGAACTCATGGTGCTACCTCCAGACATCTTCCTTTTCCGGCGCTTACTAGGCTGCTGACGTGCAGGCTCAGCTGGGAAGGTGTTCATGAAGTAACATTTGGTAAGATATCTTGCCTTTAGTAAAAGAATCTAGTGTTCCCAATTGTTTCAGCCCAGCCAAATTGTAAATTTGCATGCTCCAGGCAAGACCTGATATACTTGCCAATATTTATTACAAAAATGTATACCACCTGATTCATCAAACTCTATAGCATATCTTCATTTCGAC
Source organism: Charina bottae (assembly GCA_023362775.1). NCBI lineage: Eukaryota > Metazoa > Chordata > Lepidosauria > Squamata > Charinaidae > Charina > Charina bottae. The sequence goes on along the minus strand of JALMGJ010000005.1, from coordinate 42,337,224 downwards.
ACTAATTCCCACTTCCATTTTCGTGTCCCATGCTATAGTTCCAGAGACAGGGTTTTAGCACAGGATAGCACTCATAAAAGCTCTATAAAGCAGGCTTGAGAGGCATTCCAACTTCCAGAAGCACAATGCCCTACTGCCCTCAAGTGGGCTTGGTAGGAAATATATCTGATTTAGTGGTCAGCGCACAGAATATTCTCTCCCAACCCTCAGTCAAAATTCTCACCAGGTGGCGCCACCATACGTTGCCATTTCTGGAACAAGCACGTCTTGAGGCAATCCCGAGGACTGAGACTGTAGGTCTTGTGCCGGGACATCAACTCCTGCATTGGTTCTAGGATTACACACAGCTGGTAGGAAGAAGAAGAGAGAGAAATTCTGAAGCAGAGGACAATCCCAGATGGAATCCTCCTGGAGCCTGAGTTAGATCTCTAGATATTGGTCTGAACCTGGCCAGATATGGACACAGACATTCTGACAAAACAAACAATTTCTTAGTGCCTGATATCTGGGACATACAATAAAGAATAAAAAAAGAACAAACAATAAAGAACATCCTAGCTTCAATCTTGGAGGTCAAATCAGTCAATTCTAAAGGAAATAAACCCTGACTGCTCATTGGAAGGACAGATACTGAAGCTGAAGCTCAAATTTTTTGTTGTTCAGTCGTTTAGTCATGCCTTCTCTGCAATAGCGCCCGCCTTATGGAATATCTTGCCCCCGGAGGTGAGACTGGCCCCTTCACTCCTGGCCCTTCGGAAGGCCCTTAAGACCTGGCTCTGCCGCCGGGCCTGGGACGACAGAGGCGGCAGTGCCTCCTGGGGTTGGCTGGCCCCGTAGTAATACGATCCATCCTACGGTCCCCAATCCATCTTGGATTTTATGTAAATTATTATTATTATTGGATGTATTTTAAATATTGTTTTTGTATAGTTTTTAAACTTTCAATTGTTGTAACCCGCCCAGAGTCCCTTGCAAGGGAGATGGGTGGGGAATAAATTGATTGATTGATTGATTGATTGATTGATTGATTGAATGAATGAATGAATACATACATACATACATACATACATACATACATACATACATACATACATACGTTGGCCACCTAATGCGAAGAGAGGACTCACTGGAAAAGACCCTGATGCTGGGAAAGACTGAAGGCAAAAGGAGAAGGGGACAGCAGAGGATGAGATGGTTAGATAGCATCACCGATGTAATGAACATGAATTTGAGTAAACTCCAGGAAACAGTGGAGGACAGAAAGGCCTGGCGTGCTATGATCTATGAGGTCATGAAGAGTTGGACACGACTAAACGACTGAACAACAAAAAAGCTTCAATCTTAGCCATTCTTTGTTAGCTGGGATCAAGCTGGGTGGCAATTTTTAGACATGAACTTCAAACTACCTGTAGAATTCATAGGCTTTTCTTGACCACTAGCAAAGTCAAATGTTAAAGATGTTTTGTCTCGAGCAGTGATGGCAAACCTATGACATATGTATCAAAGGTGACATGCCACAATATTTTGGGTGACACGCCAGATTCACCAACAACACCCGACAACAACTATTCTCCCTGTTTGAGTTACCAAAGAAACTGAACAAACAAAAGGCACTGCAACTCCCCACACACACCTATCCCCCCCATCTCTGCCCTTTTGGCCACCCTGCACCCTGCCTTGGGGGTGGTAAGCAGCCCCAGAACCGCGCGGCTCTGGGGCTGCTTGCCACGCCCCGGGGAAGCCGCAGCCGCCCCAGCACAGTCCCAGCCACAGTCGCCCTCGCCACCTCTGAGCCCAGTGCTGCCCTGCCCTCCGTGTCCCAGCTCACCTTGCTGTCTTCTTGCTCCCTCTTGCACAAAGCTGGTTCCTGGAGAAGCCGCTTGCAAATTGCAAGCGGCTTCTCCAGGAACCTGCTTTGCGCGAAGCCAGCAAAAGCACACCCCTTCACTCAAAGGCACCCCTTCGCACTCCTTCACACCAAGGCGCGCCCCTTTGCACAAATTGCAAGCAGCTTCTCCAGGAACCAGCTTTGCGCAAAGAGCAATAACAATAATTAACAATAACAATAATGTTCAGAGGGGTGACATGCCAGCAGAGTCAAGTTAGGCATTTTCCGAATATGCTGAGCCCAAAAGGTTCGCCATCACTGGTCTAGAGCAGAGCTTTCCAAACTGTGTGTCGTGACACAAAAGTGTGTTGCCACACAGAGTCTGGTGTGTCGACACACAACCCGGAAGCGCTGATCATCATCAGCACTTCCGGGTTTTCCCGCGGCGACACACCAACTGCAGCGCGCAAAACCCGAAAGCGGCAGCAGCGCTTCCGGGTTTTTGCGCGCTGCCGCAGGAAAAACTTTGGAAAGCCCTGGTCTAGAGTGTCTGTGAAGCATTCACTAGAATTAATGCAGCAAATTGACTTTCATACCTAAATATGTTTAGTTAAATCTGGATTTGTTTGCAAAACTTATCAGCATACCTTTCTTGTATGCTTCCTTAGCTTCCTCCTAATGTGAATAGGGTTGTGCAAAACAGTTCAGGCACAAGCTTTTCCATGCATGGAACAGCAGACAAATCAGACAAATCTTATTGCTTTTTTAAACAAAGTGACTAAATTAGTAGACCAAGGGAATGCCGTAGTGTATTTCTATTTCAGTAAGGCATTTGATAAATGTTGCAATTAGTTGAACTACTGTGCTGAACGTGTGGTCCTTAATGGATCTATCTACATGGAGAGAGGTAAGCAGTGGGGTACTTCAGGGTTCTATCCTGGGCCCAGTGCTCACCAACATTTTTCTAAATGACTTAAATGAGGGGCCTGAAGGGATGCTCAGCAAATTTGCAGTCACAAAGCTAGGGGGGTGGGGGTATTGTTAACAGCTCGGGCTTAAGATTCAAAAGGATCTTGATAAAATGAACATTGGGCTCTATCCAACGAATTGCTGTTCAATGTAAGAAATGTAAGATTCTGGGTAGGTAGGAAAAAATGGACGCACAGATACAAGATAGGGAGTACCTGGCTTGGTAGTGATACTTGTAAGAAGAATCTGGGTGTCCCAGTAGATCAGAGATTAAGCATGAGCCAGCAGTGTGCTGCAGCTCCCAAAAGAGCCAATGCACTCCTATCTATCTATCTATCATCTATCTATCTATCTATCTATCTATCTATCTATCTATCTATCTATCTAATTTGTATGCTGCCCAACTCCCAACGACTTTGGGTGGCTCACAACAAAACAAGAGAAATACAATAAAACCAATTTTAAAAAAAGAAAAAAGATGACAAGAATGACAGACTGGATTGAAGCCAGGGGTTTCGCTTTCCCTCACCAAATGCCTGGGTGAAGAGCCAGGTCTTCACGGCCCTTCTAAACAAGAGCAGAGCGGGCCATTCGGATCTCTGATAGTTCTGCTCTCTGCTGCACTGATCAGATTGCAACTGGAATACTGTGTCCAGTTTTGGTTGCTACGATGCAAGAAGGCTGCTGAAGAATTGGAAAGAGCAACAACGGTGGTGAGGGGCTTGGATGCTAAATCATAAGAACGGTTAAAAGAACTGATTATATGTTTAGCCTTAAGAAGAGAAGGCTAAGGGGATACATGTTAGCAATCTTTCAATACTTGGATGTTACAGGGAAGAAAGAGTGGATTTATTCTCTGTAGTGCTTGAGGGTTGGACAAGAACCAACGGATGGAAGCTTTTCAGAAAGAGAGGTCTAAACTCAAAATCAGAAGGAATTTCCTGGACTGTGAAGGTTATTCAGCAGTTGAACAGGCGTGATGGCTCAGTGGTTAAGACGCCAGGCTTGTCGATCGGAAGGTCGGCGGTTCAAGACCCAAGCGCCGCGTGACGGAGTGAGCTCCCGCACTCACCCCAGCTCTTGCCAACCTAGCAATTCGAAAGCATGCAAATGCAAGTAGATAAATAGGTACCACTTCCGTGGGGTGGTAACAGTGTTCTGCGCACATCATGCCAGCCACATGACCGCGGAAACATCTTTGGACAGCGCTGGCTCTTCGGCTAAGAAACGGAGATGAGCACCGGCCCCTAGAGTCGGACACGACTGTGCAGGGGAAACCTTTACTGTTACCTTTTTACAGCCTGCCTCCTGGAATCATGGGTGCTCCATCACTGAGAAGTTGGACAGCCATATGTCTGGGGTGATCTGAGGATTCCTGCTCTGGGTAGGGAGTTGGACTATAAGGCCTCCAAGGTCTCTTCTGATCCTCGGATTCTATGGATACCAGCTTTGCCCTACTTGCCCCATAGAACCTCTCTGAGATTCCTACAGACTTTGTTTTGACCAAATCATGGCTCATCCTTAATGGTTTGGCAGAACTTCCAGAACACAGTTTGTTCAGATTTGAAACAAAATACATTTTCTGTTTTCTATACACTCCTAGTGAATGGTCCTGGGAGATCTGGCTAGGACCGAGCCCTTTATTCTATCACAGTGATATGGAAAAAATTGCTTATTGGTTCCCTATACTGCCACTACTCTGAAAATCCAGCTAGTGAGAATATGATTGCTTTTTATGAATACATTGTCTGCCAAGAATCATCTAAAACATATATATATATTCTCACAAAAGTAAAACAGTCTACTAAAAAACCCTTATAGCCTTTATAGCAGTGTAAAATACAGAAAAACATTATTGTCCAAATGGCATTTTTAAAAGTGGCCATTCTGTTTCTGTCCAAAGACTGAAAGGAAGAAATATCAAGGAGCTTATTTCTTAAGTTCCATGGGCACTGGGGAAAAGCACTTACTCGGAGGTAGTTGAGTGTGGAGTTTGAAAGTCCACATCGAGTGATGTTTTTGGACAACTGGTCCAACATCTGGGGATCTTGCGCCTGGAGAGAGAATGTTAGAAGCAGAAATATAACAGTCAAACAAGAATATATGGCATCAGCACATAATATGTACATTTGGAGCATTGGAAGCTTAATCTTTTAAAATGTTACAGTATAACATTTGGATACCAAAATAGGATGTGTGGTTGTGAAAAGTTTACATGGTTGTCATACACGCTCACCTTAACTACTGTATGCCAGTACAGACCTGAGTCTAGAGACACTCTAAAAATCTAGCCTACAATTTTATTCTTCTCCCTACCCTTAAGGACTTTTAAAAAAATTATCAGCAAACACTTCAAGAGGTATAGTAGTACCTTACTGCTCAGATTGTTAATTTCTGCAATGACAGAGCAATAGCCAGGTTCATACACAGTGCTATGCCACAATGTGGTTTGTTTGGTTTTGGCTCAGAATGTTTTGTAAACCTAGTCACTGGCGGTATAATGGCTTAGCACAATAAGTAACTGCAGCCACTATGGCTTGTTTAATCATCCATAAGGAAAACAAGCCACAGCTTAGCACAAGTCACAGAAGTGACATCTGCAGTTAAGACAACCTGGGAAGATTATGGTTAGTTGACCACCAGTTAGAAACAACCAGGTTTTCTTTATTACAGAACACTTAACCATTCAGTCCAAAATTACCAAACTATTTAGTAATTTAGTCCTCTGCTCTCCTGCATGATTTACTTGAGTCTCGAAAAGTAATGGTGCAGCAAAAAAACCCTCAACACTGTGCAGTGGGCACAAACCACCAAAACAACCTGTCAAGACTGACCATGAGAGATATTAAAACCCAATCTAAACAAAGGCTATTACTAAACTCTGAACTTACATGCATAGCAAGAATGCTACGGGGAATAAGCTCCCGGTGCTGCCGGACACTGAAGTGCCATGTCTTTATCCTCATCATATCGTCAAACATGAATTCCAAGTAGAGGCGGCCCTCCACAGACACCTGGGCAAGCAGAAAGCAAACAATGGGTCGTGAGATTCAAGTGAGTATTCTCTAAACCAGCGGTCCCCAACCTTTCTGGCACCAGGGACCGGTCGTGGAAGAACATTTTTCCACGGACCGGGGGTGGGTGGGTTTGCAGGTGGGAGCCAATCGCATGCACGGGGGGGGGGGGGGGGTTTGCAGGAGGGAGCCCCGCGGCCCACTTCCTAACAGGCCGCGGCCCACTAGTGGGCCATGACCCACAGGTTGGGGACCCCTGCTCCAAACAATGATTTCAACACTTGTGTATTAAGTCTGTGAACCATGTAATAGAATCAAACTCTGGCTCCTTTTTTAGATTATGGCACCACACTACTCAAGTTATATCCCCAGAGTCATACTACAGTATTTTACTAGACCACAACTGAAATTCATTTAGTGGATATTTGACATTCTATTCGCCTTCCCAATACTTTTCTTTTCTTGTAACTGCTTTCTGCTAGATATTTCCTGATTTCTCATTCTTTGGTATCTAAAGTTAAAACATGAGATATAGAAGCCATTATAATTTCAGGTAGACAAGCCATTATAATTTCAGACTAGGTTCCCATGAGGCTTATTGCTTTATCCAACAACATTTTTTATACATTCATTAAATGGCCTACAGTGTATATTTGCAAAATGATTAAGATTTTATCAAAAACAGGAAATGATAGTACGTTCATAAGAAATATGAGATATCAAAGGCATTACTGGGCTTGATATGGAATGTCCACTAAAGCTAGTAATATAGGTCATATTATCATATACAGTATACTTCATATAAAAAGAAACAACAATTGGCTAAAGTTAAACTTATAGGGTAGAAGTAAAAGAAGTTAAATGAATGGATTAATAAAGGCAATGGATGAAACAGTGTATGGATCTGGTAGAAGCAGGGATGACTTGCAAGTGTAAAGATATGGAGAAGTATAGCAAATGGTGTTGGTGTAAACTAGTTTTAGCTGTTTCCTGTTCTTTTTCTTATCACAGGCCTTTAATTCTGTTGTATTACTATTTCTTATTCTTTCTTGCTCACCATGAAGATGAACAGCATGATGGGCATGTACATAAGTTAGGTTAAAGAATTGTTATTGCTTTATGCATCCCCATGCAGATATTGATCTTAGTCTCAGCTAAATGCAAACTTAACAGGTTTTATTTGTTTATTTAATTTTTATCCCTTTATTTTTATAAATAACTCAAGTCGGTGAACACACCTAATACTCCTTCCTCCTCCTATTTTCCCCACAACAGCAACCCTGTGAGGTGAGTTGGGCTGAGAGAGAGGGACTGGCCCAAGGTCACCCAGCCGGCTTTCCTGCCTAAGGCGGGACTAGAACTAAGGCGGGACTAGAACTAGAACAACTGCCCAGGGTCCCTCCTTGTGGGGGAGATGGGCGGTCATAGAAATATGTATAAACAAACAAACAAACAAACAAATAAAACTCACATACTCCTGGTTTCTAGCCCAGCACCTTAACCACTAGACCAAACTGGCTCTTTATGCTTTTAAAACATTTTTTATTCTATTGCACAAGCATGGGATTGAGCAAATGGAGAAATCTAGTAAGCTATTGGATGTTTACATAGACTCCAGACTCATTAATTAACCATTAGAAAAATTAAACTGCGTAATACTAATTATTCATCAACAGAAGATGATATAGAAATTAACAACTACTTTGTTCTGCAGATTCCAGGGTATTCTTCCAACTATATTCAGGGTCATCAAGCTTTGGATTTAACTGATGTTTGTTTAAACTCAAAATATACAAGACACAGCAGCTATAATTTATGTGGATACTGAGAAAACAGCTTATTTCTTGGCAATTTTTGAGGCACATGTTGATTTGAGTTTTTGAAAATAAAATTTGATTTACTGGGCTTCTCAAAATATAAAAAAGGGATTGATATGTTTTATTCACATCTGAAATTGGAGTGATTGTTAATAGTGTACTTTCTCTTTGGTTCAATTTATGTCACAGTACATGCCTAGGATGCCCTCTTTCTCTACAATTTGGCTTTAGACCCCCTGCCTGCATGGTTAAAAAGTCTGAAGATATTAATAGGGGAAGGGGGAAGAGCTTAAGCTTTTTTATTACAGTGATATTTTATGTTTTACTGACACACCAGAAATTTCTTATACCTAAAATTTCATTAGAACATGAGACTGGGATCCTATCTGCTTACCCAAAACGGGGGACAGATGTATGGATATATACATATATACATACATACATACACACACACACACACACACACTCATGTACATACATATATAAAAAGGCAGGATAAAATAATATATATTATATATAATGGCTATTGGTTATTTGGTTATTCTTTTATTTGGTCCAGATGCAATTGCTCCTTAATGTTTAGAGATTTTGGAGGAATTATTTGTGGCTTTTAAACCAATAATCCTCCTTTAAAGAAAGCTGCAGGAAGTTAAACTAATGTTAGTTATTTATATGACCTTTGAAATAATGAGCTTGAATGCCCTTTTCTCATAAATCAATAGAGGATTTCACTAATTGATATGAAATTATTTTCCTATTATCTTAAAATGATGGTAACATAACAATAACAATAAAACTTGTTCGGCATGCTCTGAATGCCTCAGAGAATATTCAGTAGGGGTTGGTTGCAGTCACCCTGCTGTTTGAAGAAACTTAATGTTGGAACATTTTTTGGGGTCCTATTATTACTGTTAACATGATTCTGGATCATGATAAAGGCACATATGTTCTTCTTGAATATATCTCCAGTATTTGTAATCTATCAAAATATCAAGTTACTATGGATTTTTCAGGGATAGGGGTTGTTGTGAATATAGTTCCCTTGGCAGCCACCTGAACTCAGACATTCCCAATTAATGCTTCCTCATGTAGACTTAGAATCCACATTTCTACAAGGAGTCATGGCTTTTTGTCAGATAGACATGAGATTTGCCTGTCCCTTTCCCCTAATCTGCAATAGCAAATTTGAGTCCTTTAAAAAAGACAGGGAAAGAATGGAAGAAAAAGCTGTGAACTGAGGCTGGGAAAAGATAGAGTCTGTTTAAAGTTTGGACTTGCAAGGAAACATTGAAATGTCTAAGTAGCTGAGAGAGAAGGAATATCTTTAGATTTGACTTTTACTATATGTAAAATTCTTAAATAATATACATTTTTAAAAAAGAGTCTTCTCTCCCTCATATAGCAGATGAGGTGCCTCTAGAAGACAGGTGGTGGCAGAAGGAACTAGCAAGCAGTACCCCATAGCAGGAGGTGTGGCCCGTGTGAACACTCAAAAGGCTTTGGGGACCTCGAGCCCCAGGCTTGGTACCTTATGTGTTTAGTCATTCCACTATAGGAGTCGGCTACAAGAGTATGTTTTGCTGTAAGCCTCCTGGAGTTGCATGACTAAAGCAGCATAGAAACATTTGTAATGCAGATTTTATTTGGAGTTTTTTTTTGACAAAGGGGTAAGGAAGAAAACTTTTGAACAAGTTAAATTTTGCAGTGCTTGGTTTTTAAAATGTAAATTCCAGGTCCCTTTTTTCTACTTCTTAAAAAAATTGCTGTGCCTATCCATTTCAAAATAGTGCTGTATTGAAATTTAAATTAAATTTAAAATTGTGTTGTATGCATTTGCATTTTTCTTGTGTTAATTATTTTAGCATAAAAAATAAATTAAAATTTACACTGTAAAGCAATTTTGCTCCAATTCTATTTGTAGCTACCAACCCTTTCCCTTTCCAAGCAGATGATCTCTTTACAGGAGTCGGTGAGGAACAGCGAAGACTGCAGTAAACACAAGTACCTCCTTGTAAGCCCTGGGGCTGGAGAAACACTGCTGCACTCTCACCTGGGTGAACATGGGCTTGCCATGCTGAGTGACCATAGTACACTGATCACAGTCAAGTGAAACAAAGTTGTTATGGAAGGATTCCTTTGGGTGCTTCAGAACATAATATAGCTCAGTAGCGCCCCCCTCAAAGATACTGCGGAAGTAGCGAGGAATTAGGGTACGGCCGATTGCTAGACATCAGGAAGAAAAGGGTGACAAAAATCAAATTACTTTTCATTCTTTGCAGTACACATTCATGACTAGCATTGGCAAAAGCATTTTTACGAATGACATTATGGACAATGAATGGAATTGCCAACAGACTAAGACCCAATTCCTGAATGTAGTGCTCCGGAGCAATAATGTGCTTGCTGATCATTCCTTGATGCTGCCAAGTTCCCTGCCCATTTCTTTCTTTTAGATTCTTCTAATTTAAAAAGTATGGGGAGTAGCATACTACCAGCCTCAAACAGAACTTTACTTCCAACAGTGCTTCTGGATCTATCCAGTTCAGTATTGTCATCACTATCTTGTAGCAGTTCTCAAGGTTTTCAGGCAGGAATCTTTCCTAGCCCTAGCTACAGATGCTGGGGCTAAACGTGAGACTTCTGCATGCAAAGCATGTAGTCCACTACTCAACTATGCTTCCTCCACAATAACACAACAGCTTTAAGTTGTTCTAAATAGATATAATTCATTTTTTCCTTCTTAGTTTATCTGCTTTCTGGAACATGACAGAGAAAGACTGGAAGGACTATCTGCATACATGCACCATGACTCTCCAAATCCAGAAATCTGCCATGTCTTAGGAATTTTTTATTCAAAGAATTCTAATATTCCCAAATAGGGATGAAATCTATTTGCTGATGTATTCAATGCTTTTTTCAAGCACCCTGAACATCCCTTTGAATTTCTATCAATTTGGAAGAAATACAAAAGGAAAAACTTATCAGGTGTTGATTTTTAGAAGTGAGGAGTAGGGAAAAAATGTGAAGCCTATGGTGAATTTCCTTTATATAAATTGGAATTTCAACAGTATTGTGACTAATGATTTGTTAATTTTTATTTAAGAAATACAAATCCATTTTGAATAACAAAAATGCATCTAACAAGTGGATGGAACAAGGAATTTTTTAACAAAAGACATTTCTGAAAATCTGTGCTCTTCTACCCTAAGGTAAAGTGTTCTAACTGAGAACTTCATGGTAATTTCTAAAGATGCACAATGGGGAGCACAGCTCTTATACAAGATCATAAATGCTAAATGTTTGCTGGGAATGCCTGGACAGTTGCTGTAGGGACCTGTCAAGTAATACATATATTACTTATTCTAAAATCAACTTTATTAATTTCTGAACTTAATATTCAGAATTCTTCTGGAGATTCCCCTTTGTGATGGACCATGAAGACAAAGAGGTGTCAGATGCAGCAATACAAATGTGTACCAGGTCCCAAGCTCACAATGAAAACGGGAGCTGTTCCTTAGGATTTACTCCAGAAGATGATGGGTAAACAGATAACCATTTGCAACTTTGCCTTTATACATGAAAAAATTCTGAACCAGGACAATGGTATGTATCAACCAGCCATAGGACCCTAAGTGACTCACTGTATCTCTTTGGTCCATCTTCTAGACAGAAGGTGATTGTTAACATGGCATCATCCTCAAAAAACTCAGTGGTGAAGGCATCCCACCACAGATTGTCACATTCCTGTAGGCATAGAGAAGAAGAGCAAATACAAGACAGAAGTGCTGTTAATAGATGGCTTATCTGTCCAAGTAAGTGGAATTCAACCTGTTCTGGATAGGGGAGCATTCCACATAAATGATCATGTTCACAGCTTGGGAGTATTTCTGGATCTTCCCTTGTTGCTTGAGGAGCAAGTGGCCACTATGGCCAAAAGCACCTTTTACCAACTTAGGCTGGTCCTCTACTACTCTGTTGGATACAGACAACTTGTGACCCGTTGGGTCATTGTTTCAGAGATATTTCCTTACCAGATTCCTCAATGCCTTCAACAATGTCTAATGTACTGCCTTCATTGGAAAAGTTCTTAAAAATTCAGGGAGATATTCAGAGATGTATCTGCCCTGAAAATAGCCTGTGTCATTCATATTGAACTGTATCGCACAGTCAAACAGCAGGAGTTGACCACAGGAAATGTTTTATGACATTTTGTATTTTGTCATGAAATGTTTTACAATAATTTTTATGTCAAACTATTTTATAAAATTTGCCAAATTTCAGTTCCACAGAAGTCATGGGTTCCAGATTTTGGACGCATTATGTAAGTTAGCCCATTTGAGTTACCTTGGTTTAAAACTTGTTGCCCTATGATGCACTGTTTCGCCCAGTTAAAGGTTACAAAGTATCAGACACAAGAGTTTTAGTAGTATATAGATACCTTCATTACAGTAATCCATGTACTGATAATGTCTTGTTTAGATTACTGCAATGCCCTGGGAGACTGTTTAGACATTTCAATTAATACAAAATGCTTAGACAAGAGTACTGACTGGAATTCGGTAATATAAACACATAAAGCCTGGCTTCCAATCTACTTCCAGTCTCAAGTCAAAGTGCGGGTTTTATCTTATAAAGCTCTTTGCAGCTTGGAATAACACTATGTGAAAGAAGCTTCTTTCCATATATTCCTACCTGTACCCTAAAGTAATCTTTGGAGGGTCTGCTCCAAATGCCCTCTCATGCTGAGGTGTGTCAAGTGATTAATTGGGAGTGGGCCTTTTCAGTGGTGACCCTCAAACTTTGAAATGTCCTCCCCCAGTGAGATGTGCCTGGTGCCATCCTTATTTGTCTCTTCAGTGATAGGTAAAAATATTTTTATTCTCCCAGGACTCTTAATCATGTGTTAATTTGGCTGTCATTTTTAACTTTCTTACTGCTGCATTTTGTTTCTGCTGCTGTTTTATCATTTATTTTGCTGAGCTTATTTTATATTTTTGTACTGTGTTTTTGTAAAACATTTTAACATATATGTTCATTAATTGTTTTAACCTATTGTTTTAATTATTAATGTAATTTTAAATTGTAAATTGTTTTGAGGCTTCTTTTAATGGCAAACGATAGAGAAAAAAATTAAATAAAATAAGTAAGTAAAATCAGCCCTCCAATGCTAAATGGAAATCAAGGACTGGTTAATAGCCACAGTCCTTTCCTCTCCTGTGCAAACATGACAATACCTGTACGGATCCCTCCAAAGCTTTTCCCCTTCTGTCTTCTAATTCAGTCACCCAGAACCCACAGAAACATACCTCTGTCCAGTTTTGCAGCCGCTTATTGAGTTCAAATATTCTGTAGTCAGTCTGGTTTCCGTATGGTGTGTGTCTCCTGTCAAACAACCACAGCAATTACCTAACCAAAAAATGGCATTTACCCAGGAAACCTGAGTGTGCAAAATGTTTTATTATTTGGGGTGACATAGATGCTATTGTAATTTCAGACCATATTAAATACAGCTTTTAAGTGGTCCTTATATATATCTTTGCTAAAAGATTATTAAGCAGATGGAATAGGAAATAAACTAGTTCCACGCCTGTAACAGCAGTTCTTTCAGTAGTCATCTATGAATTCACTCACTGAGGGTTATGCAGTTCCACAGAACCTTCAGGAGCTTACAGAAACACTTAGAGGGACTACACCAAACCCCTTCAGTTCCTAAGATTGACACAGTGGGTCCAAAGAAACAGACTTAATGTGAAAACCTCAAACTTAATGCAGTAAAAGGGCTACTGGGTGAATTACTAGATGACCAATCAAAGAAATACAATCATAGATAAGTACCCATTCTTCTTCATCATGGTCCTTGTAATTCAAAAAAGCTGTTGATTAGCAAGCTTCTTACCTGGAGTATGGTCTGGCCAATGTAAGATAACCAAACAGAGGAGAGCTCTGCAAAGGCTGCATCTTTCTAGAAGCAAAGGTCCACTCTATAATAATGGGTGAAGGTGGAGGACTGAGACTATGTACCTGCCCAGCAAAGCTCTGATAGAAGAGCTTTCCTACCTCAGAGGAAGGCTTCTGGTCATTGCTCTTCCAGAGGGACATAGATTGGAAGACAGCATAGCAGCTCATAATAATCCTTGATGGTTGAGGAGAAAGCCTGTAAGTTTTAGAGGAGCCTCCAAAGGCCAAAAGTAAGTGTTGACCTAGCAGAATAGTGCCATACAGACCAGGTAAAAGACAAAAGTGTAACAGACATCCAATGAATGAAACATTGTTTCCAGTGGAGTTGAGGGGTTAGGGGAAAAGGGGGGACACAATTATGTCCAAGTGAAACGAAGAAACTGTTTTTGGCAGCAGGAAATATCTAGGCAACATTTGCCTTATGAAAAATGAAGAAGGGAGAGTTTCTTTGTAGGCGCAGAGTTTTCTGACCTGATGAGCTGACGCCATAGGTACAGTCAAAAGAAAACAGCCAGATTCCAGGGTGGAACTGGGAGCAAGTGTTATCCTATATTCATATCCAGATAAATTTAATGGAGTTGCCACACCTACAGAGAACACTTGCATAGGTGGCAGAGCAGATTAACTGGAGTTGGTTGCCATGTGAAGAATGCAAGCCGTCATGTGAAGATTTGAGGAATAATGTGGGCTCTTTTTGCTAAAGGAAAGATCTTATGTATACATGCTTGAAGCATACAAAGCCATGGTAATGATAAGAAGGCAATTTTTCTGACAATATATGTCATTGCCCCTGTAAACTGGATAACCTATGAGGGAAGAAGGAAACTCTTCTCATAACTGACCTGAAGGCCAAGAGGCTGTAAAAGGAGAAGGACGTGGCAGAGTAACTTTGCAGAGGAGTACAAAACAGGAAGAATCACCTAGTTAAGGGAACAGACTGATGACCTGCAGGCAAAGGAAAGCATACCTCCATCAACTTAGAAAATATTTTCAGGGCCACGAAAGGGCAAATGATAGAATATTACGTTTGCAGACAGATTTAATTTACTACAAAATGGTAGTAAATTAAAGCAATGGTAGTGTACTACAAAAACATGAAAAAAAGCATCCTGCAAGTCTATAAACACAGGTCACATTCCATTTTGTAGCAGGGAAGTGATAAATATCATCCTAAAATAAGAAAACCTCATAATGTAACTGAAGTGATAAAGTCCAAGCCCATCGTCCTCCTTGAGAATGTAAAACGCTTAGAAATGAGTGTGGAAGTATTTTCCTCTGGAGAAATATTCTCAATTGCTTATTTTTGCAGGAGGAGTGAAACCTCCTGACACCATTCAAGTTGTCTTGGAATCTAGAGGGCAGTTTGGTGTTGAGTTGGGGGAAAGCTCAGTATTGTAACTTTGAGAAACACCACATATCAATAGCTATAGAGCCCACATAATTTGAAAATAGCCAAATAGCCCCTAAACTGTTGGTATGAGGGAATCTCAAGGTCAGTGACATCACTAGGATAATTAGGGTTGGTATCTATAGTCCTGCTGAGCTGGATGCGAAGACAGTTCCAGTATCTTGCAAGAAGTGCTGTGCATAGGGTACTTGGCCTTCTGCATGAAAAGCCAGATGTCTTTGGTCAAACAAGAGCAGACCCATGGAAGATAATTAAAATAAATGAAAAAAAGGTTGCTGTATAGTTTGCAGGCTGTTGAATGAATGTTTTGGACCCATTCCAGGATATCAGTCTTATTGCTGAGTAGACAATTTCCCATCAAATGGAGAGTCTTCAGTTCTAATCTTAGTCTCCAGTGAGAGACTAATGGAACAGCAACAGGCATGATAAAGCAAAGTAATGAAAGATACCATGATCTTGGCTACAGAATCAGCTGTAATAAGAGTGTTCAGCAAAACAAATTGCTTCTGTTTGAAAAGACTGGGACTAGATAAGAAAGGAGATACTGTGGTATTGAAGCTGGCTTAGTCCAGGAGTCCCTTCAGCAAGACAGAAGGATCAGAATAAGGACTGATGAAACAATAGCATTCTGGACCAATTCATATATCAGGTCCTCTATTGTCTGAGAAAACTACTAAACTTCAAGGCCAAGATATGTGTTATCCTACCAATTTGTCACTACAGAAATAGAAGTCTTCTAACGGGAGAACTGGTGTTTGGTCTTCAACTTGTGCATTAGGTAACAAAGTAGAAAGAGATATCAAACAAAGGATGCTCTGGAAACATGATTTGGTTAGAAAAGATCAGCAGATTGAGAGAAGTCCATTTTGCAGAATTTGATGCCACCAGAATTAGGGAGCAATGGGCCTTGATTCCATTTTTTATTTTTTATTTTGTCATGGTTGGAATCAGGTGGAGCAGCACTTTTGGAAACCTTTGAGCCCTTAATGGGTAGTTTCATTGGACCCAATAATGGCACAGCAAAAAATTTGTGGGTGCTGAGTTTTTGCCTGTTTCTTGAAGAGACCCTTGAGTCACCCAACCATTTCTGGGACACAGTGAAAAGCTTAGATTATGAAGCTACAATAGCTTTAGAGTTTGCTGCCCTTAGAGCTTGCTCCCAAACATAGGCTCACCAGCATGAGAAATAATTGCAGTAAGCCTACTATTGAGGGGGGAAAAAGCATAATTTATGCCGAACCAGAAGAGGAAGTTTACTCCCGCAGCACTGGCACTTATGAAATGACACCATAAGACTGCAGACTAGAAATCCATGATACAGGTTAAAAATAACTTTATATAGATCCAGAAGAGTTGAGAGGATGACTACAGGTACTCCTCGCTTAACAACCACAACTGGTACTGGCAACTCTGTCACTAAGCGACAGTCATTAAGCAGGACATCATGTGACTGCAATGGACTTACAACCTTACTTCCGCCGTGGTCATTAAGCAAGTCATCTGCAGTCATTAAGCGAGATATCACATGACCATGACTTCTGATTTTACTGTTGGCTTCTCCATCAATTCTACTTGTCAGAAGCCGGTGCAAATGGCAATGACATGACTGGGGGACGCTGCGACAATTGTAAATGCCCGCCAGTTGTGAAGCGCCCAAATCTTGATCACATGCCCGCAGAGATGCTGTGGTGGTCGTAACTGCGAGCACTGACCATAAAGTTACTTTTTCAGTGCTGTTGTAACTTCGAATGGTCGCTAAACAGGGCAGTTAAGCAAGGATTACCTACAACATTAAAATAAAGTAAATAGATTAAAGAGTGCAACTGCGGCTTCCGGTGGGAATGGCAGACTGAGCGGCTGTGCCCGCTGTTTTGGCGGGCGGAGTGGGCGGAGCAGACAGTGTGGCGGCTTTTTTTGGGGCTCAGGCAGGCTTTCCTGAAGCCCAGCAATGTTCTCCGGATCAAGGAGAATACTTGGAATCATCCCATTTGTCCTCCGGAACGGAGGCTTGCAGCCAGGACATCGCAAACTGCGTTTTGCACTCGATCGGTAAGAGCACCTGGGAGGTGGGGACGTCATCATTTCCAAGCCACGCCGTAGCCTTAAAGGGACACTAAGACCGGCCACCCCATTACTAAATCACCAATTTGTTTTTTTTTAAGTATATCTACCCCAAGAGAGGCTTTCTACAGCGAGGAGAAGCTGGTTCTCTTGGTGCTTAACGTTATTTTTGGGATTACTTTTTTTTTGAGTTTTGGATTTTGTTTTCCTTCCAAAGGAAATTTCAAAGATTGAGTAAACAATTGTCTTCCTGTTATTATTTTTGTATTAAATTTGAAGATATTAACATTTTCCTACACATTGAATTGGCTGATTTGAACCTTCAGCTTTCTGTCTTAACTTTCCCTTGAGAACAGTCTGCTATTTACTTTCACTTTTTGTAAACAACTTTCGAACTCTCATATATCTTCGATTTTCGCTGATTACGTTCCTAGGGGGTGCCATAATCTACTGCATGAGACATGGAGGATTTCAAACAGATCCTTTCTGACCTTCACCAGGACTTCAAACAGATATCTTCTGATTTTTATCAAACCTTTATGCAAGATATCCAGGACATTGTGAAAAATATGAGAGCTAAAATGTGCTATCAGGTTGGGGATGTGGTGGATGAAACTGAGGAATCTAAGAGCGATATAAAGGTTTCTTTTAAGACTGAGATTGGGATTTTTGTCAAGATGCTGGACGAAGATTGGATAATGGGAGTTGGGGAAATCTAGGGGAGAGAGTGATCTGCAAGCCATAAGTAGGGTCGATCTCCTGGTGGAATGCCATCGAAAGAACCTGGAATTTTTGAGGGGAGCAGCTGGGCTGTTTGCTTTTCTTAAGAAGAAATCTCTGTGCATATCTTGGGAATATGTAACTGCTCTGGTTTATTTTGAAGTGGGATAAGGGTTGAAGAATGTTTATTTGGTTTGCTTTAAGGATTTGACTGATGTTATTTGCCTTTAAAGATTTGGATTTACTGTTTTGAATTGGCTTTGTTTTTTGGTTTTATTAAGATTTTGGTTTTATTAAGATTGGGATTATTAAAATTGTTATACCATTAAGTATAATAGCTGAGAATTTATGTGCCTTTCAATTTGATTTTTATTACAGTAGACAGAAATTATAGAATAGTGGTAGGAAGGGAATAATTAAATATGTTTTATCTTTTGGAGGGGAGAAAGATGTTTAGGAGGTTTATATGAAAAAAATTTCTTCATTTTAATATAAGGGGGAGGAGTAACTGTACTTAGTGATTTTTATTGTGTGTTAAAGGGGAATGATTTATAAGAATAATGTGGTGTTTTGGATTAATATAGAGTAAGAGATTGATTATGGAAATTTTGTATATCCTTGCTATTAAAAGTCGGAAGCCACATCTTTCTGTAAACTTTTTTTTAAAAAAAATTCTTGTCTTGTGTTTCTGTACTTTTTTAGTTTTTTTGGTAGTTTTTTGTTTTTATCGTAGTTTTTATTCTTTCTTTGACACTTAATAAAATTTACTATATTTTTTTTTTAAAAAAACATTAAAAAAACTAAGAAACTTGATAAAAGAAAGAGATCAAGAACGAACATGTTATTGCTGCTGTGGCTGAAAATGAACTGAAGTAGTTCAGCAGAAGCTGCATTGTGTGGTATGGACAGGTCAGGGCTCTCACTGAACATGCTTGTAGGTTCTCGAAGCTTCTAAACAGGGCTCTGTACAAGTGCATAACTCATGAGTGCAAATCACTAACACCATAATGAAAAAGGCTGAGGTTTTTAAATATTAATAGGACTTGATTACATCACTGTTTTTAGAATGGGACATCACCAAATCATTTATTTGAGGCTGAATCATATGCTTCTATATTATAAAAAGAAGGAACAATTACATTAAATTTAAAGTTTTAGAGGAGAAAGTTACAGAATCATTAACTCTTTATACATTCTATCCATCTCCTGATCCATGCAGCTCTTTTGTCTCTGCTAAATATGAACTTAACAAGCTTTATGGGTTCAAAACAGAATGTTTATTACATTGCATCAGGCAATAATATTGGGAAAGGAAGAGTTAACAAGTTATTGGCTTTCAGAGTGAGACATATTAAGCTATGTAATATTCACTATCTACAGTGGGGCAAAAAAGTATTTAGTCAGCCACTAATTGTGCAAGTTCTCCCACTTAAAAAGATGAGAGAGGCCTATAATTGACATCATAGGTAGACCTCAACTATGAGAGACAAAATGAGAAAACAAATCCAGACAATCACATTGTCAGATTCGGAAAGAATTTATTTGCAAATTATGGTGGAAAATAAGTATTTGGTCAATATCAAAAGTTCATCTCAATACTTTGTTATATATCCTTTGTTGGCAATGACAGAGGTCAAACGTTTTCTGTAAGTCTTCACAAGGTTGGCACACACTGTTGCTGGTATGTTGGCCCATTCCTCCATGCAGTTCTCCTCTAGAGCAGTGATGTTTTGGGGCTGTCGCTGGGGAACACGGACTTTCAACTCCCTCCAAAGGTTTTCTATGGGGTTGAGATCTGGAGACTGGCTAGGCCAGTCCAGGACCTTGAAATGCTTCTTACGAAGCCACTCCTTCGTTGCCCGGGCGGTGTGTTTGGGATCATTGTCATGCTGAAAGACCCAGCCACGTTTCATCTTCAATGCCCTTGCTGATGGAAGGAGGTTTGCACTCAAAATCTCACGATACATGGCCCCATTCATTCTTTCCTGTACACAGAACAGTCGTCCTGGTCCCTTTGCAGAGAAACAGCCCCAAAGCATGATGTTGCCACCCCCATGCTTCACAGTAGGTATGGTGTTCTTTGGATGCAACTCAGCATTCTCTCTCCTCCAAACACGACGAGTTGTGTTTCTACCAAACAGTTCTACTTTGGTTTCATCTGACCATATGACATTCTCCCAATCCTCTTCTGGATCATCCAAATGCTCTCTAGCAAACTTCAGACGGGCCCGGACATGTACTGGCTTAAGCAGGGGGACACGTCTGGCACTGCAGGATCTGAGTCCCTGGCGGCGTAGTGTGTTACTGATAGTAGCCTTTGTTACGTTGGTCCCAGCGCTCTGCAGGTCATTCACTAGGTCCACCCGTGTGGTTCTGGGATTTTTGCTCACCGTTCTTGTGATCATTTTGACCCCACAGGGTGAGATCTTGCGTGTAGCCCCAGATCGAGGGAGATTATCAGTGGTCTTGTATGTCTTCCATTTTCTAATTCTTGCTCCCACAGTTGATTTCTTCACACCAAGCTGCTTGCCTATTGCAGATTCAGTCTTCCCAGCCTGGTGCAGGTCTACAATTTTGTTTCTGGTGTCCTTCGACAGCTCTTTGGTCTTCACCATAGTGAAGTTTGGAGTGTGACTGTTTGAGGTTGTGGACAGGTGTCTTTTATACCTTTTTTATATCTTTTATACTGATAACAAGTTCAAACAGGTGCCATTACTACAGGTAATGAGTGGAGGACAGAGGAGCCTCTTAAAGAAGAAAGTTACAGGTCTGTGAGAGCCAGAAAGAGTCCCTTGCAAGGGAGATGGGCGGGGAATAAATTGAAATAATAAATAAAATAATAAAAGAAATCTTGCTTGTTTGTAGGTGACCAAATACTTATTTTCCACCATAATTTGCAAATAAATTCTTTCCAAATCAGACAATGTGATTGTCTGGATTTGTTTTCTCATTTTGTCTCTCATAGTTGAGGTCTACCTATGATGTCAATTACAGCCCTGCCTCATCTTTTTAAGTGGGAGAACTTGCACAATTGGTCGCTGACTAAATACTTTTTTGCCCCACTGTAATTAGCATACCAGTGGGAAAGTATATAGAGATTCAAGATCTGTTAATCAACATTTCTAAATTGTATAGTTCCAATTCTTCCATATTTATCATAGGACTGGATTTCTTGCTTCACCCTTTTCATTTTGAAAGACCTTCCCAAATTGCTTCATATAATTTTAAATAAATTTACAAGATATTGAACAAAGGTTTGTCACAAGGACATCCTGCAATATTCATTTTGTAAATTGCAGTTATCTATTGAGAAAGTTGAATTTGGCATTTATCCTAGCTTTGGTCACTGCCTCAAATAAAGAACTGAGTTGCTCTTTCAGCTCAACTTGAGAGTTTCTTGAGGAGGGAGATGGGCGGTGATAGAAAATTGATTGACTGATAAATAAATAAATTGACCCCATTCTAATAAATATTGGGATT
This sequence comes from Charina bottae, assembly GCA_023362775.1. NCBI lineage: Eukaryota > Metazoa > Chordata > Lepidosauria > Squamata > Charinaidae > Charina > Charina bottae. The sequence continues at coordinate 42,315,969 of JALMGJ010000005.1, read as the reverse complement.
CCTGTTAATGTGATTGGTTGTTGGCTTGTTTGTTTATAAGACTTTTATGGCTTGCCCATTTTATGAAACACAACTCTGGGCAGCTCACAACAGAGTTATTCCCAATGCAGTGGACAGGGTTTTCAGGACTGGTAGCTCGGCCACTTGTATATAGACCTATCTCTCTCCTGGCTGGCTAAAGCTTCCTGGGATGTGACAGGTGGTTGGGTTCTCCTGGCGGTCAATTCTTTAAGAGAGGGGGTGACTTTTTTTAGGGAAGGTGGCTTGCGCAGCAACTCCACAGAACTCCAAAGAGGTAGATTATCTGGACCCTTTCCAATTGGGTTTCAGGCAGGCTTCAATTCAACCCTAGTAAGGCTGAGTGGCTTTGGGTTCTAGGGCCCCCTGGTTCTGGGGATTCTCCACCTCTTGTTCTAGATGGAGTTGCAGCACCCCAAACAGAACTGGTGCACAATTTGGGGGTCCTCCTCAACTTGCGGCTCCTGTTCAAGGACCAGGTAGATGATGTGAACAAGAGAGCCTTTGCACAGCTTCATGTTGTAAACCAAATGTGCCCTTTCCTGGACCGGGAGGTTCTGTTCAGTCATCCATGTCTTAGACACATCCTAATGGACTATTGCAATGCACTCTATAAGAGGCTCTCCTTGAAGAGCATCTGGAAGCTGCAGTTGGTACAAAAAGCATCAGCGCATTTCTCAATCTATGCATGGTCACTTCTAGATCTGTGCATGTAATACCCTGCTCTGTGAGCTACACTGGTTGCCAATATGCTTCCAGATTCAATTCAAGGTGCTGGTGGTTACCAATAAAGCCCTTCATGTCATGGGGCTAGGTTATTTGCGGGACTGCCTCTCTCTGACCATGTCTACCCATCCCATTAGCTCTGGCAGGAGAGGCATGTAACGGATCCCATCCATTAAAGAGTGCCACCTGGCAGGGCCCAGAAAGAAAGCTTATTCTCTTGCAGTGCCCAATGACAATAAATTATCCCTTGGAGATCAGATTGCCCCCAACCCTGTTGACCTGTTGCAAGGCCCTGAAAAAATGGCTGTGTTTCTGGGCTTGTGGGGTGGAGTGTCTTTTGGAACCTGCCAACTAGTTTTATTGAAATATTTGTATTGTATCTGTACTGATGGTTTTGTTATTGTTTTTATCTCAGCTGCTTATTGTCTATTTATTTGTATTTTTTGTTGTGTTTTTTTTCCGGTTTTTTAAAATTATTATTAGCCACCCAGAGTTGTTTGGGCCATATAAACTGAATAAATAAATATCTGATTTTCAGCAATGTATACTTGGTGAGTGGTTATCAACAACATTATCAACATTCCAAAGATTTTGTCAAATCATACTGGATCACTCACTGTTTATCAGAACCAAACCTGGAAATTTTGGTTTTTCCAGATTTTGGACAAAACGAAATCTAGATGGGGTAAGTAGAGCAAGGCTGGTGTGCATCACATCCTCCCTCCTGCCTCCAGTCAGTCTTCTTTCAATTACAGCATATCCCATTGGCCAGCCTGCCCCCTATATTCCCAGGACCTTCCCTCCCACCCCTCAGCCATCACTGATGAACTGGCCTGTTTTCCTGTTCCTTACTGGGATAGTCTCAGCTGTAAGTAGCAGGCTCCTAACACAGTATAACCCAGGCTTCTTCCCTATCCCCTACTTCTACCCCAAACAAAAGAATCCTGTTTTGTTTAGTACATAGAGGAAAAAAACATGTGGGTTTCTGTTTCGGCATAGACAACCTAAAACTAGCTGTTTATACATGGAAATATTAATGCACATGTTTTGCACATTCCTATGGATTCAGGGCTTTCTGATAATTTTTAATAGGCTAGAAAACTCTATAGGGCTCTTAGCAAAATTCCCTCCCCTGCCCTAATTTACTTGACTATGTTAATGTAATGGCTCTGATTTATTAATACAGAATTCTTCTATCCTGAATATAAAGATCAAGCAATCACTTTCATCGTACTTAAAATATTACAATTTATCTACAGTCTGGTTAATATAAATCAGCCGTTTCCAAGTTTATCTCCCCCATCCAGCAGGAGCAACTCATCTGGAGGGCATCAAGTTGAACAAGGGTACACATAGACTTTTTTCTGATATCTTACCCAATCCCTGGCTCCAGGTACGTTGGTGGATACATAGGAGTTGGTCTGTAAAGAAATAAGCCCATACAAGATTGATTATCAAAGCCCCACCAGATCATCTCATTACAAAGCAGAGGGTAACCCAGACAAATAACTTTGGAAAAGGGCAGGAGAACATGCTTTACCAATGTCCACCTCCCACTCCAGATTTTATTTCTTAGCGTAGATTCCTCAAACCCAGTGACTTCAAGGTTGTTTGGGGTATTATTATGATCACCATAATTTATAACACACTGAGTGCTGTGGATAATTCACACTCTACTCTAACATGTCTACATCAGGCTGGGTAATTCCCAGGTGGGTGAAGGCTGTTTAAGCTACACCAGCAATTAGAGATCAACTTGACTAATTGTTACTGGCAAAACCCATAACAAAAAGTTTTGTAACAAAGTTCACACGAATGGAGAGTCACTGATGAACAGTCAAAATATAATTCAAGAAAGTTTGTCTTAGCATGTTTGAAGTGATTTAACAGTGTTGTATCTTAGTGAACATCTGGGGAGAATACTTTGTGCTTTTGCTTGTATTTTGACAAGGAACTAGAGCAGGGCTTTCCAAAGTTTTCCCACGGCGACACACCAACCGTGCCGCCGCAGGAAAACCCGGAAGTGCCACCGTTGCGGCAGCGCGCAAAAACCCAGAAGCGCTGCTGCCGCTTTCGGTTTTTTTTGCGCCGCCGTTAGTGTGTCGCCGCGGGAAAACCCGGAAGTGCTGATGATGATCAGCGCTTCCGGGTTGTGTGGCGACACACCAGACTGTGTGTGGCGACACACTTTTGTGTCGCGACACACAGTTTGGAAAGCTCTGGCCTAGATCATATCCAGGATGTTAACTCTGCTATAAAAACAGAAGAGATGGATCTCTGTTCAAAATTACTTCAAGAAAGTTAGCTCTATTTTAAGACTCATATCTATCTATCTTCAGGCTTCCTCATCATTCAAGAGCAGTATATCATTATAGGTCAGTGGATCACTGAATAAGTGAACTCATTTTCCAACAATCACACAGTTTAACTGACCTGGAACTTCCTACTGCTTGAAACATGTTGCTCCAGGCTACCGATTCTTAAACTGTGTGCAGAAGAACACTGGCATGCCAGGAGAATATAAATAATCTCAAGTTTGTATCAGCACAAAATAGCTACCCTCAGAAATATCTACCTGCTGTGTCTCTGCATGATTAATAGCGCTGGCCTATCCTCTTCCCAATCAAGAATGGCTCTTGCAAAAAATTAGCTTTGTATCCTGGCTAAAGTAAATTTTTTCCAGGTGTTTCTCCAGTTTTAAATTCAAAAAGACATACAGTACAGTGCAAAAGTTTTAGGCACGTGTGAAAAAATGCTGTAAAGTAAGAATGCTTTCAAAAATACAGTACATATATATTGTAATTGTTTATGTTTATCAATTTACAAAATGCAAAGTAAGTGAACAGAAGAGAAATCCAAATCAAATCATTTGGTGTGACCACCCTTTGCCTTCAAAACAGTATCAATTCTTCTAGGTACACTTGCACACAGTTTTTGAAGAAACTTGGCAGGTAGGTTGTTCCAAACATCTTGGAGAACTAACCACAGATCTCCTGTGGATGTAGGCTGCCTCAAATCCTTCTGTCTCTTCATGTAATCCCAGACAGACTCAATAATGTTGAGATCAGGGCTCTGTGGGGGCCAAACCATCACTTCCAAGACTCCTTGTTCTTCTTTACACTGAAGATAGTTCTTAATGACATTGGCTGTATGTTTGGGGTCATTGTCCTGCTGCAGAATAAATTTGGGGCCAATCACACACCTCCCTGATGGTATGGCATGATGGATAAGTATCTGCCTGTATTTCTCAGCATTGAGGACACCATTGATCCTGACCAAATCTCCAACTCCATTTGCAGAAATGCAGCCCCAAACTTGCAAGGAACCTCCACCATGCTTCACTGTTGCCTGCAGACACTCATTATTGTACCGCTCTCCAGCCCTTCGGCGAACAAACTGCCTCCTTCTACAGCCAAATATTTCAACTTTTGACTCACCAGTCCAGAGCACCTGCTGCCATTTTTCTGCACCCCAGTTCCTATGTTTTCATGCATAGTTGAGTCACTTAGCCTTGTTTCCACATCAGAGGTATGGCTTTTTGGCCACAATTCTTCCATGAAGACCACTTCTGGCCAGACTTCTCCGGACAGTAGATGTGTGTACCTGGGTCCCACTGGTTTCCGCCAGTTCTGTGCTGGCGGCACTGCTGGACATCTTCCGATATCGAAGGGAAGTAAGCATGATGTGTCTTTCATCTGCTGCATTAAGTTTCCTTGGCCGGCCACTGCGTCTACGGTCCTCAACGTTGCCAGTTTCTTTGTGCTTCTTCAAAAGAGCTTGAACGGCACATCTTGAAAACCCAGTCTGCTTTGAGATTTTTGCCTGGGAGAGACCTTGCTGATGCAGTATAACTACCTTGTGTCTTGTTGCTGTGCTCAGTCTTGCCGTGGTGTATGACCTGTGACATGAAACTGTCTTCCACAACCTCACCTTAGTGGCAGAGTTTGGCTGTTCCTCACCCAGTTTTAAACCTCCTACACAGCTGTTTCTGTCTCAGTTAATGACTGTGTTTCGAACTACATATGACATTGATGATCATTAGCACCTGCTTGGTATAATTTGTTCATCATACACCTGACTCTAATCCTACAAGATCCCTGACTTTGTGCAAGTGTACAAAGTGTGCAAGTGTAAGACTTAATGCTGTTTTGAAGGCAAAGGGTAGTCACACCAAATATTGATTTGATTTGGATTTCTCTTCTGTTCGCTCACTTTGCATTTTGTAAATTGATAAACATCAACAATTACTATATATTTTTTGAAAGCATTCTTACTTTACAGCATTTTTTTACACCTGCCTAAAACTTTTGCACAGTACTGTACAAATTAAGTCTGAATAAAGAAGGAAAATATTTTGTGTTCAGTCCTTTGATTCAATATGGGAAGAAAACAGTATCCTTAACAATTTTATTTCCCAGATCTCAGTAGCCCCAATGCCCACCTCACTTCCAAGCTAATCAATGTTGGAATGCTTCCCAGCAGTTTCTGGCACTAATTAGGTGGACAGTGACTAGTCAGCTGGGCAGAGAGTTTGCAGGTCACACACAGGTTGGCTAAAAGGTGCATACAGCCCATGAATTGTCTTTGTCATATGTCAGAACCCATTTCTTTCATCTCTTCTGATCTGGAATTTATAGACCCTTCATTGGCTACAAAGGTTATGTATCACAGATGAATAGAGGAAGCAGGTATGAGATTTGGTTGGTTTTGTTCAAGATCATCCCAATTTTGCATTAAAGGAGCTTTTCACTTACCCCACATCTCGATCCAGCATAGTGCCTGGGTGAAAGGGGGGGAAGGCGTTGCCGTTTGGGGGCTCCTTTGGAGAGTACAGCTTGAATGACTTAGAGGAACAGCCTGAGGGAGGAAGAAAGAAGGCCATAGATTAATGAATGCTACTTAGAAAGATGGCAACTACAGAAAGAGTAACTTTTGTGTAATATCACTATGATGCTACAGATGCTCCAAGACCCACCCTGCTAGTACACCAGGTCTGTTTCATGTCTTCTTCAAGTTCCAAATAGAAATGGTTAACTCATTAAAATAGCCCACTGCTGTGATTTCAAACTGCTAGGTGTAAGGGGATCAGTATTAGAGAAGAATCTAATATTTAAGGGGAGCATTGTCTTCTACAGCCTTGATAAGCCTTGGAGGAATTTTAACTGAGAACTACAATTGATAAGCAGCATTCTATTATTTTTTTCTGCTGAGCCCAACCTACTGTAGATAAAGGATTTTGATTTTTGTTAGAAGATACAAACCAAAATTAGTAATACATCACAGATGTGTTGGGCTTCAACTCCAAAGCCATGAGACCAACTGACAAAACTAAGCAACCAATCAGCATAATGTAGGATAACATGCACCAGTTTCTATGCAATGTTGGTGTACAGATTTTCTATATCCACAATTACCAGAAGAATGTCTTCTGGAAGATCATTAAGAGACATCAGTTTCCTCAAAAAAAATAAAATAAACAGAACAACTAGAAATAAATGGTGACAAAAGGATTTAAGGCATAATCCATATCATCTGAGACAATGAGCCTCTAAGAATTACAGGTTTGTGTATTTCAGATATCACACTGATACATATACAAGAAAGTTTGCTTAGATCCTTTTGGTGATCTTAGTGGAATATAAAAATTGCAGATATTAGAACTCAATGTTGGAAAACTCTCTATGTATAATCCAATTTGTACATAAGATTACTGCATTCTAACTACTTAGATTGTTCTGAGCTTATAGATGGTGTTTCGTTCTGCACAGCTAAGATTACAAGACATGTGATTCTGCTTGCTGACAACTGCAGCTTAAGCACGATGATGATGGAAATCATCAGTGCAGAGTCCATTTTGATATTCTAACCTTCTTTCTGAAGTTGTTTGTGGGCACATGATTTGGTACAGTCAAAGCATTTTGTGGTATCAGATGTAATAGAGATAAGCCTCAAGATCAGTACAGAAAAGATGGTTTATCTGAATGCTCTTTCACTGCAGAGAAGGAAAGTATGTACTGTAGGTGGCTTAGCCTGGATTTGAGAATTCTTGCCAATGCAAACTTATATGGAACAAGCTACATAAAGCTTCAGTTCAAAAAGGCTGCTATTGATCCCATCCTCTGGATAAGAATGAAAGAATAGAATTTATAATTACAGACCTTGGGGGATGACATTTAGAACAACACTTTATGTTCACAAAACTCCCTAAAAGTAGGAAACAGTAACCCATAGCACAGATTTGATTCTTTCACTAAGACTCATTCATCCATCCCTATCGCCTACAACCACTGTATTCCAAGGAAGAGATGTTTTGGTTTGTTGTTTTCAGTCCATACTTCAATAAGCAAAGTTGAAACTGATACTGCTTTTCCCAAACCATATCAATTTCAACGAAGCACATGGGGACTGAGGTAGATGCCATTTAAACATAACAAGTTCAACCTGTGAATTGTCTTTAAAGCAGCAGCGTGATTCTAGAGATTTTCTCTTAGCCAGCCAACAAATGTCACTAGAGGGCTCCAAGTGCTGCTCATCAACCTCCTCTATAATCAATGCATTCCACTGACACAGATCCCAGTTTTTCTCCCCTCCTTCCCATTCCACTTTTTATGGATGTTAATGGGTTTTCCACTCTCTCCTTTTTTCCTCCTCATTTAAATCAGCAGAACAAAGCCAGAGCTTGCCTCTGTTTCTCTAGAAGAAGCAACATGCCAAAGCATTAGTAGCTCTTGGTAAGCAAGAAAGACCAGTTCTATCCATGGCAGGTGCCATCATGTCTATATCACACATGTTGCAGCACCTCACTTTCTCCATCCAGGTACAACTGTTGGTAATGATTATTTAATTAAAGTTGGGAATGCTTAGCTGACAATTGCATATCACCACAATAAAAAGTGATAGTAAAATGCCTAAGAAAAAAACTCAAAACCACCAGATCAAAGATCAGGGCCAAGACATGGAATTTTACACACCATATGACTTTATATGAAAGTCAAGGAGCACAGTGAAAAAATGGAACTTAGATTATATATAAAGAAAACCAAACTAATGACAATAGGTACAGCAATCACCTTTGAATTGACAATGAAGATACTAAAGTGGTGGACAGCTTTTACTTTTAGGATCAACTATCAACAGTAAAGGCCAGCAGTCAAGAAATAACACTACATACTAGCACTTGGTAGAGGAGCAATGAAGGACTTAGAAAAGATATTCAGATGCCATGATGTGTCTATACCTAAAAACATCAGAAGTGTGCAGGCAATGGTTTTCTTTGTGATTCTCTATGGAAGTGAAAGTTGGATTTGAAGAAACAGGATAGAAAGAGTGTTGATGCTTTTAAACTTTGGTGTTGGAGAAGACTCCTGAGAATTCCATGGATAGTCAAGAAAATAAAGAAATGCATTTTTGAACAAATCAACCCAGGGTTTTTGTTCAAGGTATGCATGAACAGGCTCAAATTATTGTATTCCAGACACATTGTGTGAACACCCAGCTCTCTTGTTAAGTCTATAATGCTGGGAAAGGTGGAAGGAAAAAGAAGAGGATGACCAACAGCAAGGTGGATGAACTTAATTGTAGCTGCAATGGATACACCTGAAAACTAAAGAAGACCCGAAGAAGCAGATTGGGGACAGACCTTCATGGAGAAAATCCATGTAGTTGCTAAGAGCTGACACTGACTTGATGGCACATAATCAATCAAGCAATGATGCTATAATTGCATATTCCTGGCATTTCAAACATTTTTGTCACCTTCCCAGAAATAATCTCAAGAAAACAGCTGAAGAGTGGCCCACACTACTCATTCCTGAAATATATACTTCTTTACTATTAAGATATGGTTGCTGTATAGCAGATAGTTGCTCTGGAAACCATATTCTGACCATCCCCACATATCTATGGATGGCTAAGAAATTTGGATTGCATTTCAGTGCAAATTAATCCAAACAAATATACAGTCTTATGCCAAAATCCATTTTTTTCAAAATTATGTGACAGAACAAAATATGTATAAAGCAGCATGAATTTGGAGAAAAAATGCAAACACACACATATTTGTGAAAAATCACTTGTACACAATTCATATATAAGTATAGTATACTAAATGTATTATGAGAAGTGTATATAAACATGAATACAATTTTGTGTATTTTTTTAAAGAATAAAGTGACATGGATTATGGATTGAAACAAATTTGAGATTGTAAAAAATGAGCAAAACTGTAATTCATATTCACCCAATTTTACACAAATCCATTCAACATGCATAGGGATGTTCTTGTGATAAACTGGAGGCTGCTATGTATAGGACAGACCTTTAGCTTTGAACCACAGAGATTCAGATATAACATACAAAATCCAGGACAAGTTAAGAAATATATTTTTGTTTTGTACATATTTTGACATAGAGATATGAATAATGATAGGTTATTCTCAGTGTGAGGATAAAGCAGTCTAAATTGCAGGTTTTGTTTTACTTGCATGCAGCATGACTCCAATTTACAACATTTAAAACAGATACCTGCTGCAGCCCAGAGCTTCTGGGGTGGAATCCCCAAAATAAATTCCATTTAGCTTGAAAACTCACACTATAAACCCCACTGCCTCACCTCAGCAGAGCCTTAATTACAGTCATACCCCTAACTCATGTTTAAACAGATCTCAGAGATTCATACAGAAAGGGAGAGCATGAGGGACCTTCTGGGTGACCTTTCCGTTGCTGTGGAGATAGAGAAATCACCGAGGCAACCACCCTGCTCCTCCCCTCCCAGCATCCCTTGACAGGCACCATCTGCTGCTGGGTGAGTAATGGAGCTTGCCAGGCTGGCTGCAACCCCAGGTTGACCAAAAAGGATAGTCAGCCTAACTATTCTGGACAACTCACAGCATCTAGACTTGGCATTCCAAAATATTTGAGTTCCTCCTTAATATGCAGCAAGACAGAAGAAGATAGATAGCTGTGTTCACTCATAAAGCTAATACTTTGTTTTAGTTTATGAAGATTAACACAATGAGCCATAAACGCATGTAATTTCCCACTACATCTGATCAACCATAAGGAGACGATCTGAAACTTCTGCATCTTTTAGATGAGCTGCATCTAAAAGATATATGAAACTTAAACTGGTTGGATTAAGCTAATTCCATTTGTTAGAATAAACTAATTCCATTAATGATGGCTTGGACTTATTTTAGAAAACTAGTTTGTTAGGCTTGGCTATCATGACAAGATATGATCAGATCAGCTCCTACCTTATTAGACTTTGGGAAATTATTAAAAAGACTTTTAATAGGTCCTTTGATTTATGTTACCACCATCTGTTTTATTGGTTTTGGACTGCTTGTTCTATGATTTCATCTGTGGTTTAATTTGGGGGGACTGCTTATTGTTCATTTTATGTAATTTTACTTGTACATGTTAGTATTGGGACTGTAACCCACCTAGAGACTTTTGAATGAAGCAGGCAAAAAAACCAAATAGATGAAATAATCTAAAATGGAAACAAAAGCCTCCAAATTCCTTGTGACCATTCTTGGAGAACATTTACCCTCATAATACTAATACTTGATAGAGCCAGCCAGTGGGTCAGCATCTCTATGCAGCTGTGTAAAAAATCAAAGGATCAAAGGATCAAAGGACTAGCTAAAACCCTTTACATTAGCACAGCTTAATAACAAAACAACAAACTTCATTAAAACATTCAGAATACTTTCCTTTGGAAACCCACTGTCTTGCTTGCTTCTACTCCAAGACAAAGCCTGTGCTCAATATTTAGATTGAACATGCAGGATTGGGCAGTATATATGTATATTTTGTGTGTACATGTGTATAAACTTTAAAAATATATAACTGGATTTAGTGGTAGATTTCTAGGCGTTATGCAGTAAACTGACAAATATTTATGATACTCAATTGTTTAATGATAAAAACATTTTCATTTCTCCTATCCCAACTTCTGCTGCTGAAATGAAAAAACAAAAACAAAAATGGAGTTTCCAAAAGTGAATTTATATATGGAAGGATTGTATATTCTGCTGTTTGACACTCAAAACTAATTCATGAGTTCAGAATACTTTAATTTTAAATGCCTACCCTCGGAACCAGGATACCTACACAGCATGTCCTGGGATTCTAGTTTAAAAAAAATATCCATCTTTGTCATGGAAGGAGTCTGCCTCTTGTTATATTCTGCAATACTTTACTTAATTTTTTTCAGAGAATAGAAAGCTGGGTAGATTCACCATCCTTTAGTACTTACTTGGAATAAAAAAAATATTATTACTTCTTACACTAGAATAAGACTACTTCTGCACGAGAAGATCTCTGACCACACATCTATGGGGTCTCTAAAAGGCAGAGGCTGAAAATTCTACTATCTCAACTATCACCTCAGCCAATAATGGTGCTTCATGTAGCATTTATATTTTATCTACCAGAAGTCCATCCCATCTAGTTTTTGAAGTCAAATATTTTGCAGGTCCACATTTTCATGTACATTTATGAATACTTAAAAGTATTTCTCATAATAACTGTATACCTTTCCATACACTATGTTCACTGTGTATTATTTGAGCAGAGAACTGCATCACAAAATTTGGAAAAGCAAAAGCACCCCATAGAATAATTACATTCTTGTTTGCATATCAGTTTGGGAAGTGTGAAGTATATCAGCTCATACCAAAATGGGAACATAATGAACTTGCTTCCCATCCTTTTTCTCTCAAGCATTGTTTATACGAGTTGAAGTTGTTTAGTCTCCCCCTCCCCATTTGGCCTCCTGCTTGCCAAATCCTTTAAGTACTATAACCTGGTGGTACATTACAGATATGGGAACTTCAGCTCCAAAAATCTCTCAGTATGCCTGGCCATTACTGAACATTCTGAAAATCTGCACATTGGGAGGTAGCAGGTTGGGAAAGGCTGTATGAGACTGCATTACCCACAGCAGCTCCAATCTCTCTGCTTCATCACCACCTAAACTGTGCCAAGTAAAACACTTGCCTGGTTATCTTAGGTTGCTTAATTCCATTACAGGTACAAAATGTTGGTTTGCTGGACAAAAATCTGGCTCCTGAATCAGAGAATTCAAAGTGTACTCCTTCATTCATTGCCAAAGTACCACCCAACATCTTCATTTCTTTTGTTCTTTTTTCCAGCGGTGTTTAAAAAGGGGCTGCCAGTTCCTCTTATATTTCCCATATTTGTACTTTAGGCTTCACTACATATGGAACAGACCGAAAGGAAAATGATGTGGTGAAATAGATGGTACTGTTTCAGAACTACAAACAGAAGATCAAATCAGGTAATGTTTCCTTGTGTAGAAAACACTCCCTACAAGTAGAAAAGCAGCACAGCAGGAAGAGAATATCATATCTTTTCTTTTCTCTCTACAAATAATGTGTGAAAGTTATATTAACATGTGGTAACACTTTTAAGCATCCCCTACCATAAGACTTGGATAGTATTGACCTATTCTACCTTTTCAGTCTGCTGCCTACTGATTTAAAGTTTTTTTTTAACTGAGACTGGATTTGAAGATGCACAAAAAACATCTATGAAAACAGGGTTGCTGGGGGTACTGAAAATATTTTTAACCATGTGGATGACATATGCAATTTGCAACTTGAATGGAAATCTTTTGTTATGCAAGTATTGGGTGGGTAGCAGCTGGCAAATATATTCAAACTACCTCACCGGGCCATGTGAGGTTCTCCCCCTACATAAAAAGGTAAAGGTTCCCCCCGCACATTTGTGCAGTCGTGTCCGACTCTAGGGGCCGGTGCTCATCTCCGTTTCTTAGCCTCTAGGGGCCGGTGCTCATCTCCGTTTCTTAGCCGAAGAGCCAGCGTTGTCCGAAGACGCTTCCACGGTCATGTGGCCGCATGACGCACGCGGAACGCTGTTACCTACCCACCGAAGTGGTACCTATTCATCTACTTGCATTTGCATGCTTTCCAATTCCTAGGTTGGCAAGAGTTGGGGTGAGTGCGGGAGCTCACTCCGTCACGCGGCGCTTGGGTCTCAAACCGGCAACCTTCCGATTGACAAGCCTGGCGTCTTAACCACTGAGCCACCATGCCCCTTCCTCCCCCTACATACCTTTTATCTGAAATCAAGCACCTAGGGCAACAAACCATGGAGGAAAATGCCTTGTTAAACACTGCAGGAATAGGGCTGGAATCACAGATCAAGGTAACTGCGATACCCAGAAACTACTTTGATACCCAGAAAACATGTACTTTGGTACATGACTCCACATACTACTGAAACAAACAGAACAGTAACGCTAACACACAAAACCAGAAAAAGCACACAAAACTCCAGTTTCACAGCAAATACACAGAAGAGGTGTTTTGGTAACAGATTTCTATGATCTGAGTATATACATTGTCATACAACTGTCTCCAAACTACTCCTTCAGGTGATGCTGAAATTATTAGGAAAAAACCTCTCCATTAGACATTTAATGAGGTGAATTACATATGAACAGATCCAGCTTATTAAGCAATACACTCAACTCCAATATCTCAATATTAGTGGATCAGATACAAATGTGTAGGTTGAAAGAGACCTTTCAATAGAAAAAAAAATCAGAGAAAAGTCACAAAGGAGCAACTGCCCCAGGACTATAATGTATGTTAGACTATCTTATGGTGATTCCAAGTCTGAATGCTTCCCACTTAAAATTCCATTCATATGGAAAGCTATAACATCAGGAAGAAAGTCTGACTCATTTTTTACATGGAGAGGTATTCTGAAATAGTACAATCCAGAGTCCATTGTGTGTTACCCACCTTTTCCGAATTGCTAAATGGATTTTAACTGCAATTCAATCCCACATTCTTCACTAATCAAGTTCAATACCCCAGCCACTACAAATTCATTCAATTAGTTATGGTCAAAGAATGAACTTGGGTCTGCATAGCAGTTAATCAATAATATCCTGTGATTGTCAGTAATTTGCAACAATTTTAATGAGGCAGATATATCTCCTCTGGTAACAGCATGACATGGCAGTGCCCATAAGATCAGAATATATGGAGATCCTCTCAAAAGATAGTCTAGAATGGACCCTAGCCACATAGTCTAGAAAGACACATAGTATAGAACAAACTTATGTTATCAATTGTCAGTTATGTGACCAGATGTTATCAGTTGTTAATGTGAAACAAGAGTTTAGCTAGAGAGAAGTGAGTTGTGATACTGGATGTGATTCACCTGGGGAAAGGCAGAAAGATGGGACAGTGTCTACATTGATCAGAAGATTAAAAAATAATTGTTAAAGCCTTAGCAACTGGAAACTTGACATTAGACCCTGAAGGTATACTGCTGCAAGAAATAAAGAAAACTGCTATTAAGGTGGTACACGAAGAAGCCAGCTAAATCTTTGCAATGTCTGAAAAAACAGAAAAGGAGAAATTGTTGTCCTGAGTTAAAATTTTAACATTCAGGTTAAAAACTTATCCACAATCTGAACTCTATGTTGAGACTGAACCGTATCTTGGAAATAATCAACAGAAATATAATTATTTATATTTATTTATAATATAATTATTCACCTGTTCATTTTGCAGCTCTTCACTTAGCATTCAGACCTGCCCTTGTTCAGAGGCAGAATATAAGGTCATATGGGTTAAATCTAATTTGTGGCATTTTAGGAAAAGTCAATTTAAGAATAAGAATTATAAGCAAAGTAGTTTAAGTGAGATAAGCAAATACACCAGGCAGAGCATTGTTTGGGTTGGGTTCCTATAATGTAGGAGGAACAGTGATGGTGATTACAAATAGCTCTGGAATTGGTATTAGTTCTGTATACAGGTAGTCTTCACTTACCGACCGGCTGCTTAAAGGCCGTTTGAAGTTACGATGGTACCCCAAAAGTAGATTTCCGACTGGGGCCTGAAATTACGACCCTCACAAGGCCTGAGATCACGTGACCCGGATTCGGCCATCCCGGAAGCTGCAGCCATTTTGGGTCACATGACTGCCCTTTGGTGCCGGGAAGTTCTCCAGGCTTACGATGCTAGATTTCTGAGGCAGCAGGCCCGGTCACGTGGCCGCACTACTTCCTGTGATTTAGCAGCTGGCAGAGGGAGCATTGTGTGTGCCTTACTGTACAGCAGCGGTCCCCAACCTTTTGGGCACCAGGGACCGGTTTCGTGGAAGACAATTTTTCCACGGACTGGGGGGGGGATGGTTTCGGGATGAAACCATCGGAAGTGGTAAATAAAATAATGGGCGGGCCACGCACAGACTAAAATATTGGATTCCGACTTCTCATAAGGAGCGCGCAACCTAGATCCCTCGCATGCGCAGTTTACAGTAGGGTTCGTGCTATGAGAATCTAATGCTGCCGCTGATCTGACAGGAGGTGGAGCTCAGGCAGTAATGTGAGTGATGGGGAGCGGCTGTAAATACAGATGAAGCTTCGCTCGCTCACCCACCACTCACCTCCTGCTGTGCGGCCCGGTTCCTAACAGGCCTGGGGGTTGGGGACCCCTGCTGTACAGGAAAGGTAAGTACTTTTTCCATACTGTATGCTTGCCTTTAATTCCCCCCCCCCGTTTTTGTTTAACTTAAGTAGAGATTTGTATGGTGGCATGCATGTTCCATCCTCTGCCTGTCTAATTTTTAATTATATTTAACAATACTGAATGCTGGTTTACTGTTTTTAAAACAGTTGTTTTATAAAAATCAGATTTATATACAGTACTGTACAGTAACAAAAGCTGCAGAGTTTACTACAGCAGGAAAAAAAAGTTACAGTGCTGTACAGTACCTTTCAACCTGTTTAGTACTGTACTGTAGAACAAAGATTCCAATGAAGACCTTACAGTAAAAGTTTTTAATAATCAACCAGTAATATTAGTTGAAAATAACAATAATGTTAACTGAAAATACTACTACGGTAGCCACAGAAGCATTTCCAGTCATGTTTTGGTGTATGACTATCACACTCCACCCCCCACAGTACTGCAAAGTAACTCCTGGCTCGTTTAACTGCGCCGTTCACTTAATAAGAGAAGTAAACCACAAGCCCTGATCTTGAATCGCTTAATGACCGCTGTGACTCGCTTAACAACCGCAGTAAAAAAGGTCGTAAAATTAGTCTGGACTCACTTAACAACCGTTATGACTGACAACTGAAAATCTGGGCTCAATTGTGGTCATTAAGCGAAGACTACCTGTAGTTCCCAGAAGAAAGAGAAAAGGTTGGTCATAACTTTCAAAATCTTAAATGACTTGGGGCCAAAGTATCATGGAAGCTGCGTATTATATTCTGTTCCAAGATCAAAGCAATAGGATTCTACCGCTATTACTTTATTCATAACTTTGAACAGTACAAGCATATAAAGAAATGTCTGCAGTAGGTGCTTCTAGATATTTGCAGGCCGCTAACCTAAACCGGTGCCTTTTATATCCTGGCAGGCATTTCATATTCAGAGGTACAAGGCTTGGAGCACCTAGTAAGGTCCAGAGAGATTATGGAGGTACTGAAAGAAAAAATTACCAAGTTTAAATCAGTGACATTCCACATAATGAAAGATACCTGAAAAGATAAAAGTTAGCACTAGTTAACATCTAGTGTGGGTTTTTAAAGGATGTTGTAATAAGATTAATATTAATTACAATGAGGCTTCAGCACCAATGTATAGCATGCAGGTATGTTTTCATTAACAGTAAACAACTGCAATAATAAATCCAATACAAGGTACTTTGGCAATTACTTTAAATTGTATTTTGTTAGAAACAAATGCTTAGGAGAGCACAATCTCAAATTACTTAATATTATACCTGTTCAGTTTATTATTTTTTTAACTTTGTATCACTGACTACTAAAGTCCCTTAATCCATTTTACTTCCCTCTGATTTTCCTATTTACAACTACTAACTTCCCACAATCATGCTTTTATACAACTCAACTTAGAATGGAAGTGGACAGAACCACAAAAACATGGTGTAACTGTTTTTGTTTTATTACAGGCTACTGAGATAATTCAAAGATTTGTATCATAAAAAGTAGCAACCTTCTAGAGGACAGCTGAGGAGCAGGGCAAACAAATATTTGCAATGCATGGAGCTTATTTAGACTGCATATTAGAAAGGCACTGTCTCAAAAAAAAACAACCCACCTTCTTACTATCAAGGCATTAACTATAAACGTAGAGGAACAGGTAGCTAGAACCAGAATTGAGTGAGAAGCATGTAAAAGTAGAAAATTATAAAGTTTCAGCAATCCAGTCCTTGGAGTCAATAAATACTTGAGTGATAAAGGAATGAAAATTCCTATATTCTATTATTTTTTCTATTTATTTCTTAACAAAAACCCTTTTTTGTTTAATTAAGTAACAGTTCTGAATTCAGGATTCTAGAGTACAGTAATATTTATTTTTAACAATTTAAAAAGAAACAGATGGAAACCAGAATGTAATTTCAAATGCAAAAGGTTCCAAATCAACATTTCCATGATCACTAGACAGCCATAGATATCTTTCAGCATTCTCCATTTGCAAAAATATAACTGGTACAGTCTTGTCTTGCCATGTGTTTGACTGACTAAATTTTGGAATCCCAACCTTGTATCTAGTATTAGGACATTTATAGCTCCTACTACCTGTAAATGGAGTCTAGGATTTCAAAGAATAATAACCAGTATATATCTGAAGATCATATACTGAACTGTGAGTTCTACAAAACTTAAGAGCCACTGGAAGTATATTTTTTTAAAAATCCCCCCAAAACTGCTATGATACAATCCATAAAATAATTTGTATTATTTTAGATTTGGTAAACTTACAATACTGCATCGTGCAACAAGGCAAGATTGTGATGTAGGAAAGTTTTCTGCTGGGTTACGTATCCCACCACAGTAAAGCCATTAAATTCAGTTGAGCTATCACCCATCTAAAGACTCAGAGGATTATAGTCTAAGCCTGTAAATTTTTACTAAACCAGGAGTTAAGATGGTGAGAAACCCAATGTGCTGTACTCTTAACGACTCTAAGTTCTGATTCTGTATGTCTTTATTCATCATTTTAAAATTGGGCATAATTGGAAAAAGTCTAGATAATAACAGCAAAGCAAAGACGCTGGTGGTTTTTATCCTTCTGGTGTAAAATTAGGCATCATTGAAAAAAGTCTGGATAATAACAGCAAAGCAAAGACGCTGGTGGTTTTTATCCTTCTGGTGTAAAACCTGAAGACTTCTCCTCTCCTGCCAGCATGGTAAAATGCACAAGGTTACATATTCAGACACAGAATAGTGGAACAGTTCCAATTAGACACTGCACAGCTCCTATCTGCTATTCAAATTCAATTCAGTTATTTATCTGCCATCACCATTTCTCTATTCTTTCCAAAAGTATCCAATGTTCCAAATGAATTAACCCTTATGTAATCTGGCTGTAAGTATCACTGAAGGAAAGGAAACAGGAGATTTAATTAATGGAGCATTTTCTTCTGTATAGCTGGAAACTCTGGTTTCTCTTCAGATTGTATAATTGTGTGCTCTCTGAATGGTATTTGTCAGTTTGATCAGCAGACTGTTGTGTGACCACCAGCCGCACAGGTTGGCACTAACACTGTGTTTTAAATAGAAGGTGGTGGATTTTAAATTTAATGCCAAGGGCCTGAAGAGTCTGGGCTAAGACTCTCTACTGTGGAACTCTAAATCTAAATAAAGAAACACAATGAAAAACCACATATCCATTAAAAGAGTTTCCAAAAGCTACCAAACAAATCTGATTCTGTATCAAGCATGTGCAAAAGATATTTATTTATTTGTTTGTTTGTTAGTTATTTGGATTTATCCAATATATTTGTTATTTATTTGTTTTTGCCTCCTTTTCACTAAGCTCTATTCAGACAGATACTGGCATACAGAGACCGCATCTGAATTCACATCTGAATCAAGATCCAATCAAACTACAATCTAACCTTCCTCTAAATAATATGTCCAATTTTAAATATTCCTACCACTTGTTGCAGCATCAAAAAGCTTTCATCTTAGGTTTCTCTTCAAAAACGTAAGCCCTTATAACTAAGCTTAAAGTTGCAGCCTACATCAGACTGAATACCACAAGATTTACTTCTGGTAAACATGCACAGGACCACTGTAATGATGTTGAGAAATTAAAGTACTCTCCACTACATAACCAACAGTCAATTAAAGGATATGTTTCCATTATAGGGAAATCTTCAAGCAACTTGTAACTATCATCTGCAATACAGCATAGAAATTATAAGCCTAACTTGTAATGCTTACCTTCAAAAAATGAAATATATACCCAATCTTGAAACATCTTACTCTTCTTCCTCCTCCCTCCCTCCCTCTCTTTACAATTCTGACTCTTTAACATCATAACCACCCACAGGGCTATATGTCGATGATTTATCATCGACATATAGATATATCATATATATATATATCGACATATAGATTTATCAGTCAGACTTTGTCAGCTCCTCCACTGCTGCTTCCAGGAAAGAAATGACACAATAATACATGTCTCTCTTTTGGTTTTCCTAAATATACTTCCCTAAGAAGCTGAAACAATTAACCAGCAATAAGTAGAACAACAACTAGAAATTACTTCTCCTTATCAAGGAGCTAAACAGATTAACATATTGCCTAAAAACAAAGAAAAGTCACACTGGATCAGATTATCTAGCCCAGCATTCTATCTTCACAGAGGTCTACAAAATGCTCTGGAGAAGGCACAAGCAGAACATGACCCCAACAGCATTTTCCCATTTCTGCCCCTATAGTACTGGAGATAAAATCTGTATCCATCATACTAGGGTAGGTAGCTTACCCTCCATGGAGTGGGCTAATCACTTTTTCAAACTGTCTAGGAGGAGCTATATCTTACATCTTGTAATAACACATTCCAGTTCAAACATGTGCTGTTTGAAGCAGCAGTTCCTTCGTCTGACCAGAATTTCTCACATTCAGTTTCACTGGATGATCCCAAAGTTCTAGTATTATGAAGTAGTGAACACCCTTTGCAAAAATCCAAATTGACTTTTATTGACCTGCTAGAACACGCTGCTGGGCCCAATGTTGACTCTGCATTAGAATGAATACTGACAGCCTGCCTGAGATATTATTATTTTCCAACACTGTATCTGTCATCCTATAGTCAGTCTAACAATCCATATGAGAAAAGGACCTCTTAGGTAGCTCCCATCTGCAACAAGTCACCAAATCTTCTAGAAAACATGTATTCCTCAATTTTTCCTAATGGGTACATACTTTATGTACAAATGGTTTAAGGATTTTGCAAATTCCTCTACCAGCCTTCTTGCTGTTTCCTTAGCATCATGTTCAAAGGCATGCAGAGATCTCATTCCAGTCTGCCATGCAATCCTGTTTGTTTAAATTATCTTCTCCCCTACCTGCCGGAGGATTTGCAAGTAACATGTGATAGTGCTGGACTGGAAACTGAGTTCTGTAATTTTGCCTATGCACACCAAGTAGATTATTGGTGTTTGGCATCTGGGCTTCTTTCAGGCAAGATGTGGTGTGCAGGTTTTATATTATTTCAAAGTGTAGCCCCAGCACCATACACACACCAATAAGGGCTAGCAATATTGTGTCAGCCCCAAGACCATCTAGGCTAGGACTTCGGTACTACTACCAATTCAATATGCAACTAACATAACTTTTATTTAAGCCTAGGTACAAATTATCATTGTAATCTCATTCTAATATTAAATCAATACTCAATATCATGGCCTGAGTAACCAGCAGCCTGTAGTGTTCAAATTTAGTTAATATCAAATAATCTCCAAACAAGTATGTTTCTAATATCACAAAGTTTCTGTAAATAAATACAGGAAGACACAAGGAAGTGCCTTCCAGCCACACTCAATGCACATTTCAACCCATTAAGTAATTTCATCAGTGTTAAAAAAGTATGTTCAGATTCAAGGATATTAAACAGCAGAATTGCTGACAATGCTCCTCATGATTTTTCCCAAGAGCTGCATCTATTATAAGCACAAAAATGTGGGGCCATTTGTTTCAAATCTAGAAATGGTGAAGCAAGTTCAGCAAAGCATGAGAAGGCCCCTCTGTATAATCTGGCAGCAATGCCAACACACACTTATTAAAGATACAAACTCCATTTTATCACCAACCAGTCCTGTTCTTCAACCTGAGTGAAACAACCTAGGAACTGGAAAAACTTGCAACCTCAGCCAAGCACAGGGATGTTACTCTTACTTACAAGGGAAAAAACTGAGAGGAAGGAGGGGAAAGGGCCTGAGACTTGTAGAAATGTTTGCAAGAGCGGACTGACAGTATGAAATGGAGCTCTCTCCAGATAAACAGGGCCACCTTACTACACTTTGTGACTTCTAATGCTGCACACATCTAAGGTGGATTTCTTTTCAAGATGCCAGGAACCTGCCTTTCCTGTTCAGAAGCAGCAAGATCTCTGGAAGTTGCGGGCTCAGGCCCCACCTTGTTGCCTGTTGGCTAGCCATCTCATTCAGCCCATTGATGAAATGCACACCTCAATGGGAACTTTCAAAATTTGTTCCTGGTTTTCCCCTCCCACTCCTCCAAAGCAGAGTCCACACACCCCAAAAGCCTCCCAACATGAAGTTATATTCTCTGCACTTCCTCTATTTCTTTCACCTCCCCCTCCACAATCCAACTTGCAACTATCTTCTGAGAGCAGAACTTGCATCCCTACCCACCAATTCAAGAAGATGAAAAAAATCGAAAATGCATAAGGGAAATAGCAAGTTCTTTACCAAAGGATTGCTCACACACACACAGAGCACACATATATATCTATCCAATCCAAGCCATTAATGCGAAATCTTCCAGCATTCATTGGAGCCCCTGTTGCCTTTCTATCTTGCATAGCTACTTATAAATCCTCACCTGGATCCGGGACGTACTGCTACAGCAGCATGAGATCCACTGCTGGGGAGAAGCCATTGGAAAGTGCTGCCACCTCCACCACCACCGATCATTCCAAGCACCCCGGGAGTCCCGCATCCACCGAAACCCAGAGGCTTACCTGAGGAGAACTGCCGGGGCGCTGCAGATGTAGCGGGGCAGGGAAAAGGTGGGAGAACGCAGGACAGAAACTCAGAACATCTCTGCCCGCGGGCGCCTTACTCCAACCCAGCCATGGGGAGAGAAAAGTTCAAAATGAAAATAATAAAAGACAGAAGCCGGGTTGCAACTGGACGAGGCAGGAGTGGAGTGAGGGGGCCGCCGAGAGGCCTAGCTATGCGAATGGCAGCAGGAGGAAACAGGAAGGCTTCGGTGGAAAGGAGGAAGCCCGTCCTTTGTTTGCCAGGTTTTCCCTGAACAATGGCTGCTCCTGCTGCTGTCTCAGGCCCTCTGTTGGGGTATGGAGGAGGCTCTGCTATTGCACACTCGCTCGCTCTCGCGTACACGCGCGCACACACCTCCCTGTGCCTTTCAGAAAGAGGCCCAGAAGCTATCCAAGGAGGAGGACCTTCCTCCCTCCTCCCACTTTTCTCCCCCGCTCCAGGGGCTGCTCTGATCGCAGGAAAGAGGGAGGAGGGATCTGCTATGCCGAGGCTGAGAAAAACAAAAGGGAGAGACAGAGTCCGACAGAAAGAGGTAAATCCCCGAGGCGGAAGGGAGACAACGCAGCGGAAAGGCCAGAGGAGAGAAGGCAAGGGCGGGAGGTGATGCCAGCCCTGGAAAGGGGAAAAGCTTCCTGTTCTAAAAGTACGCACAGCTGCCTTGTAAAACAGATCTCGCAACTAGGAAGAGACCAAGCTTCCCCACCTTGGAAGAAACTCTTGGGCTGCCCCCCGCCAAAGAAAACCGCGGTCCAAGCAGGATGGAAAAGCTTCACAGTGCGCGCTGTATTTTGGAGCCTGAAAATACCCTGAAGGAAACAGAACTTTGCCACATCTGGGTGTTCTCTTGTCCTATGTCACTGCACAAAATAAAGCCAGTTTTGACTCAGTTACAAGGGTGGGGAGGGGGAATGAGATGAACTTGTTTCAAGACCACATTTGTACTACGGAGCTTCATACCAGAAAACACTGCAAAAAACAATTCAGAAGAATATGTTCTAGCAAGCAAATCCCTCTGAGTTTAGTGGGAATTACTTCCAAGTAAACAAGATGAAAACCTGGCTGAAATTGGTAGGCTCATTACCCACATAAAAATAGAAAGCTGGTTCTATGAAAACTGAGCTGGGGGAGAGAACTGTGGCAAACTAGTATCTGATCACCCCGGGGGGCCTTTATGTGTGGAGGTTTTGGTTTAGAATGGGCCAGGAGCTTGCATAACAGCAACAAAAAATCATGATTTTATCCAGTTACACACAGACTGGATACCAATGTGCTGAGGCATTTTAGGAACATTTGGTTGCACACCAGGAGTCCAACACACGGATCTGATGAGATGAAGTCTTACATAGCTCTGCCCTCCAATAAAGGACAAGGGATTCAGAAGAAACTACCTGAGAGATAAGCTCCCTGCTATCTCCCCCAAATCTGATCTGTCTCACTGAGATGACTGCTGTACAATATCTAGTAGTGTTTGCCCTGCACTAGGCTCCACTTTGCAATCCACTTTCAGAGCTAGAGACTGAGTTGCCAATTTTCATACATATCACCCACACGACCTTTCCCAAGCTGGTGTCCTCAGATTATTTTTAGACTACAATTTGTAGACTTCCTAATCAGCATGTGAATGATATACAGAAATACAACTGGTGAAGTATAGGGTTACTAGAATGGTTAAAGCTGCTCTTTTGAATCTTTGCATGTAATATAGAGGCCAACAAGATAGGGCCATTGTCAGGAAGTTACAAACTTAGTCTACAACTAAGGCCTAGAATCTGTCATGTATATATGAGTGTATGTGAGCATAGACTGCTTGCCTTTTCCTATTAAATATCATGAACACATCTAGGATAAGATATTTTTAACACAGTAGTGAGACCTGTAAGTGTGTGTGTTCACACCTCCCCCTTTAGAAATCAATTCAACTAGTCTTTCTGGACTATTAACATTAACAAAACCACCCTGTCCCTTCCACAGCTAGTGGCGCCGCCCTGAGATATCAACATTTTACAAGTTCAGTTCCCAGTAAACAGGATGTCAACAAGGACTTGATGGCACATAATCAAGAGACCTGAAGCAAGGCATAAAATGTAGTGCTACCTGGAAATTAGAGATACTACCAGGTTTTCCGTATTTGTTCTATTAACACTCCATATTTTATGGAACTGTCATATTATAAAATAAAAGACTTGTAAATGCTTTGTTAAATTAAAATTGATAATATGCAACTGACAAATCACACTTTTTCTTGAGAATTCTGTTGCATTGAGTAACTTACAAACTTACTTCTTAAACCACAGTTTGGTGTTTTCCAGCAAAGAATAGCATTTTAAGATGTACATCATGTAAAATGAGACCAATCTTAAAACAAGACAGTTTCTCTACAGAGGAAAATAGCAAATCAGAGGTGTATAGTTGCTCTACAAAAGTGCAAATAAATAGAGCAGAGCTTTCCAAACTCTGTTGTGACACAAAAGTGTGTTGCCACAAACAGTCTGGTGTGTCGCCACACAACCCGGAAGCGCTGATCATCATCAGCGCTTCCGGGTTTTCCCGCGGCGACGCGCAAAAACCCAACAGCAGCAGCAGCGCTTCCGGGTTTTTGTGAGCTGCCGCAACGGCGGCACTTCCGGGTTTTCCCGCGGCGACACACCAACGGCGGTTGGTGTGTCGCCGCGGAAAAACTTTGGAAAGCCCTGAAATAGAGCAATAGGTTTACATCTGTTTTAAAATACTGTGAACTTTTAAACTACTGTAATGTATTTCTAGCTTTACTGTAATAAAGCAAACCACAGACATCCAATACAAATTATAAAAAATAAGTGAAAAGATGAAACATTTAGTGATGTCAAGGCACAAATCCCATATTTTCATCCTTGCATCTTAATGTCAGACACAAAGTCAAGTGTTTTGCATAGCAACCCTATAATGAAAGTTTTATCATTTGCCCCCACTGCCCCCCCAAGTATGCCTATGAAACAAAACTTCAAATTATAGAAGGCAAAAAATCCTTGATTAGCTTAAAGTATTGGAGACCACAACGAGAATGATCATATTCTCATCAAATACTCAGTTCAAAGGCCAGCAAACATGGCATTTTAAACGCTAGCTCAAAGGACAACAAAACAAAAGAAGAAAGCATAGGGCTGCAGGAGAATTTACTCTATGTACTCTGAGCAACTGCATTTATGACTACAACTGAAAGTCTGCACATCTGTTTTCTTTTTCATAGAAGGAATTGGAGCTTGGATTTTATGTGCTGAAAATTCCGTACCATACACACATATACACACACACAATTTGGCCAAAGTACTACATGTCAAACTACTACTGGGACAAATCAAGACTATGCTTTGGAACAATAGAGCAACAGGAATGGTTCTAATTATCAGATCTAAGCCTCAGAATTCAGATCACAATTTTTCCAAGACTCAATTGGTTTCAGTGAGCAACCAGCCAAATTTGGGTCTGTAATATATAAAAACAACCTTACGGGGTCAGTGCATCTAGCTTTTTATTCCGTGACAAGTACCAGTTTCAGATGCATCAGATTAAGAAGAGGCAATATAACCCCAAATTCCATTTTTCTGCCTCCCTCTGGAGTCCTCTCCAAGTATGGATCAGATTTTGGTGGTATAGTGCCAAAAGTCAGTGTCATTTATTATGGAAAGTTAATAAAACTATTGTATAAGCCCCTAGAATAGCTTTCATTATTTTTAAAAATAAAACAAAGAAAATCATTCAGAACATCCCCGTAGGGGTAAAAAAAGAAAAAAATATCACAAACATAATGCAGGCTGCCTACTTTGTATCATTATTCTGCAGACTGCAGTCTCCCCATCCCACCTCCCAAAAACACATCAGCCCTAAGGAAAGTCTAAAACATTGCATTCAATTATACACCCCGTCTGTCATTCATTTTAAAAATCTGGTTCTCTCAACCTCAAAACATCAACTAAATTCACACAACATGTTAACTCAGAGTTAATAATTGTTTATTGAATTAAGTTATTTCCCTGGGTTTGTAAAGTACACTGAGCCACAAACTATCTAACCACTTTTTAGCTTAGCATGTTGTGAGAACCCAGCCATCCTAGGCAAAATATTCAAACTATCTTGTTAACGACTCTTGAGTCTTATTTTTCTGCAAAAAACCCAAAACCCAATAGTCTACGCCTTGTTTGAAATTGCAAAATTGAAGTAGGCAACTTGGTACCAGATGATGTGGATTACAGTTCTCACCAGCCCCAACCTGGATGCCCAATGGTCAGCACCATGGGAGTTTGAATCCAAAACATCAAGCCTATTGCTTAACAAAATAAAGAATGTTTTCCACCATAATGTTATGGGATCATGTTTTCAAACATTTTCATATTCATTCATTCATTCATTCATTCATCAAATTTATATAGCCGCCCATCTCACAAACAAGCGACTCTGGGTGGCATACAAAGAGCTAAAAACAATAAATACATTAAAAATATTAAAACCACAAAGAATAAAAGACAAAGGGATGTTAAAAATAAGGGAGCCACCTCACTAGTTCACCCGTCCCCTGGGATCCCCAGGCCTGCTGGCATAACCAAGTCTTGAAGGACCTCCAGAAGCTCAACGGTGAAGAGGCCAACCTCACCTCAGGGGAGATAAGATTCCACAATGCAGGGGCCACACCAGAAAAGGGCCTGCCAAATGTAGCTCCCTAGGCGACGGAACCCATAACATACCCACCCTGCTGGATCTGGTAGGACGGGCAGATGAAATCGGGGAGAGGTGGCCCCTCAAATAACCCAGTCCCATGCCATGAAGGGCTTTAAAGGTCAACACCAGCACCTTGAATTAGACCCAAAAACAAACTGGTAACCAATGCAGCTTGCAAAGCAGAGGTGTAATGTGTGTTCTACCAGAAACACACATAACTCCTTGCGCCGCTGCATTTTGCACCAGCTGAACTTTCCAGATACTCTTCAAGGGCAGCCCCATGATACTAGCTGATCATCTCATATGGTAGGATATAAAAATAAACTAAATATTCTGCATAACACCCAGATACTGCAGAGAGCTGGTTAAGCTCAAGAGAGAAGACTAGGAAAATAACCAAGGTTATATAGCTGGGATGAAAAGCTATAGCTTGCACCATATTCTCAGATCAAGAGGAACAGAGAATTTTAGCATAGTAAACAAAGGCAGTATTAGACTCACTCTCCCTGATTGCTCCTATGCTATTAAAAGAAATGCAAAACAGTGTATCTTTTTTAATCTCTAAAGTTAAGCTGACCCAAATTTAAAAGGCTATCAGCAGCCTTTTTACCAATTTGGGTTTGCGGAAAATACTTGTTACAAGTAGATGTACAGCAACAGGGTTAATGTTCCTTCTTGCAATAACACAGAGACTATGGATCTGTCATTTGGCATGACCAGCTGCTATGGCTGCATTGATGATAACCGGGAAGTGTTGGTCCAGTTATGGTTCACTATGATGGCAGAGACATGAGTCATCATTCCCCAAATGCTGGGCAGCACACTTTGTGACAGAATGCTGAATAGTCATGGAGAACAAAAAGGACCAGTTACAAACCAGTTTTTCAGATAAACCCAAAGTCCAGTGATGACAATGACAATATAATTTGCAATAACCCTTTCTGAAGAAAATCATTCCTCCCTCATGGAATTTGCTGGTGTTGTTCTAATACTGCATAGTGATAAGTGCCAATGAGATAAGTAAGGGAAATGAAATATCTCAGTATAGAGGTATTGATGATAAGTATTTCTTAATCTAGTATCTATTCAAAATTCATGCTTCCTAATTAAAGGGAAATCTAGTTCTTTGTTGTAAAGATATTAGAAATCTAATTATATATTGCAGAGTACTACAGAAAAAGAGCTTGTAACATCTGTGTTACAAATCCTTTCTCTCTCCTCTCCACATCTATGTTGATATCATACTGAGAAGGATATCCAAGTTAACCTAAACACCAATATTGATTTGCTAGAACTGATTACTGGAAAATGAAATATTAAAACAAATTACAACACCCCTAATGCTAGAAACAAAAGTTACAGTTACTGTGGCATTTCTAATTTGCAAACTATGTCATAGGCTTTATTGAGTTTGCTATCAAAATAACCCTGTGAAGCATATTAATATTTTATACAAATAGGACTGAGACTGAGTATTTCTTGATCAACGGTTCCATGGCAGAGATGGGATAAATCAAGATTTCCCAAATCAAATAGATCTCTTATTTCAGTATGTTATCTTTCAGATAAAAATACTTTCCCCAAATACCCTAGATACCACATCTCATCAGCAGTGTTGCAGTAACAGAGAATATATATATATATATTTCCATGTCTCTAGGAAATGAATGAGATGAACAGGTTCTCCAGCAGAGCACACAGTTAGAGGTAAAGTGATTCGTGTTAGTTTGGCATTGTGGTAAAAGATAATTATCTTCACCCCTTCAGTATAGCTAAAACCAACATCCAGATATTCTTCTGGAGGTGTTCAGGAAAATGAAAAAGCTCCTGATAGGCCAGACCTGGAAGGATTTGGTCAACTATTGTATTTTAAGGAGCTTTAATCTGTGTACTACTTCTCTCTTCAATTCTAGAAGCAGCACATGGAAAATGGAAAATATGTACTGTACATGCACCTGGATGGATCTTATTCTCTACCCTTTCTTCAATCTGCTGCCTTGCAGATAGCAGCTTTAAACTCCCATTATTTCTAGCCTACAAGACTAAAAGCCATTCTGTTGGGAATTCTGAAAGTCATGGCCTAAAACGACCAGTTACCAAGCTGAGGAGAGCTTTGCAAAGGCATCCTAGATATACAGCAGTCTTGCGAAATATTCCCAGCTTCAGCTGTGTGTCTTAGAAGCAGACCCACCGAGATGCAGCAACTCCAGCTGATTCTGCCCATGGTCAGGTTAATAATTTAAGATGCACTGGGTGAATACTGAAATGGATTGGGATGCAGCTGGCAAAAGTCCCATTTAGTCCCCAGTGGGAGGTACTGAGATATTCCTCCCCCAAATTCTGTATTTAGAAATCCTACAGTACCATCCTCCCCAGCTCACCCCCCTTTTTATACCAGCAGCTTTCTTTTCAGTCCTATTGTGTGTCCTGGTTCATCAGGCTTTTTACTGCACACTGTGCAGCTAGCACTGCTGCTCTGGGAGACGTAAATCACATGGACACAGCTTTATGGCCATTGATCCAACCACGTGGCAGTGGATGCCACTCTCAGACAAGCAGCATTTCCTCTCGTTGTAAGAGACACAGCTGTTCAGAAACTCAAGCCTTTTTTGCAGGTGCCCCCCTCCACTTGCTAAGATTGGAATGGCAGTGGGGTAGGATATGTTGGGAAATATGAAGAATGCAGACTGGATTAAATTTGCAACCCATGTGCACAGAATTCAGACTTGAATGCATTGGGAATGCAAGGTTTTCTGGAGCTTAATTTCTACAAAAAGCACCAAAGCAGGTATCAGACTGCCCAGCAAATCCTTACACTTGCTATCCAGCATTTCTTATCATTCTGTATGTGCATGAGGGAGAGCACACCCATCTCTGAAACAGGCAGCCTGCTCTGTGACTTACTAGCCTAATAAATTGGAAGGAGGGGGAACTCTGCACGCTGCAGAGGCCACTGCTGAGCAGGTGCTTCCTGTCACTTGTTTCAGGAAGTTAAGTGCTTTCTTCAGACCTTGCTGAACTGGACCCTTGATTTTCCTCCTCTAAATCAAGTTCTGGGGCCAAAGATTCTGACTTGCTGACATTGTGCTATCTTCATTCAAGACGTTTCCAGGAGACCTTTGCTCCAGACCCTGTCTGTTCTGCAGTTCTCAGGTTCACAAGAACTTATGCTGCAAACGCTGCAAAGTCGATTGCCATGGCCACATGAGAACATATGGTTTCTTTTCTCTTTTCTCTCTTCTTTTTTTTTAAAGTAAAGGCTCAGTGAAGGGTCACATTCACAAACAGCTTTATCTCCAGGTGGATTTTATTAGGTTACAAAAGCAATTCATTTTATGTCCAAGCTATTTTTACTCAAAACTTTTCATTGCTCTGGAGGCATATTTAACTAAAGGGACCTGAAGTAGTTTGATCTCTTCTGTTCCTTTTCTAAAGAACAGTATCAGGACTGTATTTCCTCAAAGTTGACTAAGCCAACAAAATTATCCAACCTCAGTAATATTATGTGATAGCGATTTGTTTTTTCTTTTTAAGATTTTTTATCCCGCCTTTATTATTTTTATAAATAACTCAAGGCGGGGAACATACCTCATACTCCTTCCTCCTCCTATCTTCCCCACAACAGCAACCCTGTGAGGTCAGTTGGACTGAGAGTGAGTGACTGGCCCAAAGTCACCCAGCCGGCTTTCACACCTAAGGCGGAACTAGAACTCTCAGTCTCCTGGTTTCTAGCCCGTTGCCTTAACCACTAGACCAAAGTCCCATCTAAAGATGTGGAAGTCTTGGTTTTTGTTTATTTCATCCTTAAATTCCCTAGTTAAATTCTGCTCTGAATTCTGAGACTTCCTGTCACACTTAAAATGATAGTCTTTAATAGCTATCAACTAGTTTTAGAAGATATTCTCAGGATAGGTCTAATCTGTCTTCACAGTTCCTGTGCTTGTGCTGAATTTAACTTATTTCTTATTACATTTATATACCACCTTTTCTCTGAAAGCTCAAGGTAGCCTTGGAAGGGAAGGGGTTCCTCTCTAATTTTACCTTCATAACCACCTTTTGAAATAGATTGAGTTAAGAGAATAACTCACCCCCAAATCACCCTGTGAGCGCTAAGATCAAGTTTGGACTTGAACCTGGGTCACCCAAGTCCAACTTCAACACCTTAATTACTACAGCACATCAGTACATGGAGTTGTGAAATGTATAAAGTCCAGAACACAATCTTCATATTATTTGTAAATGCCAGTGCAGTATCCCTGAAAGATACCTGGCAAAAGCAGTCTTCCTCAGTTTGGTCTTAAGGTCTTTTAGCTAGGAATTCTACAATCTGCAACACATCAAAGGATACAAGAGTGGGGAAGGCTGGACCAGAGTGTTTCTGAAAAAAACAAACTAGATCTAGGGTATAGTAAGAGATATAAGATAAAGTTGTCATGATACTATTGTGATCAGAACACTTGAAAGCATTTTGCCCTAATTTGCAATGGTCACCATTTCCTGCTGTAATATCCATTAATGTTTCTATTATTATCTAAGATAGATAATATCTGGTTTGAGATGGGCGGCTATATAAATTGATTGATTGATTGATTGATTGATTGAATGAATGAATGAATGAATGAATGAATGAATTCTGTAACTTTAGCCTCCCTGCAATCATATTGCTTCAGTAACTGTACTGTGCTATATGTGAGAACTGCTTATAATAATTATCAATAGCTAACTGCCCAGATGCTTAATTCAGACTGATGAAGGCTGATAACTGATTTACCCATCAAAAACAGTTCACAGAATCATAGAATTGTGAAGCGGAAGGGACCACAAGGACCGAGTCCAACTCTCTGCAATGTGCAGAAATGCCAATCAAACCATCCAGGAGAGGTGGCTGTCTAGGCTCTTCAAAACCTCAAAGGTAGCATCTAAGGAAATCTTAACAAATGGCTTAAATCTGGATGGGGCAGTTCAGCCCTGGATCTTGAACTTTTCAACATTTTTTATCATGAGTTGGAAAATCGGTACATTCCAGATGACATAAAATTGGGTGACATAGCCAATACTTTAGAAAACTGAAATAAAATTCAGAACAATTATGAAACACAATTTCAGGCTGCATTAGCAGAAGTATAACTTCCAAATCACGGGAAGTAAGAGTGTCATTTTATTCTATATTCATCACATTTCATTTGAGTACTGTATCCAGATCTGCATACATTTTAAAAAGATTCAGATAAATTAGAGCAGAATCAGAAAAGGACCACTAGGAGGATCAGGAGACTACAAACTAATCCTATGAACAGAGAGTGAATAAACTGGGAATATTTACCTTTGATGAGAGAGGACTGAAGGGAAAGATGACAGCATTCTTCAAATACCTGAAAGGATGTTACACAGAAGAAGATCCCAACCTGTTCTTCACCATTTCAGAGTACAGGATTCAGAACAATGATGAATTTAAGTTACATGAACACACATCTCAGTCTAACTTCCTATTAGTAAGAGCAGTTCAAAAATGGAACACATTGTTCAGGGAGGTGGAAGGTTCCCTTTCACTGGATACATTCAGCCAAATACTAGTCAGTCATCTGCCAGACATGGTTTCATTACAATTGCTGCACTCAGCTGATGAAGATGGACTTGATGGCTTAAATGTCCCAACTCTATGTTTTTTATAATTAAACTATGATGCACAAGAGAAAAACTATGGATGCACAAACCACTGTGCGCATGGAATATTCCATGCATAGATCAGGCAGTACTGAATGGCCCCTGCATGGAATGAAAGAAATATGTTTTGTCTGTGTCTGGACCAAGAACATGATTGCGATGCAGCAATGAAAAGGAAGGCCAACAGCATGTGGTGGTGAAAAATGCAGCAGGTGGTCATGTGAGTGTGGGGTAGCAACAGTGGGGAAGAAGGCACACAGCAAAGGGGAAGTAAAGCAGGTATGTTGGGCAGGTGCAGGTGGCAGGGAAAGAAAGTATACTATAGTGCAGAGGTAAGTGTGTTTGGCATTTGGGTGCAAAGTGGTAGCAGCAGGGAAAGATGGTGCAAGGAAGGCCAGGTGAGTATGCCATGCTTGAATTCAAGTGCAGTGGTAGGTGAGGGGAGGTAAAGGAAGGAGCTGGAAAAATCAGCAGTTAAGCTGGTGTCCAGGCCATGTGGAGGAGGAGGGCAAAGAGGGTTAACGTTCTTCAGGATTTGCTCTGCTGAAATCTGAATCAATGTAAAAGATAGGGGTTTTGCTTTGTCCAAACCATGAGCCACCCAGAATGGTCAGGTTGAGGTTCCAAGGGACAGTGTCTTTGCTATATTCATAGAGTGACACACATTTTTTCCTTCATACACAATGCTAGGGAAAAACCTAAAGTTCATGTGGTTCTTCTAGAATAGTTTGCCAGGGTAATCTACTCAAAGCTACAGAAAAAGTATATACCCTGAAGATATTTTGTTGGACAAAATACCATTTATGCAGCACAATGTCACTCACAACCTCTATGTAATGTTCCACTTCAGTGGCTTCTGGCAAACCCATCATTTCTGCATTTCCGTAACCTGCTGGTTTCATGTTACTTCAATGCAATGGGAATCCTATTTCTGGCAGAAATAGGGCAAAAAGAACTCCTGGAACAGGGCAAACACAGGTATTTCATAACTCTTCAAACCAGCTGCTGCCACCAGTAAGGTGAGAAAGCCATAAACAGGTCTACAAATACCTAGGCCAGAGCTTTCCAAACTTTTCATGTTGGTGACACACTTTTTAGACATGCATCATTTCGCGACACACTCTTACAGCAGGGCATCATTTCACGACACACTCTTACAGCAGGGCACACAGCAGGCACTAGGACCTGCACAGAATCACAGCAGGTTTGGAGGCAGCAAGGCACAAGGCAAGTACTAGGACCTGTGCGGAATCCTGGCAGGGCTCGCAGCCGTGACACACAGTTTGGAAAGCTATGACCTAGGCACTTTTCATCTATGAAGATTTTAGAAAAAACCAAAGCCAGGGAGATGACCAAATTCCCCAATTATATCTTTAATTAGGAACAAAGGAACCAGAAGATAGGATCAAAGAGAAGAGGGATAAGCATGTTGGAAAGAAATGTGTGTTTGGGGTTGTGGGGGACGAAATATAACATAGTAAAAGAATTACCAAGAAACCATCACAGCCATTTTTGAAACTAAGAAGGTTTATAAATCCATAATCCCACATTTTTTCCAATCCTGATCTTTTTACCCTACATGCTTCCACTGAAGATAAAGCATAACTGAACATTGCTTTAAAAGTTTTGTATTCTTATAACCCACTGAGCCACAGACTAGCTAACTACATTATACCCAAGCATGTTGTACTACTTCAGTCAATATGGTTAGTTTACATACCACAAAACTGAATGGGTAAATCATGGTTGAATTAAACTATAGTTAAAAACTGTGAACAAACATTTACCAATATATCCCTCCATCTCAGCTGTTGCCTGGAGAACATGCACTATGACACATAAAAACAATAGCCCAGCCCTTCCCATTCTGGCACTTTCAAGATGGACTACATCTCATGGAATTCCCAACACACATGTTGGAAGCTATAGTCCAACACATCTGGAAGGTGTCAGCCAGGGTAATATTGTGCAAGGATCCTTGTACAATGTTGGCAACCGCAAAAAACAATCACATACCCACTGCATATCAATATAAGTTTCTCTATAGAATTGTAAAATTCTGATAAGGTTAAAAGAGTTGATGCTATCACTTGAACAAATTAAGCCATGATTGGCAGGAATTCTGGGAGATGCAATTCTATCTTCCAACACAGAGGGTGCTACGCTAGGAAAGGCTGATGTAAAACAAGTTGTTTCCCCAAAAGAACCCATTACGTAAACAGGCAACTGGTCACCTTTGCATGGATTAAAGGAGAAAGGGTTTCTTGCCAACCCATGGGATAAAGCTCAGAGAAGGGAAGAAAATCAATGCTTCATAAATTCAGAAGGGGGACTGTGAAAGTAAAAAATGGGAAGGGCAACAAAGCCACAAATAACTGCAAAACAGTGACCAAGGTTGCTATTTTTAAGTCTTTTCCATAATAAAAAAATTTGGGCTAACTGAAGCAAACCAAAGGACTGGGTTTCTATGGCACCTAAATAAAGGAAGCCCTTTCCCATCTCATTTTAATCCCTATTTTAATTTTAAACAGACTGCATTGCAAATGCACACATAACAAACACACCAGGCTGCAGAAATTGGAGGACGACACTGATGGCATCCTAGCTGCTATTCATCAACCACCGATCTCCTTGCCACTCTTGCTGCAGTGTCACAGGCTGCCAGATAGAGTAATGATCTGAGAATCCGAAGACCACAATAGTTAGCCAGTTACAGGGAGATGGGGTAATGGTAGCAGCTCAGCTTAATCCAGCCAGTCCATAAAGGAAAGCCACCGGACTGCATAGCTGTAGGTGCTGGACAGGTAGCCATGAGAATTCTTCGTGTATATGTAAGTACCATCACTGCTTGATGGGATAACAGCATAAGTTGCATAGTATGCATATATGCAGAACTGATGGCATCAGCAATTTGCCTGGGTGTACTGTGTGATGTGCATTCCAAAATCTCCCAATCTTTGCTGCTTGCTATACTGGACCCAGTACAAGGTCACTTTCTAAATAGGTCACAACTGGTTTCAGTTTTTCAGCTGTTACCATTTCTCTGCTGAGAATAATTTACAATATTTCTGAAGCAAACAATTTCAGCTAATCAATTTTGCTATATTTCTAATTAACTCTACTATGAAACGAGAAAATGAAAACATAGTATTTTTACAATGGGAAGCTTTAGTTGGATCCCTATGACACAAAGGATGCTGGAACTCTTTGGCAAGAAGCTTGGTATCTGCTGCTGAGTCCTTGCAAGGGGCAGTTTGTGAATTCCAAGCTGGTCAGAAAGTGTTATCAGACACCACCAGTGAAGTCAGCAGGGAGTAGCAGCATCTGCAGCACCAAGATTAGAACTTGCTAAATGTTCCTTCTTGCTTGGACACAGGGTTGGGGGATTAAACAGGAGAAAAAGGAAGAATACTTACTCAGTAGGGAGCTCTCTATTTAACTAGGCAGGATCCCAACAGGGACTGTAAACCAGTCTGGATTGGACTATACTGTCCTCCTGGGACAGAGCTGGCAGGAGAAACTGTATTCCTGGTGCATTCAACATTCCCCTAGGAACCCAGATGCTAGAGCTAATGGAGAATATGGGGCAATGAGTGTGAGCTATTGTGTATGTGTTAATAAAAGTCTGCATTTGTGTGTTTGTGCAAATATATGGGTGTTATATACTAAATATAGGCATTCATAAACACTAGGCATTCCGCAAATAATACAGTAATTTGTGTCTCTGAGTACGAACATTTGTTGTCTTCTGGGGTTCAATCTACATGTTTGAGCATCTGGGCTCTGAGATATGTTTTTAATCTATCTGCAGTTGCATTTTCATATTTTTGTTTTAAATAGTTGCAAAGGTAACTGGTTTCCTAAGTATATACATTTGAATTCTAGATTTCAAGATACTATCCAGACATAACCAGGTTCAGTAGTCATTTCCCAAAGAATGCATACTGATGCATAAAAATAGCCACTTCGATACATCTATTGGTCAGCAGGAGGTGGGTAGCTGTCCTAAAATCTTCCCTATCTTAGCTGCCTTCCACATTATTGTTATTGCTAAATAGATCTCATAATTACCAGCCCTCATAGCCACTGGTCATGTTGGCCTAACATTATGGGAGTTCCAATCGAAGAGAATATTTGTAGCTCAGGGTTGAACTGTGGAGTCCTTGGTGCTCTCTGAGCCTTGTTGTTTTCTTGCAGACATTTCATTGCCAGGCTAGGCAACATCTTCAGTGCGAAAAGGGAATTATGGGAGTTGCCATTCAACATATCTAGAAAGCACCTGACTGGGGAAGACTGCTTTTTCCTAATAACACCTCCATCATGGCAAACCAAATTTAAGGCACCTTTCATGAACAAATGCACTAGGTTTGTTTCACAGAGGACATCTTAATGATCTAGCATTGCTCCCTATCCATCTTTTCTTCTGAGTTTTAGAAAACTAGTGTAATACACTGGTGGTTAAGGAGTTGGAGTAGGAGCAGGAAGACCTAGGTTCTAGTTCACCTTCAGCCACAGCAGCTCACTGGGCGACTTTGAGCCAGCCACACTCTTAGTCCAGCCTACCTCACAGGGTTAATGTTGTGGGGGGGGAAATAGGAGGAGACAGTGCAATTTCAGTCCACCTTCAGCTCCTGAATGAAAAGCAGGATATAAATCAAATAAATCAATAAAACATCTATGTCACATGAGCCATAAATGAGTAGTAAGTTTTTTCTCCCAAGAAGATGAACACGGAGCTCTACAACCTCTCCCAATGTCTCATCAACTGAAAGAAACCACAAATTCTCCTGCAGCTGCCTGATAAGAGCCTTTCCTGTAAGTCCCAAGTGAGTCTCATGCAGAAAATTTGAGGAGCAGGCCTGATTTTCTTCTTGCCACTATTTCCCTGATCTCTTTCTTTGCCCAAGATTACATACATACATACATACATACATACATACATACATACATACATACATTATAATATCCTCAGCTTGCACTACTGTCAGGTCTATGAAAATGACCCTACCAGACCTTTTCCCAAATCCCATAAGATAACAAGACGATGTCAATGTCCAAACTGTATTGTATAACCAGGAGAGCAGTATCTGTTCTTGCTTTAAAAAGGAAAGTAAAAGAAGCATGTAATTACTAAACATTTTACATCTCTTACCCAGTCATTAATAGACATAAACTGTTGTCAAATAAGGAGTCTCTTCTCTAGCATTATATTGACAATATAATCTATTAGTACAATTAATATCTATATTATAATATCAGCATTACTAATATTTGAAATCTCAAGTCAACCTCTCAAATCATAAGAATGTCTTTAGAAACTTTAAGTACCTAAGATACAAGGGACGGGTTTTTTTAAACTTACTTTTTTCTAATCTTTTGACAT
This sequence comes from Charina bottae, assembly GCA_023362775.1. Taxonomy (NCBI): domain Eukaryota; kingdom Metazoa; phylum Chordata; class Lepidosauria; order Squamata; family Charinaidae; genus Charina; species Charina bottae. The sequence continues at coordinate 42,278,405 of JALMGJ010000005.1, read as the reverse complement.
TCTGGCACCACTTTTTAAGGGGGGGTTGTCTGGGGACAAAAGCATTGATTAATCCATCTTAAACTAAAACGTGGCTTTTTAAAGATCAGGTTTTAATTACTATAAGGAGTATACCAGAAAGCCATTTCCACACACTACTTGTCTCAAAGTAATTTTCCCAACAAGAAGTGATTTTATTTTCATTAGCTAAAAGCAACTGTGGTCTCAAATATAACCAAAATGAGAACAAAATATCACCAGTATCACTCATACCGAAATACTGGCTTAATTGGTTACCAGCACTACAGCTCACTGGGGGGGGGGGGGAATGAAAAAATGCTTTAAACTACAGCGGATACAGTAATTCTTTAAACCATGATATTTAAAAGATTTAGAAAACAAACACATTCTCAGTGTTCCAGCAAGATCCTGTATGTTGTACACAAGGCTGGTTTAATACAATTAGATTAGGCATTACTAATCTTATTGCTGTCCCAGTCCTGTAAGAATATTATATATTTTCTGAGTTAAGGAAATCAGTGCTGAGAAGCAAATTTATTCCAGCATCCTCTTTCCCATACCTCAACTTAGTTTATTATCAAAAGCCAGGATTTTATTTCCCCACTATACTGAGTACATACTCACCAGTTACAGAACACTGAAATGCTTCCAGCACTTCACCTATTGGGGATCAAAAGAACTTTGAAAAATGTCTGCCCCCCCCCCCTTTAAAAGAAAAGCTCACATCAACAGTAATTCCACAGCCTTGCATCAATCAGAGAACAAAACTGGCATCTTTCCAAATTTTGGTAGCCTTGTTATCCTCATTGGGCAAAACAGAAAGACACATGGAGACAATTTTTATGGCAGTATGTCAGTGTTCCCCAACTTGGGTACCACCAGGAATGTGGACTTCAACTTCCAGAATTGTCAGAAATGGCAATGCAAGCTGGAAAGTCTAGGACTTTTAAGACTTTTGGGGTTCTGTTTGGTCTAGTGGTTAAGGCAATAGGCTAGAAACCAGGAGACTGAGAGTTCTAGTCCCGCCTTAGGCGTGAAAGCCAGCTGGGTGACCTTGGGCCAGTCACTCTCTCTCAGCCCAACCCACCTCACAGGGTTGTTGTTGTGGGGAAAATTGGAGGAGGAAGGAGTATTAGGTATGTTTGCCGCCTTGAGTTATTTATAAAAACAATAAATAAATAAATAAAATGACAGGCAGTATCCAAGTACTCTTTAAATAAACAAGCAAGCAAGCAAGCAAAACTGCAGGTCCCAACTGAGAAAGGGGAGAGGTGCTACAAGCTGAATGCAATTATACTTACTAGCCTTGCAGGAGGAATCGCATTACACTCTTCCCCACAAACTTCTGTACCAAAATACTTTTAAGGTGAAATCGAAAAAATCCAGCAAGAAAATATTCTAAAAATGGAATTACACTTTGCTGGTAGGGCTTGATGAGAATCACAATCCAGCAGGCCTGAAGGGCATTAGGGGTTAGGGGGCTGCCATAAAATGTTCTGGCCCACAGTACCCTTTAACGTAATAGTTGTAGTTCAAGCCAACACAGTTTCTATGCTCAATATTACAATATATATTGAAACTATTTACTTCTTTTTCCCATAAGAGCCTTGCTCCTGAGGAAGAAAGGTTACCTACTTAAGTATCAGGGCTGTTACAGCCCTCATCATGCTGGTGTACTTGAACCTTGCTTTAGCTGCTCACCTGGATTTTTAAACCTTAGACTGTTACTTGTCTACTCTTTACGCGTTCTACTCTAAATACCAAATAGTGGTTCTGCTGCTTTGGATCCTGTACAGTTCTTGGACCAGTAGATGTCAGGATGAGGGGTTCAAGGGTATTCTCCTTGCCATTTAGATATATTTGTGAAGGGAAATTGGGATTGGGGGAGCAGCATTGTTAATGAGCCTATTTCCTCTCTGAGTAGTAGAGGAAAACATACCTTTAAATTTCAGTGAGAACTTTTGCTAAAGTCCACTCTACAGAACACTAATGCCAAATACGGCTGAGAGGTGGAACAGAAATACAATAAATGCTTCTAACAGCAGTCAGTTATTCTTCTATGGTACTCCTGGTGTAACAGGACAGACCACACTGAGACACCTTTATTTTTCCTCTTGATCTGTGGTGCCTTCAAATATTTTTCTAGCCATGTGAAAGCAACTTACTCAGACTGATTCCATGCTGCTGACAGCTACATTTAAAAACACAATCTTAAACATGATGACTTAAAATAAGATTGACTGAACTAAATGGGGCTCATTCCCAAGGAGGTGAATATGTGACTGCTATGTACGTTATAGGTGTGTGTGTGTGTCACAGAATAGAAAAGGTCCATGGAAATAGCTTCATGAGACACCATCATGATTTAAACATAACTTCCACTGTTTCAGATCCAATCATGGCAAAACTGCACAGCTGAGAGAATGTTTTAAAAATCTGTTAGAAACTTCTGTGTAGGCAGGCAATATTAGAATAGTTTTCTCTTTCCCACAGAGTAAACAGCTGAAAAGAACTTTCTTGTTCTTCATACAGCAGAACTAGAAAAAGGAAAATATTGAAAAATTTTAGAGCTCTTAACTGCTCTAAAAAAAAACTGCTCTAAAAAAAAAAGTCCATACTCCAGGAAATAAAGCCAGACTGCTCACTTGAGGGAATGATAATAAAGGCTGAAGTACTTTGGCCACATAATGAGAAGACAGGATACCCTGGAGAAGAAGCTGATGCTAGGGAAAGTGGAAGGCAAAAGGAAGAGGGGCTGACCAAGGGCAAGATGGATGGATGATATTCTGGAGGTGACAGACTCAACCATGGGGGAGCTGGGGATGGTGACGGCCGACAGGAGGCTCTGGCATGGGCTGGTCCATGAAGTCACGAAGAGTCGGAAGCGACTGAACGAATAAACAACATAACTGCTCCAAACCAAGGAGAAGCAGCTCTCACTATTCTTATTTGTGTAGAATGTTTTGGGGTAGGACAACTACATTTCTGTTTAAGTAGGCCATTTTTATTTGCATTTTGCAGCCACAGTTATCAAAGTGAGAGAGTGCCTAAGCAGTGCAAATGTAATGATTATGGCCTAAACACAGTCTTTTACTTACGTATCTATAAAAAATACTCAAGATGAGTTAAGTAACCTTCCAGTTTCACAATGTAAATATGGATGCACCAGGATCCAAGCTCAGCACTCAATTCTAGATTTTATGCCAAGTTCAGATTTCTTTCTTCTTTCTTTACTCAGTAACACTTAGATGGCTATCTTCACCCCATTTCCTTAATTTCTCTGGCAATTTAAAATTTATTTCATTAAGATGAAACATACCTCATGGTATCCCCAACTCACAAAGATATACATTTGTCAGATACCTAACTGATAATAGAAATTCTATTCTCTGAATAGAAATGAGGGCCAATAAAGTTTGTGACAACTCTTTAGCCAGAATGACTGCATGACAAATACCACTTCATAGAAATATGACTTCAAAGTATATTTTGGAAAGGAACAGAAACATACAGTAGTGTATAATTCCCGCTAACATACTTAAGACCACTAATGGCTAAAGGCTAGAATGGCACAAAACAAGAATCTTATATCCTCTATCATCAGGCCTGTTGCAAAATTTCAGTCAATGAAAAAGTTCTATACAGTAGTGAGTAAAGCTCTGCAATATTTGAGATTCAAGGAAATATTTGAAAATATTCTAGTAGGTGAAGGAATAACATTTAGAATGGAATTGCAATCAATTCTGCAAGTTGAGATTCCCTCCCACCACCACGTTAAAGTCCACTATGAGGGTCCTAAATCAGGAAGGCTCAAACATCTTAAATTTATTCTGCCTTTGACCTCTATGGATTGCGCTGTTCTAATCAGCTAGATAACTATCACATCCTAATCAAGATCCTGGTCTGGTGGTTGGTGATACTGCAATGGAAATGTGAATTATCTTGTATTACAATATTTCATGTGCACTTGCTTCCCTAAAATATAATTGCACAGTGAGACTTTGTGGCAGTTTTAGAAAGAGTGTAAACACTGTACAGTCAGAAAGGATTAGGTGACAAAGAAATGCAAAATATATGAAAATAAAATAAAGAAATGTATTCCATTGTTCTAGATTACCAGTTAGCGGGAATTAAAAATTCCTGGTCAGAAAGTCTAAAAACCAAAAGAAAAAACTATGGATGCTGAGGGGAAAAATTATACTCCTTAGATCAGGGCTTTCCAAAGTTTTCGCACGGCGACACACCAACCGCCGTTGGTGTGTCGCCGCAGGAAAATCCGGAAGTGCCGCCGTTGCGGCAGCGCGCAAAAACCCGGAAGCGCTGCTGCCGCTTTCAGTTTTTGCGCGCCGCCATTGGTGTGTCGCCGCGAGAAAACCAGGAAGCGCTGATGATGATCAGCGCTTCTGGGTTGTATGGCGACACACCAGACTGTGTGTGGTGACACACTTTTGTGTCGTGACACACAGTTTGGAAAGCTCTGCCTTAGATGAAGGCAACAATTTTGTGGATCATGTTCAAGAGAGAGGTTGACAAACTTAGAAAGGAGTCAGAATAGAAGTGGCAAAATGGCTGATTTTCAGCAGCACAATTTTGGTTCCTTAAAAAGGTGTTGAAATGGGAACAAAAAGCCTCTAGAAGGCAAACTGTTTCAATTTCCACTCTTATTCCCCTCTCCCAGTGCCTCCAAAGAGTCCAAAATGGTATTGCAAAAATCTAGCAGTGATTTTGGCCACACCTGGCATCTAGGAAGGTTTTTAAAGCAGAAGTGGGAGCAATTTGTCTCGCAGAGACTCCTGATTCTATTCCTACCCTTAATTCCCCCTACACTAAAAATGGGGCACTGTCCTTACCAGTGACATCAACTTTGACCTTCATGCTGATTGGGGAAGCAAGTCGCAGCCTCCAATCCTGGGAAAGCTGCCCGCTCATCTTAGTTGTATGGCTTTGTGCCATATGTGAGCCAACCGTTGTATCCCAAATAAAAAAGAGTAGTAAAAAGTAACTTTAGTGTAGTGTGATGTGAACAATGTCTTGTTCTCATGCAGTTAAAAGAAGCTGTAAGGTCTTCTTATTGTATCTAGTGTTATGCCAGTTATTTAAGCCCAAAATTGGTTTAGCTTCCCATTATTGCTTGCATCTCCTCCTTAGCCCTCCAACCTCCACCAGGAAATATAACTTAAACTTAAAACCTGGGCTAGCAAAGCAACTTCAGAGTTCACTTTTTAGTCCCTTTCATCCCTTGCCATTTTTTCTACTGCAGTTGCCTCGTCCAGCTGCTCCAGCATAGGTTTTCAGAGGTCAGTTTATCTTTGCAGATATGGCTCCTGAGGGGAGGCCAGCTTAGGAAAGTTCTTCTCAAATATGTAAGACAGATGGTTAGGTTGAGAAGGGACCTGAGAGTTTGTTTAGAAATAGCTTCTTTCAGCAGAAAGCAATGTGTGAGTGACTGCAAAAGAGCTAGCTGGATGGTAAAGGGGAATTCCAGTTTGCTGCAGCTTTAGCCTGTCCCAGTAGGAAGTGCTTCCTGCCTCCTGCAGTCCCCCGCCCCAGCCTTGCCCATCCCCTCTCTATTCCCAAGACTGGTGCATGCCCAGGCCGTGCTGAGTGTGCCCCAGGCTGGCAGCAAGGAGACTCCTTTGTATTTTTCTTGGAGTTGATTGGCTGGTGAATCCCCTAGGCAGCCAAGCGGCAGAGTACAGCAGAGTTGCTGCAGTCTGGCTGGCAGGGTCTCACATGCACCCAGCATGTGACAGCTCCCAATTAACTCCTGCTCCAGTTCTGAACATACGCGGCACATGGCCAATACAGCTCCCTCATCTCCCAACAACCATCACCAGTGGATATTTACTGCTCCTGCCTCTATTCATCACCTACTGTCTCCATCCTCATTCTACTGCTTTTCCAAACTATCAGGCCATCACAGGCAGCAACAGTCCTATGTTGAAGTTCTCTTTTCCTGGGCAACAGTTCCTATCAGCATCTACTGCCATCCTGTGGCTTGGATAATAAGAAATCTCCTTCCCCTTGGTTTGCCAAGCACCCTGTTATCTCCTTCAAATGTTCACTGCTGGGAGAAATTGGAACAACAATATCAGCATTTGCTTAGCAGAGTTCCCCAGTTTCTAGCTGCATTTCCCACAAAGTCCAAATTAAGTTCACATGCTTCTCTCACAAATCACACAAACACCCTAATGATGGTGGGGTTCACACAACATAGTAGGCTAAAATGTGATTGGCTAGTTTGTGGTTCAGTATGCTGTGCAAACTAAGCCAATATGATTAGTTTATCATTCAGTGTACTGTATGAACCATGCAATTTGATTAATTAGAATCAGTGGACGATTTTAGCTGCATAATGTGAAAAGTTAGCCAGGTCATAGCTGCAAACGTGCTACTGAAGTGGATGGATCACTTCATTGGGAAATGTATATTGTCTCATCCCTCCCTATCAAACAACCTAAGTGAAGTTAGTGTTTGCACAGATGTCCATTGAAATACATTAATCTAGTCAGAGAACATTCTTTGTATTCTTCCATTTTAAATTTTATATTTTATATTCCTCATTTATAAGCCACCATCAAGGATCTGTCTCACTGTGTGCTTCCCCTCATTTCTATTTGACATTCCTGTATCATTGGTTAGTAGCTCCAAACAGAAAAGTAGCTTCCTAACCCATTTATTGCAGATAATGGAGTCTATGATAAATTGCACAATATCATTTATTTGCTAGAACTCCTGTCGAAGTCAGAAGCAGGTAACAGCCTCCTGGTCCTTATTCTGAACGTGCCTAGTGGCATCAGCAAAAATTATCCTTATACAGTTTATAATAGTCTCAAGAACTAGCACTCAGAACATTGGGACTATATCTGCACTAGATCACTTGGGTATTTCAACCCTTACATAGCCTAATAAACAATGCTGGTATTTCTTTTTAAGATTGGTTTCTGATCCAAAAGGAAATGAAGTCAAAAGAATTACTGTTACATCTCAGGACTTGTGTCTGTTCCTCACTGAAGGAGAAAATTGTTCTTATTCACACTGCATCATATTCAGACTGGGAATCTCAATTTCCTTTAAAACTAACTTTAGCTTCTGGTCCTTACAACTGAGGGGAAAGATTCTGCTGAAAATTCAGAAACCGAAGAATACCTTAAATAGATTTCTGGAGAGGAGTAAGCAATGTGGTTGGCCTCCAAATATTTTGGACTTAAGCTACAGTCATCTTTAGTTAGCATGAATAATGGCAAAGAACTGTAGGTACTCTAACCCCAAAAAGCTGGAGAGCTCCTATTTGCCTATCACTGTTCTAGAGGTAATAGTAGAATTTCTAAGCTCTACACCAGGGATTCTCAACCAGGGTTCCGTGGAACCCTAGGGTTCCGCAAGAGGTCACTAGGGGTTCCCTGGGAGATCACAATTTATTTTAAAAAATATTTCAAATTCAGGCAACTTCATGTTAAAGAAGTAAGTTTCATTCTTTATTTTTAGTTTAAGAACACTGTTAATGCATATATACAGGCCTACACATGAAACGAATATAATGATTTTGTAACTTCTGGCCTATATTTGAGCCTGAATGTGCAGGGTTCCCGGAGGCCTGAAAAATATTTCAAGGGTTCCTCCAGGGTCAAAAGGTTGAGAAAGGCTGCTCTACACAGACACTTACTCAAGCCCTTGCTCCTATCATGCTGAATCAAGTATCTCTATGGACAATCTCTCCCTCATTTGCTCAAATATAGTTTAAATTCTATGAGAAAAAAGAACAAAGGATGCATCACTTTTATTTTATTTCCTTGATCTCTATCCTTATCCATATTGACAACTCAGAACAAAAAGCAATTCAGAGATAATATTTACAATAATTTAAAATTGGCATTTCCTTCAAAGAATACAACCACTGGATCAGATAGCCTAAGATACTTGGTCCTCATTTTCTGCTGTGATGTCTCATCTAAAGATGAGAGATAGAGTGTTTGGCAGCAGTAACCCTGGTTTATGAAAGTGGTGGGACTTGAAAGGGAAGGATTCCAGCTATAATTTCCAATATGACAGCTGGCAATTCATTTTTAAAATGCAATGCCTCCCAGTTATGCTTTCTGTCTGAGATGGTAAAGTCAGGATAAAGGACTAAAATAATCTAGAATGCTTCCACATTGGGACACAATAGTGCAATGCAGGCATTACTCTTCCTCAGTAATTTGAAAATATATTTATCACTGTGATTCCATACTGAACTTAACACTGAGCTACTAATCCTGCAATCTTGCAATCTGTATCCTCAGGGGAATAGTGGAAGTGAGTGGTACATGACAGGTGAGCAGCCTCAGGTATTCATACCCATCTATTTTAACAAAGCTAGGCAAATATGAGTTTTTAAATACATTTCAAATGTATTTTTGTACACCCACGTTTGAGTAAATGCATGAAAAAAAAATAAAAATATCACAAGTAAAGCAACAACAACAAAGCTAATGACACTGTAGAACAAATAACAGATAACACCATTGCATTCCCTGCCAATAAAGAAAATGCAAACAAGTAATGCTGGGCAATTACATACAAGGAGGAATGGTTTCATAACACCATGGATTTTTTTGCAAAATAAGGCAATACAGTATCTCTTTGCCATTCCACCCTTTAAGACTTTTATTTCCAAATGTATTGGAATCCACCCACCCCAATAAAGGGCCATGTTCATTCTTAAAAACATGGAGAGAGGAATGGTGAAAATACAAGAAAAGCTTTGGGAGGAAGGTCATCTGAATTCTCAGTATTATCTAACACTTTTACATTAAGAGAGGCTAGTGAGAAAGCTCTTGTAGCCCAATTCTAACTGGATATTCTTTGTACTGATTGCTTATGTATGTGTTGTTTTATTGGATTGTTGTAATTCTATACAAATTTGATAAATAAATAAATAAATATCCTCAGCAGCACACTGAGAAAAAGCTAGAATATATGTTTTGCAGCTGCCACAAGGTAGACCTTAAGGTAAAAAAAATGGTTCCCTGTCAGACAAAGGCCAGAGTTACAAGATCTGACCAACCCAAAGTCTTTACTTGATTGTGCCTGAGAGGGAATTTTTGAGGAAGAAAATTCAAAGGTACTTTCTGAAACATGCATATCAAGTTCTTTACAGATCTACAGATTTATTGAGTTAGAAGTATTCTCAGAGGTTATCCCTTTACATCAAGGCAGATATTCCCATATCCTATTGCTCCCAGCAGACAAGATTACATCTTGTAGACCAGTATTTCTCAACCTTGGCAACTTGAAGATGTGTGGACTTCAACTCCCAGAATTCCCCAGCCAGCCAACTCCCAGAATTCCCCATGCTGGCTGGGGAATTCTGGGAGTTGAAGTCCACACATCTTCAAGTTGCCAAGGTTGAGAAATACTGTTGTAGACTAATGGTTAGAGAAGCAGATAATCAAGCAAACAACATCATAGTACAGGTACTTATAGATCAATGAATAAATTTAGAAAATAGTTTCAGCACATAACCATGTGATATACAATGAACTCAAATTTATCAGTCAATCTTTCACATTAAAAACATGGAAGCAGAAACCATTCACAAATCTAAACATTTTGATCCTTTTCCAAGCAGACATTCTTCTCTGACTCATTGCAATCATATTAAAATGGTTTTACGGGACACCATCCATGACAACCTCCTTGAACTGAAGTTACTTGAGCTCAATTGTAGAAATTCTTACAGCCTCCTGACTGCATGAAAATCTTCATTGTGCAACTCGGCACATGGAATGACACTCGACACAGCAGCTTCACTGACTGAACGGTGATAAAGGGATAGCATGCCCAGCACCAGCTTCAGTCATTATACCCCGCTTCTCCACCATGCAGTTTTGCCATTTGTCCTTTTTAAAATCAAAAACTTTTTTTAAAAATCTGAATTCGGGGAACTGGGGAACTATAAAGCAAAAGGCAAGTGAAAGGCTTCGTACAGAGCAAACATTGGGATCCGACATTTTTCGGAGGAACTAGCCTTGCCTTATCCTTTGAAGAATGGAAGAAACAGAGCTACACCATATGTAGAAATGGCCAATGGAGGCAGCTCTTTTGTTATAACTTACAAATGCCACTGCTTCCTCTTTAAAGCAGACACCCACAGCTGGAAACTCCTCCAAGTTAATGCACCCCCCTCCCCAGAAGAGCAGCCACATGAGAGGTTCATTAAATGTTTCTAGCTGGCAGAAAGCCAGAACTGGAGCTTGTTTGTTCTTCATTCCAATAAACAGTCTGTCATGAACTCCAGGAGCAAAATCACAGGGAAATCTTCAATTTCAACAAGAAAAAAATTGCATACACAGGCATATAGACCCAGCAGTTTACTTCTCATTCACAATTTTTGAAAAAGGCCACATTCATTTGGCAGGCTGATTTGATTCTCCTGGGAGACCCTCTGAATCCCAGGACAATTATACCACCTTATCTATAAACATGATTATATCATAACTTGGGACATGACATGGTAACAACACAGCATTTGTCTCAAATGCAACGTTGCAGGAAGGTGAGCTTTAATAAAATCCTTGCTGCATCTCTCTCTCTCTCTCTCTCTCTCTCACACACACACACACACACAGAGAGAGAGAGAGAGAGAGAGAGAGCAAGGCTCAGCCTGAAAAGCAAAATAGCAAAAATGGCATTATCCTGCACATACATTTGTGAGCATTTAGCTACAGATGTAGCAAGAATTAACCTCAAGCTCACTGAGCAAGTCTGAATGTGAAATTCCCTGAGAGAAATCAGGTAAACCCAAGCTGCAGACTTGAAGCAGGACGCAGGTTCCATGAACATGAGCTATCCTGCCAGCCCCCATTTCAATCAATGGGCAAGGTAGGCAGAGAGAGTGAAATCCTGGAAAAGTGTGAAAGGAAGCGGGGGAGAAACCCATGCTGTGCCTGGTGCTTTAAACGTTTGGCCTGGCTTTGGAGGGAGAGCACGTGACTTTCTGCTTGAGGAAGCAGCAGCAGCTCTGGCAGCTTCCAGCGGGAGATGGAGGAGGAGGAGGAGGTAGTGGTGGTGGTAGTGGTGGTGGGGGAAGGGAAACAGGAAAGGAAAGGAAAGGAAAGGAAAGGAAAGGGCTTGTTCAGAAGCAGGGATTGCTACAAGCCAGGGAAATAGATTCAGCCAGACAACAGGTAGGGGGCAATGGGGAAACCAGAGAGGCTAGCCACTCAAATATCCAGCATCCGGGCAGGCATGCAGTTCTTGCACCCTGGGAGGGAGGAATGGTTGCGCTGCCCTATGCATACTGAAGGAATTTACCTCTATCTGTACCAAAGAACACTAAGATGCACTGAGAGAGAGAACTTGGGGGTTACCTGGTTGTTCCACAGCATGCAGAATCTCAGCACGGATTTGAATGCTTTGCAAGAACTGCATGAACTCTCACAGAAAGAAACCACCCGTCTGTCAAACTAGAGGAGATCACCACTCCTGCCTGCAGTGAAAAGGTGCCCATATTTATCAGGCTTGCCTGTTGAAAAGAGCCTAACCTATCCTTGTGCTCTGCATGGTTCATTTATTTCAGGTGGTGAAGCTGAAACAGTCCTGTGTCTAAGGAAGACAGCTAATTCCTGAACTGCATTTCCCAATTTTTGCATTTCCCAATTTTAGAACGTATCTCATCCTAAATTCAACCTCCTCTACATTGATATGCCCTCTGGGAAACACGGGTGGGATAGTTCATTCTTGGTTTTACGTTTTACAGCTAAGGTCATTCAAAGACTAGTATTCCAAAAGCTCCAGAAGAAAGTTGTGGGGCAGTGGAAGAAACACATAATGTCAGCATCTAGCTGCCTTGGATGATCTCAGAAAGCTAAGCAATGTTAGCCCTGGATGATACACCAGGAAATAGCAGGGCTGTAGGCTCCACTGAGAAGAAGGCAACAACAGAACACTTCCACACTGTTGCCAAGCAAACCAAGACACATCCATGAAGTCACCAGGAGTCAAGCTTGACTCAAGAGAAATGCTGACTTTTTTTTACCTAGTAGTGGAGCATTTCCTCCTGTCATCTCTAAGTTTCATGTGAAAGAGGTGAGTATTGTATAACCCATTCAGCAGCGATGAGTCCGTATCTATGCCAACCGCTCCTGTTTAAAAGCTGTGCAGGTTCAACAGTTTCTTAGAGAAGAGTGGAGGATGCCTGTCCATCCTCCATATAAACAGACTTCACCACCATCTTCCTCCCAGGCCACAAAGGCCAAGCCCCAGCTGTCCGTTCCCACAGCTCCTCCTCCATTAGGGAGCCAAGCTTGCCCTGACATGAGCAGAGCAAACCCAGTAACCACATCCTTGAGAACTGGCATGCCTTCCATAACGGGCATTCAGTGATCCTAAACCGAAGAGATGTTTCGGATTTCAAACTCCACCTAGGAGGAGAGGCCAGATCACACAGAAAACCCATCTCATCCTTCTGCTCTGCACACAAACATTCCTGGCTACCCTCTGCCCCTGCAGGGCAGCCCTAGAGAACAGGACCCTCTGAGGACAGTTCCCTCTCTTAACTATTTGTGTAACACGGATATAACTACCCTAGCCCAGCCCCTCTCCCGATTCCCAGCAGCATACTTCTAACAGTCCAGTTCCCGTTTCCTTCTCCCGGAGATTTTTCTCCATCAAAAGAGTAACTTCGGCGGACATTCCCCTCCCCTCCGGGAACCCCCCAGGAACCCCCGACTTCTTCCCCAACTGATACCAACAGTTAATGGCAAGCAAAATTATCAACAGCATATGCGCGCGCGCCCTAGCCCCAAACCGATACCAGGCTGCTCCCCGCTGCCAGAAAACCTAATTCCCGCGCCCCGTGCTTGTTCGGGAAACCTAAATTCCCAAATGCCATTTTCTTTCTCCCTTGCCTTTTCCGGGAAGAAGGGAGATTGCTACGAGGTTGTTTTCCGATTGACTGTTCCCAACTGCAGAGGGGCCCGGGCAGGGGCAGGAGGAAGGAGAGTCCCTGGATTCCAAGAAGGATGTACGCCCCAGCCCTCCGCCTAGACTCACCTGGGCATGCACAGCCTACTGACATCTTCACATGCCCGACCTGGCGCAGCAAAGGTGCGACGTGCCCGCTCGGCGGGTCCTGGCATCCGCCGCCCTGAGAGAGACCCCAGTCGTTGGGCAAGGCCGCCCCCGACTGCGGGGCCTCCCCGCCGGGAAACACAGCAGCCACAGCAAGTAGGGCAGCTCGATCCCTCTCTCCCTGTGCTCGTCGGCGAGTCCAGGGCTGGGCTGTGCTGCGTTGGCCTGGCTGCGCGCGAGACTACGTTGCGCTCCGACCGATTCCGACTCCGATCCCTGGGCTGATTAATATGCTAATTTCACGGTGAAGGAGGAGGAAGAAGAGAGGGAGCGCGAGCTTGTCAAAGTGACCTGAGCTGAGTGGCGAGCCGCGATACGGAAGGGAAGGGCGAGGAGAGAGGGGGGAGGGGCAGCCATGTGACGCAGATGGAGAAAAACACACCAATCTCTGCCACAGTAGCCACCCTAGGCGGGCTCGCGCGAGGAGAGGAAAGGGGAGGGGAGGGGAGGGAACGGAAGGGAGGTAAGGCGCGCGCTTGCATATGTGTGTGCGCTCAGAAAAAGACATGTGCTGACACGTTTGCAGGCGTGCAGGCATGTTTGTATGCAGAGGCACAACATACGCTTCACATGTGCGCAGGTTGTTTTTTTAGGCGCGAATTGTGCTTTGGATTAAGCCGCGTAAGTAAAAATAGAGCCAAAAAAATCCTGTCACTTCTCTTTCACCGAGGTAGTACTTTTTAAAAATCCAAATCGCCTCTAACTAGATCAGCCTTTCCCATTTTCCGTTGAGTTCACGCTTTCCCAGCCCATTTGTCTTCATGGGCTATATCTTGAGTATTTCACTGCTGGAAAGGACGAAGTGAAGGTTCCTCCAGATTGCCTGTAAACCCTGTTTTCCAGGGATGAGCAGACTTTACGTTAGTGGGATCTGCTTTGTTACGAACTAGAGCCCTGAGATCTAAGTGTAGCCAGGTGCAAAAAGACGGGCCACACACACACAAACACTCCAGAACTGATTAAGGTGCTCAGTGCTGCTCCAGAAAAAATCTGATTCCTGGCCAACAGTACAATCTGGAGGGTGGCACGAGGGTTATTGCTATGTAGTTAAGTCGATGAAGGTTCTCAGTCATCCAGGTGGAATTGTCTGTAGCTTGAATCATGTCAACTGGATTTCTATTTTCTCAGTGGAAACGTTTCGCTCCTTATCCAAGAAGCTTCTTCAGTCTGAGCAAAGTTTGTAAGGGAATCCTTAAATACGTTTCTAGGGTGGCTGTGTGACCTTGCACCTGGGGCTAGGTCATGGTTATTTGAGATGTTTATTTCTAAGTCCCTTTATCATCTAAAGGAGGATCGTTAAGATTACCCTGCTGTTGTTGAGATTGCGAAATGGTCTTAATCTTCCTAGGCACAGAAGACAAAGCAGGAAGGAAAATTTCAAACCACTTATCTTCCCTGTCTAAAATGTGAACATTAATGTCCTCAAATGAGTGTCCTTTTTCCTTTAGATCAGAGCTTTCCAAACTGTGTGTCGCGACACAAAAGTGTGTTGCCACACCACCCGGAAGTGGCGGCGTGCGTATGCACGGTGGCAGCGGCGCGGGATCAGTGCTTCCGCGTTTTAACGGAGGCTAATGCTGCTGATGTTGCCGCCGCGCGTGTGCGCGCCACCGCCCAACCCCCCGCGCCGCCGCCGTGCGCGCGCCACCGCCGTGCGCGCGCCACCGCCGCACTGCTGCTGCCGCCGCCGCCACTGGTGTGTCGCCAGCGGCGGCACTTTGGAAAGCCCTGCTTTAGATGAAGGTAAGCTGCTGACTCTGGTCCTGTGGTGTTACTCCTCCTGTGTTGGGCCATCCTCCTGTACAAAGGTGGTTTGGTTTCTCCAATGTAGAGCTCAGAGCACTCCTCACTGCACTGGATTGCATACACTACATTGCTTTTCTTGTGTTTTGGAGTTTGATCTTTGGGGTGTACAAGCCTCTGTCTCAGTGTGTTGGTGGGTTTGAAATATACAGGTATGTGGTGTTTGCCAAATATCCTTTTTATCTTTTCAGACAGGCCAGCCATGTAAGGAATGACCAGGTTCTTCTGTTTACTCTGAGTCTTAGCCCTGTCTGTCGCTGTTTTAGGTCTGGTAGACTTAGATTTAGTGAAGGCCCAATTTGGATATCCACAGGCCTTCAGAGCTGTTCTCAGGTGCTGATTTTCATTTCATATGTAGTTAAGATATTCGCACTGAAGATGTTGCCTAGCCTGGCAATGAAACGTCTGCAAGAAAACAACAAGGCTCAGAGAGCACCAAGGACTCCACAGTTAAGATATTTTCAGTGATTAAGAATTCTCCAATTTATTGCAAATCATTCTGAGATCTGTTAGATCCAAATGTACCTTAAATTTATCTCTGATTTAATCTACAAATAAGGTAAAACTTTGCAGGGAAAGGCTATATCCTTGTATTTTCTACTACTCAATCCAGATTACTGTAAATAGATCTCAGATCCAGGTTAGATGATTTACAACAAATGAAAAAAAATACCTAATACACATATTTCAAAGTAATTGTTCCAGCAGTATAATATTCAACCTAAATAGCTCTTCCCTCAACTTTTAAGTGGGGGATTTTGTTTTTTATTTATTTGTTTGTTGTTTATTCGTTCAGTCGCTTCCAACTCTTCGTGACTTCATGGACCAGCCCACGCCAGAGCTTCCTGTCGGCCATCGCCATCCCCAGCTCCCCCACGGTCGAGTCCGTCACCTCCAGAATATCATCCATCCATCTTGCCCTTGGTCGGCCCCTCTTCCTTTGGCCTTCCACTTTCCCTAGCGTCAGCTTCTTCTCCAGGGTATCCTGTCTTCTCATTATGTGGCCAAAGTACTTCAGTTTTGCCTTTAATATCATTCCCTCAAGTGAGCAGTCTGGCTTTATTTCCTGGAGTATGGACTGGTTTGATCTTCTTGCAGTCCAAGGCACTCTCAGAATTTTCCTCCAACATCACAGTTCAAAAGCATCTATCTTCCTTCGCTCAGCCTTCCTTATGGTCCAGCTCTCGCAGCCATAGGTTACTACGGGGAATACCATTGCTTTGACTATGCGGATCTTTGTTGTCAGTGTGATGTCTCTGCTCTTAACTATTTTATCGAGATTTGTCATTGCTCTCCTCCCAAGAAGTAGACATCTTCTGATTTCCTGGCTGCAGTCAGCGTCTGCAGTAATCTTTGCGCCTAGAAATACAAAGTCTGTCACTGCCTCCACGTTTTCTCCCTCTATTTGCCAGTCATCTATCAAGCTCGTTGCCATAATCTTGGTTTTTTTGAGGTTTAACTGCAACCCAGCTTTTGCACTTTCTTCTTTCACCTTCGTCATAAGGCTCCTCAACTCCTCCTCGCTTTCAGCCATCAAAGTGGTATCATCTGCATATCTGAGATTGTTAATTTTAATTTTAATTATTTTAATTTTAATTATATATATATATAAATAATTTTTAATTGTAAAAAGGAAAAGAAAAAAACACATAAAAAGTGCTTAACAAAAAAGTGAAATACAACAAAGAAAAAATGTTAATATGTCATAAGGATAATGCTTCTTTAAAACATGTTTCTACAATGTCCTATATTTACCAAGTTTTGGGAGAAAGTACTGGATTATATTATATTATAGAATTATATTATAGAAGGGGCGTGGTGGCTCAGCGGGTAAGACACCAGGCTTGTTGATCGGAAGATCGCAAGTTCGAAGGTTCGAATCCCTAGCCCTGGGTGCGGAGTGAGCTCCTGCACTAGCTCCAGCTCTTGCCAACCTAGCAATTCGAAAGCATGCAAATGCAAGTAGATTAATAGGTACCACTTCGGTGGGTAGGTAACAGCGTTCCGCGCGCGTCATGCGGCCACATGACCGTGGAAGCGTCTTCGGACAACGCTGGCTCTTCGGCTAACAAACGGAGATGAGCACCGGCCCCTAGAGTCGGACACGACTGCACAAATGTGCGGGGGGAACCTTTACCTTTACCTTACTGGATTATATAAATATGTGCAACAAAAGCTAAAATTTTCAGAGGATAATATTCTTTTGAACTATATACCTCGTACATGTAACTTGTCAACCAGACAATGTAAATGGATTCTCTGTGCCCTTACTATGGCCAAACGACTGATACTGCAGCATTGGAAAGATAAATGTATGGCCCCATTTATCCAATGGATTGAAGACCTGACTGCACTTGCTACTTATGAGTGGATCGCCTATAGACAATATAGGCTTTGTATGGACAAGTATAATGAAATATGGGACTCATTTATACAAAATACAGTAGGTTAAAAAAAAACATGATAGTCATATAAATCTATTAGAAATATATACACATTTGAATAATATTTGCATTAGATAAGTATATATAGAATTGTAATTGTTTATTTATTTATTTGTTTATTTTCTATCCCGCCTTTTATTATTTTTATAAATAACTCAAGGCGGCGAACATACCTAATACTCCTTTCTCCTCCTATTTTTCCCCACAACAACAACCCTGTGAGGTGAGTTGGGCTGAGAGAGTGACTGGCCCAAGGTCACCCAGCTGGCTTTCATGCCTAAGGCGGGACTAGAACTCTCAGTCTCCTGGTTTCTAGCCCAGCACCTTAACCACTAGACCAGAGCTTTCCAAACTTTTCATGTTGGTGACACACTTTTTAGACATGCATCATTTCGCAACATACTCTTACAGCAGGGCACAAGGGAGGCACTAGGACCTGTGCGGAATCACAGCAGGTTTGGAGGCAGCAAGGCACAAGGCAGGCACTAGGAGCTGTGTGGAATCCTGGCAGGGCTCGGAGGCAGCAGCAGCCACACTAATATGTCCCGACACAGAGTTTGGAAAGCTCTGCACTAACGTGTCCGGACACACAGTTTGGAAAGCTATGCACTAGACCAAACTGGCTCTTTTTTTCTTTGACAATCCTTTTCTATAAAAACATAATGGAGTCCAATAAATTCTAAATACTATTTTTTGTTGTATAAGTCGTAATTTGAGGTCAATTGACACCCTTGCTACAGAAGTTAAAACACTCTCCCATTGTCTAGACCATAGCTTTCCAAACTGTGTGTCGTGACACATTAGTGTGTCGGCTGCAGTGTCTAGGTGTGTCGTGGCTGCTGCTGCCTCCGAGCCCTGCCAGGATTCCGTGCAGGTCCTAGTGCCTGCCTTGTGCCTGGCTGCCTCCAAACCTGCTGTGATTCCATGCAGGTCCTAGTGCCTGCCTTGTGCCTTGCTGCCTCCAAACATGCCCTGCCAGGATTCCACGCAGGTCCTAGTGCCTGCCTTGTGCCTTGCTGCCTCCAAACATGCCCTGCCAGGATTCCACGCAGGTCCTAGTGCCTGCCTTGTGCCTTGCTGCCTCCAAACCTGCTGTGATTCTGCGCAGATCCTAGTGCCTGCTTTGTGCCCTGCTGTAAGAGTGTGTCGCAAAATGATGCATGTCTAAAAAGTGTGTCACCAACATGAAAAGTTTGGAAATTTCTGGTCTAGACAATACAAAAACCTCTAATTCTTTATTCCACTCATTTCTTAACATGTGCATATCAAATTGATTTATTGATAACCAATCTATAAAAACTAATATGTTTTTTACTTTTAAAGGATTTAACAAGTTGTTCTAGTATCTCAGGTATCTCAGAAGCTGAAAATGCTGCTGCTCCAAACAATGCGGTTATTTATTTATTTATTTATTTTATCTTATTTATACCCCGCCTATCCCCTCCCTACTGGAGGGCTCTAGGCGGCTTACAACATCAGTATACATTAATTTATACATCATCAAATTATACATCATATATCATATTACCGCGCGATAGGGAAGAGGACAGGGAACCGGCTCTTCAGCTGCAGGCATCGGACTACATGCCCCAGCATGCCTCGCTTCCGCGCCGGCTGCAGACGTCCAGGAAGCTGTTCTTCGGATCCATCGTCCTCCGCCGTCATCACCGGGATTCCCAGGTCTTCTTTTGGATCGAGGACGACCCTCCGCTGGACGCCACAAATTGCCCCACGTGAGTGGTACCCATTCATCTACTTGCTATATTAGCTTTCGAATCGCTGGGTTGGCAGAGAGCTAGGGCTAGTGACGAGAGCTCACCCCGTCACGCGGTTTCGAACTGCCAACCTTGTGGTCGGCAGTCTAACGGCTCAGCGGTTTAACCCGCTGAGCCACCGCGCCCCAGTTAACAGATGTTGTAACTGTAAATATTACCACTGGGTTACATCTGATAGATGATATTTATCTCTTAACACAGAGTATGTTAAAAATTCATCTTCATCATCTATCAGTTGGTCCAAAGTCAATATCCCCGCTTCCATTGAATTTTTCCATATCACCATCTTTTTCCCAATTTTTGAAGTTGGGTTTCCCCATAAAGTCAATTTGGTATGGGAAAAAGGGTCAAATCATTTTGTATTAGACATTCCATTCCATAGCTTTCTAACTGACAAAATTGTTTTCAGAGATATTAGAGTTTTAGTATATTTAGATCTTAATACTGTCCATCCAATTAAAGGTGCTAAATATGTATATTCCAAAGTTGCCCAAATCGGAAAAATAACACCAATTGTTGGCTTCCGGTATTACCAGGAGACCGTGATTTCTAGTCCCGCCTTAGGCACGAAGCCAGCTGGGTGACCTTGGGCCAGTCACTCTCTCTCAGCCCTAGGAAGAAGGCAATGGCAAACCACTTCTGAAAAAACTTGCAAAGAAAACTGCAGGGACTTGTCCAGGCAGTCTCTGAGAGTTGGACATGATTGAATGTTTTTTTTTAAATCCTACTTAGAAGAGTTGGTATCATCCATTTTTTCTCTATATTGGAATAACTAAAGTTCCCAACAGCATTCACACTGGTTGTGACTGATGGGTGTTGTAGGCCACAGTTCTTATGTCTGTGTTCTATAGGATCATTGTATGCCACTCCTTCACATTTTCTCCATCTGCCTGTCTGTCTGAATTCTGAATCACATTTCTTACCTGTTCTGAATTTTCTTTGCATTCAAAATGTAACACATTTTCATATTTCCCTCTGCTGAGATCCAAACTTTCCTAAGAGTAAGAGAATAATATTTGGCTATTACTATTCTGTAAAGGAAGTATAGATCATTTTTCATTTTTTATGACAGTATCAAAATAATAATTCCTATCATGTAGTTTATGATTTATTGTGTGCACAGGGAAAAGTTCCTCTTGTGTGTACAGTATGTGTGTGAATATATATGATAAATAATTAACATGTGTTCATTTAATTATGCCACTTCTAATTCTAGCATTATATTAACAGGTTCTTTTTAATCATTTCATTATTTCATTATTTATTATTTGATTTATATCACCGCCCATATCCCCCCACAAGGGGACTCTGTATATTTTGTTTTGTCTTTTCCAAATCAGTTTAACTCTTTTAAATATTTTTCCTAAATGTATTATGAATATTATCAGCTATTTGTTGGTTTTCTTCTTTCTGATTATCTACTGACTAGTATAGCTAGGACTTTTTTTATTTATCCACAATATCAGTAGAGACCTTGTACAATGCCTCTTTATAGTTGTTCTGGTTCATATTTTCAACTTTACATATAAAATTAGATATGCTTTGATTAATTATTTAGTCCAACTGAGGGTGAACCTCTGTGTGATGGTAGATTCCTTCAGGGCACATTTCTTACAGCAGCACTTCTAGCAGCCAACGTAAAAGTTGTTGAACCAAAGGTATTGCATATTAATGGGTTTCATTCATGTTTCCTGAAACAGATAATAAAGGACAGACATACATTTTATATTGTTATTAAGGAGTGGAGTAATATTTTCTATTATTATTCACCACAATTTTGCCAATCCACCTGTTTTCAGTTAATGACTCCCTGGATTAGGGAAATCACGAGAAGGAATATGTATCATATTTTGAGGATTGCTCAAAATAAAAATCTCACATTTGTTATGAAGAAATATATACATCTTTAGGTTACCGTATAAGAGCAAAAAAATGAGTGCTTTGATATAATATGCCTATTTGACCAATCTTTTACCATTACCTCAGACTAATCCTGAGACTTGGTAAACTAGTTATTTATACAGATTTATACAGTTCTTCTAAGAACTAGGCTGCAGCATAGGATCTTTTAATTTTTTTTCTTCCTTTTAGAGTGTTTTGTCAGCTGCATGCCCCCTTTGCCTTGGATACATTATTGGTTATCAATATATTTTTAAATGGCTGACCAGAGCAGATTCTTACAGTAATTCCAGAGCTGGGCCAAACACCCCCATCCCTTCCCTTAACAATGGATGACAACAGGCTAGTATATTGTCCATATTGAAAAGGAACTTGTGGGAGTAATGGCTAAAAACAACTAGAGCATACTTAAGATAACCTGGAAATGTTTTCATAGACTTACAACTTACCCTGGAACCCAGGAAACTGTCTTCTGTATCTCAGTAGAAAAACCATTCCACCTGACACACAGTTCTGAATGGCTCACCTATAGAAAATGCACAGAGGCAAAGATGATGTCATTAGCTAAGGTCTCATAGTGCCTATGTCTGGTGAAGAAACCAGTTGGGAATTTTCCAGTACTTTTAGCAAAGGACAAAGAAATCACAGAGGAGATGTCATGGGAGGAGCTGCTGTAATAAAAACATAAAAAAGGAGGCTCCATAGGGAACACAAGGTTCCTGCTGACTGGAGTCAGATCCTTCAGCAGGAATTGGTGGTATGAAAGAGATTTCCAAGCATGAGCTCATCTTGGCAAACCAGACAGAAAATCTTGCTTTACTATTAAAAATCCAAGTGTTAAATTAACAGAATGGGAAAAGAAGTGCTAGAAATACTCAACTTCTCAGAATCAGAAATTCCACATAACTTTGTTCAAAATCTAATATATTTTTATTTGGTCAAGTTATGCACCATTGAAGCCATTCTCTTTTACAAGGTAGGATGCTATTTATATTCATTATATACATAACTAGCAGGAAGATCCCCTCATGTATGGTACATTTCTGTAATAAATTTACCCAGCAGGAAGTGCTTAGAGAGTATTTAAGTTGAATTGGAGAGACAAGAAAAAAATGCTATCTCAAAGATCCTTTAAGACAAAATCTTACACAGAAGTTTGACTACAATAACATATTTCTCAGAAGACATATATAGGATTGTATTGTTGAAAAGGCAGTTCAGATATAAAAGGGGAGGAAAAATAGGAAAACAATGGAAGCTAAGAATCTTTCATACACACACAAATGAAATAAATAATGTGCATATTATCTGCTTGAGTAGACTCCTCTGTTTCAGAGTGTACACAAAACTTATAAAGATGAAGGAATGAGTGATGTTAGCTTTTTGATTAGATATTAAGAAGCCTCAGGCTGAGAGCAAAGTTACATATTTATAGGAATTCAAGATTAGGAAAACCAACTTCTTAGCAGAGATAACATAGCCATAAAGAAAAATAATAGAAGACAAAATAGAAGTTTACAAAAGACACACTGGAGAGAGAGAACAGTGTTTCCAAAGGTACAGCTTCTTTAAGCTATGGGAGAAGCTACCTTTAAGTAAGCTACATTTGACTGGCTATCTGACCTGATTGATTGATTGATTATGTACCATCAGGTTGTTGCGACCACATAGATGGATTTTCTCCATGACAATCTGTCCCTAACTTGGGGAATGCAAACTGAATGGCTGGGACAACAGGAAAAAAGTGTGAGTTATTATCAAGCTGCTTGCATGTAGTCATTTCAATAGACAACAAAATATTTAAAGCCCATGGGATTCTTGCCTGTTTTTGGATGGCAGGAGATCTTCAAGAATAAGCTAACTGTTGGATAGGGTTCAGATGATGAAACTCACCATTTGAGTCATGGGGGAGAGGAGTGAATGAAAATCTTTAATCTAGCTTCATTCTGGATCCAAGTTAGAGAGCAGAATATACTAGTGTGGGACTTTTGAACATGATTTTCCTGTGAAAATGTAATGATGTAGATTTTTCTTTAAAGTCTAGAAAGAACAGGGTCTTTTGAAGAACTACTTTGATGAATTTCCTGGGTATCTCCAGCTCTTAAGTGGTAATGTAGCAAGCTGTAGAATAACACAGGTCTTTGTTCTCTTTGCATTCCTACCAGGAGGAATCAGTGGAAAGCAATGTTGCTGATCTGCATCAAAAAGATCTGGGTGTGTCATAGACCTTAGCAGCTTTGATTAGATCTGATCTAATCAAGAGGTCAGCACAAGTCTATCAATACACACTCATAGAGTAGCCTCATACATTGCACAACACAAAGTTGGTTAGCTCTTGAAAGAGCTTTCTGCAAATCATTTCCTCTTTTTCAGATATGTTATTCAAAGGCTTCTTTAAAGCAGGCAAAAAGATCTTGAGAAACTGGCACCTGGGAAGAAAGCACAGGAGAAGTTTGCAGTTGCTAAGTTCTGAATTCTAATATACTATAGTTTTAAAACAATTCATACCTTTTGAGATGTGCTAGTTGCAGAATATATCACAGCCTTTCTAAAGTGGTGCTTTTTTCAGTGTTCATGCTGCAAAGAGCCATACATTCAGGTTTTAAGGTAGGCTATGTGGGCAGTCAGAATCTCAGCCAGAAACATTTCTTCATTTCCCTTATTTTTATTTACTATTAAATGTATATCCCACCTTTCTGTTGTATAAACACTCAACAGTTCACAACAATTTAAAAATGCACAATATAAAACAGAACAGTAAAACAATACATACAGTTAAAGTCATTTCGTTAAAATAATGTGGATGGATTTCTGGGCTTAGCCTTCTATTTCAGTACAGGGATCTAGGAATGCTTCTTATTTTCTATGGGAGCATTGTTACACTGGAGTTTGCATTGACTTTTCCCAATACATTTCTCAGGTAGAGGATTTATTTATCCAAAGCCAGGTGCAGGATTTATTCATCCAGAGGTTACAGGGATTTCTGTTCCTTTTGAAGGCTTGTCAGTTTCTTTACAGATGTTTCAAAAAGCTGTTGCCACTTAGTTAAGCATGCTGAAATTCAATTGTCTTGCCCAATGATGGGGGGAGTAGGGTTCCACAGTCTGGGCTGAAGAAATCCAGATAACCACTAGATGGCAGCAGAGACAGAGACAGCTTTAATTTGCTATTATCTAGTGTCCACATTTTTAAAACCCAGATCTGGTTGTTCTTACAGGGTGTTCTGCAGATAAGCAGCTAACTTTTCTGTGTTAAGAATTTGTCTGGTCTTTTGACTTCTATGGCGTGGAATTCCACAGGAATTCTGATAATAACTGTAATATCAATGGAACTAGAGGAGAGGGAAGCATTAATACGTTTGCAGACACCTCACTTAGTGCACGCCAGGTTCCTGTCCCATCTGACTTTGAAATAAAAATAATTTAAAGTAAACAAATTAATAAGTTGAAAACAGTGGGGTGCCCACAGAAACATTACTTGGTTTGGTCTTTCTGCTACCTAGACAACAGTTTGGGGTGATGCAGATGCTTGTCTATACTTATACAGATTCAGAAGGCAGAATAAAAGGAATTGTTTCAACTCAGAGAGTTGTAGTTCCATGCTTTGGAGGGATGATAGAAGTATAAGACTGGGGAAGGCCATACCAAAAATCTCACTGAGGGGTCCATGAACTGGCTTCAGTTTTGTAATCGCCCAGATGATTGGATGGAATAAAAGTAATTGGTGCATCCCAAATGAGGGACAACTCAGATTTTCTCTTGTAAACAGATTTTTTTTACTTTCCAAGTTGGTTAACATCCCAGGAGAGACAACAAATATGTTTCTCTATAAAATAATGCTATTTTATTCTTCATGTACAGTAATAGTAAAAGACTACTAATTTACTCACAAAGATTACTACTGTGATTCTCTCCCAAGTATTCATGTTAGGGTTAGGTTATGCTGACTTCAGTTTTCTTTTTCCACCACAGAAATTTATTTATTTATATTTCTAACTTATATCACCGCCCATCTCCCCCCATTCCGGAGGGGACTCTGGGCAGTTTACACCAAGCCAGCAATTAAAACATATAAAAAATTATAAAATAGAATACATAATTTAATTAAATATATATATAAGAAATGTCTTAATTAAAATTAAATGAAGGGGAGTAGGTACTGGAAACAAGAATTGTGACTGAATCCTCACTTCTGAAGCTGCTGTCAGGCTTCTCTCGTCAGGCTCAACTGGAACCAATTAAATGGCACACAAGAATCCAGAAACTTCTGATAAGGAGTTTTATGGTAGAAAAGCTAATAAGCCAACATAAAAGAGTTCCAGTGACTACTGTGTACCAAATGCAAGTTCTATTGTTCAAATTCTTGCACTACTTTCTCCTGTCCGACATGCTGGATAGCTTTCTCAGATGTTTCGATATCAGCTTATTTTCCTCTAACTCTTGTGATCTAACTCTGACTCCTGGGAATTCACCTAGAATAATTGTGACATCCACCAGGGAACTAATGTGTAGGTGTGGGTGTGTGGCGAGGGAACTGCTCTTTGTACCTCCCATCTAAATTTTCTTTCAGAACTAATCTAGTCACCCGAGTCATTAATAAAAATACGTTATTGTGTCTGCACAACCTGCTGCGTTACTTCGTAGTTAGGCTATATTTTCTAAACCCAGATCATGGGTTATATTGTGGTTAAGGAATCACACTTTTAACTTTAATGTGTAATCAACAGTTGTCATAGATTTGCTCACCAAACCCAAGGTCTGGTCTGCCATCTGAACCAGATGGGGGAGGGTTAACTCCCTTTTCAGGCCTCTGGACAAATTATTAGAAGCTAGAGTGGATATAAGATGTGACTGCTCCAGCACACTATCTGCACTGTTCCTGTCTCGTTTCCATTCCACTCAAATGTACAAGAGGTGAAATGGCAACATTTAAAGGAGGAATTTGGAAGGGGTTCTCTGTTTCCCCGCACTCCACCTGCAGCAGGTCCAACCAGGGAAACATACGAAACCAATCAAAACTGCCACAGTGGGTACTAAAAATAATATAAAAATATATAATAGGCAAGCCAATCCTGAATAGGAATAAAGTGGATAAAATGAAGATAAAACTAGAATCATTATAACATTACCCTATATAAAAGATACTAGACAATGTACAAAGTAATATTGACAGAGAAGTAGCACATACTCAGTTGTTGCTACCTCCCATTCCTACAGGGGCACAATCATTCTTGGATAGGGA
This sequence comes from Charina bottae, assembly GCA_023362775.1. Taxonomy (NCBI): domain Eukaryota; kingdom Metazoa; phylum Chordata; class Lepidosauria; order Squamata; family Charinaidae; genus Charina; species Charina bottae. Next base: position 42,252,130 of record JALMGJ010000005.1, on the reverse strand, counting down.
ATTTTTTTTATCTCTTCCCTCTAGCTCTGAAGGAAGGAAGAGCACCTTGCCAGGGTAAAGGCTCTTCTATGCAATAAGTAAAAGTAACATTTTGGCTTAGCATATTCATTGGCGATCACTCGTAGCCGAGTAAGATTGTCTTCCAAAGGTAAAATTTTAACGGTGGATCCGTAAGTGGCTATAAAGGCCAATTCTGGATCCGCACAACCTCCCACAATGAGGGCATAGGTTTCCGGGTGGGAGACGGTCATGATGAAGGTTTGCCTGACGTGCCTTCCTTTTAGCTCTTTTCTCCTTTTCGCCCTGTACTCGTGCTTCTTCAAAGTCCATAGCGCCATTAATAAAGGCTGACCTCCAATTGAAACGCTCATGGGTTAGGGCTTCCCAGTTCTCAATGCTGATATTACATTTTTTTAAATTAGCTTTGAGAGTGTCTTTGAATCTCTTTTGCTGTCCACCAATATTCCGTTTTCCATTCTTAAGTTGGGAGTAAAGTAGCTGCTTTGGAAGACGATGGTCAGGCATTCGAACAACATGGCCGGTCCAGCGAAGTTGATGTTGGATGATCATTGTTTCAATGCTGGTGGTTTTCGCTTCTTCTAATACGCTAACATTAGTCCGCCTATCTTCCCAAGTAATTTGCAGAATTTTTCGGAGGCAGCGTTGATGGAATCTTTCAAGAAGTTGGAGGTGGCGTTTGTAGAGGGTCCATGTTTCACAGGCGTACAGAAGGGTTGGTAGTACAATGGCTTTGTAAACAAGCATTTTGGTCTCCCTGCGAATGTCCCGATCCTCAAACACTCTACGCTTCATTCGGGAGAAAGCTACACTCGCAGAGCTCAGGCGATGCTGGATTTCAGCGTCGATGTCGGCTTTTGTAGATGGATGGCTGCCGAGATAAGAAAAGTGATCGACATTTTCTAGTGACACACCTTTAAGCTGGATTGATGGCGCTGTGGAGGGATTGGTTCGAACTTGCTGGTAAAGCACTTTGGTTTTTTTAATGTTAATCGAGAGGCCGAGTTTTTCATATGCTTCTGCAAAGATGTTTAGGATAGTTTGAAGATCTTCCTCGGAGTGTGCACAGACTACATTATCATCAGCATATTGAAGTTCTATAACAGAAGTTGCAATTACCTTATTTTTTGCTTTCAGCCTACTAAGATTAAAAAGCTTTCCATCTGTTCGATACATAATTTCTACACCAGTAGGAAGTTTCTCTTCAACAAGGTGCATAATCATAGCGATGAAGATAGCGAATAAGGTTGGAGCAATAACACATCCCTGTTTAACGCCGGATTCCACTTTAAATGGATCGCTTTGAGAGCCATTGTTATTCAGGATTGTTGTCATCATGTCGTCATGGAGTAACCGCAAGATGTTCACAAATTTATCAGGGCATCCGATTTTCAGAAGGATGGTCCAGAGAGCAGTACGATTTACAGTATCAAAAGCTTTAGTCAGATCAATAAACGCCATGTACAGAGGGCGGTTTTGCTCCTTGCATTTTTCTTGAAGCTGTCGTGCAGTGAAGATCATATCCACTGTTCCCCTGGAAGGGCGGAAGCCATTTTGCGTTTCAGGGAGGATGTCTTCTGATACAGATAGGAGACGGTTTGCGATGATCTTTGCCAGGATTTTGCCTGCTGTGGCTAGAAGGGAGATGCCTCGATAGTTTCCACAGTCTGTTCTATCACCCTTTTTAAAGAGAGTGATAATTATGGCATCCCTAAAGTCTGCTGGAATCTCCTCCCTCATCCAGATTTTTTCGATGAGCTTATGAAGTTGTTGTGTAAGTTCAGGCCCGCCTTCTTTAAAGACTTCAGCAGGAATCCCATCAGGTCCACTAGCTTTGTTATTTTTCATTTGTTTAGTGGCTTTACTGACTTCCTCCAAACTAGGGGGTACTGCAAGCTCATTTCTTATTTGTTTTTGCGGGATTTGCAAGAAGACTTCATCAGCCACAGTAGAGTGACGATTAAGGAGATTGTAGTAATGCTCTTTCCAGCGTAGTGCAATAGACTCTTTGTCCTTTAGAAGTTTAGCACCATCTACTGAGCGTAAGGGATTTGTACCATGGTTTGTTGGTCCATAGATGGCCTTTATGGCATTAAAAAAGCCCTGTGCATCATGAGCATCTGCAAAATGTTGGGTTTCTTGGGCTTTTTTTATCCACCATATGTTCTTAAGTTCTCTAGTTCTTCTTTGGACTTCTGCCTTTGCACTGGCGTAGATTTTTTTCTTAACGGCACAGTTAATATCTTTTTGCCATATCTGGAAGGCTTTCCTTTTCTTGTCAATAATATGTTCAATCTCACTATCGTTCTCATCAAACCAGTCCTGATGTCTCTTAGTCTGGTATCCGATAGTTTGTTCACAGGCTGAAATAATAGAAGTCTTCAATTTAATCCAGTGTTCCTCAACATTTTCAGGAAGTTCCATAGGCAGATGTTCCTTGAGAGTTGATTGAAAGCAAGCTCGTTTAATAGGATCTTGAAGGGCCAGTGTATTCATTTTACGCCTTGGTTTTCTTCCTTGGAGCCTACGATGAGGGACAATCGTTATGGCCATCGTGGATCGAATTAGTCTATGGTCTGTCCAGCAGTCATCGGCGCTCGTCATGGCTCTGGTGAGAAGTACATCACGGCGATCTCTAGCACGGACAATTACATAATCTAAAAGATGCCAGTGCTTCGACCGTGGGTGCTTCCATGATGTTTTAAATTTATTTTTCTGGCGAAAGAGTGTGTTAGTAATGACAAGGTTATGCTCTGCACATTTAGTCAGAAGTAAGATTCCATTCGTGTTGCTGTTGTCAACTCCTTCTTTCCCAATGATCCCTGGCCACAAATCAAAATCACGCCCAACTCTTGCATTGAAATCGCCCAGGAGGATAATTTTATCCTCCTTTGGTATCTCTGATAAGATGGTGTCCAGCTGGGTATAAAATTTTTCCTTGATATCCTCGTCTGCATCTAGTGTTGGTGCGTAAGCACTTAGGATAGTTGCCTGTTGGTTTTTGGCGAGTTTTATTCGCAGAGTTGAGAGTCGTTCGTTAATCCCAGTGGGAACTTCTGACAAGAGCTTCACAAGGTCGTTTTTGATAGCAAAACCTACCCCATGTATTCGTCGTTCTTGTTCAGGCAGTCCTTTCCAAAAGAAGGTATAACCTCCTTTTTCTTCCTTCAACTGTCCTTCTCCTGCTCTTCGAGTTTCTTGGAGTGCTGCTATATCGATATTAAAACGTCTCAGCTCCCTTGCAATAATGGCAGTCCTACGTTCAGGTCGTTCACTATCCATATTGTCTTGCAGTGTCCGTATATTCCATGTTCCAAAATTCATGTGTTTTTTACGACCGCTAGATGGTGACCCCACTGGTCGCGGTAATCCAGTCAGGGAGAAAATGAGGCAGAGTATGTTTAGGGCACCTTTTCTAGCCCCCTCCCCATATGTGGTGAGCAGAGTGGATCCTAAATAGGGCTGCTCAGTCGTGGATACAGCTGCCGAACTACTCAACTGCCTCGATCCTTGAGTCAGGGCGAATGAATCCGTATCCACCGCCCATGTGCTGGTCCATGACTAGGAGCTTCCGGATTTCACAGTCCTGCCCCCGTTGCCATTCGTCAGTCGCCATGGGACTTTTGGTTGTTTTGGGTTTGGTGTGGTTGGAAGACGCCTGTGCGTGAATTTGTTTTATGTGTGGAGATCGGTGCACAACGATCAGCACACAACCTTCACAGAAAAAGGCTCTAATCCAATGGCATGGATACCATGACGATTGGTGACCTTTTGTCTGCTGCAGCCTTCATCCGCCTTCGCAGCCGTTGTAACAATACACCTTGTTATCTTCCGCCTGTTCTGCCGTTGAGGACTTTTTTGGATCGTTCTTTGTCTGGTTCCTCCCCCTGGACCTTACCGCCATGGGTGACCCTGCCAGGAGTACATGACTCCCGACGGCTTCACTCACAGGGTTCATTGGGAACGCACAAGCCCACTCACCACAACAAGGTGACGATCCAGCGAGTGAGCTCTGAAGGAAGGAAGAGCACCTTGCCAGGGTAAAGGCTCTTCTATGCAATAAGTAAAAGTAACATTTTGGCTTAGCATATTACATTGCATGAACTCAGCTGATATGTCAAGAAAAGAAAAACCAGGCAAAACGTACCTTATTTTCATGTATGGCAATGAAAAAACATGAGATGTATTTCCTTTTAGGAATAGGAGTAATTATCATCATCACCTTTGTCTTCTCTCCAGTTGTAAAACTAAGCTAGTAGCATGGTCCTTTCCACAGTGTCTTACAGTCCACCGGTATGGCATGGTATACTTGAAATTATTAGATACTGTCTATTAAGAAGTTTGACAGAAGAAATGGAGAAGAGCACAAAATGTCTTAAGAAGAGCACAAAATGTCTTCCACAGAATGCATTCTGATAAGTAGAAAGAACTATCCCCTCTAGAAAACAAACTATGCATGTTCATTAGTTGTTTCTCAGCGTTAGGGGAAAAAACATTAATTTTTATTGTGAAACTTTTTAAACAGGAAAATTTTATGCAGCTAAATAAATCACACATAATGTGCTCCAGAATGAATTCCTAAACTTGTCAAAAGTCCACAGAAGCTTTGGATGTATCATCAACAACAAAAATTAACCGGGGAGCAGACAACCAAACACACGGACTACCATAATGGGATTTTCATTACTGGTTCACTTTGGAACTGGCTTTTCTTAATACTTCAGTCATAAAAGGTCTCCTACAAGGTACTCCACTCCCTACAGTGGCTTTGTGCATATTCAAAATGCCTCTGGAACAGTCAGCAGCATTTCAACCCTGGGCAACAGGGCGGAAAGCACAGATGTGCCACCTAGAGACCGAATCAGGAGAATATGCCTGACTTGATGGTGCTTAGCCTAAACAGCAGCTACCTGAGGAGATGACATACCAAGATATCTCCCTACATTCAAAATAGCTTAATAAATGTGAGGGAAGATTTATTTTATTATTATTGAAAATACATTGAATTTCACACATACCCCAGCTGGCTTCCAAGATAAAAAATTCAATTAACTGCAACACAGTACTGTAGTGCAATCATAATAAAACTTGCTGTATTCACTGTTGTTGCAAAGTAGCTCTTTTATCTTTCCAGAAAGAACCCTGACAAAGTTATGATCAATCCTTTAACTCAAAAATTCCTAATTTTAGATTCTGAATTCTTGGTTTCTGAATTTTTAGATTCTATTCATCAATTTGTTACCAACATCATCTAGCCTTTTTGCCTGGTACATTGGCTCTTTCTATAACAGAAATGGACTTTTACAGGTACCTAAGAATAGTTGCTATTCATGACTAATCCTATTTTTCCAGGAAATGGCATAATAAAAATTAGCCTCTAGTTGACTTATTTACAATTACATTTATAGTATACATAGTCTTGATAGACCCACTAAAAATGTAACAAGACTGAAAATTCTTCCTAACAAATTATCTAAACCTGTATCACTCAAATTGTATATCTGGTAATGTGCCAGGATCAAACAATGAGAATCCAGTAGAGTTTGCAGCATCAGCAACATTAATAATCAAAAGGAAAAATATGCCTGACTTGATGGCAACTTTTAACTCCCCAATCGTTTGATTCTCATTTACAGCCCACTTGATATTGTTTAGATACTGTTCTGACTACAGGTAGTCCTCGAGTACGACCATTCGTTCAGTGACCGTTCAAAGTTACAGCAGCGCTGAATGAAGGGACTTACAACTGGTCCCAGAAGTTACAGCCGTTGCAGAGCCTCGCGGTCACATGATCAAAATTTGGGTGCTTGGCAGCCCACTCGCACTTAGGGCCGCAGGGGCGCTTCAACTCCCCCCACCCGCCTATCTCCCCCCATCTATGCCCTTTTGGGGCCCTGCACTCCGCAGCCCCTGCTGCACCAGCTGACCTTCAACGCCTTCTTGTTCCTGCTGCTGACCAAGCATGCCCGGCCTGGCCCTTCGTGAGGCAGCTGCTGGCCACATGAGGATTTCTTCCCAAGGCCACGCACAGCGGTTTCCTCATAGGTCCTGGGGAAGATGGCCTCATGTGGCCAGCAACTGCCTTGCCAAGGGCCAGGCCGGGCACGCCTCATCAGCAGCGGGAGCAAGAAGACGGTGAAGATCAGCTGGGGCAGCGGAGTGCAGGGTGGTGAGGGCAACTGTGGCTGGGACTGGGCTGTGGTACCCGGGGCTTCCCATGCTGCTGGGGTGGCCGGGACTTTCCGGGGCAGCTGCTGCTTTGCACTGTGGCTCAGGGGCTTCTTGCAGCCCCAGAGCTGCGGTGCGCCAAGAAGCCCGAGCCACAGCGTGGCAAGCAGCCCCAGAGCCACGCGTTTCCGGGGCTGCTTGCCGCCCTACAAGGCAGAGTGCAGGGTGGCCAAAAGGGCAGAGATGGGGGAGATAGGCTGGAGGGGGGAGTTGAAGAGGAGGCAGTCCCTTACCTTACGGAGGCTTGGGGCTGTCAGGGACCAAGCCCAGAATGGCTTGGATTGGGGTGGGTCCTCAGCTAACGACCGGTGGAATTCAATTGACAATTGCAACGGGGAGTTACTGGGATTGCTGTTGCTAAGTGATGCGGTCATATGGCATCACGCTTTACAACCGCATCGCTTAGCGCCAGAAATTCCAGTCCCAATTACCGTCGTAACTTGAGGACTCCTTGTATTGTAAATCTTTTAGCATACTGGGACTCTACAAAGACAAGGCATGCACGTGTCCATGCAGAGGATCACCAATCAGCACTTACACTATTGACTATTGACCTGTGCTATATGAGCACAGGGAACTGCCAGCCAATCAATACCCAACTTCTGACCAACAACTAATTGCATAGCCCCATCCCCAAATTTGTACACACATTCCTTCCCCTTTTTCAAAGAAGAACATTTCACTGTTCATCCATATTTCTGCTTGCCAGAGTTTCATGTCTTTCTCCCCTGCAAAACTACTCATGTTAGCACAATGGGATTATTGCACCTGGAGTCTTTTGCCCAGTCCAGCCAAAAGCCTTTGAAAAAGAAAGGCAAGAACTGGAAGGCAAGCAAGCTAAGGTATGACTCTCCCCCAGTGAGAATACAGATTGCCCCTTCAAGTGCAAGAAAGTGAAACCAAACCAACTGGACAACAGCATTTATAGTACTGCAATATAATGCCTAGGGGGCGTGGTGGCTCAGCGGGTAAGACGCCAGGCTTGTGGATCGCAAGTTCGGAGGTTCAAATCCCTAGCCCCGTGTGACGGAGTGAGCTCCCGCACTAGCCCCAGCTCTTGCCAACCTAGCAATTCAAAAGCATGCAAATGCAAGTAGATTAATAGGTACCACTTCGGTGGGTAGGTAACAGCGTTCCGCATGCATCACGCCGGCCACATGACCGTGGAAGCGTCTTCAGACAATGCTGGCTCTTCGGCTAACAAACAGAGGGGCACCTAGAGTTGGACACGACTGTACAAATGTGCAGGGGGAACCTTTACCTTTACCTTTTAATATAATGCCTGGCTGATAGTAACACAGAATCTATCAGTTTGCTAAGTCTCCTGTTATGGGCATCATGTGATCTAATAAAAGGTCATTATAATTCTTTATCAGATCTACATTTCTTTCTGGAAGTCACCAAGATTTTCCTTATCCTAACAATGGCAAGTGGTTGTGGCTAGATCATATACTATCATTTACTATTAATGTTTCTATCAGTGTATTGATAGAAACTATCATACATTGACAATATATTTATTAGAAATATGGACAGATTGAAAAGGAGATTAAACAAATTTATGGATGATAAAGGTATCAAGTGCTACATATTATCTCCAGTATCCTATGCAATGTGTGTTCGTGTCTGTTGCTAGGGAATTCGAGTAGGAAGGTGTTGTAGTGTTCATGTTGACAGGTTTTCCATTGGTATCTGACTGGCTGTTGTGGGAATAGAATATTGGTATAAACAGGTCTTCAGACTGATCCAGCATGCACTTTTGTTGGATCCTGGCAAAACTAGATGACAAACTATACCTTATTGCAGACTATCCATTACGGCAGGAAAAACAAGACAGAATCTGTTAAAAGCTAAGCCTGTCTGTCATCAGAAAGGACATTGTTCTCACTGTAACTTTATTTCATTCAAGCTGGTCGTGGAATATTAGGATTAAAAAAAATCAGATATACCTTATTAGGCATATTCAAAAATATTGGTATATAAAATATTAAAAGGCACAAAGACTCAAAGGCACAAAAATAATAAAAAGAACATACTGTAATCATAAATCTACTGAACTACAGAGAACATCTTTATTTAGAAATATACAGTATTTGTTTAAACATTTGTTCAACTACATAGGTTTTAGGAAAATTCTCACAAGATACATACACAGCAATATTTATTTATTTACTTGATTGTTATCCTGCCACAATCTTGTGACTCTTGACGGTTACAATGTCACCATAAAAACAACAGAATTAAAACAACTTACTGTACAATCCAAATTGCAAGAACAAAACCAAAGTATGAGAGAAAAATAATAAGATCAAGAGGTTGTAGGTGATGTTACCGAAACACTATTTGAAAGAATTCAATTTTTAATAACTTCCTAAAAGCTACCAGGGAAGGGGCCAGTCTGATTTCAGTGGGAAGTCTATTCCATGGGATCAGCACTGCTGTGGAGAAGCAGGGCCTTCTAATTTCTGCTCTCCTGACATTCTAGAAATGTAGAACAAGGAGCCCCTCCCTAGATGATCTAACGGGGAAAAATGACAAAATATATTAACTTTCTGAGGCTAATTTCAAATCTCAGGTTCACATGGATGTAAAAGCAATACTTCAAAAAAACATGGCCTCATGTGGAGCTTTAAATGCCAAGACTAGCACTTTTTAACTAAATCAAGAAATTATAAACCTTCGAACAGTCACTCATGCCCTGGTGATCTCCCATATAGACTACTGTAATGTGCTCAACATGGGGCTACCCTTGAAGAGTATCCGGAAGCTACAGCTGATCCAGAACGCAGCCGCGTGGATTGTTTTAGGTGTCCCAAGGTGGACACATGTAACACCGTTGCTGCGCAAGCTGCACTGGGTTCCAGTTTGCTTCCGGGTCCAATTCAAGGTGTTGGTTAGAGAACATATTTGTGGCTCTTAGGAGCACCTGAGCTGAATTTATCCTCAAGAAAATAAAATGTGTGTAAGAGCTGGATAGACAAATTGTTTCCAACAACTTGGAAGTGGCTGCAGCATTGTTTAAGTCTCACCCAGAAGGCAGACCCAGCTGCAGCCCCTTTTGCACAGCTGGAACTGGTAAGGAGGCAGCCAGCCAGCCAGCAGGAGCTGTGAGTGGCTTGTCACTTGCTTACAAGGTGCTCACTTTGGTGGGGGCACAGGGCCTTTGTGCTGAGGGTGGGGGGAGATCTGCCCTGCTTCCTGGCACCCATGCTGGTAGCCTACACTACAGGGCTGGCAGAGGAGGGGCTTGGCTCGGCAGCACTTAGCACACTTGGAGCCTGCTCCTTGGGCCATGGCTGTTTATAATTGCTGGGTCATCATGGAAATGCTTCCTCCTTTAGATTCTTCTCCATGTTTTATTGATTCGGCACTGGGGCTACTACTTCAACAATGACCTTAGTTTCCCTGAGAAGACTTGGCTCTTCATATGTTGCACTTCTTCCATGATGAGCTGGGATCCTTGGACAAGTTTGCTTTAGATATCAATAAGCTGCAATGTCTTGTACCACAGTGTTGCAAGAAGATAAACTCAAAGGATTGCAGACACCCAGTAAGACCTCAGCCTGAGTTTCTGCTATCAAATCAAGCTCTTCAATTTTGAAAAGAGAAGCTAGCACATCTTTATAATTTTTTTTCACAAAGGTGTGAATAGAATCAATTCTAGAGCTTCATCTACTTGTTGAAATCGACTGGAGAGTTTTGCAATTTCTTGAAGAATTCCCCATCTTGCAATAAAATACATTGTACAGCTCTACAGTTTTTGTATATTTCTACAATACATTTTGACTTCCGGATTCTACCCCATAGTTTTGCAACCACATAGATGGAGACAATGTGCTGTGCAGGGTGAAAACAATGCCTGAGGATCTTCAGCTTTTATCTTAATTTTCACACCCTAGTATTTCTCAGAAATATTTGAAGCATTATGTTCTTGGACACTTCAGTTTTGCAAACTTATTCTATGTCAACCCTTTCTGCAGTATCTTTTCTTTTTATTGCAGTTCACCATTTTCAAGAAGGATTCCTGCACAACTACTTTAATCTCTTTCTCATATTAAGACAATAGTATCAACTCTTCAATATGAGAGAGACCTCAACAGTCCCACAATAATGACTACATAGTATTTCTAACCAATTCAAGAAGAATGTGTAGCACTTTCTTAGCACATACCTCCAGTAATTCATTCTGCTATACAAAGGCATGTAGTGTAGTATGCTTTCACTCATTGTCTCTTTTCAAATTTCATATTTTCAATTTGAGACTTCATAACTGATTCAAGATAATACTTCAGACTTTGGCTGCCTTTACTAATTAACCTTATGGTGGAAAGGAACAGCCCACAATCATACTGTTGTATTAGTTTGATACCTGGAATGTGATTCCTAGAAAGGCAAGTTTTGTTCAGTTAGAGACAGAATCAAAGCCTTGCAACATTTTACACTATTTTTCCTTCTCTGATTGCATATGCTTTTCAAGAAGTGGCTCCTTTTCAGAGAAGAGCATTTGCAAGATCTTTCCACTGTCAGCAATACTGAAAATGACCTGTCCAGGACCTGTATTGCCTTTGCCCCCTCGCCCAAGTCTCCTCTTACCTCAACTCACTCTGGCAGCCTTCCCAGGAACCAAGCCCCTCTTGGTTTACCCATCTCCAATGTTCTCCAGGACATATGGAATTAGAAGCTGAGGAAGTGAGTGGGGAGGGGGAGGGGGAGGGGGAGGGGAGGCTGCTTACTGAGAGCCAAGAGCAAGTTTTCTCCTCACCCAGGGAAGTGCCGCTAATCTGTTGCTACAAAAAATCCAAAGATTCTGCATTCACACAACATGGAAAAACAAACTATAGTGCACAGGGATCCCGAATACTTCTGGGTCAATGGGCAAAACTGGAATTTTGAGAACACTCAGTAGGCACTCATGGTTGCTACAAAGGGCATAAAAAGGTAAAGGTTTCCCCCGCACATTTGTGCAGTCGTGTCTGATTCTAGGGGCTGGTGCTCATCTCCATTTGCTAGCTGAAGAGCCAGCGTTGTCCGAAGACGCTTCCACGGTCATGTGGCCACATGACGCGCACGGAACGCTGTTACCTACCCACCGAAGTGGTACCTATTCATCTACTTGCATTTGCATGCTTTCGAATTGCTAGGTTGGCAAGAGCTGGAGCTAGTGCGGGAGCTCACTCTGCCCGCAGGGCTAGGGAACCAAGCCTGGCGTCTTACCCCCTGAGCCACCCCGCCCCTTACAAAGGGCATAGGCTGTTACAAAATCTCCATTACCAAAGATAATGCTCCCTGCCCCTCCCTTTGGGCACTGGAGTTGCTCTACCATCTCAGCTTATGATGGCCTTTGGGTGGGGGAGGGGAGCATTTGCAATATGGCTCTTGGCTATATTTTCCCAACATTTTTAATGTTTAGAGAATGTGAGATCTGTGTGGAATTTTTGGAAATAAAAGACTTAGGATATAGTTGCACTCTTGGCCTTGCAGCATGCTTGTTTTCTTTTTTATTATTATTAAAAGAAACAAAAATAAAATAGAGGGACAGAATTTGACAGATGCCACTGGAGATACTGAAAAACATATTGGTACTCCCTGGCATCATGATGGGGAGACACGTGGTTTAGTATGTTGTGTGAATGTTCACTATGGTTTTGTCTGCAAACTGCGATTAAGCAGAACATGACTTAGCATGGATCTTGCAGCACTTAAACTAAAATAAGCCTTTAGGTGACACGAGCTTTTGCTGTTTGACTGAAATCCGAGGAATACAAACCAGAAATGCACAAAGTGCTGCCGGGTGTAGCCTTGGCACTGAAACAAGCGGTTGCTGACAGGCTAGGAATTCAGAGTGCGCAACGCTAAACAGAACACCTTGATGTCTGGCTGTTCCTCCGACCTACCGCTGCTTCCTTCCTGGCAGAGCTACAACGAAGCGGCAACCAGCACCACGTTGTCGCACCGAAGCTGCCCTCAAGGAAGCCAAGCGCCCACGAAACGAAGCAGGAGGGTGTTAACTTCCGGTTTCTAACCGCGGGAAAATCAGGCTACAAAGAGGCGGGGATGTTGTGATCAGCTACTCTTTGAATTGGATGGTGGGATGTCCATGACTGAGACGGAGTTGAAACATCAGACTGTACCCCACAGCAAAATGGCTTCCTTCTCAGGCAGAACTGAACCTCTGTCGCTTAGCGCTTCTCGTTTTATTATTAGAGGTCACCTGCATCGTTGTGAGCAAAGGCGAGGAGGAGATTTTAGTTAAAAGTACAGTAGATGCGTTACGGAATGTAGCTTTGAACCGATTAACCGCTGCAACTGTGTCAAAATCCAGAACAAACCAATAAGCTGTGCCCCTTCAAATCTAAATGAACAATTGGGTAATTTAACTTGTAAGTAATATGCCACGCACGCAACTCGGTGCACGCTTACTCGGAAATTATTTTTAAGGGATCGCTCCTGAATCCCGCAAAAGAACTGCAACCTTCATTCTCAAATTTGGACCTGTTACTGATAACGTGGGTTAAGAGAATTGCAGTAAAATGTATGTTTCTATTCTGCTGGCATTCAGAGATCCTTGTCTCGCCTAATCAAAGACTAATTTTAATGCTATTTAGTAAAATATAACCCGCAATTACTTCCAGGAGAAGTGTTGTGTTTGGAGCAAAGGAAAACCGAGTTACAAATGTAAATTATACCCTATCATTTATGTTTCTTCAAATATCACATTTTTTTTCTTTTCATGCATCACTACAGCAAATCGGTAAAACTCTAGCAATATGAAGAAAATGTTAATTTTTTTGTTGCCTGTTACTGTAAACTTGAAATGAATTTACGTCTATAACAAGAAAAAACTACAATACCCATGACGTTTAGGAGAATATTTCCCAGCATGCTTTGCTCGAGAAAACTCGCCGGCTCTGCTTTAAGTTGCGTTGTTTCCTGGGAAATATAGTTCTACAGTGCCGGCCGGGCTTCTGAAGCTATTTGTGAGGAGGTGCCAAGATGGCGGCCCTGTGGGGCGGCGGTGCGGGACATGCTGGGGCTGGGGGAACTCTCCCTATACGAGGTGCCTCGGAGCCTTTGGCGGGCAGTAGCTTTTCTTCTACACAGGTACCGGCCGGTCTGGGTCCTTGGAAATGAGCTTGAGAGTTTCAATTAGCCGGGTCGGCTAGCGCTAGATGGACACGTGGAAGCGGCGTGTCTGGCATAGGGAGGTGGCACTTGCAGCAGCGGCGGGAACGCGGGCTGGTGGTGGCTTTGGAATGGAGGCACTGGGAAGAATGGGCGGTAGAGAAGCTGCGCAGGGAGAGGAGCTTTGAGAATCGGAATAGTGATGCTTTGGCTGCTATATTCTAGTTGGTGGCCATTTCACTTGAGCTTCGATGGAGTTGGTAATGGTGGACTGGCGGGCTGGAATGGGCGGACGATGTGCGGCAAGATTAGCGTAGTGGAGCAAAAACCCAGTATGGACTATCTGCAGATCAGGATTTTGGGGCTTTCTGAAGGCTATCTCCCTCGAGATGCGGGAACAATGAAGTCGAGAGCTTTAGGCAAAGGCAATGCTGGAATCACTAGGTGTGGCAGGGCGTCCTGGCCCTGTAAATCTTTGGCGTAGAGTCACACTTGAATTGAGTTGTGGAACTTTTCCGCCTTGGTTGGGGTCCTTGGAAAGATGTGCAAAAAGAGAAACTGTTTGTAGGGTCAAGGTGCTCCTTAATCGATTCGCGGGTTTCCGTTATTGCTTTGAATTACTTCTGACCAAAATGGTACTCTTTGTGCCTTTAACTTCTCCGCCGACTTTTTAACTTTTTCCTTTGATTTGTGGTGGCGCTTATTGTTCTATCCCCCTCCCCAACATGCTAAAAAACTTAAAAGAATTTAAGGAAGTGGGAGACCGGGGCTGATGGAGGAGCACCAACTGGAAAGTGTTCTTTTATGTAAAAATGAGTTCCAGTGCTTTTGCCTGCTTAACTCCTCTGTTCTCCCCTCTTCATTCCTGGGTGTGTTCATGCCCTCCCACTTGCTGATCCTGTTCAGCCCCATTTGATGATGCTCTCTCTCAGCAGTTTTTTTTTTTAAATTCTTTTATGTAAAGTCACTTTGCGTGCATGCCTCTGCTTTAAGAATTCTGGCTTCTCCTGTTCTCCGAGCCTGATTTTACCTTAATCCCGAATGCCTTGTCCCCTTTAAATTAAAAAAAAAAAACTTGCAGCAAACCATTTCACTTTAGAAAGCAGTTTTAAGAGTGAAGCCATTTATGGAAACTTAGGAATGACAAATAGCAGTAATGAGCTTGCTGTGTCTGCTTTGCAGTCTGTTCACTTGAAAAGTCTGCTGGAACTCCTGCTGGATTCTCTTGCATGTTTTTTCCTGCTACACATTATCTTCCACTGAATGTGATTGGAGATTGTGCCACAGCCATGAGAGAAAAAAAAGAGAAAACATTGTTTTGTGTTGCTGTGCTAAATATTAGTTAAAATAATTTAGATGCTAAATTACCAGTCTTGTAATTAAGATGTAATTCATTCCCTTACTATACAAAATACTGAGGCTGTTTCATTCACATTCTTAATAAGATTGAAGCAGTATGTCAGTCTTGCCTTGAATTAACTAAAATCTTTCGTTCAAGACTTTATCTTTGGCAGTTTGGTCTAGTGGTTAAGGCTCCAGGCTAGAAACCAGGAGACTGTGAGTTCTAGTCCCGCCTTAGGCATGAAAGCCGGCTGGGTTACTTTGGGCCAGTCGCTCTCTCTCAGCCCACAACATCAGGCTTGGGTGACAAGCTGGTCCGTCAATTCCAGTTGCAACCAGTGGGTCAACCAGTGGACCCTGCACCCGCGGGAAAACGCTAGGAAGAAAAAAAAATTAATATTCTCTATGCATGCCTTAATATGTTTTGTACAATGGTAAGGACACTAACTTTCTGAATTCTCCCCAAGCACAATCAAATCTTTTCTGCCTGACATCTTCCCATTTCTACTGGGTCTAGTCAGAATGCAAGCAGGGTGGGGGTGAAGAATAGCCATGGAGGACTGATTACAATAGAAGGACTTGGAAGTGGGAGGAGAAACTTACAAAAGTTTGAGCTTTAAAATGTAGATGATTGTCATCTACATTTCATACTGCATGAAGATGTGTGAATTTGAAGCTTTAAAAAAACTCTTAAGGAGTTTTGTTTGAGGGAGCAACAGGTTATGTTTAAACTATATTTTTTCCTTCTACCTCATCATACATTTTAAACATAATTCTTTTCCGAAACATATTGTAAGCTATATTTTCACTATATAATTAATAAATAAATAAATACAGTTTAATAATGTAAACTGTAAAATTAATAAATACATTTAGTGGTATGTAATATATAGGGTGTTATATTGAAACTTAAGAGTGGCTCTTTGGAACTTTTTGGGATTGTTGAATGTGGTATGGTGAGTAATATAGTGAAGTGCCCCAAAAGCTTATAAACCTGAACATGTATCACTTTTTCTATTAGTTTGCTTGAAGCAGCCTTCCCTAGCATGGTGCCTTTCAGAGATACTGGTCTTCCTCTATTAGGGTCACAGACTAATAACTAATCAAGCATGAGCCTTGGAAGTTAGAGAACTGGTAATTTTGGGTACATCCATAAATCTGGATGCCAAAGAGATGTGAAATGGTAACCCTGTTAAACTTTGTGTCTGTGATCACATTGGTAATCAGCTAAGAAAGCAAACCAAATGATGGACATGAGTCTAGCGATAGCTTTATATCTAATTTCTGAAGTTTCACTTTGGTCAACATTATGAGACAGTGCTTTTAACTAATCTCATTAGTTTGTGGCAAAGAATCTGAAGCATCACCTTGTAAGATTTGAAAGAAATTCTTTGAGTAATTTCACAATTTCAGTTGACAGAATTAAAAGGAAATTTAAACTTTTGTACTAGAAAGTATTTTCAGAGAAATATGTAATGAGCATATTAATTCCAACTTTAGGTAAACTCATTAATAAACAGTATGAAGGCTTCTTCAGATTCTCTGTTGTCTAAACTGCATTATTTTTATGCCAGAAGTTTAACTTATTTTTTCTTCACAACGAAACAGAACAGTATTCTTTGGGAGGACATCTCCTTTTCTAGAGATGGCCACTTTATTTGAGGGATGAAGGAATAGGTGGGAAGCTGTTCTTTAGCTGCATCAGCATGGATATTCAATGTGCAGCTCTCCAGATGTTGCTGAGCATACTCAGTAATGAGGAATACTAAGAGATGTACAGTGGTACCAATCGAAGAGAATATTTAATATTTATGTACAGTGGTGCTTAAAGGTTTGTGAACCCTTTTGAATTTTCAATATTTCTGCATAACTATAACCTAAAATGTGATCTAACCTATATATAACCTAAATAAATATATAATATAATATAAATATATAAAAAGATATAACCTAAAATGTGAGAGTGCCTTGGACTGCAAGAAGATCAAACCAGTCCATACTCCAGGAAATAAAGCCAGACTGCTCACTTGAGGGAATGATATTAAAGGCAAAACTGAAGTACTTTGGCCACATAATGAGAAGACAGGATACCCTGGAGAAGAAGCTGATGCTAGGGAAAGTGGAAGGCAAAAGGAAGAGGGGCCAACCAAGGGCAAGATGGATGGATGATATTCTGGAGGTGACGGACTCGACCGTGGGGGAGCTGGGGATGGTGACGGCCGACAAGAAACTCTGGCGTGGGCTGGTCCATGAAGTCACGAAGAGTCGGAAGCGACTGAACGAATAAACAACAACAAAATGTGATCTGTTCTCCACACAAGTCCTAAAACTAGATAAAGAGGACCCAATTAAACAAATGAGTCAAAAACATTATGTTCATTTATTTATGGAGAAAAATTATCCAAAGCTACATATTTGTGTGTGGCAAAAGTATGCGAACCTTTGCTTTCAGTATCTGGTGTGCCCCCCTTGGGCAGCAATAATTGCAACCAAACATTTCTGATAGCTACATGTCTATGAAGGTTCTCAGTCATCCAGGTGGAATTGTCTGTAGCTTGAATCATGTCAACTGGGTTTCTGTTTTCTCAGTGGAAACGTTTCGCTCCTTATCCAAGGAGCTTCTTCAGTCTGAGCAAAGTTGGTAAGGGAATCCTAAATATGTTTCTAGGTTGCTGTGTGACCTTACACCTGGGGCTAGGTCATGGTTATATTGAGATGTTATTTTTAAGTCCTTTTATCATCTAAAGGAGGATCGTTAAGATCACCATGCTGCTGTTGAGCTTGTGAAATGGTCTTAATCTTCCTAGGCACAGAAGACAAAGCAGGGAGGAAGATAGGGGAAAGATTGTGCCTGAGGCTTTCTGATAGCTGTTGATCAATCCTGCACATTGGCTTGGAGGAATTTTAGCCCATTTCTCCTTACAGAAGAGCTTCAACTCAGGGATGTTGGTGGGCTTCCTCACATGAAGTGCCTGCTTCAGGTCCTTCCAGAACATTTCTATAAGGGTAAGGTCAGGACTTTGACTTGGCCATTCCCCAACATTAACTTTCTCCTGCTTTAACCATTCTTTGGTCATACAACTTGTGTGCTTTGGGTCGTTGTCTTGCTGCATGACCCACTTTCTCTTGAGCTTCAGTTCTTGGACAGATACCTTGACATTTTCCTGTAGAATTTGATAGTGCGATTCAGAATTCATAGTTCCATCAATGATGTCAAGCCATCCTAGTCCAGAGGCAGCAAAGCAGGCCCAAACCATGATACTGCCACCACCATGTTTCCCAAATGGGATAAGGTTCTTATGCTGGAATGCAGTATTTGCCTTTTGCCAAACATAATGCTTTTCATTGAAGCCAAAAAGTTCTATTTTGGTCTCATCTGTCCACAGAACATTCTTCCGGTAGCCGCCTGGCTTATCCATGTGGTCTTTTGCAAACTGCAGACAGGCAGTAATGTTCTTTTTGGAGAGTAGTGGCTTTTTCCTTGCAACCCTGTCGTGCACACCATTTTTGTTTAGTGTTCTCCTGATGGTGGTCTCATTAATATTGACATTTGCCAGTGGAAGAGAGTCCTTTAGTTTCTTAGATGATACCCTGGGCTTCTTTGAGACTTCCTGGCGTATTACATACCTTGCTCTTGGTGTGATCTGGGCTGGTAGATCATTCCTGGGGAGGGTAACAATGGTGTTAAATTGCCTCCATTTGTACATGATCTGCCTGACAGTGGACTGGTGGAATCCAAACTCTTTGGAAATAGTTTTGTAACCTTTTCCAGCCTGGTGAGCATCAACAACTGTTTTTCAGAGGTCCTCAGAAATCTCCTTCGTTCAAGCCATGACACACTTCCACATACCTGTGTTTGATAGTGAATACCCAGAATTCTGTTTTTTAAATAAGGCAAGACCTCCCACACTCAACCTGATTATCATCCCATTGATTGAAACACCTGACTCTAATTTCCCCTTCAAATGAAATGAGAATCCTAGAGGTTCACATACTTTTGCCACACAGAGATATGTAGCTATGGATCATTTTAATTATAATAATTTATTAAATTCATATGCTGCCTGACTCCCAGCGACTCTGGGTGGCTTAAAATTGTTAAAGTGTTTAAAAACAAAAAACAATAGAAAAAACCCACAAAAACAGCACAAGATAAAAGAACTACAATGGCAAAGAAAATTAAAGGAATATTTATTTTTCTCAAATAAATTAACAAGCATAACGTTTTTGATTCATTTGTTTAATTGGGTTCTCTCTATCTAGTTTTAGGACATGTGTGGAGAACAGCTCATGTTTTAGGTCATATTTATGAAGAAATTTTGAAAATTCAAAAGGGTTCACAAACTTTTAAGCACCACTGTAGTTCAGTGACATTTGAAGGATTATATGTTATGGACCCATGATTTAGAGCTGTATGGAAAGATAAGTATTGACAATTCACAATGACGGTAAGGAACATTTTTGGTATTTAAAAAAAAAATCAGAAGCCTATTTGGCCTAAGTGCAGTCTGGATCTCTATGTCCTGTACTAAAGTAGTTTCTGCTTGTGTATATTGTTAGTGTATTTCATATTTTTTGAAATACAATGACAAATGTGGTTCTTTAGTGGAAAAATTAACCTTTTCTTGTTTGATACCTGCTTTTTGTGGCTAGAACTATGCAGTGGTGACCAGAAACATTCCAAGATCCAGCATACAGTACTCTCTCCATTTCACTGTATCTTCACTATTCTCCCCTTCTCCCCAGTTTTTAGCATACTTTGCTGTTTGCAGTGTTGAAACACATCCTCAAATATCTTACCTCTGTGTTGCTCTTATTTGTCCCATGTGAGATTAATTTCCTACAGTTACAGTGGCCTGTGCCTGCTATTTTTTTCTTATCTTTGAGTACCCTAGCCTAGAAAGCTTTCTTAACCTGACATCCATCCAGAATTGCTGAAAATGTTTGTTTGTTTATTTGTTATTTCAATTTATATAGCTGCCCATCTCAAATGCATTACTGTGGGTGGCTCACAGCAGTTATATCTATATAAAGAAACACACATACACTTGCATATATATAGATACACACACACTCACACACACACACAAAACAACACAAACGGTAGCTGAGGTATACCAAGAACTGCCAACAACAATCAGTATAGCCACTGTACAGGCTCTACTGCATACTCAGATCCCCAGCCCAATAGCAAAACCAAGTCTTTAAGGCCTTACGGAAAGCCAATATGGTTGGGGCCAATCTGAACTCCAGGTGGATGATGTTCCAAAGTGTGGGTGCCACAATAGAAAAAGCTCTCTTTTGGGGCCCCACCAGATGGCATTCCGTAGCAGAAGGGACCTCCAAGCATACCTCTACTGCCAGACCTAATGGGATAGGTAGATGTAATTGGGGAGAGGCAATCCCTCAACCAAGTCCCATGTCATGAAGGGGGTTGCATCAGGGCACAAGGTTGGAAAAAATATTTATTTATTTTTATTTATTTTATTAAATTTATATTACCGCCCATCTCCCCCAACGGGGACCCTGGGCGGTGCACAGCAAGATAGTGATTAAAAATATATAAAATTACATAAATACAAAATATGAATTCCAAGAAAAATATTAAAATAGGTCACTGGGAGGCTTCAAGGGGCCAGCCATCCCCAAGAGGAACTGTTGACGTTTCCCTCCCAGGCAAGACGGCAGAACCAGGTCTTTAAGCCTTTCCGGAAGGCTGGGAGCGAGGACATCAGCCTCAGCTCCGGGGGTAAGATATTCCAAAGGGCGGGCGCCACTGCAGAGAAGGCCCGCTTCCTGGACCCCGCTAGGTGAAACT
The DNA here is from genome assembly GCA_023362775.1 of Charina bottae. Lineage (NCBI taxonomy): Eukaryota > Metazoa > Chordata > Lepidosauria > Squamata > Charinaidae > Charina > Charina bottae. The sequence continues at coordinate 42,231,603 of JALMGJ010000005.1, read as the reverse complement.
CTTTAAGCGATGGGGTCTGTAGCAAGCCCTCTCTAGCTGAACGGGTGGGACGGGTCGATGTTCTGGGGATCAGACGGTCCCTCAGGTAACCTGGTCCTATGCCATGTAGGACTTTAAAGGTGATAACCAACACCTTGAATTGTACCCGGAAGCAAACTGGCACCCAATGCAGCTCGCGTAACAACAGTGTCACATGGGCCGATCTTCTGGCCCCAATAATTGTCCTCGCAGCCGCATTCTGGACCAGCTGAAGCTTCCGGATACTCCTCAAGGGTAACCCCATGTAGAGCGCATTACAATAGTCTATGTGGGAGATGACAAGGGCATGAGTGACTGTTCGGAGGGCATCTCGGTCCAGGAAAGGGCGTAACTGGTGCACAATCCAAAGTTGTGCAAAGGCCCTCCTGGCCACGACTGCCACCTGCTCTTCCAGCAGGAGTCGTGAGTCCAGGAGAACCCCCAGATTCCGCACAGGCTCCGAATGGGGTAGTGCGACCCCATCTAGAGCCAAAGATGACAGCTTCCTAGGACCCGAGCGGCCATCAATCCACAGCCACTCCGTCTTACTAGGGTTCAGTCGAAGCCTGTTGTTCCCCATCCAGGCCCCCAGAGCCTCCAGACACTGAGACAGGGTGGCAACTGCATCACTTACTTCACCCGGGATGGAAATATACAGCTGTGTATCATCAGCATATAGATGGTATTTCATCCTGTGGTGACGGATGATCTCACCCAGCGGCTTCATATAGATGTTAAACAGGAGAGGGGAGAGCACCGAACCCTGTGGCACCCCACACAGGAGGGGCCGTGGGTCAGATCTCTTCTCCCCTATCATCACTGATTGGGAACGGCCCTGGAGGAAGGAGGCGAACCACTGCAACACCACACCGCCCACCCCCAACTCCCTGAGCCGTCCCAAAAGGATACCATGGTCGATGGTATCAAAAGCCGCTGAGAGATCTAAAAGGATAAGGATGGATGCACTACCACCATCCCATCCTTGCCAGAGATCATCCATTAGCGCGACCAATGCAGTCTCCGTCCCATATCCCGGCCTGAAACCTGACTGAAAGGGGTCTAGATAATCCGTTTCATCCAGAATCCTCTGGAGTTGCGACGCCACCACTTTCTCCACCACCTTCCCTAAAAAGGGAAGGTGGGAGACTGGACGAAAATTGTCCAGAACAGTAGGGTCCAGGGATGGCTTCTTGAGGAGGGGGTGCACCAGGGCCTCCTTAAAGGCTGCTGGGAACACCCCCTCCTCCAGAGATGCATTGATCATCGCCTGGACCCAACCATAAGTCACCTCCCGAGCCGATTTTACTAGCCAGGAGGGACATGGGTCTAGATAACACGTGGTGGCTTTCACAATCCGGAGGACTCTGTCCACTTCCTCAGGTCCAACAGCAGAGCTTTCCAAACTGTGTGTCGCGACACAAAAGTGTGTTGTCACACACAGCGTGGTGTGTCGCCACACCACCCGGAAGCAGCAGCGCGCGCGTGCACGGCGGCCGCCCCTCCCGCGCGCGCCGCCGCATGGCCCCCGCGCTACTGCACGCCCCTCCCGCGCCGCCACCGTGCGCGCGCGCGCCGCCGCACACCCCCCACACCGCCGCCGTGCCCGCGCGCCGTCGCACGCTCCCCTGTGCCGCCGCCGTGCACGCACGCCTCCGCACGCCCCCCCGCGCCGCCGCCGCTGGGTGTGTCGCCAGCGGCGGCACTTTGGAAAGCTCTGTCCAACAGGATCGAACTGTTCCCAGATAACAGAGTAAGTACGTGTCTCCGTCATCTCCCCAGACCGTGTATCACGCATAGAGTCCAACTTAGAATGAATCTGAGCGATTTTCTCTTGCAGATGCTCAGAAAACTCCTCCGATCGAAATAATACGTAGTTCAGCAATAGGATATGATAGAGAGCCTGTAGCACTCCAGATATTGTTGAACTATGGTTCTCCCTATATTTGTTGTACAGCTGGGGCTGTTAGAGTTACAGTTCATCAACACCTGAAGACACATTTTTCTATCTCTGTAGCAAGGCTTTTATTTTCAGCATCTGAATTATGATGCCAGCTCATGTAGGATAAGATTATAGTTCCAGCCCAGATCTTATGATATGGGGGGAAAATTACTATATAGGAAGCATGTCATAAGGGAATTTGGTGACAGAGAAAACCAAAGAATGCTTACAGATATTCATGGAGTACTTCCAAGTCCTTGTAATTAGAGCTTACTGAATAAAGCCCAGTAATTTTAACTGCATCTGTCCGGGAAATAAGTTAGAACTTGCTCCATGGCTACTTTCTATCCAGCTTGGTGCATTATTTTATCACTAAGATAACTTTCCTGGATATATGCATCCTGAGTCCAATCCTGTTTCACTGGTGGTAGGAGTAATAATATTGGGGGGGAAAAGTATGGCAGGGATGGGAACTTCTGACTTGTGAGTTTGCCAGGCAAGCTCACACAGATGATGTTATTGGGAATAATGCTTAAACTCAAACCTCACTCACAGTGATAACAGCACATTCAGAGAGTGAGTAAACCAAGTCTTCTCCACCCTTGTATTATGAACTGGCTGGAGTTAGGATTCTAGCAACAATAGGAACACAAATGTTTCATCCAGTATTCATGGAGGTAATACTTTCACTGAGAGCCAGTTTGGTATAGGGGTAAGATGTCTATGAAGGTTCTCAGTCATCCAGGTGGAATTGTCTGTAGCTTGAATCATGTCAACTGGATTTCTATTTTCTCAGTGGAAACGTTTCGCTCCTTATCCAAGGAGCTTCTTCAGACTGAGCAAAGTTGGTAAGGGAATCCTAAATATGTTTCTAGGTAGCTGTGTGACCTTACACCTGGGGCTAGGTCATGGTTATATTGAGATGTTATTTTTAAGTCCCCAATATAACCATGACCTAGCCCCAGGTGTAAGGTCACACAGCTACCTAGAAACATATTTAGGATTCTCTTACCAACTTTGCTCAGACTGAAGAAGCTCCTTGGATAAGGAGCGAAACGTTTCCACTGAGAAAATAGAAATCCAGTTGACATGATTCAAGCTACAGAGTATAGGGGTAAGGCACCAGGCTAGAAACCAGGACTCTGTGAGTTCTAGTCCTGCCTTAGGCATGAAGCCAGCTGGGTGACTTTGAGCCAGTCATTCTATCTCAGTCCTTGGAAGAAGGCAATGGGAAACCACTTTGGAAAATCTTGTCAGGAAAACTGCAGGAACTAGCCCAAGCAGTCACCAGGAGTCAACACTGATTTGAAGACACCAAAAAAATCCCCACACCTTTATTAGGCCACCTAAAGCTGTCTTTAACAAAGTTGTACAGAGTTGTATCAGAGTTGGGTTGAATTACTTTGTGTTGGGTACTTTCCAGTGTTAGAATGTTTTGTTTCCAGTCCAAAAACATTGACCTAAGACATACCTCTTATTCTCATGATCTTTACATGATTTACAAATTTATCAAATCACAGAACACTTATTTGCCTACCGAGGAGAAAGATCTTTGAAAAAAACAGGCATTTACAGTGGTTGTATAGAATCTGTGAAATTTTTAGACTAAATCCATCTGGAGTTTATTTAGGCTGAAATTGGAACATTAAATAAACATTTAATTCAGCAGACATGCATGTTTGTGAGCAAATTGTTCTATTCTACCTTAGATCTCATCATTACTCTTGGCCTTACAAATAATATATACATTGCTTGTTTCATCTTATTTATTTCATTCATGTACTGTATATGATTGTTTCCTTGGAAGGAGATAACTGACCTCTAATCTTGGTGACTTAATATAAACCATCCTAATGCTAACTGTTTACTTTTGTATTTTGTTGTTGTTGTTCAGTCATTTAGTCATGTCCGACACTTCGTGACCTCATGGACCATAGCACGCCAGGCCTTCCTGTCCTCCACTGTCTCCCGGAGTTTACTCAAATTCATGTTCATTACATCGGTGATGCTATCTAACCATCTCATCCTCTGCCATCCCCTTCTCCTTTTGCCTTCAGTCTTTCCCAGCATCAGGGTCTTTTCCAGTGACTCCTCTCTTTGCATTAGGTGGCCAAAGTATTTGAGCTTCAGCTTCAGTATCTGTCCTTCCAATGAGCAGTCAGGGTTGATTTCCTTTAGGATTGACTGATTTGACCTCCTTGCAGTCCAAGGGACTTTTAAGAGTCTTCTCCAGCACCACAGTTCGAAAGCATCAATTCTTCGGCGCTCGGCCTTTCTTATGGTCCATACATTACTACTGGGAAAACCATAGCTTTAATTATACGGACCTTTGTCAGCAAGGTGATGTCTCTGCTTTTTAATATGCTGTCTAGGTTTGCCATAGCTTTCCTCCCAAGGAGCAAGCGTCTTTTAATTTCATGGCTGCAGTCACCGTCTGCGGTGATCTTGGAGCCCAAGAAAATAAAATCTGTCACTGCTTCCATTTCTTCCCCTTCTGTTTGCCAGGAAGTGATGGGACCAGATGTCATGATCTGAGGTTTTTTAATGTTGAGTTTCAAGCCAGCTTTTTTACTCTCTTCTTTCACCCTCATCAAGAGGCTCTTTAGTTCCTCTTCACTTTCTGTCATTAGGGTGGTATCGTCTGCATATCTGAGGTGGTTGATATTTCTCCCGGCAATCTTAACTCCGGCTTGTGATTCATCCAGCCTGGTACTTCTGGTAGTTCTTGGTTCACATACTTGCTGAAGCCTAGCTTGTAGGATTTTGAGCATAACCTTGCTAGCATGTGAAATGAGTGCAATGGTACGGTAGTTTGAACATTCTTTGGCATTGCCCTTCTTTGGAATTGGAACGTAAACTGACTTTTTCCAATCCTGTGGCCACTGTTGAGTTTTCCACATTTGTTGGCATATTGAGTGCAGCACTTTAACAGCATCATCTTTTAGGATTTTAAATAGCTCAGCTGGGATACTGTCTTCTCCGCTAGCTTTGTTGTTAGTAATGCTTCCTAAGGCCCACTTGACTTCACTCTCTAGGATGTCCGGCTCAAGGTCAGTGACCACACCATCGTATTTATCAGGGACATTAAGAGCTTTCTTGTATAGTTCTTCTGTGTATTCTTGCCACCTCTTCTTAATCTCTTCTGCTTCTGTTAGGTCCCTTTTTATTTTTTTATTATTTATTTATTTATTTATTTATTTATTTAATTACTTTTTATTTATTTATTTATTACTTTTTATTTTTTATATATATTTTAACTTTTGTATTTACTAAGACACAAAGATTCCCAAAACATTTGCTTCACTGTTCAGTCTTCGGTGATACAGTTACTCATTTAATGCAGTCTTCCCCAGCCTGGTATCCTCCAGATGTGCCTGTCATTTCTATCTGTAATGCAATTTTTAATTAAAATACTGAAAGGCCCCATTGGGAAGAAGAGTATACTAATACATTAACGCACATGGCACCTTTCATATAAATAAAAATAAGAGCCGCTGCTGCATAGAGTAACTCTTAAAGTAAACAGTTTTAGCTACCTTGTCTGCAAACATTTCATTGACGGTGCTCAACGTTTTCCAACCTAACCAGAAGAGCAAAGACTAATGGCATATCTTCTGAACATAATATGTTGGTGTGCAACTTAGAACAATAGAAACTGTTTATTTGGGAAATCTTGGAGCAAAAGGCTAATAACAAGACTGCCAGTTGCCAGCCATGCTAGCAAAACTTGCCCTGCTGTGAATATTAAAATCTTTGTCAGCCTTAATTTGTAAATTGATGCTTGTAGAGGTTTTGTGAACTATTTGATCTAAGTTAATTAAATAGGGAAATATAATATTGGATTATAAACATAGATTTAACAGTATTGTCTATGAAGTATACATATATGGATGGGAATGTTCCCCCACTGACTATAGATCTATCAAACTATGTTATTTGGGGATGTTTCCTATGACTTAAGGAAAGGTAATAGAATTGTGCCTCAATTTCCTGTAACCCATCCATGGCCATATTCCTTTCCAGTAAAGTTTTTCTTGCACTTCAAGATCCTTTACAGTTGATTCTTTTGGATAGCAAAGGCTAGGGATAGGTAGCTAACCTAGGTTGATAAAATAATTCAGATTTGCTCTGAATTGGACTCCAGCTGGGTAGGGTCTATGGAAGTGACTGAGGCACAGTCTTGTTATCTGGATGAGTTCAAGCCTATTGGTCCCAAGGAAGTGGACAGAGTCCTCAAAGCTGTGCGTGCAGCCACCTGTATATTAGATTCATATTCCTCCTAGTTGGTTAAGGCCTGTAGGGAGGGGTCATGAAAGAGGGGTTGGTGCCACTGGGTCTGAAAGGCAGCAGTATGCCTACTCATCAAGAGACTATCCTTGGATGCAGCTGATCTGGACAACTTCTCCACTGTCCAACCTTATCTTTTTAGGGAAAGTTGTTGAAAAGGTGGTCGGCCTCTAGCTTCAGAGGGTCCTGGAGGGAGCGGATTATCTGGATCCTTCTCAGTCAGGATTCAGACCAGGGTATAGTACTGAGACAGCTATAATCACACTTGTCAGTGACTTGTGGTGAGCTTGGGATAGGGGTGTATGCCCATCCTGACTCTCCTTGATCTCTCAGTGGCTTTCCATACCACCAACCATGGTATCCTTCTGGACCAGCTTAGAAGGCTGGGAGTGGAGGACATCATTTTGCGGTACTTCTTCCTCTGAGGTTGGTTCCAGTCAGTGTTGATGGGAGGGGAGTGGTCAAGCCCTAGGCCCCTGCTTTGCGGGGTGCCTCAGGGCTCTATCCTCTCCCTTCTCCTTTTTAATATCTACATGAAGCTGCTGGGTGAAGTCAACCATTGGTACCAAGTGAAGTATCATCAATATGCCAATGATACCCAGTTGTATATCTTTGCCCCATATCATCCAAGTGAAGTTGTCGAGGTTCTGTCCCAGTGTCTGGAGGCTGTGAGGGTCTGAATAGGGAAGAACAGGTTGAGGCTCAGCCCTGCCAAGACTGAGTGGCTATGAGTTGTGGGTCCCCCCAGATCCAGGAATTAGAGCATTTCCATCTTTGGTTCTGGGTTGGGTGGTACTGTCCTGTTCAGACTCGGTAGACAATCTGGGGATCCTCCTGAACTCATAGTTCCTGTTCAAAGAGCAGGTGGCAGCTGTGGCCAGGGGGTCCTTTGCACAACTGCATCTTGTGCAATAATTTTACCTTTTTCTGGATCATAAGGCCTTGCTCATGGTCACTCATGCCTTAGTCACCTCCCAATTGGACTTTTGCAACACCCTCTACACGGCCCTGCTCTTAAAGGCCGTCTGGAAGCTTCCATTGGCCCAGAATGCAACAGCGTGGGTAGTTATGGGTGCAGCTCATTATGGCCATGTGACACTGCCACTCTGCACTGGCTCCCAGTTGGCTTCCATGTGCAATTTAAGGTGCTGGTTATCACCTTTAAAGCCCTACATGACATAGGACTGGGTAACATGCGGGACCGCCTTCTCCCAAGAACATCTGCCTGCTCCACATGCTCTCATAGGGAGGGCATGCTCCAGGTTCCCTCTTTTAAACAAGTGTGCCTTTTCAGTGGCCGCCCCTGTTGTTTGGAATGATACACAACAGGCCCCAGCTCTGCTGACCTTTAGAAAAGCTGTTAAGATACCCATTTACATACATTAATTCCACACCTGATGAACATCTGTATGGACAGAGACCAGGCACATTTGTTTACAGTACACATGTGGAGAGTGCTGACTGTTTATTTTTCTCCTATAAAAATGCAGTACAGTATAGAAATGGATGTTGCATTTGAGAGTTTTTTGTTGTTGTTTTTGTTCAGTCGTTTACTTGGTCCCAATTTTAACATTTTCCTTGATTAAGGCAAGCTGTTTGCAGGGTCTGTTTCTGTGCTGCACCTTGATGTTTCCTCTCACCATTTTAGCCCTCTGAAGCCAGTCAGAGTTCAGTATGCCAGTAGGTAAAAGACTTCTGGTGACAAGGTGAACACACGTTGTTTTCTCACCTATGATTAAAAAAAAAAGTGGTTTACTATTGCTGCTGCCTTCCTCCTCCTCCTGGCTTCCTACTGTCAGCATGCCAGTATTTAACTGTAAATTCCTCTTCAGAATTACAGGAGTAGATGTTGATAATCCCATTAAAATTGATGCTGTTTGAATGTGTGTGTGTGTGTGTGTGTGTGTGTGTGTGTGTGTATGTGTGTGTGTGTATGTATGTATGTATGTATGTGTGTGTGTATATATATATATATATATATATATATATTTATATTTCAAAAGTTGGTTCTTGTATGGAAACCTTCACATTAGCTGGGATACTGGCTGGGGAATTCTGGGAGTTGTTCCATCATGTAGAAGGCAGCAGGATGTGAGAGGCTATTACAGGCTAATCAGCAGAAGGGCATGAGAAGAGAAGCAATCAGGCCTTGGCCCTCCCAACCTTGTGTAATTAAAGCATCCTGCTTATCTTATAAAAAGCTCTTTGGTTAGTAGCTTGTTTTGCATTGTGCTTGATTACATAGATGCAGGATTGTAGATAGTCTTGGTTGAAAAGGGTTACAGTATTTGCACATATGGCTCTGATAAACTAGGAGAAAATCATTCTTGTAGGATAGTAGATCTGCATCTCAGAAATGTAATGTTTCATTTTAAAACTCAGCCTCGAAATCTAAGCTTTTGGGCAGCTTGCAAAACAAAACATAATACTCTAAAACATCAGGTATTTTGGTAACAAAGAAAATCAAAGTAAGCTACACAGCATCAATTAAAAACTGGCAGCCAACGATGGATGAAAATTGTAAGATTCCCGAATGCTAGAAACAGACGTACACCACAAGAACACATCTAGTAGTTGCAAGAGCTTGCTTTCCTCTCTCTGTTGCTGTTAAGCACAACTAGCAATCAGTTCATCATCTAACCTAGGTACTTGGGGGATTCATTCTGTGCCCTAGATGATAATACTTAATACCCTTTCAGCTACTTTCATTCTTTCTTCTCATCTGGTTGATTTTTATTGTCCCTCCGTTCTCCTGTTCCTTCTCCCCCCAGTATTTACTGGCAGAGGATTTGCACTTGGCATCATTGGAAGCAGAAACCATCCTTGAAGCTGGGGAATTCCTGGAAACCATGCAGGACTACTTAGACTCTTCTGTCATTTCCATCATTGAAGATTTCAGCAGTTTGACTGAGGTGTGGTATATTCTTTGGGCTTGGAGATGACTCGCTTCTGAATTGCTTTGTGCATTCTTCATCATGGTAACATGAGCTGGAGTGGGCTGCTGTAAAGCCCTGAGTGAAGAAAACAGACATTTTTTTCTTACCTTAAATATAGTGAAACTGCAGTTCTCCGTTTTCATTACATTGCATGATTTTGTGGACAATACACGATGGGGGAGTTCTGTGGGGCACAGGAGTCTTTGGTCTGTAGAAGACTTACTTCAGCCTATTAGGTGGTTTTATCTTGAACAAATACTAGTTACATATTTAATTTCTCATCTTCGCCCACATCGTTTTCTCTGCAAATATGAGGGGACATAGTCTTAAAAATTAAAGAAGTTGGACTGCTGAGGCTTTTCTTGTGCCAGAATCCTGAAACTGAGATGCTGAATATTCAAAATTCAGCTCATATTTTCCTGGAATGAAAATCTGAGTTGTTATTTTTCTGCTGCTCTCAATCTGTTCTTAGTAAATTAGTAGTATAAAATTGCGGGCCTGGAGAAGCAGAATAATAGTTTTAAAAGTTAGTTTTTGATATCACACTTCAATTTCTATATTTGCAGAACAGGTTAGAATAGATCTAGGTACTGAAGATTTTTATCTCTACACATTTCAGGCTTTTATGTTCCAGTCAGGGATTGTTTGGTGTGAAAAAGTCCTGGAATTTGACTTCAAAGTCCATGTACCTGATTTCTTTACTATGTAAATTTAAGACAGCCTTACCCATCAGATGTGGTGGACAGTAAGCATGGTCAGTCCCCCACCATCATGGTTCAATCAGTCCAACTTCTTTAATTTTTAAGACCATGTCACCTCATATTTGCTGAGAAAACTATGTGGATGGGTATAGTCAACACATCTGAAAAGGACTAGGTTGGGGCAGGGTGATTTATGGGAAGCAGTCATACATTGGAGTTGAATAGTGGGTAACATTTCAACTGTGGTTTGTTCTTCTAATAACAGGCAAAAAGCCACATGGATGCAGAGAATGAACTTTCCCTATTGACTGCAATAACAGATATTCTTGATAGCACGGATGATGAGGCTCTGTCTCCCTTTGATCCTATTCCTGAATCTGAATTGCTAACATCACCCAGAGAGCTTGAGAATTCCTCGGTATGATGATACTCAATTAAATGTTAAGTCATCCTAACAGCTCTTTATTGTATTTCATCCCTGGGGAGGTTAATTAAAAATACTTCTTTATATTTTTAATATGTCCCATAGTTCTTCAGTTAGATTATATAAGCCTATAATATTTAAAAACAAGTCATACTAAAGCCAAATAAAACAAATTTGATATAATCTAATATAGCATTAACGTTACCCTTGTATATATTTGGAATTATTGCTTTACCTGATTCATATCAAATTAATATGCATATTTTTTCTCTGCCCAGAGAGTTGAATATAAAGGGCCCTCATTTCTTCTTTCTTTGGCCTGAAATATTCCCTGCAGCATTTTTTGTTTGGATTCAACTTTGTGGTTTACTAACTCAGTGCTTTCATCCAGTTAGTAATGCGTGAGCAATTGCTTTCTGTTCTTGGTTAGTAGTTTTTGATTTTCATGGGCAAAATCACCACTGCAGGATAATACTTATCACCATTATTGCCACTGAAATTGAAAATTATAGAGGCTTCTCTGCTCACTAGTGGCATCATAATTTCATTCTGTGGTTTAAAATTCCCTCTTTAAATTGGCATCCAGAGTAATCAAATCTAACATATTGAGAACTCTGCAGAGTCAGAGTGCCCTCTGTTGGTCAAATCCACCTATTTAATAGTAGTATGGTGTTAACAAGGTGGACAGGAGATGTTAAATGCACCCTTGCAGATGACTAAAGATAAGATCCTAATAACTTTTATTAAACTTTTAAACAAGAAGATTAAAAACTAACACAAACTAATATCAAGTAAGAAAATAAGAAAGAAAAGGGGAAACGAAGGAAATCAAAGAAAGAGCAGAAAGTGTAAGAAAAGGAAAAAGGTTAAAGAAAAATAGAAAATAAATATATAAGGCAGTAGCTTCCAATATTCTTCACAGCAGTTACAATTACAATGTATTTTAACTTCTCTCTCTAACAATACACCATATTACTCTTGTTTTTATAATCTGTCCTGTCTAATCATCAAAACCATAAATCACAAGTTCATTTTTTCATTTTTATGGAAAAAGTCCCTAAGGGGCTTCCAGTCACCAATAATCAGCAGATGACTAAAGATAAGGAAAGAGGTTTAATGTGCCTTAGAGAACTCTGAGTTACCATTTTTGGTGTTTCCTAATCTCAGTATCTCAGACAAGCATGGAGTCACTTGTATTTTGATGTAATGAAAATGGGGCATACTGTACTGTATTTGTGTTATTTCCAAACTGCTTTCTTCTCATCAGTTTCAGAGATTGCTCAGTTTGTCTGTGACACCCCATGAACAAAACTTACACAATATTGAGGGTTTCCAGGAGCCTGGGCTGTGCACCATTATGTCAAAGAAGGTAGTATATTCTGTGAGAACTAAGCCATAGGTGGCTCTGATTGATTTTTCTATCTTTACATTTCTGCCCAGAAAAAATTTCCCCGATCAGGATTATTGGATGCTCTCTCTTGCATGTGTCCTGCTGGATTAAACGCTACACTAACAATTCTAGTACAGTAGAAAAGGGTTGCCCAAGCATAATCTCCTGCTGCATATCCCTATCTTTGGGGATTTAGCAGGCATACAAAACCAGTAGAATGATAGCAGTGGATATTTTCTCTGTTTCAATCTTTGTGGGCTATACATTTCATAGATGTAGTTTAAGCATCGTTTAGTAAAATAGCAGGGGTGTCAGAAATACCTTCATTCCAACAGTATTTTGGTTACTTCCATTTTTTTTTACTTTGTGGCATAATCCCTTCTTTGATTCGTATTTCCCCAGGTTGAAGCCAGTACTACCGGCGTTCCCTTCTCATTAACTTCAAGTTGTCCCAAACAATCAGCTCCTTCAAACAAAGTGAGTAACAAAGCATTCCGGGGGGGACAGAAGCTCTTCAAGAATAGAGAACAAGAATCACCTGTGCTACAGAGCAGTGATGGAGAGGAAGAGAAAGAAGAGGCTGCAAGAGGCTGTAGGCAGAGTTTTATGGCAGGTGTGAAGGAGATAGCACTGGCAACAAAGGAACCTGAGAGAGACTTTGATGAACATGATGGTCCCTATATCATTACCCCAGAAAATATTTCCCTTGATGAGCTGGTGAGATCAGTGCACTCTTACTGCCAGTCCACCCTCACTGCATGCCCGAGTCCTGACAGTCAATCCCTTGCTGAGGAGAATCTCGGGGGTCCACTTGTCTTAGAGGTAATGCCTACTGGAGGAGAGAGCATGGAGATCCCAGTAGTGCTGCAGACCATGGAGACCGAGCTCACATGCACAGTGGATAGCAACTGCACAACTGGCCTTGCGAATAGTGAAGCAGGACTTTCGGTCCCTGCCCTGGGAAAAGAATTGCCTGAACAAAAGATCAGATACACAAGTCTGGACAGAGAGCTGGACTCATGCAAACATGATGAGAAGGTGGTTAAGGCTGCCCTTCCAAACATGAAAGGTGCCCATCCACTGACAGAGGAGGACACTCAGAAATCAGTAGATAATCAAGCGGATACATCTGATGCACCTGCCTCAGAGGCACCAAAAAATACAAAGCTCACTGCCTCAAAGAAGGGTCAGGTATCTACAGGCATCAAAAAGAAGAAGAAGAAATCCAGTGAGGAAACCAAGTATCACAAGACCATAACCTGCAAACAAGTGTCTACCTGTGCTCGAAAGCAGACCAGGATTAAGCCATGGAAATCTGTGTCAGATTCTAGTCGTCAAAAAAAAGAACTGGAGAAAACTGGAGGGAAAGAATTGTTCCTAAACCAAGAATCCCAGACAAAGGAAACGCTTGATACTCAGGTGGAGTGGCCAAAATGCGTGAGAGAGGTAGGGTCCAAAAATCCACTCGTGTCAAGCTTGGAAAGTGCAGGGACCTTGCCGTATGCAGAGGAGCATCCGCAAAATCTGGGGAATTCAGACCTCATGCCTATAGAGCAGGGGGATGGCCCAGGAGAGCCCCATGAAAAGAGCCAGTTCGTCCTACCAGTGAATGAGATGTCTAGTTCAGAAAGTTCCCAACTGCTCCCTGGTTGCACTGTGGACCTGACAGGGCAGCCAACCAAGGATGCTCCTTACTCTGAAAATAAGGAAGTCAGCTGTCCGCCAAGGGAAACGAAACCTCGGCCTCTCAGCTTGAGTGAATACAGGCAGCGCCGGCGGCAGCGCCAGTCTAATAACGACAGTACCCAGAACACCAGAGAGAACCAGAGTGCCAGCAAGTGGCCCAGTGTTCCCAAGCTCCCCACAGAGTTGGCTGACCTTCCTTGCCTGCGAGCGCCTCTGCCGTCCACCAAAGCTGCGGCACCTAAACTGGTGAAGGAGCCTGAAAAGCCTGCTGGCTCCTCCGCTGCTCTTGCCCCTGATGACAAAGCAAGTGCCATGCCTCTTTCCATGCTCTCTTCCGCTACAACTCCTATACAAAGAGATCCTCCATCTTTTCAGCTTCCTTCACCCACACCCATTCCTCTAGTGCCTCCTAGTAAAATATGTGCTTTTTCTCATGTTGGGCCACAAGTGCCTCCAACATTGCCCGTACCTCATGTGCCACCAGCCCCAGAGGCTTTCCTACCAGCTCCTCTTAATCGCTACAATTTGGGCTCATCCCAGCCACCAGGAACTTCCTGGTCTCACTTTGCTCTTCTGCCAGCTAATTACCCAAGCCTGCCACCTCCACTTCCTGCTGGTGAGGCTTGTTCTCCTGTCTTCCATGCAGTTCCCCCGTTGCTCCCTCCAACATGGCCTCCCCCACCTGTTCCTTTGCCTTTTGTTCCAGCTCTGCCTTATGGCTCTGTTGAGTGGGCTCCACTGCCACAGTCTTCCTACTGGTCTGGAATTCCGGTGCCACCTCCGGTGTTGCCCATCCCATATGGAGATCAAGGAGGTCTTAGGCAAAGCCCCCAGGTTGGCACTTTATCTGCCTCATCTCCTTCTGGTGGATTTCTTGGCCAGCAGAGTACAGCTTTAGCACCACAGCCCTCCTGCATTGGACTTCAAAATGTGGCGGTCAGTGAGAAACAAAGCCTGCCTGTCCAGGTATCCCAAGTAGAAGCTCCTTCAGCAGTCAAGGCAGCTCCCAGAAAAGTATCTGACCCAAGGAGACAAACACAGCTCTCTACTGCCCCATCCCAAACTGAAGTAATTCCAAGCAGTTCCCAATCATTGGAGAAGCCGCCTTTGTCTCCATCAGTTGTTAAGCCTTCAAAAGAAACAGCATTGACTCAGCATGAGAGGAAGAACTCTGTCTTGCAATCCTTAGGGGAGCCCCTTCCTGTGCCTCCTTCCCAGCAAGTGCTGGGAGAACTTGCTGGTAAACTGAAGTTCTCAAAAGAAAACCCCTGTTTTCAACTTGTAGAGGAGAACTCTGAACTCTCTGGCTCTGTGGAAACTACTACAATTACCATGGCTCAGAGCAACAACAAGCCACCAGAAGAGGAACATTCTTCCCTTTCCGCTTCCTTGGCACCTGGAAAACAAAAGGGGCCAGCTGAAATCCAGTCAGATGTCACAGAACTTGCCCCCATTGCTCCCAGTTTCTCAACATCATCAGTGTCCCAGACAGTACACGAAAATGGCCATCTTTCCAAGAAAACGTCATCTATGTGGAAACACCAACCTTTCATCAGCTCCGCGCAGCACAAGCGTGATAAAGACCTTGTTCACTCATTTATCAGTGAGATCGGTGAGTGTGCTATTGAGGGTGGCTTTACTGAGCATGGCCTAGGATAGTTGGCAATAGTTAAATGGAGTTAAAGCTTAGTCACAAATTATTCCGTATAAAAATTCGCTAAGGCAATCCCAGTCGGGTTATGCTTTCTTACAAATGTGAAAACAATCTATTTCTATTCCCTCTTTGTCCAGGATCTGCTAATAACCTTTTTTAAAAGAAACCACTGCTTATATAAATAAAAAGTTCAGTATTTGTGTTTCAACACCCATGTACATAGACTCTAACATACTCAGTCAAAAAAAGTGGCTTATTTCTCCCAGCCCATCACAGTTGCTGACATGGCTGGGGAAAAGAGGGACAGAGGTTAATTGCAATGAGCAAAATCCTTCTGTGTACAACCTGAGCCAGTGAAATTTCTCATGGGAAATTACAAAGTACTAACCAGTGTGTATAATTGATGAATATCATCCCTTTTCCTCCCTCAGGAATTGAGGCCTCTGACCTATCTAACCTGCTGGAGCAATTTGAAAAGACTGAAGGTGAGGAGGTAAACTGAGGGCAAGTAGACCAAGATTTTGACTTAGGTTTGATGCTGTTAACTTTTTTTTAACTTTTTTGCCTGGATTTCTCCAAAAGATCAAGAAATAGCTTCCAGCTTCAAAGGATTTTTCATTAGTTTATAGCTGAGTTTCAGAATGGTACTGAGGTCTGATTTGCTTAACCCTGGTTTATTAAGTGAGAGTTGCTTGTATTTGTACCACATGCTAAGCCATAAACTGATTTACAAGCCACAGTGTGCTTACACATTGTGCAGGATGCAGAATTATACTTCCTTCTCCTTCCCTATCCAGACACCTCCCTGGATTTCTTGTTCTAGCAGTATTTTTCTCTATCTTTTCAAAGTGCTTTGTGTTCATGGTGAATTTGAAGGTTTTTAAAAAAATAATTAAAGCTAATATGTTTAATAGATCTGTTCCTACATTACAGTATTAGACTAGTATCACCTTGACTAAGCACCATGTTTTAGAATCAGTATCTTGCCTTGTGGCTACTAATGTTGCATAGCTGGAAGTATATTGAATACAAAGAGTTGTAGGGGCAAACAAGTAAGCCCCATCCAATTAGAAGCAGGCAGCAAATGCATAGAATTTAACAAACTCAATACACAAGTTGATTCCATCGAAGCTTCCTCTTTTAAGAACTATCCAATAAATATTGAGACTGAACAAAATACTACTAATGTATTTGACTTTTTTTTGTTTTTCAGCCAAAACTGAAGCTTCTGCTGTGTCAAAGAAAAATAAATCTACAGGGAACTATGGGTAAGTATAGACCTGATCCTAAGCCAGGGGTTGTCCTTATCCTGTTTCCGCTTGGTGACCTAGTAACATTGTCTTAGGAAACTGAGGCAAGAAACTTGTTAGTCAGAGCAAGGGTATCTTGACTTAAATGTCCTCTTATGCCATTAAGAAGCACTGGCACCTTTTGTTTTTGGTGCTTTATATGCTAGGTAGGGGACTTTTGAGAACTCTGGTGGAACCTTTTCCCCCTCTTTCAGGTCTGAGGCACAGTGGGAAAAGACAATGATGGACCGGCTTCACGCACCAGAGCTCATCAATGTTGCAGGTAAAATCCCTTTGTTGGGAGGTAATTTGAACACTTCTGAAATGGAAAAGTCAGGAAATGTCTTGCCTAGGAGTTAGTCAGGGTCTTTCTGCAATGGAGAGGGAAACAAAGGATTTGTGATGTTTGACAGTTCCTTTGGAATAACAAACTTTTCCTTAAGCATCTGGGTATATTTTTAAGATGTCCCATTGAACATTTGCTGAGGTACATGGAGTGACTTACTTTGAAGAGTTGATCCAAAGAAAGTCTGTCCTGCTATGGCTGTGGTGGGAGATGAGGTGAAGATATGAAAAGTGGGCATTCATATAGGATTTGAGAATACTGCACAGGTATAGAAATTAGTTTGTTTAAACACTTTTATACTGTTCTTCCATAGTGGAGGTGGGCGGTCTGCTAGGGATGGGATGAATCCTTACTAAGCAGTTCTAGTAGAAATAATCATTTAGTCTGATCAGCTCATGGGTTTGTGTTTTAGTTGATGCTCCATTTCCTTCTTGCCATCTCTATGCAGGCTTGACTCCACCAGCCACTCCACCCCATCAGCTGTGGAAGCCTTTGGCAGCTGTCTCATTGCTGGGAAAGGATGGGTCCCAAAAAGATACCAGGCTTTTGAAATCCCTAAGCAAATCTCACCGGAAAGCTCTAACCCCTGTCCATGTAGGGTCTGGTGAGCATGACTATTGTCAGCTGACTGTTGCTCAGCCAAAGGGAGGAGCCAGATGGAATGTCAAACAGAACTTGGATATCACTATAAAACCTATTAAGACCTTAAAAAGACAAGTGCTAGATCAGCCCCTTGCTACTGTTAGATTGAACCCTGTAGTTCCTGCTTGCCAGAATCCTAAAGAAATTGCCAACCATGTTGATTCCAGCAAGGGCCAGACCAAAGACTCCAGGACTGTTACAACTGACTTGAAACCTACCACCCCAAACTCACCATTGTTGGAGACCAGCCTTATACATCCATGCAAAGAGGCGCTGGACCACCGGACTACTCTTCCAAGGTCCATGAATAGGGGCAGTGATGATCCATGTTCTGTACTGCTGTCACCAGCTGCATCCCCTTGCCAAGATTCAGGAGAATCAACATTACAGCAACCTCAGGAGGTTCAGCAGAAACCTCTCACTTCCAAACGTTCCTTAAGATGCTACCGGAGCAGAGAGAGATCAGTCAGTCCCAAAAGGCGCAGGTGGAGAAGCCGACAAAACCGCGCCAGCCGATCCTTCAGTTCAAGCTCTGACAGTGACAGTGACACTTCGTCGTCGTCGTCATCGTCCTCTCCCTCGTCAGAGTCACGTTCTCAGTCTCCACCATCCAAGCGCTGGCGAAGGTGAGTAATATTTTCCCCTTTGCATAGATTCAACATTTCAAGAATTGGGTGTACTTTTTGCTGAGCTAAGTGCTTGATATCATGGGGCCCCATGGTTTTTGGACCTCAAGAAGTGATGCTATTTGAACAAAATTCATGTTAAAAAATTGTGGGTTGTGAGTGGTTGGCACAAATGTGATTTCTGATAGATTCCATGTTTCCATGACATACATTTTTTACAGCTTTTGCAAACCTGTTGTTTTAGGAATGGCTGTATCTTTATATATGTATATGTATATCTGTATATACTGTATATGGCAGCGCAGTGGTGTAATGGTTAAGACTACTGACTGTTGAACGAAAGGACGTCAGGTTGAGACCCAGAAGCACCGCGTAACGGGGTGATCTCCTGTTCTCACCCAGCTCCTGCCAACCTAGCAGTTCGAAAGCACGTAAAAATGCAAGTAGATAAATAGGTACCACTCCGGTGGGAAGGAAACATCGTTCCGTGCGCCTTGGCATTTAGTCATGCTGACCACATGACCATGGAAGCGTCTACAGACAACGCTGGCTCCCTCAGCCGAGAATCGGAGATGAGCGCCGCCCCCTAGAGCCAGATACAACTGGAAGGGGAAACCTTACCATATATATACAAAGAAAAATAGAAAAGAAAGAAAAATTAAGAATATAGTAAAGAAAAGAAATATATAAAGAAATAAATTCCCCCTTCATCACAACAAGTATAAACAATTGTATTAACTTATCACCTCTTAACATAAAACAAATGATTTCTTCTTCCCATATCCCATCTCTCATCTATAAACAAATCCTTAAAGCCTTGTTGTTTCTGTCCTGATTAGCAAAAGTCCATTAAGGCAGGGGTCTCCAACCCCCAGTCCGTGGACCGGTCCCGGTCCGTGGCCTGTTAGGAACTGGGCCGCCATGCCGGTCTCTGAACCCAGCCCCCCGGTCTGCGTGATTGGCTCCTGCCTGCAAACCCCACCCCCCTGGTCTGCACGATTGGCTCCCACCTGCAAAGCCCGCCCCCTGGTCCATGCGATTGGCTCCTGTCTGCAAACCCCGCCCCCTAGTCTGTGCGATTGGCTCCTGCCTGCAAAGCCCGCCCCCGGTCTGCGCGATTGGCTCCCGCCTGCAAACCCCGGCCCCCGGTCTGTGGAAAAATTGTTTTCCACGAAACCAGTCCCTCGTGCCAAAAAGGTTGGGTACCCCTGCATTAAGGGTTTCCAGAGATAACATACCTATTTAACCTTGATCAAATAAACTTTATATTCCTTCCTTTTAAACATCTTGATCTTTAGTCCCTTCAAATAATGTCCTAGAACTTGATTTCTTTTCATTTTTTCTTTGTCCCTTCTCACAAAATTCTTCAAAGCTTTAACAAGTCTCTTTTGTAAATCCAATATAGGAAAATTATCCAGGTCACTCTTGGTTTGTAATTTTTATATACCTTTTAATTATTAAGACATCAGCCAGTTTCTTTTGAATGTCCAGTGTAGCATCTTTTTCCATATCATTCTTGTAGTCTGTCATTTTTAAATCCACTTGCAGATCAGTCTTAATCTTGTCAGATATAACTTGTTCCTCTTTCATAACATCTTTTAAACATAGTCTGTATATAGAGGCAGACACTCTTAAAATTAACTTCTGAGTCCATTGTTCAAAAATTTCCTTCAATATGTCCAGTGTTAAAATATTTTGCTTCATTCTGTATTAGTAGGTCAAATTTAAGTGTTTTTCTTTAATTGTAATCTTTAGTTCCTTCTGGTTCCCTCTAGTGTCCAAAGTTCAAAGTCTCATCAATGTCTCATCATGGTTTTTTTAAGAGAATTCAAATCAAAAGCATTTTCCCAGAGGAAGGATTCTTATGATTAACTCCAAAATCTTATTTCAAATCCATCTGGACCCTTAGTCCATTTGTAACTTTCCAGATTCAAAGTTCTAATCACTCTTTTGCTGTTTATTCCAAAGGGGGAGGGAATTAAGTCCTTATTGTATTTAAAACTTCTTTAGCTAAGGTTTGAAGGAAATTCACCCAGTGCTGTAAAGCTTGTCTATCTAAAGGTTCCTAATACCTGAAAAGCAGTTAACAAGCAATATCCAAAAGTGATTGGAAAAGGAAGTATGCGAACCCAGTGTCTTTTTTGAAGGTGCCAACCGTGGTTTCAGCAAGATGGTTATTCCCTCATCTCCCAGAGCTCTAAACCTGCCAGAGACCTCTGTCTTGTGGTCTCCTTGCAAGGAGCAAATGTATGAAGTACTTGTGGGTGATCTCAAGTCCTCCTCTTGTCTGGAGAGGAATTATGAAGAGCCAGTCTACTTGCTGGCTCTCCATTCTGCCATGGTTGTGGGCTCTGCTTTTAGTGGAGCTGTCTTCAGTTTGCCATTTCTTCCCTGGAAGTCCACCACAGTTGGGTTTGATATTATCTTTCAATGGTTGGATTTATTTATGCTGAAGCCATGGTTTTCTTAACCTTGGTTTAGTAAATAACATGCCAAACCATATACTGTGATTTGTAAACATCAGCAGCTGGTTCAGCGCAATATGTTAAGTTACAAACTAAGTGAATCACATTATGTCTTAGTGTGTGATCCCTGGCACTATGTTAACATGGGGAAATAGTGGGAAACGGTTCCGGAATTGGCAGCCTGTAAATCAACCTTATCAAACCTGCTAATCTTTCTGAATTATCCTATTAAGTTTTTTTTCCTATAAATGGAACATAAATAAATACAAAAGTCTTGACTTACCCAATATATATCAAGCAAAGAACCTTATAGTTTCTACTTAAAAAGCTTGATTTTCCAATTTATAATAGAATATAGTGCATGACCATATGCAGCACTTACGGTATGTCATCAACTTTAAGAATAAAATAGCTATAGAGCTGGTGCACTTATGTTTGAAATGCTGTTAGCAATGTGTTTATTTCTTGCAACATAAGCTGTTTTTATACTAGGTCACACTATTCATTTAGCTCCGTATTGTTTAAACTGATTAGAGATAGAGGTCTTTTGGGACTTCTGATGGGACATGGCGGACTGAAGAGCTGTGCCTGTGGGCTCAGCGGGCAGAACTGACAACGCGGCAGTTTTTTTAGGCTCAGGCAGGTTCTTCCTGAAGCCCAGGAGTGTTTCTCGGGAAAAAGGAAAATGCCTGGAATAACCCCATCTGTCCTCCGGACGGCTGCTTGCAGCCAGAAGATCACAAACAGCATTCATGCTCGACTGGTAAGAGCAGCCAGAAGGCTGGGACATCACCATTTTCCAAGCCGCGCTGTAGCCTTAAAAGAACACTAAGACCAGCCACCCCATTTCTAAATCACCCAATTTATATTTTTTTTAAGTATGCGTAACCTAAGAGAGGCTTAGGAGAAGCGGGTTCTCTTGGTGCTTATCGTTATTTTTGGGATTAATTTTTTTAAAAATTATTTTTATGTTTTGGACTTTGTTTTCCATCCAAATATTAAGGAGGATTGAGAGTAAATAATTGTCTCCCTGTTATTATTTTTGTACTAAATTGGAAGATCTTAGCATTTTCCTATTGAATCGGCTGTTTTGAACTTTTAGTTTTCTGCTTCTACTTCCTGTGTGGAATTGTCTGCATACCTCACTTTCGCTTATGTAAACAAATTCCGCAATTCTTTCATATCTTTGACTTTCGATGGTTAAGTTTATAGGGGGTAATCTACCTATAAGTAATCTACTTATAATCTACCACTTGAGACATGGAGGATTTTAAACAGACTTTCTCTGACTTCCACCGAGATTTTAAACAGATTCTGATTCCTACCAAGTTTTTATGCAAGGCATTCAAGACATTGTGGAAAATATGAGGTCTAAAATGTGTCATGTGGTTGGGGATGTCGTGGATGAAATTGAGGAATTTAACAGCGACAGAAATGTCTCTTCGACTTCTGTTGAAATGCTGGATGAAGATCAGATAGTCGAGTTGAAGAAATTAAAGGGAGAGATTGAGTTGCAAGCCATAAGTGGAATTGATGTTCTGATGGAACGCCATGGAAAAGAAGGGGTTATTATGTATGGGAGGTCTCCTGAAGAGAAGTTGGAGTTTTTGAGGGGGGCAGTTGGGCTGTTCTATTTTTTTTTAAGAAAAAAGCTCTGTGTGCATTGTGGGGATATGTAAATGCTCTGGTTTATTTTGAAGTGGGATAAGGGTTTAAGAATATTTATCTGGATTGCTTTTAGGGTTTGTCTGACTCCATTTATCTTTAACGATTTGGATTAAGATTATTAAGGTATAATTTTAAAAAGTTTGGTTTGGGGTTTAATATTAAGATTATTAAAATTGTTGTATTATCAAGTATAATGGCAGACAATTTATATGCTTTTTTAGTTTGATCTTTATTATAGTAATGTATAGAATAGTAGTAGGAAGGAAATAATTAAATAAATGTTATCTTTGGGGGGAAGTTGATTAGGAGGTTTATATATTAGGTTTATATATTTTCTTTTAATATAAGGGGAGGGAGCAACTATACTTAGTGATTTTTATAATGTGCCAATGGAATGATTTATAGAAATAATGTGATTTTGGTTTAATATAGAGTAAGGGATTGATTACGGAAAATCATTGTATATCCTTGCTGTTAAAAGTCAGAAGTCGCCTCTTTTTGTAATTTTGAAAAAAATTTCTCTTGTGTTTCCACACTTTTTTAGTTTTTTTTTTCTCTTCTTCCTTGTAGCTTTTTGTTTTTCTGTAGCATTTATCTTTGCTTGAAACTTAATAAAATTCTTATTAAAAAATAGAGGTCTTTTGCATCACCTGCTACTAATCTTTTAACTGGAGATTCCAGGAGTGGAACCTGGGACCACCTAAGTACAAAGCATAGGCCTAACTCCTGAGCTATGGTTACTTTTTAGAACCTGATTAAAAGAATGTATTTAAATGAATATTTTTGAGAATATTTGGATAGACGGTCGTTCTCTACAAATGCTGGCATACATCTCAGTCTGTTCTATAGCAACAAGTTCTGCCTAACCTAATATTTTTTTTGTTCTTTCGAAAGAGATTGAATGCTCACACAAACATGTTGTACAATTTACAGTCAACCCAGAAAAACAGCCGTGGGTAGATACTGATCTCATAGGTGAGCGTGTTTGTGTCTCCTCCTTCATCCTAGATGTCGCTCACGGAATTCCAGCTCTTCTTCCAGTAAATGGAGCCGGTCAAGGGGCAGGTCCCGCTCTCCCTCCAACTCCTCTTACGTATCAAGATCATCTTCCCGGTCCCCTTCTCTGCACAGAAGGAATAGCTGTAGAAAAAGGTGAGACAATGGAATGTTTTTTTCTTCCCTTGCTTCCTCGAGTTTGTTGAGGCATTGAAATGGAAGACCTTTGTTTTTCCTTTTAGCAAAGTGTCTGGTTTTGGAACACCCTTGTTATTTTACAGTTTCTTACCTCCAAATCCAAACCCAAATTATTCTTTGGGGATGGGGTGATACAGAGTGAGACAAAAGGGATTGGCATAGAATCTACATTATAATCAAACTATCCTACAAGAGAAAGTATTGTCTAAGAAATCCTTATTTATAGGAAGTCAAGTTACACATAACTTAGATTTTCTTCTCTTTGGGGCACTTTTGGGTATTTTCCCCCATTGGTTTATAAGATTTCAAAGCAGGCCTAGAGAACCTTTGGCTTTTCATATGATCTTGAACTACAATTGTTAGCATTCCTTAGCATTAGCCATGCTAATTGATACTGGTAGTCCAGCAATATCTGGAAACATAAATTCTCCACTTCTGCTTGAAATAATTACATTTGGCAAGATACAGCATCATCATCATCATCTCATAAAGATTCTACCTAACTTAAAATAATAACTTGCTTTTAAACACCAAGGCCTTTTTGTAATTATATCCCTTCCCATAAATACATTCTTTTTTTCATATTAACTTTCTTCTCTTCTTTTCCAAAGAACTCAGAATGGTGTGTTTAACCTAAAGTATGTACAAAAGAAAAGTCTGGGATTTCTTTTCTCTATGGGCAGTTCTTGTACTATCCATGTTTCTATCCAGATTCCTAGAATCATTGCTCAAACTCTTTCTTGGAAGCCACTTGGGGCCTGGGTTTGCCTCATTTGTGTTTAAATATCAGATGGGCCCATGGATGCATTTCCTAAGCAAAGAATCAAGGCCTTCTTTTCTGTTTACCACCATTTTATTTTTTTCATAGGATAGTAAGGGTAATTAATGAACACTGAACAAAACTGTAATTCTAAATTTCTGGTGCTGTTTTTTTTAAAAGCTACAATTCCAGCAGTTCCTATGAACGTTACCAAAGGCAGAAAAACAGATATAAAGAACGTGCAATAGTGAGTATGTGTGTTGTACAGTAATATTGTGGGAAGAACAGGACCCCCATGTAAGGCTGTCTTTATCACAGTTACTTAAAAAAAATGTTCATTTTAATATAGGATTTTCTTCCCTAGAAAAGAATTGCAGGACAGCCACTCTGGCAGAAACATTTCTCTGTATCAGACGTGGATTGAACAGAATCCATATTGCTTGCTTAGTGCAATAGGATTATCCAACTACTATTCACTTTTATTAGTACAAATTCAGTCATAACCTCTGCTCCATTGTGGTTCACATCCTAGGAAGGATTAGTTCAGATCATTGTTTACATAAAGTTTACATAAGAAAGCGGGTTGGATTGGCTGGCAAGAGAAAAGTGGCCATATAACAGAACTGAGACTGAACACTGGCCCTGAACTGTGTGCACAGGAGGAACGCCGTGTTGTCTTCATTGGGAAGATCCACAACAGGATGACACGTTCAGAGTTGCGGCACCGTTTCTCTGTGTTTGGGGACATTGAAGACTGCACACTGCACTTCCGGGAGCATGGGTAAGGGGTAGATCTGACCTTCCGTTGGGCAAGCGTCAACCTACTGGGTAATATTGAGCTCATGGAAAAAGGAGGAGAAAGGAACGTGGTGTTCAGAGCAGGCAGCCGTTTGTCTCTTTCTTCCCTGTTTATCCTGCATTATGTATGTCCTGACTGCAAAGTCTTTTAATATATAACTGTCCTATTTTGTAGGGATAACTATGGTTTTGTGACTTACCGATATGCTGAGGAGGCCTTTGCTGCTATAGAGGGTGGACATGCACTGCTTCGTCCTGATGAACAGCCCTTTGATCTGTGCTTTGGGGGACGTCGGCAGTTCTGCAAAAGAAACTATGCTGACTTGGGTGAGTCCGTGGTGGAGACTGTGAAGAGTGAAAGTGTTGAGCATCCAATACTGTTTGACCCATTGATACATTTCTGTGTAGAAGATTGGAACAAAAGTCTCCTGAAATACACCTGAAAAGTGCTCCCAATTGAGAACATAGAAAGTTTGGCCTTAAACGTTGAAGCTATGGGTTAAAGTACTGTTTGGTTGGCACTGTATTTTGTCTTGTGGGACATTGGTATAAAAATTGTGGTAAGGTACATTCCATTTATCCATAAATCATGAGTTATAAACTACACTTTTTAGGGCTTCATATAGCACATTAAACCAAAACCAGGCCACAAAATGGCTTACCATGATATGCAAACCCAATCATAATGTCCAGAAGTCTGGGTGGGGCACGGAATTAAAATTCCTGTTCTAACTCTCTTTCTTGAAAGCCACTTGGGCCCTGGGTTTGCCTCATTTGTGTTTAAAGATCACATGGGTGCGTATCTGGTTGTTAATTCTGATGATTGTTCTTGTGTTTTTCAGACTCCAGCCAAGATGACTTTCAACCTGCCCCTCTGAAGAACGACTATGATGCTCTTGACTTTGACACCTTATTGAAGCAGGCTCAGCGAAGACTGCGGAGGTAGCGCTAGTTCTCCTGGGCTCAGTTGCCCAGTAGGCATCTGCCTACACCAGCCTTACCTCAGATCGGTTGCAGGGGCAAATGCCCCCCCCCCAGGCCCAGCTGCTATGTCCAGCATGATTTTGTAATGAAATACAAACACAAACAATTTTTATCCTGGGTTTTTCCTAACAGCTATTTAAGTGGAAAGACACTTTGTTTAACAAGTGGGATAGGAATGGAAATACATTGTCCACTTAATTGCTATGCAGACAATAAAATCCCAACTATAGACTTAACAAATCTATGGCTGTTTCTCACTCTGTCACTGCAAGGGTGGATTTTAGTAATCACTATTTCTCAGAGTTCATCAGGCAAGAAAAAAATCCAGGCAGCAAACAGTGGATACCAATGGGCAGCACTTAGGGGCCGGGGTGAAGGGGAGATGGCAGGCGGCGGTGGAGCAAGTACAAGCTGCATTCATGATATGTTTAAAGCAGAGCTTTCCAAACTGTGTGTCGTGACACAAAAGTGTGTCACCACACACAGCGTGGTGTGTCGCCACACCACCCGGAAGCGGCGGCGCGCATGTGCATGGCGGCCGCGGCCGCAGCGCGGCTTCTGCGTTTTAGTGGAGGCTGCCGCCGCCACCGCCGTGCATGCGCGTGCCGCCGCACCCCCCCGCGCCACTACCGTGCACGCGCGCGCCGCCGTGCACGTGCGCCCCCCCCGTGCTGCCGCTGCTGGTGTGTCGCCAGTGGCGGCACTTTGGAAAGCCCTGGTTTAAAGGAATGTAGGCTCCACATGGTTGGGAATGCCCAGAAACACTGCAGATAACGTTTTGAGCTTCCTGGATAGGTTAGCTGCGGTGTTCTCTTACTGGGAATCCCTGCCTATTCCTGTCCTTGTCCTTCAGTTTATTCTGTCTTCCATCTATCCTATGTATTTCTATAGCAAACAATGAACATTTATTCACCTTTTTCCTTCAGTAACAAATTCTACAAAAAGGAGGTTTTTATGTGTATGGTTATGGTCAAAGGTGTGAATATTCAGTGCTAAATGTTATTCCCATGTTACGCAAAAACAATTGCATGTTCTGGTTTTCCTAGTCATTTGCAGAAACAAGGAATTATTCATGCCATTGAGCCCTTATCCTCCTGGACCTCTTACTCAGGTTGCCTGTGCTGTCTGGAACCTCATTCGGTTTTGCTGGCTGAAAGTTCAAATGAAACTGTGCCATAAGAAATAGAAGCTGGCTTGTTTCTCCTAATTCCGACACATGAAACTAGACTCTGTTGCCAATAAAACATTATTCCACATACTTCTGAACTGGAACGTACGAATCACTTTCGTGAAGCAGCGCTTGCCCCTGAGCCATATTCCATCCACTAGAACTCAAACCATGGTTCAATATGTCTGAGCACTAACTTCCATTAATGGGATTGTACTATCCTATGAATTCCATCCTAAAATCATCTATAGAACAGATTTGAAGATGTTAAAGAGCATGTGTGTTCTGCAGGAAGTAATACTTAGTTCAGCATGGGGATTTGCAGGGCGGGGGGGGGGGGAATAAAAGCAAAGGGCAGAACAACCTTTGCAACAACAATACCACAATCTGGTATTTACTCATAACCTTCTCTTTTGCCTTAGCCATTTGCAAAAACTCAGGCACAGTGATGACTGTTCTACTTGGATCCTTACAGAGGGTTGTCAGAGATGCCGTTTCTATGGGAGATATTCTACCCTGATGCATGAGAGCAAACAGCAGTGTGGCCATTTGCCACTTGATGTCACTAGGCATAAATCAAACAGTACAGCCATCACGGAAGCCAGAACAAATAGGCTGATCGTTATTTACTACGACTATCATGGAAAGGCACTATTCTCAGCAGATGAATGTCTACTTATCCCTTTTTTGTCTATGTATATGGAATTGCCACTACCTTGTTTTGAAGTGACTATGCTTACAAGGCTTAGAATATGGATTTTATATTATGAATAGAATCCAGTTTCATATTACAGTATATATTTTATGCCACAGTATTTTATTAGCTGCATTTTCCTACTATGAGAAATATAGAATTGAAGGAGATGCCTAGCTTAACTTCAGGGTTTTGGTGGAGGCTAAAACTCAGCAGTCCAGTCCAGCTATGCCAAACATAGAGTTCAAGCTATGCAGCTAATTCTTTAATGGCTCCAACAGCAGTTTCAGGAAGCAATATTTATAGGAGTACTATTTAATTGATTAAAATAGAGGGTGATAAGCCAACTGTTGAATCATGGCGTGTCAGTTGAGAGCAATTGGGATGCTGGATTGTTTTGGAAAAGTTCCTTGTGATAATCACCTTGGTTACCCAGAAAGTATATAAATGTCTGGAAATTCATGGTGCCATCTAGTGCCTGGATGTAGAAGCAAAAAAAGGATGGCTCGGAGAACCTTCTGCAGGGGCATGTGCATGAATTTTCCCAGCATCTGTCAGATAAAATTGCTCAGATTTGTTCTCAGTTGGAGGTCCAGCTGAGGTCCAGTGGAGATGCCTGGGGAGGAGTTTTGCCCTGTTATCTGGGAATGGTTTGGACCTGTTGGACCTGAGGACGTGGACAGGGTCCTTAGGGCTGCGAGCTCAGCCACCTGCTCTTTAGATCCATGCCCCTCCTGGCTGGTTAAGCACCCTGAGGGGGTGTTGTGTGAGTGGGTTCTAGCAATGGTTAATGCTTCCTTGAATGAGGGGATTGTTCCTTCGCCTCTTAAGGAGGCTTTGGTTGGCTCATTCCTCAAGAAGCCATCACTGGGCCCCACTATAACGGACAATTTCCTTCTAGTATCTAACCTTTTTGGGGAAGGTGATTGAGAAGGTGGTTGCACAGCAGCTTCAGAGGACCTTGGATGAAGCAGATTATCTGGATCCCTTTCAGACAGGATTCAGGCCTGGGTATGGGATGGAAACAGCATTGGTTGCACTTTTGGGTGATCTCTGGCAAGGGCAGAATGGGGGTTGTGCATCCATCCTTGCCTTACTTGACCTCTCTGCAGCTTTCAATACCATCGACTATGGTATCTTTCTGGATTGGCTCAGAGGATTGGGGGTGGGCAGCACAGTGTTGTGCTGGTTCACCTCCTTTCTTAGGGGTCTATTCCAGTCGGTGGTGGTTGGGGAGGAATCCTGCCCTTGGCCCCTGCTATGTGGGGTGCCACAGGGTTCGGTACTCTCCCCCCTCCTATTCAACATCTACATGAGGCTGCTGGGTGAGCTCATCCATCGCCATTGGGTGAGGTATCATCAGTATGCTGGTGATACCCAATTATACATCTCTGCCCCTGGCAAATTAAGTGATGCTGTGAATGACATCCTGGTTCCTGGAGGCTGTGAGGGTCTGGATGGAGAACAACAGGCTTCAGCTGAACCCTGGCAAGACTGAGTGGCTTTGGGTCTTTGGGCCTTCTGGTTCTAGGACTATGCCACCTTTGGTGCTAAATGGGGTGGCACTGCCCCAGACACCCTGTGCACAATCGGGGGGTCCTCCTGGGCTCGCGACTCCTGCTCGAAGAGCAGATGGCAGTCGTGGCTACGTGGGCCTTTGCACAGCTTCGTATTGTGCACCAGTTGCGCCCGCTCCTGGATCAGGAAGGCGCTGCTCACTGTCACTCATGCCCTGGTCACCTCCTGTTTGGATTTCTGTAATGCGCTCTACATGGGGCTGCCCTTGAAGAGTATCCGGAAGCTTCAGCTGGTGCAAAATGCAGTGGAGCAGGCAGTTATGTGTGCCCCTAGAGCAGTACACATTACACCTCTGCTCCACAAGCTGCATTGGTTGCCGGTTTGCTTCTGGGTCCAATTCAAGGTGCTGTTTTTGCAGCCGGGTTATCCGAGAGACTGCCTCTCCCCAGTTACATCAGGAGGCGGGCCTTCGCTGCCATGGCGCCCGCCTTGCAGAATCTTCTCCTCCAGAAGTGAGATTGGCTCCATCCCTCTCAACATTCCGCAAGTCCCTCAAGACCTGGCTATGCCTTCAGGCCTGGGGGTCCCAGAGGACCAGGGAGATTTTGCGATGGCTCCCTAACCGTGGTTAATATCATCCCCTCTTGTTATGTGCGCCTTTTTATAGTTATTTTTTTAATTGTGACTGTTTTTTAATGTATTTATTGTTTTTTAACTAAGTGTTGTACGCTGCTCAGAGTCACTTTTATGTGAGATGGGTGGCTATAAAATATGATAAATAAATTGAAAATAAACTAAATTAGATTTAATAGAAGAAATAGCAAATAATACATGTGTGAATAGTAGAAAAGAATTGGACACTTTAATGTATTTGAGGCAGTTCTTTTAGCCAGATCCATAAATGAAATAAACAGCTAATGAAGCTCTTTGCATAACCTGTCTCCTTCAGTTGCTGGATAACTGGAACTTTTGCACTAGAATTTAATGTGCTAGTAATGAGACCCAAATATGTTCAGGATTAAGGTATATGATACAAAGAAATAAAGAGGAATATGGCCCTATCTACTACAGTCCACCTGATCAATATTGTATTCAAATAGTCTATATAGAAGTTGCAAATCGGCCCTACAGAGGGAGAGGCTGTTTCTGGGACTTCTAGCCAAGTTCTTTCTCTAATACTGTGAAATTCTTTTATTTGTACTTGTTTTCCATAGCAGTGCAGTTCCATAAAATATTGGTTCTTTTTGAATTGTGGTCATTCAATCCTGAGGACTGAGAACCTTCTTCCCTGCAGTAATGTTATTTTCTTTTGAACATACAAGGAGCCCCAGCCAGTGCCAGTTTCTAAAATTAAAATCTGCAGTAATACAGTACGCAGTCTACTTTTTAATTTGTCTTTCCTCTAGCCTGATATTTTCTCTACTTTCCAAGCAGTGTAGTCAATGGTTGTTTATATGCCAACATATCTGAAGGGTGTAAGATTTGGAAAGATTCCAGTACATAATTCTATTGTCTGCACTGTTGACTTGAAACTGGAATTACCAATTCTTTGATTATACCAAGCATAGGAGACCAAATTAGCCCATTGAGGATTTCCATGCATGACTTTTCTTCCAGCCCACTTGACTGCTCTTCCCTGCAGGCTGATAACGGAAGAACAGATTTCTCTCTTCATCCACTAGCTTCTCATTATGTTTGAATGTTGGGTTCTTTCTAAGCCTGAGTCTGGAAGCGAAGCAGCAGGGTTCCAAATTTCTTTCCCAATTGGCAGGGATAACTGAGTAACAATGAGTTGAGCAAAGATGGATGGAGACCTTGGGAGAAAGGGAGGTTTAAATATTTTAATTTTTTTAATTTGGACTGAACCTCATTAGTGTGGTTCTATTCACAGAATGAGAGGAAATGAATAGATGTGTGAAAGGGATCCAGGTTCATATCTATTTCTGAGTTTTGTCCCACTTTCTTGATCTGCAGCCATAACAATCCTAAGGAAATACGGTTCTATCAAGAGAGATTTTGAACGTTGTGAGTTCCCCCCCGTGAGCCTAAAACCCTGTGAGGGGTTGGGGGAGAGAGGAAGGAATCACCCAAATTTGGTTGTCATCGGAATCCCCACCTGGAAGACCTATTGGACGTATGGGAAAGATCGGTGTGGTGGTGGCTTAGAGGCAACGAGAGGAAAGACGCTGTGAGCTGCTTTAGAGAGATTTTTGTGGGGGAGCTCAGACACGGAGTGAAGACCCCCTTGCCCCTACAAATTATTTACCAAGGGGTAGGGGCGACTGGAGAGCGCCCTGAAATCCCAGAAACCCGTACCTCCGGCTTGATATTCGAACTGGAGTAGGCTGGACGGAGTATAGCTCTCGCAGCACATGGACTGAGAACTGGGCGGAGCTCATGGCTCTTTGCGACTGCGGACTTGGTCGTTTTTCAGCAGACCCCTTTGGGGGATTCTCGGACGGGAGCCTGGTGTGGAGAACTGGCGGAACGGGAGATTGGTGTCCCGGTCTCGCTGTGCTGGACCCTACGAGCCCCAATTGTGTAATAACAACAGTGCGGAGAGCGGAGTGTGAGCGTTTCTCCGGTGAAGAAGAGCACTATTTTCAATGGTGGTGCTCTATAGATTTTAAGAACTGTATATTACATCTTTGGGGAAACTCTGAAGCTGGGTGTAGGGGGGAAATTCCCATGAATTTTATCATCTGGAGAATTTTTTTTTTAACAACTTAAAATTTTAACATTCCTTCCCGTTCACTTAGAGGCGGCAGAGAGGCAAGAGGGTCCCCAGGTATGCAAATGAGGGTCTTCCCTGAGTGTGAGAGAGTCAGGGGAGCCCAAGACTGTGAATTTATGGATGAGTGCCCACCCCTGAGAGAGACAGAGGGTGGGCAGGAGTGTATGGTGCCCCCTTACGACTAGTGAGAGGGAGTGAGGGGGCAGAGTGGATGTTGGAAGGTGGGGGGGCCCTCCTGGTGCCGAGATCAGAAGCTGGTGTGCTGCGGGGCCTTTCACCACCTAGGGGCGAGTGTTTATGAGAGATGTGTGCATGGAGGGGACCCTTATATCAATCCAGGGTTTCCGGAGGGCCAGGAGTGGAGGCATCTGGGCCTGGAAACTCTGGGGGCAGTAGGGCAGGTTGCCCCATCGAAGTGGTGACAGGTAGAGGATGTTATGGCGGGAACCGAGGGGCAGGCCGTCTTCGGGGAAGACGCCCCCGATGTTTGTTATCGGTGGCGTGTTCCGGCTCCTCAGGTTCAGACCCAGGCCCTGGTCAAAGGATCCTCGAGTGTCCTGGCTTTCGACTGTTGCTACTTAACGCCAGGTCTGTTAATAATAAAGCCCCCCTCATATGTGACTTGATCACAGAGGAGGGGGCAGACCTGGTGTGTATTACTGAAACCTGGCTGGGCACAGAGGGAGGAGTAGCGCTCTCAGAGATGTGCCCAGCCGGGTTTCAGGTGTGGCATCAGCCGAGACCCCGGGGCAGGGGAGGAGGGGTGGCGGTTGTAATCCGGGAATCTCTAGTGGCCTTCAGGGGCCCTGCTCCACAAGTGACTGAGTGTGAGACCCTGTTCTTCAAGTTAGGTTTTCGAGAGAAGTTGGGAGTGTTGCTGCTGTACCAGCCTCCCTGCTGCGTAGCAACCTCCCTGCCCGAGCTATTGGAGGCAGTCTCAGGGTTGGCAGTGGAGTTCCCTAGACTTATGGTTCTGGGGGACTTCAATCTGCCTTCCCTGGGACGTGCCTCAGAGACAGCTCGGGAGTTCATGGCAGCCATGGGCCTATCTCAGATTGTTCGAAACCTGACTCGAGACAGTGGCCTCACTCCGGACTTAGTTTTCTTGTCGGAGCAGTGGCAAAGTGATCTGAAGGGAGAGTTAGATCTATCCCCTTTGTCATGGTCAGATCACGCCCTGGTGGCCTTGAGATTCTCCTATGCCACCCCACTCCACAGGGAGGCAGGACCCATTCGATTGGTCCTCCCCCGGCGACTAATGGACCCAATGAGGTTTCAGAGGGAGCTGGGGGTAATACCCGAGGATCTGCTGCACGGTCCAGCAGAGGCATTGGCCGCAATCTGGAATAAGGAAGCGGCCGGTGCCTTGGACAGGATCGCGCTTGTGCGGCCTCTCTTGCCACATCTGACCCGACACTCCCCGTGGTTCACGGAGGAGTTGAGGGTCTTGAAGAGGGCTAAGAGACGCCTGGAGCGCCGCTGGAGAAAAACAAAGACAGAATCTGACCGAACACAAGCTAGAACCGCGGTTAAGGCCTACCTTGTGGCGGTAAGAGCGGCGAAACGTTTATATTTCTCCGCTCTTATTGCATCCGCAGAATGCCACCCGACGGCCCTGTTTAAGATAACACGATCTCTTCTGGGTAAGGTGGAGTCTGTGACCCACCTGCAGGGCCGTGCGGAAGAATTTTCTGAGCATCTGCAGGATAAAATCGCTCAGATCCGATCTAGGTTGGACTCCAAGCGTGAAGCAGAGTCTGGGGAGATGCCAAGGGAACGTCATTACCCGGTTATCTGGGATCAGTTTGATCCTGTTGGGCCTAAGGAAGTGGACAGGATCCTCCGGACTGTAAAGGCCACCACATGCCATCTAGACCCTTGCCCTTCCTGGCTGGTGCAAGCAGCCAGAGAGGTGACATGTGGGTGGGTCCAGGAGATGGTTAATATATCTCTGGGGGAGGGGGTGTTTCCGGATGCCTTCAAGGAGGCGCTGGTGCACCCCCTACTCAAGAAACCATCACTGGACCCTACTATATTGGACAATTTTCGTCCTGTCTCCCACCTCCCCTTTTTGGGGAAGGTGGTTGAGAAGGTGGTGGCGTTACAACTCCAGAGGATTCTGGATGAAACAGATTATCTGGACCCCTTTCAGTTGGGTTTCAGGCCGGGATATGGGGTGGAAACTGCATTGGTCGCGCTTATGGATGATCTCTGGCGGGAGCGGGATGGAGGAAGTGCGTCCATCCTGGCTCTCCTTGATCTCTCAGCGGCTTTCGATACCATCGACCATGGTATCCTTTTGGGACGACTCGAGTTGGGG
Source organism: Charina bottae (assembly GCA_023362775.1). Classification (NCBI taxonomy): domain Eukaryota; kingdom Metazoa; phylum Chordata; class Lepidosauria; order Squamata; family Charinaidae; genus Charina; species Charina bottae. Next base: position 42,197,362 of record JALMGJ010000005.1, on the reverse strand, counting down.
GTGGCTGGCGTAGTTTTGCGCTGGTTCACCTCCTTCCTCGGGGGCTGGTCCCAATCGGTAGTAATAGGAGATGAGAGATCCAGCTCTCGACCCCTCGTCTGTGGGGTGCCGCAGGGTTCGGTTCTCTCACCTCTCCTATTTAATATCTATATGAAACCGCTGGGTGAGATCATCCGTCGCCATGGGATGAGATACCATCAATATGCTGATGATACACAGTTGTATATCTCCATCCCAGGCGAAGTAAGTGATGCAGTGACCGCCCTTTCTCAGTGCCTGGAGGCTGTGGGAGTCTGGATGGGGAACAACAGGCTTCAGCTGAACCCTGGTAAGACGGAGTGGCTGTGGATTGATGGTTCTTCTGGATCTGGGAAATTATCATCTCTGGTTCTGGATGGGGTTGCGCTTCCCCATTCAGAACCAGTGCGGAACCTGGGGGTCCTTCTGGACTCACGGCTCCTGCTCGAGGAGCAGGTGGCAGCCATGGCCAGAAGGGGCTTTGCGCAACTTCGTGTTGTGCGCCAGTTACGCCCTTTCCTGGATCAGGAGTCCCTCCATACAGTCACTCATGCCCTGGTCATCTCCCATATAGACTACTGCAATGCGCTCTACATGGGGCTACCCTTGAAGAGTATCCGGAAGCTTCAACTGGTCCAGAATGCGGCAGCGCGCGCAGTTATTGGTGCCCCTAGATCGGCCCATGTGACACCTCTGCTACGCCAGCTGCACTGGGTGCCAGTATGCTTCCGGGTGCAATTCAAGGTGTTGGTTTTGACCTTTAAAGCCCTACATGGCATGGTACCAGGGTATCTGAGGGACCGCCTCATCCCCATAACTTCAAACCGTCCCACTCGATTATGTAGAGAGGGCATGCTTCGGACCCCGTCGGTAAGGGAGTTTCGGTTGACAGGGTCCAGGAGGCGCGCCTTCTCGGCAGTGGCGCCTGCCCTTTGGAACATTTTGCCCCCGGAGGTGAGGCAGGCCCCATCGCTGCTCTCCTTCCGAAAGAACTTAAAGACCTGGTTTTGCCGCCTCGCGTGGGACGGGAATAGGAATAGCTCCTCATGGGTATGGTTGGTGTCTTAGAGCCCTTTTAAGATCATGTTGGTATTAGGTTGGTTAAGATCGCCCTCTTGGATTTTCTATTTAATTTATAATAATAAGTAGTTGTATATTGTATTTTTATATTTTATAATAGAATTTTAATCTTTATGTTTGTAAACCGCCCAGAGTCCCCTTTGGGGGAGATGGTGCGGTGATAGAAGTTTAATAATAAATAAATAAATAAAGTTCTTAAACTTTCTGTAGTCCTCCTCAATGGTGTAGCTCATTTAGCTTCAAATTCTGTTTTGCTGCTATCTACCTATATATTTGTTAGACTTCTGCAACATTGGCTCATAGCAAGCTGCCTTTATATAGAAGGCACAGATATGCAAGAAATAGTATTATTTCCTGTTTAAGAAGTAAAAATAAACTCTTGCCACAGAATCCAAATTTCTTGGCTACCAGCTGTGGCATCTTCACAAGGGACTAGAATTGCTAATGAGTTCGTGCAACCTTTTGTTCTCTTTTCAGGATAACAGTTATGTTTCTTTCTAGTTCTTGGTGTGAACTTTGTCACTTCCAAAGGTTCAAGGAATTGCTTAAAAATTCTAGTAAGGTATGAAGGGGAGTGGAAAACAGCAGTTAATGAGTAATATGGCTGTTGGTGGAAAGGTTCCAGTGGCCCAGTACAGGACTTGCAAGTGGAGGTAGAAAACAAACTGATTCTTATTTTGAGGTTTATACTTCATTCAGTTCAGAACTATAGGAATAGCTTTACTCATAAACTGAGACATGAATAGAATGCTTTGAAGCATACAGTGGTGCTTGAAAGTTTGTGAACCCTTTTGAATTTTTAATATTTCTGCATAAATATGACCAAAAACACAATCTCTCTTCCACACGTCCTAAAACTAGATACGAGTCAAAAATAGTATACTTACTCATTTATTTACTGAGGGAAAAGATCCAAACAGTATTTCTGGTCCTAAGTTTCATTTGTGTACAGATTGCTTACAGTCAAGAAATTAGTTCGTTTTTTATTTCAGTGTTGAAGTAACACAAACTGCTAGGATTCAGTCCTTCACTGCCAAAAGGTTATATTTTGGGCTGGACCCTTTGAGTAACAAAAATTCAGTTACCTTTTTGTATGTGTTGAGACATTACAGCTGGACACCTACCTAAGCCTTAAAAATGAGGTTTTAATTTGGAACCAGTAAAGGGTATATTGTAAGGGATTATGTTTCGCTTTGCATGCAGGTATCCATAACATGCACAGATGAAGATAGACTTTGTTTAGCCACTATCAGTTGGAATAATTTGATTTGAAATTTCAGTTTTGTACTGAGACAGAAGAGGTTATTAGATGTGAATACTAACCTGTTTGGGCTACTTGTCACGTTTGGAAATTTGAGTGAATGTGGCTAATGCTACTACAAAATGGCTGGTTTCGGAATATGATTTGTCGCCAAGATACCCATGTTATGAAAGATAACCTGATGAAACTATATGACAGGTGACTTGGTAGAGATTCTTAATAAGATATGAGTGATGTCTGGTCATCAATATAACATGGCACTCCTTTCAACCCACAATCCCCCCACCCCTACAATTATCCACATTTCTAGGAAACCAGATCCAATTTCAAGAAGGATAGCCATGTCAATTTTATGGAATCAACAAAGAGGTCTGTGGCACCATAAAGATGAACAAACGTATGATCAAATGCACTGCTGTGGATCATGATAAGTTATGTGAGACTATTGTTTTTATCTAAGTTACCTCAGAAACGAGATGCAGTTACTCTCTTATCTTTAACCGCCATATTCCTGGATTACCCAGCAGTCCTCTCCACCACCCCATTCGCCATAGCTCTGTTTTCACCTCCCACTCTGGGTTGTGCTCAATCTTGCTGCCATCTCCAATCCTCCATTCTTATCGGGCAGTAGTGATACACTGTATTTTCAAGGGCTTTTTTTTTTTAAGTAGCTGGAAACACTTCAAGGTGAAGCAGTGATGACCTGTCAGCTGCTATCTTTACTTGTAAAAATGCCTAAGGGTTTATAATAACCCAGATGCATTTTGGAGCTTAACAATAGTGGAAATTTGGAAACCACTCATTGATTTGAATTGTCACTGGCTGCCAAAAATACATTTCCTTATAATGTTTTAAAACAATCACAGGATCTTTGTGGGTACAGGATTTCAACTGGAATAAATGCAATATTTCTATTTGTTACACTCACAAGCACCAATTCAGTTTTGTTGGACAAGGAGCTTCTGCCTAGATTTGAGACATTGGTAAGTATTCTATATTGGCATGGTTTAAAATCATCTTCCATAGCAATGGGGGAATCAATTTTGGTGCAACCATTTCTGACTGTGTCAGAAATCATGGTATTTTTTTTTAAGTTGTTTGAGATATAATTCCTATAGAGAAATAGGTATAAATTAATAATTATAAACATCCCACTGTGAACTTTTGATGGCTTCAGGTCAGAGAGGGATAAGGTAAAAGCCAGCTTGTCATTAAAAATATATGTTCCACTACTTAATTTACATGGAAAGACAAATAATGACTGAAATTTATCTTAGAAAACAAGTTCACATTCTTAGTTATTGACATTACCTGCATTTGGTTTAGAGATTCCTTGAGCATACCTGTGGGCCATACCTCTGCCTGCTGACTTGGAGGGAGAACTGTTGCCGTAGTTGTCTTCTTTGCTCCATCCACGCGGGACAGTGAGGAAAGCTGAGTGGAGGAGCAAGAGACAGTGGTAAGAACTACAGAAATTAAGAACCTGGAAAATTGGTTCCCTGCAATGATTGGGTTTGGCAGGAACCAACCACATAATTCTGTGCTATTTTCTGTAGTGCTAGAATGTTGTATTTTATGAAGTCCTGTGCAAGATCATCTTGCCTCAAATCAATATACTTTCAAGTGGTGTGTCTCTATGCTGTACTTCCAACTAAAGCTAGAACAATCTTGATGTGTTTCAGTATAATTTGTTCTTAGATTGGTGTTCATATGAATGATGCGATTTGATTGCTAATTCAACTATGAAAAAGAAACTGGGAATTCATTTGTCTATTACTCAGCAGCCCATCCATATTTCGCGAGAATTTCTCTTTCATGACAGCTGTTTCTTGCTACTTCAGTGAAATTCATAATGAATACCAAACAGAAAATTAAAAGAGGCATGCATCAAAAGAAAACAAATATCCAGATTTTCTGCTGTATTTCTGAAGATAATACGTCAATTCTTCATGGTCTTCATTGTACTTCATATGGATTATGTACCTGTCAGAGCTCTGTTCAAAATTCAGTGCTTTCAGCCAAGGTTCCCAAATGTTGCAGTACCATATTACCTGCCCAATGATAAATGAATTTGTGTAACACCCCTGAATAAAACTAATTATTTCATTGAAGTTAGGATGAATCAAGAAATAAATATACCACTTTTAACAATTACATTTTTATATATATATATCTCAAATAAAACTATGACAGAACCTTACAATTTGTTTGCATTACTTGTTTCCAGATGTATTTTTAATTTACTTGGCTCTATATGCTAAATAGACAGCATTTTCTGACAACACACTGAGGCCATTCTTGAGTAACAAAAACATGTGAAATCAAATAGTATGTTACTTCATCATATCTTGATTGACACTTTTATTGGCACTACTGATATATGTCACCTCTAATTGTTCTCTTATCACTCAACAAAACCTTTCCCATTTTGAAAAGCCAGCAATTAAAATAATGGACAAAAATACTGAATTTCATTAACATGTTTGCTTCTATTGACTGGTTATCGATTATGTGCCATCAAGTTAGTGTTGACCCTTAGCAACCACATAGATTTTCTCCATGACAATCTGGCTCTAACCTGGTCCTTCAGGTCTTCCAATGGTGTAGCCATTGCTCCCATAGGTCATCCTCTTCTCTTTCTTTCCACATTTCCCAGCATTACAACCTTTCTCCAGAGAGGTAGGTCTTCGCTTGATGTGTCTGAAGTAGGATAATTTGAGCCTGGTTATTGTACCTCAAGTGAGAACTCAGGGTTGATTTGTTCAATGATCCATTTTTCTGTGTATTGTCGAAGGCTTTCACGGCCGGAGTTCAATGGCTGTTGTGGGTCTTCCGGGCTGTGTGGCCGTGTTCTGGAAGTTGTGGTTCCTAACGTTTCGCCAGCATCTGTGGCCAGCATCTTCAGTGGTTCATGCTCCTGCCCTCTGAAGATGCTGGCCACAGATGCTGGCGAAACGTTAGGAACCACAACTTCCAGAACACGGCCACACAGCCCGGAAGACCCACAACAGCCATCCAATTTTCTGTTTTCTTGGCTGTCCATAGTATTCTTAGGAGTCTTCTCCAACACCAAAGTTCAAAGCATCAATATTTTTTTTATCTTGCTTCTTCAAAACTCCCAACTTTCACTTCCATAGAGTGTCACAGGGAACACCATTGCTTGCACTATTCTGATCTTTGTAGGTATAGACACAACTAACCACATGGATAGAAAATACTTCTGTAGACATTCCAAAAAGTGTATGCCAAGTTAGTGGACATACCAGAGAGACACGAATATTTTGTTGGGGCACCTGGCCTCATGTTGGTGCTGGTTAACCCCAAGTATGTCTGTAATAAGATCACATTTATCTGCAACTTGGTGGTGGATGAATGGGTAGATCTGGCATGTACAGTATTACTGAGGAAGGGTGGTGGTGTGCTCCCCTTGAAAATCAGTCCTGCTAGGTTTCGGGTCTTGTACCAACCTCAGTGCCAGGCCTACGGAGGTACAGTAGCATTGATCTATTGAGGCGCCTTACCTGCGGCCAGAATCACTGTTCCAGAGATGGCTGGGTGTGAGTATCTTTGTATTCAAATTGGCCATAGGGACAAATGAGGGATCTTTCTGGTGCACCAGCCACCCTGCTGCCGTTTAGGATCCCTCCCTGAGCTGGGCGTGGTTGCCAACTTGGTGAAGGAGACCCCCCTTTTTCTTTTGCTGGTACTGGGGAACTTGTGTCCAGGTAGATGGGGCTGGGTCTAGTATAACTGAAAAGATCATGGCTTCCATGACAACCATGGACTTGTCCCAGATTACCTTAGTTCCGACTCATGTAGGTAGTCACATATTAGACCTTTTGTTTTGCCTCCAAGCAGTTGCTACGTGATCTGGATGTGGTGAGTGTTGTCATCTGCACTTTGCCATAGACAGATCACTTTCTGGTCCAGATGTGATTGCCACCTGTTTCCTCTGTAGGGTTGGATGCAGACACCTTATAGATCTATCTGGTTTTTGGCAGGCACTTGAAGATTTCCCTGACAATCCTGTGGGCGAGTTGGTTGAGGGCCTGGTCCACCACTTGCTCTCAGGCCCTTGACAAAGTCACTCCCAAGCAACCTCTCTCTATTGGCCAATCCCAGTTGACTCCTTAGTTCTCTGAGGATCTCCAGGAGATGAAACATCAGAAGCAACACCTGGAGTTTGGATGAGGACAGCAAAGATTGAATTTGACTAAGCATGGATACATGCCCAAGTTCGGGCCTAGTCCATGGCAATAAGAGGTGAAATGTAGTTATTTCTCCTTGCATTGCATCAGCTGGTTGTTATCTAGTGGCTCTTTTATTAGTAAAATATTTATTTTACTAATTACTTTTTAGTAGAGTCCAGACTTGAGTGAATTTGAGGAACTTTGCCAGCAAAGTGTTAAGCAAACTGGTCACAGTGAATACATGGAAGATCAATGGGAGGGCCCTTACCCAAAAGGGAGTTGGCCATCTGGAAAAGAAGGGTTTTAGATAACAACTGTCTAGTCTCCAACCTTCCCTTTGTGGTGAAGGTTATTCAGATAGTGGTGCAGGACCAATTGCAGAGCACTCTAGATGAAGCAGATTGTCTGGACCCATTGTCAGGCCCAGCCTAAGAACGACCAAGAACCAGTCCAGCCAAACTTCAGTTCTTTATTTGCTAATGCCATACAGACAGAATCTTGCCAGACTAAAGCAACTCTACCTAACCTAAACAGAAATAGCCTGGGAAAGCTCTAGGGTGGGGTATTCTGAGTCTTTTGGTTTTCCCACAACTGCCCTCTGGACTATGTTTCTGCTTATCTCCTTCCCCTTCTTGGAATGTGCTCCCTCCTTCCTGAGAACCAGCAGCACTGTGGAAATCCACCACACCCATATCAGTCAAGATTCAGGCTTGGACCTGGGACAGAGATACCATTGGTCATTCTGGTTGATAACCTATTGGGACCAAACAGGGGTAGTGCACCTGTCCTGGTCCTTTTGGACATTTCAGTGGCCTTTGATACCCTAACCCTAACCCTAGCAAGACAGAGCTACTGTTTATACACCCCCTGTTCTGTCTCTGGATGTGGTTGTGCTATCAAGGAGCAAGCCTGCAACTTAAAGGTCCTGGATTTGTGGCTCCTGTTGGATCAGCAGGTAGAGGCTGTGGCCAGGGGCCCTTTGTCTAGGTTAGGCTGGTGTGCCAGTTGTGGTCTTATTTGGGACAAAAGGATCTGACTACAGTGGTTCATGCTCTTATCACTAACCAGTTAGATTACTGCAACACACTCTACTTGAGGCTGCCTTTAAAGACCACCAGAAAGCTTCAGTTGGTGCAGAATGCAGTGGCCCAGGGTACTCATGGGTATGGACTGTTGAGCACATATTATACCTCTTCTCTAGCCCTGAATTGGCTGCCCATTAGCTCCTGAGTGCAATTTAAAAAGCTGGTCTTAAGCTATAAAGCCCTTTATGGCTTAGCACCTGGTTACCTGCAGGACCACATCTTCCCATTAGAGTTGGCCTGACCACTTTGATCCTGCTGGAATGAGCAGCTGGTTGTTCTCCAGTTCCAGGAGATCGGGAGTGGGGGGGGCATAGCCTAGAACAGAGCTTTCCAAACTCTGTGTCGGGATATGTTAGTGCAGAGCTTTCCAAACTTTTCATGTTGGTGACACACTTTTTAGACATGCATCATTTCACGACACACTCTTACAGCAAGGCATCATTTTGCGACACACTCTTACAGCAGGGCACAAAGCAGGCACTAGGACCTGCGCGGAATCACAGCAGGTTTGGAGGCAGCAAGGCACAAGGCAGGCACTAGGACCTGTGTGGAAGCCAGGAGGCAGCAGCAGCCGCGACACACCCAGACACTGCAGCCGACACGTGTCCCAACACACAGTTTGGAAAGCTCTGCGTTAGTGTGTCGGCTGCAGTGTCTGGGTGTGTCGCGGCTGCTGCTGCCTCCTGGCTTCCACACAGGTCCTAGTGCCTGCCTTGTGCCTTGCTGCCTCCAAACCTGCTGTGATTCCGCGCAGGTCCTAGTGCTTGCCTTGTGCCCTGTGTGTCGCGAAATGATGCCCTGCTGTGTGTCGCGAAATCATTCATGTCTAAAAAGGGTGTCACCAACATGAAATGTTTGGAAAGCTCTGGCCTAGAAGCACTGTTTTTTGATGATGGGCCAGCCCTCTGGAATGACTTCCTGTTGGTGGTTTGTCCCCAACATTGTCTGCCTTCCAAAAAAAGCTGAAGACTGAGCTTTTCCAGAAGGTTTTCAGGACCCACCAAATATTGTGCTGGGTTATATTTGCCTTATTTCTTTCTTTTTTTTTTTTTTGTATAAATTTTATTGAATTTTAAAATACATATTAAAAGTTAGAAAAGGAAATAAAAATAGAAATACAAAGTAAGAAAAAAGTAAAAGAAAAGTGAAGTCAAGAAAAATGATAGACAAAAGAAATATAAAAGATAGATGGCCTCCAATCTATCTTTGGTCATTAAGTACAATAATTTGCTTTAAATGTTAGTCTTTCATACACTACACAGGAACTTTTCTTTGTCATATACACTTTAATTTCTATAGTCCAATTTTCTGATCTTCATATAGGTTTCACCTTTCTTGCATTCCTCCAATAATCCATCTGTGATTTCCACTCCTTGAAGTAATGTCAATTTAAATGTTCATTGCTGTATCAGTTTGATATTTTTTATTCACTCTTTCCATTTTTACATCTATATTTATATCCTTAATAAAGTCCAATTAGTCTTGAAATATATATAACAAGGAAAGGCCTTATTTTAATTCTAGTAAAATAAAATATATTCTATTTCATATATATCCATAACAAATAACATTAGTTTAACCATAATCTATATTTAGACTATAATTATACCATATTCTATATCTTCCTACATATTTACCTAATTAACAATTTTTTATAGCTACCTGTTCCACTAATGCATAACCTAATAACAATTCTCAATAATATTCATACTAGTAATTATAAAAATAAGTCATCCTGTAATAGCATTGATTCTAATTCCAACTCAACATCCCATCCTAATAATATATTTTCTCGTTCTTGTATCTCCATAGAAAAATTTCTAATTGGCATATAATCTATAACATCAACTTATATTTATATCTCTAATTTTATAACCTTGTATCTTACATTTAAAATATCACATTTTTATACATCCATACAGTTTCTCATATCAATTTTTAGCATTTAATATTCCCAACAATTATATTGTTGTTGTTTATTCGTTCAGTCGCTTCCGACTCTTCGTGACTTCGTGGACCAGCCCACGCCAGAGCTTCCTGTCGGCTGTCACCATCCCCAGCTCCCCCATGGTTGAGTCCATCACCTCCAGAATATCATCCATCCATCTTGCCCTTGGTCGGCCCCTCTTCCTTTTGCCTTCCACTTTCCCTAGCATCAGCTTCTTCTCCAGGGTATCCTGTCTTCTCATTATGTGGCCAAAGTACTTCAGTTTTGCCTTTAATATAATTCCCTCAAGTGAGCAGTCTGACTTTATTTCCTGGAGTATGGACTGGTTTGATCTTCTTGCAGTCCAAGGCACTCTCAGAATTTTCCTCCAACACCACAGTTCAAAAGCATCTATCTTCCTTCGCTCAGCCTTCCTTATGGTCCAGCTCTCACAGCCATAGGTTACTATAGGGAATACCATTGCTTTAACTATGCGGACCTTTGTTGTCAGTGTGATGTCTCTGCTCTTAACTATTTTATCAAGATTTGCCATTGCTCTCCTCCCAAGAAGTGGACGTCTTCTGATTTCCTGGCTGCAGTCAGCATCTGCAGTAATCTTTGCGCCTAGAAATACAAAGTCTGTCACTGCCTCCACTTTTTCTCCCTCTATTTGCCAGTTATCAAACAAGCTGGTTGCCATAATCTTGGGTTTTTTGAGGTTTAACTGCAACCCAGCTTTTGCACTTTCTTCTTTCACCTTTGTCATAAGGCTCCTCAACTCCTCCTCGCTTTCAGCCATCAAAGTGGTATCATCTGCATATCTAAGATTGTTAATGTTTCTTCCAGCGATTTTAACTCCAGCCTTGGATTCCTCAAGCCCAGCATGTCGCATGATGTGTTCTGCGTACAGGTTGAATAGGTAGGGTGAGAGTATACAGCCCTGCCGTACTCCTTTCCCAATCTTAAACCAGTCCGTTGTTCCGTGCTCTGTTCTTACCGTTGCTACTTGGTCATTATACACATTCCTCAGGAGGCAGACAAGATGACTTGGTATCCCCATACCACCAAGAACTTGCCACAATTTGTTATGATCCACACAGTCAAAGGCTTTAGAATAGTCAATAAAACAAAAATAGATGTTTTTCTGAAACTCCCTGGTTTTCTCCATTATCCAGCGGATATTGGCAATTTGGTCTCTAGTTCCTCTGCCTTTTCTAAACCCAGCTTGTACATCTGGCAATTCTCGCTCCATGAATTGCTGGAGTCTACCTTGCAAGATCTTGAGCATTACCTTACTGGCATGTGAAATAAGTGCCACTGTTCGATAGTTTGAACATTCTTTAGTGCTTCCCTTTTTTGGTATGGGGATATAAGTTGATTTTTTCCAATCTGATGGCCATTCTTGTGTTTTCCAAATTTGCTGGCATATGGCATGCAAACAATTATATTACTAGTTGAAATATAATTTACATTTGCATACTCTATATCCAGTTAAAATCCATGGTTTCATTAACCTTATATCCGATATTAAACTGAATCTCCTATTCAGGTTATATCAAAATTATAATATATAGCTTGTTTTGTTATCTGTCTCATGTAGAATGTCAGAATATTTTTCTGGACTTTTCCCCATATTTCACAATATCTATCAAATTGCATATTCAAATCTCCTTCTCTCAACTGCCACGATGCATTTATGCCAAAATTATAATATGTAGCCTGTTTCGTTGTCTGGCTCGTGTAGGATGTCAAAGTATTTTTCTGAACCTCCTTTTTCTCCTCTATCTCAAAATTTTTTTCTTCTGTTTCAAATTCAGTCTTTTGCTGCTGACCTTGCCAATCTATTAATAAAATTTCCAGGGTTTTCTTAATTTCTGAAAGAGTTTCACTAATTTATTTTTTAAATTCTTGAATTGCTGTTGAAAACGCCATTTTTCCCCACCCCCTCTTCGTTCCTCAGGCTTATCTCTAATCAAAACAAACAGCTTCTCAGAGGGGGAGTAGACGGCTGAGTGGAAAATTACCAGCAGAGTCTATTGAATCCCAGATAGTTTCCAGTTATAAAAAATATAAAGAAGAGAAGGAAAAAAGAAAAAAAAAATTCCTAAATACAAAAAATTAAAATTTGGAGGCTAAATATAACAGAGCAAAGGGCGCGATGGCTCAGTGGTTAAGATGCCAGGCTTGTCGATCGGAAGGTTGGCGGTTCAAGACCCGACTGCCGCATGATGGAGTGAGCTCCCACACTCCCCCCCAGCTCTTGCCAACCTAGCAATTCGAAAGCATGCAAATGCAAGTAGATGAATAGGTACCAATTCGGTGGGTAGGTAACAGTGTTCCGCACGCGTCATGCTGGCCACATAACCGCGGAAGCATCTTCAGACAGTGCTGGCTTTTCGGCTAAGAAACTGAGATGAGCACCACCCCTTACAGTCGGACACAACTGTGCAGGGGAAAACCTTTACCTTTAAATACAGTATAACAGAAGTTTCTCGGGGTCTTATTATAAGTAAAGCAAAGGTAAAGGTTTCCCCTGCACAGTCGTGTCCGACTCTAGGGGCTAGTTGTGCTGGCTAGCCTCGGGTGTCAGGTTTCGCAGAGGCTTACAGCAAGCTATCAGGCAGGAGACAAATGTCCGTTCACAAACCGTGAGTTGCAAGCCAGCAGAGCCAGAAAACCAAGTTCAGGGATAGTCCGGTGGATAGCCAGGAAGTCACAAGCAGAGGTCAGGATTGGAGCAAGCAGGTAAATGAGAGTCCGGAGCCAAAGTCAAGGGTTGTAGCAAGCAGGTCAGCGAGTGTCCAAAACAAGATCAGAAGTCCAAGGAATCAAGGCAAGATACAGGAAGTGGTCGCGGCAAGAATGCACGTTGCTTCCACAGCCTTGCTCACGGCCCCTCCACTAATTTATCTTGATGCACCCAGCTGTCGGCTGGCTCCTGGCCGCACTCACAGTCTCGCCTCTGTTGTTCCCTTGCAGCCAGACAGGCGCTCCTGCGCCTCTCCTTTAAGGCATCCCTTAATCTCTGCTGCCTCTGCTGCTTGGGTGACTCAGGTGAGCTAGGGGTCTGAGTGGGAGCAGCTGGCTGCTGGCTGGAGGGCGGGGACAAACCACGATCCAGGGCTTGCTCCTGCTCAGCCTCTGGAGGCTGAGATGCTGCCACATCTCCACTCCCCTCTGGTACTGGATCTGGTTCTGGAGCCGGGCTTGGATCTGGGACTGCCTCTTCCTCGGTCTCCTGGGGGTTCCACAGGGGCAACTCATCTGCTGACTCCTCGCTGGAGTCCTGAGGCAGAGGCTGGCCCAGTACACTATCCCCCCCTCAGCCCCCCCCGGGAGTAACGGGTCGAGGCTTGTGCGGGTATGCCTGATGAAAGGCCCGCACCAATGCGGGGGCATGGACCTGGGCTGCGGGTTCCCAGGACTGATCCTCCGGGCCGTACCCCTTCCAGTCCACTAAGTACTGGAGGAGCCCTCTCCGCAGGTGAGATTCCAGGACGCGGGCCACCTCGAACTCTTCCTGGCCGTCGACCATCACCGGTGGAGGAGGTGACACGGTGGGACGGTGAAGATCCGGAGGGGCAGCAGGTGCAAGGAGGGAACGGTGGAACACCGTATGGATGCGGAGAGACGGGGGCAGGTCAAGGCGAAAAGCAACGGGGTTGATCTGTTCCACCACAGGGTAGGGACCGATGAAGCGGGCGTCCAGCTTCTGGGATGGTCTCGAGCTGGGAAGGTACCGGGTGGAGAGCCACACTCTGTCCCCGACCTGGAGGGCTTTGCCCGACTGCTGCCGCCGGTTGGCATTGGCCTTGTAGCCCTGCTTGGCTTGGTCCAGATGTTCCCTCAGCACGGCGTGTTGTGCCCGCAACTCTTGCACGAAAGCGTCTGCTGCCGGAACTGAGGTGACTGGGAGCACAGAGGGAAAGAACCGCGGGTAGTAGCCGTAGGTGGCCATGAACAGGGTCTGCCGGGTGGAGGAGTGCATGGAGTTGTTGTAAGCAAACTCGGCCAGGGGCAGGAGGGTCGCCCAGTCGTCCTGCTGGTGCCCCACGTAACACCGGAGGTATTGCTCCAGCACGGCATTGACCCTCTCCGTCTGACTGTCCGACTGGGGGTGGTGCGATGACGACAGGTGCACCTTGGTCCCCAAGAGCACGTGCAACACCTTCCAGAAGTGAGAGGAGAACTGGGTCCCCCGGTCGCTCACCACCTGGTCCGGAAGGCCGTGGAGCCGGAAGACGTGCTGGAGGTACAGCTGGGCTGTCTCCCGAGCGGTAGGGAGTCCACTACATGGGACGAAGTGGCCCATTTTACTGAACAGGTCCACCACCACCAGGATGCTGGAGTAGGGGCCGGACTTGGGGAGGTCTGTAATAAAGTCCATGGAAATGGAGTACCAGGGGTGTGGCAGGGTAGGCAGAGGGTGGAGGAGGCCTGTTGGTTTGCCTGGCTGATTCTTGGCCCTGCGGCATACCTCGCAGGTGTGAACGTAGCGAGCCACGTTCGCTTGGATCCAGGGCCACCAAAAGTCCTGGGTGAGCAGGTGCAGGGTCTTGTAGCGCCCGAAATGCCCGGCAGGGCAGGCATCGTGGCACAGAGTCAGGAGCTCCCCCCGTAGGGGTCCGGCAGGGACCCACAAACGCCCCTGGTGGGTCAACAGACCGTCGCAGATGGCGTAGTCCGGCGAGGCCGTTGCGGGAGATTGTTGTAGGCAGCGCAGGTGGTCGCAGGTCCAAGGGTCAATCGCCTGTTGTTCCCGGAGCCGGTCACGAAGTGCGGCCTGGGAAGTGCTTGCCGCAAACACCTCAGGTGCCAACACAGTGGCCGGTGTGGCGCTCAGGCCCGCGGGTGCTGTATACTCCGGCTTGCGGGACAAGGCATTGGCCCGCTTGTTCTTTTTTTTTTAATTTTTTTTAATTTTTTATTTTTTTTGAAAAAAATCATTTTATTTACATTCAACATAAAACATAAAACAAAACACATGACACATAACAATGATTACATATAACACATAACAATGGTTACATTTATATATATATATTTACATTTGATTTTACATAATCATTTTTATTATATTTAATATAATGTATCCTTCTTCCTTGTTTTTTTTTTGTCTCTAATCTTTTCCCTCTTTTGTCTTCCATTCTCTTCTAACCTATTCTCTCTATCTTTTCCTTTCCCTTACCTTCCATTTTGACTCTTCCCTTAATTCCTTTTCTCTTTCATCCACTCCCTTCTTCCTTTTTTAACCCTCTCTTTCTCTCTCTAATCTCTTCTCTCACTTGCCTTACTCACTCTTTCTAACCCTCCCATCTCTATCTTTTCCTTTCCTTTATCTTCCATTTTCATTCTTCCTTTTGTCCCTTCATCCATTCCCTTCTTTTTTAACCCTCTCATTCTCTCTAATATCTTCTCTCATACTCCCTCTTTCTCTCTCTAACCCAGGGCTTTCCAAAGTGCCGCCGCTGGCGACACACCCGGTGGCGGCGGCAGCGGCGGCGACACGCGCGCGCACGGCGATGGCGCGCGGGGGCATGCGGCGATGCGCGCGCACGGTGGCGGTGCGGGGGGGCGTGCGGCGGCACGGGTGGTGTGCGGCGGCGCGCGCACGCACGGTGATGGTGCGGGAGGGGCGTGCGGCGGCGCGTGCACGCGCGCGCCGCCGCTTCCGGGTGGTGTGGCGACACACCACGCTGTGTGTGGCGACACACTTTTGTGTCGCGACACACAGTTTGGAAAGCTCTGCTCTAACCTCTTCTCTCCCTTCTCTTCTATTCTATCTTCTCTCCCTATCTTTCTTTCCCTTTTCACCCTTTCTACCCTCTTTTTCTTTCTAACCTATTCCTTCCTTTCTCTTCTTACTTTATATATGTTTATCATTCTTGTCTCCCTTTCCTTACATTATTTATTTATTTATATATTTGTATCAAATTCAATCTTAACTTTTAGATCTTTGTTTTATAATACATAATACATACATACACTTCATTAAAATTCTTCCAGTTTTCTTAACAAAAAAAAATCTTGTAAATACTTGATTTACATTTTTTCTCTTCTTATACCTCTTTTTTTCCCCTCGCCCCTCCTTTATTTGTACTTTTTTAAATTATTATTATTGTTATTATTATTTATTCTCTATTTGATGTTATATTCTTTTTGAATATACTTTATGAAGGGGTCCCATGTTTCCTTGTACTTCCCGATTTCTTTTCCTTTTATTAAATTTGTTAATTTGTCTGTTTGCATTAAATCCATTATTTTTATAATCCATTCTTCTTTTGTTGGAATATTTTCTTGTTTCCAGTATTGGGCGTATTTTATCCTTGCAGCTGTACTTAAATACTGAAATAAAACCTTTTGTTTTTTATTCATATTGTCTTCAATTTTGCCCAATAAATATAATTCTGGTCTCATTCTTATTTCTTTATCGAATATTTTACATACATATTTGTGTATTTTGCCCCAATATTTTTTTGCTTTTTCACATAACCACCATACATGGTAGAAAGATCCACTTTTGTTTTTGCATTTCCAACATAAATTAGAATTACTCATTTTTGATTTAAATAACACCTCAGGAGACATGTACCATCTAAAAATCATTTTATACATATTTTCTCTTAGATCATTACTTAAAGTAAATTTTATATTTTTGACCCAGATTTCTTGCCAATCTTCATATGTAATTTCAATTCCTAAATTTTCCTCCCATTTTCTCATATATTTTTTAATTTTTATGTCCTTGGTTTTCATTTCCAGTAGCGTTTTATATATTTTAGAAATTAAATGTTCTTCCTCTTTTTCTAGTATATTATCCCAATTATTTTCTATTTTTGTAAATTGATAATTTTTTTCGTCTATTTTATATTGCTCTTTCAATTGGAAATATGTAAACCAATGACATACTATATTTTCATTTTCTAGTTCTTCCCTTGTTTTAAGTTTCTGATTATTTCCTTCAAATTTTAACAAATTTTTATATCTTATATATTCTTTTTTATTTTGACTCCCTAATCTGGTACATGCCTCCTGGGTTGACACCCATAATGGAAGATTTGGTAATAGTGTTTTTTTGTATTTGTTCCAAATTTTTAACAACGATTTTCTTATTATATGGTTATTAAATGCCTTATGTATTTTACTTTTATTATACCACATGTAACCATGCCAACCATACCTATTGTCGTGTCCTTCTAAATTCAGTAATTTTTCATTTTCTAGTTTTATCCAATCTTTAATCCATATTAGGCCGCATGTTTCATAATATAATTTAAGGTCTGGCATTGCTAATCCTCCTCTATCTTTTGTGTCTTGTAAATATTTTAATTTTATTCTAGGTTTTTTCTTTTGCCATATAAATTTAGATATTTCTTTTTGCCATTTTATAAAAATTTGATCTTTAATCATAATTGGAATTGTTTGGAACAAATACAAAAATCTTGGTAGTATATTCATTTTTATTGTAGCAATCCTCCCCAGTAATGATAGCTGTAAATTTACCCATTTCTCAAGGTCTTTTTTAATTTCTTTCCATAAATTATCATAGTTATTTTTATACAAATCTAAATTGTTATCTGTTAATTGTATTCCTAAATATTTTAATTTTCTAACGTTTTGAAATCCTGTTATTTGTTCTAATTGACTTTTTTCTTCTTTTGTCATATTTAAATTTATCATTTTGGTTTTCTGTATATTAATTTTAAATCCTGATAAATCACCATATTCTTGTAATTTTAAAATTAATTTTTCTATTGTATTTCTTGGATTTTGTATTGTTATTACGAGATCATCTGCGAAAGCCTTTAATTTATGATTATCCTGTTTTACCTTGATCCCTTCTATATTTTGATCTTTCCTGATTTCTTCCAGTAATACTTCTAGAACCAATATAAATAATAACGGTGAAATGGGACAACCTTGTCTTGTGCCTTTTGTTATTTTACATTCCTGGGTTTCTTCTTCATTTACCATTATTTTTGCTTTTTGAATCTTGTATATTGCTCTTATTGCTTTTATAAATTTTTCCCCAAAATTTCTATTTTCTAGTACTTTAAACATAAATTCCCAATTAACGTTATCGAAAGCTTTCTCCGCATCTAGAAATAATAACATTATTGGTTTTTCATTATGAACGTTTGCGTATTCAATTAAATTAATCACATGTCTTATATTTTCTTTTATTTGTCTGTTTGGTAAGAAACCATTTTGATCCTGATTAATAATTTTCTGTAATATTTTTTTTAACCTTTCAGCAAGAATAATGGCAAATATTTTGTAATCATTGTTTAGTAAGGAGATTGGCCTATAATTCTTACATTCTGTTAAGTCTTGGTTTTCTTTTGGTATTAACACAATATTTGCTTCACTCCATGATAATGGTATGTCTGCACCCTGTAATATTGAATTGAATAGAATTTTTAATGGATTAATTAGATGTTCTTGAAATTTTTTATAATATTCGGCTATGAAACCGTCATTACCTGGTGTTTTCCCTGTTTTCAGTCTTTTGATTGCATCTTTGATTTCTTGTGTTGTAATGTTATTATTTGTAAAATCTTTGTCTTCTTCTGTTAATTTTTCTAGTTTACATTTTTCAATATATTCATCTATTTTATTTTTTGATATTTGTTTTTTTTTATATAATCTGGTATAGTAATCAAAGAAAGCCTTTTTGATATCTTCATTATATATCAATTCTTTATTCTTATCTCTAATTTTTGAAATGATTTTTTTTCTCTTTCTTTCCTTAATTTGTATGCCAGCCATTTTCCTGGTTTATTTGCCTGTTCAAAATTTCTTTGTTTAATAAATTTTAGTTTTCTATTCAATTCTTCTGTTAGTTCTATTTTGATTTGAAGTTGCAATAGTTTTATTTGGTTTCTTAATTCCTCTTTTTCTTTTTTCCTTCTATTCTTTTGCAATTCTAATTCTTTCTCTTTTATCTGTTCCATTATTGTTTCTATTTTTTTTTCTTGTTCTTTTTTTGATAATTATTAAGTGATATCAGTTGTCCTCTCATATATACTTTGCTTGTATCCCAAACTGTTTCTATTTTAACTCCCTTGTCCATATTCCAAGTAAAAAATTCTTGTAATTTTTTTTCTAATTCTTCTATATTTTTTTTATCTTTAAGAATATTTTCATTCATTCTCCATCTATATATTTTGGTATTGATGTTTAGGGTCATTTGAATTGGGCTGTGATCTGAAAGTGTTTTTGGTAGAATTGACATGTCTTTTATTTTATTTTCTAAGCTTTTAGATATCCAAATCATGTCTATTCTAGAAAATGAATTAAATCTATTCGAATAAAATGTATAGTCTCTTTTATTTCCTTTATTGTGCCTCCAAGCATCTACTAACATTAAATTTTTAGCCATATTAAAAAATTCTTTTGGTAGTTTTCCTTGGTTTTTGCTAATCTGGTTATCTGATTTCCTATCTATTTTAGGTTCCACAACCCCGTTCAAATCTCCCATTAACACCCAATTTTTATTCGCATGTTCAGAGAGGACATCTGATAATTCTTTATAAAAAAATTTTTGATTGTTGTTTGGGGCATAAACCCCCACTATCCAAATTTTCATATTTTGGCTTTCAATTTCCACAATTAAAAATCTTCCCTCTTCATCTTTTAATATTATTTTAGGTTTAAGTGAAGGTTTTACATAGATTACTATACCATTTTTTTTCTTTTCATTAGCTGTTGAAAATGCTAGCCCTAGTTTTTTATTGTCCAAATATTTTGTATCCTTTTTTTTATGTGGGTTTCTTGAAGACAAATGATATCTAATTCTAATTTTTTTAAAATTTGAAATGTTCTATGTCTTTTCACTGGTGAGTTAAGTCCATTGATATTCCATGTTAAATTTTTAAGTTTACTCATCTTTCTTACTTCCCAGTTCTTTCTCTAATCTCTTATGAAATTCCTTTGCTTTGTATATAGAATTTAGTCTATATCTTTGTCCCTTATACATTAAGTTAACTCCTTCAAAATTCTCCCATCTAAAATTTATTTCGTGTTTCTTTAATGTTTCTGTCAGAAATTTATATTCTTTTCTTTTTCTTAGTATTCCTCCAGGTATTTCTTTAAAGATAGTGATAGCATTACCTTCAATCTCAATTTTTTTGTTAAATGCTGTTTGAATAACCATATCTCTATATATTTTTTTAGAAAATTCTATCAATATGTCTCTAGGTTTCTTGTTAATCTTTGCATATTTAGAGTTAACTCTATATATTTTTTCAATTTCATCATCTACTTTCTCCTCCTCCCATTCTATCAAATCAGCAATCATTTGAATAAGCAGTCCTTTAATATTTTCTTCTTTGTCTTCCTCCACCCCTCTTATTCTTATGTAACGTTCTTTTTCTTTCAATTCCAGTAGTGCTAGGCGTTCTTCCTCTTCTTCTCTTTTTTCTTCACATTTATCCATTTGTTTTTTAATTTGTTGTATTTCAATATTAAATTTTTTTTCTATAATATCCATTTTTTGGTCTATCCTTTTTTCCAAATCTTCAAATCTTTCTTCTAACACCTTTTTCACAGTCTGTGTTATTGTTTCTGTGGTTTTTATTGTAAAGTCTTCAAATAAGGCTTTCAACCCTTCACCATCAGATCCTCTTCTTGGTTGTCGTTTTGTGGCCATATTTTTTCCAACACCTTTCTATTTGTTATTTCCCCCTTTTATAACAAGGTCTATATTCTAACTAATTGATATATATATATATATATATATATATATATATATATATATATATATTTTTTCTAATTACTTAATATATCACAATATCTTATATCCTTATCCTTATATATATTTCCACTATTGTTTTATCTTATTTTATATTATACACAAACATACAAACAATATAATGCAATACTATACTTATAGGTTTCCTTTATATATTCAATATTACTTTTTCAAAATGTCTTTAAGATGGCCACTCTTAATAATTAATTAATTTTCAGGTTTTTTTTTTTTTGAGAAGTACTTCTTCCTTTCAGTCTCTCTCGCTTATTTTTTTGTTAAGAAATGTAAGCTTCTTTAACTTTAAACATCCATTATAAAGTTGTGGCAGAAAAATCAACCTTCGTCAGACTGTTTGTCTGACTTAGCCCGTTGGAATTGCTTTTGTCCCTCTTACCACTCAGCATTACAAGCCTCCATTTCCCTCCGACATTGACAATAACGAGACAGCAGACGAACAAACTCCAGCTCGAATCCCTTCGTGGTGGCTGAGGTTCTTTTCCAGAGAGGTTTTCCTCCACCTCTCTGGCCGATCTTGTCCCTTCTCCTTCCGACGAAATCGCGTTTTCCAAACGGCTGCAAAGAAATTTTTTCGCGGAGCTCTTCTTTACCGCCTCTAGTCGCTTTCTCTGCTCACCCGGACTTGGGGAGGTCTGTAATAAAGTCCATGGAAATGGAGTACCAGGGGTGTGGCGGGGTAGGCAGAGGGTGGAGGAGTCCTGTTGGTTTGCCCGGCTGATTCTTGGCCCTGCGGCATACCTCGCAGGTGTGAACGTAGCGAGCCACGTTCGCTTGGATCCAGGGCCACCAAAAGTCCTGGGTGAGCAGGTGCAGGGTCTTGTAGCGCCCGAAATGCCCAGCAGGGCAGGCATCGTGGCACAGAGTCAGGAGCTCCCCCCGTAGGGGTCCGGCAGGGACCCACAAACGCCCCTGGTGGGTCAACAGACCGTCGCAGATGGCGTAGTCCGGCGAGGCTGTTGCGGGAGATTGTTGTAGGCAGCGCAGGTGGTCGCAGGTCCAAGGGTCAATCGCCTGTTGTTCCCGGAGCCGGTCACAAAGCGCGGCCTGGGAAGTGCTTGCCGCAAACACCTCAGGTGCCAACACAGTGGCCAGTGTGGCGCTCAGGCCCGCGGGTGCTGTATACTCCGGCTTGCGGGACAAGGCATTGGCCCACTTGTTCTGAGCGCTGGGAATGTACTGAATGCAAAAATCGAACCTAGTGAAGAACAGCGACCACTGGATGTCACTGGTTGAGGCACTGGGCGGTCTGCAGGTGCTCCAGGTTCCTGTGGTCTGTCTGGATGACCACAGGATGCCGGGCTCCTTCGAGGTGGTGCCTCCACACCTCAAAAGCAGTCTTGATGGTCAGTAGCTCCCGCTCCCAAATAGTATAGTTCTGTTCCGTGGGAGTCAGCTGGCGGGAGTAGTACGCGCAAGGGCATAGCGGGTCAGTAGAGCTGTCTTGTTGGGACAGGACAGCCCCGATGGCGTAGCTGGAGGTGTCCGCCTCTATGACAAACGGGAGCTGGGGATCCGGGTGTTGGAGCACAGGTTCTGTAGCAAACAGAGACTTTAGGCGCTGGAAAGCCTGCTCTGCCTCCGAGGACCACCGGAACGGCTCTCGAGGTTGCAGCAACTGGGTGAGGGGAATGGTCAGAGCGGTGTAGTCAGCTATAAACTGACGGTAGTAATTCGCGAAGCCGAGGAACCTCTGGAGGTCCTTCCGGTTCCGAGGGGCTTGCCACTGGATCACGGAGTCCACCTTGGCCGGGTCCATGGCTATGCCGTCCGGGGTGAGGCGATGCCTGAGGAAGTCAACAGAGCGGGCATGGAATTGGCACTTCTTGAGCTTCGCGTACAGCCGGTTCTCCTGCAGCCGCTGCAGGATGGTGTGCACGTGCTCCACGTGCCGGGCCGGGTCCCGGGAGTAAATGAGGATGTCATCTATGTACACGACCATGAACCAGTCCAGGAGGTCCCAGAAGACATAATTGATGAAGTGCTGAAAGTCTGCAGGTGCGTTACAAAGGCCGAAGGGCATTACTAAATACTAGTATTGCCCGTAGCGGGTACCGAAGGCCGTCTTCCATTCGTCCCCGTCCCGGATTCTGATCAAGTTATAGGCCCCGCGCAGGTCCAGCTTGGTGAATAGCTGGGCCTGGTGCACCCGGTCCAGCAGTTCCGGGATCAAGGTGAGTGGGTACCGGTCGCGGACAGTAATGCGGTTGAGGGCCCGGTAGTCATTGCACAACCTCAACTCCCCGCACTTCTTTTTCACAAAGAGCACCGGGGCCGAGGTTGGGGACCTAGAGGACCGAATGAAGCCCCACCGCCGGTTTTTTGCCAAGAAGTCCCGGAGGGCGGCCTGCTCCGGCTCGGACAAGGAATACAGCCGGCCCACGGGCAGGGGTGCATCGGGCTTCAGATTTATGCTGCAATCGTAGGCCCTATGGGGTGGTAGCTGGTCTGCCCCTTTTTCCTCAAACACATCCCGGTCCCAATACTCCGCGGGAATTTCAGGAGTCCCCTCTGCGTTGGCCACACCCAGAGCGCCTTGGGGCTCAGGTGAGGGCAGGGTTCCCGGAACCTGAGTTGCTGGTGGGCCCAGTCGATCATGGAATTGTGCCGCTCCAGCCAGTCCATCCTCAACACCAGCGGGAATCGGGGTATTTTTGTAATATCCAGGCACAGCCACTCCTGGTGCTGGCCAATGAACATAGGCAGCAGCGCGGTCTCCATGGTAACAGGCCCCGACTGTAGCAACCGCCCGTCAATGGCTTCCTTCTTGGCGCAAAGCGGGACCTGTTGCTGGGCCGCGAAGTCGGCGTCCATATAGGAGCGGGACGCCCCCGAGTCCACTAGGGTATGGGCCAGAAGCCACTGCCCCGCCCGCAGCTGCACTCTGACGGGCAGTAGCAGGTGTTGGAGTCCGCCGCTGGTAGGCCTATGGGACGCTGTGGCACACCCCAGGTAGCTAGGCCGGCACTGACCTGGGGTTGCAAGTTTCCCGGCACCTGCTGCTTCTCAGGGCAGGAGCTGGCGTAGTGCCCCGGTCCCCCACAGTACAGATAGAGATTGGCCTGGCACTGCCTCTCCTTCTCCTCCCGAGAAAGCCGGGGCCGGGCAGCCCCCAGCTGCATGGGCTGCGGTGTATCTGGATTGGGGCCCCTAGGGACCCAGCGGGGCGGAGGTGCGGGAAGCCGGGTGTGCCCCAGCTCCCGACCAGGACCCCCTAGTCAGGCCTGGCATCTGTCCTCCAGCCGCCCGTCGATTCTTAAGCACAGCTGGATGGTCTGCTCCAGGGTGGTAGGGTGCTCCACCCTGGCTACTTCATCCAGGACAGCCTCAGAAAGCCCCTCTAGGTACTGGTCCCGCAGGGCAGCCTAGTTCCAGTCCAGGTCCTGGGCGCAAAGCCGGAACTCCGCAGTGTAGTCCGCCACCGACCCCTTGCCCTGGTGCAGTCGCCGGATCTGGCGGTTGGCCCTGGCCAGGGCTTGAGGCTCCTCGAAGGCTGCCCTGAATTGGGCCAGGAATGCGGGATAGTTGGTCAGGAGCGGAGACTCAGCCACCAGGAAAGGGGTGGCCCACTTGGCAGCGCGGTCCTTTAACAGGCTGATCAGGAAACAGACCTTGGTTTGGTCAGTTGTAAAGTCCCTCTCCCGTACCTTCATGTAAAGTACGCACTGTCCTATGAAGGCCGGGAACTCCTCTGGCTTGCCCCCATATTTCTCAGGAGGGCTGACTGGGCATTTGCCAGGCACAGGGGCAGCAGCTGCAACCTGTAGTTGGAGTTGAGTAACAAGCTCAGAAAGCTGGTGGACTTGAGTAAGGAGAGCCTGGTTCTGGGCTGATAAATCGGCCAAAGCAGCGGCAGCTGGGTCAGCCATCCTGCATTAAAAGCAGGCTGACTTCTCCCCAGCGTTTGTGTGGGGGTGGAAGCAAACTGTGCTGGCTAGCCTCGGGTATCAGGTTTCGCTCCTGCTCAGCCTCTGGAGGCTGAGATGCTGCCACATCTCCACTCCCCTCTGGTACTGGATCTGGTTCTGGAGCCAGGCTTGGATCTGGGACTGCCTCTTCCTCGGTCTCCTGGGGGTTCCACAGGGGCAGCTCATCTGCTGACTCCTCGCTGGAGTCCTGAGGCAGAGGCTGGCCCAGTACACCAGTGCTCATTTGTTAGTCGAAGAGCCAGTGCTGTCCGAAGACACTTCCACGGTCAAGTGGCCGGCATGACACGTGCGGAACGCTGTTACCTACCCACTGAAGTGGTACCTATTCATCTACTTGCATTTGCAAGGTTGGCAAGAGCTGGGGTGAGTGCGGGAGCTCACTCCGTCACGCAGGGCTAGGGATTCGAACCTCCGAACTTGCGATCTTTCAATCGACAAGCCAGGTGTCTTACCCGCTGAGCCATTGCGGCCCCCTATTATAGTTTAGCAACATAACATATGCAGAGGAAAAGCCTCTGGATTTGAGGCCTAGCACATGGCCTCTCCATGGAAGGAGCTAAGGCATGTGCGTCCTACCCCATCGGTGGAAGAATCAGAGAGAGAGAAGAGGAAGTGGGAGGGGCAACAAGCAGCTTCCTCTAGAACATAGATTTCCAAACTGTGTGTCGCGACACTTTAGTGTGTCGCAACACACAGTTTAGTGTGTTGCGAAGCGGCGGCACAGGGGTGTTTGTGGCGGCAGCGACGGCAGTGGCACGCCATCAGCACTTCTGCGTTTTAGTGAGGCCGCCGCCATGCACGTCGCCGCAGCGCGCTCCCTCGTGCCACCGCCGTGCACACGCGCACCGCCACTGTTGATGCGTCACCAACGGCGGCAGTTTGGAAAGCACTGCTCTAGAAGCACAGAGTTTGCCTCCTAGAGCAATCACCCATATGCTAATGAGTCATGCTTGATTTGCCAGATTCCAACAATGATGAACTGTATCTTTCAGTTACACTTGTGCAATATTACTATTTGTATATTGCATTAATCACAGAATTGGAAGTCTATTTAGTCCATTAAGTGCAACCACCCACCCAGTGCAAGAATCTAAATTAAAAGATCTCCAACAGATGGCAATCTAGCCTCTACTAGATTCATATCCAGTGAATAGGAGCCCACCACACTCGGGGTAATTGGTTTCACTATAGAACAGCTCCTAGTATTAGGAATCTTTTCCTAACATTCAGAGGGTATCTGCTGTCCTGTAATTTAAATCACTTATGCTATGTTCTGTGGAGATAGTAAATAAATTTTGACTATCTTATGGTTGTTGTGGGTTTTCCGGGCTGTGTGGCCGTGTTCTGGCAGTTTTGGTTCCTAACGTTTCCTAACCATCGGATTCCGGCCGTGAAAGCCTTCGACTATACATTTGACTATCTTCTTTGGGAAAAACAGACTGATAGTGCTATTAGTACTTTCCCTCTTATCTTCCTTGAAAAATTTTCAGATTTCTTCCATAGAACGCAGGTAGCTGAATCAGTTCTGGTAGAATTGTTAAAGGGGTCTTCCAAGACTTTTTTTTCAGCTCTCCCTGGAGATGCCAAGGATTGAACCGGGACACTGTGTATTAAGTATACATTCTGTCATTGAGCAATGGCCACCCTCTAAAAGTCTACAGCAGAGCTTTCCAAACTATTCATGTTGGTGACACACTCTTTAGACATGCATCATTTCGCGACACACTCTTACAGGCACTAGGACCTGCGTGGAATCACAGCAGGTTTGGAGGCAGCAAGGCACAAGGCAGGCACTAGGACCTGCGCGGAATCCTGGCAGGGCTCGGAGGCAGCAGCAGCCGCGACACACCCAGACACTGCAGCCGACACACTAACGTGTCCCGACACAGAGTTTGGAAAGCTCTGGTATACAGTAACTTACAGCTAACCTAGCCTTTCTTAGGTTCACCTTGACTGCTGCACTTTGTGGTTTCAGGCCATTCATTGGTACTTTGCTGTTGTATATGTATTTAGCTTCCCTTAGCTAGATATATGCATATAAAGGGTAGAAAAGTTTATCCTTTCCTCAGCCTAATTGTGAACACAGTGTGTGCATGTGTGTGTAAATAAAATTAAAGGCTGTTCAATATGTCAGCATATGCAATTCAAGCAGAAAACAAGACCCTAATCAAGGAACTACCAAGGAGAAAACCACCACCCCACCAACACTGGCAGGGCAAGCTGCTATATATAAACAGGGAGCAAACCCCACACTCACTAGCACTGATGATGTTACCTAGTCGGGTAATGAAACATCTGAAAGCAAACAACCAAGCTCAGAGACCACCAAGGACTCCATATATGTAATTAAATAAATCATATGTGTAAAATGTTGATATGTCCTGTATTTGCATTAGCCTTCCTAAAGACTAGTGTCTTATAAATTGGACTTCAGTACATCTAGAAACAGTAGGTTTGAGAAAACTGGGTGGATAATCACCTCCCTTTTGAAAGCAGTGCCTTAGTTGTCAAATATTTATAACCCTGATAATGATCACGTTTGTCTTTTTTTTGAGGTAATGTCGTAATTTAGCTTTTCTCTATCTTGTACTCCTTTGCATATAACTCCCTTATTTTCCAGCCAGAATGACCATTGACCACATTATCTGGAATCCAGGGAATATAGTCACAAAACCATAAGGGTTGGAACTTAGAGATCATCAATCTCCTGCCTAGTGCTGGAATCCACTACTGGAGGATCCCTAACAGATGGCTACCAGTCTCTGTTTAAATTCTTCAAGCAAAAGACCACTGCCTCCATGTTCCCTTGTTGAATAGTATCTACTGATACATATTGGTTTTTTTATAAAATTTTATTGAGTATCAAGACAAAGATAAAAGCTACGAAAAAACAAAGAACTACAAAAACAGAAAAAGAAACTAAAAAGGTGTGAAAACATAAGAGAATTTTTTTTTCAAAATTACAAAAAGAGGTGGCTTCTGACCTTTAACACAAGGATATACAAAAATTTCCATAATCTCTTACTCTATATTAAACCAAAACCACATTATTTCTATAAATCATTCCACTTTAACACATAATAAAAATCACTAAGTAGTTACTCCTCCCTTATATTAAAAAAAATCATCACAACTTCCCCCCCAAAAGATAACACATATTTAATTATTCCCCTACTACTACTATTCTATACATTTGTCTACTATAATAAAAATCAAATTAAAAAGCACATAAATTGTCTGCCATTATAGTTAATAGTTAACATCAGTCAAACCCTAAAAGCAACCTAGATAAACATTCTTCAACCCTTATCCCAATTCAAAATAAACCAAAGCAGTTACAAATCCCCACAATGTGCACAGAGCTTTTCTTTTGAAAAAATCAAGCAGCCCAACTGCCCCCCTCAAAAATTCCAGCTTCTCCTCAAAAAACCTCCCATACATAATGACCCCTTCTTTTTCATGGCATTCCACCAGGAAGTCAATTTCACTTATTGCTTGCAGATCTCTCTCTCTTAAATTTCTCCAACTCCACTATCCAATCTTCAGCATCTCAATAGAAATCCCAATCTCACTCTTAGAAGAAACATTTCAATCACTGTTGAATTCCTCGATTTCATCCAACACATCCCCAACCCGATGGCACATTTTAGATCTCATATTTTCCACTATGTCCTGAATACGTTGCATAAAAGCTTGGTAGAAGTCAGAAAAAAATCTGTTTAAGATCTTCCATGTCTCACGCAGTAGATTATGGCACCCCCTAGGAGCTTAACCAGCGAAAGTCAAAGATATGGAAAAGTTCCGAAATGTATTTACACAAGCGAACGTGAGATAAGCAGACAGTTCCCAAGGGAAAGTAGAAGCAGAAAGCTGAAGGTTCAATTCAGCCAATTCAACGTGTAGGAAAATGCTAGTATCTTCGAATTTAATACAAAAATAATAACAGGAAGACAATTGTTACTCTCAATCCTCCTTTATATTTGGAAGGAAAATCAAGTCCAAAACTTAAAAAATAATTTTTAGAAAGTAATCCCAAAAATAATGATAAGCACCAAGAGAGCCAGCTTCTCCTCGCTGTAGAAAGCCTCTCTTAGGGTACCATACGTAAAAATATATATAAAATGGTGATGGCCGGTCTTAGTGTCCCTTTTTTTTTAATAAGAATTTTATTAATTTCAAGCAAAGACAAAAACTACAGAAAAACTAAAAACTAAAAAGAAAAAAAGAAACTAAAAAGGTGTAGGAACACACAATTTTTTTTTTTTTTAAGTTACAGAAGGAGGTGACTTCCGGCTTTTAACAGCAAGGATATACAACAATTTTCCATAAACAATATCTTACTCTATATTAAACCAAGATCAAATTATTTCTATAAATCATACCATTGGCACATTATAAAAATCACTAAGTATAGTTGCTCCCTCCCTTTATATTGAGAGAAAAGAATATACATATATAAACCTCCTAATCAACTTCCCCCCCAAAGATAACATTTATTTAGTTATTTCCTTCCTACTACTATTCTATACATTCCTGTCTAGTATAATAAAGATCAAACTAAAAAAACATATAAATTGTCCACCATTATACTTGATAGTACAGCAATTTTAATAATCATGTCAAACCCAAAACCAGACATTTTTTATCATACCTTAATAATCTTAATCCAAATTGTTAAAGATAAATGAAATATTCTTAAACCCTTATTCCACTTCAAAATAGACCATAGCATTTACATATCCCCACAATACGTACACAGCTTTTTTCTTAAAAAAATCAAACAGCCCAACTGCCCCCCTCAAAAACTCTGACTTCACTTCAGGAAACCTCCCATACATAATAACCCCTTCTTTTCCAAGGCACTCCATCAAAAGATCCTTTTCACTTATGGCTTGCAACTCGATCTCTCCCTTTAATTTCTTCAACTCAACTATCCAATCTTCATCCAACATCTCAGCAGAAGTCTGTTTGCAATCTTCTGGCTACAAGCAGCCCTCCGGAGGACAAATGGGATGATTCCAGGCGTTCTCCTTTATCCGGAGAGTGTTTCTGGGCTTCAGGAAAACCTGCCTGAGCCCGAAAAAGTTGCCGTGTTGTCAGCTCTGCCCGCTTAGCCTGCGGGCACAGCTGCTCAGTCCATTCCCCACTGGAAGCCCTACTGATACATATTGTTGACACCATATTGAAATCTGTTGCACGTAATTTAAGCCCATTGTTTCTTGTGTTTTCTGAAACAACCAAATAATTCTCCCTCATCTTTTATATGACCACTCTTCATATACTTGAAGACAACTATTATGTTTCCCCATGGTTTCCTCTTTTCCAGGCTAATAATAAGCAACACCTGCAACCATTCCTTATAAATTCTTTTCATCATGCCCTTAACATCTTGATAGCTTTCCTCTGAATAATGCTCCAGTCTACACATCCAGAAGGCATCAGGTAGAAGAAGGCTGATATTCTTTATTCCAGTTACTCTGCATTATAACCTTTATGATGGGTATGTTAGTGTGTTCCTTATCAAGGAAAAACAGCAGGGATAGGGCTAAAAGATAGACTACTATCAAAAACTGTAGACTTAGAATAGTATTTTGACAAAACCCAAGTTTCATCCTCACTGTTGAGCTGTTTCAGTTCTTTTATTTATTGATGATGCAGCAATCTTCTCTACATTGCAAGTTGGAGTATTTGAATTATTATCAATTAGCTTTAAAAAGCCACCCACTCCAGTGGACTCTCGGTGGCTTACAAAATATATTTAATAATTAAAACAATTAAAAACATAAACAAAGTGAAACACGACAACCGGGACTAAAAACAACCATTAAAACCAAGCATGGCAGCCCCCCGACCCCAAAACACGTTAACCCCAGGCCTGGGACCAAAGCAGATTTTAAGGGCTTTTTGGAACCCCAAGAGAGGGGCTGCTGCAACAAAAATATTTAGAGCTAAAGTCATCAGCTACCTTCTATATACAGTAAGGCACAGATTTGTTACTATTGTGATTTAAGTTCTATTGAAGCACTTCAATCTACATTTTTGGAAACCCTGTTGTGAGTTTCCTGATGTGTGTGTAGCTCTCTGTTGAGACTGGAGTCTGATCTAATCTCAATGTAGGTTGCTTGCAGTTTTCCTGTATGAATGTTTGGCTCAAGTTAGCTTTTACTGGTAGCACCCTGACTTCTTTGACCTTACAGAAGAACTTTATGTCATTATGGAAGGCAGTTATTGACTTAGACTCCAAATTTTACAGCACAACATTGAATGTTGTTTGGTTCTGAGAGAATTTAGTTACAACAGAAGCAATAGGTACTTGAAAACATTACTCAGTAATACCTTAATACAAGGGTCGGAAATGGCGGCTCGCGAGCCACATGCGGCTCTTTGGCCCCTTGAGTGTGGCTCTTCCGCAGCTGAACTCACCCCCGCCCCTTCCACGTGATTGGATCCCGCCCCCAAACTCTTACGCTCTTACGCGCTCTCGCTCTCCAAGGCCGGGGCCACCCGCAGCCGCCCACACCTCGCGCACAGCCCGCGGGGCTCTCTGCCGCTCCCTTCGACGGAGGAGGGACCGGCGTGCCTTGGGAGCTGCTGCTGGTGGCATGTCTGGGCGAGGCGCGCGGGCGGAGCTGCCCGTCTGGCACTTGGGCGCTCCCGAGCCTCTTCCCTTCTCCCTCGCCACGTTCGGGCGTTGAGGCCAGGCAAAGCCGGGCGGTCGCGCAGGGGCGAGGCGAGGAGTCCCGTTCCTGCGCCTACCGCCACATCCGTCCGTTCCCGGCCTCTCTCCCCATATCCGGCGGGTGCCCATGCCAGAATCCCCGCGACCCGGAGGCAGCAACTGCTCGGAGGGCCCCAGCGAGAAGAGGCGCGTGATCCCCGGTGGATCCCTTCGAGGGGCCGTGGGGCTTCCCCGCTTTCCTCCCAAGGAGGCCTCGACGGCGCACCCTCCCGCCCCATCAATCCCCCCACCCGCCGTTGGGCGTCAGAGGCTGAAAGGATGTGGCAGGAACGGCCCTGGAAAGCGGGGCCTGCGGAGCGCCACCTTTGGGGAGGAGGGTCCAGCTGGCGAGCAATGGCGGCACCGGAGTTTTCGCCGGAGCGCTGTCTGTCAGGAGAGAAAAGCAGCCACCGCACAGGCCCGCTTAAAAAACCACCACCCCGAAACCGCTTTCGAGCCGCCTCTCCGGAGGGTCCCTGCGGTCCCGCCGGGTGCACCCCCCCACCCCGCCGTTCGGCGTCCTCTCCCCCCGCTAACCCGAGCCCTGCGGCGGCCGGGAGAAGCCGAGCCAGGCGGGGGTGCAGCGGGCCCAGCGGCGCGCTGAGGGCGAAGAGCCGCCTGCTGTCCCCTTGGCCGCCTCCGGTCGCTACAGTCGCCCCGCCGGAACGGAGCCTGGCTTGGCTCCCCCGGCCACCGCAGGGCTCGGGTTAGCGGGTGGAGAGGACACCGAACGGCGGGGTGGGGGGGTGCACCCGGCGGGACCGCAGGGACCCTCCGGAGAGGCGGCTCGAAAGCGGTTTCGGGGTGGTGGTTTTTTAAGCGGGCCTGTGCGGTGGCTGCTTTTCTCTCCCCACAGACAGCGCGGGCGGGCGGGTCCTCTGGAAGGAGGCCGGCCGGAGTTCTGCTTGCAGCGGACGAGTTGCTGCTGGGCCGAGCAGATGCTTTTGAGACCTAACGGCGGGGTTACATCGGGACCGAGTCCGGCCTATCCCCGGTCTGTGTCGCGTTAATGCCGCCCCCTTTCCCACCTGGGAGGCCAGCTTGCAGCGCAAACGGCAGTCGCTTACTGAGCGAGTGCATTTTAAAATCTGCTTAACCCCCCCCCCCCGCACTACTCCCTCTTTGAAAAAGGAAGGCCGGAAAAGCGCAGTTTCAGTCTTGCGTTAAAGGGAGAAGCTGCCCTTAATGACAAGGCCATTCAAGTTGGAGAAACCTCGCGGGATGGGCGGAATCGCTACACAAGCCACACGCCCCATTTCGTTCCTCCTTCCCTATCGCTTAATTGCCAGGCGCTCCTCCGCTGGAAACCCCACGCTGTCTGTCGGGAGAGAAAAGCAGCCACCGCACAGGCCCGCTTAAAAAACAACCACCCCGAAACCGCTTTCGGCGTCCTCTCCCCCCGCTAACCCGAGTCGCTACAATCGCCCCGCCGGAACGGAGCCTGGCTTGGCTCCCCCGGCCACCGCAGGGCTTGGGTTAGCGGGGGGAGAGGACGCCGAACGGCGGGGTGGGGGGGTGCACCCGGCGGGACCGCAGGGACCCTCCGGAGAGGCGGCTCGAAAGCGGTTTCGGGGTGGTGGTTTTTTAAGCGGGCCTGTGTGGTGGCTGCTTTTCTCTCCCGACAGACAGCGCTCCGGCGAAAACTCCGGTGCCGCCATTGCTCGCCGGCTGGACCCTCCTCCCCAATGGTGGCGCTCCGCAGGCCCCGCTTTCCAGGGCCGTTCCTGCCACATCGTTTCAGCCTCTGACAGCGCGGGCGGGCGGGTCCTCTGGAAGGAGGCCGGCCGGAGTTCTGCTTGCAGCGGACGAGTTGCTGCTGGGCCGAGCAGATGCTTTTGAGACCTAACGGCGGGGTTACATCGGGACCGAGTCTGGCCTATCCCCGGTCTGTGTCGCGTTAATGCCGCCCCCTTTCCCACCTGGGAGGCCAGCTTGCAGCGCAAACGGCAGTCGCTTACTGAGCGAGTGCATTTTAAAATCTGCTTAACCACCCCCCCCGCACTTCTCCCTCTTTGAAAAAGGAAGGCCGGAAAAGCGCAGTTTCAGTCTTGCATTAAAGGGAGAAGCTGCCCTTAATGACAAGGCCATTCAAGTTGGAGAAACCTCGCGGGATGGGCGGAATCGCTACACAAGCCACACGCCCCATTTCGTTCCTCCTTCCCTATCGCTTAATTGCCAGGCGCTCCTCCCCTGGAAACCCCGCGCTGTCTGTCGGTAGAGAAAAGCAGCCACCGCACAGGGGGGGTGGTTAAGCAGATTTTAAAATGCACTCGCTCAGTAAGCGACTGCCGTTTGCGCTGCAAGCTGGCCTCCCAGGTGGGAAAGGGGGCGGCATTAACG
Organism: Charina bottae; assembly: GCA_023362775.1. Lineage (NCBI taxonomy): Eukaryota > Metazoa > Chordata > Lepidosauria > Squamata > Charinaidae > Charina > Charina bottae. The sequence goes on along the minus strand of JALMGJ010000005.1, from coordinate 42,164,046 downwards.
CGACACAGACCGGGGATAGGCCGGACTCGGTCCCGATGTAACCCCGCCGTTAGGTCTCAAAAGCATCTGCTCGGCCCAGCAGCAACTCGTCCGCTGCAAGCAGAACTCCGGCCGGCCTCCTTCCAGAGGACCCGCCCGCCCGCGCTGTCTGTGGGGAGAGAAAAGCAGCCACCGCACAGGCCCGCTTAAAAAACCACCACCCCGAAACCGCTTTCGAGCCGCCTCTCCGGAGGGTCCCTGCGGTCCCGCCGGGTGCACCCCCCCACCCCGCCGTTCGGTGTCCTCTCCACCCGCTAACCCGAGCCCTGCGGTGGCCGGGGGAGCCAAGCCAGGCTCCGTTCCGGCGGGGCGACTGTAGCGACCGGAGGCGGCCAAGGGGACAGCAGGCGGCTCTTCGCCCTCAGCGCGCCGCTGGGCCCGCTGCACCCCCGCCTGGCTCGGCTTCTCCCGGCCGCCGCAGGGCTCGGGTTAGCGGGGGGAGAGGACGCCGAACGGAGGGGTGGGGGGGGTGCACCCGGCGGGACCGCAGGGACCCTCCGGAGAGGCGGCTCGAAAGCGGTTTCGGGGTGGTGGTTTTTTAAGCGGGCCTGTGCGGTGGCTGCTTTTCTCTCCCGACAGACAGCGCTCCGGCGAAAACTCCGGTGCCGCCATTGCTCGCCAGCTGGACCCTCCTCCCCAAAGGTGGCGCTCCGCAGGCCCCGCTTTCCAGGGCCGTTCCTGCCACATCCTTTCAGCCTCTGACGCCCAACGGTGGGGTGGGGGGATTGATGGGGCGGGAGGGTGCGCCGTCGAGGCCTCCTTGGGAGGAAAGCGGGGAAGCCCCGCGGCCCCTCGAAGGGATCCACCGGGGATCACGCGCCTCTTCTCGCTGGGGCCCTCCGAGCAGTCGCTGCCTCCGGGTCGCGGGGATTCTGGCATGGGCACCCGCCGGATATGGGGAGAGAGGCCGGGAACGGACGGATGTGGCGGTAGGCGCAGGAGCGGGACTCCTCGCCTCGCCCCTGCGCGACCGCCCAGCTTTGCCTGGCCTCAACGCCCGAACGTGGCGAGGGAGAAGGGAAGAGCCTCGGGAGCGCCCAAGTGCCAGACGGGCAGCTTCGCCCGCGCGCCTCGCCCAGACATGCCGCCAGCAGCAGCTCCCAAGGCACGCCGGTCCCTCCTCCGTCGAAGGGAGCGGCAGAGAGGGTGGCCCCGGCCTTGGAGAGCTGGGGTGCAGGGGGACGGGAGCGTCGCCGGCAGCCCGCGAGGACCGGCCATGGAAGGTGACCGAGGACCGGGGTGGCCGGCCAAGCGCAGCGCAGCCCTTCCACGCGATTGGATCCCGCCCCCAAACCCCGCCCCTTCCACGCGATTGGATCCCGCCCCCAAACCCCGCCCCCTTCCACGCGATTGGCTCCTGCCCGCAAACCTCGCCCCCTTCCACGCGATTGGCCCCCGCCCGCAAACCCCGCCCCCTGGCTCTCGAGCACTTAAAAATGTGCACGAGCATACCAAAATGGCTCTCGGCTCAAAAAGCTTGCCGACCCTTGCCTTAATACAACCCACACCTTGTATAAGATGGGTCTCTTTGGAGGACCCTTTTCCCATGCTGATTGTAAGCACAATAACGATTGCAAGATTGATGCCAGCCTTATAAGGTAGACCAAACCAGAAAATCAACTTCACATGAAGGCTAAAACTACTTTTATTGAGATTGGTTATAATAACAGAATCTTGCAGTCTGATTGTGCTATACCTCTGCCACTTTCTTATAGTTCAGTGTATTAGGGAGGTGTCTGCCTGAGCCACTTCTGAATGTTACAGTATCTCACTCTGGACTTTAAAAATGCTTTAGCTCATAGCTTTCCAAACTGTGTGTCGCGACACAATACTGTGTCGCTGTAATGACTCCAACTTCAATGCCCCAATAAACACTTCTTGATGCAATTCATTGAAATGCAGATTAAGCTTTATTTAGGATACATGTAAATTGAAGCACTATTAAAGATCTGAATGTGGATTCCCGCCAAACATCGCTAACTTAACTCTCCCCCTGTGCGCCAATTTTGCAGCAACTATGATGTCAATGTCCAGAACTTTCCCTCTCCGTTCCCAAGCCTCCAGCTCCTGCAGGTGGTTGACCTTGACGCTTCATTCTGTTAGGCACCAAAACTTACCATGCGCCTTCCAGAATAAGCCAAGTACACAACAGAGACTTTGGGAACGGACAACAGCAAATTTATTTGGCTCCAATCAAGGTTGCTGGATGGCAGTCCCACAGGTGTCACGTGCAGGTGACCTCTGAGTGGAGCAGCCATCCCGAGTACAAGAGTGCACAAACTTTTATACAGCAAATACAAGCAGGAAGTGAAGATGATGATGGTATGCCCATATGTGGGTGAGGTGTCCTTTGACCGTTCCCCGGGATTGGTTAGTTTCTTGGGGATTAGGGTCCCTCCCAGAGCTGAAGGATTCTGGGATTCACCAGGTCAAGGGGGTGACGTGGGTCATCAACATAGTTACAAAGAATGGAATCTTGTGAACATTCACACCATTGTTCTATGGGCACTGTCCGGGGGCACTTGCATCTTTCAGAGATAACAGTAACACTTACAGGGACATTGGGTTATACAAGCATACTAAATTACAGAGGTCAGAGCCATAAAGTCAAGTCTTTGGATATTCACATCTTGGGGAGGATAGAACAAAGGATTTATTACAAGGAAGTCAGGTAAACATGTTAGCTTGTCAGGAAGAAGACGCTGACCAGATAGGGAGAGCCCCAAGCTGGTATGCATTCTAAAGGGAGGTAGAATTACTTTGTAGCACCTAACATTGCTATGCAGAATTCTTTGGGGCTTTGCTGAGGCAAAGCCCCTCTCAGGGTCATCCCTGGGTTAACACTCTTTGGTTCAAGCATAATCTTTGGTTCAGTGGAGTTCTAGCAGTGTTGCATTATGGGAAACACTAGAGCAGGCTGTTTTCCAGGCCAAGGTCTGTGGCCCATGGTTTCTCAGATCCTAACAATTCCACAGTCTCCGATGAAAGCCACAACACTTGGCACACACTCCCCCTCCCTCCAGTTCACATGCTTAAACTACCTCTATACCCATGATGAAAGGATTCAGCTATGAACCCTGACAGTCGCCTGCAGGGCCCAGATGTGTCACGGGAAAACCCAGAAGCGCTGATGATGCGCCACCGTGCACAGCGGCGGCTGGCCATCAGCACCTCCGGGTTTTCACGTGGCACACCAGGACACCACTGCCGTGGTGTGCGAAAACCCAGAAGTGCCGCCGCTGTGGCGGCACGCGAAAACCTGGAAGCCCCGCGGCGGCAGCAGTGCTTCCGGGTTTTCGTGTGCCGCCATTGGTGTGTCGCCAACGTGAAAAGTTTGGAAAGCCCTGCTTTAGCTCCTTTTGCCTATGTAACAGTTCCTATATATCTCTGTCAAGGTAATCTTCCTTACTCTCTATAGCTCCTACCTGATAAGGACAGAAAGGTATGGTGTGATTAAGCTGGTCCTCAGTTATTAATTCAAAGTCTCTCAATTACACACCATCAGAGGATGTAGAAGAGTTCTTTATTAATACAGGTGATCAGTCCAAGTCAAAGATCAGACTGAGGAAAGCCTTCGCAATTGCTGTTACAAAACTCCCAGTACTGGCCCCTCCGTACCAGCCCCCCAAATGCTGATTTCTCTCTAACATTCTAACTCCCAGCTGCAAATCATTTAGCTAACAAGCACTGATAGCGCCAACTAAGCTGACCTTGGAACTATTCAGGCTGTCTCAACAATTCTAATCAGCATTATCAAAATGCCACTACATGCATGCTAAAACACTTACTACAATACCCATCATATATACTGGAAGGATACTAAATCCTGACATATAGAGAGGTACAGCAAATGGTATTGGTGTAAACTAGATTTAGTTAGCTTTTTTTCTTTTATCTCCTACCTCCAATGTAATTTGCTTATTTCTTTTTCCTGAACTTTGCATAAAGTTGCTTATTCTGAAAGGGAACAGCGTAATGGGTATGTATGTACCGTATATATATATATGCACGTACAATTTAAGGACCTTTTGGGAACATGCAAACTTCAGAGTTACACAAATTTCTTGTGAAGAGTAGCTCCCAGATTCATATGAATGGGAAGACCTGACCCATTATTAAAGTATATGAGATGTGAAGGGGGAATTTCCAGAAAAACACAGATCTATATACCTAATTTTATATCCTCAAAGAGAGATTATTATATTCCCAAGATGCCTTCCAGTCTCTTATTCATAGGAGAATATTATGTTTTTTGTCCCTATGTCACCTTATATCCACCTTTCTTTTGGTCCTCAAAAGAGAATAAATTAATAGATTTCTGGACAATTTGCAATAAGTAGACAGGGTTGTTGTTTCTCAGCTGGCTAACAATAAGAACTGTGTCCGCGGGCTGCGGGCGGGCAGAGCTGGCAATGCATTTTTTTTTTCGGGCTTAACAGGCTTTTGTCTGGAGCCCAGAGCTTTTTCATGCGAAGAAAAAGTTCGGAATTACCCCATTTGTTCTCCTAAACGCCGTCTTGCAGCCTGAGAACCGCAGTTTGCGACGATCCAGTAAGAGACGACGGGAGGCGGGGGATGCCATCATTTCCTAGCCGTGTTCGCAGTCTTAAAGGGACAGTAGGTCGGGCCACCCTTTCTAAATCACCCCGTTTATATATTTTTTAAGTTTACGTACCCCAAGAGAGGCTTTCTACATCAAGAAGAAGCGAATCTCTTGGTGCTTATCGTTATTTCTGGATTAAATTTTTAAATTAAAAAATTTTTTTTGGCTTGTTTTCTGTTTAAAGACTAAGGAAGACTGAGAATATATAATTACCTTCCTGTCATTAATTTTGTACTGAATTTGAAGGATTGAGTATTTTCCTACACGCTGGATTTGTTGTTTTGAATCATCAGCTTTCTGTTCACTTTATCTGGGATCTGTTTGCTAGTGCATTTTCTCTTGCCAATTTCATTCAGAGTCTTCTATTAACCTATTAGCTCCTATCTCGTGAGTCAAGTATCCAGGGGGCACCATAATTTACTGCCTGAAATGGAGGATTTCAAGGAGATTCTTTCAGAGTTCTGTTGTGAGCTTTAGCAGACTTTTAAAGAGACTTTCTCAGAGTGTTGTCAAGCTATTCTGCAGAATATTCGGGACATTGGGGAAGAGATTATTTCTAAACTGTGTCATCTGTCTGAAGTTGTTATGGAGGAAGATGGAGACTTTGGCAAAGATGGAGTTTTTTCCACTGATAGTGAGATTGAAGTAATGCCAGGCGAAGACTACATTTTGGTGATGGAGGAGTTAATGCGACAGTCTGAGCCGCAGATTACACAGAAAGTTTTTCTGGGGCATTGTTATGGCTTTCTGAGGAATTGTTATGGGAGACAAGAGAACTTGTTTTGTGGGAAATTTGCTGAGAAGTCTGAATTTTTAAGGGGGGCAGTTGGGCTGTTTGATTTCTGTATGAAAAATGCCTTGTGCGTAAAATGGAGCTATGTAAATGATTTGACATATTTCGAGGAGGGGTAAAAATTTAAGAATGTTTAATCAATGGTTGTTGTGGGTTTTTCGGGCTGTGTGGCCGTGTTCTGGCAGTTTTGGTTCCTAACGTTTCGCCAGTAGCTGTGGCTGGCATCTTCAGAGGACAGGAGCACAGCTAGAAGATAATCTCTGTGCCCAAGTGGAGGGTGTGTGTTCCTGCTGGTGTTTATAGCTGCTGAGAGGTAATTTGCAAGAGATTGGGAGAGGTTTTTTTGTGGTGATTAGGGGGTGTGGTGCTGTCGTGTGTGGGATTAGCACATCTATTGTGTGAGTTGTTTGTATATTTCTGTGGTTGAGTAGAGTTCGTTGACCTTTTGCAAGCTGTGTTTTTCAGGACTGGCAGCCAGGTTTTGCTGATCTTTAGGCTTTCTTCTTTTTTATTAAAACTGTGTTGATGTTTATGTACATGAAAACCCGCAACCACCATCAGTTTCCGGCCGTGAAAGCCTTCGACTATACAATGTTTAATCAGATTGACATTGAGTTTTTTTTTTTAATGATTTTATGTCTTTCTAATGATGTGGATTATGATTTACTGGTTTCTTTATAAGGTTTGTTAGAATTTTAAGATTTATATAGTTTAATATATATTAATATATATATTTATATAGTTTAAGGGGGCGTGGTGGCTCAGCGGGTAAGACGCCAGGCTTGTCGATTGGAAGATCGCAAGTTCGGAGGTTCGAATCCCTAGCCCTGCGTGACGGAGTGAGCCCCCGCACTCGCCCCAGCTCTTGCCAACCTAGCAATTCAAAAGCATGCAAATGCAAGTAGATGAACAGGTACCACTTCGGTGGGTAGGTAACAGCGTTCCGCGTGTGTCATGTGGCCACATGACCGTGGAAGCATCTTCAGACAATGCTGGCTCTTTGGCTAACAAACGGAGATGAGCACCGGCCCTTAGAGTCGAACACAACTGCACAAATGTGCGGGGGGAACCATTACCTTTACCTTATAGTTTAATATTATTAATTATAAAAGTAGACAATTTATATGTTTTTATAATTTTTTTTATTATAGTAGACAGAAATATATAGAATAGTGTTAGGAAGGAAATAATTGAATAAAGGTGGTATTTAGCGGAGGGAAGCTGGTTTAGACACATATATATATATATATATATATATACACACACACACACACAAATACATACATACATATACATACACATATATAATACAAGGGGAAGAAGCAATTATTTGGTGATTTCTATGTGTGCTGATGGATTGAATAGAAATAATGTGATCTTGGTTTGATATAGAGTGAGGGTGTTATGGAATTATGGAAATTGCTATATATTCTTGTTGTTGAAAGTTGGAAGTCACTTCTTATGTAATCTTTAAAATTCTTTTTCTTGTGTTTTTTCACTTTTTTCTTTTTGTAGTTTTTTTTCTTTTTTGTAGTTTTTATCTTTGTTCTAAACTTAATAAAATTCTTATAGAAAAAAAACAAAACAAAACAAGCTTCTAAATAGAAACAAATCCAGTTACAGTATTTTCTCTTATCAATGCTGTCAGTTTAGCCATTTGCGCCAGTTCCATTAATTTAATCATCCAATCCTCCATTGAAGGATTTTGTGCATCCTTCCATCTTTGAGCGTATAAGAGTCCTGAATTCTTAATCTATATCTAGCTTCCCTATTCCAGTCAGTGGAATTAAGGTTCTTGTAAAGTACAAAAAATATCAACAAGTGCGAAGTCTGCTCACTTTCTCTCTAAATAGTACATTTTCCTGTTGAGACTTCATTTTTACACAAGACTGAAGTAAGAACCTGATAAGAATAATCTGCTCTATATGTATTCTAAAACTTTTGCATATGAAAACCTGATAAGACAACTTTGGCATGACATTAATCCCAAAACTGAGATAGTCTTCCCACACACATGGCTACCTTAATTTGGCTGAACCATGGGGAAAGTGTCTTTCCTAGTAATTTGGCATGAGACAATCCAGTGACTAATGGCTGCCTTGGTTATACTAGGGATAGCCATCTACCCAGGTTTTTTGCTTGGTCTGTTAAGATTTAATAAAACAAAATTAAAATCACAGTGGTCCAATTAAGATCAGAGCCAACTTGGATAGTATAGAAAAATGCTTAGTATGGAAGGAAGTACTGTGTCCTAAAGTGCAGGCAGCTGGGATAGCATTCCTCCCCTTTGCTCCAAAAACCCCTCAGTGTAAGGACAGCAGGGAGATGGTTAAAAAGCCCTGTGTTTGGATCAGCTGTGTGGGTGACAAACAGTGGACAGGAGAAAGCAAGGGAGAGTGCAGCAGTAAAGGTTTGTAGAAGATCAGGAGCAAGTGAGACTTTGTCCTTTTAAAGAAGCATTGTACCCTGGAGTTAGTAGTAGTGTTTAATACTTATAGTAATAGAATAGTAACCTATATGTATTAGTTAGAATAGACATAGTTTACAGTAGTAATAGCGATAGGAATATAGGTCAGTTGGAAATTGTGTTAATTGGTCACCTGGGTAAAAAGAGCACTTTTATACTGTAACTGGTGGGTTTCTAAGTAAACTAACCCCCAATAGAAAAAGGGGAGAACAACTATTTTCTTGTGCAGTGGCTCCTTGGGAAACATCTGAGTGAGTCTGAGTAGACAACCCTTGGGTATCAAACGGACCTGTGACACTTAGCCTAACTCCTTTCCACTCCATTTCACTCTCCCAACAAACATCATTTTGTAGCGACTTTCATATCTTTGTGCCTCTATGTTTAGAAACTGAAAGGGAGATTTATACTAAGGTTCAGAATTTGCTTCATTAGAATAATTCATCAGAAGAAAATCTACAAATGTAACAATATTAATCTTTTCTATTGTTCTCAAATTCATTGCAGTATTAACTGCTTATTAGTTTGCTCTCATGTCACTTAACACATTGGATCTAACAAAACAAGCTCTTTCTGCAAGTATAAGTTTCCACTAATAACTGGTTTATACAATTCTTCTTTAAAAAAGCATAAAATTTCTCTTTTCTTGAACTTTCATTCAAAATCCTCTTCTTTCCTCAAAATTCAAATCATATCCTTTCTGTGTCCATAATATCATATACTCTAATAATTTAGTAGCTTATGGTTGGTTATGCATAATAAATCCTTCAAGCTTACGCAAAAATTACTGCATCACTCTACATCAGGGCTTTCCAAAGTTTTCTCGCGGCGACACACCAACTGCTGTTGGTGTGTCGCCGCGGGAAAATCCGGAAGTGCCGCCGTTGCGGCAGCACGCAAAAACCCAGAAGCGCTGCTGCCGCTTTCGTTTTTTGCGCGCCGCCATTGGTGTATCGCCGCGGGAAAACCCGGAAGCGCTGATGATGATCAGTGCTTCCAGGTTGTGTGGCGACACACCAGACTGTGTGTGGCGACACACTTTTGTGTTGCGACACACAGTTTGGAAAGCTCTGCTCTACATTGTTTCAGAATTATGCACTGATGAGCCTGGCCCTTCTCATGATACTGTGCCAAATATGGCCAAAATCTGGGGGATCTGTTATTAGGAGACAAAACAGTAAAAGGTGTGCTGAAAGTATATGGCAGAAGATATTACTCATCACAGTTTATTTCTCCAAGTGATGACTGGGTGAAATAATGCATCTGCTGTCTTTGGCCATGGCAAAGTTAGCAGTCTATAGATGTTCAATGTATCAGAGGAGTTCAGATTACCTGAGAAAATAATTTATAAGAAATGAACTGAAGACATCATTTGTGAAGGATTGTGGTTCTTGGACAGTGAGAAAGTGAATAAACACTAGATACTGTAACTTACAGTAAAAGTACATAGAAATCTTTTTTTAAGCAGAAAGATTTTAGAGTATTTCTAGTATTTTCATGGCAATGTTACTAAAAAACAGCCTTTCTCAACTTTTGAAATATGTTTCAGGCCTCAGGGAACCCCTGCACATTCAGGCTCAAATATGGGCCAGAAATTACAAAAGTACTATTTTCGTTTTATGTGTAGGCCTGTATATATGCATTAACAGTGTTCTTAAACTAAAAATAAAGAATAAAACTTACCTCTTTAATATGAAGTTGCCCGAATTTGAAATATTTTTTTTAATAAATTGTGATCTCCCAGGGAACCCCAGGGTGCCACAGAACCCTGGTTGAGAAATCCTGCTACAAAATATAATATAGTTGGTGGTTCAATTTTCTTTTGTTATCAGTGAATCCAGTGAGTTTCTTGATAGCTGTAAACCTCCATATTATTTTGAGTTATTATTCGAGTTATCTTTCAGTATCTGAGGCAGAGATACATTGGGAGAAACATGCAGCAGAAAAAGTACCTTTGAGTTGGAATGGAGTTTCTGCCTTACTTGCCTTCTGGCAGATCTTTTCCCTCATGTGTGGCCATTTTTTCTTCTTAGGCCCATTTTTGAGTGTATAAATATTGCACTATTATAGGAACAACTTACTTTTCCAATGGTTTCTCATTCAAAATGCCATGTAATATGGCAGTGCACTGGAATATCTCACCATTAATAAAGGTGGAATAGAAAATAAACAAACAAACAAATAAATATTCAAAACGTGATTTCTTTAAACTAGTATTTCTGATGAAGCATTCTCCATAATATACTTGTTATCAGGTTTAAATGTAGAACATCCAGGATCAGGAAGTCATTAATACATTCTTAAAATTAATACTTTGTATTTTTAACATTCTTGTGGGAAGTAATGTGAAAATATGAAAGGCAATGTTGAAGAGCCTCATGAAATTGTATCAAGGAGACCTAAAGATGACTGCATGAGGTTTTAATTTTTTTTTAATGTATGACATTCTATTAAAAATATTTTGTTATTTAAAAGGTTGAAAAAGAATACCTCTTATTTTCCTGTCAAATTATAACTCTTTCCTCTTACAGCATAATTTTATAATTGTTTACTTGGAAAGACTCCCATGTCAAATGGCCTGCAGGCTAGTTGGGACCACCCCTTAGAAAGCCGGATTCGTGTAGATTTTAGATCCATTTATCGCACAGCTTCGCTTCTAGTTTAACCTGTTCTACTAGCGGCCTCAGCCTGGCCGCAACGCATTGCTGGCCGAAATCAACGCACCCCCCCAGCGCGGGAGTCTGGGTGCGAGATTCCCCACCTGCCAACCGCTGAGGCTTTTATCCCTCTCCCAGCGATGATGGCCATGCAACCAAAGCCCACCTACTTTGATTCGGGCGGTAGCCGCCAGCGGTGCGCCCCGCCCCCGCGTGGCTTGTGCGCAGTGACGCGCGCGTGACGCAGATGGCAGGCGTGCCGGCGGTGACTTGGGGCCCCTCCCCCAGAAGATGGCGAGTCCGTGCGGGCGGCAGGAGTGCTCCATCGAGAGGCGCGGCTTCCGCCACCAGCTCGACTCGTGGCGACACCGGCTGCTGCCCTGTGTGGGTGAGGGACCGAGGGGGGAGGCAAGGAGAGCCTCTGGGCGGAGGGGAAGTTGACCGCTGCGTGACCCCCCTTTCCCTCCCCACGCAGCGAGGGGACAGCGCGCCGCACCCCTCCCCCACTCAGTCCCACCTGCTCGCTCGCTCGCCGGCTGGCCATGCACGCTCCTGCCCGCGCGGATCCGTCGCTTCTCGCGCGCTCTCTACCCCTCCCCCATTTGCGCCTCACGGAGCAACCGCGGCCTAGGCTCCGCCCCGCCCACTCCGGCCTGGCCTCCCGCCCCTTTGGGGGAGAGGAAGAGGGCCCTTTGTTTGGGGGAAGGGGGTAGGCCGGTCTGTATCCGCCGGAACGGGTGAAGGAAGGAAGTGTTTAGATTAGCCCTCGCCATGCGATGCACACCCGTGATGAGAGACTCAGCGAGTTGGGGAAAGTTGCCCTTGATGGGATGATCGTGGAGTCGAATCGTTCCGGGTGACCACGCCCCTCTCCTGTCCCCAGATTTTAACGAGCGGATCGCCATCGCCACCCTTTTTTTCTCCTCGCTTTTACTCCTGGCTTTCCCTTTTGACAGCCGAGTTATGTCCGTGACTAAGGAGTAGCAATTTTCTTAGCACTAGTTTAGCCATCAGTGCTAACTTATTTTGGGGTCGTGGTAGGGTTGAAAGATAATGGTCCTTAACTCATCTTTTGGATACCTAAGTTAGATTTTGGTCAAAAATAGAAAACTTAAGTCATCTTGCTACGTTTAATGAAATACTGATTTCCAAATGCTTTGAAAGTTGATACAGATTTCTGGTTTTTTTCTGAGAAGATAACTGTTATTGCAATCATAATTAGCTGCTAGAGATAAAACAAAGATGAAGGTGAAGGATGCACTAACTTAGGAAGCAAGGGTTTTCTATCTGGTTGATTTTCAAGATGTATCAACAATAAAGGTTTCTTTCAGTAATTGACAATGTCTGCAGTCCTGTACAAGTCTGTTCAGCACTAAGCCAGGCTGAGTTCAGTGAGTCTTATTCCCAGGTAAATTAGTACAGGATTATATCCTAAACATCATTTTTTAAATCTTGCTGTATGTATTCTCTTTTGATTTTCTTGAAGAGTAATATGGTTTTCTTCAGATTAAGACAATACTGTTATTAACCCAGTACTTTACTTCAGAGTTCTAAGTTTACAGTGTAATCTTTTGCATGCTTATTTGGAAGTACAGTCACTGTTTTCAGAGGCATTATTGCCAAGTAAGTGTATTTTAGAATTACAGCATATATTGGTTAATGTGCAGGAGTAGTAGAATCTAAGATCTTGTTTCTTAAATAGCAAAGGAAACATGCTGGAATAAGTTTATTGTAATTTTAAAAATATTTACTGCTATTTTACCTTAACCCCCAAGTTTTAGCACAAGCAGAACTCAGTTTAATAATTATAGTCTTTAGCTAATCAGTATGACTCAGTTGTGATATTCTTATTTATTCTTAGTCATTATTTATTCCTAATAATGTACTGTACTTTCTTTACAAAATATTGATTATTTGAATTCAAAATATGGAATAATTGCTTTTTATTCCCCTAGTATATTGCTCAGTAAACTATTTTGGTTAATTGGACCAAAAATAGCCCAAGGTTTGTGAGAATATATTGTCAACTGTAAGAATTCTTAGTAAGGTGATTAGTTATGTCATGAAAGTAGCTTAGAGGTAACATTTTTAAAAATATATCTTTATTTTGCTGCTGCTTCTTTTTTTTTGAAAAACTGCAGAATTTAATGTATTTGACACTTTCTTTTAAGGAGACCATTGTGCCTAGAGTTTATTCAGATTAGTCTCTGGTTAGGAGGCTCTTACTAGGAGATAGATCATTTTGGTGCTTCCTATATCATTGGATTTAACATGCATGTATTCACTCATTTAATATATTTTGTGACCATTGCAAATTCTTCAAACAGCCTTCCTCATTGTGTTGTTCTCCAGATGTACTAAATGTAGCTCTTATCTTCAGCCAGTATTGCCCTTGTTTTGTAATCCAGCACATTTGTAGTGCAAATAGTTGGAGAGGTTTCTTTGTTTGAATTGTACTTTCAATTTTAGAGGGCTTTTCCAATTTCAGCTTGGAACTGATTTTCAGGAAATACTGATAATGGTCTTTTATTCAAGCAGAACCATTAAAGCTGTTTGTAGTCTCAAAGGAAGGACAGCTACAAAGCAGTTTGGATAGGTTTAGCAGCCAAAATCTGAGCAGATGGCAACACCTAGCTGGCCTTGTTTAGGTTCAGAAGCTAAACGGGACTGGGCCTAGATAATACTTGGATTGGGTGACCACCCGGGATTTCCAGGGCTGTAGGCTAGACCTGGAAGTCAAAACAACATCCCAGAAGGCATTGGCAGCTTCCATATTGCTGCCAAGAAGATTACGTGGATATATATCCATGAAGTCTCCTGGAGTTGAACTTGACTTGGAGATTACTTTTTATTTTAGCAGCCAAATGTGCTCTGGGCAGAAAAAATAAGGATACTGTCTATGCTAAATGCTTCACTCCTTTTCCTCTTGCCCTCCTTTGCAGCCCCAGTTTCTATTTGGGTGTACTTTCCCCCTCTTGTGTAAACAAAAGATATGAAGGAAATGACTATACCGGGAAGGTTAATCACCTAGTAATCCAGATTATTTTTGGAGGTAAAGTACAAAAACATTTTAGAAGGTCCAAAGTATAATTATGTTACTGATATTTTATCTTGATAGTATTATACCTAATAGTTTGAACTTCACATTGATCCATTTTATGAGGTAGTGTTTACTTCATGTATCAGCTCTCATAACCAGGATATATTATGATATTTTCTGATCCTCCTTTGACCATAGAAGTGAAACAATTGTATATATAATTTCATTTTCATTTATGAGAAAGGAAAGCCATGGAGAATGGCATATTATCTGTTTTGTTTTCAGGGTTGATCTTAGGCAGCAGGGCTGGAAAAGAAATCATCTTGTTACTTCAGAGACTAGGTTCCAGACAAATTAATAATATTGTGCAAGGGATAGTAATTGATCTGGCTTTTTTAAGGTAATGGATAGGGGAAGTAGAAGATAGATGGAATGTGTTTAAGTTGGAGTGATGTAAAATCATATTAAAATAAGATAACTAATTTTGTGTTCTTAAGCATTTTGAAATAGAATCATTTTAGGAAGCAATATAAAGCCATAGCTACATATTTTAAACAATATTTGCGTGCTTTGATTTGGGGTACAGAAATGGCTCTTAAATATGATAAACATTACTTGTTTAGAAATGGAATATGGCATTTATTATATTTTTTATCAAGATACATTTGGAATAAAAGAGCACTTTACTGCTCAGAAACTAGACTTCCTTAACTTAATATTTTATTTATTTTATTGTAAACCACCCAGAGTTCCCCCTTCGGGGGAAGATGGGCAGTAATATAAATTAAATAAATAAATAAAAATAAAATAAAATATTTGCTGGATGTCAAGACTACAAATTGAAATGATAATTTTCAAACTGAAAAACAAGTTATCAAATATCTATCCCTTTATAATAAAATAAAAGGACTATAATTGGTATCAATAAGATTGCATACTATCTGTTTTTGATCTGCATGTTGCATACCATGTGACTATTAGGTAAAATAAGAACTAAAGGAGTAACTCTTTCAGATTTCATTACTTATTTTTAAAATATGCTTTTGTTGGTATGAACATCATTTTATAGCAATTGAAGAAATAAATTAAGTTTCAGATAAAATATGCCATTGATACACATTGGAATGCAGATAATAAATTTTCATAAACTTTTTAATGAAGTTTTATGGACTTTTTCATGAAAAAAAATGTCCCATTAAGGTTACTCAGTGTGCTGTCTTATGTATTGCTATACTACCAGGAGAATTTTAGGGTTTATTTGAGCTAATTTTCTAGAGTGAAGATTAGAAAATATTTTCATTCAGTGCTTTGGCAGTTAGTGGCCATCTCTTTCTGAATCCTTAATAAAAACACATTACTGTACATTTAGTTCTTAGTTTTTTTCTAAATAGCATACATTTCTAGCAGCTCTACTGTTCAAACATCTAAAGTCGTTTTGTGACTGGTGGAGAAAAAATGGCCTGATATTATATAACCGCCCAGAGTCTACTTTGTAGAGATGGGTGGTAATAAATTTGACAAATAAATAAAATAAATAAATATTAAGTGTGTATACCTTTTCTATGTTCATGGAGCACCTTGCCAGGTTTGGATTTCAGACTTTTTAAAATCGCAAGATGAAAACCCATAGTTGTGATAATGTACCTTGTTACATAGATTACAAATAAAATGTAAGATCTTGAAAACATTATAGCTGACTGTGTAACTGTAGTATTTTTAGTCTTTTGTTTGTAAGTACAATTTTATCACATTCATAGGTAATGTAACAGAATTTGAGAAAACTGGCACTGTGATTTGGAAAAGAGTATTGATGAAACAAATCCTGTTTCAGAGAAAAGTATTCAGTTATACAGGACAATGAAGTTCAGGACAGAAAGGCCTCTGGCAAAAGAGTGACAATGGGGTTAATGTCAAGCTCCCTATCTTCCTTTGCCTGGCATCTGGTAGTACTGTGTCAGTGAATGCACAACTAGGAAGGTTCATACAATATGTCAAAGTTGTTAATTTGTTGTGTATTGCTTAGGTAGCAGATCTCCAAAAGTCATAAAAATGGAATGATGGGAAACGCTGCACCAAATTTTCAAAAATTTGAGTATAGATTTATGCTTATATTAATTTCCCTCAAGATTGTATACATTGATAAAAAATATTTGACAAACGAGTCTTTTATTATTGCTATATCTAAGGTTATATCTCCATGATTAATTATCAAAACTGAGATATTAGTTCTTAGGTAAATAATTAGATTAGAAAAAAATGGTAATTTATGCAGAAATGGTTTTTGCTATCCAAAATGAAAGCTCATTCCCTCCTTTGTGTCCGGTAAGCAATTTTATAACCTTTTTGTAGAAATGTATTAAATATTTGATTATGAGAAGGCTATGTTGTATTGATTGACTTTGTAATTTTTTAAATTCTATTATAGCCTGTTCTAACTAATAGGAGACATATCTTAGATAAAAGAGTATAAGAAGTCTTTATCACAGATAATGATTTATAGATAAATACTGTATGGTGAATCTAAGACCCTGAGAGATAGATATTCCAGGGAGTTGACTGTGTACTTCAAAAACTCTACATGTGTCCTATAACTCAGAGGTGAATGGCTTAACTAAAAAGCTACATTCATTTTAAATAATAGAGCAATAGCTTACAGAAAGCTAAAAAGTGAAATTGGTGTTGCTGTTGATGCATATTTATTAACCAAGAACTCCTCAATATCTAAAATATATATGACAGCTGATAACCCATTCTTTTTCAGATGTAAAACAAGTATGCTTATTTCATTGATCTTCAGTAGCAGTTACTCTCATGAACTCCTATTTGCAGAGTTTCCTTGTTCCTTTGCACCAAATTTGCAGGTATATTCATGGTTTTGTAAAGCAGTGAAAAATGTTAAAACCATTTAAATGTCATAAAATACATACACAGTTGTATGTTTTAAGCACTCAGGGACATATATACTGTAGCTAAAGAAACAACATATATGTGAAAATATATTCCCATTTCATCAAATGTGAAGTGCACCAATGCATTTAAAAGTGTCTTTCTCTTTAGCAGACACAAAAATGGTGACTGGAAAAAGGGTTGGGTTCCATCTTGCATGTGTTTCAAAGGGAAAAGCTGCACTGTGTACATGAATGTGCCTTTTATAAGTGACACACTCTCTCACACACACACACTCTGCTAAACATAATAAAGTATCTCATAAACTTACCCTCAGATTTAAAATGGTTCTGAATAAATAGCTTGCTTCAATATTTTAATGTTGTGCAGGATTTTCTGTAGCTAATGAAAGAAAATCCTGTCTTACAAATCCCTCTACTAAAAATAGACAAGATAGCCTTTTCCCCCTTTCTATGGTTAGATGTTTCTTTGTTTAAGCAAATATTTTGTCAGATGGTATGCAACTATACAATATGTTTTAAGCTTTGAATTTGGCCCATATTATATCAAGTAGTTTCAGCATTTGTATCTATGTGGTCACTATGAATCAACACCTTCTTGTTGGCATATAATCAATCAATACATTGTCAGACCTCAGTCTTTATATTCTAAAATTTGACTTTGCAGTAAACTTTTACCTTACATTGGGCTTACCAGTTTTCTCTGAGGAAAAAAATATGTACTATTGCATATGTTTGATCATACATGCTTACAGGTCATTAAGATAAATCAGAAAAGCCCCAAACACAGACATGAAACTTTAGTGCTGAAGGTCTGAATTCCTATACCACTGAATTGTCAGGAATAACCATGTTATTTGGGGGGTGGGGTGGGGGACCATGTGTGGTACAGGCAATCTAAGTGACTGTTAAGGTGAGCCCAGACAAAATTGCAAAATAATAATTGTCAACAGATTCTGAATAAAAATGCATGGACAAAATGATAGAGAACAAGTCTACCAGAGATAATTGGTCTGTTGATCAGGAAACAGTTATCTTTGAGATTGAGTACTGTTGTTGGGGCTTGCTATCTGTTGCACATTATTTCTCCAGGTTTTTTTTTAAATAGTCTGCTGAAAACCCTGTGAAGAGAAATACGTAAAACCACCTATGCTATGTTGCTGTATTGTCTTTTGTCATGAAATGCACCATATGTGTTAACCAGAACAGTATATAAAACACTGACTGACTCAAACCCAGATAATTTGCATTGTATCCTTTGATACCTAGGTAGCCAAGGGGTGTTTTCTGCCAAAACAGGCAAAGGAATTGCTGGACTGTTTTTCATGATTTTTCACTCAGATTCTGTTGGAAAGCCAACTGAACTTCCACTCTGTTTTGAAAGCATTTATTGTTAAAGTATTCCCATCAAAACAATAGCTTATTCTGACCAAAAGAGCTGAAATGTGTTTTTCTTTTGTAAATCCTGAGCTTATTTTCTTATACTTGATGAAAGAAAGATCAGCTTAGAAAAAGTTGTCTGTACCATGTAGCTGGAGATCTAGGTAGAAAATTAATATGAATGTGTACCTTTTGCTTCCTAAGCACACTTACTGCATCTTTCTGAGAGAGGAAATGCAGTTTCCCCCCTTTAAGGATTCTAATTAGTTCTACAGTACAAGGATCCTATGTAGGAGTGAATGAAAGTTTCTATGGAAAGTGTCCATGGTTAATTTTACTTAGTGTAGTGAGGCAAGAGTAATTTTATTGTGGCTCAGAAATGTAACATTTCTACTCACAATTTTCTTTTCCCCTACTGCTCCTCCTGTATTGTTTTTTTTTTGGGGGGAGGGGGAGCATTTTCACTATCTGCTGAAGTCTAATTGCATATCATTGTCACGTTTGTGGAATATGCATTTTCCTTCATGTATTCCAAAATCCATTTGTATTTTTGTTCCTGCTAATGTTTGCAGCAGTACCCAAGTAGTGCCATCTGTGAATTTAACTAACATGCTGTTTACCCTTTTTTCCAGATCCAGTTTCTGATCCTACTTCCACATTTGGAAGTATGCAAGGGACAAAAACACCTCTTTGCGTAGCTTGACTGGATGCCCCAAGACTAGGATGTTAGTATATTTCAACCATTTTCATTTCTTTTACCATGTTGCCAATAACTATTTGTACATTGGTTGTTTGGCTAGAATTGGCTATTATTGTAGCACTCTGAATGCAAAAGAAAGTTAGAGAGCTTCTGTAAATTTGGCCAAGATGTTCAAATTGTTTGGCAAAAGCTGGGCTCCTAATTAATCTAGATATGATAGGTTTTTGGAAGCGCCAACTAATGTCTGTTCCCTTTATCAAGAGAGCTAAGAAAATTGAGTTTTTTAAATAATTCAAAATGGACCTGGAAATCTCATTTTAAATATCTGTTTCAAAAAAGTGTGTGCTTATGATACATAACATGGCTTGCATTAGATTATTGTTAACTGGATTCAAATAAGTTGATAAATTGAACTGGTTCTGTCCTTTAGGGACATCAGATCATTATCAAAATAATGACATTGTATTTTCTATTTCAATTTTATTTTAAAATCTGTATGTTCCATAGTTAAATATTCATAATCTTTATTGAGATTCCATGTTGAGTAGTTCAGTTGCAGATTGCTTGAAAAATGTGATTTCTTAGTTGGTGTATATTGTTATATATGCATATATATTCTGTAATAAGGATTGATTGAGAAACTAACAATTGGATAGGCATTTTTAAATCAGTCCAATGTTTGGCCATGAATCTTTTTCCATTTTTAAATATTTGGCATCTACTATTTGCTAAGCAATTTGAAAAAAAATAGGTCCTTTAATGCTTTCATAGATAAATTCATCTCAGCCAGATTCAGTGACTGCAGTGATATGTTTATTTGTCTTAGCTTATTCCACCCTCCCTCCAATCTTTGTAAAGCCTAAAGTGAAAGTTACCATATAGAAAAGCTGCAATAGTTGTACTGCACTAAATAGAAATAGCAGAGGTTAGGGATAATAGCGCGGGTAGAAAGTGGAGGCTGTTGAAGTGGGCTGATAGAGCAAAAAGGTGCTGTATTGCATTTTGCTCCTTATGAACATGCCTTAAACTTTGAGAGGCTATTGGTGCAGTTTTCAGAGCTTTTACAGAGATAGCCCTCTTACCCAGCATTGCTACTTTTTTTTTAAATGGAGATGCCACAGATTGACTATGGGACTTTTCATATACAAATTGTGTGCTTTCCATCAAAGTTTGATCTATCCTCCCAAAATGTTTATCTGACCCATAGCAAGATTTACATGGGATTGTAATACAGACTTCAAATAAGAATAATATCTATGTATCAAGATTTTAAATAAATTGAATTCACTGAGTTTCGATATACTGTGGATTAATTACATTGCTTTAAATTGTATCTGTTCCATTTCAACATGAGGCAAATATATTTAAGGACATAAATCCTAGATTATATTTAGCTATTATATGAATATTACATTTATAGCTTTTATACATTACTGTTTTGTCAATCTTTTGGAGTGGGGCAGCTATAACAAATCTAATCATCATCATCATCCCAGCACAAATTGTTGAAGCACAATTTGTTTTTGATGGCAGGAGGGGAACACTTAACTTTTTGTTCTTGTTCCTTGATATAGTTATTCAGGTGTATAGGCTGAAGCCTTATTTAGCTGTTTTCAAATGCACTAAAGTCTCCTTGTGTATTTTGCAAGTGTCTGATAGCAGGTTAGAGCAAGTGAAAGATTTTATAATGTAAAGAGGGCAAATGGGCAAAGAGGTAAGTACAAGATAAGAATGATAGTATGGTGGGAAGATATGGAAAACAAAACACATTTGTACAGTGGTTGAAAGAAACAAAGTGTATGAATGCAGGAAAAAGAGGTACCCAGAGGATGATTGATGTATAGTATCATAGGAGCAGATAACAACAATAAAAGGAAGAGGTAGAAATAAGGGGTGTCTATACCAAAAAAAGAGAAAAATCTTCAGAATGAAGAATTCTGTTACAAGATATTATATGCAGTGTATTTGGCAAGACATCTTCTAGAAGACTTGAAAAGAGACTCTTCCATGTATTGGCTGTGCCAGCATGTAATGGTAAGCCAAAATTTGAAGTTTTCTGGCTTACTGTGAACAAACTGTTTGGTTTCTCATGCCAGGACCAAACCTTTCATGGTTTGTTTATCATGATATGTAAACTTGGTTCCCTAGCTTTTCTCTTCCTAAGAAGTCAGGAATTAAAAGCCAAGAACAAGTTATGGTTTCCAACTCAGTCTTATTGGGAGTGGATCAGGCTAGAGATCCTGGTTTGCATGTCATACTGCATACCATTGAAGAGTTTTTGGAGCTTATTTAGATGCTTCTGCTGGCATGTAATACCAAGCAGGAACTATCAAGCACTATGCATTAGTACACTATTTATCGCTAGAAAGCCAACATTTTTAGAATTCTGAATTATGGTAATAAACAAATGCACTGTGATAAAGATATCTTCTGATTTCTGAATGCCAAATATCATTTTTAAACTTTGCCTCTTTCTTTGAGCCAAAACACAATGAGTGACTTGTAATGAATAGGAACTTTTTGAGGTATTATACTTGCTGAAATAGTGCATCCTGTCTCTGGCACTCTGTATCTGTTTTGTCAAAGAAGAACTAACATGCCTAGCTAAGATTATAAAAGCAGGGCCAATTACTTCATAAAAGCTGGTTGAGGCATGAAGCAAGGTAAGATTTATAGCTATCAGCCCTATAGAGTAGATCAGACTAAGAAACCAATGTCATATGGGTCTAAAACTACTTTTATTAGAACAGCTATAGTTAGAGAATCTTGCAGGTGGTAATGTCTTTCCCCCTCCCTCACTTTACCTTTGTGTGAATTAAAGAGGGGTCTCTCAGAGACATTTTCTCAAGTTAGTTTTTGGAGTGGACTTAAGCCATGCTTGTCTGACTGTTGTCTTGGTAACTGATCTTTTCACTGTCCTTCAAGGTCATTTATGCCCTCTACAGTAGCAAAGTATGGAGACAAGACTTTTGGAAAATTAAACACCTATAATATTCAGATGTTCCAGATGATCACTTTCACAGTTTGTCCCAATAAGTGGAGAAGAATGGACCCAACATTTTTTAATATACCAATGCCAAGATGATTTACCATGTTTTTTTTTAAAATATACTCCTTTTCAGGGTCTTTTTGCTTAAAGTATTTATTAGAGAGAGCTTTGAAAAAAAAAGATAAAGGAGGAAAAGACTCTTAATTGTACTGCCTCTCCCCACCCCAGAATTGTTTTTGCAAGCCCCTGAGGTGTGTGTGTGTGTGTATTACAAATTCCCCAAATAGCTTTAAAGTTGCTCGGACTCTGAACAAAGTAGATGATCATATAGAACATAAAGTTCCTTTATCTTTCTGGAAAACTGCCACAATTGCAAATGATTCTCAAACTAGTAGAAGCTGAAATCTGTGTATCATACACTATCAGAAAATGTTGGCAATAGAGCAGCCTAAAGTCAAGATCACTCACCCAAGTGAAGCAACAATTTAGGCAGAAGAATTAAACAGGTAATCTGGCATTCATTCATTCATTCATTCATTCATTCATTCATTCATTCATTCATATATATAAATAATTCAATTTATATCACCGCTCCATCTCCCCTTAGGGTGACTCTGGGCGGTTTATATTTATATCTCTTCAAGTTTGCGACCAAAGATGTTGAATGGTAGTTGGATGTGCATCTTCTGACGCCAGTTCCCATTTCCTGAGAGAATCATCTGAAGGGAAGGGTTTTTAAATTTTTTAAAAATAATTGAAGAATTATAGAGTGTAAGTTGGAGACTGAGGTATACTTTGACAGTGATTTTTTTTCTATTTGAAGAGACAAAAACTTAAATTGGCTAGGATTCTTGACCATGGATAGATCTAGGTCTGTACATCTGTATTGCTGCTCTTTGAAATGAGGGGTGTGACTGATACATGCAATCATATCTAGAGGGTGTGGCTGGCCAGTATGCTATTTTGCAAATACTAGTAGAGGAATTATTTTGCATCAGGTTCTGCATCTGCTTTTTGGGAACTGGTCAGATATTTCTCAAGATGTAATGGGAAATATGTACCTCCAGGGAGTTATGTGAGATCTATCCTGGTCTTGCTGCCACCACCAAATCTTTTCCTGATTTGGAACTCTTCTGTTTATTTTAGTAACATGACATAGGAATGTTGGGAAAATATTCATAGTTTCAGTTAATGGTGTAGCATTTAGAAACAAGAGTTCAACTTTAAAAGGTCAACTTAAATTAGCATTTCTGTATGTGGAATAAATAACAAGCTTGCTATTGATAAAATAATGTTTTGACTTGGATATAGGTTTTTACTCTCAGAAGTATCAGATTGTCTGGTAAAGGTATTTCTAATCTTACAAAAGATATTCAGAAGAATATTGGTTAAGATCAGATTTACTTCAGAGTTATTTCAGAAATTATTCTCCTAGCTGAACTAGCTATTTGTCTCCCAGTATTTTAACCACTCTGGATTATTCTTCTGATCTAGCTGTTCAGCTGAAATTGTTAGCCATCTTTCGCTGAAGTTATTATTATTTAAAAGAATCATTCTGGCTGCTGGAAAATATATTTGAGTAAAGACTCAGAGCTTTACTCTTAACACATCCTTCCATCCAGACCTCCTAATTTCCTCTCTTCTAGTTGTCAGCTAGAGACCATTGGATTCTCAGCCTTTCCTTTCTATACCCCCCTCCTTCAGGAATCCCGGTAAGGGGGGGGGTGCTCAGTTTAAAATGTTTTGAGTGACAGGTTCCATTTACCCTGTTACCACATTGTTTACTACTAATTTTCAGAGCAAAGGTT
Source organism: Charina bottae (assembly GCA_023362775.1). NCBI lineage: Eukaryota > Metazoa > Chordata > Lepidosauria > Squamata > Charinaidae > Charina > Charina bottae. The sequence goes on along the minus strand of JALMGJ010000005.1, from coordinate 42,140,667 downwards.
GCATTAAATTAATTAATTTCTGCTTGTTTTCCAATTTCTTTCTGATGAATAGGCAGAAAGAGAAGAGAGTTTATTCCATACTTTTGGGGAGGATGGGGCAAATAGCCAAGGAGGCAGTGGAGATAGTAATGTGTGAAATTTTTCCCAGGTGTCTCTTTATTTTGCCTGCAGGATGGGTTATACAGTAGTTTTGAATTTTTTTATTTGCGTCCCATGGTACAGTCCAGGTCAGAGTTTCTTTTTTTTGTGTTAAATTCTATCCAGGAAGTGCAGCCCTAGATATTTTAGTGCATGAGCAGCTTCAGTGGATTAATTAACCATTTCATGTTTGTATGGTTCCTAAAGTCATCCTTTGTTTTCAGCTTTTAATTTGCACCTATCTTTTCTATCCATGAGAATGGCAGCAAAATAAAAACACATGGCAGTCCCAAATGACAAATTACTAGCTATGGAAGTGTGGGAAAAGGAAAGACAAATTGCTGTTCTGTAATATTGTTGCCAAGAAGTTACAGAAATTGAGCTCAACTTTATTTTGTGAATGCAATATTCCTGTGGAATTCTATAAATCTGTTTCTGGGATTATGGTCTAAGTTCTTTTGCATATTGAGTTGAACAGTTTCCTGACCAGAAGCTCCTACTATTTAAAGATGATATGTGAGAGAAAAGCATTTACAATTAGTTATCTAATTAGTTAAAGCGAAAATGTGTTCTGCTTCTTTACTTTCTTCCCCGTTCAAATCCTCTAGAAGATGAAGACATAGTCTGCCAGGGCAATTAACACTTCACTTGAAGGTGAAGGCACTGATTACCTGGGATGCAGATTTGTTTCATCCATATCAATTAAATTCTGTGGACAGGAAGAATGGTTTTAGAAAGCTACATTCTCTCAGTCTTGGCCCCTAACCCCAAAATTGGAATTGTAATCTCAGTGGTATTCATAAATTTTACCAAACAATATGCAAGGACTCTTTTGAACACTTCTCTCTATGAAGTATTACAAGTATCAGAGATTAATATGCTTTTAGTGGGGGACAGAGTATGCTTGGTTTTAATTTCCTTTGGGGGTCTCTTCCACCATGGGGATAAACAGGCTTGGCTATGTGTTGTTGTTGTTCAGTTGTTTAGTCATGTCCGACTCTTCGTGACCTCATGGACCATAGCACGCCAGGCCTTCCTGTCCTCCACTGTCTCCTGGAGTTTACTCAAATTCATGTTCATTACATCGGTGATGCTATCTAACCATCTCATCCTCTGCCGTCCCCTTCTCCTTTTGCCTTCAGTCTTTCCCAGCATCAGGGTCTTTTCCAGTGAGTCCTCTCTTCGCATTAGGTGGCCAAAGTATTTGAGCTTCAGCTTCAGGATCTGTCCTTCCAATGAGCAGTCAGGGTTGATTATGTGTACCATGCCTCCAAATAATATTCAAATCAAAATGAGGCAGCAGTAAAAAACAAACAAACCTGAATTTGTAACTTGTATAAAATCAGAAAATTGAGCAAGGTTTTAATTATTTTCCTTTATTAGCATAATTCTTTAAGGTTCTTTTGCATTCTTTTTAATTTTTATAATCTTAGAAGGGGAAAGAAATTAAAGTTCTGTGTCCTATACCTTACTGTGCAGGTTTTCTGGCTTTCCTAACTTAATTAGATTTCCCAATTTCCAAGCCTATTTTAGCAACAATAAATGCTGGAAATACAAGTGTATGTGCACTTGTTCAATGTAGGAAGAACATGTATAATTGAACTGTGTACACTTGGCACATGTGGGCATAGATTTACCTTTCTGTCAGCCACATGACCGTGGAATCGTCTTCGGACAATGCTGGCTCTTCGGCTAACAAACGGAGATGAGCACCGGCCCCTAGAGTCGGACACAACTGCACAAATGTGCGGGGGGAACCTTTACCTTTACTAGATGAAACATATATGAAGCATGTTCATAATATATGGTCCTGATGCTGACTACAGATACTTAGATGTTAGAAGTTTTGACTGTAAATCTGCAGCAGTTTTATTATGGGATCTTACAGCATTCTACAGCCATATTACACTGGTTAATTACATTTACTGATAGTGTAGTACAAGAAGTAGTGCTTATGTACATTATAGCACAGCCCTACATCAGCCCACAAAATTACTTGCCAACATTTTGACTACTTCACCTAGTGGTGAATAACTAATTTTCAATGTTTCAATGCATTGTTAGTCTGGCAGGTTGGAGTGCGAGGATTGAGGATTCTACTTGTACAAAAACTTGCTTCCTTGCCTTGAGACAGGTTTTTTTTTGGCAACTCAGCCTCTTTTCTTACCTTTGTATAGTATTGGTAGAGAACAAAATATTATCATTTTAAGCAAGCTTATAAAATATTCACTTGTGACAAGTAAGAATCACAACATAGGAGGGAGTTTTTTTCCAACCAATTAGAGATGAGTTGTTTGTTTTCCTTACCAGCATGCTTGTGCCAATGCTAGTTGTGAATGGTCATCATTAATCAATGACCTAATGTTTCAGCTTTCATTCTGACCATACTGCTTTCAATCTTTTACCATCCTGCTCTCTCTCTGTGTGTGTATGTAATTTATCTGTGGGCTGTAAACTTGTGTTTATAAAACTTCACAAAAAATTTATGCCACCCCAATCATAGAGTTCACATAAGTCAATATAAAACAAAGCAACTGTCCAAAGTCTATGATTTATAGGTATAAAAACAACCGGAAAATCAACATAGAATCCTTCAAAATAATCATAGTCCAAAGTAATGTTTTTTAAATTATTATTTATGTTTTTATATACCAGTGTAGTTCAAATATGGCTCTCAGTGATTTACACGTAAAAACAATATAATTGGCAAAAAAGTTAAGTAATGTTAAGAACAGCACCCAGTTGTGCATAATCCCATTGGCAGCAATTATATATCACATGCTATGCAAAACAGTACTAGTTTGACCACCTTCCTGAGTGATACCAAGGTAGATGCCAACCTAACATCTGACGGGCGGCTATTCCAAGGGAAATGGGCTGAGTAGAGGAACGTTGCCTTTTCCTCCAGTTCCATTCAGACAGGGAGAACTTAAGCATTCCCAAGATGAGTGTATGGGAGAGGCAGTTCTATTGGGCATGATGTGTAGCAGCATCCCCTCCAATCAACTTTGTTCCATATGCTTGATGAAAAGGATAGTCTTTACCTCTTTCCAAAACAATATCAGGGAGAGAGCCATCTTGATTTTAGGGAGGAGTATTTTCTGTACGGTTGTAGCAGCTACAGGAAAAGCCTGTTTCAGCATCTCCATTCCCCCTTGAGAATCAGCATAGTCACAAGTGGTGTCTCCAGATAGAACACACAAGATGGATAGACTCTGACTGGAGAAAAAGGTTCTGTAGTTAATGAGGTCCTGAACCATAAAGGCCATTATAGGTAATTGTCATAATTTTGGATTCCACCTATTGGTAACTAATTGAACTTCTGCATAATAAGAGCTATTCCGCTGAACTGGTCATGACTGACAGCTGAATTTTGAACCAGTTGTACTTTGCAGGATGTTGCCCCAGTAATCTCCAAGGTTTTTGTCCATGGTGCTTCCAGCTCTGGTTTTATTGTGTGCTAAGATAATCTTAGACTGCAAGTCATTCTTGATCAATATTGGCAAGCAGAAAAAAACAGCCAAAAAACCTTAGATTTTCCAGTTAAAGAGCACCACTTAATCATAGCACTCACAGACGATATCCTTGTGTGCACATAACTAGAACTTGCAAAATTGTTTTAACTAAAGGTGGCAGTATATCTAGATAATCTATTGCAAAGATAGTGGTAAACTTCAACTAAAAAATTAATCTGGTCTCAAATCTGTTGGAGGTACATAGGGATTGCCAACATTCTGAGAAATCACCATTGTTGCTATGTCCTTGTTCCAATGAGCTCAGGACCACATACTTGGTTATAAGAATTTGCATAGGAAGTACTGTAAACTGTCCCCTTTGGGCAAAATATTTCTCCATTCTTGCGTAAATAAGAAGCTAAGTTTGAATGAGCCCTCCTCCCCATCCTTCTGCAGTTTAAGTGAAGAAAGGTCTTACCCTTTAGGCAGTCTTATGCAGTCATAGAAGTCATATGGGTAAGGAGTCACTTCACTTTGCTTCTGCTTCCTGTCTTGAGAGGTCAGTGAGCAAACCATTTGAAACCCATCCTCCCAGAAATTAAGATTTTTTAAATCCATTGTTTGCCCTCTCCCTCCCCAATTGCTCATCCTCCTGTTTTTGTCAGGCATATCAGACTACTGAAAACTGGCAATTGATTATACATTCAATGAAAACAATGAGATTAACCCGTTTATTTCCCTGATTGATATCTGATTTTGAACTTGTTCTGAGTTTTATAGCTTCAGTGGTATGCATTTTCAAACAAAAAAAATGTTTCCTTCATGCAAAAGATGGAGGAAATGGAGACAAGCTGGAATAATTAGAGATTGTGTTGTACAAAGGCTGTACTGCAATGTTGCAGGAGTGATATGTATCCCTGGTTGGTCTGAATAGCTGAATGTTCTCTGTATTTTGTACAGTTAACTTAATACTGGCAAGGTATTTTGGTCAGTTCAGCAATTGCTTATGCTACCAAGTCTTCCTGAGAGCATAGTATAGGCTCACCTCAGGAAGCAACCCTAACTTTAAATTCACTGGCTTGCCCTCAGTTCAGGGAACTTTTGCCTTTTGGGTCTAACTGTAGAAAGAATCTTTACACTGGCTTTGCCTGACCTGGGCCACTTGCACTTCACCATATGAAATTCAAAAGAGAATGAAAATGTTCCTTGGCAGCTACTTGTGACTTTGTGCTTGAAAAGGCTAAAAGAAATGAGAAAAACCTTGAGAATAGATTCTAGGATTCTTTTCTTTGCCTTTTCTTTGAAGATCTATAACAGAGCACTTTGGAATCTAGTAGCTTTTCTTTTAAGGGGCGTGGTATGACTCTATCTCTAGCCTTCTATTGGTTGTTTCATAGCTGCCCATTAGATCTGCCTTTGGCTATCAGAGGAGGTACTGTTTAAATACTTGGGGGGGGGGAACCAGAGAGAATGAAACATGCAGTATAACTGGGAAGATAAAGGATAACTGAATAACTGATGCTTAGTGTCTGTGTTGTGTAACTTATTAAATATGAGCCATTTATATGGTATTAGCATAGATAAGATAAAGTATGCATATTCATGGTATCCTGTTTTTACTAAACAAGGCAATAAACCGAGTATTAAGAGAAGTAAAAATAAGGTTCTCAGTCATCCAGGTGGAATTGTCTGTAGCTTGAATCATGTCAACTGGATTTCTATTTTCTCTGTGGAAACGTTTTGCTCCTTATCCAAGGAGCTTCTTCAGTCTGAGCAAAGTTGGAAGCTCCTTGGATAAGGAGCGAAACGTTTCCACAGAGAAAATAGAAATCCAGTTGACATGATTCAAGCTACAGACAGGTCGATACATACATATCACAATAAGATTTTCAAATTTAATAATTTAAAATACCCAAATAAAAAAAAAGGGTGGTTGGAAGAGCTGCCAGAAATAATAACCAAAGTAATACATGCTAATATTTTAAAGTATGAATCTAAATACATGAGTATATAAGATTACGGTTTTCTTTTACATTAATCCCTTATGCTGGTCTATGACTGTAATAAAGATTTGATTTGATTTGATTTGATTTGCATTAATCCCTGAATTTTTTTTATCTCTTAGTGTGTCTTCTATGGTGAATAATCTATCTCTTGCAGTGGAACTTTTTTTTTAAAGTCAAGTGTTGTTATTCATGGTAGTTTTTTAGTAGAAGGAGAATATAACTGTATTTCCTTGAAATCACCACCAAGTACAGAAAATTTAAATTCATTGTGAAATGGAAATAACAAAATGAGAATTCCCTGAGACTTTTAAGATTCTTCTGTTTAGCAGTGGAAATGATCAAACATGTATGGGGATGAATAAAAGAATCAGACAAAGGCAGCCATATTATTTCCTCTTGAAATCCATAGGAATATCACATCTCGGTGTAGGGGAGTAAGATATTATCAATGGATAAAATCATGTTTCCTTCTAATTCCTAAAAGGGTGATAGAGAAATCTTAGTGAAACATTAGCATGTTCTCATAATCTCAAATCTTTCCAGTGTAATTGTTGCATGCACACACGTGCTTGTCTTTGGCTCTTTATTAAAGCTTAACATAGCAAGTCACATTATTTAATTAATTTGTTGCTTTTTCTGGTATATTGGGTTGGGCTGTATAATCTAAATCTAATAAATTATAATAGTGCTAGGTCTTTAAAATAATTTCCGAATATGTTCATCCTTGCTTGTTTGGCATTTTCTGTGACAAGTATTGCATATAAGCTTTTCTGCTGTTGCTATGCAACTGTTAAATCTAATATTTAATATTAATATAAACCAAGCGTCATTACCATTGGTAGAACAGTGAACAAAGCAAGCCAGATTGTATACTTTATGTAACCCATTTCATAGACACTGTGAATGCTTGTTTAGTTGCATAACAAATTCTGTGTAATATGGATTAATGGCAATTATTTAAAAGATTTCTGTTTTTTTAGAGACCAACTTGCATAAGCTAAAATGTGCAAGATTTTAACATTCAAGATTTTAGTTGTATTTACATGCATATGTGCAATACAACTCCTAATGAGAAAGCAAAGAATAGGAATTTTTTTAATGGTGAAGTATTGTGGGGTTCCTAACATTTTATTTCTTTTTCAGCGCTCCAAATTCATTCAGCTTTTAGTTTTCTAATAACTTAAAAGAAAACCAAACACAGTGCTTAATTATTCTAATTAGTAATACACAAAGCATCCATGTTTCTGGACTATTTCTATTGTGAATTAGAGATGTGTCAGTTTCACTTAAAAGAGTAGACAGGGCTCCTTTAAAATTAACTAAAGCTTAAGACTAAGACACCATCTGCATCCCAAAATTTGGGTTTATCATCTGTGTTTATGGATGCTGCCAATGTGTGTTCTCTACAATTCCTTACTTTTCTGTTGTTTTATTTGTATTTTGTCTCCCCTATATTTCTGCCACTTCTTTGTAGTTTTGTCAGGTTCATTCCACCACAGTCCTTTGAATATCTTAGTAAATACTTTCAGGATCTATTACACTTCAAAATATGCAATATGACTCCTGATAATATTTACTAAATGAACATCAGACTTTTTCTACATACTAGGAGGATATTAGCCTTGCTTAATGGTAAAGTAATTTGCTCCTCCAAAGCCAAATGGTCTGCCTGCTCTCTATGTAATATAGATCAAGAAATAATTTATCCCTTGAATTTTTTTTACAAGTAAAATGTAAAATCTATTGTTCAGCTCAGATATTGTACAGCAAATGTAAAGTATTTATGTGAAATATCTTTACATGTAAATGGTAAATGGATTACCTCAGTAGAATTCATGCTTGTTACGATGCAGTATATATCCTATTTCCCTTATATTCTGAGAAGCTGATAAATAGGTATGCTGTTTCTTTAGCTGCAAGCCAAAAGTACACTGTAATTACATTCACAAATATGGTAGTAATTTGGGGTGTGTGAAATAGGAACTCCCAGCATTGTAAAAATCACATAAATACCTCAGTAATAATTAAGCATGTACAGAGTGAACACACTCAAATTTGGCTTCAGATTAGCCATCAGTGGTTTTCCTTTTCAAATAATTTATAAGGCTTGAAAGTGGACTCTGGAAGATAAATACATTTCTGAATTCATAATCTGAAGTGAGTACTTTTTTTTAATGTTGGCATCTTTTAATTGAATCACATTTCAATAGAACATTTTCAATTTCTAAACTATGTTTTGCTTCATTTTCAGTATACTGCTTTTATGTAATTATATATGTGTGTGTGTATTTTAATTGACTTGACAGGATTGACCAAGTGATATAGAATACATAATAAAAGCACATTCAGATTTGTTCTAAGAACAGATAAATATAGAATTGTCAATATTCTGGCACTGATATGTATAATTGAGGAAATTAAACATTCTTTCTTTACTTTCAGGATTTGAAAGTATTCTAGAAGGGCTGTTTGGACCTGAATTATTAAAAGATCTGAGTTTGTTTAAAGGTATTATATATATATATTTTGCCTTGATCTGCATCTTTAATGACAAATTCAACCTCTGCTCTGTCTCTAGAAAATGTATGTTACCTTGGTGATTTGTGCTTTTTTCCCTCCCCCAGGCAGTGCTCACAGTTAGTTTCATATTGGCTAAAATTACTAATGAGCATAACTGGCAGTGGTTTTGGTGTTGCTTAGGAAAATTAGCTTTGTGTGTAGGCGAAAATTATACTTTTGTAACATTGTGGAAATTAAAAGCATGGTAGCATTCAAACCAGCATTGCTCATATAGCATCAAGCGTCTTATAAAACGGGTAGGGAATTAGGAATGAATTTTAGCCATTTTAAAGTTGCATCTTTATAGGTGTGAAATAACTTTTTCTTCTTATCCACAGACTTTGAGCCTGAAGGTGTCTCTGATTGGTCTTTTGATGAAAATTGTTTTTTCTGCTGTTTGAGAAGAGAAAAAGTGAAGGTAACAATGCAACAAGGATAAACTTCAGCAAAGATTTGGGCTTTTATTTAGCTTTGTTTTTGGCAAAACATAATAATCAGAAGGTGGTTCTACTGTTCCTTATTCACCTCTTTGAAGCAGGAGAACATTGAACAAAGTAAGCAATATTGACTGGGTGAAGGGTCCCCCCCCCATTTGCTTTCATTTTTAAAATTACCTATGGTGATACAGGACAGTTATATTTTTACTGTGCCTGGGAAGGCAGATGACACTAAGTGTTCCGTGGCTACTAGCTGTGAGGTGCAATCTCTAAACTACAGGTATTTTCTTGATGTATTGGACGGTGTACTACATTTTCATTTTTTCTCCTTATCTTTAAATACTATACTTTTGTCAGTAAGCTATGAGATACTACATTCATTGGAGTGATTGTTGCATTTCTGCTGTACTTCATTCATACACCGTAAATGCCTCTACTGTTTTTTTTCCCTTTATTATAATTACAGTAGGGAGAAGAAAATAGATCTGTAAAGGTCAACAAGAATTTCATGGGAAATGATGCAAGAAATGTCAGTAAACCTGATTTTAAGTATAGGAATAGGATAGATTTAGACACTGCTATTCTATTGTATGTATTTTGTATGTATTTTAAATTCATCAGTTCAGAGTAATTGATCATGTATGTGGGAGACATTTAGCATATCTAAAAGCTTTTATAAAATAAAATTGTTTTCAAGAAGACAGATTTGAACCTGCATTGCCCTCTTATTTTAGATGTTGCTGAACTACAATTCCTAGCATCCCTTACCATTGTCTGTGTTGGCTGGGACTGCTAGGACAATTTTCAGCAATAACTGAAGGACCATTCAGTTATTGCTGAAAAGGATCAAGGACCATTGATCTTACTGGAATTACTGAGGTTGTTTGTTTGATCACTAGATGTATATATTACCTCAACTCCAAAATTGGGATTTGTTTTATATTTTCAAATTAATGCTAAATAGCATGGTGTTTAGGCTGCATTAATGATAAATGGCCACCTCAATACATAGTTCCACAGCCTTTTTTAATTTTTTGAACTTTGTTAAAAATATTTACAGCTATAACATGTTGCACTGGGATAAGAGCACTAATGAGTAGACTTTTTGAAAATACGATATTTAGCTACACTTGGAGGAATCATTTTTTTTAAAATAGAAAAGTAACTAGTTTTGTCAGAATCTATGTGAAGCAGTAAAAAAAACCCTAATGCTGAATTTAGTTGTATGCAAAAGTTTAGGCATCCCAGGTCAAATTGAATGTTTCAGTGAATTCTGAGTGAACAGAAGCTGACATAATATCTATATGGTTACAAACTTAAAGCTCTTTTTGCAAATTTGAATGCATACTTACTATTCATGTGTACCTGTTTACAGATTCAGAATAAGAATACAGCAAAGGTGGGTTAGAGTTAGGTCACACTTAGTTGGCTACAGGAAACATTCTAAAGCTGTTATTTCTACCAAAGCAAAGTACTGACTGAAAGGGTTTCCAAACTTTTATACCTACCTTATTCACTGCTTCATCACTTCACCATCTAAGCTATGTAGGGCTTCAAGGATAATAATGAGCCATTTGAAAACAAATTGGCAGCTAGTGCAGTGCTTTATGCACAGATGTGATATGGTCTCTTCACATCCTTCTTGAGACCAAAATGATTGCTGAGTTTTATACCAACTGAAGTTTCCAGACTAGACCCAAAGGCATCCCTATGTAGAGTACATTACTATAGTCAAGCCTGGAGGTTACCAACCTGTGTACCACAGTTTAAAGGTCATTATCTTCTAGATAGGGATGCAGCTGGCTTATCAACCAAAGCTGATAAAAGACACTGCTGAGAAATCAGAGAGAGAATTGGATCAAGAAACACTTCTATCTGCATACCTGCTCCTCCTGGCAGAATGTAATTCTATTCTGGACAGGCAGATCTACCACCTCTGTAAAATTAAACTCCATCACAAATAGCACCTTTGCCTTGTCTGGATTCAGTTTCAATTTATTATCCCTCACCCAACCCATTACTGATTGTAGGCAGTAGTAGTAGTTGTAGCTGCATCATTTCTTGGAGATGTCATAGAGAAATAGATTTGGGTGTGATCAGCATACTGGTAGCACCAAGTTATACATATCCTGATGATCTCCCCCAGTGATTTCATGTAGAAGTTGAAAAGCATAGCCCTGAGAAACACCATATTAGCTTCCATTTTGAAGAGCAACTGCCTTCAAGTGAAGCCATCTGAAATCTGCTTGAGAGATGGGAAAGGAATCACTGCAGAGCCATGCCACTTATTTCCAAATCTCACAGCAAGTCTGAAGGGTACCAGAGTTGTTGGTAGGAAAAGCCACTTAGAGGTCAAGAAGAAACAACGGAGTCATGTTCCCTCTGTTGATTCTCCAAAGATCTATCAGGGTGACCAAGGCAGTTTCAACCCTGTATCCTACCCTTAAGCCAGTTTGAAATGAGTCAGAATAATCTGCTGCTTCTAGACTGACTGCAGTTGAGAGGCCACCACTCTATCAATCACCTTATTTAGCCATGATCGGTTAAAGACTAGGCTATAATTACCCATCTTTGAGTGATCTAGGGCAAGCTTCTTAAGAAGAGATCTAAAAAGTTATTCCTTATTTTACTGTCCTCCCTCAGAGTAGCATTTGTGATACTAATTTTTATACTTATTTTATATTTATATTTGGTAAATTGTATATGTATATTTTAGATGCTTTTGTATTTTTATCCTTTTAATATGGTTCTTATTGTAAACCGCCCAGAGTCCCCCTTTCTGGGGGAGATGGGCAGTGGCAAAATTTGAATGATAGATAGATAGATAGATAGATAGATAGATAGATAGATAGATAGATAGATAGGATTTCTCTAATCACTTCCTGGGTAGAAGTTGCAAGTCAAGTTGGGTGGGGATCCAGAGGCCAAATGATGAAATGTACTATTTCAAGCAGCCTGTATACATTGTTGGGGATCACGAATAGAAATTGAGTTAATCTAACTATTTAAGAGATAGCACTGTTAAACACTCCCACTTACATCAAAGGTGGCATTCAGACCACCCCAAATGTGGGAGATTTTATCAGCTGGCTGGCTGGCTAGAAAGCATTATACCAAGCCCATGATATGCAGATATCTGTACAGGATGTATAGGTTATTACAGTACATTAGAGCCAGTGTGATGCAGTGGTGAAAGTGTTGGGTAGGACATCAGAGACTCAGGTTCCAGTCACCCTCAGCCTTGGAAACTTGACAGGTGATGGTTCCCTTCAGTTCCTCTCAGCCAAACATATCTCATGGGGTTGTTGTTGGGGGTGGGATGGAAGTGGATTACTATTTTGTACATCAGATTGAGCTCCTGGAAGAAAGGCAAGATATAAAGTTTATGAATAAATGTTTTGATGTGGGTGGGGCACACAGAAGAGTTGCTTCAAGGACATGGTTATAATAGGCAATCTGGGGCCTGAGAAGTAGGTTAGTTGATAGATGCCAAGATGTGGGTTTAATTACCATTCTTGAGTGATACTGTTGAACTATCTATGATATTTTCTGGGTTTTATGCTTTTCCTGCTAGTAACCATCTAGGATGGGGTCATGTAGTAAGACTAGAACCTAGGACTCTGGTAGAACAATAGCCTAACCTTCAGAGTCACAGGGGCAGGCAGATGATAGGTAGATACGAATTTCTAATATGTCCTTGTTAGAGGTATTTCCAAGGTCAGTTTCTGATGTTACAGACTATAGGATATCAGGGAGATTAAGAAAGCTGTTGTAAAGATGTAGTGAAGGTTTAACAAATCTGATGTCAATCAGTACTGAGCATGCTAAGCAGATAGTCTTTTTCTTGACCAGAGTCAAGGGGAGTGTGTGCTAATCTCCATTCACACATGGTGGCCTTTTCTGCTCTATATGAAGGCAGCAGTGAAAAGGCATTCTCCTACATTTCTTGAACCCATTAGACATTTCTTGAAATTTATTAATATTGGACATGAACCCCATGTTATTCAATGCAAGCAATTTTTAGTTGACAAGGGATTTTCAGAGGAAGCCATTGTAAATTGAACTTGAAGTTGTAGGTTTGAAATTTCAGTGAGTACTTCATATACAGTGGGGCAAAAAAGTATTTAGTCAGCCACCAATTGTGCAAGTTCTCCCACTTAAAAAAATGAGAGAGGCCTGTAATTGACATCATAGGTAGACCTCAACTATGAGAGACAAAATGAGAAAACAAATCCAGACAATCACATTGTCTGATTTGGAAAGAATTTATTTGCAAATTATGGTGGAAAATAAGTATTTGGTCACCTACAAACAAGCAAGATTTCTGGCTCTCACAGACCTGTAACTTCTTCTTTAAAAGGCTCCTCTGTCCTCCACTCATTACCTGTATGAATGGCACCTGTTTGAACTTGTTATCAGTATAAAAGACGCCTGTCCACAACCTCAAACAGTCACACTCCAAACTCCACTATGGTGAAGACCAAAGAGCTGTCGAAGGACACCAGAAACAAAATTGTAGACCTGCACCAGGCTGGGAAGACTGAATCTGCAATAGGCAAGCAGCATGGTGTGAAGAAATCAACTGTGGGAGCAATAATTAGAAAATGGAAGACATACAAGACCACTGATAATCTCCCTCGATCTGGGGCTCCACGCAAGATCTCACCCCGTGGGGTCAAAATGATCACAAGAACGGTGAGCAAAAATCCCAGAACCACACGGGGGGACCTAGTGAATGACCTGCAGAGAGCTGGGACCAACGTAACAAAGGCTACCATCAGTAACACACTACGCCGCCAGGGACTCAGATCCTGCAGTGCCAGACATGTCCCCCTGCTTAAGCCAGTACATGTCCAGGCCCGTCTGAAGTTTGCTAGAGAGCATTTGGATGATCCAGAAGAGGATTGGGAGAATGTCATATGGCCAGATGAAACCAAAGTAGAACTGTTTGGTAGAAACACAACTCGTCGTGTTTGGAGGAGAGAGAATGCTGAGTTGCATCCAAAGAACACCATACCTACTGTGAAGCATCGGGGTGGCAACATCATGCTTTGGGGCTGTTTCTCTGCAAAGGGACCAGGACGACTGTTCCGTGTACAGGAAAGAATGAATGGGGCCATGTATCGTGAGATTTTGAGTGCAAACCTCCTTCCATCAGCAAGGGCATTGAAGATGAAACGTGGCTGGGTCTTTCAGCATGACAATGATCCCAAACACACCGCCCGGGCAACGAAGGAGTGGCTTCGTAAGAAGCATTTCAAGGTCCTGGAGTGGCCTAGCCAGTCTCCAGATCTCAACCCCATAGAAAACCTTTGGAGGGAGTTGAAAGTCCGTGTTGCCCAGCGACAGCCCCAAAACATCACTGCTCTAGAGGAGATCTGCATGGAGGAATGGGCCAACATACCAGCAACAGTGTGTGCCAACCTTGTGAAGACTTACAGAAAACGTTTGACCTCTGTCATTGCCAACAAAGGATATATAACAAAGTATTGAGATGAACTTTTGATATTGACCAAATACTTATTTTCCACCATAATTTGCAAATAAATTCTTTCCGAATCAGACAATGTGATTGTCCGGATTTGTTTTCTCATTTTGTCTCTCATAGTTGAGGTCTACCTATGATGTCAATTACAGGCCTCTCTCATCTTTTTAAGTGGGAGAACTTGCACAATTGGTGGCTGACTAAATACTTTTTTGCCCCACTGTATGTCAAATTAAAAACAGATCTGCATTGCTTTGAGGTTGTTTCATTACTAGATGTGCTGCTTTAGCAAGAACTTTGCATGTTGTGAGTTATAACAAATAAAATGTACATTTTCTGAAACTAAATTATCAGTGGATTGAATTGTTTAAGCTAATTTTCTTACTTTGCATAATTTTAGCAAAGAGCTGTTTTTAGGGCAGTTAATCTGTAAGTTGCCTTAAGCATTTGAGAGGACCAATTAATAACTTGTTTCTTCTCAAAAGTGACTTGAGAGTTCCCCTTCCAGCTGATTTTTATGATTTACTACATACGAATCATACATCACTTCTTTTCCATTGTTCTCATTGTTCAGGGTTTAATGGGAAATTGGAGAGCACTCTGCATGGGAAGCATTTGTAGGTTTCTTTGCATTAAAGACTCTAAAAATTACTATGTAGAGTAAGAAAAAGGCTTAGCTAGAGTAGTGTTTAGTTTGCAATATTGAGCCACTACTTCTGAAAACTTGCAATTTATCACAAGTTAGGAAAATGAAGACTATTCCCTAATAATATTTTCTATTTTGGGTTCCTGCCAGTGTTAGACTATAACTGAAACTAGTCATCTGAAGGAATTCGGCTTCAGGCAGACTCTCTTTTTTCTCAAATCTTTGGTTCTCTTGGGTATGCTGCTTGTAACCTGAGTCTCTATCTGCTAATTGCAATCATATCTTACTTGTTAATTATACATTGTGTGAAAATATTGCTCTGCAACAGCTCCTCATGGAATAGGGTTTTGGATCTATCATAGGATCTTACGATGGCTAGCTGCAGAATCTTTAGGCTCCTTTAAAAATATTGCCATTTCTTCTCCTTTACTTACATTAAAGGTAAGGGGAGTATCCTACCCCCTCATTCTCTCTTTGCACGTAAAGAAGTGAAGATCTCTGGAGCATTTATTTTTATATCTAGTCACAGTATTTATTTAGTTTATAAATTCCTGGCCTATTCTACCATTGTTCATTTTCTTTCTGTGGAATGTAATAGTCCTCTGTATTTTACATTATCCTTATAGTATTTCTTCTACCGTTGCTAGTTCTGTTATAAACTTTAGAAATCTTTTGTGAACATATAATGTGATTGGGTGAGATATTTGAATTAAGTTGAATGATATTAACATCAGATTGTATTATATTTTATTTGTTTTGTCTTGGTCGTCAGTAAATATTTACAATTTTTAATTGTATTAGATTGAGATTAACTCACTAGTGGTTAATGGAGAGAAAGGGTATGTGGGATGTGGTCATTTCTTTAAAGGAGCAGATTTTCCATTTGCAATATATTTTAAATCCAGCTTTATTCCTGGAAAATCAGGTGTTAACTATGGCTAAAGTTTCCTTTCAGTTGCACAAGTCAAACCTTTCAAATGTTCCATCCATCACTAGTGATTCTGTAGATAGAAGGCTGCAAAAAATTTTTACAAGGAGATCTCCTTAAATTCAAATTTAAATTAGAAAAAAACATTAATTCACTGAATCTCATTGTATACTTATGTTGGATTTTCAGGTAATAATTTTGCCACAATTGCCATAGAATCTGGACTAATGAGTAAGTTCAACCTTGACAGAAGATATCGGGGCATTTACATGCATAATGAAGTATTCATCTCTTGAAGTTTGTCTAGATTATTTTGTTTTCTCTAGGTCATGAATACAAGAAGTGCAGCCTGAGAAGACGTCCAGTGCAGCCTACAATGCCCCTTTGCTCTCTGCCAAACTCCCCTCCCCCCATTTTTTCCTTTGCATTGTCTTGTGATGATCAAATGAAAAGTAGGCAAAGCCAGCTCACATTCGGAAAGAGGCTTCTGTATAGTAGGGAAGCAGCTTTTTTCAATCAAAGTAACTTTCTGATTCAGCTGCTTAGAAATAGGAGGAGGTGCTTCTCTTTATCAGGTTGCTTTGATCAAATGTTCATCAAAACAAATATTCTTTTTAAGATCTTCACATCCCTAAGTAAAAAGAACTGCCACTATTTTTTTCTTTTTAAAAAAGAATAAGGAAACAAGTATACAGAGAAAAAAGATACAATTATATGTTAATTTTGGAATGTTGTGTGGCAGCAAATTATTAAAAAATGAAATTAATACTAATCAGAATAGTTCTAATCGAGGAGAAGATGTTGCCTAGCCTGGCAATGAAACGTCTGCAAGAAAACAACAAGGCTCAGAGAGCACCAAGGACTCCACAGAAAAGTTCTGCCCACTTTTGCAGTGTGGTCATTTACATGCAGTGCATTTACTGGAGAGACCTTCAAACCAATAGTAGTTGTGCATCCCTACTTTAGCCTGTGTCTTGATATCAGAAGTTTTGTCAGAAAACTTCCCAGTAAATTTGAAGAGAATTGGGAATGGCTGGAAGAAGAAGGAAAAAAATCAAAATAATTTCCTGGAAGCAAGATTATAAGTTTAGATAAGTGGAGGTTTATCAATGAAGGGGTAGTTGGTAATGATAATAGCGTTTTTCCCATCCTCTTTTTTTTCCTTGTGTGATGTTTTTTCTGCATGTGATGTCTTATTTCAGCAAGGCACACTGCCACTCTCCTCTACAATATCTTAATTGGAATTGTTTTATGTTAGTTTTCTTGATCAGTTTGGAGGAAAATGCCTAATACTTCTTTTAGAATAGTAAAAATTGTGTTGTTATACACCTGTTGAATATAGAGGAGATGGTTTCTTCATATTCCGTACTTTTATCAGACCCAGAACAAAGGAGCATATGTGGGGTCTCATTACAACAGTATTAAACGAGGCCAGGATCAAACTAAATTTGAATTAGATTGCAATATAGATAATATACTTCTTCTTCTGTGATATATTTTCCCCTTTTCCCCATCCTAGATTTTGGAGATACAATTTGATGACTATCTTTTGAAGCTCCTCTTAGGCCACATCCAAAGCTTTTCTGGGCTGCATTTAGCCTTAGGGCAGAGCTTTCCAAACTTTTCATGTTGGTGACACACTTTTTAGACATGCATCATTTGGCGACACACTCTTACAGCAGGGCACAAAGCAGGCACTAGGACCTGCGCGGAATCACAGCAGGTTTGGAGGCAGCCAGGCACAAGGCAGGCACTAGGACCTGCATGGAATCCTGGCAGGACTCGGAGGCAGCAACAGCCGCGACACACCCAAACACTGCAGCCGACACACTAACGTGTCCCGACACACAGTTTGGAAAGCTATGCCTTAGGGCAGAGCTTTCTAAACTGTGTGTCGTGACACAAAAGTGTGTCGCCACACACAGTCTGGTGTGTCACCACACAACCCGGAAGCGCTGATGATGATCAGCGCTTCCGGGTTTTCCCGCGGCGACACACCAACGGCAGCGCACAAAAAACCAAAAGCGGCAGCAGCGCTTCCGGGTTTTTGTGCGCTGCCGCAATGGCGGCACTTCCAGGTTTTCCCGCAGCAGTTGGTGTGTCGCCGCGGGAAAACTTTGGAAAGCCCTGCCTTAGGGCCACAGGTTATCCATCCTAGATTTTGGAGATAGGTTTAGAACATATTTATCTAGAAATAATTCCATTAAGTAGATAGAACTTGTGTAATGACTCAACAACCCTAAACAGTGAAACTGGCTTGTATACTGGCATATTAAGTGCTTGACTGTTTGAATAGTATTACAGTTGTTTTATTAAATTTAACAAGGAGAAGAAGTATTTGTGTTTTTATTCTTTTGTTAAATGTTTTCGCAGGAACATTTAGTCAGTCTGGATGATCCAGTGCTGGAAGTTGGGCACCACGCTCTGCTTAGACGAGAGCAAACAAAGATCATTTGGTTTGAGAGGCAAGCGGAAGAATTCCTCCATGAAGTCTTTTATCGAAAAGGTTGGACTTAATAATAAAAAAAGAAATGTCTAATGCATAGCTTTCCAAACTGTGTGTCGCAACACAGTACTGTGTCGCCTGCGGTGTAAGCTCTGGTCTAATGTAATGGTTAGATTTATTAATTTTTTTAATATTTTGCATTGGCTAAATATTTCCCTCCTCTCCTGTCATCAACTGCCAGTGTAACATATCCCAATGGCCTGCCTGGTCCCCAATTTTTCCAGTCTCTTTCCTTCCCTTACTCCTCTTTCTTCCCTCAGCCTCCTCCACCAGTGACCCAGTGCAGCTTATTTCAATGGCCTGCACACTGCCCTGATCTTCCCAGTGCCTGTCAGGAAAAACTGGCAAAAGAGCACGCTGAGCCAGAACTGCAGCTCTAGTTCACTTTATTGATCCTGCCAGATACAGAATCTTGCCAGACTAAAGGTACCCTAACTTATCTAAGGGGAAAAATACTCCTGGGACTGTTGGGCGGGGCCAGCCTAACTTTCTTCTTCGGCCTGTTGAGCCTCTCAACGTTGTGAGAATGCTTACTCCCTGATGGAATGTGCCCTCCCCTTGTTCTGCTCCGAGATCCATCACAGTGCCTTCCCTTTCCTCTGCTCTCTCATCTGCCACCACCAATGTGTTAGTGTGGCGTATCCCTGTCCCATTGCCTTCCCTTCTATCCCTCCTCTCAGCTTCTGCTGTGATGTCCCAGCGTGGCACATCCCACTGGTTCCTTGGGATAAAATTATTTGGTCATGGAGATTTAACCTCTAAATAAATTGTAGTTCCTGACCATGTTTCTGTCAGTCTCAATCTTCAATCTTGCCCCTTCATCTTACCCTTCACAATGCCTTAGTGGAACACATAATTTTTTGACTGAACCAAAGTAGTTCGATAGCATTGCCTTTTCTTTGTTATCTGTTGGCATTTTGCATTGTGTATTGAGCTGGTTATCAAAAATCTTATCAACCAAACTCTTCAATACAGGTAGTCCTCGACCATTTGTTCAGCGGCCATTTGAAGTTAACGATGGCACTGAATTAATGGTGGTTATGTCTGGTCCTCGGAGTTCCGGCTGTCCCAGCACCCCCGTGGTCATGTGATCATGATCTGAGGGCTTAGCTCACACTTAGCTCACACTTACGACTGGTTGTAGTGCCCCGTGATCATGTGATCGCCATTTGTGACCTTCCCTGCCGGCTTCCCCAGAAAGTCAATGGGGAAGCCAGCAGGGAAGGTTGCAAGTGGGGTAAGTCTCCCCCACCCACGCACCCTGCCCCAGCCCCTCTATGCTTGCGCCATGCTGGCCACTCACACACCCTACCTGAGCCTTGCCACACCTCCCTCACACCCTCGCACACCCCCAAGCCACACCTCCCTCGCACCCTCCACGAGTCTTGCCACGCCTCCTCCACCACTCACCCCCCCACGCACCCTCCCCAAGCCTCGCTGTGCCTCTCCTGCCATTTGCACTCCCGCCACTTGCAACCTCCCCAAGCCTCCCCACCACTCGGTGCCCCAGAGCACCCTCCCCTCCCCTAGCCTTGCCACACCAGCCCCTTGTGCGCTCTCCCCCACCTGGCAGCAGCCACCCTAAGCCTCGCTGCACTCACACCACGCCACTCCAGCCACCCATGCACGCCCTGCCCCACCTGGCAGTAGCCACTCCCTTGCCTGTTGGCCTGCTTGCAACTTCCTGCTGGCTTCCCCACTAACCTTGATTACGGGAAGCTGGCAGGAAGTTGCAAGGAGGTCCTCACCTAACAACTGCTGCGATTCAGTTAACAACAGCAATTGGGACTGCAGGGATTGCTGTCGCTAAGCAATGTGGTCACGCTTTACGAGCGCATTACTTAGCGATGGAAATTTCGGTCCCAATTGCCATCATAACTCGAGGACTACCTGTAATCCTTTTATTAAAACTTGTAAAATATTGTATGTGTGTATTTATCTTATATTTGTATATATTCATAGGTTATTTTGTATGATTTGGAATAACTTGGGCAGTATATTGTGTATCTCAGCTTAGTGAACTGAGTTTTCTAATTGGATCAGCACTTAAGGATCCTATAGCTTATGTTATGCATTAGGAGCTGAGTAGAAGCACTACACCATTCTTCAAATTATTTCCTTTGTGTTTTGCTTGTGATAAAGCATGCATAGATAACCCACAGATTATTTGCAGCACTTGGTCATGGTTTCTGCAGTTCTGTTCATTTTTCCACATTGCCTAGCTCAGGGGTCGGCAAACTTTTTTATGCCAGGAGCCATTTTGACAGTTATAAAATTTATAATATCACTCGAGGGGCGGGGTTTGCGGGCGGGAGCCAATCGCGTGGAAGGGGGTGGGGTTTGCGGGCGGGAGCCAATCACGTGGAAGGGGGCGGGGGAGGTTTGGAAGAAGGAGAAGGGAAAGAGGCTCGACTGCTCCAGTCGCTTCTCTTCCGGTAAAGCTGGTGGGGAATCCAGCGCGGGAGCGGGGTTTGCGGGCGGGAGTTTGCGGGCCAATCGCGCACACTTAGGGCCTGCTGCCGCCATGCCCGCTGCCGCGCCTCCCCCCGCCACGCCTGCTGCCGCGCCTGCCCCCGCCACGCCCGCCACGCCTGCCTGGGGAAGAGCCACACTCAAGGGGCCAAAGAGCCGCATGTGGCTCGCGAGCCGCGGTTTGCCGACCCCTGGCCTAGCTGATTAGCTAAAAGCAGTGGATAAGCAGCCATTTGGAGCAGGAAGAAAGAAATGGATAAAGTTGCTGCTTTCTGTTTGTATGTTGAATTGGTGTGTGGGAGGTATGCAAATGTGCAGATATATTTTTATGGCCTCTTGAACATGTGTGAGTCCCCAAAATTTTCCAACCTATGCTGTGTAGAATAAAGAGATGATTGAGTATTGTTTATGTCTGTCTTCTACTGTCACTGACCTAAGTATTTCCATCACTGAAGTTCTTATTTGTAGCCCTTATTCATCACTGGTGTGCTTTCCTCCCCCCCCTCCCAGCCCGCCAAGATGCCTTGTGTCATTTCTTTTTGTTGACAGCATTATGTGAAACTGAGGACTTAGCATGCAGATTCACAAATTAATAAATATTACACAAATTGATTAGTCTTACTCATCCAAACTCTCCCTAGAATTCCTGGTGCAGCTTTAAAAAAATGGGAATACACTGTAAACTAAATATTTGTCCACCTTTATTTTTGCTACTGGTGTTGCTGCTGTGTTTTTATCATGTATATATTTCCATTTTTCTTTATTTATCTGTAACTTTGTTGTACAGAGTCAAAATTCATAAATGTATAGAATAAAAACAGTAAACAATAAAAAACTTGAAATGATGGGATTATTAAATGATTGGTCTGGCAAAATTGTGCCTTAAACTTGTCTTTCAAGTAGCAGTGCTCATGAATGATGCTCTCAAATGTTGAATTAGTAAGAAAGAGAAAGAATTTGCAGGATTACTAATAACAATAGCTTTTACTTAGCACATTTCAAGTGTTCACAGCATATAGTATACATTATGTCAATTATCTTTATGACAGCCCATTAAGTAGGCAGGTATTATTCACATGGTACAGACTGAGCCAGGGGTTAGGAAAGAGGAATGTGTATGATCATGCTTTTTAGATATCATGCTTATAGCAGTTTGGTTTTCTTTGGTGCTCTAAATGTTGCAAAGCTAGAATTCCATTAAAGAAAATCTCTAGGTCTCACAGATCTTCCATTGCCTGAGTACTATTATAGTAGATACTGGTTTTGTAAACCACTGCCTCAAAGAAATAAATCCATGTTTAATTTGTTTCCCCATTGTTTCACTTCTGAAGAAATTTTAGTTTAGTAAGATTGTATTATACCATAAAATTTAGCAATATTAGAAATCAGATGGTGTTATATTGGTCTAATGCATTCATGACATCAGTATTCTCTGAAACCAAAGTTAAGAGAAGAAGCTATGTGGGAGGAAGAGTTTTGCAATTGCAACTTGTTTTATATTTCTTATAAGATGGCAGCTGTGGCTAGGAAGGCCTTTGCATAGCTTCATCTGGTATAACAGTTGCACCCTTTCCTAGATCGGGAGGTCCTCCAGACGCCCTAGTCACTCCACAGTTCAACTACTGCAATGCGCTCTACATGGGGCTGCCCTTGAGGACCACCATCAACCTTCAACTGGTCCAGAATGCAGTGGTGTAGGCAGTGATGGGCATGCCTCAGTATGCCCATGTGACACCACTGCTTCATGAGCTGCACTGGTTGCCAGTTAGCTTCTGGGTGTGATTCAAGGCACTGGTTATGACCTATAAAGCCCTACATGGCATAGGGACTGGTTAACTGAGGGACTGGCTATCTTCTGTGGTATCAGTCTGGCCAGTTCAATCCAGCAGGGTTGGTGCATTTCCAGGTTCTTTTGATTAAGCAGTATCCTCTATCGTGACCCCAGAAGTGTGCTTTCTCTGTTGCGGCACTGGCCCTGTGGAATGAGATTCCTCCTGAGATCCAGATGGCTCCCACCCTGTTGGCATTGCAAAGGATCTTAAAGACCTGGCTGTTCACCCAGGCTTTAGGCTAGGGTGGTTGGAACCCTTTGTAGGGCATATGTATGTTGCTGTTGGCCAGATTTGCCACGATGTTCATTGTTTTTATCTGGATTGTATATTGTTGATTGTTTTTACTCTGTGAGCCACCCAGGGTCAATGGGTGTCGGGCAGTGTCCAAGTCAAATAAACAAAATAAATATGTCTTGAGCTTGCATTTCAAAATAATTGAACATGATACTGAAAATATTTTGATATTATGAAATATCAAGATTATGAATGTATAATTGAGGCTTTACATTTTTTCTGAATATTACTACTTCAAATATTATGCCTTTTAGATAGTCCCAGGGTCTCTGACCCCAACATTCCCTTAGTGGCCCGCGAGATCATGCAGCGGATGATCCGACAATTTGCTGCTGAATATACCTCAAAAACTAGCTCTACTCAGGACTCCAGTTCGCCCAATAGCACAAAGAACCAAAGCCTGCTGAAAGCATCTCCGGTTGCCTCATCCACTGCGGGTGCAACAGCTCAGAATCCCGTGCTCAGCAAACTTCTCATGGCTGACCAGGACTCACCCTTGGACCTCACTGTCAGAAAGTCACAGTTGGATCCCAGTGAACAAGGTATGCATACCACACTTCTGTCTAAAGTTTTTTGCAGGTAGTTACAATGTGTTTTTAATGAATTACTAAATGAATAGAGGAATAAATTATGATTGTGAGAAGTGAATAAGACAAGTTTGGGAAACTTCTGCCCCAGCAGATTGGCCTATTGCACATGAGGCCTCAAATTCTGTTCTCTGTCCCAAATCTGTCAGTGAGGTGGCTGTATTGGGGAAAGCTGTTTCTGCCTTGTGGTCACACTGAGTGTTGGAAGCATTGAAGATCTGTGTGATGTCAGAGATGAAAACCACATTTCAAAATACCTGAACATGTACTGGACCTCAAAAGTCATGAAATTCTTCATTCCTGATGCTTCTGCAGTCCAATATTTGTCATTTCATGTCGGTGATAGCTATTATTTGCGTTTAAGCAGTAGTTGGCCCTGATCATCATTTCTGTGTACCCCTGTCTATAATCCTTATTTTAAAAGAAAAGCTTCATTTTGTATGACAAATTGGGCATGGTCAGCAATTTTTTAAATGTTTGTTTGTTTATGAAATTTGTGTGGCTGCCCAAATCCACAACACCTCTTCACTGTGAAGTTATTAAAAATAATTTGGAACAGTACAAAACAGAAAAAGTAATAAACATCCAAGAAGAGCAAAACACACTTCTTTAGCATAAAACACTCCCACAAGGGGCCTGCTACCTACCCTAGCCCAAACTCTCAGGAGCAGCTATGTTTTAAGGGCCTGTTTAAACAAGGCCAGGATAGGGGCCATAGATCTCTGTGGAGATGCTGTTCCAGAAGGTAGGCACTGCAACAGAAAAGGCCCACTTCCTGGATCCCATCAGATGACACTGTTTAATTGATGGAACCCAAAGCTTGCCAACAATGTCAAATCGGACAGGACTGGCAGACACCACAGGAGACAAATGATCCCCCAGATAGTAAGACACCAGGCTTGTCGATCGGAAGATCGCAAGTTCGGAGGTTTGAATCCCTAGCCCCGCGTGATGGTGTGAGCTCCCGCACTCGCCCCAGCTCTTGCCAACCTAGCAATTCGAAAGCATGCAAATGCAAGTAGATTAATAGGTACCACTTCGGTGGGTAGGTAACAGCATTCCACGCGCGTCATGCCGGCCACATGACCACGGAAGCGTCTTTGGACAACGCTGACTCTTCGGCTAACAAATGGAGAGGAGCACCGGCCCCTAGAATCGGACACAACTGCACAAATGTGCGGGGGGAACATTGACCTTTTATGCAACTGAAGAGCTTTATAGGAAATAACCAGCACCTTGAATTGTACCCTGAGGCCTATTGGTAACCAGCACAACTCAGAAAGCAGAGGGTTACATGGACATACTGTGACATGCCCATAATTCCCCATACTGCCACATTCTGGACCAGCTACAGCTTCCAAGTGGTCTTTGGTGATAGCTCCCTGTAGAGTGCATTGAAATAGTCCACATGTGAGGTGACCAAAGCATGAGTGACTGTTCCAAGGACCTCTTAGTCTAGAAATAGGTGCAATTGATGTACAAGATGAATCTGTGCAAACACTTTTCTGGCCACAGCTATCAACTGCTTTTCAAGCAGGAGCCCTCAGTCTAGAAAGACTCCCAAATTGCTTGAATAGGGAAGTGCAACTCCATTCAGGACTAAAGATGGAAAGTCTCCTGTTCCATTGATCCAAATACCTACAGTCACTTGGTCTTGCTAGGATTCAGCCTGAGTCTGTTCCTCCCCATCCAGACCCCCACCCCCAAGCCTCTAGGCCAGGGCTTTCCAAAGTTTTCCTGCGGTGACACACCAACTGCCGTTGGTGAGTCGCCGCAGGAAAACCCGGAAGTGCCGCGGTTGCGGCAGCGTGCAAAAACCCGGAAGTGCTGCTGCCGCTTTCGATTTTTGCATGCCGCCGTTGGTGTGTCGCCGCGGGAAAACCCAGAAGCGCTGATGATGATCAGCGCTTCCGGGTTGTGTGGCGACACACAGTTTGGAAATCTCTGCTCTAGGCACAATGATCTCATCCACTGGTCTCATGTTATTAAAGAGGGGTCAGAGAGCCGAGTCCTATGGCACCCTGTGTTTCAGAGGCTTTGGCTCAATATCATTTCCCACCCAAGCTGGCTAGAACCAACCACAGAGAAAGGAGGAGAACACTGTGTCCACTACTCGCAACCCCTGTAGGCAATTCAGAATTGCATCACCTGTCCCTGTTCTGCCAGGGGTCATTGATGAACACAACTATTGGTCTCCATAGTATGTCCTGGTTTGAAAGTTGACTGAAAAGGATCTAAATAATCTGTTTCCTCCCAAATCCTCTGAAGCTACAACCTGATCTTCTCAACAGTAATCTTCCCTAAAAGGGGAAGGTTGTAGACTGGATAAAAATTGGGTTCAACAACGGCTTCTTGAAGAAGGAGTGCACTACCCTCTTCAAGGAAGGCAGAACCACTCCCCTCAAGAAAGCTGACACTACCACATGGACCCAGCCACCTCCCTGGCCACCTTCACCAGTCATGAGGGGCATGGATCTAATAAATAGGTGATTGGGTTAGCAATCCTAAGGACTCTCTCCACTTCCTCAGGAGTTACAGATTCATACTTGTCCCAGCTAACCACACAAGACTGTGCTTCAGTCACCTCAACAGGACTTGCCCAGAATCCAAGTGAATTTGCACATTTATCCAGTAGATGCCTAGAATACAGGAAGGTCTCGATTAGTGTGGTTAATAAATCCCACGATATGGTTGCATTATTCAAATTCACACTATTCAAAGTGATGTTTCTATAGAAAACATGGTAATTGGTTCCAGCTTGATGGAAATAGGCAATGAAAAAATTTAAACAAAATTTTATATGTGTGTTAATGAAATATTACAATAAAGGCTAAAAAGAATATACTTACAATTTAAACGTATGGTTAACAAAATCATAGAGTAGTTTTAGAAAGCAAAATAAAAACAAAAAAAATTATACGGTAGATTCAGGCATTCCAACATCTCATTGTATGATTAGCAGTGCCTAAAACCCCAACTGCAATTGTGCATGTACTAGCCTCAATTGCGCATGTGCTAGGCTCACATTAACTGAATTTTGGGTTGCATTAAACGCAACCTGGTATCAATTTACAATTCTCACTAAATTGAATATCGCATTATTTGCACTTGCACTAATCGCACCTACCTGTATTCTTCACAGTAGCCCTATAGATGGTCCTATGATTTATCCCTCTCCAGCAATGAACAAGCCACCTTAAAGAGGGCCATTGGGTGACTATCTGTGGACACAATAACAGTGGAAAAATAACTAAGTTATCTGCCTTGTCCAAGATAAAATCATGGATGAGGGAAGTGTTGTTACAAACTGACCAGAGCCCAAAGCCACTAGGATCCAGTGACCTGGCATTGGGGGTGAATACTTGAGTACTGGAAGCTAGGACCTATCTCAGCCATTGGCTCTGTCATCCCAGTGAGTGGCCCGTCCTAGGATTCCCACCAAGATTCTCATCAGTTTTAATGGAACTGAGTTGGGCTTTTTGTTTAACCGATAGTTTGACTGTATTGCATTGCAAGAAATTTATAAATTCCTTATATTAATTACCTGCCCTGTGGTTGGATTATTTCAATGTTACTTTATTAATAAGAACATAGTGGTGTAATACAATATTATATTATAATTTAATACTGCTGGCATTGCTTTTAATGTTGTTGTACTACAATAAAAGGGTAGCTGTATCTGTTTCATTGGACTAGATGATGTCTGTGGGCAGGGATTTTAGGAGGTGAAGCCTCCCCTGACACCCCGATAGTGTGAATTTGAATAATGCGACCATATTCTGGGATTCATTAACCACACTAATCGAAACCTTCCTGTATTCATCTGCCTGTGGAGGATCCCTGTCTTTCCTTCAAGACATAGTCTTACCAGCATGTATGCTAATAAGAGAGAGAGCCCACAATCACCTGGCTTTGAGTGCCCTCTGTTTTTACTTTGGGCAAAAGGTGCAAGGTAGTTGAAGCTATGTTGTGCTTTCAGAGGCTCCTTACTCCTAGTGTAGTGGTGGAATATTATTTTTAAAATTCCAGAAATGGCTGAGTAGGAACCCAGGGAGAAGCAGAGACAGAAAGGGAGGAGACAGTGAAGAACAAGAGTTGTAATCCCATATTGTGAAGACTGATAAAGATCAAGACAAATTTTATTCCCTGCATATTGGGTTAGATTTGAGAGCTAGATGCAGGTTTATTGAACTTGAGAAGGGACATAATAAAAAGCTTTATTTTCTATGTTGAGTTTAGGCTGAGGGAGAGAGAGAGGAAGCAGGGTTGGTTGGTTTCTACAATTTATATGCCACCCAATTTTCAGAAACACTGAGTTTACAATAGAAATATAGTAAACTTATAATTGTATGAATTAATTTTTTTAATCAGTAGCCTTGTGTGGTGCAGAGTGGTAGGTGGCAGTACTGCAGCCGAAACTCTCCCCACGACCTGAGTTTGATCCCAGTGGAAGTTGGTTTCTCAGGTAGCCGGCTCGGGTCGACTCAGCCTTCCATCCTTCCGAGGTTGGTAAAATGAGTACCCAGCTAAGCTGGGGGAAAGGTAATCATGACTGGGGAAGGCAATGGCAAACCACCCCGCTGTAAGTCTGCCTAGAAAACATCAGCGAAAGTGGCGTCCCTCCAAAAGGTCAGTAATGACTCAGTGCTTGCACAGAGGACCTTTCACATTTTTAAAATCAATCTCATGCACCACCATCTGGGGTGATCATACTCATCCCCAAATGCCTTCCTGAAGAACTATGTTTTTATAGCTCTCTGAAAATGTACTGTAGTAAGGAGTGGATCGTTGGATATCTGGTGATAAGCTGTTCCAAACGTGGGGCCATCACTGAGAAGACTTGAGCCTTGGGTCCCTGAAGTTGGCCCCTTCTGCAATGATGGGACCCTCCACAAATACTCTCCCCATAGCTTAGTGGACAGGCAAATTCAGCTTGAAGAAACTGGTCACAAAGATACCCAGGCCCTGAGCCACATAGGGCCTTAAAAGTGACAGCCAACAGTTTGAATTGCACCTGGAAGCAACTGGCAGCCTTCGCAGCTCCTGTTTTAGTGGTGTTCCTCAGGCAAAGTTCAATGCTCCCTAAATTGCCTGGGCTGCTGCATGCTGTAATAGCTGAAACTTCCAGGTGGTCTTGAAGGACAGCCCAATGTAGAGCACATTACAAGAATACAGCTGCATGGTAAGAAGGACATGAGTGGCTGTGAGTAAAGCCGCCTGATCCAGGAAAGGTGACAAGAAAGGATGTTAATTCTATGCACTAATTCTCTTCCTTGGTAGAGAAACTCAAGACTTTTAATTGGGTGTCTGGTGATATTAACAAATAATAAAGTTGTACAGTTGGACCTCAATATCCATGTTTCAGTACCTGCAGTTACATGAATGCATGAATTCTGAAAACAAGCCAGACTTCATTATTCACAGGAAAATATTCCATATATCTACAAGTTTGGCATGTGGTTCTGTTTTGGGGTATTTTTTGTGTAATTTTTTACATGTACAAAATAGAGGATTGGTTTTTGTGCATGTACAGAGTATGTTTTCCAAGGTCTCGTTATCCATTGTTTTGTTATCCATGGATAGGCTAGAATGGAACCTCTACGAATAATGAGGGCTTTAAAAGGCATTACCCACTTGGTGGAAACCCCCCCCCATTTGCAGATGTCAGAAGCAAAGTATGTATTGCTAAGATTATGTTTGTTTTAGCTACCAATTGTTTGAGTAATTATTAAATCAGAACACATTGACTGTATAAAAGATTGTGTTATTTATTTATTTTTATTTTATTTTTATCCCGCCTTTATTATTTTTATAAATAACTCAAGGCGGCAAACATACCTAATACTCCTTCCTCCTCCTATTTTCCCCACAACAACCACCCTGTGAGGTGAGTTGGGCTGAGAGAGAGTGACTGGTCCAAGGTCACCCAGCTGGCTTTTATGCCTAAGTCGGGACTAGAACTCACAGCCTCCTCGTTTCTAGCCCAGCACCTTAACCACTAGACCAGACTGGCTCTTTTAGCTACAAAAAAGAAACTAAAAGATTTAGATCTGCAATAAGCTCCTTCATTAGTGTGCTAAAGATAGTGTGAATGTCACTTAGCATAGCAGGAACTTTGATCTGAATGTGCTAGAAAAGGAAAAGCTTGAATTTTTACTCTATTTCACAAAGCAAAACCTGCAAACATAATCTTAGGATTTGGGCATTTATAAATACACTAATAGGAGTGTGCATTTTGAGTGGATATAAAGATTCATTAGTCCGACAACTCTTGGTTCCCTCTGGTTGCTTCTTTAGAGTTATTTATAATAGGTTTTCTACAATGTTTCCTAAAAATGATTGTTCTTAACCTGTGCATACCTAGGAGACTGGCCATGGAGTTAGTTTAGAGAAAAGTGTTTCACTACCTGGGAAAATCCTAGAAAAGAGCATCAAGCAGTGGGTTTGCAAGCACTTAGAAAGGAACAAGGTGATTACTATAACCATCAATTCATTAAAAATAGGTTGTGTCAGACAAATCAAACTTTTTTTCCCCAAAGAGACTAAATTAGTAGACCAAGGGAATCCTATGGGTATAAGTGTATCTAGACTTCAGTAGGACATTCAGTGGAGTTGATCAGAGCCACCTTCTTGATAAAATAGAACAATGTGGGATGGATAGTCCCATTATCAAATGGATTTGCAGTTGATTGAACAACTGTACCCAGTGTGTGGCCCTTAATGGATCTACATCTACATGGATAAGGGTATGCAGTAAAATACCTCTGTCATGGACCAAGTGCTCTTCAAAATATTTATAAATTACTTAGAAGAGGATATAGTAGTGATGCTTGGCAAATTTGCAGATGACACAAAGCTGTGGGGGAAGGATTGCCAACACCTCAGAAGACAGGCTCAGGGTTCAAAAGGATCTTGATAGACTTGAACATTGAACCAACAAAATGCAGTTCAGTGGTGAGAAATGTAGTGTTCTGCATTTAGATAGGAAATGCAGATATACAGGTACAAGATAGGTAGTACCTGGCTCAGCAGTTGTACTTGTGAGAAGGATCAGGTTGTCCTGTAAACTACAGATTAAGCATGAGCCAGCAGTGTGCTATGGCTGCCAAAAGAGTGAGTGCAGTTTTGGGCTGCATCAGCAGAGGTTTAATGCCAAGATCAGAGAAAGTGATAGTTCTGCTCTATGCTGCACTGATCAGACTACTTTTGGAATATTGTACCAAGTTTTGGTTGCCACAATACAAAAAGGATGCTGAGAAACTGGAAAGAGTGCAGAAAAGAGCAACAAGCTGGTGAGTGGCTTGGAGGCTAAATCATAAGAATAGTTAAAAGAACTGGGTATGTTTAGTTTGAAGAAGAAAAGATGAAGGGAAGATACAATAGCAGTCTTTCAATATTTGTAGGGCTGTCACAGGGAAGAAATTATGGATTTATTCTCCATAGTGCCCAAGGGTAGGACAGGAACCAATGAGTGAAGCTTTACAGAGAAAGATCCAAACTTGAAATAAGGAGGAATTTCCTGACAGTGAGAACTGTTAAGTAGTGGAACAGCAGCGTAGGTGCTCCATCACCGGTGCTTTTCAACAAAGGTTGGACAGCCATTTGTCTGAGATGGTCCAAGGATTCCTGCCCTGGGCAGGGATTGGACTAGAAGTTCTCCAAGGTTCTTTTTAAATCTATGATTCTATGCTTCTAAGTAATTTCATTTGGAAATCATACGGGGAAGAAATTATTTAGCCAGTCTCCATGGCTAAAATCTCAAAACATTTTCCATGTCTTTCTAGGATATAGCCTACTGTCCTAGAACTTGCATGGTTAACGTTTTTGGCCTAGAAATATTTATACTAATTGAAAAGCTCTTCACCTTTGCTAGCAAAAATATTGGAAGTTTTTGCTTTGGCATTTTTGCTAAATTTAAAAATATGTTATTGATGTGATAAGACACTGTAGTTCAGGAAGACACATTGAATTGATCCAAGATTAACCTGAGGCTGACCTTAACAGGTTTTCAAGTATGTGTTTGGTTTTCCCATTCTTTCCCATTCTCAAGTTATGCTCATGTTGTTGCAGACGGAGTGCTTGATCTGTCCACTAAGAAAAGTCCTTGTGCAGGCAACGCCTCCTTGAGCCATTCACCTGGCTGCTCTGCTACTCCTGGGAATGGGTAAGAGAAATTCTTAAATCTTTTTTCTCACACCTCATGCTTGGAGGTATAATTGGGGTCCACTGCTTGTGATAGGTTGAGTTTTTAACCTTTTGGATTATAATTAATTAATTTAGAAAATATCTTACTTCCAATTTTCAACTATAAATTCAAGGGAAATAATCAGTCTTACTGTTGAATATATTGAAATATAGACATATGATTTTTCAGCTTTTAAAGTCTAAATTTATATCCAATTATTAACACCCAAAGAATTGACTGCAAAAGCATTTAGGCCATTATTATGCTTAAAAACCTGCCAAGGATTGTGTGAGGCACCAGTTGTGTGAACCAGTACTTTGACTTGAAGCCAGTACAAATTACATTATTTTGTAAAATTTAAAGCCTATATATATATTTATATTATCATAGCAACTCTAAATACTATATTATAATTGCAATTACAGCATCCCTATATATAGATCATTTATAGAGATTCTAGTTCATACTGTTATGCCTGTATGTGAGCTGTGCTTGGAGGGCCTACTACAATTTTTAGAGGATCTTTAGATAGCTTTCCTGCCATCATCTTTGGATTCTGCTTTTCACAATTAGTATGCCTGCTACAAAGTTTTCACATGGAAAACAGTGATATTATGGACTGAACACAGAATATAGTAACCATTCATCATAATACGTTATCCCAGATGCAATACCAAATACAATACGGATCAGGAATTACATTTAGAACAATTTAACACTTGGTTTGACAGCCATTGAAAAACTATTTTTGAGAGGGTACATGTCAGTGAGGTTAAACCACCTCTCATAGAAGGCTTAATTGGTTTTCCTGCACACTGCAGAGAAATTATCCTTGTAGTCCCTTACAACTCTACAGTTCTTATGAGTCTGAGGTGAATGATAGACCTTCTGAGTCCTTGGCTCTTTAGCAGCTGTCTACAACCATATTGTTGATGGCTCTGTCAGCTTTGGTTAGTAGGCTTCTGAAAGCTCTGTAGACTCCTATAAAGGACTGCATGAGGTTGGCTGAATAACTGAGCCAGGCCTCATTCTTCAGTAGAATGAAATGATAATAGCTGATAGTTCGAATGCTTTAACAGAAACCAAACAAGAGTGCTTAATATTAATGAACACAGTATTTGGACAAGGGCACCAAAGCAAACTAGTGGGTGAAGAATTGCACAAAATTTGTTAAGATTTGGGCAAAGAGGAGAAATAGACTATTATTACAACATAGTACTGTCATCACACTAGTTTCTTACAGTTCATTAAGTCAAGGCAGATTTGTATTTACTTGTACTGGGGATGTTTTCAAGATAAAATACTGAATAAAAGTACTTATGATACTTTTCTGCTTCTATACTAGGAAATATTTCTCTTGAAAAAGTTTGTATAGTCCTGTCAGTTCGGAATTCTTAACTATGTGTGCTGATAGGAGTAATTTAGAAGTAAAGAGATACAGGATGGCATTGTAAGGGCTATAATAGATATAAGAGCCAGGATAGAATATATAAAATATTTTCTTCAGGCTTAGTTTAGACATGTAAATATGTCGTTATAATTCGTTGGACTTCTACCTAAAAATAGCCATTGTTGGCAGCCACTGACTTTAGTTGCAAAAAGAAGTATTTAAATTGCTCACTACATGGACTCTTTATTTAACCCTGTGATCTCTAGGTTCCTAAAACTCCAAAGTTTCTTATAAAGGAATATCTGACTATATCTGTTCATTTTCTGAACAATTTAGTAAGTTCTGTAATTTGTTTTAAACATTCCATTCAACATGGATAGTTGGAGGTCATCTTCAAAAGATCAGCATATTTTGCTGTGTCTTATGAAGAAGGGGGCATGGTGGCTCAGCGGGTAAGACGCCAGGCTTGTTGATCGGAAGATCACAAGTTCGGAGGTTCGAATCCCTAGCCCCGCGTGACGGAGTGAGCTCCCGCACTAGCCCCAGCTGTTGCCAACCTAGCAATTCGAAAGCATGCAAATGCAAGTAGATCCGTGCACGTCATGCCAGCCACATGACTGTGGAAGCGTCTTCGGACAACACTGGCTCTTTGGCTAACAAACGGAGATGAGCACCAGCCCCTAGAGTCAGACATGACTGCACAAATGTGCGGGGGGAACCTTTACCTTTTATGTAGAGAAGTTGGCATTAAGAGTTGTTGAACAGTACTGTTCGTCTATGGCAGAGCTTTCCAAACTTTTCATGTTGGTCACACTTTTTAGACATGAATCATTTCGCGACACACTCTTACAGCAGGGCATCATTTCGCAACACACTCTTACAGCAGGGCACAAGGCAGGCACTAGGATCTGCACGGAATCACAGCAGATTTGGAGGCAGCAAGGCACAAGGCAGGCACTAGGACCTGCGCGGAATCCTGGCAGGGCATGTTTGGAAGCAACAAGGCACAAGGCAGGCACTAGGACCTGCGTGGAATCCTGGCAGGGCTCGGAGGCAGCAGCAGCCGTGACACACCTAGACGCTGCAGCCGACACACTAACGTGTCCCGACATACAGTTTGGAAAGCTCTGGTCTATGGTTATGCTTGTACTGTTAAACTTAATGCCAGTGAATGTTTGTCTTCTTAATTAGTCTTGCCTGGACAGTGGTTCATTGTTATCAGACTAGTAGAAATATACAGCACATGTTTAAATATCTATTAGAAATATAACCCACTGGGGTGGTTTTGTTCAGAAACAATGAATAATACTTGTTATCAAAACAAGCTTTAAATTTGGAGTCTAATATTGAAAACAGATCTCCTAAAGGACTAGAAGCCCTAAAATCTTTTTAGGTTCTTTCTTTTTCCATTCCATGCTCTCAGATCTTCCTACTTGTAAAATGGGAAAACTTACATACATTATGATTGTCCTAATGGGCACAATAAAAAGAATGTGTTACATACATTTGTGCAGAAGATTTATAAGAATAAATAATTTAATTTGCATGTTTTAATAGTCTGATTAAACTGTGGATAAAATTAAAATAGATTAATTCCTAATCTGTTGAATTAGTAATGTTGGAAAGTGCATAGTAGTTCTGAAAGTAACTTTGTTTCTAAGTAGTTCTGAAACAAAGAAACTGTCTTTTCGTGACTTGGCATAAAGAAAAAAATGAAACTAATGTTTTTGTAACTCATGATGTTGAATTTTTTAAATAAATGAAGTCTGGACTTTAGTACTTAATTTGTGAACTATTCATTTATTTTTGTTTTAGTGTTTAATGGAAAGAGAAAATGATTTTGAGTTCTGCTGAACAGCTTTGATGCTGAGCAGCAACCAGCATGTATAGTGTGAATCCATATCCTCCAGAGCTTTCACCTTTTATAAAAAGTGCAGATGGCTGGTGTGTATGAGCGTGTGTTGAATTTGCTGCAATTTGTCACTTGGCTTACTCTTTTATTACTGTACTTGTTTAGTGGTAACGTCACACTAGTAATACAATCGTGAATAGACTCTGATGATTATTCCTTTCTAATCTATAATTAAGATGCTATTTTCAGACACTTGCGCGAAGTCTTTTCTGCTCCAAGATTTTGTGAACCCAACCAAAGACCAGCTGACAGGTTTCATTTTTCTTTGCCCAAAAAGCTTCTCTTTGTTTTTTGAACAAGTTTTTAAAAACTGACTGCTGAGACTTTAAAAAAATAATAAAACCACAAAAAGTGATGTTACCCAAGCAAGGCCTTCTAATAAAGGAGTGGCCCCCTCACCCATTCCTCCCTACCTGTGCAAGTCCTGCTCACATCAGTTTCCTTCCATCCAATTAGGCGACCTGGGAGACCCAGCCAGCACCATGCAGAGGGACTTCGGAGTGGTGATGGGGTGCCCCCAAGAAGCTGGCAGGATGGAACGAGGGAAGGGTCTGGCCACTCCACATCTCTCAAAGTTCCATTGGCTCGATCACTGCAGATAAGCGAAGAACTGCTGAGCAGAAACCAGCATGCTACCGCTGCCAGCCATGGGCCATCTGGGCTGCAGAATCACGGACAGCACATGATACTATCCAGGGAGGCTTCTTGGGCAAAACCACACTACGAATTCAACTTCACCCGAATGAAATTCAGGGGAAATGGTGCACTCCACAACATCAGTGACCTTCCTTTTCTTACAGAAAACTCTGCTTTTCAAAAAATGGCACTTCAAACTAAACAGGATGGGAAAAAGGACATGAGCCATTCAACTCCTGTGGATTTAAAGATACCACAAGTTCGAGGCATGGACCTTTCATGGGAATCCCGTTCTGGTGACCAGTATAGCTATAGCTCTTTGGTGATGGGTTCACAAACGGAGAGCGCGCTTAGTAAAAAGTTAAGGGCTATCCTTCCGAAACAAAATAGGAGGAGCTTGCTGGATCCTGGACCAGATTCCTGGGGCTCAGATGCTGAGCAATCTACCTCTGGACAGCCATATTCCACCTCTGATCAGGAGGGCGATCCTGGCTCTAAGCAACCTCGGAAGAAAAGAGGCAGATACAGACAATACAACAGTGAGATATTGGAGGAAGCGATTTCTGTGGTGATGAATGGGAAAATGAGCGTTTCCAAAGCTCAGAGTATTTATGGGATTCCCCATAGCACCCTGGAGTATAAAGTGAAAGAGAGGCTGGGCACTTTGAAAAACCCTCCAAAGAAAAAAATGAAATTAATGCGTTCGGAGGGACAGGATGTCTCTGTAAAGCTTGAGATAGATCCCCAGGGAGAGGCAGCACACAGTGCAAATGAGTCAAAAGATGATTAGGGATGTTGTAGAGTGCCAATTACATCATAAACTGGGTGAGCACTATGGCATTGTTCAACTCCTGCTGTGTGTACCTAACTCCTCTTCAGTCACTGGGTGCAGAACATGTTCCTTTGCCATTCAGCAGAGACTTGTGAGGGCACAGGGGAAAAGGGTGCTCTGAATGTTGCATATTTGTAAATTTTCTGGCTCAGTATGGCTTAGAGCCTTTTGTGTTTTGTTTTGTTTTGTTTTGTTTTGTTTTTTGGCCTTTTGCATGTTTCTCTAATATTTTATAGAGAATTGAGTTACCTCACAAAAAATGCAGACATGGAAGTGGACTGCTTGCCTCTTGAGCCTGCATGGACTTTCAGTTATTTTACCGGGTTTGCTTTTTTCATATGGCCTTTTAAATAATAATAATAATAATAATAATAATAATAATAATCCCTTTCTTGAACTCTTAGTACCAGACTTTGAAAACAAAACTGGATTATTGGATTATACTTAGATTTTCTCTTTTTGTTCCCTTGGATCCAGTTGGTTGGAAATAATTTTTTAAAATAATAATTGGTCTTTTTGAATTCACAGATTTGGGGTTGGTTTGTTAGTTGGGTCTAATTGGAGCCATTTTGTTTTAAATTCAGGTTTTTGTTTTTTGTTTATACTATTTGCAATTTGCTTAGTGCTCACCTGGTAAGGCGGGTGGGAATGGGACAGGGAATCTTTACATATGTACACTACCTTCAAAATGCTTTGGTTAATTTCTTTGGAACACTATCTTCATTGTAATTTTGTTCATTCTTTTATAAAGGTGAGAGTTGGACTTGCCTGCTTGAGGATGTAGCCTTATCTCAACAAACTCCTTGTATTCAGGAGAATCAGGGTACACTGAATGATATACTAGGGTATTCCTCATTTTAACAGAATATGGCTTTTTGTGACCAATATGCTTTTCACAGATTTGATCCTGAGTTCGCTAAACTGTGTGTTTCCAACAACTAGTTAAAGCATACCTTTCTGGGGGTCAGAAATACATATAGCAGTTTACTGTATTCTTGGGCAAACAAACAAAAACCCTCATAAATTCACTGATCTCTAAATATTACAACCTCAGTAGTCTGACTAAATAGTTGTGTAAATGAAGGATCTATGTTATAATGTTCAGGGAAGAAATTTTTACAAATTTTAATAAAACCCATGATCAGATAATTCTGGTCTGGCTTAGGCTGAGCATCTTATCTAGCTATAACGCTGTCAGGGTTGAACACCCAATGGGTGTTTCCTTTTTAAATACTAAAGTTGCCAGTAACAGGAAATGTTCTTGCATCTCCTGACATTTTTTTGTTTTATCCACTGTTGATTTAATAGTGGAGTAGCACACACATAGGTGGATCATCAGAAGCACTCCTAATCCATAGTTCAGCTTTTTTAGTTACAGAAGCATCTGTTCATTCTTATATTTTAAGCTTTAAGTAAAGCTTTCTGGATCTGCAGCTTCACTGAATTAGACTTAATGGTTCTTCGGGTAGAGAGACAATTTGATCATAGCTGTGCAAAAGATTGATAGGACTCCATTCTGCTTTGCACAACCAAAAGAGGCAATGGGATTTGTATGTAAGACGACATTAAGCACTGTTCATGGTTAGTTTTTGTCCTGATGACCGATTCATAGGAAGAAGGCCTAAGTAACCCCAGGACTGCTGCTTGAATATGGGGCAATTAATTGTTGGCCTTCTTGATTTGTTGACTGAATACAGTGGATTGCTGGGAAGCAGAGGTTAGGCACACCATTGCTGTCATGTTAAATATGCACTTCTCATTCTTGAGAGAGATTGGGCTTCTAGCCCATATATGCTTTGTACTACTGTTAATGTATTTTTTTTAATTGCTTAATATAGTTCCATACTCAAGAAGCAGAGTTCCTTAGCTG
This sequence comes from Charina bottae, assembly GCA_023362775.1. Classification (NCBI taxonomy): domain Eukaryota; kingdom Metazoa; phylum Chordata; class Lepidosauria; order Squamata; family Charinaidae; genus Charina; species Charina bottae. The sequence continues at coordinate 42,102,497 of JALMGJ010000005.1, read as the reverse complement.
TTCTAGATGCCATCTCAGTACAGACATCTGTTTGAAGCCCTGTAGTAGTATAGAAACTCTGCAATATAATCCAGTTTCACTGGAAATTGCAATAAAAATGCACTGTTTTAAATTTGTGGTTTCATCTGCTATTGAAAGTGTGGGAGAAGGTTTGCTGCAAGCTAGAAGTGTAACACTTGCATAGAGTTTAGCTGTCTGAGGTTTAACCTTTTGTGGCTGTTTTTATTTAAGTGATGTATGAATTGAGTTCTGTAAAACCTGTCATTGTATTTGGTGTGCTCATTTTACTTACTTAATATTTTCAATTTGTATCATTAAGTGGATGACAATCGTGCAGCAGAAAAATGGTGTGCCTACCCTTTAATGCTGCAGTTTAGAAGAGAACTAATTGTATGTCATTTCAAACCATAGGTTGAGAACTGTAAATAGATAGTGATAGTTGTGTATTCTTATTGCTTTGGTTAGAAAATGAATTAAGCAACCAAACACTTAATTTTCTCAGATTTAAGTCCTGGGACCTGAAGATTGTAAGATTCTTATCTACAAAGCTTTGAAATGTAACACTTATTATCTGTGATCACTTCCTATTCAGGTAAAAAAAAATCCCAGAAGCTTTGGAACAACCATATTTCCTCAAAAGGTCTCTGTTTTTAAAAAGAAAAGAAAAAGTAGGTTATTTTTAAAGCACTAATTGCATTACTTTGGTAATTGCAATATAAAATAGCCATTATTGTTTTGTGAAGCATGTTTAAAATTAGTTGTCCCTTTTTAAAATTTCAGAAGCCTCTCAAAAATAAACAAAACGCTGCTGAATATTCAAAAGATATAAATATATCTATATTTTATCTTATTGTAGGTTTTGTAACTTAGTCGTAATATTCAGGTGCACCTTTTTAATGTTAAACTTTTGTTATAAGATTTCATCTCACTTGTTTTTTCCAAGGTGGTTCATCCTGTGGCTGTATCTTGCTTTAGATCCCTAAGTGATCCATTAAAGTTAGACTGCTCTAATAGGCGCCTTTGGTGTAGCTTTGAGTAATATTTGGGAGCATTTTGCCTGTAGAGAAAATGGAATCAGTGTTTACCCATTAGCATGTTCAATTTTCTGCTGAGCAGACGTTTGCATGGCCAAAATCCCAACTGACCATAGTTTAATGTGGGAAAATGTGGTTTGCTACTGTCTTTGTAAGAAAATCTTTGTTTCCTCCTCTTTCCAATAACTGGACGCTCCTGTAAACTTGTGCAAGAAATTTTGGCCTTGTTTTTCTTGCTGATTTTCATGGCAGGTTAAGGAATAGCCAAGTGCAATGCTTCAGAAGTGGTGAAGTGTGTAGGAGGAAAATTGGGGCATTTTGATCATGTATGTCAAACCTAGAATCAGAATTTGGTAGAAATATGGCATATCTGTTGATGGTGTTATTTGCACCTGCATGACAGACAGAAAGAAACTGAACATCATTCATGGCAACCTCTGCTTTTAGAGACAGTGTATGAAGGGTGGGTTCTCCCTTTACTCCCAGTCCAGAAGACTAATTATAGTGTGTGTGTGTGTGTGTGTGTGTGTGTGAGAGAGAGAGAGAGAGAGTGTGTGTGTGTGTGAGTGTGTGTAAAAATGTTTAAAATCAAGTTCTCTGTCGTACTGGAATTTAGATGTTGGTTAGTGAACTTTTGCTGCAGCAGGTTATACAGATGAGTAAGGCTTAGTGTTGTAGGGGTACAAGTGTGGAGTTAATTATTGTACGGTTCTGTGGAACAAGCCCAGTGTGTAGAAATGTACCAGTTTTTTTTACTTGGACCTATAAAATATAAAAATTATTTCCTGAAAAAACTGGAGATCTGATGAACGATTACCTCTCTATCAGCCATTTTAGAACCTCTTTTCCATTGCCCCAGGCCTCTTTACCATAGGTATCAACAATTCAAGTTATAGGTTTTGGGCTATTGCCTTTTAATTATCCAAGTTAATTGATTAAATAGGAGCATTGTAAGATCCTATACTTGCATCCCTCCAAATGCACCAAGAATATATCCATACTTGGTTCCAAGGCTGCTCCAAACTGCCTAAAGAAAAGCCTAGATTGTATGTGTCCTTAAATATGTTTTCAAACAAATCTGAATAACTTCTTATATTACTTTAAGAATGTGATGTGTCTTTTAAAGAAGAGACCAGTATGGGGCTGTTTTCTCCACAATGGTTTATATTGAATATTGGCAAGTATGAGGCAGTTGAGGGAACTTGATTTTAAGTAGATACAATGTTTAGTCCCAACTTCAGTATATAATACATTTTGGATTAAATGCTCATAAATATAGTGAGTTTTTTAGAGGTGAAAAGAGACATGGCACATAGGCAGGTAGGGAAGCACACTTTATCATTTTCTCCTATTTAGAAGCACTTTGCTAGAACTCAAGAAATTTAAGTCACCTCCTTCAGTCCGAAGGAGGAAAGATTAATGTGCTAGACAAGGTTGCTTGAAAGATTTAGGCAGCCTTCAAAAGAACAGTTTGTAATAAAAATAATTGAGATAAGACCTCTTTTGCTTTCTTCCTTGTAGTTTCAAAAGATCTCTCCCTCCCTCCCTCCCTCCCTCCCTCTCTCTCTCATTCCTTTTGATAACTTGAATTTACTGACTGCATATTATGCTACTTACATTTGCTGTTTTTATCATTTGGTTGTCCAGTTATTGTCAGACTTTGTTTAGACACTCTAGCAGGCTTCTTCATATTTTACATTTGGTAGAGATAGACTTATATTTTTTGGTCCACATTTATTATTTTAGTTCACAATAAATAAACATTTGTAATTTACATGTCTTTTAACTGTAGAGGGTCTCTTTATAGAGGTATTTGCTTAATGGGACAAAATTGCCGAGTAACATGATACGTGAATAATTGGTAAATGATTTTGTCATTAGTTTCCCAAATTGACTTGTGAAACACAGATAGTTCCTAAGCAGTTTAAGAATGTGAAAAGAAATGGGCTCAGTAGTGGAGATTCTGGTACACTTGAGACATGATAATTATTTTCCATCATTCACTCTATCAACAACTTGTAGCTTCTTTCTACCCAAAAAGTGGACAATGCAGTAGCAGTAGCAGGTATTATAATGCCTTACATGACTACCTGATAATTGGGCACAAAGGAAAGAAGGTGGAACAGGTTGATCAGGAATTGTGACTCAATCAGAAGTGATCTTTGGAGCTAAAAGGAATGGAAGTAAAAGAGTTGATTATACAGCTCTGGGATGTAGAACTTTTGGTTATTTTCTAGGAAATATATCCCAGAATATCTAGTCATGAGTTGAAATTTAGTCAGTGAATAGGTTTTCTGCTAAATATAAAATTATGCAATTATAGTTTAAATGGAAATAACTGGCATACTTTTACTTCCTTTCATTTGCAGATGATATTATGTAGACAGAAGAAAGATCCATACTCAAGATACTATAGTAAGAAAAGCTATTAGCCATTGCATGCTTTCTCTGACAGTTAACTGGATTTTGTACATTTTGTATATCAGTAGCATTCTTGATAGTGCAAAAGTATCCTAATTGGATTATGTCCTGAAAACATTCATTATAATTTTTTCAAGAAATTATCAACTTGCTCATAACACTCCTGTTGATTATTTTACCAAAATTCCAAGATCTTTCTCTCATGTTAGTACAACATATATTAAGAATCCTTGGTAGGAAAGAATTATCTGAGGGTCACAAGTTTTTAAAAATCTGATGGAAATATTTCTTCTCCCACTCTGCAGTTATGGGTGTGCCACCTCAGTCTCTAATGTACCTCACATTTGGTGCTACATTTAACAGAACTTAACAGGTTTATAAAAATATCTATTAATCTTTATAGACCACTAACGTACTTGTCTGATCAGATTTGGAAAAAAAATAAAAAGAAAAGCAGGAAATGGACCTTTCAGCACTTTTACTATTACAACCCTAGTCTTAATTTATCTGGTCTTCAAGTCTAAGGTACTGTTAAAGTTTCAGTCCACAAAAGATTTATTGCTTTTAGGCCAGATGATTTCTGTTGATAATAAATAACTCAGTTATATAATGTTCAGGAAACTTGTGGGCATACATGCCTGATATTTTACATTTCAGTAGAGTATTTTAAAGACCATTTAGGGCTTTAAGATTTGGGATCTAAATGTGGGAGGCTAAGTGAAGTTTCCTAAATGAAGAATAGTTGTAGAACATTGTGTGGAACTCGGTTTGAAAGTATATCACTAGGGAAATGGGTAGGGATTCTCTCTCCTTTTTATCTTCAGGGAATGAGCAGTATTTAGAATCTTTGGCTGAAATTCAAGCCTTTTTACCATGTAAATTTTAATATAAATTTACTGACATGCTTTTACATCAGAGGACTGAAAATGGATCTTAATGTTTAAGTTGTTGAATGGTATATTGGTATACCATTAAGTTGTTGAATGGTATATTTCTTAAATGAAGGGGGAATTTAAAAAACAAACTAGAGTAGCATACCAGCATTAGTGATCTTAAGGGATTTTAGTATGTTATAGAGAAAGTATTTCATTAAAAATCTAACCTTGAATTGCTAGTCTGTAATTAGGTGCATCCTACATTAGCAGGTGAAACTGCTTTAGTTGTTGGAAAGAGGGTCAGCGGCGGCTGTTGTGTGCCCTAGCATCAAAGAAACAACTTAACAGATGGCAACTTCTCTTGAGTCCCATATGGTGTTTATATCCATGGGATTTTTGCTTACAGCAGCTAACTGCTGCTTAAACTTGTATAAATATGTTTTGAGTGTTTGCTCATAACTCTTTCTAACCTCCACTCGTTCAATCGTCAAATGTTGGTATTTTATCAGTCCACAGTGTAAGTTTTAAACTAATGTGCTTAGGATTCCAGCTTGTACACACACTGTTTGAAAACCCTCAGGGACAGTTTACACACTACCCTCACTCAATTCAGGTACTTGTACACTATTCTTAAACCTAGCAGTGACTCGTGTTTTGTTTTGCTTTTTTTTTATGTGCTAATAGCACATCCTTGATGAATGTCAATTTAAACTCAGTTCAGGTATCCAGGTATAACTCAGCCAAACGGATTTTAAAGCTGCATATTACTCTCCAGCACGCAGTGCCTCAGACACGTAGTGGCATTCTGTATATTCAGTTATTACTACTGAGCAAGATCGCAGGGGGGTTCCTGATAATTATGTATTGTAAGAAATTTCTATATATATAATGTGTATTATGTTATATACATATATATTGTATATGTAATCTTAAACTTAAATATTTAAAAATGCCACTACCAAGCCAGCACAGCTAATGTCAAATACATTCCTACTTGCCTCTGTAAATAGAGCAGGGGCAGCTTCTCAGTCTAGCTGTGGTTTCTCCTTCACCCTAGGTACTTATAAACTTGAGCACTGGCCCTTGGATGTCTGACCTCTACATTCTAGTTATGCAATGTCTCTAGGAATTCTGTGCACTGGCCACTGTGATGGAAGCCAATGGGTCAGATAGGCTTGAGTTTATTAGTAACCCTTCTGCCAAAGTTGGTGTGTTATGGCAAGAGTGTAAACTTTTCAAATAATCAGCAGGAGCACATATATTGTGGAAACGTATAATCACTTCCAAATTGTAGCCCTTTTCAGGTGTTTCACCTCTTGTTGCCGTGCATTGATTATGAATGTATTGGCATTTCACACCTGTAGTAATGGGTCTGTTTGTGAACATTAGAATTGGTGTGAGTAACATATTAATTACAACTGCTTGTACTGGCATCAGTTTCACTGTAACTATACACTAACTATGCTTCTGCATTATTATTTGATGCTTTTACACCTTAGAAAGTTCTCTGTATGTAAAATATGGAAAAATGGCATTTTTACAGACCTCTAAAAGTACATTTTTACAGACCTCTAAAAAGTGTCATGGAAAAATAAAGCAGGAACCCCCTTTTTTAATCTATGGACCTCATTTCAATATACTGTTTACAGTTTGACGGAATTGTATAATTTAATATTTTTCTTGTACTGTAGCTTGTATTTATTTACAGATTTTTTTGTACTGTGTGATTTGAACTTTTTTTTTTGTTCCTTGCTATGATCAACATTTTATGTAGTAGAGCACTTATGATCACAAATTAAGGTTTTTGGTTTGATTGCACTACATTTAATTTTTAATGCAGTTCTGATTTTTTGACTGGACTTAATAAGCTGTGTCTTAATATATGTGATAAGTACTTATAAAGTTTTAATTCATGTGGTTCTCTCTCTCTCTCTCTGTCTCTCTCTCTCTTTTCATTGTATGTCAAAAATGCTGATTCTATTGTGCATGTATAAGGGTTAAACAGCCCTCTTGTATTTGGCCATGTCATTTTGGAAACACATTCCCAGCTGTAATATGTATGGTAGTTTTCACTGGATGCTAGACTTTTCAGAACCACTATTCTTCTAATAAATTTTGTTGTGAAAACTTGAATGTTTTAAAGCACTGCTTTCTAAAGTGTCTTTTTAAAATAACAATGGTTATGCTTTTTCATTATGTACTAGTCTAGTGGAATACTGAAGTAGATTGATGTGTTTCAATGAGCTGAAGCCACACATGTATTTGAGAAGCCAAACGGATGCCTACGAATGCAAAAATCTACTCTTGCAGCAGAAGTTTTTCATCAGTTTTAGAAACAGGAGGAAGGGGGTCTTACATGGATTGATTGAATACAATTCTTCCTACAGAGAAGAGAGAATTTGGATTATAAATAAGTAATATTTGATGAATGTCACCACAAGATTTGCCTATCATTTTCACGTACAGTATTCCTTCTAAATGTTCTACAGTACAGTAAAATGTTAGTATATCCTGCTGCACAGGATCTCTAGATGTGATAAATCTCAGACCTTATCATATGAGGTTATGTTCAGAAGAAATTCTCACTACATGAAAATAATGAATTAATTTATGCCTATCTCATTGTATCAGAAATACACATCTGAAATCAAATGGAGTCTTTGCTAATCATTGTGCTTAATATTAAAATTATATTTGCAAAGAATCTTGTATTTTTATGCAAGACAAGAATAAAGTATAATCCAGTACATTTAAAAATTAAAATCCCTGCTTTTCTTACAACTTTTTTAATTGTTCTATTCTTCACACAGAGTGATTCATTGTATTCACCCAATAATGTCATTTAATTTCTATAATCATAGCTGCCTCATCTGGGCAGCTTGCACAGTTCTCGTTACATATATATCATTTTTGGATTCTAACTTTATATCTGGTACAGAGTTTCTAACACAATGTTCAATTCTCATCAGTTAAAGTTTCCGTTAAATACCATAGGGCATAGCTTTCCAAACTGTGTCGCGACACTTTAGTGCAGGGCTTTCCAAAGTGCCGCCACTGGCGACACACCAGCGGCGGCGGCGCGTGCACGGCGGCGGCGTGGGGGGGGCGCATGTGCATGGCGGCGGCGCGGGGGGCGTGCGGCAGTGCGCGCGTGCATGGCGGCGTGTGTGTGCGGCGGCAGTGGCGGCAGCCTCCGCTAAAACGCAGAAGCCGCGCCGCTGCTGTGGCCGCCGTGCACGCGTGCGCCGCCGCTTCCGGGTGGTGTGGCAACACACCACGCTGTGTGGGGCGACACACTTTTGTGTCGCGACACACAGTTTGGAAAGCTCTGCTTTAGTGTGTCGTAACACAGAGTTTGGTGTGTCGCAACACAACCCGGAAGTGGGGGCGTGCACGGCGGGGGTGCGCGTGGCGGTGGCAGTGTGCATGGCGGCAGCGACGACGGCAGTGGCGTGCCATCAGCGCTTCCGCGTTTTAGCAGAGGCCACAGCCGTGCATGCCGCCGTGCGCCCCCCCGCGTGCCCCCTGCCCCCGCCGTTCACGCCCCCGCGCGCGCTCCTGCGCTGCTGCCGTTGGTGTGTTGCCAACGTCGGCAGTTTGGAAAGCACTGCCATAGGGTATAATAAATGGGTTTTAAATGGCAAAGTTCCTGTTTCTAACAATCTTTTTTTCCTTGTGAAAATTATGAGTGATAGAAATTACCTTGTAATTAAAACAAGGGTGTGTGTGTTCATGTGCATATGGAGCCAGGGACTGTATATTGTATTATTCCCATCCAAAATGCTATAGTGATAGGAAAACATAATCATTTTCGTGATTTTCTATCTTTTTAATGGTAAAAGTGTATGGTCAAGGACATTGGTGGAATGAGGAATAAACCTGGTTTTTTTTAAGTGTATCCCATAAAACAGATATGGTCTAAATTAGTCAATAAGCAGTTCCTGAAGAGGAATGGAGTGGGCCAAACCAAGCAGAAGGAGGCAGGGCCAGTGTGACCAACATGCTCAGAGATGGCTTCCAGTAGCGGGACTCTCTGGGCTGGACCCTGCACTTTAGGGCTGGTATTGCCAGGTGCCTTTGGCAGGGTTGTCTTGCTGTCCCTTAACCCTTCTAAGCATGTGCCATGTGGAGAGCTGTACATCATCTTCTGCACTCTATTTGGATGCAGCCAGTTTCTCATTGTGTGCCATTCTCTTGGATGCTGGATTGCTACTTTCCAAGTAATAGAATTGCTACTCTCCAAATGCCCTCCAACTGGTTCACAGGAAACAGGCCGAACCAGCTAGATCATAGCTTTCCAAACTCTGTGTCGCGACACTTTAGTGTGTTGCAACACACAGTTTGGTGTGTCACGAAGCGGCATGGCGGCGCGCACGGCACCAGAGTGTGAATGGCAGTGGCAGCAAAGACGGCAGCGGCGCGCCATCAGCGCTTCCGCGTTTTAGCGAGGCTGCCGCCGCTGCCATCCGCACTGCCGCCGTGCACGCGCGCGCACCCCCGCGCCGCCACCGCTGCCGCCGTTGGTGTGTCGCCAACGGCGGCACTTTGGAAAGCACTGAGCTAGATAATACTCCTGCCAGATAAGTAATTTAGTAGGATTTTTAGAGAATTAAACTACCACTTCCTCTAATATCCAGATCCAGAGCTTTGTTTTAGTGTCATCAGAACGCCACAGAACTTTGCAGCTTTAGGTAGATGCTTTTTAAAGGGTTTTTAGATCGGATGTGTAATGGAGTAGCGGAAAGAGTTAGGATATACATCACTGGTCTCTTCCATATCTGCATTTACTACATTTACTACAGTATCAATTCTCTTCATAGTTCCCATCCCTTACTGCAGGGCTTTCCAAAGTTTTCCCGCGGCGACACACCAACCGCCGTTGGTGTCTCGCCGCGGGAAAACCTGAAGTGCCGCCGTTGTGGCAGCGCGCAAAAACCCGGAAGCGCTGCTGCCGCTTTCGGTTTTTGCGCACTGCCGTTGGTGTGTCGCCGCGGGAAAACCCGGAAGTGCCGCCATTGCGGCAGCGCGCAAAACCCCGGAAGCGCTGCTGCCGCTGTCACTTTTTGTGCGCCGCCGCAGCTGCGGCACTTTCGGATTTTCCCGCGGCGACGTTGGTGTGCCGCCGCGGGAAAACCCGGAAGTGCTGATGACGCACCATCAGCGCTTCCGGGTTTTGACGTGACACATCTGGGCCCCGCAGGCGACACACTTTTGTGTCGCGACACACACTTTGGAAAGCTCTGCCTTACTGAATATAATAAGTAGCTTGTTCAGACTGTTTTCTGACTTTATTTCTATAAACAGATCACTGCTACAATATTTGATGGAGTTTCTTAAGTGATGAAGTAAAGAAAGTGGAACATAACTGTATTTTCTTAAACTTAAGTTCTTCTTTGGAAGTGAGCTCTAGTGAGCATGGCCATTGATCAAGAATGATGTGTCTGTTGGGTAGTTTTTAAGAAAAGCTAACATAGGGCTAGAACTATCCATTATGATGCCAGCACTAGTGAGAGAAGCAAATTTATGTATTACTTTTACAGTCCGTTTTCTTTTCTCCCACATACTTTAATGAGGTCATCTTGATTGTACACATTCTAGTCTTGATATAAAGATTTCATGGTTCATCTTCTATGCTCAGAAATGCCACAGTGAGCTATATAAAGCTTGTATGGTTTGTAAGCAGCCCAGGAGGTGAAACCATATTAACAGAAATCTTTGGAAATTATTTGGCTACTTTTAGGAACCAGAAAGGCCACAAAATCACATTAAGGAAGATACATACAAAGTTTAGTTTAAATTAGGGACTCTCTTTTTTAACAAAAAATGTTCCTACTTAGTATCTTATGGAAAAATAATTTACAACATTTCTGCTCAATCTCTTGCTTCTGGAACATTCTGGCTAATTAATCTTAAGTGAAGTTTTCAGACCTGTCTGTACATTATATTGTGATACTATATGAAGTATCTGTCTTTTACCAATCTCTACTGCAGAAGCATAAACTTTGGCAGCAAAAATATGCTGATGTCTTTGAGCAAATGTGTACCTCCATTAGAGAAAAGCCAGGATTTCCTAGATGCCTGTTCATAGACTGAAGATTAAAGGAGTAAACCTGTGCTGCAGCAGCAAAATGAAAACCTTAGTGAACCAGATGCAGTCCACCAATCCCTGGTATGGATTATTTGTCGAAATAATAATTAGGGTGTATTGGTTATGCTGCTTGTGCTCATACAGAATCAAAAGAGCACATAGGCAGCAAGGGCTAAATTAAAGGGTTGAAATCTTCATAACCCCCACCCGTTTCTATTATACTGATCAGTTTGTGTAAAGAGCAAACATGTTTTTGCCCAGGCAAAAATCTGTCGAGGTCTGTGGATCACCAAATATTATAGCCAGCCCCCTCCCCCAAATGGATTAGCGTTTTGGATTAGTTTCTTTCCCCAAAGGTTTTTATTTTATTTTCAATTTCAATTCCTTTCATCACAGCATTTCTCATGTTGTTCCAAGCGCTGTTAAAGCTCTTACTGTTTTTAATTCTGAACACTTTTTATTTAGAAACTCATTCCCACTGAATTTTAAAAGGATTTAATTTCCTGCTCCATATGAATTGATAAGTAAATTCTGAGTGGAAGTACTGGTGCTGTTAGAAGCATAACAGGAACAGTAGCCATTTTCTTTTATGATTTATTTTATATGCTATTGAATGCAAGATTAATGTTGACATTAACTAGCCTGTTAGCAGATGTAGTTTCCCTGAAAAGCATGTATGTACGCCTAAATAATGTAATTATTAGAAGTTCTTACACCTGCTGCTTTCTGCACAATAACTGGTACCTTTGAGTCTGTTCAGTGTATTGACAAACTCCAAGCTTGCCTGCCTGTTCAATATACTTTATCCCACTAATTAGAAATGCTGTGCAATTCAACAATAGTTGATGTATATTTCACTGACAGATCTCACTGTTCTTCATGATACATGCGAGGGGAACAAGGTAGGTAATAGAAGATTCAGGTGACATTATGTAGTTATTAAAAACAGAACTTCATTTTCCCTCCTCCCAGCTCTAATGTGCTACTTATAGAATCATTCCTTTTCATGCACTGCATTGCAGTATGGGATCTCTGCATATTTCTCTCAACATAATATGGGTGTTAAGTCAAGGCTTCTCCATTACCCTTCAGTTATACACTATCAGTTGAATAAGGAGCGTTGTGATGCCCTTCTGTGAGTTTTTATTTCAATTATACACTAAGACATTATTTTTGACAAAGGGTTAAGTGTAATGATTGCAAATAAATTAGCATTGAATTTAATTAGTAGTGCAACACTAATGAGATTGCTCCTCAAACCAATGCTTAAATGGTGCATTTCTTGCATGAAATAGTATTGTCCTACAGATGCCATACTATTGTTTTCTTTAAAAAAAAAGCTTAATTGGATCAGTTGCACTGTTAGCTGTTCGTAGTTAATAAAGGGATATTTTAAATGAATACATCAGTCTAGATTAAGAACAGTGCATATATCAGCCCTTCTCAATCTGGTATCCTCAAGATATGTTAAAGCTATAATTCTCAGAATTCTGGCTGTGAATTTTGAAAGTGTAACTCTACACATCCAGAGGGCATCATTTGGGCGATGCTCATGTATATACTGTTCCTGAATTGTTCAAAATTTGCTTAAAATGTTGTGATGTAGTATTCTTTTTATCTCCAAGGTATTGCTTTATGAGTTAAAGGAGAACATATTAATAGGTATCATAATAAAATTACAATAATCTAAGATATATGGATTATTCCTTTCATTTTTATTTTAAATATGAATAAAAATAAATTCATATCCTAAACAATCCTAAAGCAGGTCTAAAAATGCTCTGGTTTAGCCAACTTCCATAGAGCTACTTATTGTAGAATTAAAAAATAAATGCTACAGGCATGAAAAATATTTTATGTACCAATGGTTCCCTGCACAGAACACCTGTTTTTGTATAGTACATGCCCCTACAATGTTCCCCTGCCCTAGTCCAATACGTGCAGTTCTACTTTTACACCACTATACTGATGCTTTGTCAGCAACCATCATGGCAAATAAGAGTTTGTTTATCTGTTTGTTAGATTTATACCTGCCCTTTAGAGCTTAAGGCAGCATATGTAATACTTTCTCCTCCCATTTTACCCCAAAAGAGATTGTGAGAGTTTGTCAAACCAACTTGCCTGCCACTATTACAACATTTTTGACATGGATGGTATAATAAAAGATCCACTACTGCAGTAGGATATTTTTACAGTTGATTATAAATAAGGTAGGGAAAACATGGCTTGAATTCTTCCCAGCATCTTACTAGCAGTGACCATGGGAGGTGTCTGTATTTTTTATGTATTATAAAATAACATTGTGTGTGTGCACTTTCTCTCATGGATTTATTTATTTATGTAAAAGACTTATATGGATGCCCGTTTTATATGCCATAATCCTGGGCAGCTCACAAAACAACAATAAAAAACAGCAAAAACTGGAAAATCAATGTGTATACATATATATGTTGTCTATCTGTGCATGTGTGTTTGAGGGTCTGATCAGAGTAGATACATATGTGTTGCTTCTGTATGTTTATGTGTTTCTGCTCTCCCCTCATTTTTGTGGCTGTGTTTTTGGGTGCAAGTGTATCACAGAGCGGGTTGCATATGCTCTGCTCTGGGTGATGTGACTGAGAAGAAGTCGGAAGGGGGCATAGAATGGAACATTCCAAGGTGCTGCCCAACTCCCGTAGAGATGCATTGGAGGATTTTTTCTAGAGTTTATTTCTCTGCAGCTCCCAGCAAGATCTGTCCCCTTTTCAGACTTGGTTTTTCTTTTGCTGGTTTTTCCACACCCCTCCCCCCAATCAAATTTGGTCCTGTTCTATTACATTTTTGGAGAGTTATTCTGCAGATGGACAGTAAAACCGAGCTCTAAACCTTTTTACATAATCTCTTCCATCATACTGTTAGGTTAGAAAGAATAACAGGGAAAGATTCAATTCTTTCCAGTCTTTTTATTAGCAGCAGTCATAGAAGGTGTCTGTATTTTCTTCTGTCTTAACAAAATAACAGTTTGGTGTATGTTTCTGCTATCCTCTTGTATTGCATCTCTGTGTGTGAGTATTTGTGCACTGGAAAGCACAGGGTAAACTTTTTAGGCTGTGCTTTTGGTTGTATGACGTGGAAGGACAAGGTAAAGGGTCTTAGAATGGAGCAGTCAGTTGCATTCTGAGCCACTGCCTAAATGCATCTCCCAGTGGGTTGATTTGAGATTTTTTTGTGTGAGTGTTTGTATTGATAGACACAAGCTGGATCTGGTTCAATATTAATTTGATCTTTCTTTTGCTGTTTTCTACTATTCCACATTTGGTTCATTTAGCTTTCAGAGAGTCATCCTACTGACAGTCCCAAATCCTTTTACATAATTTCTTTCCAGGTTGGAAAGAATAAGAAGGAAACATTTTAAAGGCATTCATTTTAGATACAAGCATTCTTGAAAAGGAGTTCTTATAATATACAGTACATGTATTTGATTAATTAAGGTAGAATGTAGGCTTTGCTTCTAACCAGTTATTGTCTGCTTCTCATATTACAATATCTCCAGGGATATTTGTTTAAAAGTTGTGTCACTAGTAAGAAATAAAAATACTACATTTCCCTACTTTTGCATACAGTATGTAACAATGAGAAGTGGAAATTATTTCACTTACAGTATCCATTGACCTGGTACATCGAGTCAGAAAGGAATTTAATAAGGATGGAAAATATTAAAAAATAGCCATGACTTGCAGTTGTATATTTTTATTTGTTTTAGAAATGTATTAAGGCCACCCTGGGTGGCATATGGTAAAAATCATACAATGCAATTAAAACAGAAAAAAACCCCAATGCCAGAAGAAAAGCCACCTGAAAAGACCTGCCAGACCTGCCACACACACCCAAGAACTGGGGGAAGAGCTAGCTTTTCAGAACTCTCTTGAATACAGTCAGGTTAGGGGTCAGATGTATCTCAGGGGGGACAGTGTTCCAGAGGGCAGGTGCTGCGACAAAAACGTTTTCCTAGGTCCCTTCATGTGACATTGGTCGGGACCTGAAGCATGTCATCTCTGCCTGATCCTACAGGCCAGGTAGAAACCATGGAAGACACATGGTCCTTTAGATAATTAGAAATGAAGACAAACACAGTATATTTTAAATTGCTTAATTGTAATTGGAGCAAATCCTCAAAAAATAAAAATAAAAATCAAATGAAAGTAAAAGGAGAAACAAAACAAGAATAAGTGTGCATAGTGTCTTAGTGAGGATTAGAATCCTGAATGAAAAAAATAGAATTGGGTCTAGGATAGAAGGAATGTTGCAAATGTATAATAAGCCAATATAGTTTTGTACCAGCAATCATGATTATAATAAAACTGTTACTACTTAAAAGGAGGGTTGCTATGTGAACAGAAAAGAAACAGTAAGGATGTTTCTGGATTACAGAAGACAGAAACACGTAGACATGCATCTGAAAAAAAAACAACCCAATTTCTTCTTTATTTATTTATATTTATATTTCAAATTTCGTCACCGCCCATCTCGCACGAAGTGACTTATGATGGCAGATGCTATCTGAATATTTTCAGATGCTATGTAGCCATTTAGGCTATAATCTAGATAAGCACTTATCTTTTTATTAGCATTCCTTCAGCACCAAGGTCATAAAATGAGATGACCTTGCAGGTTATTGTTTTTCCAAGATAGAAGAAAAATATTTATGCTGATATAAAGGCCCATAAGGGTCATTACAATAGAACTTTATAAAATTAGTCTAACTATTCACACACTGTTTCCAAAGATTCATAAATATGATCAGTCATATGTACAGGGGGGGGAGGGTATACTAAAATGCATTAGGAGAAGCTTCTACTTTAAAGTGAATGAGCTACATAAGGATATAGTTTTGGGCAGGAAGATTGTTGAACTATTAAACAACTTTTTATGTACTTTTGCAACGTGCAAGGCTTATTCTCCATAGGCTTAAATTGTTATCTTAGAATACAGTTGAGGATTTTACAGTTTTATTTTGTTTCTTAAAGCCTTTTATGAAATTATCCATTTGTAGGCTCTTATTTCTCAGGGGCGTGGTGGCTCAGCGGGTAAGACGCCAGGCTTGTCGATCGGAAGATCGCAAGTTCGGAGGTTCGAATCCCTAGCCCTGCGTGTGGAGTGAGCTCTCGCACTCGCCTCAGCTCTTGCCAACCTAGCAATTCGAAAGCATGCAAATGCAAGTAGATGAATAGGTACCACTTCGGTGGGTAGGTAACAGCGTTCCACGCACGTCATGCGGCCACATGACCGTGGAAGCGTCTTCGGACAACGCTGGCTCTTCGGCTAACAAACGGAGATGAGCACCGGCCCCTAGAGTCGGACACGACTGCACAAATGTGCGGGGGGAACCTTTACCTTTACCTTAGGCTCTTATTTATGTTTTGTGTTATGTAGATGCTGTATGCTGCTGTATGATGGTTTTATGCATGGAGGCAGCTTGTAAGGCAGTGGTGTTTGTACTATCCTAATGGGAGAAAAAAGGAAAGCTCCCCAATGTCCTTGATAATCAGAAAAATTAGCTGGACCATTGTGCAAAGCCCTTGAAAAGGAAGCAGTACATGGGTTAATGTTTCATCATGATAAAACTCCCCTGGTTTTAAAGGGATGGACTGAATGGTAATGTTTTTCAATTAGCCACAAGAAGGCTTTTAGATGCGTCACAGCTGGTGATTAAAATGTTGCCTGGGAAAAGGGGGTAGAGCAGAACACTCCGGAATGAATGCTCACTCAGGTACATGTGTATTTAGGTTAGAGAGAAAGAATTCCCCATCTAACTTGGTTTAGATGCAGGCAGGGTATAAGAAGGCTGTTTTTTTAATGTATAACATCTCAAAAACCCAAACCTGAAGGTATGGTAAAATAATGATTAGCTGTGTTCATGAAAAGAAAGCCAGCTACTTCTTAAGCAAACTTCAGAACCTTTACAGTAAACAAGATATGTTTGATTCTCTTCCCTTCCAACCCTGGAGAACCATCCCTGTTTACATTAAGCACTTGATGGATGACTGACCCCTTTTTCTGTTCATGTGTTCCCTGCGTTTCCATAGCACACTTAAGAGATCCTCTTCAGTTCCACTATTTGGTTATCTACCTGTTTTAGGCAGATGAGGCATATTTCAAGCTGCAGCCAAGGAGTATACTTTTGATACATAAATCAGCCTTCTTGAAAAGTAAAACACAAATCACTTACAGAATTAACACATGCTGTTCTTGTACATTTCTGTATCTATGGACTGGGTTGAAAAAATTGCAAGTTCCCATCATATTCCATTTTAAAAAAAGCCTCCCAATTTCCTAAAAACTTTAGCAAGACATTTTTTTAAATAAAAGGCATTACTGGCATTATGAAAATACCTTTGTGGTTAACAATTATTCTGACCTCTACCCTCCCTCAGCCCAACCACATATAACTGCATAGCTACTGTGTAGTGGTTTATTTTTCTTTTTTCTTTTTTGGCAACAAAGTGATATAACTTTGAACAGACTGTGTTTTGGGAATATGGGAAGTTCTTTATTATTAATCACCAGGGGGCACTACTGATGTGTCGTGTATTTATTGACAAAGCTTCTGCAGCCAGCTTAGTACCTCATCCATCCTATGACAAGCTGATTTTGCCCCATTAGTTTGAAAGGGAGGAAGCTGTAACTCCAGCAGGGTGCTGGGGCTGCCGCTTCTGCTAATCAGTTAGACTTCTGAAAAGCGTAAGGCAGAAGGGAGAGAAATAACTCTGTGCTGGTATATAAAAATCTAGGGGTGGGAGATACAAGCTTATAGCTATATCTCATTTTTTTTACAGAGCTATAATTGTGATTCTTAGAATGATCTGAAAGCAACAGAAACACTTAGCCTTGAACTTTTGTTCTACTGCTGCTTCTTGTGCCTCCAAGGTACAAAACATACCAGTATACTTATAATCTGTGAAACTGATTTTCCAGTGAGTTAAACAGAGATGGAAAGGTTATATATGTTGAATAGTGAGAAACTTTGGTTGGAGTGGGTGATAAAATGGGCTTTTGTATGTGTGGATGTACAGCAGTTCTGCTATTCTGATAGGGAACATTTACTGTATCTCCTTTCCCTATCTGTAACTGGTGTAGATGCACACATTGTAGTTTTGTTAAGCAAGACAAAAAATAAGTGTGTACAAGGTGAAAAGGCTATATATTTGGTTTCCACCCTAAAACTTTTTCTCAGGGTTCAGATTATTTGCAGTGCTCTTTATTATCATGTGTGTGCATCTTTCAGATCAGAATGAAAAAGCTGGAGGTGTGGACGTAGAGATTTTTACTCCCATGCTAATTGAGAACAGAAAACCAATCAGTGGCAGCTTTGTGTTTCTAGACATGTTTCAACATCCAGCTATGTAGACAGCAACACAGTACAGCAAATTCTGAAAAGCACTAAAGCTCTATGACTGTTGCATGGCAACAGTTGTGTTTGTAGAAATCATAGCTCCTGCCCTTGATTTTCTATCATATAGTCAGTAACAAAATAGTGTGTGTGTGTGTGTGTGTGTGTGTGTGCGTGTGTGTGTATTTATTTATTTATTTATTTATTTATTTATTTATTTATTCTGCTTGTAAGCAACCAAATCAATACAGACTCATGGTGGTTTACAAAACAGTCAAGAAGAAACATCCATAAACAGTAAAACTTACACAGTAGCTATAAATAAATAAAAAACTAATTACTTATCAAAATTGCATGAATACAAAATTAATTATAATACTACTAATGAAATAAAATCATACAAAACCAAATACTAAAGGGTTTTTTTGTGGGGGGGTTGTGCCTTCAAGTCAGTGTTGGCTGCTGGCAACCGCCTGGACAAGTCCCTTGGCAAGATTTCGGAAGTGGTTTGCCATTGCCTGCTTCCTAGCGCTGAGAGTGAGTGGCTGGCCGAAGGTCACCCAGCTGGCTTTGTGTCTAAGGTGGGACTAGAACTCACGGTCTCCCAGTTTCTAGTCTGGTGCCTTAACCACTACAACAAACTGGCTCAAATACTAAAGTAAAATAACATAAATAAATTCACGATAAAGATGATAATAAGAAACTAGTCACTGAACACTTTTTGGAAGAGTTCCAGAACATTAGAAGGGATAGAGTGAAGTTTAATTCTAATTTAATTGTGGAGTCCTTGGTGCTCTCTGAGTCTTGTTGTTTTCTTGCAGACGTTTCATTGCCAGGCTAGGCAACATCTTCTGTGCGAAAAGGGAGTGGGACTTGCTCTTCGTTTATATACCATGGCTTGTCCTGCTTGTGTTGGTGGGGGTGTTCTCTCCTTGGTAGTTCCTTGATTGGGCTGTTGTTTGCTGCTTGGTTGATTGACTGAGTTAATAGTTCCTTGATTAGGGTATATTGTGCTGTTTGATTGTTCCTCTGGTGCTAATCCTGGTGTTAATCTTTGCATATCTGGGTGTTGATTGCTGGCCAGGAGGTGTTCTGGTCTTCTGGCTTTTCTATTGTCTCTTATGAATGGTATGTAAATGTTGTTTACCTCTATGTGTCTGTTGATGATGGCTGCTTTGTCTGAGTGCCAAGCTTCCAGGAATTCTCTAGCGTTTTTGGACTTGGCTTGGTTTAAGATGCTCACAGTTTCCCAGTTGAAAGTATAGTTAAGTCTGTCCATGTGTTGTGAGATTAAGGAGTTTTCATCGTGTCTTCTGACTGCTAGTTGGTGTTCATGGATGCGTTCTGCTAGTCTTCTGCCGGTCTGTCCTACATAGTGGCTGTTACAGTCCTTACACTGTATGTTGTAGATAACTCCTGTTTTTTCTTCTTGGGCTACTTGGTCTTTTGGGTTACTTATGATGTTCTGAAGGGTTTTGGTTGGTTTGTGTGCTACGGTGATGCCATAAATGGATTCCTTGACCCCTCTCTCAAACCACCTATCTTCTCTGTCTAAAATGTGAACATTAATGTCCTCAAATGAGTGTCCTTTTTCCTTTAGATGAAGATAAACTGCTGACTCTGGTCCTGTGGTGTTACTTCTCCTGTGTTGGGCCATCCTCCTGTACATAGGTTGTTTGGTTTCTCCAATGTAGAGTTCAGAGCACTCCTCACTGCACTGGATTGCATAAACTACATTGCTTTTCTTGTGTTTTGGAATTTTTACATTGGAGAAACCAAACAACCTATGTACAGGAGGATGGCCCAACACAGGAGAAGTAACACCACAGGACCAGAGTCAGCAGTTTATCTTCATCTAAAGGAAAAAGGACACTCATTTGAGGACATTAATGTTCACATTTTAGACAGAGAAGATAGGTGGTTTGAGAGATGGGTCAAGGAATCCATTTATGCCAACTTGGAAAATCCTTCCTTGAATAGAGGTGGGGGCCTCAGGCACAATCTTTTCCCTATCTTCCTCCCTGCTTTGTCTTCTGTGCCTAGGAAGATTAAGACCATTTCGCAAGCTCAACAGAAGCATGGTGATCTTAACGATCCTTCTTTAGATGATAAAGAGACTTAGAAATAACATCTCAAAAAAATAAAAATAAAAAAAAAATAACCATGACCTAGCCCCAGGTGTAAGGTCACACAGCAACATATTTAAGGATTCCCTTACTAACTTTGCTCAGACTGAAGAAGCTCCTTGGATAAGGAGCGAAACGTTTCCACTGAGAAAATAGAAATCCAGTTGACATGATTCAAGCTACAGACAATTCCACCTGGATGACTGAGAACCTTCATAGACATATAGAAATATAAAACTACACCATACACTTGGTTCTAACTAGTCATACTTTATTTTTAAGAATTCTACATAAGAGGTTGCAAAATGAGAAAACTATAAGTTGTGGGGAATGGTGCATGCTAATGAAAATTAACTCTCAAGATATGAGAATTAGTTTGGGGTAGTGGTTAAGGCTCCCAGCTAGAAACCAGGAGTCTGTGGGTTCTAGTCCTGCCTTAGGCATGAATGCCGGCTGGGTGACTTGGGGCCGGTCCCTCCCCCTCAGCCCAACCCACCTCACAGGGTTGTTGTGGGGAAAATAGGAGGAAGAAGGAGTATAAGGTATGTTTGCTGCCTTGAGTTACTTATAAAGTAATAAAGGCGGGATAAAAAATCTTTAAAAAAAAAGATATGTAGGCCCCAAGTTAAAATGATATGGAATTTTGTGCTGACTGTATTTTCTGGCCCACACAATGTTGTAAGGCTTCACAAGAATAGTTTCTTTGTATCTGTGTATACAGGCAAATATTCAAATTTTTTTCTAGACTCATCTACTTCATCAGGTTGTACTCCAGCAAGTTTTATTTACATCCTGGTTAATCTTATCTTAATTTTCATTAGTTATTCTATGTTTAAGAACACTAAATTATTTTAGAGCACCACAAGGTTCTAATTAGGCTGCCCTTTTTCTTTTTTCCTGCCTTCCCTTCTTTTAGCTTATTAAACATAACTATTACATTATTTATCTCATTAAATTTAATGTGTTAAATTTATTATTTATTATATGAGCCAGACAGGTTAGGTTAAATCACCAAATGGAAAACTTGGCAAATGTAGTTTCTATTAGAGGCAAACAAATCTAAGGCTTGTGGATCAAATTAGGTTTCTTTTATTAGAAGCCTGGGATTCACCACCAAAAATGATAGAATTAAAGAAATGTGTGTTAGCGTCGGAACTTAATGGAGTTCACAATGTTTCCACAAAAGAAAATCCAATCCTGTTTATTCAAACTTTCTTCATTTAAGCAGAACAAATCATTATGTTGCTGCTGTTAAACAACTGGGAATCATAAATTCTTAATTTATTGCAAAACACCCAGAGACTTAATAGCAGGGCTTTATATTCAAAGGCAAAAGGGTGTTTTAGGGCATGCGGGGATGCTGTTATAGCACCTGTCTGCAACTTTTTAAAGCAGCTGCATCTTTTCCTGAGACCATGCAACTGGGACCATGAGTTCCCCATGGGGGGAGATGGGTGGTCATACAAATCAAATAAATAAAAAAATAAACTACCCGTCTCAGACAAAAGCTACACGAACATCCCCATCTGCTCCGAAGCGCTCGTTTACCTTCAAGCCCAAGACACTACACAGCCCTACTTACTATTTTTGTTGTCCACTGTTTGACACGTTACCTCAGTCACTTCTACATTGTCCCGTTCTTCAGTTTATAAAGAATTGTTTGACAAAAATAATTTTACATTTCATTTGTCCTTTTGCTTTCTAGAACAGTATACTATACATAAGTTTGAATAAATTAGACTGAATAATTATGCTTACCTGAGTTTCCAAATACTATGCTGAATCAAACATTGCTTATGAATGTCAGCTGTTCGAGGTAGTCCATGTCAGGAAACAGACTCTATGTAGTTTCTCCAAGATAATCTCTGTGACTTTCTACAATGACAAGTGGAAAAAAGTTTTGTGGACTTGAACTGAATTATAAATATTAAAATATTAGTTTAAATACTTAGAAACTCATTGTTCAGTAGAGGGAGGCTACAACAAAAAAATACCATGTTCTGTTTCCAGGTAATCAAGGGATCTAGTTCTCTCAAATGGTAATCCTGTGTCTGAACTATGCCCCTTCTGAATGCACTGGAGGCCCAGAATGATTGACTCATCATACAAAGGCAACATAGGGCACTCATAAGTTAGGGAGAAAGAACTCCATAATATTTAATTATGTATAGGCAGATTATGTTTTTGTAATGTGGAACATTATATTACATTGTGCCCCCACTTGCAATCTGAAATGGTATAACCCAGAAACACGCTTACCACCTACTCTACTATTTGTAAGAATTAAACCTGAATAATCTGAATATGAAATGCTTTTTATTTGGGATCGGTAAGTACTCTCTTAGGAAATGAAATGTATCTTTAAGAAATAAATGAAAGGTGAAGTCTCACTTTTCATGCATCTTCCAAAGACCGAAAGCTATCTTATTATTCAGTAGTTGTAAGTACTGTAGATATGACTGCTGCCTTCTTTAGGCTGAAGTACTGGTTTTTTTCCAAGAAGTTGGCCACTGAATTTTATCAATTAAATCAAAGTGAAAAGCCTCACCACTTATTTTGGGAAAAGGAGCTTTGTCCAATATCCTGGCCAGAACATTTGTGCTATTCTGAAATAGTCAAATTGAAACATCCATGGTGGATTGAGCCATTCCCCCTCCCAACCAGAAACCTAGAAACATGCCTTCCTGCTACTATTTTTTTTAATTGGTAGGTTTTTAGTTGAAGTCTGATCTGGAGACTTTGAACATAAGAAGGAGTTTATATTTCCTTAAGGTTTTACCCTTTGATGCAGTTAAATCTTGCAGCATGTTTTGAAGAGATTTTAACCACATGTTTAGAATGATTTATTGTATTGTGTTGTATTGCCTATTTGTTGTTCAGAATCAACAGTAATGAAAATAGCCTACCTGGTTTTATGTACTTTGTAAATATTATCCAAGTCTGTTTTTAAATTATTAAGATTTTTTTAAAAGTTTTGCTCATTAGCTTTTTGTCACACCTTTCCTCCAGGAGTTCAAGGTACTATACATAACACTCCTTCCTCCAATTTTTACTCACAGAAATCACCCTGAAGTAGGCTGGGCTGAGAGAGAGGGTGATGAGAGATTGCTGGTCAAAAGCTTTCTAGTGAATGTCTGTGGGTAGATTTGATCCTGGATCTCCCCAGTCATAGTCCAAGCCTTTATACCACACTGGGTCTGGGTGTATAGCTTGTCACTGCAAACTAATTTGTTCAGGTTGTTTCTCCCACCACATTAGATTCCTTTCCTCTTAAGGATTATGTTGTAAACAGGGTCTTGTCCAGACACGTTTTCAGCAATAATAGTAACGCTTAAGCTATACATGAATGGACAGAGACCAGAAAAGAAATTCAGGTATAATTTCGTTAATACTGTATGGTTAATCCTGTACTGGATTTTGTGTTATCTACTTGCTCAGTTACAGTGGAAATTAAAGCTACTGTCTTTGCAAAGAATTCAACCTGTGGCAGAAAACAGAATTGTGACAATTTGCACTGTGAATTTTGTTCCTGAGTTTTATACTATACTGACTATTTCTCTCTCCCTTTCTTTAGTGAGGAGACAACAGAGACAGTAGCAATAGATTCTCTTGGCCAGCCGAAATCTCCATTGGAAAAAATTATGGTCAGACTGTGCACATACCACCAGAAACACTTCGTCCGTGTCCTGAATGACATCTGCACTGAAGTACAAACAGGCTATGAGGGCCAGCAGTTATCTGGACCTGAAAACATGGATGTGTCTACTTGTAGTTCAGGGTGCAGCCAGTATCATACTGAGAACCAGGAGCTTGGAACTTCTTGCTCTGAGTCAAAACTCCCTCTATTGCTGGACGCAGAGCAATCAGGGCCCCGTGGTTCTTTGCGAATGCTATGTCATGCCCTGAAACATGCCGTGGAACTGAAATCTACAGACAGAAGAGAAAACTGCAGCCCTGTTGTCAGAAGAGATTTCCCTGAGCTTCCAACTGTTAGAACAACTTCTGCAAGTCCCAGGGATAGTCCCACCCAAGGGTACCTCACTGCCTCCAATACCCATCACTCTGCTAAAAATCTGGAAGGCCAAACCTCTGCTACTGAGCAAGATATGGGGGTTAGGAAAGGTGAAGATGACAAAGATCAGGTGCAAAGTAGAGCTTTACTGGGGGGCTACGTTGCTGTGAAAGCATCAAATGTAAACAATGAGGAGAGTTTGGAGAATAGGATGGGCTCTCTGAAGAACCCTTTCAGAGCTTTCCCAGAGGAAACTCGAGAGCCAGCTTTCACCACTAGCTCTCCACGGAGAGCAGACAAAGAGAATGCCTTGCAGTGCAGCTCCAAAGCCTCTATGCACCAGGATACTGAAATAAATGACCAAGAAACAAGATCAAAGGTAGAGAATCACTACCTGGCTTCAGGGAAAAGCAAGGGAGGCTACCACATGCATCCTGGTGACAAGACTCATGTGGAGAATGCCAAAGACATTTGGCTGCCTATTAATTCCATGCCAGCAGTGCACCACAAAACCACCAATGGGCACTCCCGGGCCAAGAGTATTTCGGCCTCTACCAAAGGTACACGTAAAAGCAAGAGGTCTTCAGGACTAAGAATAAATGACTATGATAATCAATATGATGTTGTCTATATCAGCCAACCAATTACAGAATGCCACTATGAGAGCAAAAAGACAGTATCAGCAAGGAAGACCGCAAGGAAGAGCACTCGTGGATATTACTACAATGGTGAATGTTGTGAGCTTCCTACTATTCGCACCTTGGCCAAGACTCCCCATTTACAGGAGAATGGGAACATCCTGGCAACAAGCCCTGAGGTGCTAACAAGCCCTATCCAGGGCATTTCACTTCCAAGTGGTAGCTATTTGGCTACAGCTGAACCTGTAGGTAGCAATGGTGATCAAAGATCTTCCACAGTGGCCCCTACTCAAGAAAATTCCTTCAACGAAATAAGAGCTGAACAATGCTCTTATGAGAGCATCTCCTCTGAGGTCAGTGTCTTGAAGCAGAGAGAGGTTAGTCTTGTTGAAGCACCTACCATGCCCCTCTCTCTGCTTCCCTGCCCTGTTTTGCATTCAGATCAAGACAGCTTGTTTGTGTCTTCACTGCAGACCATGACTGTCTCTTCCCCTCAACAGAATGAAGGGGACTTGCAAGACAGTACTGACATGGTGGAGGCACATAGTGGCTCTGATTCTTGTAAATGTAATAGACCTAAGGAAAATAGTGACAGTATAGCAGATTCTGTTGTACATTCTGTCCCAGAAGCTGTTAATGATAACAGTTCTCTGTGCTTGGAAAATGTGACTATCCCAGAACCACCCATTTTGATAGAGCCAGAACCCCATGTTAGCATGGATCTGCTGATGCCTGAAATATCTATCAATAGCATGGACTTGTTGCCTCCACTGGATGAGCCTGCTTCTGTTGTAGATATATCACCATCTGTAGAACCCCCACCACTTTCCCCTATAGACTTGGCAGAGCCCCCAGCAGTACCACCTGCTCTTGATGTTCTGGAACCTTGTGTGGCCTTCCCTGCAGAGATTCCCTATATTCCCAAGAGTGTATCACCTGTGCAGCTTGTTGCCAGCCCACGGAGCATGTCTACTGTAATTCATCCTACCAGTGGGGTGCCTGAACTTCCTGCTCATGTTGACCTAGAACCTTCAGAGACTCTTTCTGTAGAATCTTTAGTGGTAGCAACTACCGAAATGGATGTGGAGCTTCCCCAGCTGCTTTCCAATTTAGAAGCAGCAGAGCTTCCCCTCAGTTTGGATTGTACTAATACACATGAAACCAGTATTAAAAATTCCCAGAATTTGAAAGAAGGACTCTCTGTGGAATGTGAGAATATGCTGCCCATTGTGGATACCAATGAAGATGAAAGAGAGAAAAATGTAAATGATACAGTAGACATCAGTGAGACCGCCAAGTCTGATGAGGAAATGGAAGCCGATAGTGAAACTCCAGTAGCGCTCAAAACATCAGAAATGGACAACAAGAAGGAGCCTTCTTCCAAAACAAACATAGACAAAAAACGAAGGCGGGAGAAAAAAGCCCAAGTTGTTTCTGATCGCTGTCTTCGAAGCCAGCAATCTCTGTTGCCTACAGAGGACAGTGCTGAACAACCCTGTTCTTCCAACTCTCTTCAGCTTCCTCAGCTACAGATAAAGCTTTCTAAAAGTCCTGGTGCTAAGCGTTTTAAGAGAGAGGTACATCTTGATGGGGCAGCGTCTGTGTGTTTTCCAAATGACAGATTCCATCACACACTGTTAAATGATAGTAGCAAACCTATTGAACAGCAGGTAGATGAGGGAAATGACATCACAATAAGGCAGACGTATAAGAAACTGTTGGCAAAGGAATCTGTAATAGACGGAAGCCAGAATGGAGAAGGTAACAAAGGTAAGCCAGCAACAGTGCTTGAAATTTGTTTAGAAGCCAATTCTGACAGGAGAAGTGTTCATGTTCCAGCAGAGATGTCTGATAAGACTGAAAAGCAGGTAGATTTAAAGCCAGAAGCTTTAGAGAATTCTGACAATACTATGAATATTACAGAAGTATTGTGCAACCAGCATGAAACAAGTAGCCCCACAAGTCCTGTTAGCAAATATGCACAGCCAGAGAAGACAGTGAAATGCAAGAAACCAGCCCTACAGTTCTATAACTTGAGGCACACCCCTGCCACAGCCCCTGTGGCCACTGCCACCAAAAATACATCGGAAAAAGCAATTGTACAAGTGAACTCTGACATCATGACTACAGCAACAGATTCGGATGTCACAGATGAACCAAATGCAAGAAACGAAAACTCCATTGGTTTTGGCAACATGAAAGTACTTTCTGACAACAAGCCCAGATTTGTGGAATGGTGTGCTGAGGAAGACAACCAAGAACTCATCACTAACTTTAATGCCCAGTATATGAAGGTCCAGAAAGGCTGGATTCAGCTGGAGAAGGAGGCTCAGCCAGCTCCAAAGGTCAAGAACAAATCTGACAAGTTGAAAGAGATTTGGAAAAGCAAGAAGAGGACTCGAAAGTTTAAAGGGTCCACTGAAGTCCAGAAACTCTCCCCTGTTCAAATGCTCTTCATGAAGAGTTTTGATATATCCAATATCTGTAAATGGTTTATGGAGACAACTGAAACCAAATCTCTGGTCATTGTGAAGAAGCTGAACACACGTCTCCCAGGAGACATTCCTCTCATGAAGCTTCCGCTCCAGAAGGGTTGTTCCTCTGGCATCTATCCCAGTTCTCTGCAAGCAGAGCGTCTGAAGAAGCACTTAAAGAAGTTTGCTGCTATGACCCCAGCAAAAAGTACTATAAAGACCCAAAAGCTGTGGGCCAGACTTCGAGAGAATGGTGAGGGGATTGAGTCAGAGCAGGTTGCCAGCCCAAAGCAAACATCTCCCTCTGAAGTCCTCTTGGCACATGGTACTGAACCCAAGAGCATCCAGCCTTCTCCTAGCATGCCAGTGCAGACCAGCTCACGGATCCTGAGGAAATACTCCAACTTGAGAGGCAAACTTCATGGATTCCATAGAGTGGTCAAACAGGAGAGACGTGATTGTGTGGCCAAGCACCTCTTAGCGGAAAGCAATTCAAGCAACAAGAGCATGTGCATTAAACCCTTGATGTCCCCCAAGTTGGCCCAGCAAGTCAAAGCCATCCAACTTCCTACTAAATCCACTCTGGTTGAAAAAGGAGGAAAGGGGAGAAAAGGGAAAGGAAGGTTACAGGAGGACTCCACCTCCAAAGGCAGCCTTCAGCAAAGCAAAAAGAAGACACCAAATGAGAGCATCAGGACACCGGCCCTGGGGCAGTTGAGTCCTTCAAGCAAGGAAAGGACCTCTCTCAAGAAAGTCAGTAAAGTGAAGCAAGTGGGAGCCCCAGCTACTAGAAAGCAGACAGCGGCAGGAAGAAATAATAAGCACACCTCTCAGAACGAGAAGGCAAAGAAACTGACTGACTCACGACCTGGGAAAAAGAAGACTGCCACCCCCGTGGGGAAGGCGAGTGCCAGTCAAAAGGCCAGCCTGCTTTCCAAGCAGCGAGGGCTTATGAAGCCTCTAAAGCAGAAAATGGTGCGAGATCCCCCCAGTCAGTCTCTTAAAAAGGCGAGCAGTGAGAAAGCTCTCACCAAGTCAGCGAAACGAATTCAGGAGAACAAAACTAGGAGCAAGAGGAAGCTGAGGGCAAAGAAAGATTCCTCTCCCAGCAAGCGCAGGCGGCTGGATGCAAAGTAGCCGCCTGTTGGTAGGAGGTGTGTCATCGAAACCCTTCCTCTTTCTTTCAGTAGTTCCACTGCTGAACAGGGAGGGAGGGAGGGAGGGAGGGGCGCTTGGGTCTTGCTAAAGGCCAACTCCCTCTTGCTTTTCTAAGGAGCCTTCGAATTGTGTTGCATCCAGAGAGGGGCACCATTTTTCTATATCACTGAGAAAGGAAAGTTGAAAGTTCCTGGAGTTGAACTGGAAGCATGGCAATTTCAGTTCAAAGTACAGTGCCTTATTTATCATTTTAGGAAACAAATAAATTAGTCTGCTTGATTTGAAGCTAGCAGTTTATGGTTAATGCACATGCACTTGTACTGTAATGGAAAGAGAACCACCTGTCATGCACATCCCATAGAGTCTGGTGGCATGTCTGCTAAGGTTCATACAGGAACGTTTTCTTCCTTTTGTGCATTGTAGCATATTGACACTGATTAATTTGAGCAGGGCATTAAAAAGCCAAAACCCAAAGCTTTTTCCTCCTCTAATCATGTTCTTTACTAGCAGGTCATAATGATGGATTTCATTATTAAATTATTAATAATTACCTATGTTATGTAACTTTGGGCTTTAGGGTTTGGCTATAAGCTAGCCTGGTTCTTGTGTCAAAAGGATCTTGTAGTGTTTTCAGTGATTGTCAGCCATGCTTGGCCTACCCAAGAAACTGGCCCTGTTGGATGAATGGAGAATGCTACCCCAAGTACAGATTGCTTGCCTCTTCTAACATTGCTCTATACCTTAAACACCTTAAAGTCTGTGTTTTAAAATGCAGCTTGAATTTCTGTCGGAGTAGTTTGCCCCCAAATTCCCAACTCCTTTTTTTGGGTGGGGGGGAGAATCCGTGTTTAAAATACTCCTGAATTCACAGGCATATTACGATACTGAAGTGAAGTGTATGGATCTCAGAGTAAAATAATCTGTAAAGAAAATATGTAGGAAGATGCTCATTGTCAGAGATCTTTCTGTGCTGAAGATTTCTTAATTTCTTTTAACTATGAAGTTGCTGCAGGTTTGTTTTCCATAGATTTCTTCAGGTGTCTGAAGGCTTTTTAAAAAGTAATAACATGATAATGCTGGTTGTGAATAAAGTAGCAGCTGGAACTTTCTGGTACTTTCACCAATATATTGTTTGCAGCTTAAGTTGAAGTAAATTCCTCTCTGCCTTCCCCCAAGAAGAGTGTAGGGTATAGCTCACCAAATATTCATTAACTTTATATGCAACTTGTCTGGCCTCACCTTGCAAGTTTAATCTGTGTATTATATAAAGGCCAAGGTGTCATCTCTCTTCAAAGAAGTTATTCCTATGAGAATACAGTATACTAAAAATGCAACCGTCACTTTTCCAATTCAGAAATCTGTTTTGGATCCAATAAAAGGGAAGCAATGTTTTCTCAAAGAAAACATCCTGTCTGTGCTACCCATTTGTGGGTAACAGTGTCTGCTTTCACTCTGAGGCTGGAGAAAAAAGGTAAGGACCAGGTTTTTATTTTATTCTTGTAGTTTTCTTCAAGCCACAACAAAGGCATAGTTATTTGCTTAGAAACTTGTGCAAACCTCCTCATGTTTGCCGTGTTTGGCTCCTGAGAGCTTCCTGTGAAGGCCTTCAGATAGTTTGACCTTTCAAAATAGCTTGCCATGGATACCAAATGAGATCAACCACCTGAAACATCTTTACACATTATTGTATTAACTGGCTTAAGCCAGTCAGTGAGGGGCTTGTTGAATTTAAGGAAAGGCAAACTCTTTGGGGAGAATGAAGGTTGAGGTGTGAGGGAATGGATTTTTTTTTTAAAGGGGAGAGGGTACATTAGCATTTGTATTCTTATACCAAAGCTCATTACTGCAGGCAGAAAATTGATAACGAGCTGTGTAAGGTTTCTCATTGATCAAGGGAATTGGAATTTGGCATCTGAAAATGCAAAGCCCTCTTGCTCATCCACTTACCCAAGTCTGTGACTTGAGAAGGTGCCCTAAAGCTACAAGACACATCAGGGTGGACTCATTTTTTATGAAACATTTTTAAATCATTTGATTTTTAACTTCATTTAAATCATGATGTATAAAATTAATTGTTGTAAGCATCAGGTTAGGCTTAATGTTCTCTGTAAAGATTCATATGAATTTGTCTGGTTGCTATTTTAATTGTAGATATCAAATGTGCTAGACATTCCATCAGGAGTATTAAAAAATATTTAAGGAAATGTGTGAGCACATGCACGTGTATGGTGGGGGCAAGGGGTTGCAAAAATCTTTTTTCCAACTTGACATGATTATATTCAGATATGCATAAAACGTCCTGCTCCCTCTGCCCAGGGCTGCTTCCTAACAAAATGCTGGGTAGTTGGGGCATCTTGTGGTACTTTAAGCTAAGTGATTCTGATTTAGATCTCTGCTAATAAAATCTTTCTACAACTCCTGCTGTCCCATTTCTTGTGTGGTCTAGAGTCTAAAATGTTCCTTGTGTAAGCATTATGTAATATACTTACTTCAGCTTCAAATCTGCCCTGTTTCGCTGTAATCTGCTGCACAGGCAAAGTTGCATAACTATGAAAAATCAGTCAGTTGCCAGGCCCAGAGTTGCTGGTGTTCCCAGTTTTGGTTCGGCTTCTGACTGACTTTTTTGGAGAAGGGCATGTGGCCCTACACTTGAGTACTCTTGGCTGCTAACTGGACATGCCTTTTCTATGTGTACAGTCAAAGGATGGGGAAAGAAGAGATTACCCAAACAGCTCAAAACAATTTAGATTTTTTCTTAATATATACAACGTGGTATAGAGAGCTAACAAGACTTGAAATAAAGGAAACCGAAGTATTATCTAGTTGGACGATAGACTGCATCAGTCCCAGTGGCACTCAGCTGACATATCTGGCAGAGATGCTGAGCCTCTAATGTTTAAATACTTTTTTTTAAAGAGGTCCTTGTAATGTCCTACAAAACACCTCTTCCTTGACACTCAAATCTCTTCACTAAAATGAACTTTGCAACTTGGCTTGTGCTATTGCTGGGTCAGGCTTTTCTCTTAGAATCCTACAGGACTTAATTATGTGCCTTGCATTCTACTGTCAACCTTAACCTTTCCCCCATCTAATAGATATTAGATGTGTAAGGTGCAGTTTTAGGCTCTGATTGCCATAGGAAAAGTCCCCCGAACCTGTCCTGTGGTTTGGCTGTTACCACCATTTGTATCTTATCCCTCTTACTCTAGTCTTTTTCTTTCTCTGCCTACAATTCTTCCATTTGGCATGCTTCCATTCTCTCTTAATAACCCTATTCTTAGCTAAACTCTTGATGCTTTGTGGTTTGGCATGCTACTATTTTCAGTAGTTTCTAGCAATGGCTGTATGGAACAGCTTCAACTCTTCTATATGAAGTGAGGAATTGCAGCTTCACACCTATGTGCATAACATCCAGAGTAACTTCTGCAACAACTGGAGCACTCACCTTTCTCTGTTTATGGCTTTTTTTTCATCCTGCCAAACATAGTCTCAACATGTATATGCTTTTACTTTGAAGAAATAATAATAATAATTTATTATTATTATTATTATTATTATTATTATTATTATTATCCCTATTATAGCTTCTTTCTCGGGAATATTACAGCTACATAAAATAACTATCAAGGCCTATCAGAAAAGATATTTTGTGATGAGACTCCCTCAAGCCAAACTTTGCTACTCATCTGTCCCCCAAAGAAAAAGATATTTCCCCTTCATGTCCTTGGTATCTTGCAGTTTGTACCTGACTTTTTCAAGAAAATGCCTCTTTTCACTGCAAGAATCAGAGGCTGAATTTACAAAGCACACCAAGCTATGGTGTGATGCATATTGTGTGAGCCCAGCAATTGTGGTTTGTAAACCACAGTTTAAGGCTGCAGTGACTTGTTCATCATCCTAAGTTTAGAATTGGCTATGGCTTAGCGTGATGTGTGTGAACAAGAGCTATTCCCAAACTTGGACTTTTTACATACCTAAAACGCTTCTGGCAGAATGTGTCCAAAGGGCTCTGCTCTTCAGTGTTAGGAATCCCAGCCAAGCAACAGAGCATTAAGTTGCATTAATGGGAAATATATTATCTAAAAGAGATTTCCTTCCTCTTAAAATATTGCTATGAATGTTACATTTTCTCTTGCCATTGTTTCATTTTCATGTTTTTAACCTATTCATACATGACAGTGCATGTAGCCCTAAACATTCTTGTTCCCCCCCAAATAGTTTCTTTTGCATTTGCCCAAGGGGCTGCAGAATGCTTATCTTAGGATAATCTCAGGAGTTCACATTTGCATTGGGAGTAAACTATCCCCTTCTTAAAAAGCTTGTTTTTTGAGCAGGCTCCCTAAATAATTGAAAATGGATGGAGTCTGAATGGTTTTTGTTACATGTATGTAATCATTTACATAAATGACTCTTTTTACATTGCTATCAAAGGTTTCTAAATGTGTGTGTGTGCACGTGCATTACATTCAAATGCAATGTGAATATATACCTATATGTATATGCGTGTGTAATACACACACATGCACATGATGCTGTGTTTGCACAGCATCTGGCTAACGATTGAAATGCTTTCCTAGGTGCTGCCTTTTCTCCCTAGGTAGTCACAAAAATGGAAGAATAATAATGTAAATAGAAATAGTTTTAAAATATTTATTTCCTGTATTTTGTGCTGACAAGTCTCAGGAGTGCTGTTGGTTTGCAATGTTATAGAGTGGTGGTGGTGTTTTTTTTTTAAATGCATATTTCATACTGCAAATAGCATTAGACAGAAGAACTGTCATCTGGTCTGGAATTTATGCTGCAGAATCAAAATCCTAGATCTTACTGAGATGGTAAGCCTGTGCATGGGCTGAAACATTTCAGACTCATCATTAAATATTCCTCTTTGTTAAACCCAAGATCTTTAATACAGAAATCTTGGTATTAGGCAAAACCATTATGGCCTACATTCTGCATTAGAACAGAGTGCTGTGTGTATGGTAGAGAGGATTCAATTATTAAAGTTCTTAAACCTTTAGGCTGAAGTGGGAGTAGCACAGACACAGGCTGACCATCTCCGTAAAAGCTACATCTAATGGATTCAAAGCATGATGTGGTTTTTCTTGCTTCTGTGGAAGTGACTTGAAAGTTCTCCGCTGTTGAGCACAGTTCTTTGAAGACTGCCTAGTCACGTGCACTTTTAGGCACAGCACTTGAAAGCAATAAGAATTCTAGTAATAATGTTTTCTGTGATAAAATAGCATATGGGCGGCCATATGTCCGTGTGTGCATGTCTCAGTGAAGCCTGCTTCTCTTCAGTGGTCTTGCCACCTAGAGAAAGAAACAGCTCATGTTTCAGTCTCACTGCATGTTTGGGCATCGTCACAGGGAATACCTGGCAAGCCAGAAGAAATGTATTCATTGGGGAGATGGACTCAGGGATAGCGAATAAGGGTAGACTTTACTGGAAGCTGTAGGGGGGAAATGGCGGTGGCACATATGGGGAATGTTAGGGTGCTCTCTGTCATTTGCAGCTGATTCTTGTCAATTCTTAATCTTGCCCCAATTGCTCAGCTGCCGTGTTGAGTCTAAAGTCCTGTTTTTCTGGGCTCTCTGTGAAGTTGTTTTTATTATATTTCTTTGGATCATACTTTTTTGTTCTCTAGTCCCTCTCTCTTGACACTCCTTAGGTCACACTATGCTGTCTAGGATAACATTCTCTTTTATTTGTTAGGGTTTTGTTTTAATTACTTAGATAGGATTGTGTGTTTTTTTCATGTGCTTTGGGCTATTGAAAATACTTACCCCATTCCTCTCTCCTTTCTAGAAATCTATTAGTTGCCTGTCTTGAGGCATAATCTTATATGTAGCTCCTTTCTACTAATTCTTGCATCCACTTTCTGTATCCAAAAATTTAACTCCTGCCCACCTCTGTTGTTGATGTCTTCAGTTCTCTCACAAAGTTGCTACAGGTGGTTCAGTATAGGGAGCAGGCTTGTAACCTTCTGCAGTCATTCTCTCTCTCTCCCCCCCACCCCAATAGCATGCCTGAAAGCTTGGGGAAAAGTTCAGTGAGCCCTCATCAATGTGTTGCACTCAACAAGCCAACAAATACATTTGGTAATCTTAAGTTCTCTGCATTAATTTATATTCATTTTATTATCCGTTCATTGTCTCTCACAAGGGTTTTTATTTGCTTTGTCCAAAACAGTCCTTTCTATCCCATCTCAGGAATCAAGTGTGGGGATTCCTCCTCCCCATGTTTGACCAGCCTGATATTTTCATCCAAACCCTACATGTGATAAGTAGTATTCTGGAAGGGTTCGATTGGTATATCCTGTTCTTCTCTTCAGGGCTCTGGGAAATGCTGTGATTTTAGGAGAAGAATGTGTCTGTGGTGAATTGTTGGTTAAAATGTGTCATTAGATAATGGTTATATACCTCATCTGAAGAACATTTTAAAATGTATATAAAAGTAAAGGTAATATTCAGTTGCTTTCCAGTAATACATAAACCTATAACAGCTAGGGCTATTTTACAATGGAAATTGTATCAATTGCTGTTGTGACAACTTTATACTTGTGTGTGTCTGTTATTTCCTTGACTAACCAATGGAAAGTGATAGTGCTTGTTACTGATCACAGGGCCCAGGCTGTGATTTAATCCTTTTATCTTCTTTCTGTGCTGCTTTCTTTCTTTTATGCATTGTGATGGACTCTATGTACTCCAAGAATCCTTATTTTATTGCAGCTTATTAAACTTTTTAAAATATCAGCGCTGGTGTGGTGTGATGAAGTTTAATGTAAAGATTTTCAAGCCATGGTCCACAATCCACTAGTGTTTCACAAGTTCTGTTCAGCTAATGGATGGAAAATCAAGCTCATCATCCATCTCAGTGACTGTTTTCTGAGATACCACTTGTAGTAGATACCACCAGATATTGAACTGCCGAAAGAGGGAAAACGCAAAAGAGCTTGGTAATATTTTCTTTGTAGCAGTACCCTCCAATTTAATCTATATGAGACTAGAGGTGCCCCTCTCTCACTTGGCTTCATTTCAGTGGCGGAGACCGTAGAGACAATTGCAGTCACAAAGAAATAGTTATCAAAATCCTGAGAAAGCGGAGCATAAGCAGAGCTGTTGGCTCTGCTGCTTGGGTATTCTGGGAGTTACAGTCAAAATATCTGGGGGACACCGTTTTGATGTCAATTTTTTTTCTCCTGCTTTTTTTTTTTTACTTATGTACTCCTTCCTGTTTGATCCACCACTTCAATAGGTTAATTCTGGGATTTGCAAGCAGACACTACTTTTCCCCCCTACCTTGGCACTGCTGCCTATGCGGGGTGTCTTAAATGCCCCTGCTCCTGTCTCAGTGCCAAACATTGGACAAAGGGTAAAGAGAGAATTGCTGCTACTCCTGAGTAAACCGCCTTCTCTCTCCCTCCAGAGTTATGGCAAGAACGGTCACAAAGCCAAGTGGTAATAGAACCACCAAGCCAGAAATGGGCTCTCTTGCAATTTTCATGCTGGTGTTTCACTTCAGTCAAAAATAAGAGCAGAATGTAGTAAAACACTCCAATCCTGAAAATCCAGGGTGCTAATTTATGCAAACAATTATGTCCAAATAATGCAAATAACTTTTCTATTGATTTCAAGCTTCAAAAAGGGCACGTTATTTTTCTTCCTTTTGTAAGAATAATGTAGGAAAAGTAGTACTTTCCCCAAATATAATTGTAACAGTTTGATTTTTCCATTTTCGCATATAATTTTTTCAAGCTTATGAGGCAGAAAACCAGGAAGAGTTTTGTCAGTTTAACGTAGAAGCATAAATGTTTGCTAAATTATACTAAAATACTTCTTTAAAAAAGCAAAGCTATTGCATGCCTAAATGCTAGAGACATTTGCATGGATGCACCGTATAGTCTAAGGAGCAAAAGCAGGCATGTATAAAAACCTGCTGCAAAGATTATTTGTGAACAGGGCTGCAAAGATACACGTGTGTATATAGTACCTTCAAGTTATTCTTGACTCCTGGCAACTGC
This sequence comes from Charina bottae, assembly GCA_023362775.1. Lineage (NCBI taxonomy): Eukaryota > Metazoa > Chordata > Lepidosauria > Squamata > Charinaidae > Charina > Charina bottae. The sequence goes on along the minus strand of JALMGJ010000005.1, from coordinate 42,066,281 downwards.
CCGGACAAGTCCACGCATATATTTTTTTTGGCAACATTTTTGGAAGTGGTTTGCCATTGTCTTCTTCCAAGGGCAGAGAGAGTAACCCAGGTGGCTTCCTAGCCTGGTATCTTAAACCACTACACCAAATTGGCATGCATAAATTTGATTTTATTGACTGGAATTTTCAATTTATTGTTTCCTGTTTTGGGGAGGAGGGAGGAAGAGAGAGACCCTTATTGAAATAAATATGTTGAATCCATCATATCTATTTCTCTGTTTCCTATCAAAAAGGAGTTTGGGGAGGGGGTCACAAAAAAGTACTCTTCCATCGTACAATGAAGAGGACACTCACCGTTTTGATCCTTTTCTTAGGAAACTGAACAACAGCATATTTTATCTGGGCAATCATTGTAGGAGTTGGAAGAAAGCACATATATATTTTGTTACAGGGAGGAGGAGACTAGCCTGGCGTCTCTGAATTAATATTATCTTCCCAGGAAAAAAAACATAAGATTACTTTTTCAAAATCTATAACAATAGTGCTGCTTTAAAGAAAGGCCAATCATAAGCTGCTTCACTGGATCCTTCATAAAACCACATCTTCAGGCTTGCTATACCCACTAATCTCCATTATGATAGTTTGCAAATGATAGAAGCATGTGCCAGAAGATCGATGCTCCACAACATCCTTACAGTATAGAAAAATATTGTACCACTTTAAGGTTATATATTTAAGCACTGCTTAAATATATAAATATATGTCATCTAAGTATTCTGTATAAAGGGGTATTTTAGCTTACAAAGCAAGAGACAGCTCACATGATCATCCAGGTGTGGCACTGACCAGACTGCTGGACACCAAAAGTATTATTTTCAATAGTGCTGATACAAAGTTCAGTACAGTTTTCAAATGCAGAGGTTCGTGAGACACCATTGTATCAGCAGCAGCAGCAGCAGCAGCAGCAGCAAAACTGAGTTTAAAAAGCCACCGCTAAATCTGAGTTGAGGAATTGTGCAGCATAAAAAGATTGCTTTGACAGTTTTACAAGTGCCAAACAACGTAAGCATTGTTAGAGAAGACGACAAAAAAACTGACGTTATTTCTATTAATTTCAAATAAATCCATTCCAGACTTTGACTCACATTCCCCACTATTATGACCAAAAGATGTGTTAGCTGAAAATTATGAGAGTTGAAGCCCACATTTCCAACTGTATACTGTCTATGGGGTGGGGGGTGAGTTGGCCACAGTCAGCTAAATTTAAGCATTGCCACGTGTCACCTAATGTCATTTACTTTATTCCAGCATATGTCTTATGTATTGAATTGGCAGACACAGTGTGAAAATTCAGACAGACTGATATTTTGTAGATTCTAATTGTTACCATTAGAAATAGGAAGTTGTAAGTCAAAAGCCCCAATTAGTTTATTTCGTGTCATTGTTACTTAAAAACCCTAAATTAAAAGTTCAAAAGTTGCACTTTCTCAGAGGGAAGAAAAATACATTTAACATTCTGCAGGGTTTCTGAAATGAAAATGAAAAGTAGTGATTGTAATGCCTCTGTAAATCATGTTGTATTCAAATCTGATTTGGCCTCACTTGGTTATCACAGTTCAGCAAATCTCAAAGGAGTCATGGCAGAATAAACCTGTTCTATTCCACTTACCCAGGGAGGGAGGGCACCTTCTCACACACAGACAGAACTCATATGTACCTTGAAAAAAAAGGAGCTTCTACAAGGACTCACTGAGCAATCACTCCTAGTTTCCTGCATATCTCCACAGGAAGTAGAAGATGGCTTTATTACTGCTATTCCTTTATTATTGCTAGTTTAATGGACACCATGCATACACTTACAGTAATCTATTTCACCCTTGGGAGTATCTTACTGAAACTGCTGTGCAATAAAATCTGATGTTTTAGAAACGGTTACCTTGAGATAACGTGTCACATGCTCTCAGGCTAGTGCCAAGGAGCTACCTTTCCAGCCGACCCTCTTGTAAAAAAACATGAGCCATAAGTTTCAAACAACAGGCACCTGGCTGAGGTTGTCTTGGAAACAAGAACACTGGTAGAACTAAGGCCTCAAAGCTTACATCAGAGACTGTGATCTCTCAGTAACTGCATTCTTGCAGGGCTAATGCATGATAATGCCTACCAAGAGCCAATTTAATATTTGAATAAGCCCTCAAGGTGACTTAGACAGTGTAACATCAATGTGCTATAAAGGTGATTGGATAATTTGTGAAGGACAGGCTATCGGAACGGTTAGTGTCGAGTCGTCTCAATGTTACCTCAAGGGCATAGGGAGCATGCCTTCCAATACCAGTTGCAGGGGAACAATGGCGGGAAAGGTGCATGCAGTATCTCCATTTCCCACTTCCAAGCATCCAGTGACATCTGGGTGGCCCCTGTGAGAAACAAAATGCTGCACGAAACGGGGCCTTGTCTCAATCCAGCAGGGTTATTTTTTATCTCCGCTATCTGATGAGGTCTCAAAAGCTGCGAAAGTGTAAATATTATTTCCTATCAGCAGGACCCCTGGATGGAGGGACCAGCGTGCATCCAAGTGGTGGATAGTGGGACAGCCTGCAGACACACAGGTTACCTGCAATATAAGCGGGATATAATCTGATTTAAAAAAGGAGTCACTGGCCATGAGTGGCAGGGTCAGGAGGATGTGGCGAACTGGGGGTGAACACAGTTGTGCAAAATGCCGCAGAAATGGAAAAATGGCACTGCGACAGGGCGCATAAGGGCCACCTTAAAAGCCCAACCCCATCTCCCTTATGACCTGGCAACCACAGGCGAGGTTGCAGCAGCCCTATGGGCTCTGGCACCCTGAGAAAAGAGGCAACGGCAAGCCACTTCTCCAGATACGCCAAGAATACGAATGTAAAGAAGTTCAGCCAGGAAGAAGGTCATTTTGCCAACCAATGTGCCGAGAAACAGGACAGCTCGGAGCAGTTTTGGCCTTGGAGTCCCCCGGAGTTCGCTACAACTTGACCAAAAATAGCAATCACAACATAATAAGGACTGACAGCCCTGACGTCTTATAGATTTCCTTGCTCCCCCCAACTAGAAGCAAAATAAATTATGCAAATAAACTGCAATTGTATTGCTTGATTATTGTGCATGTGTGTGCGCATGAGAGAGAGAGAGACTTTCAACTTTTGTAAAATTTGGGTCTACAGTAACAGAAAATCTGGTTTGTTTTTGTAAGTTACCTGTACGTGTCAGCTAACTGTAAGAAGTGCAAACAGAATTCGTTTACTCACAGGAAACCTTGAGCAATTTGTTCCCACAGTTAAAGTCCCCCACAAAAGCCCTCTGTCAAGCAGGGATTTGGAGACAGAAAGAGAAGACGCTCTCAGCTTATTTTATTTTAAAAGCCTTGCTCCACCTCGTTTCCACTGAGGGTAGCACAGTCCCAATCTCATTCCTCTCTCGTTTACAGAAGGACAAGGGTTCTATTTTATGGCAAGGCCTGCTGCATCCTACTGCATGGCTGAAAAGTAACAATACAATAAGCTGAATGCAAGAGATACATGCTATTCATTTGTCCTCTTCCCTCCATGAATAATGATGGGTGTGAACAAGGTTATTCTAGAGGTGGTAGCCATTGGATTGTAGAACTGGCATCTTCCATCAATCCAAACTTACTTGTTAGAATACTCAAGTGGCATGTAGCAGAACATGATTTTATGGTATAGAAGACTGTGATAAGAGTAAGGAAACTATTGTGGCAATTGCAGAATTTGCAGCAAGGAATTGGATCTAGTCCTCTTCCTTCATGCCAGCAGACCTGCAGTTTGTAGCCCAGGACTTTCTCAAGCCTTCACGTAATCAAATCTTAGTCTTATTTAGAAATTAAATCCCATGGAGTTTAGTAGGCTTTACTTCTAAATAAGTTGGCATTGAATTGCAACAGTACAGCAATATTAATGCCAGTGGCTCAGCCAATCTGGTTTTTTATTATTAATGAAGGCAGCTGTCAACCGATGACCACAATGCAATTGCATGCCTAAGCTGGTTTTATTCCTCAGCCTCATAACCATTAAGCTGTAGGCAGCAACAATTATTTCCTCTTTTTCTGAAGTATTTTTTTCCCTAGTATTGTAATAATGTCCCCTTTTCTCCTGGTCTCTGCACTGTTTGCAGTTTAGCCCCATAAACAGAAGATGAAGTTACCATGAGCAGGAAGATAGAATGAGAATAAGAGAAGCTACTCAGCAAGAGAAAAAGTAGAATTGCCCAACAGAAGAAAGAAGGCAGGGTGCAGGTAGGAGATTCCAGTTAAGGTACAAAAGATACGAACTGACTGGTTCCTGAGGCCAGGCATGACCCATGGGCATGGTTCTTAGGACATTACACTGGGCAGCACGAACAATTGTGGAGATCTTCAGTAAGAATCCATGTTTTGCCCAATCAGTGGCCCCAGGTAGAATCTGTGCTGGATATAAATACATCTGTTCAGCTGGATTTGCCAGCAGAAAACAACAAACAAACAGCTTTCATCTACACCTTTGTCTCTTCTGTCCTGAATAGCCACCGTCACCATGATAAACGAACTGCTCAGATTCCAAACTGAGTCTCCTTTCTCACCCCTCTGCAAAGCAGCTCGAGAGGCAAGAGGAGATCACAGGAAGGTTCCCCTGCTAGGGCAGGCCTCGCCCCCAGGTCTCTGGCTATGGCCTGTCCCTCACCAGAGACTACATGCAATGGGAACAGCCACATTTGCTAGGTTTTTCCACTTCCTCCACAAAGGATGAGCCATCGCTGCACTCAAAGGTATATTTCCTGCGTTTGAGACGCAGTCCTCCACAGCAGCCGAGTCCTGGGCATGATCCCTGGCACTCCATCCAGGAGACTGGGCGTGTTGTCTGGCAAATGGTGTAACCTCGCTGGACTTGATGGAAATCTCGCACAGCCTCTCCTCGACACTCTGATTCTGGGGAAAACAGAAAGGCCAGGTAAGGGATGACTTAAATTAGCAAGGTCAACATGTTATAGGCATTACTGTTATTGTCGTAATCTTCATCATCATCGTGAAATCGGGGGATTCTAGTGAAGGGCAGCTAAAATAATGTTCCAGTATCTATAAGCATACTATGCTGGAGGAATTTGTTTTTGCTGAGTTTTCAGATAGTTTAGAGCAGAGCTTTCCAAACTGTGTGTCGCGACACAAAAGTGTGTCACCACACACAGCGTGGTGTGTCGCCACACCACCCGGAAGCGGCGGGGCGTGCGTGCACGGCGGCAGCAGCAGTGGCGCGGGATCAGTGCTTCCGCGTTTTAGCGGAGGCTGCCGCCGCCATGCACGCACGCACCGCCACACGTTTCTGTGCCGCCGCCGTGCGCGCACGCACTGCCGCCGCACTGCCGCCGCCGCTGGTGTGTCGCCAGCCGCGGCACTTTGGAAAGCCCTGGTTTAGAGACAGGCTGAGAGGGGCACTGATTTCTTCTCAAAAATGCTGATAGGTGAAAATGCCCCTGCTTTCTCCAATGGAAAGAGAAGATATTACTTATTTACTTATTTACTTATTATTTACTTATTTACTTATTATTTACTTATTTACTTATTATTTACTTATTTACTTATTTACTTATTTACTTATTTAAAAAAGGTAAAGGTACCCCCCGCACATTTGTGCAGTCGTGTCCGACTCTAGGGGCCGGTGCTCATCTCCGTTTGTTAGCCAAAGAGCCAGCGTTGTCCGAAGACGCTTCCACGGTCATGTGGCCGCATGACGCACGCGGAACGCTGTTACCTACCCACCGAAGTGGTACCTATTCATCTACTTGCATTTGCATGCTTTCGAATTGCTAGGTTGGCAAGAGCTGGAGCTAGTGCAGGAGCTCACTCTGCACGCAGGGCTAGGGATTCGAACCTCCGAACTTGCAATCTTCCGATCAACAAGCCTGGCGTCTTACCCGCTGAGCCACCACGCCCCTCATTTACTTATTTACTTATTTACTTATTTACTTATTTACTTATTTACTTATTTACTTATTTACTTATTTACTTATTTACTTATTTACTTATTTACTTATTTACTTATTTACTTATTTACTTATTTACTTATTTTTATCCCGCCTTTATTATCTTATAAATAACTCAAGGCGGCGAACATACCAAATACTCCTTCCTCCTCCTATTTTCCCCACAACAACAACCCTGTGAGGTGAGTTGGGCTGAGAGAGAGAGACTGGCCCAAGGTCACCCAGCCGGCTTTCATGATAGTTGGCATGAAGAATCATTCTAGACTTTAAACATTGGGAAATGTGGCTCTATTGCTCATGCTCCTTTATTATTCAAGTCACTTCTACCCACCATAGTTGGAAGAAGAGGTATCTTTGTTCTAGGTGTTTGCTGCTTGCAGGGACCATCTATGCTGCAGCCAACGCACCAAGAAGCTTTCCTGTACTATCTGAGAAGGAGTATTTCAGCTGCTAGAATACCCACTTCCAGGAGGAAGTTGATTCCTGAGTAAGATGTCTACCACTCACAGAGGGCTGGGTTAATATGACCTGCCAGCAAAAATATAAGCCTAACTTTTTGCACAGAAGGGGAGTTCCCTTAGCATCATTAGTAATGGTCAACATACGTGGGAAGGGAAATGTTTCTGACCTTGGTCACAGAGATCTCCATCGAATCCTGGGTTGCATTCACAGTAGGCCTCTCCTGCATCTGAGATCTGGCACTGACCATGAACACATTCCAAACTCTTGCATGGGTTGTGTAGTTCCACTTCCTGGTTGCACAAGGCCCCTTTATAACCATCTTGGCACTGGCAACTATAGGAGAGTGCATCAAGAGGCATACAGATTCCATGTTCACACCTGAAGATAAAGTAAGACATATAGCTACTGTAACTATAGGTAGATACATGTGATTGCAGTTAAGCCAGTGCCTCTTTTCAACTGTCCCTACTATCTTGAATCAGAGACAACTAGTAACTTAGGGATCTCTGTATGCCATAGATATCTCACCAGTGAAAACACTCCCTCTCAATACAATTATGTCTTTTGCTCACAGCACTGCAGCGAGATACCTGATTTGCATGGAAAGTTTCAAGCCAGGGTAGGCAATGGACACGAGTATGCCCTCAGACACTTCACTTAGTGCCCACCACTTTCCCTGACCCACCTGATTTTCTTTAAAAATTCTTCTAATAAAAGCAAAATGAAATTAGAAGCTAGAATGCTGCAAGATAACGGACCTACTCTAGCATTATTTACTCGCAGCAATGCCTTTCAATAAGATTCTATGAACATTCTGTGGAAGAACCATTCCAAGCATGGAAGAGCTGGTTTTGGATAGTCCATGCCCAAACTAAAACATATGTGTCTCAGATTTTTTGGTCCACAGTTAGACGAAATAGGGATGGGTTTTTTGGGGACATGGATTGAGATGCAGTTGTCATGGGAAAAAGTGTTTGGGGTGGGAGTTGCTAAGAGCAGGAAAAATCCAACGCTGAATAGTTTCCTTGGCTTTTTCCTGTGCCTATAATCCTAATGGTAATGGAGAAGCAGCAAAAGATGAAAAGGCTATTCGATGGCTGTTGTGGGTCTTCCGGGCTGCGTGGCCGTGTTCTGGAAGTTGTGGTTCCTAACGTTTCGCCAGCATCTGTGGCCAGCATCTTCAGAGGGCAGGAGCACAGACAGAAGCGAAATCTCTGTGCCCAGGTAGAGTCACTCTACCTGGGCACAGAGGTTTCGCTTCTGTCTGTGCTCCTGCCCTCTGAAGATGCTGGCCACAGATGCTGGAACAGCCTGGAAGACCCACAACAGCCATCGAACTCCGGCCGTGAAAGCCTTCGACAATACAAAAAGGCTATTCCCTCAAACGGCCATTATAATGTTGGGAGGGCCCCACATGTTGCCCACACATCCTACAAAGGGTTCACCCCTCCTCTCTTTTGCCATGCAGGCATTGGCAACGGTGGCTGAGGGTGGGAAGATTCTGGGAAGATCAGCAAACAGGTGGGTCAATGAGTTATAGCACACTAAGAGCTGCTGAGATCATCTCAGTATGGAACAGGCTCACAGATCATGCAGAGGAGCAGGGGAGCAAGGGGCAACACTTATCAGCCTTACCATAGTTGGATCCCCCTGGGTTTTCTTTCAGCTAAAACAACCAAAATGTTTCAGGTTTTGTTGGCAGAACTGGAATGCAATAGCTGAAACAAGCACACTTTCTTTTCACACACATCACAGCCAGGTACTAATGGTCCCACTGGGAAGACAGAGCATATCCAGAATTCATTTGCCTCCTGGGCATTTTGTGACTGGCCGCATCTGTCATAGCGGCTGTTTTATGAACAGGCAAGGCTCGCATGGCAGATGTCTTGTGAGTGTTCTCAAAGTTCCACATATTCTGGGCCCCCAAAAAGATTGTCTTCCCCAGGTCTAGGAGAAAAGAAGCATGTTAACACTTGTACTTACTTGTGTCCCTGGCAAGGGTTAGTAATGGGCTGGTCACAATGGGGCCCAGCCCAGCCTGAATCACAGTAACAAATGGGTCCATGAGCAGTATTGGGTTGGCAAATGCCATGCACGCAGTAGAGCTTGCGGCAAGGTTCACAGCCAGGCACAACTCCCGGTTTCATCTGAGTCTTAGTAAAGTCTTGCAATTCATTGTTGATGTATAGGTTGCGGATACATCCATGGAAGCTGGAACCATTCAAGATTTGCCAAACGCGGAAGGCAGCAGAATTCACATCCACCGGCATGCCTGGTGGGAGAGAGCCATAGGAGCAAGGTCAGGCAGGAAGAGGAAAGAAGATCAGAGTGCTGGTGATTAAGAGTATGACTGATGGAAGGAAGTGAACTTTGAAAGCCTCAGCCCCCACTTTCCTCAAAATGACGCCCTCTAAATATGCTGGGACTGCAATTCAGTCAACAATCATAAACTATCTGGGCTTCCAGTGGGAATGGCGGACTTAGTGGCTGTGCCCGCGGGTTTAGCAGGCGGCGCTGACAACGCGGTAACTTTTTTTGGGCTCAGGAAGGTTTTCCTGAAGCCCAGAAATGCTCTCCAGATCAAGGAGAACACCTGGAATCATCCCATCTGTCCTCTGGATGGCGGCTTGCAGCCAGAAGTTCACAAACAGCGTTTTGCATTTGACTGGTAAGAGCCGGCTGGGAGGCGGGGACTTCATCACTTTCCAAGCCGCGCCGTAGCCTTAAAGGGACACTAAGACCAGCCACCCCATTTCTAAATTACCAATTTCTATTTTTTTTTAAGTATATGTATCCCAAGAGAGGCTTTCTACGCGAGGAGAAACTGGTTCTCTTGGTGCTTAACGTTATTTTGGGGATTACTTTTTTTTTAAAAAAAGTTTTGGATTTTGTTTTCCTTCCAAAGGAAATTCCAAAGATTGAGAGTAAACAATTGTCTTCCTGTTATTATTTCTGTATTAAATTTGAAGAGATTAGCATTTTCCTACACGTTGAATTGGCTGATTTGAACTTTCAGCTTTCTGTTTTCACTTTCCCTTGAGAACCGTCTGCTATCTCACTCTCACTTTATGTAAACACACTTTGGAACTCTTCCATATCTTCAAAGTATAATTAAAATACTATATTTCTATATTCTATATTCTATATTTTGTATTTTAATTATACTTTGAAAATTAATAAAGTTCTTATTAAAAAAAAGGAACTCTTCCATATCTTTGACTTTCACTGGTTAAGCTCCTAGGGGGCGCCATAATCTACTGCATGAGACATGGAGGATTTCAAACAGATTCTTTCTGACTTTCACCAGGATTTTAAACAGATTTCTTCTGACTTCTATCAAGCTTTTATGCAAGATATCCAGGACATTGTGGAAAATATGAGATCTAAAATGTGCCATCAGGTTGGGGATGTGGTGGATGAGATTAAGGGATTTAAGAGCGATAAAAAGGTCTTTTTTAAGAGTGAGATTGGGATTTTTATCGAGATGCTGGATGAAGATTGGATAATGGAGTTGGAGAAATCTAAGGGAGAGAGTGATCTGCAAGCCATAAGTAAAATTGATCTCCTGGTGGAATGCCATGAAAAGAACCTGGAATCTTTGAGGGGGGCAGTTGGGCTGTTTGATTCTTTCAAGTGGAAAGCTCTGTGCATATTGTGGGGATATGTAACTGCTTTGGTTTATTTTGAAGTGGGATAAGGGTTGTAGAATGTTCATCTGGTTTGCTTTAAGGATTTGATAGATGCTATTTGCCTTTAAAGATTTGGATGTACTGTTTTGAATTGGCTTTGTTTTTGGGAGTTTATTAAGATTAAAATTATTAAAACTGTTGTAGTTTTTTGTTTTGTTTTTTTGTAGTTTTTATTCTTCTCTTGAAACCTAATTAAAATTTACTATAAAAAACAATCATAAACTATCTGGAGTATGGCAAGTTGGAAAAGGCTGGCCTAGTATATTGTGGGGAAATGTTAAAACCAGAGATGTCAATTTAGGGAATATCGAGCCTAGACAATTACACTATTTCCTTCCATCTGCCAGTGCGCCTCTTTCTTTTCTTCTATTTCATCCTTGACTCTCCACATATTGGCCTCTGTTCCTCCTCCTCCTCCTCCTAATTGATAAATGGTCCAATTACTAGAATTACTAGAACCTCCTACTCTATATGGTAGCCTCCTGGTAAAAGTGTGGGAGTGTTGGAAAGAACTGGTTCTCTCTCCGGTTTCAGCAGGTCATTGCTTCCCTCTTCCCCAACAGAGATTGCAGTCCTACCCCCCACATAGAGTGGAGCCTCAGAATTCAATGTGTGGGCCTTGCCAAAGCTATCCATGGTCATGGGATCTCCTCCATCGATGGATAGGTTTACCATCCGCTCAAATGTCACCAGTTCCACTGTATGGAACTGTCCATCATTGATGGTCTCTGCACTAGGAGAAAAGAGAGAGATGGGATGAGAAAGGATCCCGACATCTAACATCAACGGTCAATCTTGCCCATTCAACATTCGTTCAGCACTGTTTGTCAGTCTTGCCCTCTGCTCTCTTTAGAGATCACTCTCTGCTTTCTACATTAACTCTCAACACAAGTTGCTGGACTCTAATCTAAACCTTAGCATCTCTCCCTCACCCCCCAAAGGTCAGTGTGCAGATTGCAGGGCCAAGCAGACAAATTTGCTCAAATTCTACAGAACTGTCCTTTGGTTGAATGGGAAATCAAGGGTAGAGGGCTACCTGTAAAGAGCCGAGCTAGGGTAAGTGCCTGGATCATAGCTGACACGCACATGACCTTGATACAGCTCCACTGCCATGTGGTCAGTATCCCCATTATACAAGAGAATCCCATTGTCTTCGGCTGTGGAGACCTACAGAGAAAAATAACAGGTAGGAAAACCAACTCTATACAGGAAAGTAGACAACACTTCTTCTTGGAGGGTTGGGATGGAAATTTAAATCTTTTTTACCTGCAGAGTAATATTGGCACTGGGCCAATTCTGCAAGTCTGTGAATTGTAGGTATGTGTCCCTATCCACAAAATTGACACTCAGTAGCTTCTCACATTTGAGCCCTCCAAAGCCAGGAAGGCACTGGCATAAGGCACGATTGCCTAACTCCACACAGTTGGCACCATTCTGGCACTCTACCCTCTCACAGGGACTCGACTGAAAGGAGCCATGAGGCGGGATCTCACAGAGCTGACCACTAGAATGAAGCAAGCATACAATTAGGCATGCATTTATTGCCAGAACCACCTATTGCAACTCACACATTTTTAGAAGCAACATGTGTTCTCTATCATTCCAATGTTCTAAATTGATTTCTCATCTCTGGCATCTCAGCAAACCACCACTGGCATCACCTAGGTGTATAAATGCTATTAATATTTTCTCCTAATGCATTCCATGGGGACACTCAGAATGAAAGGGGTTATTTAAATGTTTGTTTTGTTGACATACAAGTAATCATGCACTTTGCATCCCAGGAACTCAGATTTGTTTATTCAACTTGCTGTCTACTATTTCCCAAGTAAACAAAAATATGGTCCAACCATAGTGGAAGGATAATGCTGTGACATCTATTTCTATACACTGCTACTTTGAGCAACTTGGATAAGGCTCAAAACACACACCTACACAGGTGGCATTGTGATCAACCCGCTGCAGAAAGCACATGAAATACGAGATGCTGCAGGGTCTCCATCTTGCAATTGTAGCAAAGCCACCCTGGAAACAGCTCGTTACGAATTGTCACTACTTCATATTTTTTGCAAAAACTGCTCTTTTCGTTACAACTCTTCCTCCTACCTACATTTCAGGCAGGAGGGGAAAGGGTCAATTCTCCAATAAAGGGCAGGCCTTGATCTTGAGTTTTGCAGAACACTTGGTATGTGTGCAGAAATTATGTGAATTCCTGGCAGTGTCTCCATCTAACATCCTTACCTGAAACCGCCGGTACAAAGACAGGAATAACCATTTGGTTCATCGAAGCACTTGGCATTGTTCTGGCATTGGTGGTCTAGGCAGTCATCATAGTCCACACTGCAATTGTCTCCCACGTAGCCGGGCATACAGTCACACCTGAAGGCAGGAGCAGGAACGAGATCCAGTCACTGAGATGGACTGGCTAGCGCTCCAAAGAGCAGCAAGGCACACCAACCTGGAAAAGGCTGGGGCCATGGGTATGACTGGGTTTTTCCTAACTCCACTATACACTTTTATCTGGTACACGTTCACGTCCTCCACCTGATTTTAAATCTTTTTCCCCAAAGCTCCACTCTCTCCCTCACTCACTTGGGTCCATCAAGGGAGATTCTACAGATGGCCTTGTGCTGGCAGGGGCTGAGCTCTGGGGAACAGACATCCACTGGCTGCTCACAATATGTCCCTGTGGGAAGAAGACAGAGGAGAGGCAAAAGCACGCCGGAGAGTGTCTCTCCTTGAATCTGCCCCAAAGACACGGGAGGTCAGCAGGAAGGAGGGAAGCCCATCTTCACCTCAAGCATTTCTGTCTGCATGATAGAATCACTGAACAGAAACACATGTTGCCGAAATGTTCAGATTTGGACCAATTAGATGGAAACATCCACTCATTCAAAAGTTGAAATATCCCTAATCTCTTTTTATGCTGGTCAAGGCAAGCACTTTTTCCTCACTATTTTGTACCAGGATAGCTATGCACAATAAGTAAATTCTGTGACATTAAAATAAACAGATGAATTCTATTATTATGAACAGAACATCCAACTTCTTGTGGTCATGCAGAAGGACAATTTGCTACACATTACATAAGTCTTTTGACTATTAGACCAGAAAGCCTATTCACTCCTTTCCCTTCCAAGGGCCAAATTTAGCCAGATACTGGCCAACAGAAGATATCTTCAATGTCTATAGCAATTCTGAAGAAGCAACTTTCATTAGTGACACAATAGAAGACACAATCATGATGGGGAGAGTGGAGCAGCTTATCTTTCCACTAGTTGTTTTTTGCACTTTGAAAAAAAGTTAAATGTTAAGAAGAAACATTTAACATAAAAAGATAAATTTAACATCACCAAGCATAATCCACACAATTTATAAAGTATCTCTGCAACAAGGGGATGGATAATAAAATCATATTAGTAGTCTGCTGTGGTGCACCTGGCCTCCCCACTCCCAGCACCATGTAGGGTCCCTTTAGACCCGATGGCTGACAGTTTTGCTCACTGCAGATACAAAAGCGGACGCTCTGCACTCCCCCACCGTAAGCAGCAGTTTACGATTGATGTCATACCTGTATAGAAGGGCAGGCACAAGCACGTGTAGTTGGTGGACCCATTGACACATGTGGCGCCATTCTTGCAACTGTCGTTGCAATTAATGGTCTTCAGATTACACCGTGGACCTTCAAATCCATCTACACAAGAACATCTATTAACAAGGAAAACAAGAACTATTTGATAGATTGAAAGTTTGGAAGCCATTCTCCTTGAGGCGTTTCTGGAATTTATATCCTGATCTAAGTTGTAAGGAAGATGAAAAGTAGGGACGGTTTTGGGTTTTTTTGGTTCAACATCTCCTTAACTGTCAGTGTTCCATCTTGTATCCTCTTGCATACCAAGCATTTTTGTCTCCAATTGCAGGAGCTAGTTGGACCACTCTGGAAGTCCCTGAACTGAGAAGGAGCAAAAGTTGCTTTGGTAAAAGTTCTGAGATGGATGGAGTGGAGGGTTAGCGAGGCCTTCAGTGTTAGCACCAAAAAGAAAAAGAGGGGCCTTTGGGAAGGGCCAAAGGAGGGCACAGATGTGAGAATCCTTTTGTGTACCGAGTTTTGATCTGTATTTTTATTTCTCAATTAACTTCCTTAAAACTATTCTGATGAAGGGGAAGTTGAAGAGTATTATTTTAACTATTTTTTAAGTTTTCAAAACAACCTCTATAGCTGTGTTTGATGACTACATGTGGTACGTACAATCTTCATGAGGGAGTATTATTTCAACTCCATGTATAATATGGAGGTTCATACATACACTAATTTATATATGACACACCTGCAAACAGATGCACACATGTGAAGTAGAGAAGAACATTGAGGTTGTAGATGAATGAGTGTATGCTGTGAGTTGCCTATGGTGGCATTTGCATTTCTATTGCCTGAACCTTATTTAGCTGGAGGAAGAAGCAAAGGCAGAAAAAATGGGTGACCTTGCCTAACAAACGGTCTGAATTGCTCCCTGTGCTGTCAGCCCTGATGCCTTTGATCAGAACATTCATATTCCTCCTTGCTACCTTTCTACAAAGGGGTAATGCAGGGTAGCATGTGTAGGGAGGGAAGCATCTCTGTCTGCCTCCAAAGGACATTATGTGCTGGCTTTAAAGATGCTATGTTGATATGGTGATATGATAAAAAGCCATTTAGCAGTCTGGCAAATTGGATACACAGATAAGGCTGGGCCCCATTTTTTCTCTACTGCCTGCAGTTTATTTTAAGCAACTAATTATGGTCTGTTTCCCAGAAAGCCACCCACACATGTATTCTGAGGACTGGAGTGGCAAGATGCACATGGTGGTCCAGAGTATCAAAAGGCTGAAATACTTGCTAATCCATTGGGATGCATGTATTTCAGTGGCTTTGCCTCCCAAATCCCAAGCCATATTTACAGAAATAAGCTGCCTGCAAAATCAGACCATGTACCAAAAACATCTCCTGTCCCCTAGGTAATGGAGTGCAAGTATACATGATTAACACTGAATAATTAAAAAAGGCAAAGATTCCCCCCGCACATTTGTGCAGTCGTGTCCGAATCTAGGGGCCGGTGCTCATCTGTTTGTTAGCCGAAGAGCCAGCGTTGTCCGAAGACGCTTCCACGGTCACGTGGCCAGCATGACGCGCGCAGAACGCTGTTACCTACCCACCGAAGTGGTACCTATTTATCTACTTGCATTTGCATGCTTTTGAATTGCTAGGTTGGCAAGAGCTGGGGCGAGTGCGGGAGCTCACTCCGTCACGCAGGGCTAGGGATTCGAACCTCCGAACTTGTGATCTTCCGATCGACAAGCCTGGCGTCTTACCCGCTGAGCCACCATGTCCCCAATATTTTTCAGTGGCTGATTCTGACTTAAAGGAAGAAAATGGAGCTGGATTTATTTTAGCCTGACATCTGGCAATTTTGTAGTAGGTTACTGCCCTGGGTTCTTGGCAGACAATGCACTGCAGCTAACCAAGATCTCTTTCCATCTTAGGTCAGAGACCCTTCTTGAACTGCCACTCACTTAAAGCTGGCTCCATCTCCTTCTTGAGGCAGACAGGTCCCACCATTCTCACAGGGGCTGCTGGAACAACCATCAACAGAGAGTTCACAGTTTTTGCCCTGAAATAAGGAAAGAAGAGGAAACAGTCACGCTGTTTGGAAACAAAGTTCTGGCCGAGACAAGTTTTGAAAACCAATTACTTGCTCACCAGCCATAAAAGTACCATGAAAGAAGAATAACATGTTATATTTAAATTATCCTGAACTGTTAAATTGTTTTTGCTAACTGAAGTAGCTCCCCCCACTTTTTGTTTGCTCAGTTTCAAAGGAACAATTTGGCTGTGTTCACATAACATGTTTAATTTCACTACTGAACTGACCCATTTTCTGGGTTTGTACAATACTGAAGCATAAAGTAATCCGGCGCGTTGCACAATGTTCTAAGCCACAAAAAGGCAAACCAAGATCAGAATTTTGTATGATTGCAGCGGTTATGTCTTTCATTAACCTGGTTAAGTGTGTTGTGGGAACACAGCCTGTATACAGTATTTCCATGCATATGTAAGCCATCCAGAGCCCCCCAGGCTAGCCTTACAGACACCTTTTTGAATCCATGCAGTTCCCACTTTTTGAGTCTGCCAGCTACCTGGGGCTTGACAAGATACAGCATTAAACAGGGAGCAAACCCTCTCCCTTTTTTCTTGGTGACTCACCCCTCCTGCCCTTGTGTTCTTCATTTCACTTCTCACCTTATAACTGCTGGAACAGGCACAGTGGTAGGAGCCCAGAGGACCTTGCTGACAACTGCCCCTGTTTTGGCAGGGACTGGAGAGACAGGGGTTACACTTGGCCTGAATGATCGGTGGGGGAGGCCCTGCACAGATGTGGAAATAGACATTGCATGAATAGGACTGAGGAAATATAGCGGAAACAACTGAAGACGACTTCCTTGCATCTGACTATAAAGGCCGTGTCCTTCTTGATCAGAATCTCTTCCCAGGCATTTCCCTTTGAAGGCAACCTGTTTACTGATAGTAGAAATCATGGGTCTCTGACAAATTTATGATGTGGTGCATATACTGTGTGTGAATAAATGGATAAATGCTGAAAAGAGCACCCATTCATCTGTTCCTGGGAATAATGCCGAATTGCCAGGCCAGACTGGAGTCCTGGTGTTCAAAACAGTCTTAACTTTCTGCAAAAGCAAGCAGGGTTTTTCCCCCCTCTTTCCTTTCACAGGAAGTGAAAGAACTTTTCAAAGAATTCTGCAGTCAACTGATCATTTACAAAGAGACAATGAAGAGGAAGGATAGGACAGAGAAGATCTCCACTTACTACAAAAACACATGGAAATATTGTGGTTTTAAGATAAATCATCAGAAATTAAGGTGAGTCTCCTTCCCCTGACATTCAAATTCCAAACAGAACTTGGAATCCAAGTTGCAGAAGGTCAGTCTGCCTTCATTTTGCCATGTTCTTTTAGGAGTTGGAGTGAAACTGACACAGAGTGATCTTTCAGTACAATATTCATAGCTTTCCAAACTGTGTGTCGCGACAAAACCCGGAAGTGCTGATGGCGCATTGCTGCCACCCCTGTGGCGGCACGCCCATCGATGGCGGTGGCATGTGTGGCGACGGCAGCAGCGGCAACGGCAGTGGTGCGCCATCAGCACTTCCGGGTTTTAGCGCAAAACATGAGGCCGCCGCCGCTGCCTCCGCCATGCACACCACCGTGCCACCGCCATGCATGCTGCCGCAGCACGCACCCCCACAACGCCAACGCCGCCGCCATTGGTGTGTCGCCAACGGCGGGAGTTTGGAAAGCACTGACAATATTAATAATGTCTGATCTTGTTAATTGTTACTCCTTTCTCAATGGTAGCCACTGTTTCTCAGTAGAAGAACATAACTTTACATGCAAAATGTCCCAAGTTCAATTCTAAGCATTCCCATTTTTTAAAGGATCCAGGAACAAGCGATGTGAAAGACTTTTGCCTAAAACCCAGAGAGTTACTGCGAATCAGAATCCTTGGCTAGATGGATAAATACAGTTACAGTTTCATTTACTTTTTAGTGGTTTGATATGCAAGCCCTACATTGAGTTGTCCCTTTTCCATATCAGAGGATTGGATTGACAGACATGGAGGAAAGGGCTCTGACTCAAGGCCTGTTATCATGCTAATTAGGCATTCTGGAAACTATAATCTCATTCTATCTGCAAGGCACCAGGCTGACATAGCTAATGCTAGGCCTGTGCCCATCCTTCAAGCCTTTCATCAGAATGCGTCTTTCGTCATCTTCAGTACCATGGACCATATAGGATATTAGGGGTACTTTTATTGGCTTCACTGACTAGAATCAACTTCCCTCATTCCATCCTCCTCACATCTCTACACATATTAACAAATCTCATGACTCCCTCTTCTTTCATATGCCCGATATTATCTTCAACAGCTTCAGATTTGTAACATTTATGCCAGCTCCTGACATGGGTTTTAGCACAGATGCCCTAGTCACGGGCAACTCAGCTGGGCAGAACAAACAACAGTGCTCATAGCCAAGGTATCTTTAGTTATACTACCTTTTGAAAACATTCAGGGAGCCCTTTTGTTTTCCTCGTTGCTTCTGTAGCTTACCTTGGCATTCAAACTTCTTGGCTGGAGTGGTGAGCAGAAGCTTGCCTTCCATATCTGCAGGACCAGCACAACGGGCAATGCCGGGCTCTTTGTAGCCAGTTTTGACCCAGCCTGAGAGCCAGCGCATGTGGCAATCGCAATGCAGGGGGTTGGCACCGATTGCTCTGTAGGGCAGGAAGAACCATAAAGCCTATATAATTATTCAAAGTGCAAGATCCCTTCCTTTCATCTGGTCACTCTATGGAAATGCCTCTAGAGCAGGGGTCGGCAAACTTTTTTATGCCAGGAGCCATTTTGACATTTATAATATTCATAACATCACTCGAGAGCCAGGGGGCGGGGTTTATGAGCGGGATCCAATCATGTGGAAGGGGGCGGGGTTTATGAGCGGGATCCAATCACGTGAAAGGGGGCGGGGTTTGCAGGCGGGATCTAATCGCGTGGAAGGGGCGGGGTTTGGAGGCAGGAGCCAATGGCGTGCACTGGGGGGCTGCCACGCCTGCCGCCATGCCTGGTTTACTCAATCAGCCCGGCTGGCTGAATTTGCTCAACGCCCAGAACAGGGGCTCGGACTCCGGAGGGCTCAGTAAGAGCCACGCTGCCGGGGGGCTCCCGGAGGGAGGGGGCGCAGCCAGCATGAAATCCCTGGCGTTTCTCTTCCACAGGGCTAAAATGTATTCGCCCCCTCAAAAAACCCACTTGCCTTGAGCAAAGGTTTATCATCCCCCCCCTCTCCTTTCAACAGCAAAAAAGGGGTGTGTGCAGCAGTATTTTGGAGCAGGCACTGAGGACAAGGACAATAACAAAACCGACCCATTGCGTGAAGGGGTGGGAGAGCAGGCAGGCAGCCTCTGTGCAAAAAGAGGAGAAGAGACTCAAAGGAGGGGATTCTACAGCCAAGGAACGCGTGGGTACACAAACACGCCCAAGAGCTCCAAGCAGCGCGGCGTGATGCACTGATAATTCAACAGTGCCCAGCTGCCCCTTCGCTCAATCTCCCCCCTGCAAAAAGAAAGAAGGGAAAGGAAAAGCATCTGAGAACGCTCGGCTGCCTCTCCTCCCCCACCCCTTTGCTGGTGGGGGAGGAGAGGCAGCCGAGCATTCTCAGATGCTTTTCCTTCTTTCTTTTTGCAGGGGGGAGATTGAGCGAAGGGGCAGCTGGGCGCCTAAAAGGAAACGAAAATGCTCTTTTCCCTCTCTCAAAAATCTGCCTCCCCATCCTGCGGGAAGCAGTTTAACTGGGCGGGACGAGGGGGAGGGGCCGCCTGGGCTGGGTCAGGGCCAAAGGGACGCCGCGCAAGCCTTCAGCTCAGGGGCAGGAAGGTTGCCGCTCTCCAAACCCCTGGCCTCCTTCCTCTCCAGTCCCCGCCAGGATGGTGAGAGCTGCAGCCCAGCCTCTTTGAAGGCACCCGGTTGCCCGGCCCTGCCGCCCTTAGCGGAGACCTCAGGTCATCGAGCTGCCTTTACTGGGAATTCCACCCGGCTGAAAAACCGCGGCAATTTCCTCTGGCGGGAGAAGAGGGCTTGGAAAAGCGGCCGCGACTGGTTTTCTTGGGGGAAAAGGCAACCGAGAGAGCCGGAGCTGCTGCCGGAGCTCCGATTCTTGGAGCTCCATGGGACATCTCCCTGTGGAACTGTATGCCCCCCCGACACAGACACACCCGGCGCCGAAAGATGGGGGCCTGGCGCCGGAATGCCCCCTCCAAGAGGCGGGCGGGACTCCCTCTTTCTAGGGCAGCTGCTCCCGAGACTTGCGACCGGAAGGCGGTCGGCGGAAACCGTTTGGGGAAGAGGGAGCAGCAATTCTTTCTCCTTGCGTGGGATCCAGTGCCTGACCCCCACGGGTACTGCCTTCCTTCCGCAACCCTGGTGGGCTCCTGATGCCGCGTGGGATGATGCCCATTCACTCCGCTATTTCTCCCAGCCAAGTGGGGAGGGTAGAATCGGCCGGCCGGCGCGTGGGGGGAGGAATGGAAGAGCCACAGTCAAGGGGCCAAAGAGCCGCATCTGGCTCGCGAGCCGCCATTTCCGACCCTTGCTCTAGAGGCCCTGGAACTGATTAATAATCTGATTTCTACTTCCATCTGTTTTTAAAATGCAACATTGTTGCATTTTGGATAGACTCTATTTTCATCATTTATTTTAAAGGGATGTGTCACATGTACAAGCTTATTGTTTGATTTCTTAATACCTGATGCTAAATCTGCTAATTGCCTCAAGTAAAATGCAGTGTGCTCATATCACTCATGCTCTGAGGCTGCAGACCCTGTGCAATGAATGTAAACTGAGATAGTGTGTAGGGTTTCCTCCTCCCCTAAAGATAGTGCTCATAAGCATGTCTAAAATAATTTAAAACATGTAAATTCTGCAGGCTGAGCCAGGAAAAAAAATCCCAGCCAAGTACCAGAAAAAAAACCCTATGTCCTCAGGATTAAGATTATTTTCACTTGTATTCACCTTTGTAATTAGACTGTTGTGGTGCTTTAAAGTTTTGAGGTATGTTCACGCAACACACTAAGTGATGGTTTACTGAATAAACATACTTGTTTGGCTTCACTCAACGTACTAGGTTCTAATCACAACATGCCAAGCCGTAGATGAACAAATCATGTTGTGTTAACCCAGCCTTGGTCTAGAACGCTTTCTCCTTCATTCTTCTGAGTTGCAGCAGAAGACAAAATGGGCACTCCAGTTTCTTTCCCCACGGAGGGTTCAAGAGCTTGCTTTCCTTGTAGGTACACAGTGGAGTATTAAAAGTTAAGCTGTTGTCTCATGATGAAAGATGCCAGAAGGGACTTCAACACATTTCAGCAAGCTACGCTGGATCAGTTCCTACCACCACAGAACAACGAGAACAGTGCTACCTACAAAGCTTCTTGAACTACTTTGTCTAGGGCAGTTATTACCCAAGACATGTGCCCAGCACCTTCTCTGCACAGCTGAATAAACAAAAGTAAAAAAATGGTGCTTTCTTCTTTATACCTCCAAGTACCATCCTACAAAATGCTAGGAAACCCTACATGGAGTAAGAGGAACTACTGCTTATACTAATGATACAGGTACTCACAGATGAGATAGGGAGGTAACATCAGCAAAGATCCCTTCAGGGAGTGTAGAGATATCATTTCCATGGAGAGACCTGAATGCAAACACATAGGCAAATGTTCTTATGCTCAAACAAGTGCTCCAATATGGAGAGGAAGCACCAGAGTCCTAGCTTTTCATGTTGCAATGCCCCATTGTCTACTAACTTTAGAAGGCTATGTTTGGGGCACTTGGTCTTAGTAAATCTGGTGGGAGCTTAGGAATTCAGGATTCAGAATGTCATTCAGCCTGCTCCCCCATCAGCCTCTTAAGCCAACCATTGCCCTATAGACTGGTAGGCAGGATAAGAAGAAAACAGATATTAGCTAGGCCCACGGTTCCCAAACTGTCTGCTGGGATGCCCCAGGATGCCCCAGAGAACTCACAGGGAACCATGGGATATTTTATTTATTTATTTATTTATTTATTTATTTATTTATTTATCATACTTATATCACCGCCCATCTCCCCCTACAGAGGGGACTCTGGGCGGTTACAGAGGGGACTCTGTAATTTTACTGCTTAATCAATGCGATGGTTAGTGAATTCATTGCGACACCCTGGGGCACTGTGACACATGGTTAGGGAACCGGAAAAAAAATTGGGAACCTCTGAGCTAGGCTAAGCAGAACACCCCTCCCCCAGGCACCTCTCCTAGATCCCTTGAAGTAGCAATGAAAGTGCCTGTACAGCCATAAAGATGCTTGGAAGACAAAGGAATGTTGACAAAAAGGAGAAGGGATAGTTGGGGGTGAGGAAAACTATGGGAAGCAAGGACAAGGGAGATAACAGGAAGGAATAGAAACATCAGACAGTAACCATTATTCTAACAAACAGTCTTCGTATTCCCAATAAATCATTGTTTTTGTAGTTGCACCTTTATTACCTCACTACCTCTGACCTCATGAATTACATTTAGGTTCTAATTTAAAAGGTAAAGGTAAAGGTTTCCCCTGCACAGTCGTGTCCGACTCTAGGGGCTGGTGCTCATCTCTGTTTGTTAGCCAAAGAGCCAGCGTTGTCCGAAGACGCTTCCACGGTCATGTGGCTGCATGACGCACACAGAACGTTGTTACCTTCCCACCGAAGTGGTACCTATTAATCTACTTGCATTTGCATGCTTTCGAATTGCTAGGTTGGCAAGAGCTGGGGTGAGTGCGGGAGCTCACTCTGTCACGCGGCGCTCGGGTCTCAAACTGCCGACCTTCCGATTGACAAGCCTGGCATCTTAACCACTGAGCCATCCTGCCCCACTAGGTTCTAATTTACATAAACCTATATCAAGGGGTTGCATTCCCTGCCCATTAGACTAGTTAGTTCTGGTCCACAGTATAGTGTAATACACTGCAGATTGTGCTTCTATCGATGGGTGTTCTAGTATCAGTTATTAAATGAACTTACAATGAAGAAATTTCTCCCACAGTTTGGTGTTAGCAGTGGGATTAACAGCATTTCTATGGTAAGTATCATAGCACCTCTCTACTGAGGGGCACAGAGCTGGAGACAATAGAAGTGTATTAGAAGTATTAGAAGTCGAATCAACAAACTCAGAATGTCTGTGCCATTTGTGTATGTGCCCGGAAGGAGAGGTAGGAAGGCTGGGGGCTGTGGTGTCAGACCCCAGGTGCAAATCCATAAACTCAGGATGTCTGTGTTACCTGTGTACGTGCCAGGAAGGGAAGGAAGGGAGGCAGGGGGCTGCTTTGTTAGACCCCAGGTGCGAAGATTTTGTTTACTGATAAACCACTGTGGAACTGTATAAAACTGCCGCGCATTGTGTGTTCAGCCCACTCTCCCCTTGTATGAGGAGTGTCCGCTTTGAATAAATGAAGGTGATTCTTCTGCTCTGCGTGTGATTGGCTGAATTGCGAATGAACAGACCGTGATTTGCGGCCAACACTACTGAAGTATAAATTGCTCAGGATTGTGATCCTCTCTGTTCTTTGGCAGAGAGCCACACAGGCTTTGGAGGGATGTCTCCATTTATTTTCTTTTTCACTCTTGTGTGCCTATGTTCTTCAAATGTTGGATCTAGGTGTTTGGCTAGTGGTGGGTCAGGCCAAGGTGAGACTGAGAGTGGCTGCAGGCTTCTATCCATTGGTCGGTAGTGGGTCAACTTTGAACCCTTGAGAAGGGAGTTTCTCTTGGGTGATGCAGGGTGTCTGTGACTCCCAAGCCAATACGTACCCGTGGAGGCGACACACCTACACTAGTTCCCCACAGGATTTTCAGTTCTTACTTGAGGGAACCTTTGATCTTAAGTCTTGAACATCTACATGTTTGGTTAGAAGATGTGCATCCTAAGCAGTGAGGGTTGGAGCCTTTGGCAAGTGCAGGCAAAGTGTTAGTCTGAGTTGCCCTCTGCTAGTTGAGACAATTGAAGGGCAATTTCTTTTAGCTGGTCATATTTTGCAAGTTGAAAATAAATGATCATACAGAATTTTTGCCACTCTTCACATTTTTGCCACTCTTCACATCTTCTTTATATGTTCCTATAGTATTCAGCATAGACTGGCTATAAACTCATAATCCAAATATCCATTAGATGCAAGAAGCAATTCATCTTTTCTTTCAAAACTATCAACAGTCCCATTTACAGGCATCCCACTCTTTTCCTTCTCTTCCTCCAACACCACTGTCTGACTTGCCTCCCGTGCCAGAAAAGTACAGATTTTCCTGATGTTTGGGGGAAAGAGGAAGCAGCTGCCTTGCTTCCTCATTGGGTGTATGATTGTACTGTCAACTTAAAACCTGGAGTCAGATCCCAGTTAAAAGGCAGTAGTTTCTGGATGACAATCTGAATAAAGGATTTATTTACCCTTCTACATATCCAGCGTCTGCCAATGTTTCTTGTAAAAAAGAAAGGTAATTCCTTGAGAGTTGTGCACAATTACAGACTTCTGAACACTGTACCATTAGCAACCACTACACACTGCCTCTTATTTTAGATCTGCTAGATCAATTAGTGTAGTGTAGTAGTGGTGTAGCTGGATGACATCCTGAATTCTTCAGAAGATCCATTCTTAAATGAGCCTCATGTCAGAAATGTCCTAAAATGCCTTCTCAGGCACAAGCTGTTTGGAGATATACACATTCGATCTTCCCCAACTGGGCTATTTGAGTTATCAGAATATCTGTTATCTGTTCCTATCTACAGAAGGAACAGAAATGGATCCTGAAAATGTACAATCCATTCTCACATGGCAAGCGCCTAAAAATATGAAAGATGTTCAACATTTTTTGGGCTTTGCCAATTTTTATAGATAATTCATCTCTAATTTTGCAGAACTCACAAGACCACTTAATCAACTTCTGAAAAAAGAAATTTAAATGCTGTACTCAAGAGCAAGTTACCTTGAAAAATCTCTTTTGATCCCAATCACTACTCAGGCATCCAGATCCCACCACCCCTTTGCTGTGGAAACTGATGCCCTAGAATCAGCTTTGGGTGCTGTTCTCTTGCAGGTTTTGGCAAAGGAAGGGAGGATCGTTTGCCTTTTACCTTTTACTCCAGATTCCTCCTCTTGGCTGAAAGAAACTATGGTATTTTCAAGTAAAGATCTGCTGGCCATAAAAGCAACATTCCAACAATGGAGCCATTTCTTGGAGGGCGCAACCCACCAAAAATGTGGAGCATCTGCAGAAGGCACAGACCCTCACTCCATATCAGATCAGGTGCACACAATTTTTTTCTGTTTCAATATCAACATATCAACTATGTTTCTAGTTCACAGAAAAAGCTGCTACATGCACTCTGGTGCAATCTTAATTATGTTATTCCTTGGCCATTTCCCCTACCATGATCTTGAGATAGAACAATTTTACTGCCCCCCCCCAAAAAAAACAAAACAAAGAGACACTCAGAGAAGCAGACATTAGATCTGTTGGATTGGATTTACTTGCAGCCACACGACCCATATGTCAGGGGTCAGATGACGGGGAGCCCCACCAACCAATTCTCTTTTCTCTGTGATGGAAGGGTACTTGTTTCACAATAGTCTTTTATATGTTCCCCTTCCTCTCAGGGAAGAGGTATTACAACTTTACCATGATAATAAAACTGTGGGACATGGGGTGAGTGTTCAAAACATTGCATTTTGTGCTCAAAGAATTTGAGTGAAAGAGTGAAAGCTGATGTCAAAGACTATGTTTCACCCTGACATGTCTGTTGCTGGGCTAAGACTGTCATGAATAAGCCAGCTACTTTGTTCCAAGCACTCCCCTTCCAACCTGGACTGTGGGACATAGTTTCTCTGGATTTTGTTACTGATCTTCTGCTGTAAAAGGTAACATGACCTTTTTGGTGCTAGTGGATTTGTTTACCAAGATAGGTCATTTTATTCCCAGCAAAGGACTATCACTGGCTTAGGAGACGGCACAACTCTTTTTAGACCATGTTTTTTGGTACAGAGCTTAGTCATGTGATCTCAGATTATAGTACTCAATTTACACCTATGTTTTGGAAGGCCCTTTCCCACTTACTGGACATTCATATTAACTTGTCATCCTCTCATCATTCATAATCTAATGGACAATTGGAGAACACAAACATATTACTTGAACAATATTTGCACTGCTGTCTCTTATTAGCAAGATCATTGAATTATTGCCTCTTGCAAAATTTGCCTATTACTCATTGCATTCCTCCATCAGCACACCTCCTTTTCTACCCGTCTACAGTTACCGTCCTTGTGCATCTTGCCCTCCAGAGCTTCTGCCTCCATCGTTCTTCAAGCCTTTGACTTTCTCCAGGAGAGAGAGGCTGCTCTTAAAGGAACTGTTTGATTTGGCCAAGGCTGTATATAAAGGTGCAGCAGATGTGCGCAGACAAGATTGTGCTAAGTAGTGGGGAATTTGGTGTTGCTCTCCACTGAGTTTTTGCTTTCCTCCAGCCTGTCTAAGAAGTTGGACTTGCGCTACTTGGTACGTACAGTATTTAGATACTCCAACTGAACACGGTGTGTGGGTAAAATGCTGTAGGAAAGCAAAGCATTGGATTTCAAAGCAACAATTTTAAAAATGAGGGAACAAGAAATTGAATTATAAGGGTTTTATATGAGTGGAGCTTGCAGAGATGCAGAGCAGTCCGAAGCTCCAAAAGGAGGGGCTGAAGAAGGAAAATGGTATTAGCTAAGCCAAGCAGATCACCCACACCCACACCCACACCCACACCCACTACCAACCTCCGTTCACCTCTCCTGGGCCCCTTAGAGAAGCAAGGAAAATGCTAGCACAGCCATAAAAAGGCTTAGAAGACAAAGAAATGCTGATAACAAGGAGAAAGGCTATTTGGAGGCAAGGAAAATTATGGGAAGCAAGGACAATACAGACAACAGGAAGAAATAGAAACCCCAGACATTCATCATTGTAACACACAGTCTCTGTATTCTCAATAATCCTTTGTTTTTGTAGTTCCACCTTCATTACCTCACTATCTCTGATCTCATAAGTTACATGTACATTCTGATTTACATAAACCTGTATCATGGGCTTGCTTTCTTTGCCATTAGACCAGTTCTGGTCTCCAGTACATCAAAATAAATAGCAATTTATGCTTCTATAGATGGGCGTTCTGGTCTCCATTATTAAATGAACTCACACAGGAGAAATTTCTCCTATGCAGGTAACTGACATGCACATGAGTGAGTAATGGACAATAAAGAAAGACAATAACTGCACATATACCTTGTAACGAGCATGGCCTATATGAAGGAAAGGTCTCTCAGGTCATAGGAAATTAATCAATTTTCCCTCAAGCACCTCACAAGAAGGCAAAATAGTACCCATGGACACCTATATCCCCACGGGCATTTCTTTTGACACCTCCAAACACCCTGTTCCACCTGATTTCTTTTTAAAGAATCTTTTAGTTTAAACATAAATAGGAGGTTGGCCTTCAGCCATGTAAAGTTCCAGCCTCTAGTATTGTCTTTATTTACAAGAGTGCCTCTGGCACCACATAAACGCCATGGTCATTATTTCAAAAGTAATGTACAGCTTTATTTGAAAGTCTGCCCAGTAAAAAACGAAGTTGAGCTGAGGTAATAGAAAGCATTCTGGGGGTTGGGCTAGAGAAACAATGGAGAGATGCATCATAAATTTGCCCTCTAGTAAATGTGTGATTTATGATTGGTCATTCAAAGTGGAAGCCATTTTCTCAGACTGTCCACAAATGTGCCTATCCGCTCCAGAATATTGCCTCATTCTGCAGGACTCTGCCTGGCTGCTATCCATTAAAACATAATAATGACCAGGCAAAATTCACTCTCCAGTAAACCATAGACTAACAGGAAATTCCTCAGAGGAATGAAGGAGGAGGAACAGGTGATAGCTATGAATTGGGGGCAAAACATAAGATACATACAGCAGCCGTAGTGAATGGAGACCTTCGAAGGCCAGTGAGGGGATACACTGTAATGCGTTGTAGCTGAGGATCCTAGGTGAAGTTGGAGAGAGGCAGAAACAATTTGAATAATCATATGTTGCGTAAATACATCCTGCACACTGACTGTATCCTTGATCCCTCTCCCCAGTATTAGTTTTGCAAAATGCACTAATGGGTAACTCATATAAAAATCTTAAATATTTGGAATCAGAATCTCTCTCCCCATCAACCCTGTTTTGGACAGGCTATAAACCACCACTTTTGAACAATCCTGCTTTCCAATAATATCTCTCCCTGCAATCTGAAATAGCACAACTTCTCTTTTTGATTCAGCTCTGATAGAAAACACTCACAAAGTGGTCAGTTGGCTCATATTGGTGAAGGAATTGTTGTTGAGGAAGCTGATCTTATTGTTGCTCAAGTCCCTGCAAAACAGAAGCATAATGCAGGTTCTAATATCGCTTATAACTCAGTCTTTCTTCAATGCCATTCTTCCCTCCTCTCATTTCCCAAGCCAAAATCTGTAATCCTCTGCAACTTCAGTTCCAGTACATCCATCACATATACTGATAAATGTGCTTTATCCTTTGACAGCACTTTTGGGCAAGTGACTGCATGATGTTAGTTATTTCTTCGAAGCCCTTGTCTACAACCATTGTCATGCAGGAAGAAAGACATTTAAGGGTATATATGCTCTGAGTGTTACAAAAAGGACATACTGTAGCATTTGCACAGGCAAATGTTTCCCAAGGATAGGTAATCTTAGAATCTGTGCTATTAATTTTAGGATAGAGCTTTAACTATATTTCATCAGCTAGAAAGCAAAATAAATAGGTAAAATTCCCTCTGCTGAGTTTCTCAGGCAGATAATAAACAAAGTGTGGTGCAGTAGTCCAGATAGAAAGAAAATATTATTCTACACTGCAGGAAAAAACACACAGAACCACATCTGGGAGAACGGTCATGAGAATGAGGGTCTCCAATCACTTTAAGATTGAATCTGATTTCCTAAAAGATTCTAATGTACTGTTACAGAAACAAAGCCACTTTGATGTTCTAGGAACTTCAAAATACTGAGAACATAACCTCAGTGGGGGTTATTGAAAGACCTTGGTATCTATAGAAGAGAATGTACTGTATGTAGGTCAGGGTTGAATTGTAGTGTCCTTGGTGCTCTCTGAGCTTGGTTGTTTGCTTGCAGATGTTTCACTACCCAACTAGGTAATATCTTCAGTGCGAGTGTGGTGTTCGCTCCCTGTTTATATACAGTAGCTTGCCCTGCCAGTTTTGGGGTGTGTGTGGTTTTCTCCTTGGTAGTTCCTTGATTAGGGTATGTAAATTTGAGAAATAAATAGTTTTCTGCTTGATTGTTTGCCTGGTGTTAATCCCTGCTTATCTGGGTGTTTTGGTCTTTTTGTTTCCTTCTTAGCTTTTTTGTTTTCTCTTTTGAATGGACTTAGTATGGTTGATTTCTGTTCATATTGGACAAGTAGGCATTTTAAGAATTGGCCAATCCATTATTCTGCTCTGAATTAGCTGTACTCTATTCAAAATGGCTGAGTTTTTCTTGTAGAAAACCTGCAACTTTATGTGCTATTAGAGGGTGTTATGACTAAGAAGACTAAACTAAGAAGACTAAATAACTAAGAAGATTGAATCTAAAAATGTTTCCCAGTAATTAATTTTTATTTAAGACTTTTCCATTCTTATACTTTAAGCATCATTTTATGGAATGCAAAATGTTTCTATTTCTCTCCTCAGATGTTTTCTTATGCAGAATTCAGAAGATAAGAGGAGACTACCTCTCTTGACTATTTCTTGGTGTTCTCTGAAGCCTTTCTATTTGAATATACATAGTTCCATGGCATTCCATGCTTTTAATGCAATACTGCTTTTTGCAAGTTATTGAAAAAAGAATGTGAAAGATAAATCACTGGGTTGAACAGGGCCACCTGGCCTTATGCTTTACTTTTGTTCATAACTATGTGAAGCTTTACTGGCATTTCAGTAACAACATGACCATCTGCTTCTACTAAAACTTCCTATATAACCCCTTATCTTCTGCACTGGCTTTAATCTGTAGCAGTACATCAATTAATGTACATCAATGTGTTGATGTACTACCTAAGTCTCTCCCTATTCATTACTTGTCCAAACTAGATATGCAGCAAAGGAATCCAGGTCACCTACTCATCTGGAGTCAGCAAGTTGGAGAAAATGATCTAGCTTATGGTGAAGATCTTAGATAGCAGTTTTCAGAAAATCCTAGAGGGTGTTATGATCCATATATTTAATCTCTATAATCTCCAGGAAACACCAATGTAGGTTCATCAGATGAGTAACTTCTCAAGGCTTCTCAGACACTTACACCAGCTGCAGGTAACGGAAAGTGGAAAGTTGTCCTGGGATAAGGATGAATTGGTTGCCATCCAAATAGCTGCAAGAATAATAAAATATGTGTCAGATATTACCACTGAACTGCTAATGGAGCAAAGTTCAAGATCTCTGAACTTTTAATCTGAAGATATACTGCTTTGCCCTGTTACTGCTATGCAGATTATTCATTAGCATCACAGAGCAAAAGAATGATAATTGTGGCCCTTTCTGCATGCCACAGATACTGTATGCTGTTTGTGGATGATAAGGCAGAATACAAATTTAATACCCAAATAAATACATTTTCCATGCAGAAAGAATAGTTCAATTGTTGCTGAACATCCAGAGGTATTTTTAATCTTTATTCATACAAATGGTAGCAGAATTGCAAACGCTGTGCAGCTCAAGAGATTAGATACGTTGTACATCTCACTTGGCTGCTCCAAACCCAGAGGGTACAACCTGAGACCCATCCAGCCCCTGAAAGTTTTAGGTACAGCCCCAACAGCTCTTCCAACCTTTGCTAGTCACACGTGTCATTATTAATGTGTTCAAAGAAAACTTTTAAATACATGGAAAGTAATCATATTAACTGAATTTAATTATTTTAATGTAATCTAAAATAAATTTTAGTTTTTGTACTGGCTCCACCCACATTTTTGTCCTATTTTTTGGGACTGCAGCCTCTGGCACCACCTCAAAACCAAGTGTGGCCGTTAGCCTGAAAAAGTTACGCTGACCCTTTAATCCATGAGTGCAATCTGCCACTTCTCAGAACGCCCCCTCCAGCTGATATCCTCCTTATCCATACTCACAGCTCTGTAACGTTCTTGGGTATTCCTTTTGGGAGGCTTTTCAGGTGCTTATTGCTGCAGCGAACTACCGTGTCTAGGCAGGTGCACTCCTGGGGGCACTGAGGACGTGGGAAGCAGATGGTCTCCTCCTGACCTACCAAGTGACAAGCCAAAAAGAATGTGAGCCTCCAGATGTAAATATTGTCCCAAATCTCTGCAGGAAATTCTGGGTTTTCTATTAGTGTCCAGGTCTTCAAGGGCCAGAAACATCAGGAACGACTAGAACTCAGGATTTTAATCAACTGATGTGATTAATTCATTACAAATAACAACGGAGGTTTTTATGGGAAGTAATGGAAAGGTCCCTTTTGAAACTGTGCCTTCCTATTGATTTACAAGAGGGTTTCAAGGCAGAGAAGTACACTAAAAAAGCTAAGTTAATTTATTTTGTCTGGGTTGTGGCCATCCCTACCCATCCTCCACACAAAGGCTATGTTGAAAGCAGCTACTGTATTTGGATCAAGGCCAATGACATAAAATTGCTTGCCAAAGTGCACATGATTTATCCCTTTAGTGAATCACTATTATATTAAATATCTCCAAAATATTTCTTGCATCAAATTATTTTACTTATTTAGTCTGAATGGTTAAACACTATAACTGATTAAATTGCTTTGCTTTTAACCAACTAATCAACTTTAAAAAAGAATGCTTAAAATCAGTATACTGTAACTCTAGGAACCATTACGTAAATAGGACTCCCTGCATGTTTGGCAAAGATAACATTTCAGCTAATTTGTGGCTTGAAGATACTAGATCAGTTTCCTTTATTTTGGTGCTACTTTTCAATGCTTACTTTCAGTGTATCTAAAGGATACAAAGTTGTGTGGATCATATTAGAGCAGTTGGTTATGCCCAGTATTTGTAACTGAGATAGCCAAGGTCAACACGGAAACGTGGTACTTTCCATCCAAAGACTAGGAGGAGGGCAGAAAACTAAACAACTGCCCCACAGACTGTAGCTCTCAGAATCTTTCTGAACAAAGTGCCCAAAGGAATTTGAAGTGACTCCACTCCACACCTCACCTCACCTCACCTCATAATACATGCAGCTTTTGGCCTTTCACAATAGCCTTTTATGCTCTCCCCATCTCAGTCAATGCCAACTGTGAATTGCTTTTGCACCTTTTGAATGACTTGTCCAATGACTTAAAAGTGAGGGAAAAGCTAATTCAGTTATCATTTCAATACAAAATTCAAGCTTTCCTAGCCTAGCTGCAGACAAGAATGCAGTTGTTATTATTTGATATTCACAATTTTCCTGATTTTCTGATGCAATTTTCTAAATAAAACATTCATACAAAAATAGTTTGCTGATTAGGACAGGTTAAAAAAACTGGAAAGGAAGGAAGGAAAAAGGCACACAAAAATGTGTATATTGGTAAACGTGACGTGACAAATGCATTGTATTAGGGGGAAATGCCTGCAAAAATGATTAGACTGAGCAATGTACATAATTCAGCTATGTGCATCAAAATTTGCAAACTGATGCAGCAATGGGACCGAACAAATACGGTTCGAAAGTAAGAATCTATGCAAAATTAAGATTTGTTGAAATGTAGAACGAGACAGTCCCATGCTCTACGAAGTCCATTACTTTACAGTGTGTGTTTATGTGAATGCCCTCTGCTGTTTTAGATTTACAAGAAAACAACGTTGAATACAGAAATGGGATAAAGAAGTCAATTGGAGCTTTGCACTTTGTTTAAGCACGACACTTTACTAATCTGGGTTACACTGGTCTTTTAGCAGAGACAAAGAGATTTGGAGCATATATACAAGAAACTTCATTGTACAAAACTTGCATATTTGCTGTCCTTGCTATTACCCAAACACTGAGCGCCTCTAAGTTACCTTCCTCACACCTGAAGTCGGGGAAGGCAACATCCTGCAGTGGGATTTGGCGCAGAAAATCTGGATTATGGCAGCGTGGATTCCCAGTCACAATCTTCCTTTTGCGAAGCCAATCACCCAGCCAGGCCAGATGACAATTGCAATTGAAGGGGTTAGCCAGCAGGTTCCTGGGTTCAAAGGTTGTGGTAAGAAGATAAATAATCCCACTGTTGATGAAATGTTAACTGCCCTGCAGATAGAAACAAGTTCCCTGCCCTCTTTTAAACCCAATGCCCTTTCTCATATCTATAAACACATAATATTTGTGATAATATAAATCTACCTTATGTTGTATTGAGTTAAACTATTAGCCACTTAGTCTAGTATTGTCTACTGCCAGCCCTTCCCAAACATGGATGTTCAGATATTGTTGCATTTTATAATTTTATTTTAAGCAACATGAGTACTAGTCAGGGATGATGAGAGTTCCAGCCCATTGACATCTAAGTATCTAACGCTGTTCTACAAGGATTACCAGCAGCTCCCCAGGGTAGGAAAGACTGGTCTCAATGGATTGCCATGAATTCTTCAAGGCTTCAAGGATAGACCACCAGCAGACCATTCGGACTGGCTACCAACCCATGGAGCTTTTTTAAAAAATTTAACTTATTCATAAATGTTCCTAATGGCTGCTAAGGACATAATGGGTAACAGTTGCTGGGAGCACAAGTCAGAAGGAATCTGGTAACACCTTTTCAGTCTAACAAATTTTATTTAGAAGCGTAAGCTTTTGTGAGCTGCAGCTCACTTTATCAGATGTATCGAGTAGCTAAACTTCATCAAGCTGACACACTGAAAAGGGCCTAACAGACTCCTTTGGATTTTTTGTCTACCATGGACCAACATAGCTCTCCTCCTGCAACGAGAGCACAAGTAGATGGGTGCCATAGCACTTGTGTGCTGCCTGTGGGCTTCCTGTTAGCCTCTGGTTGGCCACTGTGAGAAGAGGATGCTGGGCAAAATAGAGCTTTGGTCCAATTCAGGAGGACTGTTCTTATCTCTTATGTCCTTTCTCAACACGGCTACAGAGGAGCTTTTTTCATCTGGGCAGGTCATGAACTGAATCAAGGAGCTCTAAGTTAAGAAATCTCGCTCAAGTCTCTCCTTTGAGATATAAACTCATTCAATTGCCTTAGGCAAATTGTTACTCTTGTACCTCAGTGTTCCCCCTGCACCTGTAAAAGAGCAGCAGTCAAGCTTAGAAGATAAGATGAAACTTTGATTTGACTCAAGCAAATGGTAGAAATACTCATTCATTATCATTCGTGTATATTTTAATAGCTTTGTTCCCCCATAAAGAGACTTCATTCCACTTACAAAATGGTGAGTTAAAATCAAATACTAGCAATATGCAAAATAGTTTCTCAGCAACATCCCATGTTTTTGTAACAATGATAAATGCCTAGTCCAGCAGCTGTGGCATTTCAACCCTGGCCCCCAGCTGAAAGTGAAAAGGACCATTCTCCCGAAGTGGAATTCCCCGTTGTCCAGTCACAGCTCCAGAGATCACGTGGCTCTTTGCAAACAGCCCTCTGACAGCAGTGCTGCACCCAACAACTATACTAAATTTAAAATAGCAACACCCTGAACCTGGACCAGTTCATTATGGCAGCATGTTTCTGAGACCAGAGAACAATTGGAAAGGAAAAATAAAATCAGATCCAGGAGAAAGGACTATGGACATGTATCTGTTGGCTTTAACTAAACTTTCCCTGCCTCACAACTCACAGAGTAGAGAGTGACTGCAATGTGTCAAAAGCCCCTGGTGAAATGATGCTGATCTGATTGTCATACAGGGAGAGGAGGCGCACATTGCGCAGCCCAGTGAAGCTGTCGTTGTGAATGCAGTTGATGCGGTTGTTCCTCAGCATCCTGGGGAGAAAAGAGAAGATGGGAAGAAGCCTTTTCTTTTTTTTTACTAACTTTCCTTGATTGCCAGGAATCTGCTTAATGCTGCTCCCACCCTACAATTCCCAGTTAGGGCTGACTTACAGCGTCCGCAGCCCATCCAAGCCCCGGAACATGGCGCTGCGCACCGACTCCAGCTGGTTAGCAGTCAAGTGTAGCTCGCTCACTGAGGCTGCCCCCTCAAAGGCCCCGTCCTCAATCTCTGAGACTTTGTTGTTGCTCAAGTTTCTAGGAAAGCAAGAAGCAGGACGTCAAGTGTAGGAAGAGAACAGTTGCATCTTAGTTCACAACCTTCCAGGCTCTGTCACCTCAACAGAAACAAAAGAAGAATAGTTTTGATAGATCCAATGTTGCCAGTGTATTTTATTTAGCAGCTCTTAATTCTTCTCTAGGGGCGTGGTGGCTCAGCGGGTAAGACGCCAGGCTTGTCGATCGGAAGATCGCAAGTTCAGAGGTTCGAATCCCTAGCCCTGCGTGCGGAGTGAGCTCCTGCACTAGCTCCAGCTCTTGCCAACCTAGCAATTCGAAAGCATGCAAATTTGGTGGATAGGTAACAGCGTTCCGCGTGTGTCATGCGGCCACATGACCGTGGAAGCGTCTTCGGACAACGCTGGCTCTTCGGCTAATAAATGGAGATGAGCACCGGCCCCTAGAGTCGGACACGACTGCACAAATGTGCGGGGGTAACCTTTACCTTTAATTCTTCTCTACATGGCCGCTGCACCCAGCCTGAACGTTTGATATAGCTTTAGGCCTAATTTTGTGACTTCAAGCAGATTGCTGAGAGACTGATTTCTGCCTCAGAGTGTCTAAGTATATTTGCATCTGTTTCCTGAAGAATAAGGCTGGTTATGACAGCTGTGTATTACTTCCACTAACAAAAGCAATACGCCTCTTAAAATTGCTTGGGAATGTGGGCAGGAGAATGCTATTATACAATGTCCTTCTTGTGGACTTCATATAGGCAAGGAAATGAGAGCCAGTTTGGTCTAGCGGTTAAGGTGCTGGGCTAGAAACCAGGAGTCTGTGAGTTCTCATCCCGCCTTAGGCGTGAAAGCCGGCTGGGTGACCTTGGGCCAGTCACTCTCTCTCAGCCCTAGGAAGGAGCCAATGGGAAACCAGGAGACTGAGAGTTCTAGTCCTGCCTTAGGCATGAAAGCTGGCTGGGTGACCTTGGGCCAGTCACTCTCTCTCAGCCCTAGGAAGGAGCCAATGGGAAACCAGGAGACTGAGAGTTCTAGTCCCGCCTTAGGCATGAAAGCTGGCTGGGTGACCTTGGGCCAGTCACTCTCTCTCAGCCCAACTCACCTCACAGGGTTGCTGTTGTGGGGAAAATAGGAGGAGGAAGGAGTATTAGGTATGGTGGAGATGGGCGGGGATAAATCGAAATAATAAATAAATAAATAAATAAATAAATAAATAAATAAATAAATAAATAATTAATAAAATGTTCACCGCTTTGAGTTATTTATAAAAATAATAAAGGTGGGATAGAAAATAAAATTAAAAAAATAGCGGAGGTCCTTGGCCTGATGATCTAGCACAGTTCCTTATATCCAACTATACTTACGCCTGTAGGACCTTTGATAGCTGTCCCTCCGCCACACCTTATCGTTTTTAAAATGCTGCTGTACTACAAGCCCTACTCCAAAATCCTGTGCAAGAAGGAATGTCTCCTTTGTTCCTAGAGGCCCTCATCCACATAACTCACATTTTCTTTAAGTGTGGGAGTTTCTTGAAGATACCCGTCACCTCCACCACTGTGATTTCATTGTTATTCAGGCGTCTGCAAAGGAAAGAAAGTAAAATAAACATGCAAGCCTGAGAGCAAAGCAGAGCGAGAACTTACACTGCATGGTGAACAATATAACAAGCATGCTTTCTTATACATGGATCTTCTCAGAGTCAGGAAAAAATGAGGTGAGTGGCACAATGAAAGTCTTTGGGATTTCCTGAGAAGGACATGGGCAATTCCACAGTGTTCTCTGAAGAGCTTGCACATAGAATATTTATTTATTTATTTATTTATTTATTCATTCATTCATTCATTCATTCATTCATTCATTCATCATATTCATATAGCTGCCCATCTCACAATCAAGTGACTCTGGGCAGCATACAACAGAGTTAAAAACACAATATAAAATTTAATAAATATTAATATTAATATTATTAATATGAAAAACTTTAAAATTATAAAAGCACAAAACTAAAAACAGAATAAAAAAGAGATTAGGCGAAGAGGAGGTATTAATTACCCAGGAACCATCTCAATATTTCGCCAGTCCCCTGGGGTCCCCAGGCCTGCTGACACAACCGGGTCTTGAGGGACCTCCGGAAAGCTAAAAGGGAGCAGGCCAGGCTCACTTCAGGAGGAAGGATGTTCCATAAAGCAGGAGCCACAGCAGAAAAGGCCCACCGCCTAAGACCCGCTAGTCGACGGGACCCACAGCATGCCCTCTCTGCTTGCACCCCACTTTATCTTATTAAAGAACACTGGTAGAAAACATCCTTAAAATAATGACACCTGGCAACTCTCATTGTGTGAATAAGCCGTAGGGAAGACACAGAAGGAAAGAGCACCTCTGTTTTGAATTGTGAGAACAACGAACGGATGCTCAGAGAAGGGCAGGGCAAGTTCAAGCCTTACAATTCAGCAGTAGCCTGTGGGAGGCGCTCTGGGATCTTTGTCAGCCTCAGATTGGAACATTCCACTACATTGGCCTCACAGCGGCACTTGGGTGGGCAGACCACATCGCTGTGGCATTCACTGTTCAAATGATAATCCTCCGTACCTGCCGGAAAAAGGAAGCGTGTGATGGACTACAGAAACGCAGCCAGGAGAGAGCACATTCCAAGGAGGGGAGTGAGATAAGAGGAAACACAGTCTGGAGCTAGAACGTGGGAAGACTAAGAGATTCAGAGTAGCCATGCTCTAGAGCCTCCCGGGTTATTTCCCCTTAGGTGAGGTAGAGTAGCTTTAGTCTGGCAAGATTCGGTCTAGACGGTGTGAGCAATAAAGAACTGGAGTTTGGCTGGATTGATTCCTTGTCGTTCTTGGGCTGGGCCCGACAAAGTGTGAGTCAAAGATAGCTGGTACTGCTGGGGGACAACCTTCTTTCAAGGAAGGAAACGCCCCTTATCTGGGTACTCCTCTCTACACTTGTGTATAACCATGCAAGTCAGTGCCACTCCTCTGCACAGAACTAGGGAGCGGGGACCATCTGCAAGAGCAGAAATTTCCGTTTCTCTCCCCATGTACTGTATATAAAAAGACCCTGATGGGTCAGTCTGTAAGGGCTGTAGCTCACCAAGACTCTGTTTTCAATGACAGGGTTAAGCTAAACTTTCCTAAGAAGCCCGTCGGTACTTTTGCATCTGGCATTCAGGGATAAAGGGCACTTCCACATAAGTGTTTTATGTCACTTCATCAGATCAGGATCTGGACTGATCTCATGGTGTTTGCTTTCAGTAGTTAAGTCTATTTATAATTCTGTTCTGGTTTATTAAACGCTGCAGCAAAACTGGCTTATTTGTTTGAATCTCTGCAGTCCTACAGACATTGTGGGGAAGCCCATTTTCCCGTTGGGATTTTCAATTCATCTCCTAACCAACTCAAGCCGTCCATCGTTCTCTCCATCTGCCTCAGAGGTTGGCATTCTGTTCCTGGAGCTGCTGTAGCAATATGCAACCAGGGCCACAGCTACCGGGGAAAGTACCTGGTGGCATCGTTACTGGCGTATTATCATTTCACTTTCAAAACTTGCTAGGGCTTTTAAATGTAATAGAGGAATTATAGTAAGATAGCTGGGAAAACTTTGGAGGATTTCAGTGTGGGTGTCTATATTTTTTCTAATCAACATCCCCACGGCAAATCACTGGGTAAATGGATACAAATACATGCACTGAAAACACAGAAGAGCAAGAATATGGGTAAGAATTTTTTTGTTACTCTACGGCCAATGGTAGCTTAGGGGGAAGGACACTGAATTATGTTCTTTGCGCTTTCCTACTGGCCAGCTAACAGAAATCAAAATGAGGACTGATTTGCTCCTGAGGTTTTCTACATATTGTCTCTCGTTTGAGCTCAGTAGAAGTGAAAACGACACTGGGCCAAATTTAAGCCATTTTGTGCATGACTGAGCTGTGATAACACTGGTGTTTGATAGGCAACGTGAAGTCGTCCTGATGTATTGGGCTACAAGTCCAATAAACCCCACTAAGCATGGCCAGTGGTGAGGCACAACAGGCGTTAGACACCAGCACACGTAGAACATACCGGTTTGCCTGCTTCAGACCTAGCATAGCCAAGCTTAGCATCAGAGGAAATACAAACTTCCTCCGGCAACTTTTCTCTACTGACCCAGCAAAAAGAACAGTTGAAAGTCCATTCTAGTTTTGAGAAAGGCAAGTGCCGCAGCATTGAAGAAGAGATTTGGTCATCCTGTTCCCGCCAAAATTGCTGGGTTTATTTATTAAATTTATAAGGCCACTCAATTCCATAACAGGTCTGGGTGGCATATAATAATAAAACCATAACTAAAAAAATACAAATAAAACTGCAGGAACCCAGAAAAGAAAGACCATTTATTCTTAAAAGAATTAGCCCACAGGACTGTAATCCAGTCTAACCCACGGAAAGACCAAGTTTTAAGGGCTGTTTTAAACATGGTCGGGGGGTGGGGTGGGGAGATAATGTTGTCCCAGAGGGCAGGGGAACAGTGAAGGCACATTTTCTAGATCCCATCAGATGACCCTGCTTAATGGATGGGCCCTGGAGTACACTGGCTCTGGCCAATCATACAGGACAGGCAGAAACTACAGAAGACAGACGGTCCTTTAGATAACAAAGCCTTATGCCATGAAAGGCTTTACAGGTAATAACCAGCACCTTGAGTTGCACCTGGAAGTTTTAACATAAGCCATTTACCTTAATGGGCAATTCTGAAATGTTATTTTCCCAGCAAAGAAAGGGCACTTAAGTATATGCATGCAATTAATACATTAATTCCAGCATATCCCATTCTAACACTTTCTCCCTTACCTGGAATGAAGTACTGCTCCTTGGCTGTAAAGAAAGATGGGCAAAGAATATTAATGTAAATGCAGCAAACATAACTCTTTTAGGCATATTAGAGCAAGCATGTACAGTGCAATACATGAAAAGGAATATCAATTGCACATAAAAGTGTGTGTGTGTGTGTGTGTGTATGTGTGTGTGTGTGTGTGTGTGTGTGTGTGTATATATATATATATATATATATATATATATATATATATATCTTTACCTAATAAGTATATCTAAAAAAAACAAGCATATTTTCCACCATCTGTTATAGCACGTACATATTTTCTGGCACAACAGTTAATTTTTTTAAAAAATTAAGAGGTTGGAACACTTTAGTTTCCGAATTTCAAACTCAGTCAACCAATTTATAGTATGTGTTCTGGACATTAAATAAGAGGTTCAACTGCAGGTTAGTTGGCCATTTTAACCAAGCCATTCCTGTTGGTTTAAGTTCACTTTCAAGGTGGAAGATGGCTTATGGTTTATATATATCCTGATTCCTTAGATCTCTGGGCACAAGAAAGTTTAAAATGAGGGGGGGAAATGCAAAAGCAACAATATCTTGTGGGAAGGAAGGAAGGAAGGAAGGAAGGAAGGAAGGAAGGAAGGAAGGAAGGAAGGAAAGGATGGGAGAACATTTCTACATGTTCTTTACAGTCTATTGTGTGTTGAGACAAAATCCCCAGAAAGGTGTGCTGGAATATGCAAAGGGCCCCCATTCTCACTCTTCTGAACCCAAATTCAAAAGCAACCCTATAGCAGGAAAGCAGCTCATACGGGAACAGCGGAATTTCTTGCTCTTGATCTGTCCAATGCGCTTGTTGGCCAAGCGCCGGGGACTGGCACAACGAGCGCCACTTGTCTCGATAGGATTGGCACGCAAGAAGTCTGCCAGCCACTTCAGGTTGCAGTCACAAATAAAGGGGTTCTGGGCCAGATGGCTGTAGTAGGAAAGAAAAAGGAACAACTGAGCACATCCATTCAGGGATCTGTGGGCTGCTCTGTGGTTGATCAGAGAACCACATGTAGCTTCTAAGATGGTGCTTCTAGCCAGTACAAAGCTGAATGCTTTTTCAGGCATCTAGAGCGCAAAGTAGCCCCTTTCTATGGGCTCCACGTAGTTGTCAGGACATCGAGGCCTGCCAATGGCTCTGGAACACCCTCTAGGAACTTATTTTACTTATTCATAATTTATGTATTTGTTAGGTTTATAGCCTGCCTTCGCTCCAGGAGCTCAAGATAGTATACGGAGCACTTTGTCCTCCAGTTTTTCCCACCACCCACCATGTGGGATAGGTTAAGCTGAGAGATGACAGACTGACCCCAAGTTGCCCAATGAGCTTCTGAGACTGAAGGTGGTCTTGAATCTGGGTGTGCCCAGTTATAGCCCAATACCTTAATCAATATACTACACTGGCTCAACGATAAGACTGTAAGAGCAAGACTTCTTGTTTCCTTTCAGATGACATATCTGTTATAACCTCCTCAGACTCCCGCCTGCCTTCCCCTTGGCAGTCCAGACTTAAAATCTCGTACCGTCCTCCCACCACCCCCTATCATCATTGGACAAATCTGTACAGAAGCCAGCACTCACAGGGTCTGGATGGCACGCAGAGTGGCAAAAGTGCCTTTAGCCAGGGTCTGGATCTTGTTGTCATAGAGAGAGAGCAGTGAGAGGTTCTGCAGGTCAGCAAAGGCATCTGCCCGGATGCAGTTAATCTTGTTGGCATTCAACAGCCTGGAGTGATGGAGCAATCATACTATAGTAATGTGTGCATGTGCTGTGATGATGGTACTGGATATTACACAAAGTTATTCTTGCTCATTATGCAAAGGACCTACCCATGTGCACCCCATCAAGTTACTAGCAGAGCTCAGGATAAGAAATAAATTAAAATTGCATTTTAATCTGGAGTCATCTAATGCATAGTTCCCAAGCCAATATGAAAATTAAGCAAAGTTATTCTTTAATATTTGCATCTTTCAGATTGTGTGATGCTGTTCTGTACTCATACAAAAATGCAAACCTTAGTGGAAATAACGTACCACAGTTATGGAAGCTGCTTGCAAAATTGTAGATTAGAAGAAAGAGTACACAAAAATATATATAACAAGGAAATGCAGAAGAAAATCTGTATGACTTTTCATGTAGTTATTGTTTAATGACAAACTAATGCAAAAATGAGATGCCATTAACTGAAGGTTGGAAAAATGACAAAAGGTGTACAACTATTTGTCCATCCCTAAGCCAAGTAAAGGGACAGAGAAAAGTCCACAAGGAAGAATTATATTATTAAAGACAAACAAGGTTTTCCTCTGGAATAATGCAGATTGGAAGGGGAGAAAAAGTAGGTAGGAAGAGACATAGAAGCTAATGTTGGAAATGAAATGTTAACAATTACAGGTGGAAACATGGGAGAAAAAGATAGGTGAATAAGGCAGGAAGTGAGGAAAATAGAGTATCATCAGTTTTTAAGCAACTGGGGAAGCTGTTGGTTTCTGAAGACAGATGAATAAATATGTTGCTGGAAATGAAGTTCTAGATGATTGCAATGGAGGTATCTAAGGGTTTCCTGCTGATATCCAGATAGCCTTCCAGCTATCTTTCTTATTTGTGCTTACAGTAGTTGTAGTGCATAGAGACCCCCAAATACTCCTTTGGGCAGCTCTGTGATCTTGTTCCCATACAAGACTCTGGAAAAGAAACAAAATCAGTCCTTGGATTAGTGGTGCCATTTCAATGTCTCTGTATAGTGTATTGAGAGAGGAGGCCATCATGTATTATTGAATCTTAGGTTCACTTTTTAATACACAGTTGCCTCGTGACACACACAACAGCAATGGTTTAGCATTTGAGAAGATGAAATATGGGTTCCTATAAGTACCCAATATGCCCAAAATATGCAGCTGCTTAAGACAGCTGAATAGCTGAAGCTCCATAAAGCAGCAGTTTTCAAACATTTCACTGCAAACACCTTGAAAAGAAGGATTGCAATAATGTACTATAATTAGTCACCATAATGGCATGGAAATCTGATTCACAGAAACATTTTCCCTCTGAAACTAACTATAAAATTGCATTATGAGGTACTACACTACACATTGTATTTAGGAGATGAGCCAAATGAATTTATGTGGACAGAGATTTGGCAGCCTCTGGAAACTGAAATAGCTATTCAAAATATTGGCCAAAGGGACAGGGAATGGGGATTGGCATCTTCAGGAAGCCCCAAGTTGGCATTAAGAGCTACTCTGGCATCAATTAAGCTGTGCAGGTGGAGTCATGAAAGAAGAGCATTTTTGCCCAACATGCAAGCAACGTTTTGCATCCTTGACTATAGTAGTGTATTCCATACTTTTTTCCCACTGACTACTCACAGAGAGTTGAGTGAACGAAGGCCTTGGAAGGCATCAGGTGCAATCTCTGAAATCTGGTTGTTGCTCAGGTCTCTGAAAGGTATGGACACAGTCAACATTCATAAACCCTTAAAAGCCTTGCTACTTTTCTTCCCTATAAGTGACTATCCCTTCCCAAAAAGAGTCTAGTTGTCACTTGCAGCTTCAAACTCTTGAATTATAGATGAAGATAAATAATTTTTTTCCATGACAGTTATGGACAGCATAGGGGCCACTTGACAACCTTGGAAAACTGAAGAAAGATACAGCATTTGGCTTATTTCTTGTTTCTTCCATTCTTTACCCACATAACCTAATACTGTATATTCTTGCACCACCCTCCTGAAATTCAGAGTTGGATTCATTCTTCCTGTTTAAAGATAGAAGAGGTTTGAATGGATGCAAACTGAAATACATCTATTTGTGTTTAGAAGGCAAATTGCCTTCCTGTTCAAAAGATGGGGTATGGAATCTAAAGCAAAAATTGAGAACCACTACTCTCAACCTGCTAGCTGGAGGAATACTAGGGATTGTAGAGCAGCAACATCTGTGGATTTCAAATTTCTTATCTCTGACCTAGGTCTCATCAGCCTAATTTTATTTCTATATTCATTCATTCATTCATTCATTCATTCATTCATTCATTCATTCATTCATTCATTCATTCTTTAACTTCTATTACTGCACCATCTCCCCCAAAGGGGACTCTACCCATCATACCCTAAATTTGCTGTTCAGTTTATCCTTTCCTCACTAGCTATCCTTCTCAGCTATCTTGGGGTAATAGATAGACCCCAAGGATAAAAAGAGAATTGTATGATGAGTAAAGATTGCACAGAAGGTCAAAGAAGCATAGACTGGACCAAGGTGGTGAGAGATGTAACTCACAGAGGCAGAATGACATGATGGACATGATCTATATCAAGATACTCACATCCTACGCAGTTTCTTGTATGATGAGAAGGCTCCAGGGGGGATGGACTTGATGCCATTCAGTTCCAGACGTCTGTGTGATAAACCAAGCATTAGAAAGAAAACAACTTGGGCACACCAATAAAAATAGACAAAATGCCATGTCTTTCAGTAGGGGTACTGCAGAGAGCAAATAGAATCATCTGCATAAAGAGAAGGGATAGCTCTGTACTATTTCCATGTGAGTTAAGCTAGCATGACATTTAGCTCAGTTTGCAGATTAATTAATAAACTTTTTATACGGTCAAATTGATTTATTATATGTTTTGGAAATCCACACAGAGTTTTACATTTAGTGAAGTGATATAATCGTATGCACACTTTGCTACTCAGCACATTGTACTTTCATTGTACATTGTACTTTCATTTGCAAGCTAGTTATGTGGGTGTAATCAGATGATCATACCCTAAATAAT
The DNA here is from genome assembly GCA_023362775.1 of Charina bottae. Classification (NCBI taxonomy): domain Eukaryota; kingdom Metazoa; phylum Chordata; class Lepidosauria; order Squamata; family Charinaidae; genus Charina; species Charina bottae. The sequence continues at coordinate 42,021,628 of JALMGJ010000005.1, read as the reverse complement.
TTCTCTGTTATCTGAATCTGTAAATCTACATAATTCGTTTTCCTAGTATGCCTATTTGGACATAATACATGAATTAGCTACAAATTATATTTAAGCCTAGATAGAATGTCCATGAAATGTCCAAATGATGACCATTTAAAACCATTACTCAGGGTAGTTCTCTGCATAGCAGTTCATGCCTAATAGCCCACAACTTGGATTAGAGATTGTCTCCACATTATCACATACTTTAGATTAATAGTGGTGTAGAGCAGGGGTCCCCAACCTGTGGGCCGTGGCCCACTAGTGGGCCGTGGCCTGTTAGGAAGTGGGCTTCACAGCAGGAGGTGAGCGGTGGTGTCAGGAACGAGCCTGTCCCTGCCGCCATGAGTCAGAGGAAGAGCAGCCAGTAGCAGGAAGAAGCTGGGAAGGCACAAAGACAGATCCTGAGCCAGAGCAGCTGATTGGTGGGGACCCTGAAGGGGAAACACCACCTATCAGCGCACGGCAAAGAAGGGCGGAAAGGTGGGCCGAGGAGTACGAGGCCCAATTGGCCCCCGCTCGCAAACCGGTCCGTGCGATTGGCTCCCGCCTGCAAACCCCGCCCCCCATCCACACGATTGGCTCCCGCCTGCAAACCCCGCCCCCCGTCCACACGATTGGCTTCCACCTGCAAACCCTGCCCCCCGTCCACACGATTGGTTCCTGCCTGCAAACCCCAGCCCCCATGGAAAAATTGTCTTCCACGGAACCAGTCCCTGGTGCCAAAAAGGTTGGGAACCCCTGGTATAGAGAACATATTTTGTCTGCATAATGGAACTACACAGGACTGATTTGGTGAATGGAGGAGGCACAAGGAGAAGCTATTTAAAGAAGCTTTCATACATTTGGTTATACATTAATATTCCACTCTCTTCACTTAAACAAACAAACAAACAAAAGGTGGATTCAGACAACCATTCATTGATTCGTTCATGCAATTTACATGGCTGTCCACTCCACACACAACTTAGTGTGGTATACCCAATTAAAAGGAACAAATAACACCTGACAAAATAAAATGTATTAAAACACAAGAGGTGATTTAAACAACCATAGCTATTAAAACAGGCTCATAAAACTACCTGGCCCAACACCCCCTTGGGGAGAGCTAAGTCTTTAGAGATTTTGGAAGGCAGGCAGGATCCAGATCATCCGGATCTTGGGGGGCAGTGCTATTCTATAGGGCAGATGTGGTGACAGAGAAGGCATTATCTCTTGTGTCCCATCGCTGCTTGAGTGATGGGACCTGGAGCATGCCAACCGTATGATATCTTATCAGATGGGTAGAAGTAATCAGAGACAGGTGTTCCTGCAAATAACCAGGCTCTATGCCATGAATGGCTTCCTAGGTGACAACTAGCACCTTGAATTGCACCAAGAAGCCCAATGCAGCTCATGAAGTAGCAGTGTTACATGAGGTGCACCCACAGCTACTCACAACACTGTATTCTGGACCAGCTGTAGCTTTTGAGTGAGCTTCAAAGGCAGACCCATGTAGAGCATGTTGCAGTAATCCAGGTTAGAGGTGATCAAGTCATCAGCGACTATGATCGCCTCCTAATCCAGATATGGGTGCAGAAATGGGTCACCTCCAATCAACGGCTCCCACCTGCTTCTCAAGCAGAAGCTGTAAGTGCAGGAGGACCGCCAGATTGTGATCACTTTTGATCTGGGCAGTGTAGCCCCCTCCAGAGCTAAAAATGAAAAATCTCCACGATACAATTGCCCTCAACTCCACTACTACTAGGTCTTACTAGAGTTGAGTCTGAACCTGTTCCTCTCCATACAAATCCTCACAGCCTGCAGACAATGAGACAGAACATTGAGAGCATCATGTGAGTGACCAGGGGCTGAGATATATAGCTGTGTATCATTAGCATACTGGAGATACCTATCCCCATGTCACCAGATCATCTCCTCCAATGGTTTCATATAAATATTAAATAGGAAAGAGCAGAGTGCCAAACCATCTGGCACCCCACAAAGCAAGGGTCTGAGCTAGATCTCTTCCCTCCACCAATGCCAACTGGAAGCAACCCTGGAGGAAGGAAAAGAACCAAACTGTATCATTTGCACGTGTCACCATTCTGATATCATTGTGGCTTATTACATTCACTGATGTTTGTTTTCTTTTATCTCTGGAAAAAGAAATCTCTCATCCTGCACACTAGCCAGCTCTGATGGAGCTCTGTAGGAACCCATAAAAACTAGGATCATATACAAATAAAGTCACAACTGAAAGGTACTTAAATGGTTCTTGGACTAGAATACTAAATTCCCTGTTCCACAACCATCTGAATCAAGCAAACACAAGAGTAAACGATATGGGAAATTTGATCAGTAAATGTCTTAGTGTTCAGTCACATAATTATTCCCTACACATCAAGTTCCTACTCACATCTCTGTCATGGTTTCTGGTAAGTTGGCAGGGATGGCTGTTAGCCCTTTGCCACGACAATCTACAATGCCATTGCTACAAGTACACATGGCAGGACAGGACCCAGATGAAAAACTACAGATATGAATCCTGGTAGCATCATCCTGGCCTGCAGAAAGAAAATTGAGAAAGTTATTGGGCTCTCTTGAATAAAGTCTGTCTCCCTTTGTGCACTGCAGAACCACTTAATCTTTGCTTGTGGAATATAATAATCTGGGGAATATACAGTATGGCTTGTCCTAAGTGTAGGAATTTACTGAATTAACTGACAGTTTTCGGCAGTATCTTTCAACACAAAGTCACAATGTAGACAATAGTTAAACTAGTGTCAATTCTTCAGTCCTATGATGTGAAGAAAGAATACAAGGAAGAATACAAGAAAGAATACAATCCTTATGCCACTGTTTAACGTCTCCCCTATGCAAGCTGGAGAGAGAGTAGACTAGAAATATGTAAGACTTCAAGTGCATATTTTCTTTGGGGTTACAAGAAAGCATTGCCTAGTGGCATTGATTCCTCTCAGATTCACTTTAAATTCAACCAGAACTAATACTGAGTTCAAATGTTTAAGTTGAGGGAGAGCAAGTGTATAAACTGTAGTGAGAAAGGGGCACATATGCCTTTCAACGTGGTTGAGAAGTGCAGGGAATAAAGAAACCACAAGGGATGGAAGAAGCAAGACAGCAGTGTGACAGAACAGAGAAGGTAAACAGCTTCTATCATCCTGTCATACAATCTCCCAGACATACAAACTGTACTGGTGGAGATAATCTGAGACTGGAAAAAAGATGGGAGAAAATGAGAAAAGATTTAATACACATTAAGTCTCTTTCACAGAAAGAAAAAGTTTAGTCTAGTGGTTAAGGTGCTGGGCTAGAAACCAGGAGACTGTGAGTTCTAGTCCCGCCTTAGGCCTGAAAGCCGGCTGGGTGACCTTGGGCCAGTCACTCTCTCTCAGCCCAACTCACCTCACAGGGTTGTTGTTGTGGGGAAAATAGGAGGAGGAAGGAGTATTCGGTATGTTTGCTGCCTTGAGTTATTTATAAAAGAAATAATAAAGGCAGGATAAAAATTAAATAAACAAACAAACAAACAAACAAACAAACAAATGGGCTAAGAAGCTGGCAGGAAGCTAGTAGTAATATTGAAGCTGTTCTAAAGAAGAAAGATAGCTAGCAAGTGAAGATATTAGGCAATATCAGGCTGCTGAAGAGATGCAGGTTACAGTATGATTGAAAGTCACTGAAGAGGAGTCAGTATAGAAATTTCTTGAAGACAGCATGGCATAGGATCTGTCTACCTGGTGCAGACATCAAAAGGGAGGAAACATTCCAAAGGCATTAACACTGTGCTAGCTGCAAGAGGTTGCCAGTTAAGTTTTATCTGAAGCCTTTGCTTAACTCTTTGGGGAATTTAGTAGTAGCTATACACCTTGCTACAGCTTAGGACAGGCATGTTGTTATATTAACAGAAGCAATATTATTGAAGGTAGGGAGAAAATTCATCTTGGAATGGTAGAATAATTAGGACATAAAGAAATATGCTACATTCTATCCTCCTTTGAAGGCAGATGCCAGAAGTTAGTGGGAGGGGCAAGGAGTTGGAGTTCTGTTTGCATGCATTAGTTGAATGCCACTTGCATAATTATCTGGCTGAAAGAGTCAATCTTACAGAGAAATGAATGTATTTCTATCCTTGACGTGCCTCAAATAATAATACATGTTTAAATGGATCTGATTCGCATGAAGATCCTTGTGTTCAGTGTGCTATCTGATTCATCCCGAGAACTCATGACAAACAGAATTCTCTTCAAAAATATAGGTAATTTTTGCAGCATGAAAAAATTTCTGCTGTGCCTTGCCTATAAAGTGAAATAGGAATGCTGAGACCATCATATTATGGTAAAAGAAAGGGTAGTTACATATGCAGGAGGGAAGTTGGCAGGTTTCACCATTCAACCCTTTGCTACAAGTGCTAGTCTGTCTTAAATGTGAAAGCAGAAAAGACCTCAGCCTGGTTGTTCTGGGGATCCAAATAGGTGGGAAATTCATTCTTTTTGCCCCCACATAGAAAGCTCCTAGCACCCTGCTAATGCCGCTGACCTGCGCAGCTGAATTCATTCTTTTGGATTTCTGCAACATTTAGACCACGTAGGGATGGTGGACCAGCACATTGTGTGAAGAGTCCAATAGTAGGTCGCTGGCGGAGCCACTGGGAAAGCCAACCCAAATGACAATCACAGATCAGCTGATTGGAGTGCAAGCGGCTGCAGAGACAAAGTAAAGGCATGGGAGGAAAGAAAAAGACATATTGTGCTTGATACTTCTAATTTGCAAAGCCACTTCTAGCGTATAGGCTCGAGCTAATGAATTTGATTGAAAACTTGGGAACATTCTCTGGGAAGGAGATTCTGATTCTATAGGAGTAGGACTGAATCTTGCATGAAGAAGTGGATTGGTCACCCAGATTTCTGTTTGCCCCTCCAGTGATGGCATTCACCCATTCCACATACAGACTCTGTTCCCAGAATGCACTCAGAAAAGGGCCATTTGAGATAGGCAACTAACCCACTAACCAACACCAGACCTAGTCCTGTCCACGTTAAACTAATTCCATCCAGACAGTTGTGTTGTAAGAATACCTAACCCCAATCAATTGTCCAATTTTGTATATCAAGTCCCCAAAGAAAAAGAACTGGAGAGAACGTAGCCGAAGATCTTACAGCTAAGGCCTAGCATCACAGAACAAACCTCTCAAGCATTGATTGGCAACAGTGACCAAGCCAATGGGGGAGGGGCTAGTGATGAAAGATGCCTTGTCAGTATCCTCCTCTTGCAAGGCCTTGTGGGATACCAGGTAAATTGGGTGGGATTCTGTGTTCCCCAAATGGTAATTTTTTACTGTGTGCTGCCAGAACCCCCAGTAAGGAGATTTGACTGGTTTAGTGACTGATTGGATTAAATGTCCTGTGGGAACAGAACTATACTTTACCTTTGAAGATCTTCCCATGTTGTTATAGTGTCTCACAAGTCAGGCTCGGCTCTTAGTGTCTACATGGAAGTGTCCATGTAGTTTTCTTGGCAACAGGAAGTATTTGCCACTGATTTTGCAAGGTTTTTTTTTCTTACCAGTCTAGCCTATAGCCCTGAGATTTTCTGGTGCTCTTCTATCCAACAACTACCAGGATTGTCCCTGTTTAGCTTTTTCCAAAGTACCCTAGGTTGGCTATGTGCTACCACCTGTTATGAATCTCCCATTATTATAGAGCTCCAGATAATGACACCCAGCATGTTGGGAGCATTTCACACTGTGAGAACATTAATCCCAAGGCTAATCTGTAGAATCTAGAAGCGTCAATAAGAGTTTCCACCAGAACCCCTTATATTATTTATTAACTCCTGGTTCATCATGATGCATACGATACCCAGTCAATTATCTTCTATCTCACCCCACCCTACCACACCCAGGAGCTGTTTCCTTATGTGCTCACAAGGTGCGCAGTTTGGGCATATGGTTGAAGCTGGAGATGGGAATGGAGCTGATATTGTTGTTGTTCAAAGTCCTGCAGGAATGAGAAAAAGGAAAAGCATCACTTAATACTTGAGATGCATGCACTCTCTTCTTATCAGATTATGTGTTCAATATAAACACAAATTCCTATTAGACATTTATGGGGCACACCTTCTCATCTTGACAACCACTATTTATCGGCTAAATCACTCTCCACAAATGGAAGAGAAGTCATGTTCTATGAATTGTCTTACAAATTCTCTTACAAAGGGAGTGATCTGAGAGTTTGTTGCCCATGGCTTCTAAGTCTGTAGCTCAGTCTAGGATGCGAAAGATAGAGCACCTTTTCCACCTTGGTGCCCACATATGGAATTCAACCCCAAAATTCTGCAGACAGCATAACCACTAATAATAATTCTGGGATTTGAAGTCCACACATTTGGAGGACCCTGAGATTGGGGAAGACTGCAAAGTAGAATCTTGTATATGTCCTTAAGAGAGATACTTACAATACTTCCAGCCCACGGAGAGCACGAAAGGCCCCTTCCTCAATGCAACTTATATGGTTCTTGTCCAGCTGCCTGTTTGAAGAAAGAGAGGACGAAACTGCTACCTATTCCAGATGTACAAGTAAGATGTTCCATACATAAATCAGCATTGCTTCAGCAGATGAGAAGTGAAGGAACACAAGAGAACTGTGGTCAGGAATAAGGAGCATTAGAGAACTGCAAGAACCAAGGGTGGGAAGGTTTGATTGGGGAGGATTATGATTTGGGGTGCATCAGTGGCCACAAATATTGCATAATATATGGGGGACATATTTCCATTGTTTTTAACCTATTTATCTTCCTTTACATAGGCTTATGAAATCAACACCCCCATCATCCTGTTATGCTGCCTCATTTTGGTGGGAGGTTCCTCGGAGGGATGAGCGAAGAATGACAAAAGCACACGCCAAGAGTATATATTCCCACCAGAGCACCCAAGGCATGAAGGTCACTCGGCTGTCCATCTAAAGCAAGCAGGCACTTACGTTGGGCAGCAGCAACATAAGAAGACACTGGAGAGGTTAGTGAGAATGTCAAAGCCATAATGCCATATTATGTGAGAGAAGGCAATGATAAACCACTTCTGTATTTTACCAAGAAAACCACATGGATAGATAGTGAAAACGGATTGACAATATAGTGTCGGATGATTAACCCCTCAGGTTTGATGGCACTTGACACGTTATTGAAGAAAAGCTGAGGATCTGAGGTGTTTATGAAGTGGCTAGATTAAACCCTTTGGGATGTCTAGTTGTTGATGTTGCCATGCGAAAAAAGAAAATCCGAAGCTGCAAAGACAGAATTACAGTGGGAACATGAAGAGGCATGAACATGGAAAAGAAAAAAAAATGAAAATTGAAATGAATCAACTACACATTAATATCTTAGGCATCAGCTAACTGAAATGGACTGGAATGGGACACTTTCAGTGAGAAGATGATATTGTTTACTACTCAGGATACAAAAAAATAAAGAACAGTATTCCTTTCATAGCCAGAAAAGATATAGCAAGGACAGTACTTGTGTACAGTGCAGTCAATGACGGAATAATATCAGTTAGATTTTGTGGATAACCCTTTAATATGATGATTATCCAAGTGTATGCTCCAAGCACTGATGCAGAAGAAGAGGAGGTTGATGGGTTTTGTGGTCAACTTCAATCTGAAATAGAGTATGCAAGCAAGATGTGCTGCTTATGGAATGTAGTTAGGCTATCTGAAATGAAGCAGGAGAATGACTTATTAGTTTCTGCCAATCCAAAGATTTCTTCATTGCATCCACAGTCTTCAAACAACCAGAATGATGCCTATATACATGGACATCATCAAATGGAGGACACAGAAATCAAATTTACTAAATTTATGGCATAAGGAGGTAGAAGAGCTGTTATAACAGTAAAGAGGTGGCTAGGATCTGGCTGTGGAACAGATCAGAAACTGTTCATTTGCAAGTTCCAAGTCAACTTAAAGTGATTGGTAGTGGAAGAACAAAGCCAACCAGTTACCACAATATGATCTTCAGCATATACATACCATTTTCAAGGACAACATCAGGAATCACTTTGAAGTCCTGAATCTCATTGTTAAGGAACTGTGGAATTGATTTAAGAAATTGTTAAGGTTGAATGTGAAAAGAACTGCCAAAGAGAAAGAAACAGAAGAAAACAAACTGCATGTCAGAACAGATGGTGAAAATTGCCAAAAGGAAAAGAGAAACCAAAGCCAAGAATGACAAAGATCTTAGGAACTTACCAAAGAATTTTAGAGTGCTGTTAGAAAAGGCAAGAAGTAATATTACAACATCTGTAAAGACACTGAAAATGGAAACAGACATGGAAAAACAATGAAAGTCTTCCAAAAGATCTCTCAACTCAGAAGAAGATTCTATTTTCAAATTGGTATGCTAAAGGATGCCAATGGACAGACAGTAACTGATTCAAAGGTGAAAGACAGAAGGACCATACTGAAATTATATGTAGTAGGGATATCAACATTCAAGATATCTTAGACAATATTCCCTCTTTACAAGAACCTCTAACACTAGAAGATGAAGTTAGAACAGCAATGTGGTCATTAGCAAGTCAGAAGGCTAAACAAATGGATGGAATATATATAGAAATATGGCAAGCAACAGAAGAAGAATCAATAAATCTTACTGAGCATGGCAGCAAATCTGTAGAATGACAGAGTGGGCAACAGATTGGAAGAGGTCAATCTACATACCAATACCAAAGAAAGGAAACTTAACAGGTTGCGCAAACTATTAATTTCACATGCTAGCAATCATCCAATGCAGATTAGAGCCCTACATGGAAAAGGAGATGCCAGATGTTCAAGCTGGCTTTAGAAGAAGCTGAGGAAAAGGGGACATTACTGTATTTCTGATGCATGTTGGATAATTGAGAAAGCTCAAGAATACCAAAAGAATTCAGTAATGCATACTTCATTGATTATAGAAAGGCCTTCAATTGTGTTGACCATGACAAGCTGTAGAATATACTTAGAAAAATAGGAATCCCAAAACATCTGCATGAGAAATGTACACAGGTCTGGAAGCCAAATTCCACAGGGAACATGGCAAAACAGACAGGATCCGGGTCAGCAAAGAAGTGAGACAAGACTGTATATTCTCCCCTTATTTATACAATCTACATATAAACCACCCAGAGTCCCTCCTTAGGTGGGAGATGGGCGGTGATAGAAATTTGAATGATAAATAAATAAATATGCTGAATATATATTGAGGGAAGTTGGACTGGAAGAAGATGAATGAATTTTAAATTTAGAGAAAGAAACATAAATAATCCTCACTATGTTGATAACACTATGCTGATGGCTGAAAACACAAATGATTTGGAAACTTTAAAAGTGAAAGTCAAGGAGCACAGTGAAAAAAATGGGACTAAGACTAAATAGAAAAAGAATAGAAAGAAGACCAGACAAATAACAACAGGAATTGGAACCAGCCATCGAATTGACAATGAAGACACTGAAGTGGTGGATAGCTTCTGCCTTTGAGGATTTACTATGAATATTAAACATAGTTGATAGTTAAGAAATACATCATAGACTAGTTTTTGGTAGGGTAGCCATGAAGGTTTTGAAAAATATATTCAGATGCCATAATGTGTCTATACCTACAAAGGTCAGAACTGTGCAGGTAATGGTATTACCTGTGACTCTATGGAAGTAAAAGTTGGATTTTGAAGAAGCAAGATACAGCAAAAACAATATTGACATTTTTTAACTTTGGTGTTGGAGAAGAGCCCTGAGAATACCATGGATAGCCAAGAAAACAAACAAATGGATAAAAGTCTGTAGCTTGAATCATGTCAACTGGATTTCTATTTTCTCAGTGGAAACGTTTCGCTCCTTATCCAAGGAGCTTCTTCAGTCTGAGCAAAGTTGGTAAGGGATTTTTACCAACTCCGTTACTTATTTTTACCAACTCCCTTACCAACTTTGCTCAGACTGAAGAAGCTCCTTGGATAAGGAGCGAAACGTTTCCACTGAGAAAATAGAAATCCAGTTGACATGATTCAAGCTACAGACAATTCCACCTGGATGACTGAGAACCTTCATAGACAAATGGATAAAAGATAAATCAATCCAGAGTTCTCACTCAGGCACAAATGGCGAGTCTCAAATTATTGAATTTTGGACACATTGTATGAAGACCTAGCTCTTTTGAGAAGTCTATAATGCTGAGAAAGGTGGAAGGAAAAGGAATGACAACCAGCAGCAAACAATCAGATTCAATTATAGCACCAATAAATGCACTATTGGAAGACCTGAAAAGCTATGCTGGAGACAGATCATCCTGAAGATCTATCTGTGTGGCCGCTAAGAGGCAACACTGACTTGATGGCACATAATCAATCATCAATGCAACAGCATGACACAATGGCAAACTATCCTGTCTGCCAAGGTCACTCACAAGTTCTTGAGATCAGTGGCTCCACGAAATGCCTTTCTGGGCACAGCCTGAAGAAGGTTTTCACTCAGGTCTCTGCAGAAGAGAAATTTGAAAAGAAAAAAAAGTCAGTTAAGAGGAAGAGGGCTGACAAGGCAGTATGAGACAAGGACTGGTGGAGAACACTTAGTAGCTCAGATGCATGACCACCTTTACTACCATCACACACACCGGAATTATCCATATGGTTGCTAAGAGTCAACAGTGATTTGATGGCACTTAATCAAGAATGAGCTCTGGCAGTGAACAGATCCCACATTGTCTGAGATGCTTTTCTTTTCAATAAATGCTACTTTGGGTAAATTTGCAGTAACAAGGTGTTTTGTGACCTATTTGTATAACCTAATTACTTGGTTTTAAGAAGAGCAAGGAATTCTTCTTGTATTTTTTTTTACAAAACTCATGTAAAAGAGGCACTAATGATAAAGCAATGTTCAGCAAACAACAAATCTAAGATAATAAAATAGTATATTCCAGTATGTCATTAAAGACTTATAAAATTGAGGAATATTTCATATTCTTTCTCTATACAGAATCCAAATATCCCTATGGGACTTAAAGCTAAATGTACTTGGTCAACACAGCACAAATCACTAACAAGACTATAAACAATAACATTAAATCAATAGTATAAGTTATAGATCAACCTAAGATACAATTCTTTTGAATTATCTTATTCAAGAATGGTTTCCAATTACAATTAAATTCTACATAGATTTTCTTTTCAATTAGGATGTTATTCTAGACATTGAAGCATATTCTCACAATTTAGTTAGTCGTTCTTCCAGAGAATGAATCAAAAGTCTTTTCCAGTAAAAATCACATAGGATCTTCTGAAGGGATATATGGTTTAGCACAGTTTAATAAGAGTATCTCAGGTTGTAATGGAATTACAACTTTCCAAATTTGTCCCATTCTACTTTTAGTCATTTCCCAGTATTGTTGTGCTTTGCAACATTGCCACCACATATGAAAAAAAAATCCAACCTTTTTGTTAAATTTTCAACGTTTTTTGGAAAAAGCATTATTCATTTTAGCAATCAAAACTGGAGTAACATACCAAAGATAAAACATCAAATACCAATTCTTGTTCTTCTATATCAATATCAATAGATGTTCTTCTATTCAAATTCCCACTGTTGTATCTGACTAAATATTTAAATTCTTTATCCATTTGACACACAATCTTTAACTTGTTCAGATTCTGAATCATACTTCACTAGTAATTTATAAATTGTGCCTAAAGATGTTCAGTAGATTTCAAATGTTCCCCCTTCTTTCTGTACAGTAATTCTTTTGTTGCTGTACTGCTTGTTTGTTTGAAGTTGATGGGCTGAGTGTTTCACAGCATATATAAAAGATAAGATAGTGGACAGTTCACTACATATTTCTGGATTACAACACATACGCTCACTCTCTTTCTCTCACATTTGCACACACATCTACATTGTTCAACAGTTTGCAAATAATTGAATGATAATGTTTTCTACTAGCTTCCAGCAGGGGGCAGAATAGGCTTTTAATTGGCATTGGGTATATCCCTCCATTCTGTTTTCCTGTCTTGTTTCTAAGATCTTTGAGAGAACAACTGGCTGTGCAGATTTGACATGTAACATTGGGGAAGTCCTGGTTTCTTACTGCACATTTTGTGCCAAACAACCAACCATAATTGATTCATGTCATAGTAGAAACACTTCTTTCATAATAGGTATGCAATCCTTCTGTGAACCTGATCAGCCTTTGTTGCTGGGGAAAGCTAAAGGCTATGAGATTTGGTTTGCAAAAATCCAGAGACCCACTAGATGGCAGAGTTGCCTGGATTTTTGCAAACCAGATCTCATAGCCCTAGGAAAGGCAGAACTAATTGCATGTCTCGCTGGGGAAATTACATTGCACATTTTCCGCTCATGGAGAGGAAGTATTGTCTTGAAAACAACTGCCTTCATTTCCTCAGGATCTAACTACTGCTCTACAAAAGGCAGGATTTCTTCTGCCTCCTTCTCCTCCCTAGTTTAGAATGATGCCCCAGGCAATGATTAGTACTGCACACACTCTAGTCCACTACTAAGGCAGTATATATTAATTCACTGACTATTACTGTTAAACACCCTGGTGACCAAAACAAAGGTTTAACAGGGTCATTGTTCTGTCAAGAAATCAAGGAATTTCTGTCAGGAATTCATCCTCTGCTTTTCAGTAGCAACACAAACATTTAAAAAAACATGAAAGAATAAAGCTCTCTGTTATGAAAATGATATCCCTCTTGTTTGTTTGATAAAACTGTTTCCCCCACAATTTAAGTGTTCTGTTCCAACTTCTTGAACCATATAAATGGCTTTATTATAAAACTGGGACAACATTGATAGATTTAATAGATCCCTAAAGACTTTTTGTCATTACTCTCTTAAAAATCCAATGAAGGATATTATCACCATGCTGTGACAATTGCAGCTCCTTCTGCTCACAGAATCATGGCCTTGTCAAAAAGTCAGAACAGAACTTACTATTCAGTTACAACAGGGGTTTTCCAACACTTTGTGGCATTTTCAAAAGGCTTTTAAAAAAAATATAGATATTCCAAAGTTAGACATTCCTGCTGCTTTATTCTCAGAAATGAAAATCTTACAGTTCGGAATAGTAGGAAATTTCAGCTCTTTTTACAATGTTTTTGCTCAACATTGGTGCTTATCAGCTAAAGATCTTATCTTTCAGAGAGACAGATTCCTTCAGGATCTTTTTCCTGAAGGAAAGGATGGGGTTCCTTTGTACAAGTCTGATTTCACTCAGTTTCACGGTATTTCCAAGGAACATTAAGCTGCCAGTTTCCCAGACATGAACTGCTCCAGTGTTGATGAATAACAGTTTGCAGCAAGAACTCTGTCTGGCTCTAGAAGAATAACCTGGCCGTTATTTCCCCCGTCCAGCCATCCATTCATGCTGAGTCAGATAAATGGATATCCAAAGACAAGCAGCTTTATTACAGAAGAAGAGATCACTACCCAGCAATGAGTGGGAAACGAGCTGAGGATGTGATTAGACCCATGCACATCACCACGTATCTTCCTGGCCATGCAAGTGCTCTACTACACAGTTGAATCATTTTTAGGTCCTACTCTATTCATCTCCACTTTTATGCTTCTTTATTATTTGATATTTAACTAAGGAATCATATATTTGGAATCTTTCCAATTACATATGATTTTGTATAATCTCTTTAGAGTTTGAATTTCTAATAACCACCCTCTCTCCCCTCCCCCCTATATATATGTAGTCATTTTTAATCAGAGAATTTTATTAGAAAGATTTAAAATAGACAAAAGAGTTTATGGTTTTGAACATTGTAAGACTGAGTTTGACATGAAATTATGTACAAATGATGAACATGTAATTGCTAAAATGTATAAACTTCTATTGAAATTTGAAACACAAGAAGAACAAGTGAAAGAACGTATGATAAAGTGGGCTAAAATTTTTGGTTATAATATACAGATGGAACAATGGGAAAATATGTGGTTGAAAGGATTGAAATTTACACTATGTTATAATCTTAAAGAGAATCTTTGTAAAATGATGTACCGTTGGAATATGTCACCAGAGGAATTGTCTAGAATGTATAAAGGCACTTCAAATTTATGTTGGAAATGCGAACAAGAAGGGACATTTTATCATGCTTGGGGGATGTGTAAAAAAGCTAGAAATTTTTGGATTCAAATACATACAATGATTCAGAGGATTTTAAAGATTAATATACAATTGAGACCAGAGGTCTTTCTTTTGGGACTGATGAACCAACAGTTGGAAAAAAGGCACAGAACTTTGTCTTTGTATATGATAACTGCAGCAAGATTATTGTATGCACAAAGATGGAAAGATTCGGTAATACCTACAATGGAGCAATGGTTGGTGAAGATGATGGAACTCACTGAGATAGCCAAATTGACCTATTTGATTAGAGAAAAGACAGTATCTATGTTTATTGCTGACTGGAAACCCTTTATGGACCTTTTGCGGAAAACAGAAAAGAATGAACTTATGATTTATGGTTTTGATGATTAGACAAGATAGATTATAGAAAGAAGAGAGTCATGTTGTAATTTTAGAGAAAGAGGTAAATTTATAATTGTACTTATAACTGCTGTAAAGAAGATCGGAAGCCACTTCTTTGCATCTTTTTTCTTTCTTTTCTATTTTTCTTTTACTTCCCCCCCCCCCTTTCTTGCACTTTTAGCTTTTTCTTTGATTTCTTTTCATAAATAATACATAAATAAAAAAATAAACTTTTAATAAAATTATATTTTAAAAAATCATATATTTGGAGAAATTGCCTACAAAAATATACTTACTAATTCATACTAGTTATCATGCACATGATAAGTATGAAAATGCATATAAATGTTTGTGCAGACTTAAAAAATATCACAAACTGATACAAAAATGGGGCAAAACAAAATTTGTGCTTAATACAATGTAATGATTATAAAATATCAAATAGATTTATTTAGCCCTATTTATAACCTATTACAGAAGATCAAATTCAATGAGGTTTGCAAAACGTAAAAGCATTATATTACTTTAGTTCAACGATTAGGCACAGGTGCCTTGCTCTGTGTCCTCGTACACACAAGTGCTCTGTGTCCTCGTACACACTCAACTTTTGTATTCACTACCCATCCTTTTGCCTCTCCTGATAACTATTCAGGACAGGAGAAATTGAGGCAGGGGTACCATGATATCTCTGGCTTCCTTGGCTCCTCTGATAAAAGCATTGATAATCAAGGGCCAGATGTCTATGAATTGAAGATAATGCAATGCTCCCATCACTTCTTGGATGACTTGACCTCATCAGCTCCAGTAGCTTCCATCCAACATTTTAAATGTATCAACTTTAAATAGTATCAACTTTTCCAGAACTAAAATTTGCAGAATCCAATCAATCCTCATAAACCATCAGGGTTGTGTCAAACATTGTGCAATCGTGCCTATTTCATGAAGTACCCTACATTATACTTAGCATGTGTACATGTGATTTAATACCAGGAAACTAAAACTCCACTCTGATAAACAGCTTAATAACACTCACTATACTGACATTCCTTCTTTTGGTATACTCCAAAAACATTCTGCTCACAAAAACATTTTAATCTCCTTTATTCCTATGATATTAAAAATGGTTAGTCAGTATCTCTTATTCAAACACTTCCTTAAAACTGGAATGACCATGCTTTAAAGACCAATCTGACAAAATTTCTAATTTAGTTGTTATCCCATCCCACCACAAATTTATGGCCCTTAGAGAATTTCATAGGAACATGTGTCTGCCTCAGCGAGAGGCAGTTTGGTCCAGTGGTTAAGGCTCCAGGCTAGAAACCAGGAGACTGAGAGTTCAAGTCCCGCCTTAGGCATGAAAGCCGGCTGGGTGACCTTGGGCCAGTCACTCTCTCTGTGTCCACGATGTCAGGCTTGGGCGGCAAGCCTTTCAGTTAATTCCTGTTGCAGCCAACGGATCAACATTTGGTTGATCCGAAAAAGCGGACCCTGTACCTGCGGGAAAAACGCTAGGAAGGGGGGGGGAATGTGTCTGCCTCAGCACCCTACTCTTTTTGTCTTTGTCTCCTACATCACTCCCTCTGTGCTTTGAACACGTCACCTGTAAGTCCTATCTTGGATGGGCGTTTTGACTGCAAGCAAGGCCTCCCAATGCGTGATCCTGGCCAGCATTCAGCAAGGAACTGAAGCCAAGCTATCCAACATCCATAGGGCACAGCTTTCTCAGTGGGGTGCTCACTCAGACAAGCAAGCCAAGCATTTAATCTCCTGCCCTTCGGGCCAGCCTGAACCTGATGCAATAAGGGGAGGCAATGGTATTATGTGCCTCTCATTCTCTTGGCTAATCCCAACTTCACACTTTAACCTGATTGAAGCATGTTTGGCTTGCCAGTTGCTTGTGCTGAGAGGATTAGGGCTGGACACAGCAGGATGATAATTGCTTCTTATGGCTTCAGATCAACCATCCTATTTCCAATGCATGGTTGCCACCAGCGAACCAATCAACCTGCAGTTGTGGAGTTCCCTTCTCAAATGGCCATAGTTATACATAGTTGTCTTGAAGATCGTACTTAAAAACTGCTTATCAGTGGTTTCTCATTAAACTGGTAAGAGGTAATCAGTGGGATGCCACAGAATGGAAATCTGGGCCTTCTATTCTTTATTATTTTTATTAATGATTTGAATGAAGATGCAGAAAGAATATTTATCAAATCTGCACAAAGCTGAGGTGGACAGTTAATGCCTTAGAAAGATAGAAATAGATTTCAAGGCAATGTTTCTGGGTTAGAGAAAAAGGCTGCAAGTAATAGAATGAAATTTAATAGAAACTAATAATAAGTTCTTTACTCTGGAAACAAATGCCAAATGTCAAATGCATTGGTACATCAAAATTGGTAATAGTAATTGAGAAAAAGATCTTGGAATAATTCTTGATTGCAAACTGAATATGAATCAGCAGTATAATGTGACTCCAAAAAAAAGGAAATGCAATTTTAGGCTGCTTCAAAATCATGGCAGGAAGAGTTCCAACCTGCTCTTTTTTGTCAGAACCAACCTTGAGTACTGTCTCCAGTTCTGGGCCTCAGACGTCAAGGATTCAGAGAAACTAAGAGGTTCAGACAAGGCAACGAGGATGTCCAAGGGACTAGAAACTAAGTCCTCAAGAGAGACGGAAAGAGCTGGGCGTGTGAACCTTGAGGACACTGAGGAAGGTTACTTCAAATGCTTGAAAGGATGGCGCACAGAAGGAGCTCAGGAGATGCTTGCTGTCATTCCAGAGTTAGAGAAATGGAGCAATGGATTGAAGTGACAGCTCCCTAACAATGAGAGCAGTTCAGGGGTACAGTCAAACACTCAGAGGGCTCCCCTTCACTGGAGGTCCTCAAGGAGAGGCCAGGTGGCCATCTGTTGGATTCCTGCACTGAGCAGGGGCTGTACTCAATGACCTAAAGGGGTCTTCTAACTCTGTAATTTTAGTATTTCTCTTTTCCATAACGAGCATGATTTAGCTTATGCTGAGGTATCTTTCCACCTAGCTCAGGGGTGGGCAACGTCAGGCCCGCGGGCTGTATACGGCCCGCAGGGCTCCTGCCTAAGGCCTGCAGGGCTCCCGCCAGCAAACCCCGCCCCTTCCACGTGATTGGCTCCCACCCACAAACCCCGCCCCCCAGTGCTTGTGATTGGCTCCCGCCCGCAAACTCCGGCCCCTGGTCCGTGGAAATCCCAGAAACCCCGCCCCCCACCCCCCCAGTCCCCGGTTATAAATATCCAAATGGCCCTTGGCAGAAAAAAGGTTCCCCACCCCTGGTCTAGCTAGAGGGTGCAACCTAGGCCCTTTCCCTATTACAGAATTAAAGTGCCAATCTCCCTCTTGATTCTATTGCATCTACTCCAAACCACTGCCAAATAGTGTCCTGACTGGTGAATGTGCCACTTGTTTTAGGAAAGGCAGTGGGTTTTTCTACTGACTTTGCTGTTCTTCAGCTTGTTACCAGCCAGTCGAGAAAACATCCCCCAAGCAGGGCACTGTAGCAGAAAGGGGGAAAGCTAATTTTAGAAGTCTGCTGTCTTTTTTAAACTGATTTTTCTGTTCCTCTTTCCATACCCCAGTTAGGCATCTTCCAAGTTTAAAATAATGTGAAATAAAGAAATATATGGAAAGGCATCAGGACAGATAAATTACAGGGAAACTGACAAATAAGCAAAAATATATTCCTCTGCTTCCTCAGATGAAATAATGAAGGTTTGTTCTGTTCTTCTCTACCTTGCTGGAAGCTTGTTGAGAGAAGGTGGGGCCAAACCAGAAAATGGGGGATCTGACAGATCTGAAAGGAACTCAGGAAATAGTTGTAATGGAGAGGATAGCAACTGGGAGAAATGGTTGAAGTGAAGGGATGAGAGAAGGGGCATGTATGTGCCTCTCAGCACTCTCAAAATATGCTTCTGATCATGCCTCCTGCTGATGACCTGACTTCACCTCCGCGATGTTGTTGTTTATTAGTTCAGTCACTTCCGACTCTTTGTGACTTCATGGACCGGCCCACGCCAGAGCTTCCTGTCGGCCGTTGCCATCCCCAGCTCCCCCACAGTCGAGTCCGTCACCTCCAGAATATCATCCATCCATCTTGCCCTTGGTTGGCCCCTCTTCCTTTTGCCTTCCACTTTCCCTAGCATCTTCTCCAGGGTATCCTGTCTTCTCATGATGTGGCCAAAGTACTTCAGTTTTGCCTTTAATATCATTCCCTCAAGTGAGCAGTTTGGCTTTATTTCCTGGAGTATGGACTGGTTTGATCTTCTTGCAGTCCAAGGCACTCTCAGAATTTTCCTCCAACAACACAGTTCAAAAGCATCTATCTTCCTTCGCTCAGCCTTCCTTATGGTCCACCTCTCGCAGCCATAGGTTACTACAGGGAATACCATTGCTTTGACTATGCGGACCTTTGTTGTCAGTGTGATGTCTCTGCTCTTAACTATTTTATCAAGATTTGCCATTGCTCTCCTCCCAAGAAGTAGACGTCTTCTGATTTCCTGGCTGCAGTCTGCGTCTGCAGTAATCTTTGCACCTAGAAATACAAAGTCTGTCACCGCCTCCACATTTTCTCCCTCTATTTGCCAGTTATCAATCAAGCTGGTTGCCATAATCTTGGGTTTTTTTGAGGTTTAACTGCAACCCAGCTTTTGCACTTTCTTCTTTCACCTTCGTCATAAGGCTCCTCAGCTCCTCCTCGCTTTCAGCCATCTGTATATCTGAGATTGTTAATGTTTCTTCCAGCGATTTTAACTCCAGCCTTGGATTCATCAAGCCCAGCACATCACATGATGTGTTCTGCGTACAGGTTGAATAGATAGGCTGAGAGTATACAACCCTGCTGTACTCCTTTCCCAATCTTAAACCAGTCCGTTGTTCCGTGGTTGTTCTTACCGTTGCTACTTGGTCATTATACAGATTCCTCAGGAGGCAGACAAGATGACTTGGTATCCCCATACCACGAAGAACTTGCCACAATTTGTTATGATCCACACAGTCAAAGGTTTTAGAATAGTCAATAAAACAGAAATAGATGTTTTTCTGAAACTCCTTGGCTTTCTCCATTATCCAGCGGATATTGGCAATTTGGTCTCTAGTTCCTCTGCCTTTTCTAAACCCAGCTTGTACATCTGGCAATTCTCGCTCCATGAATTGCTGGAGTCTATCTTGCAAGATCTTGAGCATTACCTTACTGGCATGTGAAATAAGTGCCACTGTTTGATAGTTTGAACATTCTTTAGTGTTTCCCTTTTTTGGTATGGGGATATAAGTTGATTTTTTCCAATCTGATGGCCATTCTTGTGTTTTCCAAATTTGCTGGCATATGGCATGCATCACCTTGACAGCATCATTTTGCAAGATTTTAAACAGTTCAGCTGGGATACCGTCGTCTCCTGCTGCCTTGTTATTAGCAATGCTTCTTAAGGCCCATTCAACCTCAGTCTTCAGGATGTCTGGCTCTAACTCACTGACCACACCGTCAAAGCTATCTCCAATATTATTATCCTTCCTATACAGATCTTCCGTATATTCTTGCCACCTTTTCTTGATCTCTTCTGCTTCTGTTAGGTCCTTGCCATCTTTGTTTTTGATCATACCCATTTTTGCCTGGAATTTACCTCCGATGTTTCTAATTTTCTGGAAGAGGTCTCTTGTCCTTCCTATTCTATTATCTTCTTCCACTTCCATGCATTGCTTGTTTAAAAATAATTCCCTATCTCTTCTGGCTAACCTCTGGAATTCTGCATTTAATTGGGCATATCTCTCCCTATCACTGTTGCCTTTTGCTTTCCTTCTTCCAGTGTCTCAGCAGACAGCTATCTTGCCTTCTTGATTATCTTTTTCTTTGGGACGTTTCTTGTTGCCGCCTCCTGAACAATGTTGCGAACTTCTGTCCATAGTTCTTCCGGAACCCTATCTACTAAATCTAGTCCCTTAAATCTATTCTTCACCTCCACTGCATATTCATGAGGAATATTAGTGAGCTCATATCTAACTGATCTGTGGGTCTTCCCTATTCTCTTTAGTCTGATTCTAAATTGTGCAATAAGAAGTTTGTGATCTGAACTACAGTCAGCTCCAGGTCTTGTTTTTACTGACTGTATAGATGTCCGCCACCTTTGGCTGCAAAGGATGTAGTCAATCTGATTTCGGTGTCGACCATCTGGTGAAGTCCATGTATAAAGTCATCTTTTAGGTTGCTGGAAGAGAGTGTTTGTTACGCACAGTGAACTGTCTTGGCAAAATTCTATCAGCCTATGTCCCGCTTCATTTTGTTCTCCCAGACCATGCTTACCTGTAATTCCAGGTGTTGTTTGACTACCCACCTTAGCATTCCAGTCTCCTGTAATGAAAATAACATCTCTTTTTGGTATATTATCCAGTAGGTGCTGCAGATCCTCATAGAACTGATCTACTTCTGCTTCTTCAACATCTATGGTTGGGGCGTATATTTGGATCGCTGTGATGTTAAATGGCTTACCCTGAATTCAAATTGAGATCATTCTATCGTTTTTTGGATTGTATCCAAGCACTGCCTTAGCCACTTTATTATTAATTATGAAGGCTACTCCATTTCTTCTGTGGTCCTCTTGTCCACAGTAGTAGATCTGGTGGTCATCTGATGTGAAGTGGCCCATTCCGGTCCATTTCAGTTCACTGACACCCAAAATGTCTATATTTAATCTTCCCATCTCACCAATAACCACATCCAATTTGCCCTGGCTCATAGATCTTACATTCCAGGTTCCTATGGTGTGTTGATCTTTAGAACATCGGATTCGTTGTTCACCACCAGCACCGTCGGCTGCTAGCCGTCCTTTTGGCTTTGAGCTAGCTGTGTCATCATATCTGGGGCTAGTTGAACTTATCCTCTGTTCCTCCCCAGTAGCATTTTGACCATCTTCTGACCTGGGAATCCCATCTTCCGATGGTATACTGACATATCTCTGGTTGTACTGATCCATTTAGTTTTCACGGCAAGAATACTGGGGTGGGTTGCCAATACCTTCCCCAGGGATCGTATTTAGTCTGACCTCTCTGCCATGACCTTCCTGTCTTGGGTGTCCCTTCATGGTTTAGCTCATGGCGTCATTGAGGTGCTCAAGCTCCTGCAACATGACAAGGTAGTGGTAAAACATAACTGACTTTCCACACCTTCATGCTGGCTTTGGATGGTACTGGAGTAAGCCATGGGGGATCTCATACTAATAGGGCTAAGGATGACTTAAGCCCATCTCCTTCATGGGAGGGGCTGAGATAAGGCTATGTCATGGAGGTAAGGAGGGAAATTGTGTCAAGGCATGATGGGCCATGAATAATGCAAATGGAAATAAGGCTTTTAAAGGCTTTCATATCACAGTAACTTTGTTTTTGTTTCTTCTTGCCAGAAAAGCCTTGGAATATTGGCCAGATAAAGTATATTGCTAGTGTAACGTTAATCTTTTCTTAGAGAATAGATGTTTCCTGGTACTTTGCATATGACTTCCATTCCTATGGGACATTAGGCCTGCTTGAAAGCTGCTACACTACAGCACCTGCTCCCATTCCTCCCAAGTCCCCCCAAGATCTCTCAAGTCCCCCCAAGATCTGCCTGTATCCCACCTCCTGCTGTGGAAAACTCATAACATCCTATAATGCAATGTATCCTTGTGTCACCCGTCAGGGACAGGAATGAAGAAATCTCTATGGAGCCAATATTTTAAGAGGCTTCACAACTCCTCCCATCCAGCTGGTCACCAGCACCACCAAGACAGCAGGCAGCCTTGAAACCTCCCATCTCATCTCTCCCTGCAGGATGGATGCAGTAATTAGCACTGAAGTCGCCTCTGATTCAGCCCCTGGGACTGATGCTTTCACAGCTGCTGGTCTCGCTCTTGCCTGCTGGAAGCACACAGACAACAGACAGCAGACAGGTAGAATTAGCCAGGGCAAAAGATGTTTCCCCGAGCAATATTTGGCACTATATCAAAAGGAAGCACATTTGCAGCTTTGTTTAGCAAAAGCTTCCTGTTCCTGGAGCAAAGGGCCATGTTCTAACATTATAATTATAGCTCTGGTTGGTTAGGATTAAAACATAAAAAATCACAGAGCCAACATTAATACATTTATTCTAGCATATCATAAAATACCATCCCTTCTGGAGAGAAGGGCAAGGATGGCACCATCAACTGTACTGGGCAGGAGGCAATAGACAGGCTCAGTAATGATCATGGCAACATTTAAAGCTATCAGTGGGCTCTGATAAAGCCCTTGAGGATTTATAGTATTCTGATCATCTCTCCAAAACTCTATTTCTCTCTGGCTCCCAAAACAAATTTAAAACTGTCCAATTAGCAGTTAGGTACTTGTAAATTCAAATGTAATTTACTGCAGCAGCAGTGGCTTCCTTCCTCTCCTGCTGTGACCAGGAATCTGAAGGGTATTTAGCTGCCTGCATGTAAATGAGATGCTTGGGCCAATTCAGTCCCTGGGGAGGGACATATTATGAAAGGCTCCTTAGTCCCTCATCCATATATATCTTATATGTGTCTGCACACATACAAGCACATGTACAAATCCAGGGAAGTCGATGGGAGGTGCCTGCCTCGCATCTGTTTCACGTTTTAAAAAGAAAGGTACAATGGAATTAGGGCATTGGCATATACCTTCCCAGGGAGAAGAAAGAGCGCTAAAGAGCAAAAGAGACACAACATGAACTGACAGCTGGGAGGTGAAGCATGACACATTCCACTATGGAACAACAATGAGTATGAATGAATTAGTTTAAGCACTGGAATAAGCTGCCCAGGAAAGAACAGCATTTTCCATTACTTCCAATCTGCAAAACAAAGTCAGGAGCTTTCCCAGCAAAGCCACATGTAGGCAGAGACTGTTAGAAGAGAAGAGACAGTGTTAACAAGAGGAAATTGTCTCTGTTAGAAGGATGGTGGAAAACGTCCTTTGAATTTTGTAATTCTGTATTTTAGAACAGCAGATTCAGCACATAAATTATGGAAAAATGTAGTTGCTTTGTACATTAATCTGGAATTACTTTTGATAATAGGATAACCACATTTTGAAGTATTGGAAAGGTTTAGCCATGCAGAAACTAAGAATAAGGAATAGTTCCTCTGGAATTTCTGCAGCAGGACATTCACAATTTGCCCTTGATCATGATTCTAATCAGTTCAGGACTTCTGGGCAGGCAGGATACTATAAGGAATTTTAATTTTATATATTTCCTTATTTCCAGCTTTGATCAAATCTACATGTTAAATTACATCTATCTTATAATTTGAAATGGATGAGCACCACTTTTTACTGGTCTACAAAATCACAAGATAATCACTAGCTCTAAATGAACATTGAGAGGTGGGGCGAAACTTCCTTATTCCCACTAACATTCAGACAGTTGAATTTTGCATCCATTGAAGTTTCTGGATCTTCATCAAGAGCAGCTCCGTTTAGGGCATATTACAGTATATCCTATCCATATAGGGCTGCAATTGGCACCCCAAAACTCTTGAAGACTGCATTTCTGATTTGATCACTTCAGCCACCAGAACAGAAGGACTAGGACTCCCAAACGGTTCTGTCTTCAAGCTATCATGTTTCTTCAAAAAGTTCTATTCAAAGTATCAGTTTGCTGTGGGGGGAAAAACCTCAGCTAGCTAGTCTGTAGCTTGAATCATGTCAACTGGATTTCTATTTTCTCAGTGGAAACGTTTCGCTCCTTATCCAAGGAGCTTCTTCAGTCTGAGCAAAGTTTGAGTCTGAGCAAAGTCTGAGCAAACTGAAGAAGCTCCTTGGATAAGGAGCGAAACGTTTCCACTGAGAAAATAGAAATCCAGTTGACATGATTCAAGCTACAGACAATTCCACCTGGATGACTGAGAACCTTCATAGACATGCAGCTAGCTAGCTACTGGATAGCATCATGCCAGGTGTTACACAGCAGCTTCACCTTGCAATTCTGAGCCAAGATTAGTAGTAGACCAAGTGGTAACTGCTTGGAAACCATTTCCCTGAGTGCAAGAGTGAACCAACGTCAGTAGCACAGAGAAGGGCCACTTTAAGCCCTAGAGCCATATGGGATGTCATGCATACAGTAGGTGCTGCAGTATTATGGATGTAATTCAACCAGGTCTAACTCTACTAGTGCCCAGTACATGTGATGGGAGCCTTCCAGCTGTTCCAGTGTATTAGAAGACGTTTTTTCTTTAGCATTATCTTGTCTTGAACCTAGCTTGCCTACTGACTCAGGTGCTGGAGAGAGGACATTATCCAACTGCCAGTCCAGTTGCCTTTGTTATGTGAAATGACAATCGGTAGCCATCTTACTTTTGACTAAGGCAGCAAAACGATTTGGATCAGTTATAAATCCAGCCTAGAAATGCATTAAAATATTTTGCAGAAATTTTAGGCATCTCTTTGACCTTGAATGCATGAATTCCATTCCTCAACATTCAGACATATTATCTGGGACAGAGCTTTCCAAACTGTGTGTGGCGACACAAAAGTGTGTCGCCACACACAGCGTGGTGTGTCGCCACACCACCCGGAAGCGGCGGCGCGCGCGTGCACGGCGGCCGCCATGCACGCGCACGCCGCCGCACGCCCCCCGCACCGCCACTGTGCGCGCGCGCCGCCGCACACACACCCGCGCCATCGCCGTGCGTGTGTGTGTCGCCGCCGCTGCCACCGCTGGGTGTGTCGCCAGCGGCGGCACTTTGGAAAGCCCTGATCTAGGACATGAAATGATAAAAAAGAAATTCAAGGATTAAAGGGAGTGCCTTTGGTAAGGGAAATCAATAGTGCATCCAGCACTTGCATTATAGATTAAGAGTCTCAAGGAAGCTGTATACACTAAGGATATCTTGGAGCATTCTTTTCCCCGCTGTGCATTTACAAGATTTCAGCAGGGATTTTCAGATGTCCACAATTTGCCAAGCCATATATGACATGAGGAAAAGTTGCCACCAAAATCCATGAAGCCAAAATTGTGGATGTGACTATCATAACAATTTTCTGGGCTGTGAACATGCAGTAGTTAAGACAACTGCTGATTCTGAGGGGTGATGTTTCAGTCCACTATAAACAGGAGGCTAAAATCATTATTCAATGTTATTTTTGGTCTATCTAATTCTTAACTTGCAATATAGGGATAATGGAATGTGTAGGAATTTGTATAGACCTGATTTGTCTTTTCAAAGTTGAGAAATTAAAATAATAATTTAGAAAACAAATGTTTCATACAGAAAGATTTGAACTAGAAAGAATGGGAATGGCACTCTTTGCTGCTTTTTTTCATTTCGAGTGGACATACTGGTGCCCATAATACTTTCAGTAAGATCTTTGATTTTTCCATGTATTTCTGTGTATAGCTCATACTGTGCAAGAGAGAAGACATTAATGGGTTTTCTCTGGATAAAAGATTTCGATTCTATTTATGATCAGATATAAAATATGAATCTGATTTTTCTTCTCCTTGGTTTGGGCATACTTTCATGCTATAGAAAATTTTGACTGTTTCTTGGGGACATTCTGCCACATACCACTATACTGTGGCTAGGAATTCTGGGAGTTGCAATTCCAACACACCTGAAGGATGCCAAATTGGGGAAGGCTGCAGTACAAGTTGCTGGGCACAGTGAGAGACCTCAGTTCTCACTGAGCAGAGCCAACAGACTAAAAGTCCTAACAGTAGCATGGTTTCCTGCCAAACAGTCTGAGCTGAACTGTTTCCTTAACTAGTACAAAAGAGAAGAAAAGGAGAAGAAAACCTACATATCCTGGCAAAGCACTTCAAATACACATGAAAAGTGCAATGTATTTAGTATGATTCCTTTTTGTTAATACAGTATATGAATTGCGGAAACAAAATATGTTGTCCAAGAACAATGACAGGTACGGGCTGATTTGCTCCTGTTTCAAACATTCTTATCCATGGTGATCTGTGCAACAGAGGAGATGCTGTACTGCTTTTCCCTTCCAGACTGCTAATTCCAAATAGATATTTTATTCAGATAGATAGATTATTGAAGAAATGTATATGGGAAGACAAGTCACCAAGAATTTCATTAGTTAAACTGAGACTATTTTGAAAGAGACTTTAATTTACCAGACTTTCAAAAATATCACTGAGCATTGATATTCTTGAAAGCTCAAAATGGACCAGCTGTCTTGTCTTCTTGAAAGAAACCTGAGATATTCTGTTTGATGGAGTCTGCTTTTGAAATCAGATTGATTTCATATCTATATCAGAAACATAAAAAATATTGTGGAATTTGACCATTTTGAGGAACTTTGGTTATATTTATTTATTTATTATTTTATTTATTATTTTATTTATTTATTTTCTATCCCGCCTTTATTATTTTTATAAATAACTCAAGGCGGCGAACATACCTAATATTCCTTCCTCCTATTTTCCCACAACAACAACCCTGTGAGGTGAGTTGGGCTGAATATATGGGAAATAGCTAAGAGAATTATACAGAGAGACTGTAAAACAGGGCTTTCCAAAGTTTTTCCCGCCGTGGGAAAACCAGGAAGTACCGTCCTTGCGGCAGCGCGCAAAAACCCGGAAGTGCTGCTGCCGCTTTCGGGTTTTGCGCACTGCAGTTGGTGCGTCGCCGCGGGAAAACCCGGAAGCGCTGATGATGATCAGCGCTTCCGGGTTGTGTGGCGACACACCAGACTGTGTGTGGCGACACACTTTTGTGTCACGACACACAGTTTGGAAAACTCTGCTGTAAAACAACTGTAATAAGTTATATTCTGTGCATTTTTTAAAAATTGCAACAATTTTTTTAAAAAACTGTTCATTTAGCAACTTTCTGTAGTTAGTCTAGCTGATGGCTCTTTCTGTAAAGCTACATTTCTGTCAGAATGCAGGTCCTTACACCTGGCTGTTTTGAGAAGCAAAGAAAATATCTGTTAAAAAACCAGCAATTTTAGAAAGACCTCACCATTTTTATTTTTGCTTATTGCTGCCCCCAGCCCCTTATCTTTTAGTATCTTAAAATTATACAGGATACCTCTTCCAGAACTGCTTAAACGTCTGAGGCCACATACTTCAGATAAGCTCCAATTTACAATTCTTCTACCTGTAGTTATTGTGTATGGTGCCTTTCACACACAGAACAAGAAATAATTCATCAGCTGTGAATGAAGCAATTGCTTTGGAAAATGGGACCTACAGAATGCCTCATCCACCAAATATTTATCAGAAGTTAAAATAGCCATGCACTGATTCACTCAAACAATTCTCCACAGCTCTCCCATCCCTGCAAGTCTAGATATTGCACTATGCTCTGTGCATGTGAAAATGCAAAGAAGCATGTTGCTCTTTACTACTCTGAGACTTGCTGGAGTGGAGAAACCATAGAGATGAGGAACAAAGGGTAAAGTTATATGATTCTTTTATTTCTGGGTATTATAGAGCTATCAGAAGACAAGTATCTGCATGCAGTTGTCTTCATTCAAAAATGACACTCTACTCTTCTGTTATTCAAAGCCAGCTGGAAGGAGAGCCATGTTATCCTGAGTCACAAGGGCAACAAGGAGGACCCAATGCAGATTCTTTCTGGGAGGAAAGCCCTGCAACAACTGAGCTCTCTCTCAGTCAACCCCAGGATTTAACCAGCCGAGTTGAAAGGAAAAGCAGCCTTTCCATAGCTGCAATTGAAGAGTCAGCCCGTGTGTGTGTGTGTGTGTGTGTCTTGAAGTAGTAGTTCACAGGAGGGCAGCAAATATTATTAGAGGGTTGGACAATCAGCCCTGTTAAAAGAGATTGAAGGAGATGGATATGTTTAGCCTTGAGAAAAGACAACTGGGAGGATATAATAGTACTTTCCAAATACTAGAAAATATGTCTTATTCCAGAGTGCAGGACACAAAATAATGAATTAAATTACAGGAGGACAGATTCCAATTCAATGTTAGAAAAAACTTCCCCACAGTAAGAGCAGCTTAGAGCCAATTGCCAAGAGAGGTGATGTGTCCCTTGTGGTTGGATGTGGAGGCTAGATAGCCCTCTGTCTGGGTATGCTTTCATTTGGATTCCAGGACTCAGCAGAGTATTGGATTCAATGCTGTCAATGGCCCTTTCTAAATCTTCAATTCTACGATTCTGTCTAATGAAGATACACAGTAGACTTAATGTAAGATGGCTTGCTAGTGCCAGAATAAAAGGCCCATCTAAAAGGACTCTAAATGTGGATTTAACAAGACGGAAGTAAAATGTGGCAACTGAGGGAAGGATGTGGAGACTCGCTTCTAATGAAATGACTGATTTGGCCATGGAATTGTTCAAGTCAAGCAACAGCATTTTGTCAAAGCGAGAGGGGTTATTACCAATGCAATAACATAAATAATGCAAGAAACAACATGAAAAAGCCTGTGTATTTTTTATTTACAAACTCCCTAAGTGAATATGTCCCTGAGAAACTGGACTGAGATCAGCTTCTGTATTCTGGCAGGGGCCCATTAGGGAGGCCTTGAGGCCAAAGGCGCTCTGTTTTATTTTTTGCATGCTTATGTGAATACCAGGGTGGGGGAATGAATTTGGACTGCTGATTGGTTGTGGCCTGGTATGAAGACATGTAGCTGGAAAATGCAGATGAGTGGGAAATAAAAATCAGCCCGGTCAGGAACATTAAGTAGTAACTGTCTGGAGGAGATATGGTAGGAAGGTGCAATTGGGCTATTCTGGGGTCAGAAGGGCAGGGCAAAGTCTGGCCACCCTTCAAGGATGCAACGAAGGAAATCAACAGCAGTATGATGGCTCTTCCGATTTAAACACCCTGTTCTTCAATGCCAGATCAATTGTTGGTTAAACATGTATTATCCCAGAATGAATCTTGGTTTATAGAGCTGAACTAACATATTATCATGGAAACCGGGCTGATAAAAAAAGTTCCACCTCTCTCTGCTGGGTTTCCATGATGCAGCTGACTAGGATCAGAGTACCTTTAAGAATTCCATCCTGCTGATTAGGTGCTCCATCTGACAGTGTCAAATCTGAGTACATGCTCTTAGAGTGGCTAGGATGGTATAGAGGCATTGTTAGTATTCTGTCCACCTCATTTTCTAATGAACTTTCTTAGCTACCTGAGATGATCTTAGGTGTAGCATTGGATTATTCCAGGTTCCTTGTCTTAGGAGAGGTGAGTGTCCATACTGAGGTCACCCAGTCAGGAGTGGCTCAGGATTTCATATTTTCCATTATGACCATGGATATTTCCCAGCTAGTCTCTGGCTTCATGCATGCTTCAGGGCATATGTTGAATTTGATATTCTGTTCAGACCTGAAAATCAGAAGGTAGAAGAGCTTTGACTCTGTTATCATGGACAGATCATCCCATACTCAACTTTTGACAGAAAGCTGGCAGAAATCTCTGAATGCATGGGCCAGTGAAAATGATCTGACCCAGATACCTGAGGGATCCAGATAAGTTCCTAAATGTGTGAAGGAAATTTTGCACATCATCTTCAGTGATACTGTCAGTAACCTGGCTGATCTGTGGAACATGAAGACAAGCTGGCATCCAAATTCTATGATCTAGATGGATAGAGTACTCAAATGCTGATTTTGGAAAACAGAAACCACCGGGGGCAGTATGAAGTTAATAATAACAATATTGGTAAAAGTTAGCAATAACAAGTTGGATCCTACAGGAATCTGTCTCTGGGCCAGTATTAGTAAATGTTTTTATTAATGACCTGGATAATGAGCTGCTGATCAAGTTTGCAGATGATATAAAGTTAGGAGGTCTGAAAATATCCAGGTTGATAGAACAAGATTACAATCTGGACAGACTGGAAAACTGGGTTGAGAGGAACAAGATGTCCTTCAACAAAGAGAAATATATGGTATTACACATAGGAAGGGAAAATATAGGACACACATACAAGGTGGGGGATTCATGGCTTTGAAGCATGACATCGGAGAAAGACTTAGTGCTAACAATAAGGTGAACATGAGACAGCTGCTAGAA
The DNA here is from genome assembly GCA_023362775.1 of Charina bottae. Taxonomy (NCBI): domain Eukaryota; kingdom Metazoa; phylum Chordata; class Lepidosauria; order Squamata; family Charinaidae; genus Charina; species Charina bottae. Next base: position 41,991,085 of record JALMGJ010000005.1, on the reverse strand, counting down.
GATGTAACACAGCTCTGGACTGCATTAGAGGAAGAACTGAATCAAAGATGTGTGATGTCTTTATTCCTCTCTATTCTGTACTGGTAAGACCATACTTAGAGTACTATGTACAATTCTGAGCATATTTCCAGGAGGATAGTGACAGGGAATGGGTTCAAAGGAGAGTGACAAAGATGATAGAGGAACTTGAAGACAGGCTAAAGGAACTTGGGATGTTCAGTATGAAGAAAAGAAAAGGGGAGACATGATATCAGTGTCCAGATACATAAAAGTGTGCCATAGGAAAGATGGTCAGAGTCTGTTTTACATTGCCACAGAATTTAGGGCCAGAAATAATGGGTATAATTTGCAGCTACTTAGATTTTGTTTAAATATAAGTAAAAACTTCTTGATGGTAAAATCTGTAAAACAGAAGAACAGGCTACCTATGGAGATTGTGGGTCCCTGTCCGTGGAGGTTTTTGAGAAGACAGACAAGTCTCAAGGATGGTTTCATTGGTTTCCTGCACATTGCAGAGGATTGTGATCCCTCCCAACTCCATAGTTTTACGATTCTATGAAATATTCTTGGTCTACATCCAATAATAGAATAACATCTTAGATGGTGAGCAACACTGGCTGTAATGAAGTGATTCTTCTTCTTTCTTCCTTTCCATCTATTGCTCCCTTCACTGTATTTCTTAAGATAAGTTTTGCCTGTACCAAAGCACCTCCATCTATCTTACTTTTTGTATAGTATCACTTGAAACTGCTTTCTAGGATCCTAGACAGAGGTCATTTCTAACCTGCGATATTTCTACTGGAGACCCACAAGACTGAGTCTATGACTTTCTGTATGCAAAACATGTATCTGAGCTTTGGGCCCACCAAAATTCAGGGCTGTCTATACCAGCTCCTCACTGCCAGTAATCACAGCCATCTATTACAAGGCAGCTGCTGCCACTGCCAATTATGTGCTGAGTAAATCAATGGGTGGTAATTGCACTATTAAGGTCTCATTACACCCCTGACTCTGCAGCCCTGGCAGCTTGCATTGGGCTGTGACAAGCATTGACAGCTGCTGACTCAACTGGGCTTTTTACCCATTAAAGATACAAATTGGGAAAAAAATCAGATGAAAGCAGTGAGGGCCATCCAGGGTTTGTAGACTACATGACATGGAAATAAAATGGAATGGGCAAGAAAGAGGCAGTGGAATATAAGACACACTCTCAAATAAGCAAAGTACCAACTTAACAGAAAGAAATATTGTTACCTGATATCAACTGAATATTTTATATATGATGTGAAAATGCAGAGTACAGTGAAAATAGTGTACTGGGGATATATTTATAGAAAGTTTCTTCTTCAGCTTTCCTCATCTCTATCATGACAACTTACTATACATTATGCCAATGATGAAGATATACTGGGGTTGAGGTTTTGGGAAGGATAACCTCACTGTTATGGAATGGCTACAGAAGATTTTCACTCTGAGCAGTGCTTGTTACAGAAAAAGTGGGTGGGTAATTCCCAAAGCTGTTGTGCTTTCTGCCTCTGATTGGTGTTGCTACTAATTAACTGATTACCCCCTCCTCTAAATATCATAGGAACTGCTATTTAACTGTTCTGAATCAGCTTCAATACCAAGGTCTCTCTTGCACTATTTGAGAATGGCTAACTTCCTACATCTATCAGCCTCTGTCTTTGTTCTAGGTGTAAAAGCCTCACTTAGAACACCTAAGTCTACAAATGAAAGATAAGAAGGTAGTACCACATTAATGTAACAATTCTGTCATTTAAGATTACAAGTGGGGGTATCATTTTGTTCTCCAGTGTGGGGAAAAATCCTTACAATGTGTTGAGGAACAAAAAAAGGTTCACTGATGAAAGACCCTAGCTTTGTCTGCTTCTGCTCTAAAAGGTTTCTGTAGGCAAGGAGTCTGTCTGTCTGTCTGTCTGTGTCTGTGTGTCTGTGTGTCTGTGTGTCTGTGTCTGTGTGTGTGTGTGTGTGTATGTATGTATATATATATATATATATATATATATATATATATATATATATAGAGAGAGAGAGAGAGAGAGAGAGAGAGAGAGAGAGAGAGAGAGAGAGGCATTTTTTAAAAGGTACCTCCCACTTAGCATAACTTCTTTATTGCCTTATGACTTTCCCTTCATTTGTACCACATTATTTTGCATGTGTAGATCAGGCTTAAGTATGTCCTTATCTCACTGTTCAAAATTAAAAAATAACAATATTTGCACTTTGTTAATATTGGCAAAGAGAAATGCAGCATATGGCCCAAGAACAGACCAAAAAGTACAGACAGGAAGGTAAAGTAGTTATGATTTATTCTTTGTCCGGTTAAATTGTGTTTACACATTGCATTAAACCATAATGTAATTTATTCAGTTTGCCTCAATATGCTGTACAAAACCTAGCATATTAAAAAAAAACCCAGCTAGACCACAGTATAAAGTAAGAGCAAGCATCCTTAGCATGGTAGACTCTGTGCCATGGATCATACAAGATATCCTTGACCTGCCTGGCCACCCCCAACAGTGATGAGGAGGTGGTAAGCTATACTGCTGCAAGGATAGGCCCTAGGAGGCGTTGTGTCTCAAGAAAATCCAAAAAACTTACTATGCCTGCCATGTGTTATATAGTAATTGCCCTTCTTTCTTGGGCTAAATGGGATAGCTGCCATTAGATATGCCCTATCAGCATGGGACTCCTTTCTGTTTCTAGACATTCATCCAAGGTGAAAATGAGAAAAACACTCTCTCTCTCACTCTCTCTCTCTTTCAAGTTGTTCCTAATTTCTACAGAGGGCTATGCTGCCAAGGACACTGCATGATGATGTGCTTAGAGTTTCTTTTATTTCCTACTGTGATTTTACTTCACTAATAAGTGTGAACTAGATCTTCTCACCTGCCCAGATCTGAGAAAGGAAAAGATGAAGCTAAAGCAAACTTAGAATTGATTTCCAGTTGTATGGGGTTGCGATTCAGATGCATACCTCAATCACTGACTTTGAAATAGTCTAGTCAGTGTGTTATGTATATATTTGTATTAAAATGCTAATTTATGCTATGTTTTAAAGATGATACCAACATTGATGAAAAGTCAGATAACAAGAACTAATGTGATTCCAGCAAAAAAGAATGAATACAGATTTATTAGTTTCAATGTAAACACTGGGAATGCTTAAAAAAACTAGCTAGGTTTGTTAGAAGGCAATGGGATTGGAAACCACATAAGAACCATCTTACAACTATAGAAAGATGTCATAAATAAATTTGACCCATTATACAATGGAGATTTGTGAGAAGAAAGATAAATGCCTGCTAGGAATAGTTTTTACTCTCTTTCATCTTTGGATTAGGTAATGGAAGTACATTTAGATTACTGACAACATCTGTACTTGGTCCAGTTGCAAGTGACACTTTCTCATAAGTAGTCCACTGTAATCACTACACAGAAAGCAATTGCATAGCAGGACTGTGCAAGATTATTATTATTATTTATTTATTTTCTATCCTGCCTTTATTATTTTTTATAAATAACTCAAGGTGGCAAACATACTGAATACTCCTTCCTCCTCCTATTTTCCCCACAACAACAACCCTGTGAGGTGAGTTGGGCTGAGAGAGAGTGACTGGCCCAAGGTCACCCAGCCAGATTTCATGCCTAAGGTGGGACTAGAACTCACAGCCTCCTGCTTTCTAGCCCATTGCCTTATAATACTACTTAGAAATTCAATAGCGCTATAAGTATAGTATAATTATACTAGGAAAACTTTTTTATTGACAACAAGTAATGAAATATTCATATCCAATATAACTATCACATTTTCAATTTAAGCCAATTTGAATTTTTCAGTCATTACGGCTAAAGTCAACTCTTAGTTGAATGTCTGTTTATAGCTCATATCTTATAATGCAAAATCCAGTATAATTATTTCTTTCAGATTAAAGATCAGTGTTAATCATTATACAGCCAAATAACTCTATCACATCTGGCAGATAAGGCTATTTGCAGACTTGGGGAAATTCTGATCACAAAGAGCCACATGATTTTTCAATGTAACATTTAATTTAACATTTAATGCAGGGCTTATATCCCAGTATGACTGCAAATAATAAAATACTTATCTCAGTGCAAAAGAATTGAGTGATTTATAGATAAATCAAATAACTGAATTACAAAAACCCTAAAACTACAATTATCATGCTAAAAATCACTAAGAGTTTTATGATTCCTTAAAGTCTAATAAATTTTGTAAAAATAATTTACTGAATCTTACTAAATTTGAAAATATTACCTTTTCATATGATTACATCGTTTCAGATATAAACTATAAATGTCTTTTAAAATACCTAGCTAGGAAGGAAATTGGGCTTGGATCAGCTGATACAGTCAGGCTATGGAAAGAGTCCGTTGTGTGTGCTGAAATGTGGCCCAGTTGAAACTTACCAGATGAGACTGACAGACATGTGTCTAGCTGATGGTGTCTATAAAATCATTTGTTTTTCACCATTGGCTGAAAAAAACCCATTTAGAGTGGAAAAAGGGGTACTAGGAAATTTAGACAGCTGTACTGTACTATTGCCAACCTAGCAATTCAAAAACATGCAAATGCAAGTAGATAAATAGGTACCACTTCGGTGGTATGGTAACAGCGTTCCACGAGCGTCATGCCGGCCACGGAAGCGTCTTCGGACAATGCTGGCTCTTCGGCTAACAAACGGAGATGAGCACCGGCCCCTAGAGTTGGACACGACTGTATGGGGGAACCTTTACCTTTACTGTACTATTGAGGTATTGCTATACTTATATCTTAGGATTGCTTAGTTAGAGAGCAGGATGCAATATAGTACATTGGAATGGTAAGTAATTATAACTAAAGTCTGAATCAAGAACATGATGTGCAACCTGATGTTGTTGTTGTTTGTTCGTTCAGTCGCTTCCGACTCTTCGTGACTTCATGGACCAGCCCACGCCAGAGCTTCCTGTCGGCCGTCGCCACCCCCAGCTCCCCCACGGTCGAGTCCGTCACCTCCAGAATATCATCCATCCATCTTGCCCTTGGTCGGCTGCTCTTCCTTTTGCCTTCCACTTTCCCTAACATCAGCATCTTCTCCAGGGTATCCTGTCTTCTCATGATGTGGCCAAAGCACTTCAGTTTTGCCTTTAATATCGTTCCTTCAAGTGAGCAGTCTGGCTTTATTTCTTGGAGTATGGACTGGTTTGATCTTCTTGCAGTCCAAGGCACTCTCAGAATTTTCCTCCAACACCACAGTTCAAAAGCATCTATCGTCCTTCGCTCAGCCTTCCTTATGGTCCAGCTCTCGCAGCCATAGGTTACTACAGGGAAAACCATTGCTTTGACTATATGGATCTTTGTTGTCAGTGTGATGTCTCTGCTCTTAACTATTTTATCAAGATTTGTCATTGCTCTCCTCCCAAGAAGTAGACGTCTTCTGATTTCCTGGCTGCAGTCAGCATCTGCAGTAATCTTTGTGCCTAGAAATACAAAGTCTGTCACTGCCTCCACTTTTTCTCCCTCTATTTGCCAGTTATCAATCAAGCTCGTTGCCATAATCTTGGGGTTTTTTGAGGTTTAACTGCAACCCAGCTTTTGCACTTTCTTCTTTCACCTTCGTCATAAGGCTCCTCAGCTCCTCCTCGCTTTCAGCCATCAAAGTGGTATCATCTGCATATTTGAGATTCTTAATGTTTCTTCCAGCGATTTTAACTCCAGCCTTGGATTCATCAAGTCCAGCATGTCGCATGATGTGTTCTGCGTACAGGTTGAATAGATAGGGTGAGAGTATACAACCCTGCCGTACTCCTTTCCCAATCTTAAACCAGTCCGTTGTTCCGTGATCTGTTCTTACCGTTGCTACTTTGTCATTATACAGATTCCTCAGGAGGCAGACAAGATGACTTGGTATCCCCATACCACGAAGAACTTGCCACAATTTGTTATGATCCACACAGTCAAAGGCTTTAGAATAGTCAATAAAACAAAACTAGGTGTTTTTCTGAAACTCCCTGGCTTTCTCCATTATCCAGCGGATATTGGCAATTTGGTCTCTATTTGGTTACCCCAATTCGGTTACCCCAAAGCCTGGGTGGCACACTTCAGCCACAATAGGACAATGCCAAAATATCACAGAGATGCTGTTTTTATCAAGACAGAAAATGGTAGCCTTCCATGATGCTTCTTTTCTCATATTTTCCTCAGATTGTAGATAATTAACCTGATAGAAGAAGCTAATTTGTTCTCATATTCTTACTATAATCTGCTTTTCCCTTCAAAAGTTCTGGACATAGTTCTTTTATGAACCCTCCGAGAATGGTGGTATGGCTATAGCTCTCTTCCTGCTTCTCCAAGCCATGACCCCATTCTGATCGTGGCTAAAGAAATGGGTTGAGTAAAATGGCTTGACCAGAGAGGAGACAAGCTCCAGGTGGTTTCCACAAAAGAGTCTTATTTACTTGGTTGGTGAGAGGTTAAAAGCTAGGGTGAGGCACCAGAATCTTTACCTCAAAAAAGGCAACAGTCCAGCTGCTGAGAGATCTGGGAAAAGGCATTTCAAGATACTCTGTCTTACTTAAAGCTCTGCGGTTTTGAAGCGGGGCCATCATGGGTTACCCCAAGGCCTGGGTGGCACACTTCAGCCACAATAGGACAATGCCAAAATATCACAGAGATGCTGTTTTTATCAAGATAGAAAATGGTAGCCTTCCATGATGCTTCTTTTCTCATATTTTCCTCAGATTGTAGATAATTATTTCATAAATGAAGAGCCTATGATCACACTATAATACATTAGTATACGTACATTTCAGCCATCTCATACAGTATTTCTTAAGGAAAGACAGCATATAAGGAAACACGGCACACATCCCTATCAATACAAATCAGCCCAATTAAAATTAATCTGCACATGCCTCTTTTCCTCTGGAGCCACCACTGCCATCCATAACAATAATCTAACACTTGCATTCACAACAATTCACCATTTGCAAAAAAGTACCCCAGCAGAAATTGCCCTGGGATTGTCAGTGGCACCAAGGAAGAAACACTCTATCAGGCTGAATACCCTGAGAAATGAAAGGCGAGTGGGCTTTTCTCTCCCTCTCTCTTTTCTTCTCTTGACATTTATATTCCTCTCTCATTACCAGGTCCCTGATCTCCACAACCAAGGTTACCATAAGAGATAGGATTTCTAGGTCTGGCTTGCAAAAGCCAGTATTAAATGCATCAAGTCAACCATGCTTCCAGATTCACACATGACAAGCAAATGGGCTATGAAGTTGCTGTGTTTGTTTGACATGTTCAGAGAACCAGCTTGGAAACCATCTGAAATTAGAATGAAAATAGGAGACAAAAGAAGACACTATTCTTCTGTGGAAACTATCCTCCAGTTTTTTCAGTTTTTCTGGTTCTTGGAGCTCTGAGAGGTGGTTTTGAAGTGATGGTCTGTAGTTTCTTTTGTAATAGAATCTATATCTGTGTATTTTATTTTATGCATTTAAATTCATTTTTCTGAAAAGGGTCACCAGACTCTCAAAGGTCTCCATGGCACAAACAGGTTAAGAAGCCCCGCTTTAGTGTTTTTTGCTCAAAATCGCACTCTCCCAAATACATCTTAGTGGAACATGACTAGCTTCCCAGATAAACACTGAGACCCCCACTTTGTCTCCCTGCTGAACTTGGAAGCACTTGGCAATTGAACAAGAGCTGGCACTGCCTTTTTGCCAAGCATACAGCAATTGGCAAGACTAGTATCTTTTTTCTGAGTCTGACACCACAGTCTCCTGTCATTGACTAGCTGGCAATAGTTCAGATCTTGGTATTAGCATGTCCTATTAGTTCCCAGTCCCAGCCAGGCAGCTGCCTCCTCAAACCTTCAGTCACATAATGATTGAAACATTTCTGGATAATTCTTCCCCCACTGTGAGACATACATCATTTTGATAATTTGCTGCATTAAAATAACCACAAAACCCATTTTACCTTTATTACAAAAACTAGCCCATAAAGCTTTCTTCGCTATTTTTTTTTTTGCAACCGTCCTTCTCAAGTGGCCCAGAACAGAGCAATAAAAGAAATCCAGGACAAAATAATCTCAAATGCACAATGGCCTTCTTCAGGCATTGAAAAAGTGTACAAGCCAGCCTTCTACAACCTGCCCCTCCCCGGATGTTTGAAACTGCAACTTCCAGAATTTCCAGCCACAATGGAAAAATTCTGTGAGTTGCAGGCTCAACATTCCACAGCGAACCAGATGGGAATGCTTGGGTAAAGTCTCCAAGAAGTAGGGAGAATGGCAATAAACAGACTGTTGCTCCCCAATGCTTTGCCCTCTATGTATAAAAAGTGGCTGCAATCGGGCTACTCTACTCTACTAGAGAACCTCTTTGTGTCATTTGGAACCTGATTTTCCAAGTTCCAAGACCATGAAGTTCTTCCATATGTGAGGCGCTACTAAAATCTCCAATCTGGGAGCCAGAAGACCATTGGATATTCATGGAACCTGTTGCCTTCAACAGGGGCTTCTGAGGCAAAAATTCTGAGGAATTATTTTACTATTTTATTTAATGTTATTATTGTAAATTTTTAAATTATTTCTGATACCACATTAGCTATGGCAGGCTATTCAAATTAGTTTCTGGTCCATACAAGGAAAATGTGTCTTTTTTGGCTTGGTGAGCAATCTTCATTTTTCAGACAGGGTAGAAGGGGCCCGTCTCCAGTTCATTTATTAGGAGTAGGTGTCATCGTGGGCAATAAAATGATCACCCTGAAACACTATCACCCTGCAAGCGTACATACACAGTGTTACAGCCCTGAAACAATCTAGGTCAGTGTTTCTCAACCTTGGCAACTTTAAGATGTGTGGACTTCATACAAAGTGTTAACCTAGCTTGGCTAGAAGCATGGCCGGCTAGGGAATTCTGGGAGTTGAAGTCCACACGTCTTAAAGTTGCCAAGGTTGAGAAACACTGACCTAGTGTGTTAGCAAACATACTCTATTGACTGCCTGGGGTTGGAATCCTGGTATCCATCTCAAAATAGTAATGCATTTATATATTGTTGTTAATGCATTTATATATTGGTGAAGGCAAAATAAGGGTGTCTTCCAGCCAAGCTAGGTTAACACTTCATATGAAACGAAGTACATGTACTTAGTGTGGACTGGTGCACCAAAACGCCTCCTGCATTCCCAAATTCCTTTCCATCTAGTTTTAGGCCTGTGAATGTATAAGCATGAAATACTAGTAGTGCTAATAATGTCCTTTAGCGATGCTGTAGCTTACTCTAATTCCAGACTTCTGTAGCAAAAGACACTTAAGGCAGTACTGGTTTCTGGGTCAGGGAAATGTTCTCTCTACTAGCCGTCTCAGACAGGCTTTTCAACAGAGGCTAGAGAATCTGTGAAGGAAAAAAGTGCACTATAATTGCCTAAGAACTTATCACATGCCACTCCAGCACTAACAGCCTTCATTCCACATACTGGCTGGGGAAGTCTGGGAGTACCAGATCTACCCCTGGTAGCATCAGCAGATGACAGCACTTAGAGGATCTCCGAAACCAAGCAGAGTTGGCCTCGGTTAGTACTTGGCTGGGAAACCCCCTGAGAATTCAAGGGCTGTTGGCTAGACTGGGAAGTTGAAAAACTCTACAAGAAGAAGGCAATGACATATCACAGCGGTAATTCTGCCAAGTGAACTTCTAGTAATCACAATATCCATCAGATTGGTATCAGCATCTTTCCCTTTTTAATGTATCTGCTAAGTGTGAGGAAAAGATAGTAGATATCAAACTTTCCAGGGTATGCTAGACTTCATGACAATAATCTTGCTTTCTCTCCATGCCCAAAGTGCAGGTTAAGATTGTTGTTAGTTTCTTCAGACTTTTTTCTTTTTAAATTATGTACAGTGCATCTTTTTTTATTGTCTTATTTTATAAGCTGGGACAGATTGTGGCAGCCTGTAAATTTCAGAAATAAATAGATGATCCTTAACAATCAAATCTCATGTCAACAGTTACATTAATTATTTTTTTACTTCATACATTCAGAGAGTACCATTTTTTTGTTAGCTGATGGCTAAGAATTGAAAACAATTCCATCACTTTGTAAAATTATTCAATACTGTGATATATGTGTGTAACTAGAAAAAGATAGCACACCTCTAGTGACCTGCTGCTTACAATGTCTGGACATAAATTTTAAGTTTCACTGATTTCAGCTGAACTATCTAAGATTTCATAATGCTGAAATTGAGTTGAGAACCAGTTTGGTGTAGTGGTTAGAGACTGTGAGTTCTAGTCCCACCTTGCACACAAAGCCAGCTGGGTGACCTTAGGCCAGTCACTCTCAGCCCTAGGAAGGAGGCAATGGCAAACCACTTCCAAAATCTTACCAAGAAAACTGCAGGAACTTGTCCAGGCAGTCATCAGGAGTCAACACCGACTCGAAGGCACGAAAAAAAATTAAGTTATTTATTTTGCTTTCATAACTTTAAACCAAGTAATAAACATAAGAGAGGCTTTTCTACAAAGTGCATGCATACTATCCTATCTCAGTCAATTAGCATCATATAAGTAGAGTAGAAGTGGGGAATGTGTGACTATATGTCACGTTAGCCACAGTCCGCATGGCCAGTGGTCAGGAATGATGGGAGTTACAGTCCAACAACATTCAGTAGTCCACAGGTTTGACAATTCTTTTATATGGTAACCTGTCAAGGAAAAAAAGGCTACAGAGATATTACATGAGAAATAATGTGGAAGTTTTCTTTCAGAAGTCTATAATGTCCAGCAGCAAAACCATAGAAATAAAGCGTACTGCTTTATATTGGTTGGCATAGTCCAGTAGTGTCAACACATATTAGCAGTGGCTGTCTATGGTTTCAGGCAGCTTTCCCATGCTGGGGGCTGAACCAGATAACTTCTGTATGCAGAGTTTGTGCTCTGTCATTGAGCTATGGCGGTCTGCCAGAATGGTAGTGGCTAGCATTTTTTGCAGGATGCCCATATCCTACTTCAAATGTGTATATATATAACCTGTTGGAATTAGCATTTTTAAAAAAACTTCAGATCTCTGTGCTGCCTTCAGAATGTATATAGTCTTCTCCATGTACTGTCTTCTTTATAGCTCACTGGGTCTAGGGAGGTAGGGCTGCTTTCAGTAATGAGTTTTTATATACTTTGGTGCACCAGAGATATTAGATATTTAAATATTTAGGATGTCTTGCATTATTTAAGAATCGTAACATTTGCACATAATTTTAGATATTCAAGAATCACATAAAATGGTTTAGATTCTGAGGTTCATCTCTATAGAATAGGACTTTCAGCACAGCCTGATGAAATAGGTTCTTCTGTGGAAACAGGGTCAGCATGAACATGCACTAAAAATGGGTCTAATGTGGCCTAGCAATCAGCCAATTCAGCCTATAAGGCTTCAAGCAAGCCTCTTCCAATCTTCAGCACGCACAACTGCTAACTCTGCTTTGGTTGCCCTATGCCTTTTTTAAATGAGAAAAGTGCAGGATGGCCCAAGATGGTATTATCAAGACCTTCTAGTTAGGAGCACCTGAAGTGCAGTGTCCTCTCTGCTCCACTTGAATTGCTTTTGCCCACATCCAGACTGAGGAGGTTGGAAGGAATTTATCCTAGTTCTTGGGTGGGTCAGATTCATTCAGCCCTCTGCCCCCCCCCCCCACTATCCATAAGACTTAATCACCCTACAGATCCTTATATCCAGCCTTCATGAATCTCTGAATCTATATACTGTATATACTATATACTATATATATTGGGACGCGGTGACTCAGCTGGTTAAACAGCTGAGCTGTAGGCTGCCGATCAAAAGGTCGGCAGTTCGAACCCCGTGGATGAGGTGAGCTCTCGTCCTTAAGTCCTAGCTCCTGTCAACCCAGCAGTTCGAAAGCCTTGCAAGTAGATAAATGGGTACCACCTTAAAGTGGGCTAATTTGCTGGTGTCCTGTCGGGAAGTCAGCTCCACCGTAGAGGAGAGGATCAAAGGATCGGAGGAAGATCAAACAGTGGTGGTGACGACGGACCCGGATGTGACAGCTACAGGACGTCAGCAGCCGGCTCAAGGCATCCTGGGAATTGTAGTCCAGAGCCTAATAAGAGTCGGTTCCCTTACCCCTCTCCCTTCACGAGCGGTGAATTGTATATATTTGGAATTGATGTATAATTGAATTGTATATATATGATTGTAAGCCGCCTAGAGTCCTCCACTAGGGAGGGGATAGGCGGGGTATAAATAGCACAATAAATAAATAAATAAATAAATAAATAAATAAATATATATATATATATACAAAGGCCTGCTCTTTTATTCAAATTCTTAGAGCTTTATCCTCAACACCCTGTTTATCTTTATAACATCCTTGTGAAATAAATTCCTCCTATAGTTGATAATCCCTACAAGGTATTCTAGAGAACATCTTGATTTAGTGGGGACTTGAATCCAGCTAATTATGATATTTGATTCTAACAAAGGGAGATTTCAGTTGAGATTACCCTATACTCAGATCTCATTGGACACACCTAGTTTCCACATCTGTCCTCCTCCATCTGGCTGGGGAAAAAATCTATCCCAAAATGTCTAGAACTGGAGCAATTAAGGCAGATGGTAGCATCCCTCGCAACAGTCAGGAGGAACAGAGGGGGTACTTCCCAGTTATAGTCAGATGCCTTGCCCTTGCTGCCTCCTGGTATGCAAAAGAGAGAAGGAGTAGCTGTAAGCGAGTTAACAGAGGTGTTGCTGCAAGGTCCCAGAAGGCTCAGCCTGAGGTTTGGGTAATTAGGGCTGTTGTTTCAGGAAGATTATGTAAGCATCATTTTAAATGTCAGACATTTGTGGTTTCTTGCTGCAAACACTGGTTTAGAAGCACAGCTTTGATTTCATACCACGGACCATGATATAAGTGGCAGAGATTTGTCATTTCATAACAGACAATGAGTTATAAAGCAACTTTTGATTTTTAAAGGAATATCTGTGGTGTGATTAGTTCAGGTGGAAGCAACCAAAGAGACTTTAACTGATTTAATGAGCCATTTGCAATTTCACTGTGATGAGAAGCAAAAATGAATGAAACAATAGTATGAAATAACTAAAATCACATATATAAATACTTAAAATTGTGTGACGTATTATGTGCGGCACGTGATATAAACAACTAGCTCTCCTTTTTCAACTGTCTTCTTTTTTGAATGTTAAAATACGGCAGTCAATGATTTGGCATGTTCTAATTGTAAATGTGCAGAAGAGAAGGCTTCATTTGAGCTAGCATTGCCCTTCACCTCTCAGCCTCGGGTCAGCCTAGGGTCTCATCACAAATGACAAACTATTGTCTGATAACATCAATAATTCCAGGTAGAAATAAAAACTTTAACTGCTGCCCAGGGGAGATATATTTTTTAACTATCTGTGGTATGACTTTGGGAAGGTGAGAAGGTTCAACACTAAGGAGAAATATTTAACAACATGCCACTAAGCAGATGCCCACAATTACCTTTTGAACTTTACATTGAGGCAATACTGCTTCTGGAGAGTCATTGGAGTGAGCAATAATGGGAACTGTTTTTCAGATAGTCTGATTTGTAGCAGCACCAGAAAGACAACAGATTTCCTTGGTCTATGAGTCTTATTAGCATGTTTTATTTAATTGCAAATAGCAACATGAACTTCAGTGTTAAGGTATATGGTATATGTTAAGGTATAAGGTATAAGCCTTCCGGATATGGCAAAAAGATATTAACTGTGCCGTTAAGAAAAAAGTCTACGCCAGTGCAAAGGCAGAAGTCCAAAGAAGAACTAGAGAACTTAAGAACATATGGTGGATAAAAAAAGCCCAAGAAACCCAACATTTTGCAGATGCTCATGATGCATGGGGCTTTTTTAATGCCATAAAGGCCATCTATGGACCAACAAACCATGGTACAAATCCCTTACGCTCAGTAGATGGTGCTAAACTTCTAAAGGACAAAGAGTCTATTGCACTGCGCTGGAAAGAGCATTACTACAATCTCCTTAATCGTCACTCTGCTGTGGCTGATGAAGTCTTCTTGCAAATCCCGCAAAAACAAATAAGAGATGAGCTTGCAGTACCCCCTAGTTTGGAGGAAGTCAGTAAAGCCACTAAACAAATGAAAAATAACAAAGCTAGTGGACCTGATGGGATTCCTGCTGAAGTCTTTAAAGAAGGCGGGCCTGAACTTACACAACAACTTCATAAGCTCATCGAAAAAATCTGGATGAGGGAGGAGATTCCAGCAGACTTTAGGGATGCCATAATTATCACTCTCTTTAAAAAGGGTGATAGAACAGACTGTGGAAACTATCGATGCATCTCCCTTCTAGCCACAGCAGGCAAAATCCTGGCAAAGATCATCGCAAACCGTCTCCTATCTGTATCAGAAGACATCCTCCCTGAAACGCAAAATGGCTTCCGCCCTTCCAGGGGAACAGTGGATATGATCTTCACTGCACAATAGCTTCAAGAAAAATGCAAGGAGCAAAACCGCCCTCTGTACATGGCGTTTATTGATCTGACTAAAGCTTTTGATACTGTAAATCGTACTGCTCTCTGGACCATCCTTCTGAAAATCGGATGCCCTGATAAATTTGTGAACATCTTGCGGCTACTCCATGACAACATGATGGCAACAATCCTGAATAACAATGGCTCTCAAAGCGATCCATTTAAAGTGGAATCCGGCGTTAAACAGGGATGTGTTATTGCTCCAACCTTATTCGCTATCTTCATCGCTATGATTATACACCTTGTTGAAGAGAAACTTCCTACTGGTGTAGAAATTATATATCGAACAGATGGAAAGCTTTTTAATCTTAGTAGGCTGAAAGCAAAAAATAAGGTAATTACAACTTCTGTTATAGAACTTCAATATGCTGATGATAACGTAGTCTGTGCACACTCTGAGGAAGATCTTCAAACTATCCTAAACATCTTTGCAGAAGCATATGAAAAACTCGGCCTCTCGATTAACATTAAAAAAAACCAAAGTGCTTTACCAGCAAGTTCGAACCAATCCCTCCGCAGCGCCATCAATCCAGCTTAAAGGTGTGTCACTAGAAAATGTCGACCACTTTTCTTATCTCGGCAGCCATCTATCTACAAAAGCCGACATCGACGCTGAAATTCAGCATCGCCTGAGCTCTGCGAGTGTAGCTTTCTCCTGAATGAAGCGTAGAGTGTTTGAGGATCGGGACATTTGCAGGGAGACCAAAATGCTTGTTTACAAAGCCATTGTACTACCAACCCTTCTGTACGCCTGTGAAACATGGACCCTCTACAAACGCCACCTCCAACTTCTTGAAAGATTCCATCAACGCTGCCTCCGAAAAATTCTGCAAATTACTTGGGAAGATAGGCGGACTAATGTTAGCGTATTAGAAGAAGCGAAAACCACCAGCATTGAAACAATGATCATCCAACATCAACTTCGCTGGACCGGCCATGTTGTTCGAATGCCTGACCATCGTCTTCCAAAGCAGCTACTTTACTCCCAACTTAAGAATGGAAAACGGAATATTGGTGGACAGCAAAAGAGATTCAAAGACACTCTCAAAGCTAATTAAAAAAAATGTAATATCAGCATTGAGAACTGGGAAGCCCTAACTCATGAGCGTTTCAATTGGAGGTCAGCCTTTATTAATGGCGCTATGGACTTTGAAGAAGCACGAGTACAGGGCGAAAGGGAGAAAAGAGCTAAAAGGAAGGCACGTCAGGCAAACCCTCATCATGACCGTCTCCCACCCGGAAACCTATGCCCTCACTGTGGGAGGTTGTGCGGATCCAGAATTGGCCTTTATAGCCACTTACGGATCCACAGTTAAATTTTTACCTTTGGAAGACAATCTTACTCGGCTACGAGTGATCGCCAATGATATGGCTACACAATTTAAATGTAAAAAAATAAAGACAGGTATGCTTGAATAATTCTGGTGGTCTTCTTTTTATAGGGATAACATGCAATAAAAGCAATAACAACAACAACGATAATATATTTATGGTTATTAAGACATAAGTTAAGTCATTCTTTAACCAGACACTATTTTTAAAATGCACATGATAGCATAAAACTAGGAAACAAAGGCATTTAATTTATCTCCTTACCTTCAAGTAATTGCATGGATTTTAGCTGAATTAAGTAGAATACTCTATTACAATGCCTCCATTTAGGCAGCTGCCCTTTCTTAATATGATACAAACCTTAATTTCTCTTCTACATTTCATTAATCAGTCACCCCCTATTACCACAATAGGAGAGATTCTCAAGAGAAAATACCAGGACTGAATTAGTTTCCTGTTGAAGTACATCTGGGGCATGAAAGCAAATTGCTATATATTATATGAAAGAACACCTGGCATGCTTTTGAGAGAATACCAAACTTAAGCACATTGATTTGACATGAAATAATGCTCTTGTGTGCTACTATAAGGGAAGCCATTCTGTTTTGCAAAGTAAAAAGGTGCTGTTCTCTTACTCTTACTGTTTATGATAAATTTAGTATAGCCTATTTGTTGATAGACAACAATGGATGCTAACAATCAGGTATGGCAAAAAGCCCTCTGCCTAGCATCTGTAATATGCCATAAGAGATCACACTCTAAAATGACTTGCAACCATCTCAGGGAGAAAAAGACTGCCACTGGATAAAGAGCAAGTTTCCTTTGGCAGCTTGTAATACCTTCCCAATCTCTCTGAGTGTGAATGAATAGTTTATCATCAATGTGCCACATTTTATTCATTGGGTTAAATTTAAAAGAGGGAAACTATTCAAAACATTTTGAACTTTTTTTCCAACTTCATAAAATTATATAATGCCACCATAAACACTGACCATACATGGAATCACCCAATACCTCTGTGGGAAATCCCATGAAGACATAGAATGGTATTATTGTTCCAACCCCACTAAAGTAGCTGTTCCAATCTGTTTTTGATCATTCTTTATAGCCATTACCTGATTTACAATGAGAGAATTATAAATACAAAATGTAAAGCCCCCAACCCAGTTGACACAAGCCACATCAGAGCAAAAGCTATGATAGATCTCATTCAAATCTTGAACCCTTACATTTTTCATATCTTCTTAATATCACTGTGTTTGTACTTATATATAGTTAGACTGACAGATTGGTTCCATGATCATGCTGTAACCATGTTATACAAAGTTCCATAAATATCTAGGTATTAAGATTCGGGGGGAGGGGAGGGGGGGAAGGATGCAATTTTCAGAGGAAGGCTAGCTTAAAATTACAGTGTGTCAAGACCTTATTGGTGAGAGCACATATGTGCATCCAAGGCTGATAATAACCCATCTGAGCCTACTTGATGTCCAGAGATCCTAAAGATAAGGATCTAAGACAAAGATAGCTAGAAACTAATGTCCACTTTGAAATAAAGCACGGCCACCAATCCTTTTCAATAGTTTTCATTCTCCCCCAATACCTGTAATCATATGCAGGATGAGACAGTTACAAGCAGATTGAGTAGCAGAAGAGTGTTCAGGGTTCATGCCAAAAAGAGAATGCTAATAACGACAGACTTCTCCTGTCACCAAAGCCTATGCACTTTAACTGAGGTAGGCGGCCAGGGACAGTTTATTCCAACAAAGAATTACAAAAGGCACACAATGAAGTTGCATGCTCCAGTTCCTGTGACCTTCTCAAACGCTGGGTAAGGACTAATTCTTCTTGGAGTGAAAAGGCTAGGCTTTCTGTGTAAATCCCCTACACCAGGCAAGAGAACAGGTGTATTTGTTAATGGAAGCCTAAAGAAAATGCCTGTCATCAAATACAAAGTCTACCAGTGGGGAGAGACTATGAAGGAGCGCACATACGCTCACACAAAAACATGCAGTTATACAAATACGTAGGCACCAGCCAAGGCCAACCCTACCACTAGGTAGAGAAAGACAGACAAATAAGCACTTGACACCCCATAATTTTTAAGCCAACAACCTTCGACTGCAAATTGCATCTGTTTTTCCCAGAATCTTAATACCTGGATACTTACAGAACTTCTTACAGCATGGTTACAGCGTAACAGTGGAACTTATTTGTCATCTCACTTCAAAACTTCACTCCTGTTAGTCTATCTGTACACAAGCCACCACCACAGTACTCTGCTTGTGAATTTCTCAGAAGCATCTGTTAGGCACTTCTGAAAGTGAAGAAGACAAAATGTTGAACGAGATGGCCTTGTCAGCAACTAGTTTTCCAGTAGGGCCATTTTGAAAAGAGTTTGAGGGGTGATGCAATAATGCTCTACATCTCAGCCACTAGTGTTACCTGTACTGTTACTATAGTTACCATGCCCTTTACAATTACAACGAGATGGCCAGAGGACATTTCCTGGACTGGAAGCCTGATTTAGCCTAAGCATGTTTAGGTTAAATTTGAGCTATTTGAAGTCTTCCTCCTCTACCTCTGCCAATTTGGCCATGACCTATCAAGAACATCTGATATTTATATTTGTGCTATTCTGACACTTGAGAATGATGTAATAGGGATCAAGTTTGTTGTTATTTAATGTTTCAAAGGGGAACATACAGAAGAGGAATTCACCCACAAATATTTGAGTTAAGAATCCAATGAAATGTCTGGAAGGTCAGTAAAAAGTAATTGATCATATTTCACTACTATATGAACCTAGAGATCAGATTGAGTAGGTTGTAGAGAGGTTGTACTTTTTATCTTTGGCTATCCCTATAATATCCCATTTAATCCCCAATCTATGTCAGCAAAATCTGTTTCATTTCTGCTTATTCATTTTTTATAAGAATTTTATTAAATTTCAAGCAAAGATAAAAGCTACAGAAAAACAAAAAACTACAAAGAGAAAAAGAGAAAAAACTAAAAAAGTGTAGAAACACAAGAGAAGAATTTTTCAAAGTTACAAAAAGAGGTGACTTCCGACTTTTAACAGCAAGGATATACAAAAATTTCCATAATCAATCCCTTACTCTATATTAAACTAAAATCACATTATTTCTATAAATCATTCCATTGGCACATTGTAAAAATCACTAAATACAGTTACTCCCTCCCCTTATATTGAAAGAAAAAAAAAGAAAAATTTATATAAACCTCCTAATCAACTTCCCCCCCAAAGATAACATTTATTTAATTATTTCCTTCCTACTACTACTCTATACATTTCTACTATAATAAAGATCAAACTAAAAACATATAAATTTTCTGCCATTGTACTTCATAATATAACAATTTTAATAATCTTAATGATATTAAACCCAAAAACATCCAAATAGACATTTATTATTTTTTATTATAACTTAATAATCTTAATCCAAATCATTTAAAATAAATGAAATCAGCCAAACCCTAAAAGCAATCCAGATAAATATTCTTAAACCCTTATCCCACTTCAAAATAAACCAGAGCATTTACATATCCCCACAATGCGCACAGAGCCTTTTTCTTTAAAAAAAATGAAACAGCCCAACTGCCCCCCTCAAAAACTCCAACTTCTCTTCAGAAGACCTCCCATAAATAATAACCCCTTCTTTTCCATGGCATTCCATCAGAAGATCAATTCCACTTATGGCTTCCAGCTCAATCTCTCCCTTTAATTTCTTAAACTCGACTATCTGATCTTCATCCAGCATTTCAACAGGAGCCCCGATCTCACTCTTAGAAGAGACATTTCTGTCACTGTTAAATTCCTCAGTTTCATCCACAACATCCCCAACCAGATGACACATTTTAGACCTCATATTTTCCACAATGTCCTGAATGCCTTGCACAAAAACTTGGTAGGAATCAGAAATAATCTGTTTAAAATCCTCCATGTCTCACGCAGTAGATTATGGTGCCCCCTAGGAGCTTAACCAGCAAAAGTCGAAGATATGAAAGAATTCTGGAATGTGTTTACACAAGCGAAAGTGAGATATGCAGACAGTTCCCCAGGGAAAGTAGAAGCAGAAAACTGAAAGTTCAAAATAGCCGATTCAACGTGTAGGAAAATGCTATTATCTTCAAATTTAGTACAAAAATAGTAACAGGGAGACAATTATTTACATTCAATCCTCCTTAATATTTGGAGGGAAAACAAAGTCCAAAACTTAAAAAGAATTTTTTTTAAAAAAAATCAATCCCAAAAATAACGATAAGCACCAAGACAGCCCGCTTCTCCTTGCTGTAGAAAGCTTCTCTTAGGGTACACGTACTTAAAAGAAATATAAATTGGGTGATTTAGAAATGGGGTGGCCGATCTTAGTGTTCCTTTAAGGCTACAGTGCAGCTTGGAAAATGGTGACGTCCCAGCCGCCCGGCTATCTCTTACCAGTCGAGCGTGAATGGTGTTTGCAATCTTCTGGCTGCAAGCAGCTGTCCAAAGGACAGATGGGGTGATTCCAGGTGTTTTCCTTTTTCTGGAAAAACACTCCTGGGCTTCAGGAAAAACCTGCCTGAGCCCAAAAAAACTGCCGCGTGGTCAGTTCTGCCCGCTGAGCCCGTGGGCACAGCTGTTCAGTCTGACATGTCCCCACCAGAAGTCCCTCATTTCTGCTTATTCAGAATGTATTGTTCTTCTATGCTGTTCATTAACTCTGAATATTATGAGCTTAACTCTCCCATGCTGATCTGTTGAGTGGCATGCAGGGAAAACACACACACACAGACACAAAAACAAAGACAGCTAATATAAATTGTGGAATCAAAACAAGATTATAGAAATATAAAGATGGGCATATTACTGCTATATTTTATTGTAATGCACATAACTTTCATAAATGGCTATATGAAGGACTGCAGGATGGGGAAGAAAGAATTTTTTAAACTGGAGATTTGTTTGATTTCCAAGGCTTGTATTAGTTACAGATTGTATGACTTATGGAGCTTTGCCACAAAATATGTGAGATTTTCATCCATCAGACTTGCAGCAGTAGGTACTAAGTAAGTTCTATATCTGTTACACATAATTTGAAAGCTAGTTAGAAACATACTGTAAAACTGAGTAGGACTGAGGTCTTACCTCTATCTGGCTACTTTCTTACCCTCTAAAAGACCCATCTTATCCATCTAGTGAAAACCTATAATTTTCATTGAAAAAATTTTTTTACACACAGAACTCTCAGGAACAAAATGAGATAGAAAACATTTGAATCGAATTATCCATTCAGTCGTATCCGACCCTTGGTGATTCCATAAGCTAGCTCTCTTCATGATTTTCGATCTTGTACAGCTTCTTTCAGTTGCTTTAAATTTTGGCCTGTGTCTGCTTTGATTACATCCAACCACCACGTTCTTTGGCATCCTCATCATCTTTTGCCACTGACCGTTCCAAGCATAACGTCTTTCTCCAACGATGTTGATCTCATGACATGACCAAAGTAACTAAGTCTAAGTTTTGTTATTTTTCCTTCTAGTGACATGTTCGGTTTTATACGCTTCAACACTTCTTTATTCGTTATCTTTGCAGTCCAAGGGATTCGCAAGAGCCTCCTCCAACACCATAGTTCTAAATAATCAATTTTCCTTCTATCCAACTTTTTCATCACCCAACTTTCACAGCCATAAGTAGTTATGGGGAACACGATAGTGCGGACTAGTCTACACTTAGTCGTCAAGCTGACATCCTTGCTTTTCCAAATTTGATTCATACTTATCATTGCTGTACGACCCAGCATGATTCGGCATTTAATTTCTTGGCTACATTCGCCATTTTGATTGACCACTGATCCTAAAAAGGTGAATTCTTCCACACATTCCACCTCATCTCCATCAATTACTATTTTGATGTTTCCATTCTTTGCAGTTGTCATGAGTTTGGTCTTTTTGATATTCAGAAAGAGGCCAAACTTCTCGCTTTCTTCTTTGAGTCTCATGATTAGGTGCTTTAGGCCTTCCTGGCTTTCTGAGACAAGGGTTGTATCATCCACGTATCTAAGGTTATTGATGTTTCTTCTGCCAATTTTTACCCCAATTTCTGATTTGTCTAGCTCCAGTTTCCTGATGATCACATATTCAATACAAGTTGAATAAGAAAGGTGACAGAATGCAACCTTGTCACACACCTTTCTCGATCTTGAACCAATCAGTGTCACAATACTGAGTTCGTACAGTGGCTTCCTGATTTACATACAGTGATTTCATCAACCTCACTAAATGTAGTGGCACCCCAAGGTCTGCTAGGGCTCTCCATAGATTGTCATGGTCAACACAATCAAAAGCTTTCCTGTAGTCGATGAAGCACATATAAATATTCTTTTGATATTCATTTTCCATTATCCATCTAATATTTGCAATGTGATCATGGGTGCCACAGCCCTGTTGGAAACCAGCTTGGACATCTTGCAGTTCCCTTTCAATGATTGGAGCCAGGCATTGTTGTATGATTTTCAGTAGAATCTTGCTAGCGTGAGATATGAGAGCAACAGTGCAGTAATTAGAACACTCCTTTGAATCCCCCTTTTTTGGCAATGGGATAAACACTGATTGTTTCCAGTTATGTGGCCATGTGTTGGTTTCCCAAATTTTCTAGCACAAAGCTCTGATAATTGCAGTTGGTACTGGCCTTAACAATTCAGCAGGGATGTTGTCAACTCCTTGGGCCTTGTTGTTTTGCAGTTGGTTCATTGCCCACTTGACTTCTTCATCAAGGATGGCTGGTTCTAGTTCTGTTTCCTTATCCTCCTCTCTTTGATGTTGCTCCTCTGTACTAGTAGCATACAGCTCTTCTGCATATTCTAGCCATCTATTCATGACACCTTGTTGGTCAGACAATTCTTTCCCTTGCTTATCCTTGATGATACCTTTGCGAGCCTTGAACGGTGCCCGAATCTTTTTGATTTGTGCAAAAGCATTCCTAGTGTGTCCTTCTGTATAGTCTTCCTCTAATTGTTTGCAACGTTTCTCCCAGTAAACTTCGCTATCTTTCCTTGCTGCCCTTTGGAAAACAGCATTCAATCTTCTTACTTCTACACGATTGCCCGCTGCTTTAGCTGCCTTTCTCCTCTCGGCTATTTGGATGGTATTGTCTGAGAGCCATCTACACCTTTTCTCTGCCTTCTTGCATGGTATGCAATCATCTGCTGTGCCAAAGATAAGCGATTGAACTTCTTGCCATAGTTCATCAGGCATTTTCTCAGCAGTGTCCAAAACTTCAAACCTATTTTTAATTTCAATTGCATATGTGGAAGGAATTTTGGTGACGTCAAACTTTTTTGGTGGCGTTGTCCTCTTGATGTTACAGAGTTTGACTTTGATCTTGGCCACCAGCAGTTCATGGTCTGAGCCACAGTCTGCACCTGGATAAGTTTTGACTGCCAGAACTGAGCCAGTCCAACGCTGATTGCATAGGACATAGTCTATTTGATTGCGATGAAGTCCATTAGGCGAGGTCCATGTGTATAAATGATGCTTATGCTGTTCAAAACATGTATTCATGATTCGAAACTGGTTTTCTTGGCAAAATTGTACCAATCGATCGCCCGCCTCATTTCTTTCTCCCAGCCCAAAACTTCCAGTGATTCCTACCTCTGTTTGGGTGCCAATTTTTGCATTAAAATCGCCAAGTAAGTAAATAATGTCTTTTCTTGGGATTGTCCTCAGCGTAACTTCAATAGTGGCATAAAAATCCTCAATTTCTGACTCATTTGCATCAGTTGTTGGAGCATAAACTTGGACAACGGTGATGTTGATGGGTTTAGCGGGAATTCTGATTGTCATTATGCGATTGTTTACTGTGGAAAAGCCTTCTACTGCTTGGGCCAATTGTTTGCTTGCAATGAATTCCACTCCATTCCTATGCATGTTGTCATGTCCTGAGTAATAGATGGTAAATTCCTCGGACTGAAAATAGCCGTTGTCTGTCCAGTGTAATTCACTAATGCCAAGGAGGTCAATTTTTAACCTGACCATTTCTCGTTTTACAATATCTAATTTACCTTGGCTCATTCCTCTGACATTCCAAGTTGCTATTCATTGTATTTTCATGCAGCGCAGACCCTTGCTTTCACTATTGGTAGCATCAGCACCTGAGGTTCCTACTGGATTTGCCCCAGGCACATCATAAAATCCAGAGCTACTTGCTATAAGTCCTTGCTCTTCCCCAGTCATTCGTTGGGTACCTTCTGGCCTGAGGGTCTCACCATTGGGCACCATATCGAAATCATTTGAGAGCCTTTTCATGGAATTTTCTTGGGAAAATTTTTTACAAGGTAGGTTGCCAGGTCTTTCCTTAACCCTCCCCATTTACCTGGGCTTGGGACCGGCATGTACACCTGGATGAACAAGTGCACATTACTTCACCATCAATCAGCTGTCATTGTCAGTTATATCCCTATAAGAGGAATTCATAGATACCTGTACTTCTACAATATTTCCTGTATCAGTAAAGCTACCACTCTGTAGAACAAAACAGAGAACTTGCAAGTCTGTTAATAGGTCAAGGAAAAGCATATACAGAGCATTTTTAAGGATCTTTAAAACGAAGTTTAAGTGCACCATCTTCTACAATGTTTTATCTGAAAGATCTACAGATAGTCCTCACTTAACAACCATTCATTTAGTGACAGTGATGGTGCTGAAAAAACTGACTTGCGACCAGTCCTCACACTTACAACTGTCACAGCATCCCTGCAGTCACGTAATCATGATTTGGGTGCTTGGCAACCGGTTCGCATTTATGACTTTCACAGCGTCATGTGGTCATGCGATCGCCATTTTTGACCTTCCCAGCCAGCTTCCAGCAAGCAAAATCAATGGGGAACTACATGATTCACTTAATGACCATGTGGTTTGCTTAATGACCACGGTGATTCATTTAACGGCCCCTGCGAAAAAGGCCATAAAATCAGGTTGAATTTGCTTAATGACCGCTTCGCTTAGCAACCAAAATTCTGGTCCCAATTGTGGTCCTTAAGCAAAGACTACCTGTACTTTCTATTGAATCTAGCATTTGGCTATACCCCCAGGGCAGACCTTTAGATTACTACCTGCCATGACAAGGAGAGGTTTGATTTTTTTTTTTTATTTATTTTCTATCCCCCCTTTATTATTTTTATAAATAACTCAAGGCGGGGAACATACCTAATACTCCTTCCTCCTCCTCTTTTCCCCACAACAACAACCCTGTGAGGTGAGTTGGGCTGAGAGAGAGTGACTGGCCCAAGGTCACCCAGCCGGCTTTCATGCCTGAGGCGGGACTGAGAACTCACAGCCTCCTGGTTTCTAGCCCGTTGCCTTAACCACTAGACCAAAGAAGCTTGTCTATGGTTAAGAATAGGATAGTTTCTTTTTATGGAGACCACATATTCTGCAGCTACAAGTGCAATGTAAATGCAGGAAAGAAGTCTAGACCCCACAACTAACACTCGGGGGAGAGCTAATGTTTGCTTTATCTCAAATTAGTGCCCCCAAGCTGCTGTGGAATGTCAGGGGTCGGCACCTGTGGAAAAGGAGAGAAAAATGCTCCACATGAGACTGGCAATGTATCCTGCACATCAGCCTCCTCCCAGTCCACTGAATCCCTGCTCTTGCATTCTGCACTATTTATTTTTTCATTATTTGTGGAAGGAAATGAGAGAAGGAGGAAACATGAATCCAAGCAATAAGGAGGCAACTCAGAGACAGAATGTCTGGAGAAGGCCAACAGGTGGGCCTCCCTGCAGCCTCAGTGTCACTAAAACTGAGAAAGAATATATCATCAAAATGATCCATTTTAATGTACTTCCTTCAGCTAGGAAGCAGTATCTTCTGCCTTTCAGAAGACAGTCGCCCTAAACTAGGTTTTTTCCCTCTTACTCACAAGTGATCATAGGCTCTTCATCCCGCTCCTTATTCAATACAAAATATTCTAAATGCGCTTACCTTTGTTTAAAGCAGGGATCTACAGTACATCTGTAGTGCTGGTGGTTCCACTGGAAGATTGGCGAGGAGGAAATGAATAATGGTATGTACCTCTTTTCCTTAGGTGCATGGTACATACCACTATTCAATTCTTCCTTGCCAATAGAACTCTATGTGATTTTATATTTTCATATAATGGCACCATATGTAGTGCAGAATTAAGCAGGCATTTATTTAATTCAGTAATGGGTCATACTTGGGTCTTATTTGTTCTGCCCTGTCCTTGGTGAGATACCTGTGTAAAGTAGGATGATCTTTCTCATCTTCAATTCTATTAACCCTGAGAAACAGATACTCCTTAATTTTGAGATGATCTCATCACCACCTGTTATAAACAAAGACTCCTTAGCCTTGATGGTTTCATTCTTGGCAGGACTCCTCAATCTTGAATCTTGATGGTTCCACTCTTGGCAGAAGGACAAAGCATTCCAAGATAATATAGACTTTTCCTCCTTGTCCTTGGTAAAATCCAGTGAGATGAGACCATTGAAAAGCAGGTGTGCTTAATTAGAGTTCAGGGCCTATATAAGTTAATAAAAAAACCCTGTAGGATAGAACTTCAATGCTGACCTACCTGGGAGGATGTTGTATGTTTGCTGGCTTTGAAGGGGACTACCTGCCATCGTCTTTCTGGGGTTTCCTGACTAGCAGAAGGGGCACAAGTTTTTTCTTTTTTGTCATGTTGTATTCTTGAACGTTTTTCCTTGCTGTCTTGTATTGATATTCTTTGATTGATGTATTGGGTTATGTTACAGTTTCAGTATTCCTGTATATTCTTTGATTTCTGTCTCATATTTGATTGTATCATTTTTTTGGAATAAAAAGATAAAGCCTTAAGTACTCATATTGGTATGGTCATTGGTCCCGAATCCAAAAGAACCTATAGAACCCATGACCCAACCCTGCTGGGCTCGGAACAGAGCAGTGCAACTTCCTATAGCCCTGCCTAAAGCCTTATGTGTGAGTTCCACAGGAACTCTACAGGTTTTTGTTGAATCATAATTTTAAATAAGATGGAAGAAAATTATTAAATTATTAAATATATGGGGATTTTTTTTCCTGGCCTATCCTACTCTTCTGTGGTGTTCCCATTGACTTTTTTTCAGAGTCTGCTCCACTTTCCTGCAACACTCAAGACCAAGTCTAGCTCTTGACTCCAAGCCTGGCTGGCAGCTCGACAAGTCAGAGTTTCTCAGAGCTCTGAACTCTGAGACCTGGCTAACTTTCTATCTTGTTTGCAGGGGTCTACAGACCACTGAAGTTTCCCCCTGGAGAAGGGGGAACCAGAAGATTGCTCACAGAGCCATTGTAATTGCCCACTCCTGTTTTTCTTTGTTGTTTCCACCGCGGAGAAGAACGGGGGTGAATGCAGTGAAATGGCCGAAAGAGGATCCTAGCTCTGCAGAGAACGTAAGTCTCTTGGGAGACACAAGAGTGACAGCCAGCTTTTAGACCACTTTATATTAGTTTTCTTTTTTAGATTAGTACATTTTTATTATCTAAAATTTATCTTTGGACTTCGTTCAAAATGTTGGCTAATTTTGTGTTTTCTTTGCTATAATTAATTTTGGTGGAAGTTTGATAGATTTTATTTTGGCAACATAGTGAACAAGTTTGTATTTTTCTGCCTTTCTTTTGTATCAGAGAAATTGGGACTTAAGAGACTTTGTTGGTATTTCTCACTCGACAAACTAACTGACTTTTGAGAAATTGTTTGTTTGGGTTAAGCAGCTTGCAGCCTGAAGAATAAAGAAGAATAAAGAATAAAGTATAGAGAATGTGTGCCTCTTTACCTTTTTTTCTTTCTTTTTCTACTTTTTTTTAGAAAGGACTATCTTTCATTTGGAATATATTTTCATCTTTCCTTTTACAAACTGTTTGAAATACTGCTCTGTGGAATTTTTTCATCTTTTACTTTAAAAGCTTTTCTCACTTAAAGAAATAGACATTATTGATAAATAATAGAACAGCTGTTCCCTGCTCCCTGAGAAAATTTTTTGTTTTGACTACGGCAGCTGATTATGGTTTGAACAACAAATAATGGCATTTCTCACAGCACTTCAGGATTTTAAGGAAGAAACCAGCAAAATTTTTTTGCAAATTAAGAAATCCATAGAACGTATATTAATAGTTTTGGTGGCTCAGGAACAGAAGATACAAGGGACAGATTTAGAAACAGAGGAAAGACCTTTCGAACCAGTAGAGAAACAGGGAAAGAGGACTTTGAATGTATTGGTACAGAAGAAGATTATGATATTTTACAGGAAGTGGTCTATTAAATGTTTGGGCATAAATACATTGTGGCAGCTGAGACAGGAAGATTTTAATATGCAAATTGATAGATATGGCAAAATAAACATTTTGACATCCCGCACGAGTTACAGAAATAAACAAGTTGCATATTGTGATATTGGCATAACCTAAACAGGAGATTTATTGATATTGATTTGGAATGCAAGGTTAATGAAAATGCGGATTTGGTATTGTACACAGAGTAAGCACAGATATGAGAAACTGTACAGATGCATAAAAACATGATATTTTAAGTGTAAGATACAAGATTATAAATAAATATGTTGATATTATATATTACTCTTTCTGGAGACACATTTATGAGAAGACAATGAGATGATGAGATGGAATTAGAATGTAGGTTATTACAAGAATATGTTGTATGTATTAGGTTATATGTTATGTTAGGTTTTGTATTTTTGCTATATTATGTATTATGTTATGTAATATGTTAGATTATGTATTAATGGAATATATAGTCATAACATGAACAGAATATACTGTATTTTATTAGACGTAGATAAGGCCTTTATTTGTTATACTAATTGGACTTTATTGAAGATATAAATATAGATGTAAAAATGGAAAGAGTAAATGGAAAACATTTAATTGATGCAACAATGAACATTTGATTACTATTCTAAGGAGTAGAAACCAGAGATGGATTGTTGGAAGATATCAAGAAAGGTGAAACCTATATGAAGAACAGAAGATTGGATTATAGAAATCATAGGGTATATGACAAAGAAAAGTTTCTGTGTATTGTATGAAGGACTAACATTTAAAGTTAATTGCTGTACTTAAAGTTCAAGGATAAATTGGAGGACATCTATTTTCTATATTTTCTTTGTTATTTTTTGACTTCACTTTTTCTTTTTCTTTTTCTTACTTTGTATTTCTATTTCTTTTCTTTTGTATTAGCTCTTAATATGTATTTTAAAATTTAATAAAACTTATGTAAAAAAAAAAAAAAGACCAAGTCTAGCTCTTGGCCTGAAAAAGATTGTGCATCTTTGTTTTAAAGGAAAGAAGTAGGACAGACTATTTAGATCAGACTGGGGTTAACTGTAGGGGTGACGATTTATTATGTTCTATTGTTTTCTTTGTATTTACCTGTATACTTGTATTGCTTTTATACTTTTGATATGGTCATATGACGAAATCAATAAAGTTTCTATGTAAAGGAAAGAAGTAAGTATCTGGCCCTTGGGTCTACAAGAATGAGAGGGGAAGGCAGCATCTCCTGATGGCTCAAAATCAAGGTAGGAGGGCACTCATAATATGCACTGCCCAGTCAAATTCAAATAACAATCCAGGTCCCTAGAAAGAAATCCAGTGCCCAAAACATTAAGCTAAACAAGACAGGGCATGAGAGATCTGTTGTTCCTGCATACAACAGCAGTTACAGAGAAAGATTTAAATAAGACTAGACAACCCATGACCCATTGGGTCATCGTTTCAGACATATTTCCTTACCTGATTCCTCAATGCCTTCAACATTCTAATGTACTGCCTTCACTGGAAAAGTTCTTGAAAATTCAGGGAGACATTCAGAGATGTGTCTGCCTTGAAAGTAGCCCATATTGAACTGTATAGCTCAGTCAAACATCAGGAGTTGACCACAGGAAATGTTTTATGACATTTTGTATTATGTCATAAAATGTTTTATAAAATTTGCCAAATGTCTATTCCACGGGAGTCATGGGTCCCAGATTTTGGATGCATTTTGTAAGTTAGCCCATTTGAGGTACCTTAGTTGAAAAAGTTTTGCCCTATGATGCACCATTTCGCCCAGTTAAAGGTTACAGACACAAGAATTTTAGTAGTAGATAGATTGATTCATGGCACAAAGGCTTTAAGGACTCTTTACTTTTACCATTTTCCTGATCTAAATCCTTTCCTAAATTGTTTATTTGTGAGGAGGAAAAACCTGCAGGACAAATTCTTATTATGGAGTACTTAAATTTGGAAAAATGAACTTGGGTTGTTAACTAACTTGGGTTAATTAATGAGTTGTCCCATCATTAAATTTTGTCACATTTACATCTACTCTTAGTTATATCTTTGGCACTAACATTCATCTTAAAAATGAGAATAATGAAAAACTTGTATGCCAAATTTAGATTTTATTTTTTTCACATGTAGGTTATGATATGCCTTGAGTTATGAAAGTCCAACCCAAAATGAATGTTTATAATGATGGTGGACATTACTGGCCTGATCTGATAGATTTCAGGAATAGGAAAGAGAAAGGCTTCTTCCTCATTACGGTAGCTGGTTACCAACTGTCTTTTTGTCCAACTGGTGCCCTTAAGATATGCTGGGGATAACAGCTTCCAAAATACTCTAGACATCATGGCTTTTCTGAGAGTTGAACCTCATCTTACCAGAGTGTACCAGGTTCAGTCAAGAGCCTACCCATAGCTAATAGCCATAGTAAGTAAGAAGCCTGTTTGCTCCATTTGCAAAAAAATCAGGGATATTTCTTGCCTTGTGTATTTTACATTTTTCAAGATAATGTATTAATAGATGTGTTTTTCATGTATATATGTATATATGTGTGTGTATATGTATATGTATATATGTGTGTGTGTATGTATATATATGTGTGTGTGTGTATATGTGTGTGTGTGTGTGTGTGTGAGTGTATGTTTTTCTCACATATATATATATATATATATATATATATATATATATATATATATTCACACACAGCTTTTTGCATGGAGCACTTCAAAAATAAGTCAATATATAGCAGCTGCTAGGGCAATGCATGCAGCCATGGTTAATGAAAGGAATTTGTAAGTTGGTGAGCAGAAAAAAACTAAGAAAGGGTAACAAAGGATAAAAAGCAAAAGCAAAAGGGAAGTCTCATAGAATTACAGAGTCATGCTAACAGCTTATCAATAAACAATATTCTAAAATTGATACTCTTTGAATGCAGGATACAACTTCTGTATCTCAGATGTGTATGAACCAAAAATTCATTTCCTATAGACACTATCCTTCTTTACACCAACAACAGCTGTTGACCTCTGTGGAGAGGCAAAACTGGAACTGATTAACTGTCTTAAATCTCCATTTTAAATGGTCAGTGTCTGCACTTACACCTGCTCCACTTACATTAACATGCAGCCATTAAGCAAGTGGCTTATTTAAACAAACACAGTGCAGAAAATCATGTGCATAGTAATGGGATATGAAAACGCCAAATTCCACCAGACTGTGTTGAAGCTGAAATGTCTCAGTGCTCCACATTCAGGGGTAAGAGTTTAGGAAGACCATGTCCAAACACTCAGCAGCCAGGGAGACTTGTTTGTTGACTGGATTGTAAATTTAAAATGGGTGGGTTTATCTTATTAGTACCAACTCCTTAAATGACACAGTACACAATATAATATGTACTGTAGTGGAATAAACAAACACATATACAGGCTTAACCCCCTACCCATCCACTAACAAATCTAATTTCAAGCATATTAAATATTCACCTGACCTGTCTGTAGCTTGAATCATGTCAACTGGCTCCTTGGATAAGGAGCGAAACGTTTCCACTAAGAAAATAGAAATCCAGTTGACATGATTCAAGCTACAGACAATTCCACCTGGATGACTGAGAACCTTCATAGACATATCACCTGACCTGTGTTTTGCCATCTGGAGGAAGATATGGGGGAGAAGTAAATGGCATGTGGGTGCTTTCAGTCAGAAAAACCAGCAAGGGTGAAGCATATTATTTCCTCTCTTACATTTCCTCTCTTACATTTCCTCTCTCTCTCTTATATGCTGGAACCAATTTCATAGCCCCCTGAACTTGTATTTCAAAGACAGTGTAGTGGGGGGAGGGGGGAGAGAAGAGGGATTGCTTCCATTTGTCCTGAAGGACTGGTTCCCCTCATACAGGGATCCACACAATAGCAATGGACTGACACCTCTACAGGAGGCAGAAAGCACTATTCCTTTGATGATGAACTCCCAACCCCTACCCCACTTCTGCCACCACCTCTTCCAAAGAAAGGGCTTAGAGAAAGTGGAAAGGGTTTGTCCGTCCAAGCCAGGAAAGCCATGGTAGTGGAAACAGGAACTGAAAACTGCCACGGATGATTTAAAAAATTTTCAGGATGCAGAAGACCAAGGGAATGGATTCCCAACAAGGCATCAGCCATGAGCCTGAAGTAATGTATATCTGCAAAATAATACATTGTTATGAAGAACTCAGGTGGATCACCAAACTGGCATAAGTCCCATGCTGTTCAGCAGCCTGCCTTCCCACTCTTTTTCTACCTCCCTCCCTCCACGCACACGCACGCACACACACTTACACAAACCCCACAGGGAAGGAGGAGCAGCTGACAAATGACAGAGGAGGGCCCAGGACGCCCAGGCAGTTCTGCTGCTTTTATTGTGGCTGACCTAAAACCAAATACCCAGGCCCTTGTCTCCCTAGCGACACCTGAAGGGCCATGTTTCCTAGCAACCACGAACAATAGCCCCTGGGAAAAACACATGCAGCTGGGTCCTGAACTGGCTCAGAGTCCCTGCTGGCAAATAATGGGATCCTGAGGGCCTGGCACTGTCCTGAGCTGAATAAACCAGGAGCAGTTCCCTAACCGACCTTTAGGCTCTTCCTAGGAATGTTATTCCATATGTCTCCAGTTCCTCCTCCCTTCCCGATTCAGCTCCAGTCAGAAAGGCTAATCCCCTCTTGAGGGCCCGAGAGAGTCAAATAAGTTCTTTCGTTTATCTAGCAGCCAAATGCCAGGTCTCTGCGGGCTGAATGAACTTATTGCTGGGTAAGCCATACAATGCATTTGCAGTGTGTAGAATTGCAGGCTGAGAGCCAGGATTTCTATTTTCCCTAAATTTGGGAAGGGAAGGGAAGGAAGGGAAGGGAAAGAGTGAGTACTATTTCTGATGGTTGGGGAAGGGAGTCAGGTGGAGGCGTCAGGTCTTCTATTTCTTGCACTTAATGTACAGTACCTTTCGGAAAAGCTAGCAGAGCAAACCACTGCACACCCCAGCAACTTTGTAAATATTTTCCTTTTCATCAAATCCCAGCTGTAACATAGGTAGAAATTGGGGGGGGGGGGGGGGGGGAGGGATTGGCATTTGTTACCAACCTGGGCTCTGTCACCATTCTGTATCTTCTTACAATCCAAGAAGCAAAAGCACTTATAACAGAATTATAGTGAAGAAGAAATCTATCTAACAAGAGGGAACAATACTTAGAAACATCCTGGAGGGTGGTAGGGACTTGTCTGCCAAATTACTGAAGCCTTTTGTAAACACCACTTGGATATTTCAGCTATTATCAAATACACACACACACATCATACTATTCCCTTTCAGAGTAAGTAATATTATGCAAGGCACAGAGAAGGAATAAGAAATAATAAGCAAAAGAAATTAAAGGCACAAGAAAAAAGGAAAGGAAATGTAACTAAAGTTAGTTTACTAGCTTTGGTAAACTATGCCATTCACTGCAATGTGCACCTCCATCCCGCTATCCTTGCAAACTAACTTTGCTTCCACTATATTATATTTGCCTTTTGTTCTTTAAACTTATCACCTTTCCTTTTTTGAGGATCTCATCACCTCCTTCCAACTACAACTTTCTCAGTCTTCCTGTTCCTCTTGACCCATTCACTCCTCTTTTGTATATTGGTTTTTGCTATGCTATCCTTATTTATTATTTCTACATGATCAAACACTCAACATTCTTCTTTCATACTGGTCACTTTTGTATTCAATTCACATTCATTCAGTAATCATTCATTCTTCATCCTGTTTTTTCTTGTTTTACCATACAGGTAGGCCTTGCTTAACGATGGTAATTGGGACTGGCAACTCTGTTGCTAAGCAATGCAGTCATAAAGCACAAGATCACATGACCACACCGACTTACAGCAGCAGTTGCAGCAGTTCCAGTTGCCATCGTTAGCCTCGCAATCACAGTGTCCCATGGTCACGTGATTGCCACTTGCGACCTCCCGCCGGCTTCCCCATTGACTTGGCTTGTTGGAAGCTGGCAGCAAAGGTCGCAAATGGCAATCATGTGACCACGGGATGCTGTGACCATTGTAATTGTGAGCTGGTTGCCAAGCACCTAAATTGCGATCACATGACCGCAGAGATGCTGCAACATCTGCAACTATGAGGAACGGTCATAAGTCCCCTTGTTCAGCACTGTTGTAACTTTGAATGGTCACTGTATGAGGACTACCTGTACACAGTTCTTAAGTAACCTATTCCATCAGCATTCAACTTACTCTCCTGACATATGTAACTCTTATTTCCATATACATACCAGACTCACAGTTGAGACTCACACTGATGATGTTACCTAGTTGGGTAATGAAATGTCTGCAAACAAACAACCAAGCCCAGAGAGCATCAAGGTCTCCACATATTCGTGTCTTAAGCAATATCCTGTCGACCCAACAGTTTGAAAGCTTTGCAAGTAGATAAATTGGGTACCACCTTAAGTGGGAGAATTTGCTGGCGTCCTGTCGGGGGTCGGCCACTGAACGAAGACCTCTTGAATGGCGGCGGCTCCGACGGATCCCGAAGCAGCAACATCTACAGGACGTCAGCAGCCGGCTCCGATGCAAGGCATCATGGGACATGTAGTCCAGTAGCCACGGAAGAGTCGGTTCCCTTACCCCTCCCCTTAGCGTGCGGTTTAATGTATGAAATGTATAAAATGAAATGTATACGATGTATGTAAGCCGCCTAGAGTCCTCCGTTAGGGAGGGGATAGGCGGGGTATAAATATAAGTATAAATATAAATAAATAAATAAATAAATATATTTTGTCACCATCATCATTATTTAGTTCTTTGTCAAGATCTGCAGAAGCTTCCATTCTCTCATTATCCATTTTTCCCATAACCATTTGGCTGAATTGTATTGATATACTAGGGGGTGTGGTGGCGGGTAAGACGCCAGGCTTGTCGATCGGAAGATCGCAAGTTCGGAGGTTCGAATCCCTAGCCCCGCGTGACAGAGTGAGCTCCCGCACTAGCTCCAGCTCTTGCCAACCTAGCAATTCGAAAGCATGCAAATGCAAGTAGATTAATAGGTACCACTTCGGTGGGTAGGTAACAGCGTTCCCCGTGCGTCATGCCAGCCACATGACCGCGGAAGCGTCTTCGGACAATGCTGGCTCTTCGGCTAACAAACGGAGATGAGCACCGGCCCCTAGAGTCGGACACGACTGCACAAATGTGCAGGGGGAACCTTTACCTTTACTAGCAAAGGACAAACATAGAATAGTATCTTCTAAAATAACTTCAGGGTTTGGAGGAGAGACTAGATGTCACCAGCAGTAGCTTCTCTCCCATGTCAAATAGCAGCTATAAAGAGGCTAAGTTTTTGGGCACAGCAGGATAAGAAAAAAGTTAAGCTCTCTTCCCAACCTCCCATTCATCATCTGTGACTGCTATTTTAAATTTATAGAAAAGACACTCGAGAATGAAATATTAAAGTTAGACAAAATTTATAGGAATGGAGTCAGATTTGAGCCAGACATAATCAGCTAAGATGAACCTAAAATGTTTATGCGAAGTGCCACATTCCTAAATGAATCATAAATTGAAATACTCCCAATTCTATAGAGTTGTTTTTTCCTAACTGCACAGAACTGCAGAGAACTCAAGACACATTTCACTCCATATAATCCATATGTTGGACAAGTATCCCGTACAAGAGATTTATAAATAGGCTGACCATACGTCCCGTTTTGAACGGGACAGTCCCGTTATTTTAACATTTTGCAACCGTCCCATCGTTTTGGACAAAATGTCCATGTTGTCCCGTTTTGAGTGACTTTGAGCGGAAGGAGGGGGAGCTCAGCAGAAACGGCGGGAAAAAAGCCACAGAGCTCAACCCGGCGGGAAACCTAAAAAGAAAAAACCAGGATCAGCTTAAACGCGAGCTGATTGGCTCCTACCTTGAAATGGTGAGAAGAAAAGAACATAAAAGCACGGCCAGCTCTCCAGACCAGCCTGTGTGCGGATCGCCGCCTTCCTGCCTGTGGTGAGGCAGGGGTTAAGGCTGGCGCACCCTCCCCGTCGCCTTCGGCCTCTGAACTGCACGGGCGGGGCAGCGGAGAGGCAGCCATGGTGCCCGGGGCGCACGGTGCCCACCGGCCTCACTGTGTCCAGACAAGAAGTGGCAGGGCAGCGAGGTATGGGTGCTGCGCTTCCCACCTGCCGGTAGCTACACGCGGCGGGTAAGCGCCAGGCTGGGCCGGTTTTGTTCCTGCTTGGGCGCAGCGTTTCTTCCCCGTAGCACTCGACCGAGTCCAAGAGGTCTGCTTGGGAAGCTGCCGGGGGAGTTGGCAGGAATCCTGCTGGTATGAGCAGAGCTCATCTTCTACGTAACTGCTGGGTGTAAAAGTCATTCCTTTACTGCAGTTGCTTTTCAGCTGCACACGAAGTTATTTGTATAATAACTTTGTGTGCAGTCATATAAATGGGTGGTCATATAAATTTAAATAATAAATAATAAATAAATATAAAAGTTTATTTTAAGTTATGTACACTTTCTGCATGGAACTAAATATCCCTTGTTATATTAATTATAATTGATATAAACCTATCAGATAATTATGTTCATAAACCACAAGCCTGCTTTGCATATTCCTATTAACTGAGTTACAGTAGGTGGCCACATGAAATAGATCATCATTTCTGAATTCTCTTCCCTGGGATGCCTCTTGTTCATTCAATGATTTTAGATGTTAAGCTAAAAAACCCCAGCCACCTTAGACAGTATTCAGAAGCAGTGAAAAGTGGATATGTTACTGATTTGATTTCTTACTAGGTTTTTAATTTGTATTTGCTGGCTTACTGATTGTTGTTTGTTTATTTGAAGTATATTGTTTTCTACCAATGGCTCCTGTGTCCAGGGATGGAACTAGGGTCTGTGTCACCCAGGGCAAACATGGTTTCTGTGCCCCTTATGGGTTATTTTGTTATTTTGGAGGCCGCCGGGCATCATTTTGGCACCCCTTCCAGCGTGGCGCCCAGGGCACATGCCCCGCTTCCCCCTCCCTAGTTGCAGCCCTGCCTGTGTCCCAATGTATTGCCAAAGACACCTCCCTTGGATCTTGTCAAGCTCCTTTTTATATCTGACTTCTTGCATTTTAAGACATGCTTTTAATCTAAAAAATAGAAACCTGGTACGCTCCAATGCAAAGTGTCAGCCTTTAGCCTCACCTTTATTTCTGAGAATTCTTGTGGGCCCTGAACAGTACCCATACACTTTTTAGAAAATAAAAATATGAGGTGGTTGTAACCCAGTATTTTGTATAAAGGGTTCTCTCTTGCCTGGAAAAAGGACAAAGGTAAGTTCTGTTATGAACAGTATGTGGTCAAAGGAGAAAGGGTTTGCAGGCAGGAGCCCATCGCGTGGACTGGGGGCGGGGTTTGCAGGCGGGAGCTAATCGCGTGGACTTGGGGGTGGGGTTTGCAGGCGGGAGCCAATCACGCGGACCGGCGGCGGGTTTGGAAACCGGCATGGTGGCATAAGACCTGTCCCTTTTTGCCATCCCAAATGTCCCGTTTTTGTCTCAAGGACATATGGTCAGCCTATTTATAAAACCTGATGCAACTTGATTTTCGCTGGTGGAATTTTAACACACCTGGATGCACTAGGTTGGAAAAGCCTGTTTTACAGTACAAAGGAAGAAATTTGAATAATTATGAACACTTCTGGAATTAGGATGAAAGACTGCCACAGCAGAGTTGGGGTTTACCCCTTATTTAAAAGTGAAGTATTGACCCTGTCTCTCAGTTTTTTTTCTGGACCAGATGCTGAAGACTAAGTAGATGGGAAAGAAATATTCTGCAAACTTTCTTTAGTGTTATTTCCTACCACCCAGTGCACAGTCAGTGAGACATCTTTAATTGCAAATAGCTTCCTTGGGCACAGTAAAAATTAATCCAGCTTTCCTTGTCTTTAGGAAAAACATGTGTGTAAAATGAGATTGGGGCCTCCAAGGGATCTGGGTTGGAGGAGGAGGAGGCAGACAGTGAGACATGCTAATCCAAAGCCTGTTTAATTGCTCAAGTGCTCTAAGACAGTTTAGACAAGGGTCGTGTCAGGTTAGGTACCTAACAGCTTGGAATTGTAATTAGTTTAACAGATGAGAGATACGAATCCTAGTTTTCCAAAACATGAATTTAGGGTGCTATTAATGATAGGATGAGTGTCTATGCCTGCATACATATACAGGGTATACCAAAAGTCAGGCTCCATAGGCCAATCACAGTATGTTTTATTAATTTTTTTTTAGATAATTTTTTTCCTGTACTTAGGAATGTTCAAAGGTCATGCATCAAACTAACAAGGAAATGTTTGGAAGAAAATGGCAACCAGTTCAAACATTTAATGTAATTTATATAATAAATTGTTTATGGGGCCTGACTTGGTCCATGGGGCCTGACTTTTGGTACACTGTATATATCTTATTAAGCAGAATTGGTCCAAGAAGGAGATAACTTTTTCATGTGACATACATTTTTCCCAGTTCTTGTAATCTCATTATACTAGCCCACCACACTACAGCAAATGCTGGCACAATGTATTTGTAATCACACCTTAAGAAGCAAAACAGACCAACACTTTTACAAGAAGCAAAAGCTGATGCAGCAACTCTAATAGCTGCTCATATTTCATCGGACACCTCCTAGGAAGACCATGGCTAAGTGGCAGAAGAGGCAAGGCTCAACCATTACCATGTCCAGTTAGGACTAGAAAAGTCCCCCAAAACATGAAGAACAATCTTCAGTTAATATAGACTGTGGAATGGGCAACATTTGAGGGACCAGGGCCTGCAATTCAGCCTCCTGATCTTCTGGTGGCCTGCAGAAATCCATTGACTGATGATGTAACCAGAATGGGTGGGTTTGAATTCTTCAGCCTATTGGGGTGGGGTTGTTAAAGGTGAGAACAGGAGCAGGAGACCCATAAAAGGCAAACTGCTCCATTCCCTATCCTTAAATCTCCCAACCCCTGCCCCTAGAAGCTTAAAATCACCATTTTCAGGCCAGTTTGGGGATATTTTTCAGAGTTCGGGGTTAAAGGTGCAGATAGGAGTGGAAACGGATTGACTTACAAGAATGCCAAGAAAACGGGCAAAAATCAGTCTGAAAAAAATGGCACCTTCCTGTCCATTTGGGGAACGTGTTAAGGGGTAGAAATAGGAACAATTTGTCTCTCAGAAGCTCCCACTCCTACCCTTAACTTTGTAACAAAAAATAACCTTGGAGAAAAACTCAGTGACCTGGGAGGCTGTATACAACTAAGGGCCATGTGGCTGATGTTACTAAGCTAAATAAAGGGATTGTCTGCCTCAACTTAAAGAGGCTTCTTGTGTCTTTTTGCTCTACCTACCATAACCCACAAATCATGGTGTTGCCTGCCAGTGGTGCCTCTGCATTAGCTATGGATGGAAGGAAGCAATCAACCCACAGTAAGAGTAGATATGCTGTGATGACTTCCCTCTACTTAGAATACACCCATACCCACCCAATACTCAAAGGGGAAATAGATTCCTAAGGTGAGATAGCCACATCAGAGCATTTATAACCCAGCAGTCAGGAAGCTTACATTTAAAGGATTCCCAGAAGAATGGTTTAAACATGATTGAATTGCCATTGATTTCAAAGAGTCAAGGTCCCTAAAATTGCATGCAATATATATTTGTAGAGTGTCTATGTGTAAAAGAAGATCTTTGGGGAAAGGAAGAAAGACAAGGAAGGTTGGAAGCAAGTGCACATAAATATTATAGTGGGCAGCCTTCCCGCTTGGTGAGAAGGAGCAATGACACAGGAAATGGGAGATGTGTATATGATTCCCATCTAAAGAGAAGGAAAGCATCTTCCACAAAATAAAAGTCACTTTGGGGGGTTCTGATGGCAACAATATTTATAGATAGATATATGGAGAGGCATCAGGATTTGAATCCAAATCCCTCAAAGAGCAACATCTAGCTTCACAGCCACAAAATGAAGTTTGTGTTTTAATATTGCATGGAAACTTAGCCATTGTCTTAGCATGTTGTGTGAACGAACTCATAGGCCATCATATTTCTTGGAAGTGTGTTTTGTTATCACAGATTTAGGATATTGTCTGAATATACTGTAGCTAATAAAAATCAAAACAATTGTCTCTAGTGTTTTCTGACATATACTGTAGCTCTTTAACATATTACACAAAAAGAATACAATGTTCTTATTAAGAGTAAACTAAATCAGTTCTTTGATACATATTTTAAGAGACCTTGTATTCAATTCTATCCAGCTCTCACTTTATGGGGCTCAAATTTGCTACATAAGCATTTGCAATGAGCTCAGATTTGAACAGATACATTTAGGCAGTAAATTTGTCAGTGATTAAACAAACACAATGGGTGCACATTTGTCTACCCAATATCACGTGACTCATCACAAACATGAGCAGGCATAATTGGAAACTTTACCCCACATTCAAGACTACAGGCAGCACAAATGATACGGAAGCATGTCAGGAACAAGATATGCAGAAAAAGACAGAAAATCAGCAAAAGGGAATTTAAATAGGGCTGTTATTTAGGCAATTACAGAACAAAAGGGGTCATATGTTTTGTTCAGCAGAGAAATCCAGCAAAAAAAAAATCAATGGACAGGAAAAAAAAACAAAATAAGGCAAGTGCACCCAGTAAATGCAATTCTATTACCCAGCTATAGGGCAATCGGTCATCTCCAGAAGCTTCATACCACTAGTCACTCCCAATAATCCCCACTTAAAGGATAGAGTAATATCTTTTAACCTTTTTCTTTCCCACAAATCAAATTAACCTAGACTGATCTGCTTGGTAAACAGTTGATAAGCTTATTTACTTTTGTTAATTACTTTAAGTTATGTTTATTATATTGATTGAACTAAACTGCATTAGGAAGATGGTCTTTTTAATTCTGCTAATAGCATCTAAGTCCTGAAAAGGACAATTTTCTGTGCATCCTTTTATAAAATAAAACTGACTATTTGGGTGGTTTCCTGCTCTAAATTTTTATTTAGAAAACATTAATTTTGGAAAACAAACTATGCTGCATGATTTGTGTTGATACAAGGAGGGAGGGAAAGGCTTTTCTTCCTTTTTCCCCATGCAATGAAGCAAAAAGATGTTACTTTATTAACTTTCCATTGCTCAATTCCTTTAAATATCCCTTTAAGAGAAATGCTACAACTCTAAAAATGCACAACTTTCCTTCAAGTTAAGCCAATAGATGCAGTATTTAAATAATTCTTTAAGCTGTCACTTGGAGAGTTGCAACACTGCTCACTGGTCAGGTGCACTGAAATAATTTAAGCCACAACAGTAAGCCAAGTGTCAAGGGGAAAAATTCTGTCTTTGCTATATGACTAGATTAGAAAGGTGCCTTTACTGTGCATATTAAACACGAATAGTATGAAGCTTGCCTTTTTAATTCATCAATTGTGTTGGAACACGTGCCCATAGGAAATTGTTTCTTACTGATGGAGTTTTGAAGCTTAATAAAAGAACTCCAAGCAGCTAACAACAATCTTGCAAAGTAGAAGCGTGAACCAGAAGGGACTTGCACATTAAGCTTAATTATGTTCAGAAATAAATTCAGTCTTCACATAGTAGTTAGATGAAGAAAAAAAGTAGAGATAGCTTACATTTATTCAGTAGAACTGGATACAAGTAGATTCATGGGAGATCTGTGTGCAAGCGAGATGAAAGGACGAGAGCTACATTCTTCAGCACCTCCTGCTTGCAGGTGTGCCCAAAGGGTAATGGAGATTGTTAATCCCCCAAACTCAAGAAGGAGAAG
Organism: Charina bottae; assembly: GCA_023362775.1. NCBI lineage: Eukaryota > Metazoa > Chordata > Lepidosauria > Squamata > Charinaidae > Charina > Charina bottae. Next base: position 41,949,014 of record JALMGJ010000005.1, on the reverse strand, counting down.
GAAGTGGAAATCAGGTGACCCATGTGACATCCCACAAGCACAATAGAGATGCGTTTACTAGAAAGGACCCCACTTATGCTTATGAGACAATGCTGAGTTGACCCCTGGTAATTCCAACACTTACCTGCTGAGATGGGTTTTGATACAAAAACCTCTTATTACTTTAAGGTCCTGAGATCTAGGAACATCCTGATTAAACAGAAATGATTTGATTGTCTTCTGCTAGACTGATTCTCCTAGACCAGGGTTTCTCAACCAGGGTTCCGTGGCACCCTAGGGTTCCACGAGAGGTCACTAGGGGTTCCCTTGGAGATCACAATTTATTTTAAAAATTATTTCAAATTCAGGCAACTTCACATTAAAGAGGTAAGTTTCATTCTTTATTTTTAGTTTAAAAACACTTTTAATGCATATATACAGGCCTACACATGAAACAAAGATAATAACTTTGTAACTTCTGGCCTATATTTGAGCCTGATTGTGCAGGGGTTCCCCAAGCCCTGAAAAAAATTTCAAGGGTTCCTCCAGGGTCAAAAGGTTGAGAAAGGCTGACCTAGACAGACTAAATCAAGGGATCCCTTTTCTGGCAGTTTTAGAGCCTTTGAGAGGCAGGAGCTATAGTTTTAAAGGACCCAAGCACAGAAGAGGCACCAGCCTCACAGTGTTATTATCTCCTGCCTTTCTTCAAGAAACTCAATATGACACACACAAAGATTGTTTTATTTTATTCTTCCAGCTACCCTGTAAGAAATGGACCACTTAATGTGCTTCCTAACAAACAGTGCAAGCTTTATATGTCTGCTCCACTGCAAGCTCAAATAAGGGCTTTTCCTGCTCTGCTGATTTATGCCAGCAGAAAACTGTATCAGCATGAAATTTGCATGTCCCATTGAGGATGCCTATTCTGCCTTTAGTGCCTCTCTTTCAAGTCACTGTAGACACATGATTTCCTCCAGACACAGCTAGAAATCTGCACCAGGTTTTGGCCCAATTTGAGAACACAGTGGTTCTCATCAAGAATCCCTTAGCATGAATGATTAAATTCTTATATTCTTTATTAATAATTGAACACCTCCATTAGTGATTGGGATACCTAACACATTTCTCTTTTTATTTACTTGATTCACCTTCCAAAATAGATTGCTGGATTTGCACATTGCATTGAACTATGGTTGCTTGAAATGTTATTTGTTGTATAAACCACAATTAGGTGCTTTGCGTGTTGTACTAAGCCATCTAGGTACACACACAACACATTATGGATTACAACTTAGTCTGGGCTTGTGTTTTGGAACAATATATCAAATAGATGTAACTTTAAAAGTTAAAATAAATGCTTGACTTGATTACAGGAAACAACCAGCAGCAAGAGTCGCTCTTGACTACCCAAGTGATACAATTTTTGGTTAGTACCTAAGTGCCAAATTTTGCGTGAACTGATCATGGACATTCTTCAAGAGTAGCTGTAGGTAGATTTTATAAAATGATGTACCATTGGTAAATGACACCAGAAAAATTATCTAGAATGTATAAAGGTACTTCAAATCTATGTTGGAAATGTGAAGAACAAGAAGGGTCATTTTATCATGCTTGGTAGATGTGCAAAAAAACTAGAAGATTCACTGATTCAGAGGATTTTATGCACAAAGATGGAAAGATCTGGCAATACCTACAGTGGAGGAATAATTGGTGATGATGATAGAACTTGCTGAGATGGCCAAATTGACCTGTTTGATTAAAGACAATATCTACTTTATTGCTGACTGGAAACCCTTTATGGGCTTTGCATAAAGCAAAAACAATATATTATGATCTATGGTTTTGACAATTAGATAGGATAGATTATTGAAAGAAGAGAGTCACAATTTAACTTTAGAGAAAGAAGTAAATCTACAATTGTACTAATAACTGCTGTAAAGAAGATTGGAAGCCACTTTGTATCTTTTTTCTCTTTTCTATTTTTCTTCTACCTTTCTTTTCTTTTTTTCTTTTTGCACTTTAGCTTTCTCTTTTATTTCTTCCTTTTTATTTTTTCCTTCTTCCTCTATTTTAGTTTGTATTAATTTTTACTCTTGTTTTTAAAACTTTCAATAAAATTATATTTTAAAAAAGGGTAGCTGTAGATAGAGAATACTGAAATAGTCTAGGCATGGCGTTGCCATATTAGACTGACTCAGGAACAGTTGCCACTGGTGTGCTAAACATGATTGTCCTCATGCACCCTGCTGCCACCAAAAGATTCAGGGAGAGATTAAGATTTAAATCTTTTCCAATTTAGGAAGTTTTTAAGTGCATCACAATGCCTTCCAAAACATGTTGAATCCCAATCCCTAAAACGGGTTTTCTACTCATCAACATCATATCGGTCATGTCTGAATTTAATCTCAATTTAGTCAATTTACACATATACATTTGGTTAATCAGGTTTTCTAAATACTCCCTTACAAACAGCATTTCTGAATGTGACAATGTCAGATCAGAAGGACTCCAGGATCACAACTTCAGAAGATACATGTGCAATATGTTGTTTTTTTTAATAAAATGCAGCTAAGGGTGGCTGCAATTCTGAGGGAAGGAACAGCAAGGGTAATTTTTTCCTCCGTCATTCTTACCTATGACAGATAGAAACACCATACAGGTTTAAGAGGGTGAATTTGAGCAGGGAGCACTCAGAAGAGGGGCTAGCCATGCTCTAGTTCACACATGAAGCCTTTTTATCTCCCCCTCTGTTCAGCATACTGTACATATCTAGGCTGCAGAAATTTAGACAGCTGCCAGACAGTAGCAAAAAGAGTCTTCTACATCTACTGCCAGCTAGTGGTTCTCTGGATTTTTGCAGCCCAGATATATGGTACATCTACCTTCTGTATGTGTATCTGCATGCTTGTGTGAGTGTATGTGTGTGTATATAGACAGGATACAGAGATGAGACTACTATAAAAAAAACATTCAATCTTACTTAGCAGCTGTATGACAGGAATTCTGGGAATATTTTCATAGATAGTAATGCACAAGAGGGCATTACTATTGTGCTATCGACTAAATAACAAGCTGGATAAAGCAGCTGTAGAGTCAAGAGAACAAGAAATACAGACAATCATTCTCAGTAGCTAGAGAGTCTATTCAAAATGAATATACTGGCAAATTCTGAATGTAGAATAAGAAGCAACTTCTGAATACAAAATATGGAAATGAATAACAACAAAGCTTTTATCTCTGGAAAAGATGGAATCTACATGCATCAGATTTTACATGTCTTACTGGCAACCAGTTTTAATCTACAATTTACTTTAATCCGCCATTCTAACGATTTTATTTGTGCTACTTTTAGAGGTTACCCATCATATCTAGTTCTTAGAAGTGTTGATGAGCATGACAAGGAGGTCCTCCTAGTATTCATAATGAGGCAACTGTCTAAAACAGAAAAATGTTGCTCAACCATCATAACCAGAGGTTTTTTTGTTTATTCGTTCAGTCGTTTCCGACTCTTCGTGACTTCATGGACCAGCCCACGCCAGAGCTTTCTGTCGGCCGTCACCATCCCCAGCTCCCCAATGGTTGAGTCCGTCGCCTCCAGAATACCATCCATCCATCTTGCCCTTGGTCGGCCCCTCTTCCTTTTGCCTTCCACTTTTCCTAGCATCAGCTTCTTCTCCAGGGTATCCTGTCTTCTCATTATGTGGCCAAAGTACTTCAGTTTTGCCTTTAATATCATTCCCTCAAGTGAGCAGTCTGGCTTGATTTCCTGGAGTATGGACTGGTTTGATCTTCTTGCAGTCCAAGGCACTCTCAGAATTTTCCTCCAACACCACAGTTCAAAAGCATCTATCTTCCTTCGCTCAGCCTTCCTTATGGTCCAGCTCTCGCAGCCATAGGTTACTACAGGAAATACCATTGCTTTAACTATGCGGACCTTTGTTGTCAGTGTGATGTCTCTGCTCTTAACTATTTTATCAAGATTTGCCATTGCTCTCCTCCCAAGAAGTAGACGTCTTCTGATTTCCTGGCTGCAGTCAGCATCTGCAGTAATCTTTGCGCCTAGAAATACAAAGTCTGTCACTGCCTCCACTTTTTCTCCCTCTATTTGCCAGTCATCAATCAAGCTCGTTGCCATAATCTTGGTTTTTTTGAGGTTTAACTGCAACCCAGCTTTTGCACTTTCTTCTTTCACCTTCGTCATAAGGCTCCTCAACTCCTCCTCGCTTTCAGCCATCAAAGTGGTATCATCTGCATATCTGAGATTGTTAATGTTTCTTCCAGCGATTTTAACTCCAGCCTTGGATTCCTCAAGCCCAGCATGTCGCATGATGTGTTCTGCGTACAGGTTGAATAGGTAGGGTGAGAGTATACAACCCTGCCGTACTCCTTTCCCAATCTTAAACCAGTCCGTTGTTCCGTGCTCTGTTCTTACCGTTGCTACTTGGTCGTTATACAGATTCCTCAGGAGGCAGACAAGATGACTTGGTATCCCCATACCACCAAGAACTTGCCACAATTTGTTATGATCCACACAGTCAAAGGCTTTAGAATAGTCAATAAAACAGAAATAGATGTTTTTCTGAAATTCCCTGGCTTTCTCCATTATCCAGCGGATATTGGCAATTTGGTCTCTAGTTCCTCTGCCTTTTCTAAACCCAGCTTGTACATCTGGCAATTCTCGCTCCATGAATTGCTGGAGTCTACCTTGCAAGATCTTGAGCATTACCTTACTGGCATGTGAAATAAGTGCCACTGTTCGATAGTTTGAACATTCTTTAGTGCTTCCCTTTTTTGGTATGGGGATATAAGTTGATTTTTTCCAATCTGATGGCCATTCTTGTGTTTTCCAAATTTGCTGGCATATGGCATGCATCACCTTGACAGCATCATCTTGCAAGATTTTAAACAGTTCAGCTGGGATACCATCGTCTCCTGCTGCCTTGTTATTAGCAATGCTTCTTAAGGCCCATTCAACCTCACTCTTCAGGATGTCTGGCTCTAACTCACTGACCACACCGTCAAAGCTATCTCCAATATTATTATCCTTCCTATACAGATCTTCCGTATATTCTTGCCACCTTTTCTTGATCTCTTCTGCTTCTGTTAGGTCCTTACCATCTCTGTTTTTGATCATACCCATTTTTGCCTGGAATTTACCTCCGATGTTTCTAATTTTCTGGAAGAGGTCTCTTGTCCTTCCTATTCTATTGTCTTCTTCCACTTCCGCACATTGCTTGTTTAAAAATAATTCCTTATCTCTTCTGGCTAACCTCTGGAATTTTGCATTTAATTGGGCATATCTCCCCCTACCACTGTTGCCTTTTGCTTTCCTTCTTTCTTGGGCTACTTCCAGTGTTTCAGCAGACAGCCATCTTGCCTTCTTGGTTTTCTTTTTCTTTGCGACGTTTTTTGTTGCCGCCTCCTGAACAATGTTGCGAACTTCTGTCCATAGTTCTTCTGGGACCCTATCTACTAAATCTAGTCCCTTAAATCTATTCTTCACCTCCACTGCATATTCCTTAGGAATATTAGTGAGCTCATATCTAACTGATCTGTGGGTCTTCCCTATTCTCTTTAGTCTGATTCTAAATTTTGCAATAAGAAGTTCGTGATCTGAACTACAGTCAGCTCCAGGTCTTGTTTTTACCGACTGTATAGATGTCCGCCACCTTTGGCTGCAAAGGATGTAGTCAATCTGATTTCGGTGTCGACCGTCTGGTGAAGTCCATGTATAAAGTCGTCTTTTAGGTTGTTGGAAGAGAGTGTTTGTAACCAGAGGACTAAATGGTTATAGAAGCAATTTCGTACATGGGGGCATGATTTATTTATTTATTTATTTATTATTTATTTATTTAATTATTTATTATTTATTATTTCTAACTTATATCACCGCCCATCTCCCCCCACAAGGGGACTCTGGGCGGTTTACAATAAATAAATTTAATATATAACATTGGCATCTCTCTGCTCTGAGAGCTTCAGGGAAGGTGGAGTGTATCTATCTTTCTGATAGCTTCTAGATATCCCTTTCTGCAACCACTGAGTGCCAGGATCTGGATAGCTCCTAAAGCTAATGCACTGTATGTAGTCATCTAAAGTTTGAAAGTCTGTGAAGTCAATTCCTGGTACAAGGTTTGAACCTCAGAGTAACATCTGACTACTACTCATATCTAAGGAGTCCTACTAAGGCTGAAACCAGTCATGCAGTGCCTCCTGGTGGTCAGTGTAAGTGGTTAAGGAGGAGAAGTAGGGTTATTTATTTAATGTCATCCGATATTATCTGAACTTTGTATTTATGCCAGGAAACGTCTAAGGAAGCACCAAATTCCCCAATCAGAATGTTGTCTGAAAAGGAGAGAGATTTTGCATTGAACTTGTGATACTGGAACCTCTGATATTGGTGGACTGCACTGGTGTAATGGCATGGAACATTAATACACAATCCAATTACTTGAGAACAAAACAGTATGTTTGCATTCAGACTGTGAACTAAATGATTATTTTCCCATTTTGCCTGGGATTAAATAATACCACAGTGATAAGAATAGGAAAGAGAGAGCGTAGGGGAGCTAAGAGACAGCCAATATAGAAGCAAAGTGGCTGGGCTTCCGGTGGGATCATGGCCGACTGAACAGCTCTGCTCATGAGTGCTGCGGGCAGACCTGACAGCGTGGGTTCTTTTGGGGGCACAGGCAGGCTTTTCCTGGTGCCCTAGAGCGTTTTCACGGACAGAAAACGCTCGGAATCACCCCATTTGTACTTCGGAACATCGCCTCGTAACCTGAGGATCGCCAGCAACGTTGGCACTAATCTGGTAAGAGGAGATGGGAGTCGAGGACGCCATTTTTTTCCAGACCACGCAGCAGCCCTAAAGGGACAATAGGTCGAGCCTTTCCCATTTCTAAATCACCCAATGTATATATTGTTTAAGTTTTTTTACCCGAAGAGAGGCTTTCCACAGCAATAAGAAACAATCTCTCTTGGTGCTCATCGTTATTTTTTGGATTAACCTTAAAACTTTCTTGTAACTGCTAGCTTATTTCCCATTTAAATTTTAAGGAGGACTGAGAATAAACTATCATCTCCTCGTTACTATTTTTGTAATTCATTTGAAGGACTTAATATTTGCCTACACATTGATTTTGCTGTTTTGAGATTTCAGTTTTTCTATCCACTTTCTTTGGGTTGCCTTTTACTAACCCACTAGCTTCTATCTGTGTTAACTAAGTATTCAGGGGGCGCCTTAATTTTCTGCCTGGAACATGGACGACCTTAAAGAAATACTCTCAGAGTTTCACTCCGAGCTTCGTTGTGACTTTAAACAGCTTCTCCATGATAGTTGCCAAATTATTATGCAAGATATTCGGAATATTGTACAAAACATCAGTTTTAAAATGTGTCAACTGGTTGAGGATGCTTTGAAAGAAGAAGAGAATCAAGAGCAGGAAGCTTTTATTGACAGATTAGAGGCTTCGAGGAAACACCAGGAGACAGATATACTTTGGTGTGGAAGGAATTAAGACAGTTCGACTTGCAAGATGTTGTTGGTCTTGTTTTTCTGAAAGATTGTTTTGAGAACGAAGCAGTCCCTTTTTGTGGGAGGTTTCCAGCTGAGGAATTTGACTTCATAAGGAGGGCAGCTGGGCTGTTTGATTTCTACATTAAAATTGCCTTATGTGTAATATGAAGACATGTAAATGTTCTGGTTTACTTTGAGGTGGGATAAGAAATGAAGAATATGTATGTAGATTGATATTAAGGCTTGTATGATTCTATTTTTCTTTAATGATTTGGATTAAGTAGTATACTATTGTTTTTAAAGTTTGTTTGATCTTTTAAGATTTATAAGATACAATAATTAGAGTTTGGTTATAGGTTTAATAGGTTAAGATTGTTATAGTATTATTAAGTATAAAAGTATTATTAAGTACAAAATTTAAATATAATTTGATTTTTATTACAGTGGTTAGAAGTATATAGAATAGTGGTAGGAAGGAAATATTAAATAAATGTGTTCTTTTTTTGGGGGGAAGTGGATTTAGAGGCATATATATTTGTTTATTTCTTTTTATATATAAGGGGAAAGAGCAATTGTTTTTAGTTTTATAATGTGTTAATGGATTGACTTATAGAAATAATGTGATTTTGGTTAGATATAGAGTAAGGGATTAATTATGGAAATTGCTGTATATTCTTGTTGAAAGTCGGAAGTCATCTTGATACGTAATCTTTCAAAAAAAATTCTTTTTCTGTTTTCTCACTCTTTTTTTCTTTTTCTTTTTGTAGTTTTCTTTCTTTTTGTAGTTTTTATCTTTGCTTAATAAAATTCTTATTAAAAAAATAGAAGCAAAGTGGCTGCAGAAAGGGTGCAGAGTATATGTGAGTGCATAGTGAGTCTCAAAGGGCAAGAAGATCTAAGATGGGGAGAACAAAGGTATTAAATTTCATATTAGAAAGGAAAACTAAGATTCCAAGATGGCGGCCGCAAGTTAACGCGGCCGATAACCGCTCTGGAGAAAAGCTGAAAACCCTGAAAAACCCACCGAAAATCCCTAAAAATTCACCTTGGGATTTTGGAGAGGTGGTGGTCATTGGTGGGGTGAGTGGCTTCTCCGAGGGGAGTGCTGGGCGAGGCTTGTGCCTGAGTCGAGACTCTGGAACGCCGCGTTGAAACAGGAGCCTAATGAGCTACTGGAGACAGCTGTGGAGCATGAGGAGGGGTTGACGTGAGCCTGGAGCCTGGAGCCTGGAGCCCATCGAAAGTCGGAGGCCGGAGATTACAAGAGACCACCGGAGTTTTATTGCTGGAGGTCGACAGACTTCGAGTTGGGCCGGCGGGGCTTGCGGGGGCTGGAGATCATTAAGAGCTGCTGGAGGCTATTGGAAGTCTCGGAAATTGACCGCCGAAGCTCGGAGGCCGTCGGAGGTGAGCTGGGCCGGTGGTGTTGGTGGGGGCCTGGCAGTCCCGGTGCGGCACAGAAGGGAGCCCGACGGTTGCAGTGGGGCCCTCGGAGCTACAGAAGACCATCAGGGGCTTGTCGGAGCCGAATGGGGCGGACGAGGCGGCCCCCTGCCACAGACAATTTGAACTTTTCCCCGGACCATTTTCGGAGATGGGTCCGGAGGCTCCGGATGCCTGAGCTGATTAGAGCTAGCGATGAACCCGGCGGCCCTGGGAGACGCGGAAAGGATGGAGGCCGGACTGACAGCCCATTAGATCAGGGCACAAGAATAAGATCAACTTTATGGACTAACCCCGAATTATTCTGGTGGAGGCTTGGGGCTTGGCGATCTGATAGCCCCGAATTTAGAACTAAGTAAGATCGCAAGAACTGGTTGTTGTCCCATTGATCTAAGGTGGCAGAGAGCTTGTGGGGGTCCCTTGGCATGAATGTGGACTCCCCCCGAGTGAGAGATGAGGAAGGGGGAGTTTAGATTGTATGAGAGTGGAAGAGCACCCCCTATGTGAGAATCTGGTGGGGTAGGAGTGATTGGTTGTGCCTCTCCCCGATCAGTGAGAGAAGTTGAGGGGGAGGTACTGGGTGTGAATGGGGTGGTGCTAGACCCTACCAGTGCCAAGAGCGAGAGCTGGTACACTGGGGGGTCTACCACCGCTCAAGAGTGTATGGGATTGCATGATGGATGATTGGGATAAGGGACCCTTAATTAAGCCCAAGAGTCCCGGGGGCCTGGGAGTGGAGGCTACTGGGTCGGAACCGGGAATCTCTGGGGGCTACATGGCGGGCCATCTGATTCAGGTGGTTACGGGCAAGGGATGGTATGACAGGAACCGGAGGGCAAGCCAGCATCAGGGAAGGCGCCTCCGGTGTTTGTTACCGGTGGTGCGTTCCGCCCCTCCGTGTTCGCACCCAGGTCCTGGTAAGCAGATCCTTGTGGGCTCCGGTCTCCGACTGCTGCTGTTGAACGCCAGGTCGGTGAACAACAAAGCCCCCCTTATAAGTGACTTGATCACGGATGAGGGGGCCGACCTGGTGTGTATTACCGAGACCTGGCTGGGTCCAGAGGGGGGAGTGGCCCTCTCGGAAATGTGCCCAGCCGGGTTTCAGGTTTGGCATCAGCCGAGACACCGGGGCAGGGGAGGAGGGGTGGCAGTGGTCATTCGAGAGTCTCTTGTGGCCTTCAGGGGCGCTGCTCCACAAGTGGCCGGGTGTGAGACCCTGTTTTTCAAGTTGGGTTCACGAGAACAGTTGGGAGTGTTGCTGCTGTACCAGCCTCCCTGCTGCGTAGCAACCTCCCTGTCTGAGCTGCTCGAGGCCGTCTCGGGGTTGGCAGTGGAATTCCCCAGACTTATGGTTCTGGGGGATTTCAATCTGCCGTCTCTGGGGCGGACCTCGGAGGCGGCCCGGGAGTTCATGGCTACCATGGCAGCTATGGGCCTGTCTCAGATTATTCGTGACCCGACTCGTGACAGTGGTCTCACCCCGGACTTAGTTTTCTTGTCTGAGCAGTGGCAATGTGATCTGAGGGGAGAGTTACGTCTTTCCCCATTGTCATGGTCAGACCGTGCCCTGGTGACCCTAAGACTCTCTTGTGCTGCCCTACTCCGCAGGGAGGCGGGACCTATTCGATTGGTCCGCCCCCGGCGACTGATGGACCCAGTGAGGTTTCAGAAGGAGCTGGGGGTTATTCCCGAGGACTTGCTTCACGGTCCAGTGGAGGTCCTGGCCGCAGCCTGGAATAAGGCCGCGGCCGGAGCCCTGGACAAGATCACGCCTATGCGACCTCTCCGGCCCTGCTCGGCCCGCCGCTCTCCGTGGTTTACGGAAGAGTTAAGGGCTTTGAAAAGGGTTAAGAGACGTCTAGAGAGCCGCTGGAGAAAGACAAAGACTGAATCTGACCGAACACAATCTAGAGCCGCAGTTAAGGCCTACCTTGTGGCGGTAAGAGCGGCGAAACGTGAATATTTCTTCGCTCTTATTGCGTCCGCAGAATGCCACCCGACGGCCCTTTTTAAAATTACAAGATCTCTTTTGGGTAGGGAGCGAGGGGAAACCCATTTATAGGGCCGATCGGAAGAGTTTTCTGAGCATCTGCAGGACAAAATCGCTCAGATTCATTCCAAGTTGGTCTCCAAGCATGAGACAGGATCTGCGGAGATGCCAGGGGCTCGTACTTACCATGTTATCTGGGAACAGTTTGATCCTGTTGCGCCTGATGAAGTAGACAGGATCCTCCGGACTGTGAACGCCACCACATGCCAGCTTGACCCATGTCCCTCCTGGCTGGTGAAATCAGCCAGTGAGGTGACATGTGGTTGGGTCCAGGCGATGATTAATTTGTCCTTGAGTGAGGGAGTGTTCCCGGTGGCCTTCAAGGAGGCGCTGGTGCACCCCCTCCTCAAGAAGCCATCCCTGGACCCTACTATCCTGGGCAATTTTCGCCCAGTCTCCCACCTTCCCTTTTTGGGAAAGGTGGTTGAGAAGGTGGTGGCGTGGCAACTCCAGAGGATTCTGGATGAAATGGATTATCTGGACCCCTTTCAGTCAGGTTTCAGACCGGGATATGGGACGGAGACCGCATTGGTCGCGCTTATGGATGATCTCTGGCGAGAGCGGGATGGAGGGAGTGCGTCCATCCTGGCTCTCTTAGATCTCTCAGCAGCTTTCGATACCGTCGACCACGGTATACTTTTGGGGCGGCTCAGGGAGTTGGGGGTGGGCGGCGTAGTTCTGCGCTGGTTCGCCTCCTTCCTCCGGGGCTGTTCTTAGTCGGTGTTGATAGGGGAGGAAAGGGCTGACCCGCGACCCCTGACTTGCAGGGTGCCGCAGGGGTCGGTTCTCTCTGCTCTCCTATTCAACATCTACATGAAGCCGCTGGGCGAGATCATCTGTCACCACGGGATGAGGTATCACCAATATGCTGATGATACCCAGTTATACATCTCCATCCCGGGTGAAGTAAGTGATGCAGTCAATGCCTTATCTCAGTGTCTGGAGGCTGTGGGGGTCTGGATGGGGAACAACAGGCTTCAACTGAACCCTGGTAAGACGGAGTGGCTGTGGATTGATGCCCCCCCTAAATCCGGGAAGTTGTCATCTTTGGTTCTGGGTGGGGTTGCACTACCTCACTCGGACCCAGTGCGGAACCTGGGGGTCCTCCTGGACTCGCGACTCCTGCTCGAAGAGCAGGTGGCAGTCGTGGCCAGGAGAGCCTTTGCACAGCTGCGAGTTGTGCGCCAGTTACGCCCTTTCCTGGATCGGGAGGCCCTCCGAACAGTCACTCATGCCCTTGTCATCTCCCGTATAGACTACTGTAATGCGCTCTACATGGTGCCAGCTGGGTGACCTTGGGCCAGTTACACTCTCTCAGCCCAACTCACCTCACAGGGTGGTTGTTGTGGGGAAAATAGGAGGAGGAAGGAGTATTTGGTATGTTCGCCACCTTGAGTTATTTATAAAAATAATAAAGGCAGGATAAAAATTAAATAAATGAAATGAAATGAAATGAAATGAAATAATGAAATGAAATGAAATGAAATGAAATGAAATGAAATGAAATGAAATAAATAACTAGCCTCCCATTTTCAACCCCCTGAGCTGGTCCAGAAGGATACCATGACTGATGATATCAAAGGGCACCAAGAGATCAAGGAAGGTCAGGATGGAGGCACCACCCCATCTTGGTCCTGCCGTAGGTTATCCTCAACTTGGTTTATGATCAAATGGGTGTAGGATGAAAATGGGCCTATAGATGATTGCCCATTCCTGCTGGAAAGCTATAGGACTCATCCGTTTAGTTTGGCTTCCATGCACTACATATGTATTAGGAATAATATTTTCCTAGGATTATGGGGCTATTGTGCAAGCCAGGAAAATTTTCACCTTCTTTATTGAGGGACCAGTTGGTACAACGTATGCACCCATCTGTGCTCTGAAGACCTTTTCAGCTTTGGATCTAAAACACAGCACATCACTAATATGAGTACTTAAGACACTGCCATTCTGCAGTGTGTCAGAATGGAAGCAGCACAGGCATTGACAATGGGGGCAACAAATATTAGGCCAGTATAGTTTTCATTGACTCAAAGAATCTTTTAAAGCTGAAGTGGTTAAAAATTGTAGAGAGCATAGAGGAGTGATTTAACTCAGCAGTGGGGAAAGGCCCTTAGTTTCCCCACTCCATGGCATTTTTTCCATGCGTGTGAATTCCAGCTCAAGTAATAAAATACATTTGCATTTTTTATTTTAAAACCAGGAATAATGTAGAATCTGCACCATGGCTGATGGACATAATCACAAACACACACAAAGAGAGAGAGAGACTGTTTATGCTTTAAATTAAGGCTAGATGCTCTGAAAAAAGGAACATTTGCTCTCCCTATCACTAAAGTCCCCTGCCATATGTTTTCTTAGATATAACAAAGGTCACTGTCCATGTGGGTCACCAAACTATATATCTAGCAAGGGGAGAATGATGGAAATGCATTTGGTTGCATGATTACCAAAGCAAGAAGGTGACCTTGGCAACTGAGCAGTTCTTCATTTTCAAAGTGAGACCGGTCCTCTTGCAAATGTGAGGCAGAGGAAAGGAGCAGGAAAGGCCTGGCCCTTTGTTCGTCTGTCCAAGGCTGACAATTTAATTGAACTCCATTTGAAATAAGGTCAGCAGGGTTGGGTCTTCTCCAGCAAACTATCCGACAAGCACCATTTCCAGGCTCTGAACATTCATTAATGAGATACTCTCCAGAGGAGAAAGAACAGAGATTTAAGGACATGTATTTCTCCATCCCAATGTAATTGACTTTCAATTACTCCCATCCAGGGAGTACATACAAAACTGCATATGATGATCTAAATAGTGCAGAGATGTGCAACCTTTGGGGAAACTGAGGGCCACATTTGGCCTTTCGGTGGCATGTCACAGGCACGCTTCAAAAATTTATTTAATTTGATTTAATATTAATTCAAATTAAATTAAATAGAGTGAATATGATTACTTCCCATTTACTTAATAATCCGCCTTTGTCGTATTAAAAATAACGTTTATGGCAACTTTTGGAGGGGCTCTGGAAACTGTATGCAACCATAGGACCTCTGAGTGTGCACCCATTATAGGGGCTAAATTGTAGTCTGGGACAACAGAGAGGTCTGTCCTGAGGAGCATGACTGAGGAGCTGACTGGGTGATGTTCAGCAAGTCACGGCTTCCCACTTACCATGCAGATCATCTAAGGAGCTAAAATGGAATAGAGCTCTATACTATTTTGAGCTCCTGAAAAGAAAAAGTTGTATATGCATAAAAATACCCATACCACATGTAAACCATGAAAATAACTCAGCAATGCTGCACCAATTAGGAACACACAGCTTCTAGAGCTGTGCTTCTTTATCACTTATATGAGGAAGAACAAAAACGGTTGTAGTGCTTTGAAACACAGCTTTATTTAGCAAAGAACATATTTGGTAGAAGAGCAAGTCTGTTTATCCACAAACTCTCCCACATAGACACATTGGTTGAGATGAAATGTAGGTAACTAATCATAATCTATATACTTTTGTCTTGACCATTAGCTGTCAAAGTCCACTCCTCCTCTAGCCCTTTTATAAAATAGTTTTCATGACAGACATGAAGGAAATCCCCCCCTTTCCTCCTCCAGCTGTCTGCAACAAAAAGCCATACAGCAGAATGAAATAGACATCAATTAATGGGAGCTCTCTGTGTGTGTTGCATATAGGTACTCAAAGAATTACTGAGACTACATAATGAATATCAAACAAGTTGCAAACCAGGTTGTCATGGTTACATCTATGAAAAGTAATGTCGCAGGGATGCTAGGAATCCCTTTGCTCCCATCAAAGAATATCCAAAGGTTTCTTGACAGAAACTGTCACAGTTAAATCAGTATATGCTTGTCCTTTAGAACTGACTTGAGAAGCTTCCAAGTCAGCTTAGCGAAGGGTTAAAAATGAATCTAATAAAGGGAACAGCGACAACTAGTTGTTAAGAGTGACACAAGGCTTAACTGCCCTCACAGTGTTTTACACCCATCTAAGTCACAGGTTGACAGTGACTTAGGCTATAATTCCATCATGAAAATGGGAAAGTACCATGATAGAAAGTCATATTTCACTACGTTGGGTACATTTTATGGCCTGAATTGGATATTAAGGCTTATGTGCTCCATAAAAGTAAGGTGGAAGGAGAAGCAGAAAATTGTGCTACTCACAAATCTGGAAAGTTTAAAAAAAAACCACATTCCAGGTTTTGAGCCTAACAGCACCCCTCTTATATAAGATTCCTATTATTGCCACACATTTTCCATCAACTGTGTATTAGAAATTTTGTGTTGTTGTTATTATTACAATTAATAGAAGCAGTAATAATTTGCACATTTTTAGTAGTCTCCCTAAGTTCTTAGGGAATTTAACATACATTATCTCTTCTTGGCAAATATTACAATAACCCTGGAAGTGCAGAGATATTATATTGTTTTATATCATATTACTGATGGAGCTGAAGCCGCAATACACTGTAGTGAAGTCTTACTTCATCAAATTCATGGCTAACTTCATCCTCTTTATTACTGTCAACACAAGTAGCTGGTTCCCCCCTCCCCAGTTATAAGAATATGTCTCAGATAATTTCCACATTAGAAACAAAAGCCTTTCAAACTCTTCACTAAAAATGTGCAAAATATCCATGGCTTCAAAAGGATGTACATGACAAGCAATTGTTGGAGTTCTGGGCACCATTAATAGTTGTTTGGTTATCTATTGACCCATATTCACAGAGAGAGGGTTTTTTTTAAATAATGACTACTACTGTTAGAAGACAAAATAAATGATAATGGGCCACGTTGTAAAATTTCTAAGCCAACGTATTTCCTCCATATTCTGGAAGCTTTGCCTATCTTTCTTACTTTAGGTTGATTGATTATGTGCTGTCAAATTGGTATCAACTCTTAGTGACCACATAGACTTATTTTAAGACAGCAGTGCAAAGAAAAATGAGCAAGTGTTTAAAAAGTACTATTACACTAAGTCCTTAATAAAAATGTCTAAAAAAATGGAATTTCCTGCCTGCAGATCTTTTTTCCACTTCATTAATTTGTTAGTGCAGGGAACATACAATCATCAAAAAAGTACATTAAAATGTTTGGGAAAAACTCCGAAAAACACGTAGCATACCATACTAGTTGATATCATGGATTACTTGCTAGTTTAGATTGCCTCCCCCACCCCACCCCCGCTTTGAAATAAAATAGAAATAAATTGGCTATCACAATATTTTCATTGACACTAATACAGCAAACTCACCCAGGCAGCTCAGTCAGTTTGCTGTTCTGTAAGTTCCTTAATGTTGGAGGATGAAGTTTATACAATATTACTCTTATTTAGTAACCCCTATCAAATGAAGAAGTTTTTAATTCAAGTTAAAGCTGAATAAAAGGGAGCAGAAAATCCACAAAGCTTTTGATGGAACTGCTAAGGCCCCAAGCAACTGAAAAATAAACCTGTATTTCAGAGTATCAGATAGAAGAGATGTCTTAGATCTATAGCAACTCTTTTGTGATGTTTATTTCTGATCTAATTTCTGTGTCTTATTATAAATTCTCACACTGAACATAAATAACGTTGAGGTTTACAATTGTTCCATGGCAATAAATAATACTATTGCCTCTAATGCTGAATGTCAGTGGCTCCATGCTGATCATTTTCAAAATGAAATAGGGCAACCTATAAACAAACAAAATATTTCAATGCATTGAGAAGAAATGTTAGGTACCCAAAAGTCCATGACATTTAAAAATACATAGTACTGTCTGAGATAATGCATGCATATCCTCAGCTCATATAGCCATTTGCATTCCATAAGCTCTAGGCTCAGAGCAAACATATGCACCATTAAAACAAACAGAAGACAGAAACACCCCCTTGAAATACAAGGTTTTGCAGCTTTGATTTACAATTTGTATTATCCAGAAATGCTTGAAGACATAATAAAGTTAAGAAACATGAAGGGCAATGTAACATATAATTTAGTTTGAAAGATGTATTCGAACAGAAGAAAAGTTGGAAGTCAGCTGGATCCAGCTAGAGCAGGGAGGGGTATTTGGACACATAGATTTGTGTGGAAGGGCTTAATCCATTCACAACATGTACATGTACTGATCCCCTCATAAATCTAGAAACGGCTGTGGTTTTATTTATGAGAAGGATGCTGTCCAACAACAGTGAGCAACTGTCTAAAAACTTGAAGGAGGAAAGTCATTGGCCAATGGCAGTGAGCCAGATCGAGTAATCAGCTACCTTGGCAACAGCTGCCTCAGAAACCATGCCTTTTAGGGGGTTGGCACAGACCTACCCCTGCTCTTGTCCTTTTATATCCCTTACAAAACAGAGGAAACCATCTCCTTGGTACTTCCTTTCACACTCATTCCGAAGATCTTCCATCTGGATGAGAAGCAGGTCCTGGACTGCAGTGGGAAACTGATTGCACATCTCTCCCCCCAGTTGTCCCTGAGACTGGAGACCCCATTACCAAGCCAAATTGGCATTCCATAGGAATCAACTTGGTGCTTCTTAAGAGGTCGGGAAAAGGGAGGAAAAGCAAATCTCTCTTCTTTGATAGCTTGGCTTTCTTTCTTCAGCTGTGCCTTTCCTCAGTGGGAGAATGCCACCCACTGGTTGAGGCTGCTGGATTCCTTCACTATTAGACTACCCAAAAACGCATGATAAAGAAAACCGGGCTTTCTGCCTCTTTCCACTATAGACTACAAAATCTGGCTTGTGTAGATCAACAATCAAATTACCATATTATGTTTGACTACCAATTTATCTTCCTTGGCTCTAAATGGCTTTTAGACGATAGGTAGGAAGGCTTGATAGTAGACAATGTGTCACATATTCACAGTGTTCAGAAATGTACCGTTCAGGTATGCAAGGCTCAAAACAAGTCCCTAATACCTTTTAATGAGTAATCCTTGGTTGTATTAGTTCAAGACTCCCAAATTGAGGGGGGGGGGGGCTATGGACATATTGGAATTTTGAGATCTTGTCATGGCCACTCTCTACAAAAATATTACTAGGATGGACAAGCCCAGTCACAAACACTTATTTATTAGAAGGCAAACTAGTCAAGTTGAACCTTATTATTCCCTCTAAAACTCCCCCTTGCCCCATATGATCTCTATTACTTTACTTCAGCTGAAATTTTTCTTTTTTGCTGATAAGGTGGCCACACTTCTACTCAAAGCGCTGTAAAATATACACCTCCCTTTCCTTTTTTCTTTTTTTTTAGAATTAAATTTTTAAAAATCAGGAAGGTATCTATGGGCATTCTGGCACCATAAGTGCTATGTAAACAACTCTGATATACAAATCTTTATAAACATTTTCAGACAATCAAAATGTATCAAAATTAAAACTCATCAGTACTCAGGTATGATTTCGATAACTGTTTTAGCTGAGAAGTCTCTTCCTAAGTATGGCCTAGAAAATATTATAAACATGTAACTTCTATGGGCAAGTATCTTAATTTTACTTATAAGAATTCCCATTCTAAGGTCCAAAGAATACTCTTTATCCATGTACAGTATCTGTTGTAGAAATTTTACTCTTTGAAAAAAACACAGCACAGAAGAGATGATGGAATGGGAAGGGAGGAAACGAACAGGAAAAATGGAATTATTTATCAGCTGGATTCAAAGGATGTGCTGATTTAGTTCAAGACTAGGGCTACTGTATTGTGCAAACATGATAACCCAGTCAACAGTGCAGCAGGACAGGGTCAATTTTAGCTTAAGCTGGACCTCAAATTGTTTGGAGTTAAACTTGGACTACCATATCTGGACTGTAAAAATCTGGAAAACCATGAGATGACAGCAAGGAATTAGAGTCTCCATACCTATTTTCTGTGGTGATCCAGATTTCTGCAGCCTAACTATGGTGACCCCGGTTAACTTGAGATACTTCTGCCTCCTGGCTGCCTGCACTGAGAAGTGAGCCAAAAGCAGCCCTGAAGACCAGGACTTCTCCAAGCACACCCCCTCTTTGGGTTTTATTTTTGATCCCCTCCCCTCAGATGCATAGAAGCTCACTTTCAGCCAGTCAGTTTCTCCCAGTACAGACCATGTACCCCACCGAGCTGTTGTGAGGAAAGGAGTATACAAAGTTCCTTGAGCTCCTTGATAAAAGATGTAAATTCAACAAATAAATGGGTGCAGAAGGGGACTGGGAAACTAAATCGCCCTGCAATCTCTCTGTGATGCTTCAGACCACAATCAGATCACTGTGGAATTTTTAGTTTTTCACTAAAAGGTTAAAAAAAAAAGCCAGCTGAGATCCACTGATTATTTCCTGCTGTATCCCCAGGTAAGACATTTACCCAGCAGACTAGCCCAGTATGCTACAGTATATAAACACAGCCACTGTAGTCGGCCACTCTTGAAATCCTCAAAGATCCAAAGCTCCGGTGTAGTTGATCCCTTTGCTTCTGCCCCAGGAGCAACACTAGCCAACATTTCTCCTCGTCCTCCTACCTTCAGTAAGGGGAGAGGCATGCACTCGCTCATTATATAAGTGGATTTTCTGACTCAAAAGCGTTGCCAGAAGCTCTTTTCACATCCTCCCAATATGTGATAATGAGCCTCAGCAGGTGCTCCCCCCTCACATGACTTTATGTTTTGCTAATAGCGAACAATCATAGAAGAAAACACATTATATAACTTATCGCTACATTTGCATTTAGGGAGGCCATACAGAAACACAATCATGATAAAGATGCTTTACCAGCAAATTGAAGTTTAAACACTTTAGGATGAGCTATTCAGGATACAAATGTACAGGGGACACTTTATTTTACATTTGTACATTTTGCCTTTAGTCTATTTACAATTACCTTTAAAAAAAAAAGGTACAGCCCACTTTTTATCTTTTCTAGCTCTTGGCAATTAAGAATGGAAACAAATAATTACATATGATCTGCTTAATGAGGAACATAAAATATTTAAACTAGCATTTAATTCTGCAAGATAGAAATCCAGTTCTCACTCATGCATTCCTTATCTGAAACGTTTTGGAGAATAATTCACATCAATGTACACAAAGAGTCATATATGTATACAAATACTATGCTACTAAAATGTATTGATACCAATTTAGCAAGAGGCATAATTGTAATGTCCTTTTAACCCAGCCAGGTACATCTGTGGAGCACGTGAAATTATTCATTCCTTTGTAGCCTTCAAATTTGTTTCAGCTTGAATACTATGGATATGGATATGCAGTGGAGCTCCTTTGTAGCTCCCACTCCGCCTATCCCCATTTCCATGCTTACTCAATACCTGACTTGCAGACCAACCAGAAGCCATGACTGCTCCAAAGATTCCTGTAGAAATACAGCCAACTGAACAATCAGCAGAAAGAATAGCTGATTACTGATCAACTTTCATATCTCAGCTGCTATCCTAAAATGGCTTTTGGTAGAATTAAACATATCTAGTACCAGCAATTCATATAAGAACTACAGTATGTTCAATTTGGCATATGCATGAGCTTTGATATGTACAATATTAAAAAAAAGCCTTTGACTTCCTTAAAACATAGACGTAACTTAGGAGCCCACTGGAACTATCATGCCCAGGGAGCAAAAACATAGGTATTGATCTGGTACCTATGATACTAAGGTAGTACAACAGCTATAGGTAGAGACTGGACAAAGTTTAACTGTTTCTCATTCAATAACTACAAAGCACAATCACACCAGGGATTCACGCTGCATTAGTACCTGTTTGGATAATTCATCTGAGTCATGACACTGATGCCCAGCACTTTAAATGCCTTTACTGAATGAATGGCAGCACCATCATTTTTCAGGAGAACATGTTGCAAAATATTAGACATCAAGCTATGAACAAAATACAAGACATTACTTACAGCCGTGACAATGCTTGGTTATTCTGGAAGAGGAGCTCTGGCAAAGTGTGCAGCTGGTTCCTATTTAGTCGTCTAAAGAAATGGAGGGTGGAGAAAGAAGGAGTCATAAGCATTCATAGATACATGTTGCAGTTCAATATTTTGTCAATTTTCCGCAAGTTATTCTTGAAATGTTAAGGATAGGATGGAATATTGCCTGTCGGCTCTTGAATAATTGTCCTAGTCCATATTTGTTAATCACTCCATGCAAATGGACTAGCAGGTATGTGGAACAAAGCATGAAAATTGGGCAAGGATTACTAACACAAACCCTATAATGTGAGATAATGCTGGCTTATAGGGTTAAGGCGCAGAGTAAACAGACAGAGCGCAGCTATTATGGCCAAAATGTTTACGTGTAATAAAAGCAATAAATGTATATACAGTTAATCTTCACACACCAGGTCCGATAGTTTGTGCCATCTAAGCGCTCAAATGACAGACTAGTCAGTCCCGCAGCAGCCATGCTGACCACTCAAAGAAAAACATGTTTACTCTGAAAGCAGCCTTTAAAAACAAACTCCCTTTTACAGCCAGGTAAAACGCAGCAAAAAGCGTAACTTCCTCACTGGGCAACCATAACCTGTGAGATAATGCTGGCTTATAGGGTTAAGGCACAGAGTAAACAGACAGAGTGCAGCTATTATGGCCAAAATGTTTACTTGTAATAAAAGCAATAAATGTATATACAGTTACAGTATTGCAAAAAGGAAAAACAAACTTACAAGCAGAGTATCGTGTATTATTTCCATTGACAGACATGAAGGGGCTCATGCCATGGCCTACACACAGAGCCATGCATAGCTACGCACTTCCAAGTCCTCAAGAGTAGAACACACACACGAACATGGCTAAAAGACCGGACAGAAGTCAAGAAGCATAGACCCATAGTTCACAGCTGAGATATACACTTGTTCCAGCTTTCTGATTGGAGGAACCGTAGGGTCTGGAGGTCACAAAGCCTTTTAGATTTATGAAGCCTAAAGCGTTAAGCATTGCACATAGTATAAACTGCCATGAGGTGGCAGTGTTGCATCTAAGCAAGCATACTGCCTCCCCCCCCCCCCCCCCGAAACTGCTAGGGCACTTGTTCCCATGGGATAGTTTTAGACTGAGACATAACATCACGTGGTGCCGGCTGCACCTGCTTATCAGTGAAGATGTTGTGGGAAACGCTACAGAAGTAAAGAAAACAATTTGCAAGTCACAGGAAAACTCTGACATATAAAACACCTATAATGAAATATCCTATTTTGCCAGTGACGTAGTATGACCCTCAGCATAACTCCTGCTATCAAAGCCAGTAATTCCCACCCAATACTCAAAGTATATGGGGAAGTAGCCCTTACAAATGCCAGGATTGCCCTCTTCCTCTGATAATCCAAGCACTGGTTCCACAGCACTTCTGAATTAGACGGCAGTGATGTGGCCTAAATAGGCCAGTTGGTGAATGCAGTCTTACAATGCAAGCCCTACAAAAGGGGTAGGGAAGCTGCACCTGCCATTTTGCTTCTTTGGACATCCTCCACCCCACCCCATCAGTGCTGGTGCGAGAGATTCCTACTATATTTACAAAGAAGACTTTAAAGCCATAGGTTGACAATAATTCGTATTTGTCCTGTGTATATCTTATGCCCCACAACAGTACTAGATTCAGACTCAAATTCCAATACATTTCAGTTTTCTACTTGTGCTTCATGCGCTCAAAATCTCATAACTTTCTCTTTTTGACATACTTTTCAGCAAATTACTCCTTTTAGCTTCAGCATGTGTTTGCAGATTTAGAAGGTAAAAAATAACTCTGATGAAAAAGTTAATCACCAAATATTTTAAACAGAAATGCTGGATATAAATGCCATGAAATGGCTGTCTACATGCATAGTTTTAGTTTTCATTATTACTCAGATTGCAAAGCATGTGCATTTTCAAAATATACTTTTGGAACTATTATCAAGACTGTGGAGCAGAGAAAATTAATGATGCAAGAACAGCAGATAAAGTACTGAGTCATAGAACAGCAGCATGGAGGCAGAATGGTTCTCTTCTAGCTTTTTCCTAGAAGAGGAGGGGAGGATTAGAAGGGTACAGAGATAAGGAAAAAAACTAGTGTGACACAGAAAACCCATCCAGAAGTAAACATAAAGCTTTCATTGTCCATGGTACATTATAGATGGCATGTCTATATTGCAAGAACTGCCAACTTAAGTGGTGAGAAGTTCTAAGGAATATTGGGCATCAGTCAGCATTGCACTGGGTCTATTCTATTTTTCGGAGAGTGGCAGATTTGGGTAACTGATTGTTCAAGGAGAGAAGCAGCAAGATTGCAAGTGGTGTTTTTTACAGCTGCTGTTAAGAAAACATGCAGATGTTGCTTAGACAGGTTTGTGCACTGTTCCTGACTGGATGCTTCTTGCAGAAAATTATTTTGGACCTGAAAAAAATGGCAAACAGATTGAGAAGCATCTGGGTATAAATGCCAGCCAAGCTGTTCAAGATGAGTGTAAAAACACATAGAGCTTGCACCATCTGCTCATGTGAGCAGGAGGGTGGGGGCAGAGAGAAATTATTCTTGATCTAGGTAATGGAATTGATTGCCTTTGACCATAAGGTGCATTCTTCCTATCCCTGCTTAATTCCACTTATAATCTATCAAGGATCAAGAAGTCCAACAGGAACATTAACTCATGCCCATGAATGCACTGTTGAGTAGAGAAGAAAAAGTGGAGGTATCTGCTATGAAATCACATCTCTTTTTTCTCTGGCATATTTCCCACCACCAGTTTTCATAGCACATCCACAAATCTGAGACTCACAGTCGCTCTAGTTCTTTCATGTCGTCAAACGCTCCTCGTTCCACCACATTGATCTGGTTTTCCATCAGCTGCCTATAAAAATGACACAGGAATCAGAACTTGGATAGCTAAAGGGAAAAGCAGGGGAGCAGGAGGACGAAGGGCACTTACTACCCTAGTAAGTGGAATTCATGTTTCTTGGCTTTGCACAGGAACATGCATCTTCCTTGAGACAGGGACCGATCCTCTAATGCAGGGTTTCTTAACCACGGTTCTGTGGAACCCTAGGGTTCCATGAGAGGTCACTAGGGGTTCCCTGGGAGATCACAATTTATTCAAAAAATTATTTCAAATTTGGGCAACTTCACATTAAAGAGGTACATTTCATTCTTTATTTTTAGTTAAAGAACACTGTTAATGCATATATACAAGCCTACACATGAAACAAAGATGATAATTTTGTAACTTCTGGCCTATATTTGAGCCTGAACGTTCCCCAAGGCCTGAAAAATATTTCAAGGGTTCCTCAAGTGTCAAAAGGTTGAGAAAGGGTGCTCTAATGGGACTAGGCCCACTGTTGACTAAAGGGAATGCTTGGCATAAGCTTTCAGTGATACTGAGACAGAGGAGGGAGCAAGGTGATTATGTTGTTGGGGGGAAATCACTCACAGAACTCTCAGCTGCTTCAGCCCAGCAAAGTCATGTTTACTGATCCGAGTGATGTTGTTTCCATTCAGCTCCCTGTGAAAAGAAGGAGAGAAACACAGCAGTGAAAAGATATGCACGGCTGCAGAATGCCAGATGCAGTCTCAGATCACACTCCCCAGCAAAAGCTCCCCACCTGATGCTCTCAAAATGTGTTGGCTGGAAACGAGGCCCAAGGTTGGCTAAAGAAAATGGAGGCACCAAGCTGGGGAAAACTATCATATAGCAGTTCAGACATAAAGCAAGTCATTCCAGAGAGTTTCTGTTCTAGGTTATTTATTGAGCTAGTTCATAAACTTGAGAGTCCTTCTGAACTATGACATTTTTGGAAGCAGCCCTCTCTCCTCTACCTGTTTCTTCCTGAAACAGTTTATCTCATTCTCTTTCCAGTCAGTACTCTGTATTAGTCCCTTACGAAATGGATTTCATAATCAAGAGATATTTTGAAAAAGAGCACCTTTCAGAATTTCTATTCTCCTATCAAGACTGCTACCACTGTCCAGTTTCAAATTATCATAATTAAGTAATAAGTAAACAGTGGAAAGACTTGTAAAGTTCATCAGGGGAAGGCAAAGAAAGAAAGAATATTAGGTCTGCATATATCAGAGAGAGGCACTTGATGGGACCTGAGATTAACAAAAAGGAAATTTTGAATATATATGCAAATTTAGGTTATTCAGAATGTAGCAGTGATGGAAATTTTTGTACATGTTTGGGATGTTTGATGATGCCTTAGCACCCACAAGAGAATGAAGGGGGATGTGATATAGGGAGTCAATTGGGAAGAATGTCTATACCAGCCGTTTCCAACCAGGGATCTTCCACATGTGTTGGATTTCAGCTCCTTTGGCAATGCTGGCTGATAATTATAGTTGAAGTCCAATGACTAGAGAAGGCACCAGTTTGGGGAAGGCTGCTCTATACCCACTAATTATTTGCATTGCGGAAGGAAGGAAGGAAGGAAGGAAGGAAGGAAGGAAGGAAGGAAGGAAGGAAGGAAGGAAGGAAGGAAGGAAGGGTGCAAACTGATTTTGTATCCTGAGATGAACAGAAATTTGCAAAGGAAAAACAGCACATTAGTTTCTGATTTCAAAATCAATTAACTGCCCAAAGATCACTTTCACTTCCAGGTGTTGGATCGTGTGGAGCGAAGAACCGAGGCTCCTAGCCTCGATTCCGCAGCTTACCGTCTTGCGGCGATTTAAAGAAGAAAATCGCCGAAAAATCACCCTCGAAGAGAGGGTGAACAGAAGATTGCTCATAAGGGTCGCGGATTTCGCTGCTCTCTTCCGACCCCCATACTTCCACCACGGGGGAAGGGAGATAGAAGCGGCGAATGGCGACTGGAAATTCCAGGAAGCTCTTCGGAAGCCGTGAATCTAGAAAAGATAAGTAGCTCCCCATCCAACCTTTTAGATGCACTTTTTTACTTTTAAATATTATTTTTACTATTAAACTCTAAGATTTATCTCTGGACTTGATCTTTAACTGCTGGTGATATATTTTCTTCTTGTCAAAGGCCAGTTATCTGGTGGAAACGGAAAGTAAATTGACTTTGCCATAAATGAAAGTGACTTTCTTCTTATTTTTACTTTGATTCAAGTTTCCTACTCATTGGAATTGAATGTATTTTTATTATAGCATTACTTTACAAGGATAATGACTCTATTTGGATTAAATATTCTGCCTTTTATGGGGTTTTTTTTGGTGATTATTGCCAGGAAAAGAATTTGCTTCCCTTTTTTTAATTTTATCAGCCCTTTTTAAATGTTTAAGCTTTATTTAGATTTCCTCTCTTTTTTATATAGAGATTTGGCTTTTTAATATGCACTTTGGGTGGAAAAAAAATAAAAATAAAAACCATTTGGATTACTGCAGCTTTTTTTATATATATACTTTAGATAATTTTTTCTTCTTCTCTTCAGTTGCTTCTGGTTGGATTTACAATTTTTTCTATCTCCAGTTATCGTTGGCTACAAGGGGGTGTCCGAAACTTTGGATTTGCTTACTGTTTTCATCATTATTTTGACTACAATAGAACAAAAAGTTTCCACTTGCTCTTTTATCTCTAGTTCTTTGAAATAACAGGGACTTACATATTTAATGGATTATAAATGAACTATGGTGACAACTATTTTTAAAGGACTGCTTTTACGTTTTGTATTTTTTTAGTCTCCCCCCCTTTTTTTTTTTCTTTTTCAAACAAGTATTGCTTTTTTTTTACTTTTTTGTGCTTCCCCCTCTCCTTTTTCCCCCCTTCTTCTCTTTCTTTTTTTCTTTTACAGGTAAATTATCTATACCATGGCGTCCTTGGCAATGAGGAGAAGGGACAAAGATAAGGAGAAGGAGACTGGAAGACCGTCTACTGATTCTGTAACACCTGCACCACCAATGGAAACTCCACTATCAAAAATGAAAAAAATTCTTGAAGCCATTGCAGCATTAAACAAGAAAGTGGAAGATTCAACAGCCAATTTGGGTCAACAAAACAAGCAGATGGAAGAACAAATTATATCTCTAGATAAGAAGATGGACAAGAGGATGGAAGATATGAAAAAGGAAATAACTCAAGAGATAAAACAAGAATTTAAGAAGGAAATACAGACAATTAAGGAAGTTGTGAACTCTCTGTCAGGAGAACTTAAAGATACGCAAGGTCAGGTGCAAAAATTAGAGATTAAAACAGAACATGTTACTAAAGAGATTGAACACAATTTCGACACTACAGCACTAGCAGAAATGAGAGAGAAAGAGCACATTCTGAGACTGAGAGCAGTTCCAGAACAAGCAAATGAAGAAGTAAGAGAAAGGATGATCTCTGTACTAGCCAAATTCTTAGAGATAAGAGAATTAATGGATATGGCAGAAAATGATAAATTGACATGTTTACTAAATGAAAACTAAAATAATTATTTCCTTAAAGCAGGGCTTTCCAAAGTGCCGCCACTGGCGACACACCAGCGGTGGCGGCGCGGGCGCGCATGGCGGTGGAGCAGGGGGGCGCACGTGCACGGCGGCGGCACGGGAGGGGCGCACGTGCACGGCGGTGGCGTGGGCGTGCACAGTGGCAGCGCGGGGTGTGTGTGCGGCGGCGCGCGCGTGCACGGCGGTGGCGGCAGCGGTGGCAGCCTCAGTTAAAACACAGAAGCCGTGCCGCTGCCGCGGCCACCGTGCACGCACGCGCCGCCGCTTCCGGGTGGTGTGGCAACACACCACGCTGTGTGTGGCGACACACTTTTGTGTCGCGACACACAGTTTGGAAAGCTCTGCCTTAAAGAGTGGAAACCATTAACTGACTATTTGCAAAATGCAGGAGGGGCAAAGCTTACATGGGGATTTGAAGATTAAAATATATATATAAATTGATATATTAGACAAGAAATGTTTTTTTTAATGTTATATATAGACCTAGCATGTATGATAAAATCTTTAAATTACTATGACCAGAGATAAATCGGAAGTTGACTAATTTTTATGTTTCACCTTTTTCTTTTTTTTCTTTGCTTTTCTACACCTTTTTTCTCTTCTTTCTTTCTTTGATTTGTATTTCTATTTCTTTTTCAGTTTTCAACTTTTAACTATGTATATTCAAAACTCAATAAAATATCTATAAAAAAAAATTAACTGCCCAAAGATAGGGTGACATTGCAGCAATTGCTTTACAATTATTCTTCCTGGCAGTTTCCCTAACAAGTAATGCATGAAGGTTCACAGAGCCAACACTGCAGATCAAGCTGCTCTCTTGAAAATAACAAGAATAAACCTCCAAGAGGCCCAACTGAATTGGCAGCCAATGGTTAATCAATGCAAAGATGGCCACTATACCGTCCTAATCGTGTCCTTTTGATCATGCAGATTGCTAACCTCCTTTCATTTTAGGACTGATTGGTGATGGTCAGAGAGGGTATGTTTTCGCTAGACACAAGGAAGCACTATACTGGATGGGTGAATATGTGCTGTTATGTCAGATTGAAATCTCTGCTGCAATTAAAAGATCTACGATGATACAATGAGTGACGTAACAGGAACCTGGGACAGCTACAGGCTAATTCCTTAGTGCTGTTCATGATGTGGATCTTGCACTTCAAAAATAAAAAGACACGGTACAACAATTTACTTTTTGCAACCATATTTCCCTTCCATGCCTGAAAAGAAGAGCAGCCCAAACTAGAGTGACCCTTTCTCTTCTCAAACCCAAAGGAATATTCCTTTTAAAGGAATAACCCCTTTAAAAGCTCAGAAGCAAACAAGTAACAGAGCTGCAACTTCTCTCAACCCAGCATAGCAGTGATAGGAAGCCACACCTACCAAATGTTGCCTCACACCAGTACTGGAAATGGATCATATCTCCTAACTCTTTGAGGAATAAGGCTACATTTGCTATGAATGATAATAGCAGGTTGAAGGCAATTAGTTAGCAACAGAAAAGAGGACAGCCACTCATTTAATGCCATTTAAAACAAAAAAACAAAACAAAACCAGCAAGGCCCCTGGATAAAATTGTAAGGCAGGAAAAACTGCCAAGGTAATTTTGTCCTCAGCCACACAGGATCATAATAACAGTGATTCTCTCCTTACTGGCATGTTGTGAAGAGAAATTTAAGCCCTGCCAACCAGCTCAGAACCTCTAGAGAATGAGAATTGACAAGGACCTTTGAGAGAACGTCATCGTAGCAAAGGCAACTGCTAGAGAGAGTTTGTCGCAGCTGCTGAAACTGTTTCCACATTTATACACCTCAGCAGGTGCTGGCAAACTGCACTCATGGCTCAGAATCACGTGTTCAAGGGCTTTCTGGGGTAAAGCAGCCAGCTTCAACCAAATGACTTCATCAGCAAATTACCATTTATATTGCTTGTGGTGTCTAGAGGCCATCTTGGAGATGGGGCTATTGTCTTGGGTGCCAGTGTGCAGCAAAAGCACTGTCACACAAATGCCAGAGTAGATCACACAATGCCCCAGTGCCACAGGAATTTACATATTCAATTACAGAAGCACAACCTTTGGCCACTGCGCTTCTGCCTGGGGCAATCAGTGTTAGAAAGGGATCGATAGATTCCCCTAGTGGAACCCTTGTGAAGGCTTCACACACACACACACACACACACACACACACACCCCTCGCTTTCTCGTTTCAATATAGTGACTGAGTGACTGCTGTCAGAGCCCATCTCTCTGAAAAGCACCTGGCTATCAATTCAGTGACCATGCCAAGTAAATGCAGTGGTACTCCTGATTTTTGGCATGATAGTGGAGAGATAGTCCAGCCTATAGCAAAGAGGGAATGTTTTGCTTGCTGCTTCCTTGTGCACTTAAATGTTAAAATGAACAGCACTGAGGATTGGCTGCATTTGCCAAGGTTTTCCTGGCTCACAAAGTGCTTCCAACTATGGCCATATCTAGAGGAAGTCATCCTGGGTGGCAGGAGGGGAGGTTGTAGAACAATGAAAGAAAGCTTGGTCTCCCAACCAGAGGCATCTGCTGGGGGACCTAAGCCCCACTGCATATATCTGTAGGAATACGGGTGTTTTGGTTGTCCAAATTACCACCTTTTTCCTTTTTTCGCCCATGCAAGGCACAACTTGTTCCTCCCCTTGCCCACAGCGCATGTCCGTCATTTGTGCCATGGCCACACTAAAGCTCCTGCCTCTGTAACCTCTGTGTTCAGAAGAATGAGGGACATGAGAACCAAGAATGGAAACAGCAGCTGGTGAAAACGTATTGGCAGTGATTCCACCACGAGAGAGCTACTTAACTCTATAGTAATCCTTCCACTTCCAGGTTCCCGTCCTCTAGATATTCATTATAGCCTGCCAAAGCCAGTCTGCTACCAAAACCATGCTTAAATGGTGCCTTTCTCCCTTGACTCCCTTTGGCTTAATGTGATTTGTGAACCTAGCTATTGAGGCTTGTGTTTGGGAATTAGCATTATGTGTGAACCAAGTTACTACGATTTCTTCATCAAGCTACTGCTTAAAAAAACCTCTGGATTGATGCGTACATTTCACATTGTCTCCTCTCTGCTACTGGAATATGCCATCCTACTGACTCGGGCTTGTAATCAGTTTGCCTTGAAGTTAGTTAAGACAGGATGGTGATAAGAGACATTGTTCCTAATAATACTGGCTTAGACAGGATGTAAATCTTAAGCAACAAAAACAACATCCAAGATCAAAAATGGCAATCCTATTACAGGTATCTGGACTCTGAAAATCAGCAGCATCTCAAGGCACTGGAAAAAAATATTCACCCATTCTATCTAAATATGATGAAAGACAAAGACTGTGTTCACACAAAAAACTTAACCAGGTCAGTTAAAGACCTGGAAGCTTCATTCACATAACATACTAAGCTTGGTTAGTGTTAACTTTGGTACGGTTGCGTTGGGGGGAGGGTTGGTAGCTTAATATGTTGTGTGAACCAAGTTCATTTGGTTAGTCTATGGTTCAATATATTGTGCAAACCCAGGAAGTGGGTTAACTCAGTAACCATATTAAGCATGTTATATGAATAAGGTCACTATCAAGAATCAAAATGAATCAGAATACCATGTGAACGCTAACCCTAACCCTATCTACCTGACTGGATCTCTCAAAGGACAGTTGGCCAGTGGAAAAGGAGCTCCAGTGTGCAATAGACATCTACCCCATGACTTCTATGAGTTCTATCCAGGGCAAATCTCATACTGACTTTTAAAAAATGACTTAAGAAAATAGCAGTATTATCCTTAGTTAGCCCAAACCCTTGCTGATTTTGGCTGTGGGGGTGATGTGTGAAAAATCTTCTTACAGCAGTCATATTCTTGATATTTCTCAAGAAACTAAAGTAATAATAGTCATTTTGCGAAAGTTAGTTTCTCTTAAGAACCAAGAACATCCTGTCTGTGCTGCAAGGATCATTCCTACATACTCATTCTGGAGGAAAGCACTGGTTCTTTCTGATGAGAACTCAAGTTACATTTCCAGCTTATTTCTATCAGGTATAACAATATAGCCCATTTGCTGATTAACACTACTTTAGTATTTTAAATATAGGTAGAGAAATCAATTGCACATAGAATAAAACATCTATTAAATAGATGAGAAGGTTGCAGATGTGTCTTTAAAAAATGAAATAAATTACACAGGACACAAGAGGATGTGTTCTTTCAGAATAAAACAAACTGATCATGCTTGACCAGTTAAAACTGTCAAATCTGCAAACTGTTCCCCCACCCAGCAATGTTTAATTAAATAAGAAACAAAAATATATTCCAGGGCTGGAACCCCCAAGTAGAAAGGTATCCATTGAACTACTGGAGGAGAGCAGAGGGCAAGTATGAGTACCACTGGTGCTTACCATGCAGCTGGATTAAAGCCAAAAGGATACCTAGATGCTAATGCGCTCAGAAATTTGATGCCATTGGTACGTGGTATGTTAGATCCATGCACCAAGGCAAATGTCATGTTGCCAAAGCAGAAATGTCAAGAATGAATACTGATGTTCTGGGAATCAACAAATTGAAATGTTCTGGAAAGGATCAGTTCAATCAGAGGAATGTCTCCTACTGTGGACAAAAATAAATAAATAAATAAATAAATCAAAAGATAGGGAGTAGCCACTGTTGTTAAAAGGTTATCAAAGTTAGTGCATCAGATACTCTACATTCTGCAAGCAAAAATACTGACAAGCTCTAATTGGTCACAAAAAATAAGATCTCGTACTGATTGCTGCTCAGACAATGAACTCCTTGAAAAATTACAACTTAAAGAAAACAAATAAAATCATCAGACTAACAAGAAACAAAACAAGGTGAAATGGCTGCCTGCTGTCATGTTGAAAATAGCTGAAGAAAAGCGGAAAGCAAAAAGCAACAGAGACAGAGGAAACTTTATCCAAGTAAATACTGAGTTTCAGAGAAGATCAAGAAGATATGAAGAGTTATATTTAAATATGCAGTGCAAGGAAATTAACGGTGACAATCAAATAGGAAAGAAAATAGGAGCATTTAAGAAAATTACAGAAATCGAAAATAAAAATATTTTAAGCGGATGTAGGCACGATTAAAGCCAAACAGGGCTCTTCTAAAGGAGAAAGAAAATATAAAGGAGAAATGAAGAAATGGTGTGAATATATGGAAGAACTGTACAAACAAGATCCCAAAATTGATGATATGTATGAAAGCTTAATCACTAAACTAGAGCCAGACATTCTGGAAAGTTAAGTGAAATGAGCCCTCAAAAATATTACTAACAATAAAGCTGCAGGACTTGACATGCCAGCAGAACTTTTCAAAATCTTACAAAATGATGCAGTAAAAATGCTACATGGGGTTTGTAAGCAGATGTAAAAAAACAAAGCAGAGGCCAAGGGACTTTGATTTTCCAGGACCAAACAAGGCAGTGCTACAGAATATCCAAACTACTGAACAATTGTACTTATTTCACATACTGGTAAGATAATGCTCAAGATTTTTCAATTCAGACTTCAACAATACTGTACATAGAAGAGAGGCCTAATCTGGATTCAGAAGAGACAGGGACACCCAAGATCACGTTGCTAACATCCAACAGAAATGGAAAAGAAAATTCTAAGACATATTTTTACTGTATTGATTATACAATGGCTTTTATTGTGTAGACAATAAGAAATTAGAAAAAAAGTGTTTATGTGCCACTTTATCTGTAAATGTTGAAAAACATGTATGATGACCAAGAGGCAATAGTTCAAACAGAATATGGAGTAACTAAAGGTTCAAAATTGGGAAAGGAATGTGCCATGGTTTTATATGATCACTTATTTATTTGGTAACTCAAATGCAGAATATTAGAGAAGAAATGCTAAAGTAGGAAAATAGATACTGAAGTTAAAGTTGTTGGGAGAAATAACAGCCTCAGATATGCTGATGATACCACTTTTATAGAAATGAAGAAGACTTAAGAAATCTCTTGCTGAGGTGAAAGAACAGAGTGCAAAAGCTGTCTGCTGCTCAGTGTTTAAAAAAATAACTAAGATTATGTCAATAGACAATTGCAACCCAATGCAAACAGGTGGAGAAGAAGCTGTAGTAGTAAACAGACTTTATCTTCCTAGGCTCAAAAATATACCAGGATAGTGACTGTGACGGTGACATGTAGCATTTTTACTGTACCATCTTGCAAGATTTGGAAAAGTTCTGTTGTCATGTCAAGTCCTGCAGCTTTATTGTTAGTAACATTTTTGAGGGCTCATTTCATACTTCTGCTACTTGGGGAAAAGGCTATGACAGATCTAGACAAAATAGTGAAGTGCAGAGACATTACACTTACCAGGTACATATTGTCAATGCTATGTCTCCCAGATATGCCTGTGAAAGCTGACAATCAGAAAGGCTGAATGAGACAACTCTATCCCTTTGAAATGTGGGGGAGGAAATGGTTGAGATTACCTTGGACTGCAGGAAAAACAAATTATGCAACACTACACGAAGCAAAACCAGACTGCTCACTAGAAGCACTGATTTTGAAAATAAAGCTTAAGTATTTTGGACACATAATGCAGAAGGCAGAGTCATTGGAGAAGACTTGGATGCTTAGAAAAATCAAAGGCAATAGAAAGAGACTGACAGGAGATAAGGTGGCTTGATATTATCACTGTTAACACCAGCAGGAATCCAAAGAAGCAATTGCTGACAGACAGTGATTGAACAACTAAAGAACAACATCCAGATATGGGGAACAACGGTTGGGAAACATTTCTTTCAATGAATCATGACATCAGCATGTTACAGTCCTTCCAAAATAATAGGAAAGAAATTAGTGTGAAAACCAGTAAGGTAAAGGTAAAGGTTCCCCCCCGCACATTTGTGCAGTCGTGTCCGACTCTAGGGGCCGGTGCTCATCTCCGTTTCTTAGCCGAAGAGCCAGCACTGTCCGAAGACGCTTCCACGGTCATGTGGCCACATGATGCATGCGGAACGCTGTTACCTACCCACCGTAGTGGTACCTATTCATCTACTTGCATTTGCATGCTTTCGAATTGCTAGGTTGGCAAGAGCTGGGGTGAGTGCGGGAGCTCATTCCATCATGCGGGGCTAGGGTCTCGAAACTCTGAACTTGCAACCTTCCAATCGACAAGCCTGATGTCTTAACCGCTGAGCCACCGTGCCCCTTCCTTTGCATTTTACCCAATGCTATTTTGAACCCATCCTTCTAGGAAAGAATAAGGTAGCTCCAGTTAACTACCCTGACATTCCAGCGACACAACCAGACACTGCAGCCAACACAGTAATGTGTCGCGACACACAGTTTGGAAAGCTCTGTCCTAAATAGTACCTAGTTCCTGACATTGCAAGCAGACTAAGAAGTTCAAACTAGTGGTCTGTCATAGCTATGGCACACTACTCTGGATAGATTTTGCAACTTTCAACCAGGCTCAAAAACTGAGAATCTGGTAGGCTCAGATTCTCCCAGCTCTTACAAAGCCTGATGTATTGAGTGATCTGAACAATTCTTCCAAATCACCTGTCATTCCAGTATGATCTTCATGCTAAAACTCATCTAGGGCCCTGGTGAATTTGGCTAATGGAAGTGGATCATGGGAATCATAGTCCCAAACAATTGGAGGGCTTCACATTATCTACCCCTGCTTTTGATAATTCAGTGTCCAATTTAGTACTTTTTCAACTTGGAGCTGTCCATCAGATTCTTGTGGGGAAAAAAACAAGAGTCTGTCAAATCAGATCTAACTCTAAGCAGCCAAATGTTCTTGATGAGGTGGTAGCAGAGGCATTTCTTCTCCAAAATAAAATCAGTGTACCCCTCCTACCCTTCTTCCCCTCTTACACCCATGTGTGCACACATACACTCGTCCAGCTGTACAAGGCAAGGAATGCACACTAAAAGAGTTCGGTTTTGTTTTAAAATGCAACACCTTTCCTTTCTCCTAACCCTTTCTGCATTTTCCCTTGACAAATCTAGAGAGTAGATAGAAGGTGTTAACAAAAAATGATTGTTCCCTTCTCCATCACCAGGAGAAACTGCATCCAGTCAATAGATTAAGCAAGACTATATCAGAATGGGTTATCATCTTGATCTCCTCACCATTATCAAGTAACGGAAAATGCCTGAACAAATATTAAGCATAAGATAAAAGGGTTTTTTCAAGAGCAGAACCTGTGAAGCATTATAAAGTGCAACCATCTTGTTTATGTATCAGTCCATTATATCCCACCTTTTCTCTTAGTTGTTAAAACAGCATCAGGACTGGATTACAGCCAACTAATACCCTAAACACAGGTCAACAATGGTGCCCCTCGGCCCTTCCATTGCCTGACTGACAAGACATTAAGACTCAATAAGTGCTGAAAACTAAAGTTGAGCATGGCAGTGAAAGATTAAAGGGCGTGATAGCCAGGGGGGAAAACTCTGTGGTACCCTACTTCCCTTGATGCCCTAAACATGTGCTTATTTTGCCTAATGATTAATCCGGGGCTGGACAGTAGAATGACACCTTAACCTTTTCAATATACTGATGCCAGTGAACATGATGCTTCACTTGGGATTAGATTTTAGTTCAGGAATTTAAGAGCGGTTCTACTCTGTCTCTTAAGAATGGCCTTTTCCCATTCGTAGAAAATGAAGACCTGTGAGGAGAAGCTTTGCATGTTTTCTCCAATATAACAAATCACAGATTATCCCATTCCCAGTTTTAAGCAAGAATATTGTATAAAATAGGAACAGTTTAAAAATCCTCCTAAAGCATCTTGGTACCACCCTAAACCATCCCCCCACAAACACACACCAGCCTCCCCTCTGCCGTGGCCCTCCGTGTGGCAGATTTATGTAAGAGATCTGATCTAGGATCTGACTCTCTCCCTCTTCTGTCCCAGAGACACAGGAAAAGCTCCAGTAGCTCTGTTTCAAAGTTGGAGTTGCCACTTTCCCAGCACCAGAATGTCATCAATTCTTGCTGTAAGGTATAACAGTACTCTCAGTCTTATCTTCTCTTTAAAGTATATGTTGTTCACCTCCAGAAATTTTGTGGAGAATAGAATTCAGATAAATTCTGCTTCTGTTGCTCTCTCCAGTCCTCCACTTGCAATCCTTAAAACCAATATTCATTTCCCCAAATGTTAAATGAAACTTGTCTTCTTTTTGACTGCCTGAAAAAAATGTCCTTTTCATCTTCAAAGTTATGTGATTCAGATTTAATCAGTCTACCGGTACAAATGGCTACCACGGTATTTAAAGGAGCTGATCTTCTGAAGTGCTGACAGAATTTTTAAGAGACAAGCTGTGCCCAGGAAGAGGCTCTGTGTCAAGGCATCAGAAAATACATTTGCTTTGTTGCTTATGTGCACTACATACTGTACATCTTCTATTTACTGCCTCTTGCAGGGCTAATTGTTCTCTTTTTGACACATCGTTTTGAGCCTTTCCACACTACTGAGTTAAAGTACTACCCATCCCTCTTTGATCAAACCAATGCCAGCTGAACGCTTGTTGTCCACGTTGGCAGTCCCTATCCTGTTCTTTGCCGCTGCTAAATGGGTTTGGGAGTGTGCCCCTTGTTATAGGCAGAGTGGCTGGTTTCTTCCCCTGGCTTTGCAGCCACCCCCTCCCCACTTCAGCACTTCAAATGCCCCCTGCTCAGGGCATAGCAGCAGGAATGGGGAGGGTCTGCCTGAGGTTCTCTAGGCTGGTTTGCCTACCACTCCTCCACACACCATTTGGGCCGCCCAAGTGAAAATAATATGAAAAAAAAAGAAAGATATGAGTTGATGCTAAATAATTAAATTACCCCAGGGAGGAGGGAGGGAGACCCTGCCATGACTGTACAACGAGCCAGGTCCTGGAGGGCAGGATACATGCAACTGATGCTAGACAACTGTTCTCTTATGGAGCGGGGGAAGTGACTGAAACTGACAAATATAGGGAAATTGTGAAATAAGCAACAAAAGCTCTGGTTATTTATTCAGTAGTTTTATATCCCTTCTTTCACTCAGGAGCTTAAGGAAGTGTCTTCTTCTATTTTTCCCCACAACCACCACCTCCACGTGAGGACAGAATGACTGGCCAGAAGTCACTCCATGGCTGCTGTGACTAAGGATGGACTAGAACTGGGTCTCTCCCTTTTCAGTCCAACACCTTAACAACCACACCACATTGTTAAAGCAGAATTGCACAAATATTTCCCTTCTCCTTCCCCAAATAAATAAAATGGTGACGGTCTGGTCATTCAGAGTACTGTTAAAACCGTGTGTGCAAATATGTCCCCCCTTCTCCCCCCGCCCACTCCCCAAATGGAGTCTATGTTCCTGTCTTCATCTACGTTGATGGGCTGGAGAGAAGCTGGGTGGAGGTGATGGGTACGCAACGAACTCAGGAAATAGTTGTAAAGAAGAGGGCCAGTGCTGGGGGAGCAATAGCAGAGGTGGAGGCAAGCTAGTGACCAGAGGTGGGGGTGGCCCATGCCTTCTAATACTCCCCAAACACACCTCTGGTCATGTTTATGACAGACAATGTAGATTTTACACCCCTTGAGGCTGTGGTGGAATAGTGACAACTTATTGGGGGGGGATATTTTTATACTGGTACATAGGCTGTTTGATAAATCACAAGTGGGGACCCAGGCAGGATGCTTTTATTTAAACCAAATACCATTCTCTAGGTTGCACTGTTACGGTTCAAGGTCAGGTCTTTTGAAGACTTTAAGAGGACAGAGGAAGAACATTCCTTGTACTCCCTTGCCGCAGTACTCATGCCGAGAATTTTCTTTCCATTGCATCCCAGTTAATGTAATTTTTCCTCTCTCTCTCTCTCTTTCTCTCTCTGTGGTGATGGGGGTTGTCTTTTGAAGTAAATGGTAGCATTGAAGTAACTTAAATACTGGCATAACTCTTGTTGTTATATTTTAACATATTTACACCATTGCATTGATTTAACATATTTATCTATCTGATCATTTCAAATACTGAACCATAGGTTGGGTAGGGTTGTGTCATGTGTGCTACCCAGGGAAATTGCTCCCTCTAAATAAAACACCGCTCAGCTTTACAGTTCAACAACAAAGAAGCTTAAGTGTTACAGTGTGGTTTGTCACTCTACCAGAAACAGGTTCCTCTTAATCTGTCACTGCCTTTCTTCTGTATGTGTTTTCTCTGAGTCACCAGTAAGTTGTCTAGCTTTGTCTGCAAGACTGCAATAACCTACAAATATTAAAACCAACAATGAAATCTTTATCAAGAACAGCTCCATCAAAGGTCATAAGCATAATAGAAAAAGAAAAACCAAAATGTAACATAATAGGAAACTCAGGCTAGATAGCAACACAAGCAATCAGCAAATGAGAGGGAGGGGAAATGGATCTGACCCTGATTGGGGAGAACAAAGAACATCAGGCTATTCTTGTTATTAACTTTAGTATAAGATCTGTGTATCTTCTCTCAGTCTAACACACCCATTGAATAGTTTGCCTTTAATGGCCAATAAGAACTCATCACTTTGGGAGGATATATATCCAGTTGAAAGAAGATGCAGCCATGCTATAATTCAATGGGCTGCAGTTTTTCAGGGCAGCCAAGTCTTCCTTCCTGCTTTTGAGCAAAACTCAGTTGATGCACAAACAGTTGATGTTGTTCAAAGAAGTATGCAGAGCCTGGGGGGATGGTGGAGAAATTGTTGTGACTGTTCTGCCACTTGGCATTTATACTGCAGGCATCGACTGGAATCTGTTCATCTCAGAGCTCAAAATCGTTAGAGAAATACCTCTTCCCATTATGTGTTCTTTCCTTCCCTGCAGCAGAATCATGAACTGCTGTTCCTGAAGCTCACAGGATCTGCTTTGTGGGGAGGACAGCAGATTATATGCAAGAGCTTATTTGAATAAAGGAAAAGTTCAATTGAGCCACAGGTATAACAACATAGATTGTATTATAAATACAAGGTTTATTATTAGGTAATTTAAAAAAAGCATCCTGGAAAAAGACTGCTTTCTGTAACACTGCCAAGAAAACTGAATAGATGTAGTCACCAGGAGTCGGTCTCAAGTCTAGTGCTTCTTCAGCTTCAATCATTCCTTCATTACATGAAAGCTTACAAATGCAAAACACACATACAGACTATTCAAAGTACTGTAAATATCCTCCGAACCTAGTCTACCATCAAGTGCTTTGATTGGCACTATTTTAAAAATCCATCGTAATGTAGGGATAAAAGTTCCCGGGTTGGGGAGATGGGCGGTAATACAAATTTAAATAATAAATAAACAATTCTCCCTCTTAAAGAAGACATAATTCAAACTGAAGGAAGAAGCTTACCCTCATTCTACTCTTGGATCAACAGCATTTTATTCTATGATGAACTGAAGTATAAAAAGCATATTTTAAAAAGTCAAAGGCCCTTCAAAAAGCACTGAAGCATCATAAGCAAAGTGCAATGCAGTGATTACTGTTGACACTACAAATTCTGAGCACAAAAGAACGTAAGAAGAACCCCACTGGACCAGGCCTACAGCCTCTCTAATACAGCATTATTACCATTATGGCCAATCAGGAGCCTACAGAAGAACTGCAGTGTAATCATACCCTCCCAGTCATGTTCCCCAGCACCTGGTATTCAGAGATATTGTGGTTGTGTTTGCACACACGCTGAATCACAAACTAGCCTGCCACATTTTAACTTAGATTGCTGGGTAAATCCAGCCTATGTTGGATCACTGTGCCACATGAACTCCAAAAATTGGATTAACTAGGCAAGCCGTAGTTAAGCTAACCCTGGGTAGCACTGTCATAAGAACACAGTCACTGTCTTTGATACTAGAGATTATACTGTATATAGCCACCATGACTAATATGCATTAACTAGCAGTCTGATCCACTCACCTGATTTCTTTTTCTAATTAAAATATCTGTGGCATCTGAATTTTCTTCCTATTGTCCTTCGAGCTCTTTGGTTATTATACTGTATATTGGTGGTGGCCTATTTATACTCCATCCATATGTGGGCAAAGAGTTTTTCTTCCATAGATATGGTCCATTTAGAAGCTGCCCAATCACCATTGTCCAGGCTGTTTAAATGTTGCTCTGCCAACCTTCTAAAACTAAGATGCAGCCAATTGGGTCGAATTCCTATCAGGCTTGTCTACCTTAAAGGACTGTTGTGAGGCTAAAATTCTGTTCTGATTTCCTTGAAAAGCAAAAAGAGATACAAATATAACAACTACATAACCTTCCCCAGTTATCAAACTATTTGCATGTTACAGACGCCACTATAACACATTAAAAGGAAGTGTATATCTACAGTATATATAAATAGGCATCATAAACCATAAGGCAATAGGAATTTGTAAGAACTCTATTGTATTTTATTGAAAAATGTTCTCTGGAGGCAAATCCTGCAGCCTTACTGCCCATTAGTGGGGTTTTCTTCATCCCTGGGGCAATCCATCCTGGTTAACAACCTCAGCTCCATCAATACAAACACTGCAGAGTTTTTAAACTAATATTTTTTCAGCACACAATTCCATGGAGAGCGAACTCAGTGTTTCCATGGCAATACGTTGACAGCATCTGCTTGGGAAGTAGCTGAAGGGAGAAATTGGAATAGAATTGCAAATTCCCCACCATTCAGGCAAGGATCTGAAGGAAATGAAATGAAATGAAACATGACTGCCACTGTGATCCATCACAAGCCTATAATGCTACTTCCATAAGGAATCTTGCCTTGTGCCAAAACAGTGAATTCTCTGGTATCAGCTTAACTCCCATATTAGCTAATGTATCTGAAACCTCCAAAATAGATCTATGCACATTCCAATTAGAAGCCTGCTATTTATTTGCCCTTCACAACTTCTAGCTGTTAAAAGGGATAAAGTGGCTTACTCTACCTCCCAACTATTCCAATATGAGATCTGAAATATCTCAGTATTTCCACACATATATGTCAACAACTTTTTCTAGGCGAAAGGTTTTGAGTGGTTTGCCTGGTGCCACACCACACTCAAAAAAGTAGTGGAGGGAGCCAGGACATCAATTAAATCTTATTTGATTTAATTAAGGTTAGATACAATTAATATGATTACACTCATGTATTTAAATTTTTTCCAATTGGGTAATAATGTGTGGAAAACTTTGGAGGCTGTACCCAAGACTTTCAGGAGCCACATATAGCTCTTGGTATAGTATGCACTTATTATAGTATAGTACAGGTAAAGGTTTTCCCCTGCACAGTCATGTCTGACTCTAGGGGCCGGTGCTCATCTCCGTTTCTTAGCCGAAGAGCAAGCGCTGTCCAAAGACGCTTCTGCAGTCATGTGGCTGGCATGACGTGCGCAGAACGCTGTTACCTTCCCACCAAAGTGGTACCTATTCATCTACTTGCATTTGCATGCTTTCGAATTGCTAGGTTGGCAAGAGCTGGGGCGAGTGCAGAAGCTCATTCCATCACGCGTCACTCAGGTCTCAAACCGCCGACCTTCCGATCGACAAGCCTAGCGTCTTAACCACTGAGCCATCGCGCCCCCTATAGTATAGTCTATAGTCTATAGTCTATAGTCTATAGTCTATAGTCTATAGTCTATAGTCTATAGTCTATAGTCTATACTATACTATATACAGTATAGTATTTAAAAAAGGAGTATGCACTTCTGTCTATGGAATAAAAAGAAACACCAAGGTTTCTCTCAAAATTCATTCTGTGTTGATGCAAAATTATTTATAATTTATTTAGCAGTAGTGGTTGTGGTGACACCCAAATTACAAACAAAACTGCAGTACATTAAACCAGAAAAGAAAAAGATTATTGTAAGAGGAGGAGCAAACATACATCATAAACCAACTCAACAAATTCAGCTTAGGTGGACACATATCCCAAGCTTTGAGTGTGTCAAGGCCCACTAAAAGGAAATCATGGTCAAAAGATAGAGCTTCTATTATTCTAAGAGCAATGTGGAACATCAACACAGTCTAGGTGTTCCTTTGGAGAAAATATAAGGCTTCTGCAGAGCTGGAATGCACACCATAAAGGCACTCTTATCTGTAGTGATCACAATGTAATTGCTATACAGTACAAATAATAATGACTAAACCAAGGAGACAACATGCCATGAACTTGGGTTTTAAAAGGAAACGGGATGGAAAGACAGCCTAAGGACAATGGAATTGCAAAGCATGCTCATATGGAGATACACCAATGGAGCCTAGCAGAGCTACAATTCAACCCTGCCACAAATTGAGCACTGGAATGTCAGGGTAGTTAACTGGAGCTACCTTATTCTTTCCTAGAAGGATGGGTTCAAAATAGCATTGGGTAAAATGCAAAGGAAGGGGCACGGTGGCTCAGCGGTTAAGACATCAGGCTTGTCGATTGGAAGGTTGCAAGATCAGAGTTTCGAGGCCCTCGCCCCGCATGATGGAATGAGCTCCCGCACTCACCCCAGCTCTTGCCAACCTAGCAATTCGAAAGCATGCAAATGCAAGTAGATGAATAGGTACCACTTTGGTGGGAAGGTAACAGCGTTCCGCACGTGTCATGCCGGCCACATGACCGCGGAAGCGTCTTTGGACAACGCTGGCTCTTCGGCTAAGAAACGGAGATGAGCACTGGCCCCTAGAGTTGGACACAACTGTGTGGGGAAAACTTTACCTTTACCTTTTTTAAAATGCAAAGGAACAAGCATGTCCATTGGGTAGTGGTCAAAAAAGTCAAGATGACAGTCACAACCATGGAATTGAAGCCCCACTCTTTTTTACCTGTATCAAAAAAGTCAAGATGGCAGCCACATGTGATCAAAGCCCTCCCCTTTTTTACATGTGTCACAACACACATAAAAAGGGGTGGAGCTTTAATTGCATGGTTGTGGCTGCCATCTTGGATTTTTTGACCCCCACCACACCAAGCAACTCTCTGGCAGGGCCAAACCCAATTTCAGTAGGGTCTTCT
Organism: Charina bottae; assembly: GCA_023362775.1. Lineage (NCBI taxonomy): Eukaryota > Metazoa > Chordata > Lepidosauria > Squamata > Charinaidae > Charina > Charina bottae. Next base: position 41,905,706 of record JALMGJ010000005.1, on the reverse strand, counting down.
CCTGCTTCTTTAAGGGATTGTGACATAAAGGTTTCTCTCTCCCTCTCCCTCTCTCCTATGCCCTCCCCACACACACTTCCCAAAAACAAACAAACAAACAAACCCCATACTCAGCATTTGTTCAAAATGCATGTTTCTTTAGGTAATATTTATTTCCAATACAACATTGGCAAATTTTTATCAGATGTTTTGTCTTTAGACTTCCCAGCCTTTCTCCTTTTTACAAACACGTAGGGCTAGTTCTAGTTAATCGATAAGAGGAGAATGACTCCCTAAAGGTTTTTTTTTCATAAATCTCTAATTCCCGTGCATACTCTAGGAACACCAACATGTTGAGAACACCAATTTTGATACATTCCTCTCTCCAAATAAAAAAAGTTTTTGTACGCATTTGAAACCTTCTTGATTTATAATTATATATTTTGTTCTTTGTTCTACATTTCACTTGTAAACTAGCTTTTAATTTCTTAAAGATAAAAATGTAATTTACAAGCATAATAAATTATTTGGACCTTCACACACTGGCATATGCAAGTCCCCCACCAAGAACCACAGCAGGGGTATGCAAACCCTTTTTGAATTTGAAACATTTTGAGCTTGGAACATTTGTTTCAAGTTTAAAACTGCTGTTCCAAAGTTTAAGTTTAAAGCAGGACTGCTTCGAGTTCAGAGTACTGTACATCCAAACTGGTTGGAACAACTCATTTTCAACTGAAAACGTGTTAGATTCAAAAGGTTTTGCACACCCCTAATCTATAGAACAGAATGGTCTTAAGAAAAATCAAGAAAAGACATCACTTAAGTAATCTGAATCAGGTTCCTCCATGTCATAAAATAAGTGAGGTGTGAAGAATTTCTTATTTTGAAAACAAAGACCATCATTAGAACCCACGGCTACCTGCCAGATGAACATTATGGCGATACAACAGATACAGTTTCTAAAACTCAGAAACTTTATAAGAAGAGGTACAATTGGCCACCCTGGAAAAAGCTATGACTCAATTGATATGCTTATCTTATCAATACAGCAGGGACCTACTGCAACATGGCTTCTCCCCATATCTATCTAGCACTGTGTAAAGAAAAGGAATTGCACAGGCGGGTTGACTGAGATCCCAGCACTGCTTTGCTGGTGACGCTGCAATGAGAAATTACCATGCCGGCCGGCCTGATGGCTTCTTTTTAAGCCTTACCAAAGCAGCATGGGAAGCAGTCACAATGCAGGAGCTCCTACCCATTCAGAGTTGGACCTGTGAGGTCACCCAACTCTTTCACACAAGAGGTGTTGTTGTCTTTCCAACAAATGCTTGTCTTTCGGTTAACTGTCAGCTGACCATATGTCATCTGCTTAAGGCCAGAGACATGATGTTTAGACATGAATTTCTAGATCAGAGCTTTCCAAACTGTGTGTCGCGACACAAAAGTGTGTCGCCACACACAGTCTGGTGTGTCGCCACACAACCCGGAAGCGCTGATCATCATCAGCGCTTCCGGGTTTTCCCGCGGCGACACACCAACAGCGGCGCGCAAAAACCGAAAGCGGCAGCAGCGCTTCCGGGTTTTTGCGCGCTGCCGCAATGGCGGCACTTCCGGGTTTTCCCACGGCGACACACCAACGGCGGTTGGTGTGTCGCCGCGGGAAAACTTTGGAAAGCCCTGTTCTAGATTGATTCCCCCCCTCCGAACCCCATGTTCTTACAGTAGTAATTTCTGCCTTGACTTCATGCTTACTGGCAGTAGCTAAGACCATGTTAGCATTTACTTCAGATGCATTCCCATTATTTTGTTTTCTTTAACAGCTACATTTTTATTTTAGTATCTTGCAGAATGCCATTGATTAAGAATGGTGAGAGGGATCTAGCAATCTGTCTGCGATGTTAGTTGCTCACCAAATGCCCTCTACTATCCATGGACTGTTCCATCTTGGTATTTACTTCTGAAGCAAGAACACTAGGGGGCCTATTGGTAAGGAAGGAGGCCTATATATTTGGTGAAAGGCAGCCAAAAGAGCATCGGAACAGCTCTTGATCTATCTCTTAATGTACTGCCCTCCCCTCATTTCCCAAAAGAAAAACAAAGCACAAATCTATAAACAAAGTTTACTTAGTGGTGCTATAGGAAACAAGAACAGCATCTGCTCAAAGAACCAGAGGAATATGGTATCCTGGACCATGCAAATACAGGAAAAGTGAGGAGATAGGGAGGAAATATTAAACACTGTAAAGTCTTTGCAAAAGGTTCAACATGCACATTTTTGCTGTATTATTGTTTTCTATTACTAGAGAGGGAAAGAGATGCGTGTAGGATTTACTGCCAAAGGTACCACAATAATTTAACCTGAGTTGAATACCATGTACTTTGCTTCAAAAGGCCTGTCATTTTCTGATTTGCTTCACATAAAATATCTCATAAAATAACCCTAACCCTAACCCTACCACTGAGAGCAAGATAAATTAACTCAATGCTTGTTGGATTAATTCAGGCATCACACAAACCACAGGTTGTGATAACTATGACTTAGAATTCAAATCACTGTTTGAGCATCAAACATTCAGAAAGAGTAGGCAAGAGATGTTTTTCTGTTTTTACAATATATTGCTTCATAAATTCCTGACTCACTCCTGTCTCCACAGAGTAGCATACAAATATGACATAACTATGATTTGTCTATTTAGACATCCTGTCAAATTTTAGTTAGTACAGAGCTTTCCAAACTTTTCATGTTGGTGACACACTTTTTAGACATGCATCATTTCGCGACACACTCTTACAGCAGAGCACAAGGCAGGCACTAAGACCTGCGTGGAATCCTGGCAGGGCTTGGAGGCAGCAGCAGCCGCGACACCCAGACACTGCAGCCGACACACTAATGTATCCCGACACACAGTTTGGAAAGCTCTGAGTTAGTACATTATTTCTGATTATGCTTTGGTAGACAAAAAGATTTTTTTTCAGTTTGGACATCCCATACAAGGAAGACTAGAAGAGAAGACATCCAATAGAAGGCAGAAGACTAGCAGAGTGCATCCATGAACAACAACTAGCTGTCAGAAGACATGATGAAAACTCCCGAATTTCACAACACATGGACAGACTGATCCATAGTTTCAACTGGGAAATTGTGAGCATACTAGACCAAGCTAAATCCAAAAATGCTAGGGAATTCCTGGAATCTTGGCATTCAGATAAATCAGCCATCAATAGACACATAGAAATAAGCCATATTTACACACCATTCAAAAGAGACAATAAAATGGTTAAGAAGGAAACAAAAAGACCAGAACACATCCTCTCCAGCAGCCAACACCTAGATAAGGAGGGATTAACAGCAGGCAAACAATCAAGCAGAAAACAAGACCCTAATCAAGGAACTACCAAGGAGAAAACTACACCCTCACCAAAACAGGCAGGGCAAGCTACTGTATATAAACAGGGAGCAAACCCCACAGTCACACTGACGATGTTGCCTAGTTGGGTAATAAAACATCTGCAAGCAAACAACCAAGCTCAGAGAGCACCAAGGACTCCACAGTTTGGACATCACTCTAAACCCTGATTAAGCTTCATTAAGCATAATTTGGCATAATGTCTGAATTGTGACATTATTTCATTCTTAGCAATGCACTAAGGATCAGAGTAAAGCCCATTTTCATAGCACATTTTCTGCTATACATGAACATCTGTATTCTTCCCAAGTAGGAATTTACATAGAAGTTATAACTTTCCAAGCAAGCATTTGCAGATAACAACCAGCATCCATTACTGCAGCCAGGAAAGTGTCACTATGATCCCAGGAATTGCTTCTGGCTGTATGTACTGATCACCAAATTCATAATTTACATCAGCCATCTCAGTGTTCCATATATAAAATGTGAAACAGCCCTAGCTGAATTTGCAGTCTAGCAACCTGATTCCTTCTTACATTTGCTTTTGCTTAAAATAATAAAACAAAACATATCTGTACAGATAGCTCTGTGTCACTCCATGAACTGCGCTGTGCTAAGGGCTCTTTGGAAGTCTAAAAACGTGCAGCAAAGTAAACAGCTAAAACAGATTATCTTCCCCTCTCTCACATATTTCAGTGGTTGGAGCAACAGGATGAGCAGTAGCTATGGTTAGCAAAGCAAGTGCTTGGACTTTAGTTGGTCAGATGGTGGGAGCAGTTTAAAACCTATACAGTACTTTCTATAGTAGTAGTACTAGGAGTAGGAGTAATTTCTCCCTAACACAATTCCCCTTCAAGCAAGGAGATCTTTATAACACCTGGTATCAATCTCTGTATGTTTCAGGCTACAGAGGAGGATGGGTCATGTTATGTTATTATCCATAAACTCACAAGGTACTCCTGAAACCATTGCATTCCTCCTCTGCCAGTTCTGATATCAGCAGGCAGGACAGTTACCAGAAATGAAATGACAGCATTGCAACCATAAGTGACAACCTAGATGCCTCTTGTCAGCACAGCATGGTACCCATTCCTGGAATTATGCCATTTAAGAGCAGAGCAGAGTCCTGTATTTATGGGTCCCACACATTCCAAGCGATGTGCAGACTTATGCATCTATGCTCCCAAGGCAGTTCCCTGTGGCTGTGGCATGATAATGATTTCAGTGAGGGTAATTAAGGTGCCAAAGAAGGAAATGCCATTAAAGAAGACATCACGCAGGGCTGCTAGGAGAGTTCACCAAGGCTGCTTTGTTGTGCACAGGGGTGTCCACAGGCCTATGACCTAATTAGGCTTAATCTGAGAGCATTAATTGGTTTGTAGAAGGAACAACAATAAGAGTGGGTGGATTGCCCTGTACAAGATCCTCCAGATGCACAACAGACCAGGCATCCTCAGTGCCTGGAATATGGCTTCTCCAGCCCCAGAGCAGCTGTAAGTCCCGGCAGGGGAGGCTGTCACTGTCACTGGGCTGTCGCATTTCCATCTCCAGCAGGATGGATTGCACCCCCACATCTGGCTTTGATGAGCACGAGGGGAACAAAACTCGAGCTAGGAAGGAGGCAGCCAAAGGGAGGAAAGCCACCTGCTTGCTGGGAAAGTCCATCCTTAGTCGCTTTCCAAAGTATAAGTCTCACCAGGATGCCACAAGGGCGCCACATCAAAAGAAATGTCCGTTGCCCTGCTGTTCGTATCATTCAAGTCAGGTGTAGCATTGCCCTGCCCAGCAACGGGAGTCCCCCCCCCCCACCTTTGCTTCTGCTGCACCTTTTCCTCATACAAATCTTGCCTTGGAATATTTTAAGCCACATGCCATTCCCATTCTTTACTAGGCTACACTGTGGTTAAATCCAAAAGTGTATCCACTGCATCAAGCAGTGTCCCGTCTGTCTGGCTTCAAGACAGGCAATGGGGGGCGGGGGGGGACGGGGGGGACGGACGGAGACCTTGGGAGAGCAGCGGATTGATGCTTCGATGCTTTGAGAGATCCAGGGGTGGATGCAGAACTGGCAGGGGGTGAAGGACAGATAACACACAGCTGGGGCGACTGAATCGGATATCAGTTCTTTCCACCAGACTTTGACCATTACCCTTCCATAGAGTTTCAGCTAGTTTACTTTTTCAAAGAGAACCCCAAAGAAGCACAAGTGTGAGAGGCAATATTCTGCTCAGCAGCCGTGAATCCAGCCACTCACTCCCCCCCCCCCGCCTAAACTGCACACACTCCAGTGTTGCCCTTTCTGATGAATTATTTAGTATCCCTTCCGCCTTCCCTTCCCTTTGCACCCCCTCCAAAGTAGCGGCCACCTTCAAGCTGCAGAAAGATGGAGAGCGCTCTAATCAGCAGAGGCGACGAACTGCTACGAACGAGCGTTAATGATCCCGCCCCCGCCTGCTTTATTCTGGAGAAGTTCACATGCAGCAGAGATGAAAGATGCGCAGGGTCCATGTTTCCCACCTGATTTCTCCTTTATTTGCTATTGCTTCAGGCAATTAGTAAGACGCCTAGATGGGCTTCATTGATCCAAAAGGTTAGTTGTCTCCCCAAATAGTTTCCTCTTTGCTTGCCTTCAACCCTCATTAAACTGCTGAAGGGAGGGGAAAGGGAGCCAACTGGGCGTGTGTGGAGCGTAGAGCCCCCCGCGTTGCAGGTTCCTTTGGCAGAGGAAGCGTCAGTCCCACAAGGATCATCATCCAGCCCAGATTGCTTTGAGTTCTGGCACCTTTGCTCCAGTCTCCATACAATCCAGATACATTCTAGCGATACCTTTGGCTGGCAAAGAGGTTTGCGACCAACCCAGAAAGGACGTGTACAAAAGGGCAGAGAGCGGTACGAGGACGCCAGCCAGTTCCAGCGACACACGCCGCTCTCCATTCAGCCGCCTCCTCGCCCATTCCGCAAAATATCCCCCCACCACCCTCCTTCCAAAGCAGGTATCTAGGTAGCTCAGCTTTCCCCAGCCTGGTGCCCTCTGGATGCGCTGGGTAAAAGCTCCCGCTATCCCCGTTGTAGCTCCACACATCTGATGTAGCTCCAGACAACAGTTTTCGTAGAAAGCCCTGGGAAATAGCCAGCCCCAGCCGGGCCTCAGAAGATTCACACCCGCCTCGCGAACGCACAGCCAAGCACACGCGCAGCGTGCCCCCCCGACACACACACACACACACACACACACACACACACACGTTTTCGGAACCTCTCCGAACAGCAAGGGCTGGAGGGACAAGAAAGTTGCCTGGCGGGGGATCGCCGCGCAATTCGTCGCGGAGGGAAGCGCGATCCCGGGACTGCGCCCAGCGGGAGTCCCTGCTCCTCATCCGACCCGAACTGCTGCCCCGCGTATGTAAAAGGGGAGGGTGGGAAGCTCCTGCTTCGCGAAGACCCGGGGGGTTGAGAGGGGGGCATGCCCGCACGGGAGCGCGCGACGGCTGCCTAACAAAGGCAACCGAGGGATTGTTCCCGAAGCCCCAGAAGGAACGCTCGGAATCGGACGCTGCCACGGTCTGACCCGACTTCCTCCCCGCATTCCGACTTCCCCAGAAGGACCTTTGTCTCCGCCGCCTCCGGGACCGCTCGAGCGCGTCCCAGAGCGAGGCGTCCTAAGCGTCGAGTGCGGCTGGGCTCCTTTGTCAGGGCGGGAGGCGAAGCGCGGCAGCCAGCATTTGCGGCGATCCCGCGGGCCGGCGAAACGCCGAAATCGGAGCGGAGCTGAGAATCTCAGCGCCGCCGAGATCCAACGCCTCCCAAGTGGCCCTTCAGGCACCCGCGAACCGCGGCATTCCGGGTGCAGCGGCGCGCCCCCTCAGTCCGGCGACACTTACAGCCTTTCTGCGCTCCTCGGGACGTTCTTAGGGATACTGCGTAGCCCCAGCCCATGACAGTCTACCGTAGTGCCGCTGCAGGCGCACGGTGCGGGGCAGGCGCTCGCCCGGACGCGGCAAAAGGCCGCCCAGGCCAACAGGCAGGCTCCCGCCCGCAGCCACACGCCGCCTGACCCCGCTCGCCGCTTCGGAGCCATGCTGCCTGCCTGGGCTAGCCTGCTAGCGAGGAGCTGCCCCGCACATGATCTCACAGCGGCGCGTTTGGCTGGCGCGGCGTGGAGCAGCTCGTTGTGTCTGACGCAAGCGAAGGATCTCTCGTGCCTTTGCGCGTCCGGGACGCGGAACTCGGGGCACGGGCGAACGGGCGCTCCCTTCCCCTCTCTCGCTCAAATACACACACACACGCACACACAGAGAAGGAGCACTCATCCATCAATCCCAGCTGGCAGGAGCAGCCTTGGCTCCGCCTCCCCCCCCCCCCCCTTAGTCTCACTCTCTGCGCTCGCCTCGGGCGCAGAGATCTCCCCACCCCGCGCAAACAACGAGTGTGGGGGAACGGGACCTGGAAAAGGGACGCGCGGAGAAGCAGAGGGACCAGGCATAGAACTCCTGCAGAAGGACAACATACTGGCAGACCCCTGAGGAGCGAGCACTGATGCAGGCATTCACACAGCCGCAGTGAATCACTTCCAGCTTCCAGAGGAGAAAGGCCATCCACACATATTGTAAAGCTGCCCATAGAGAAAGACGCCAGCAAATGAAGGAAAAATTTTGCAAGATGGGAAGCTGCTAGATGGGGAGAGCCCAGAAAAGAACAGCCAACTTACTGGAAAGTTAGATTCACTGAGGGAGGTGGTGTTATCACTAGTTTTCCTCCTCCTCCTCCTCCTCCTCCTCCTCCTCCTCCTCCTCCTCCTCCTCCTCCTCCTCCTCCTCCTCCTCCTCCTCCTCCTCCTCCTCGCATTTTCCCACCGGTGCAGGGTCCACTTTTCAGATCAACAAACGCCATTTCACGCTACTATCACTAGTACTATATGTATTCCTCTTTTGCTATCAACCTTCCTCCTGACCCCATGCCTCACCCACTACAAGACGTTCCATGATTAGTGCCTACTTCAGTTTTAGCAGAGTTACTGACCTAGTATTACTCTCACAGGAATCTGAACTCAGATGGTCAACTGGATGCCATGTTACTCTGGAAATATGAAAGAAGGAGAAAGAAGAATGCAAATTGGGAATATCTGCTAGGGGCATGGGTAGGATGGGGGGCTTGGAATCTGCAAGAAGCCATTGTTCACAATATGTCTGGGGTACGTTATTTGACTTGGAAGTACATTGAGATTAATCAAGCATAAATTAAGATCAGCATCCATCTCTGAGTACTATTTGCGTCATATTTGGTTAATCCCAAATCTGATGTTAGGCCACTATTACACACTTCCTAGCTCTATCTAGTCCAGTGTTTCTCAACCTTGGCAACTTCAAGCTGTGTGGACTTCCCCAGCATGGCTGGCTGGGGAATTCTGGGAGTTGAAGTCCACACAGCTTGAAGTTGCCAAGGTTAAGAAACACTGATCTAGGCAGTTCAATCACATCTGAGCATCCTAATGTCCTTTTAGGAAGAGTTTCAATGTGTAGTGCAAAGCTTTCCAAACTGTGTGTCGGACACGTGTTAGTGTGTGTTAGTGTGTCAGCTGCAGTGTCTGGGTGTGTCGGGGCTGCTGCTGCCTCCGAGCCCTGCCAGGATTCCACGCAGCTCCTAGTGCCTGCCTTGTGCCTGGCTGCCTCCAAACCTGCTGTGATTCCGCACAGGTCCTAGTGCCTGCCTTGTGCCCTGCTGTAAGAGTGTGTTGCGAAATGATCCCTGTTGTAAGAGTGTGTCGCGAAATGATGCCCTGCTGTAAGAGAGTGTCGCAAAATGATGCATGTCTAAAAAGTGTGTCACCAACATGACAAGTTTGGAAAGCTCTGGTGTAGTGTGCAAAGAGATCACAGTGTTGAAGTTATCTAGTTAAGTAGCCCCTATCCAGGGTAAGCAAGCTAATTTAAGGGACAAGGAGAATCTCAGGCTGACAGGCTAGACATCAAAAGCATCTCCAAATATGTCATTTGTACTGCTGCTGGATCAGCACCATATCCCTGCAATCCTATTCAGCAGCTGAGCCAATTTATTTCTGCCTTAAATGCAGTATATTAGAAATCTCTCCAAGTCCAATTTTGCACTTGAAATGCTAGAGGTCCATGGAGCTTGAGAACAGTTTTCCCATTCACAGCTTTCCCTCCCTTCCTGTATTGGTGAACGTTGTAACTTCATGCCAGAATTTCACTAGTTTTTTGAGCACCGGTCTTTTGAAGTGAGCAGGGGGTGGTGCTGTAGTGACTTCACCCGCCCATCCTATAGTGATTGCGATGATTTTTATTCATCAAACAAATACAATGGATGGTGTTTGGGTGGTTTTTCCAATGGTTAGTTGAGGGAGTTAGTCGGGTTCTCTGTTTTGAGTCAACTGCAGTGAGGACATGGCTCAATTTTAAATTGTTTCTGAAGGTTTGGGGAATGAAAGTGAAGGTAATATGGAAGGAATTCAGAATCCCTAAATGTATTTTTTTAATGTATTGTCGAAGGCAATACATTAAATATATTTTTAACATAAAACCCAGATAACAGGATTCAGATAGAAATCAAGACATTATTTTGTGGAGTTGAGTTCATATGTCCATGAATATTCCAGATGTTGTATGTATGAATTTGACAGTGGAAACATCCTAAGCTGCTTGGGACTCCATTGCAATTGTATTCCAATATACCTCTGTGACATCTTCTTCCATGAGTCTTAATGGTGGAATAGTGCCAAGGTTTAGGGGCCAGATGGCTCTTAGAAAATCTATTATTTTTTTAAAAAAAAATGTTTATTCTATATTATTATATTTTATATTATATTATATTATATTATATTATATTATATTAATTATATTATATTATATTATATTATATTATATTATATTATATTATATTATATTATTATTGTTTTTTTAAAAAAGGTTTAAAATGCAAATGCAAGTAGATTAATAGGTACCACTTCGGTGGGTAGGTAACAGCGTTCCACGCGCGTCATGCGGCCACATGACTGTGGAAGTGTCTTTGGACAACGCTGGCTCTTCGGCTAAGAAACGGAGATGAGCACCGGCCCCTAGAGTCGGACACGACTGCACAAATGTGCGGGGGGAACCTTTACCTTTTATACCTCTGTGACATCTTCTTCCATGAGTCTTAATGGTGGAATAGTGCCAAGGTTTAGGGGCCAGATGGCTCTTAGAAAATCTATTATTTTGTTTTTTTTAAAAAAAGGTTTATTCCAGAGGGTCATGATTTCTAAGTTTAGAACTGATTGCTAGGCTTGGTTTTGTTTTGTTTTGTTTTGTTTTGTTTTGTTTTGTTTTGTTTTGTTTTGTTTTGTTTTGTTTTGTTTTGTTTTCCTTCCTCTCTCCCCACCTCTTTTGCCTTATGTATTCTGTCAGCTAAACTGTAAGCAGAGAGTAAAGACTGTCTTATTGTGGATAGTTGTAAGTTGCTCCGAGAACCTTTTTGGTTTAAAGATGGGTTAAAATATGTAATTGACTGTTATAAGCCTGGAACACTGTCAGGAAAGGAATTACCCTTATGGCCATTCCAACTCTAAAAAAAACTAATGTATGCTTACAACTAGCACCAAGAGGGGGTTGCCTAAGCTTCAAAAAAACATAAGCAGTATAAAAATATCTGGCAAAACTGAAGAGGGGAAATAATATTGATGTATAATTAGTTCCAGCCCATTTATTTATTTATTTATTTATTTATTTATTTATTTATTTATTTATTTATTTTTCAAATTTATCACCGCCCATCTCTACTGCATCTCATCAAAATTATCTAACATCAACTTTTGTTTTAAACACATTGAACCAGTTTTCATTTATTTGATCTGGGATTGCAAATGTCATGTTTGAATTTGATTGATTAATTGATTATGTGCCATCAAGTCATTGTTGATTCTTAGTGACCACATAGATAGATTTTCTTTATGACAATCTTCTTGAATAAAGAGCAGTAAATTATGGTTCCATAATGGTTAAAAATATAAATGATCTGGAAGCTCTAGTAATGAAAGTGAAAATCTATCTATGTGGTTACAAAAGTTGACACCAACTTGTTGGCACATAATCAGTCAATCAATCAATCAATCAATCAACAATCAAGGAATCATCAGTCAAGAAATACGCTGCATTTCTGTAGAGCACTGTCATGGAGGATCAACCTATCATTCATCCTATCTGAAGGATATTTTTCTCTGGAATTGGACTGTGATCTTCATATGTCATTGGGATAATCTGTACTTCTTTAATGGAACCTTGGAGAACCGACACATATCTATTCTGGAGTATGACTGATGTTTTGCTGAGTAGAAAGAATAATCTCCCTCTATTGGATTTTGCAGTCTCCATGCATCTATCAATGCCAATTCATCCATATATTGGAACACCTTTTGCGGAAGCTTTCCACCTTTCCTCTCTTGAGATGATTTGTCCAAATTCAAATCTAACACTCCATTCATGTCTCCAAGGTCAAATATTTCACCTCCTTCCACTTCTATTACATTTGGAAAAATCTTTTGTAAAACTGTTATTTATTTTTATCTGGATCATAGAGGGCAGGGTTATTTTACTGTACTTTCTTTCTGTAGTTTCAAAATTAAAATCCTTCCTGTTTTATCTTTAAATTGATCCAATACTTCCCAAGCTGGTGAGTTGATATAAATTGCTATTCCATTTTTCTTGGTTTTTCCAGTGGCTATATATTCTTGTCCTAATTTCCTTTGCTTTAATAAATGACCATGTCCTATTTGTATATGTGTTTTTGTAGGCAGACAGTATCAGCATTTAGTTTTTTGAATTTATTTAAAAAATGTTGCGTTTTTGTGGTGAATGTAATCCATTGACACTCAGAGAAATCAATGTTGTCTCCATTTTGAAATCAATCCAATGTTGCTGCTATATCCAATTTTTCTTCTTTATCAACAATATCCTGTTCCATGATGAGACATTCCCGGTCTGAAGTGTCCTGAGCTGTTAGTTCTTTTTGCAGTGACAAAGCTTCTGAAATTGTTTTGAGTAGCACTTTCCTTGGGTCTAAAAATCCCTCTTGTGCAAATGGAATCCTCCATCTCTATCTGAGCTGTCTCGTTCTTAAAGAGGTGGTCAGCAATGCAAATTGTTTTGGTTTTTTTAGCATACTTGGGGAGCTGTCTTTAAATATTTGGATTTGCTTCCTTTCTATGGGCAGAAGTGTCTCTATTTGCTGTTTCAAAATTGCATCTCTCTTTTTTTGTGTAAGAATCTTATGAATATGTCCCAAGGCGTTTTTCTTCGTTGTCCAAATTTTGAGCTTCTTCTGTAGAAGTGTTCCATTTGGGGGCAATTGCCTTGAATTTTTAGAAATTCTTGCAGTTTTTACCATGTTTCTAAGTCTTCTTTCCCAAGATCTTTTGGGATGCCTCTGAATCTTAAGTTCAATTATTTTTGCTGGGACTCTAAAACCTCCAGGGTCTATTCTACTTCTTGATTCTTTCATTCTTGTGCCTCTTTAATTATTGAGATTCAAAAATATCTTTAAAACCCTTTTCTTTATTGTTAAAAATAATGTCTTTTGTCTTTACGCTTATTGTTTCATCAATGATATACTGAGCAACTATTGTATAATTTTGGTAACTTCTTTGTCTACTTACTGATATTTTATTTCTGCAACAATTATTTTTTTCTTCCCCACCATGTTTATTTTCTTCTCCCCCCGCCTTCTTTTAAAAAATAATAACAATTAAATTTAAAAAGAAATAATGCTGCAGACAAGCATTTGGCAGAGTAGCAGTGAAGGCCTTGGAAAAGATTTTTTTTAATAGTACATTTTATTAAGTTTCAAAGGAAAAATAAAAACTACAGAAAAACAAAAAACTACAAAGAAAGAAAAAAACTAAAAAGGTGCAGAAACACAAGAGAAAATTTTTTCAAATTTACAAAAAGATGGGGCTTCCGACTTTTAACAGCAAGGATATACAAAAATTTCCATAATCAATCTCTTACTCTATATTAAACCAAAACACCACATTATTTCTATAAGTCATTCCACTTTAACACATAACAGAAATCACTAAGTACAGTTACTCCTCCCCCTTATATTAAAATAAAGAAAAAAAAGTTCATATAAACCTCCTAAACATCTTTCTCCCCTCCAAAAGATAAAAATATTTAATTATTCCCTTCCTAGCACTATTCTATACATTTCTGTCTACTTTAATAAGAATCAAATTAAAAAGCACATAAGTTGTCTGCTATTATACTTAATAGTACAACAATTTTAATAATCCCAATCTTAATAAACGCAAAACAAAACAGTAATTCCATATCTTTAAAGGCAAATAGCATCAATCAAATCCTTAAAGCAAACCAGATGAACATTCTTCAACCCTTATCCCACTTCAAAATAAACCAAAGCAGTTACATATCCCCACAATATGCACAGAGCTTTCCTCTTGAAAGAATCGAACAGCCCAACTGCCCCCCTCAAAAATTCCAGGTTCCTTTCATGGCATTCCACCAGGAGATCAATTTTACTTATGGCTTGCAGATCACTCTCTCCCTTAGATTTCTCCAACTCCATTATCATCCAGCATCTTCATCCAGCATCTTCATCCAGCATCTCGATAAAAATCCCAATCTCAGTCTTTAAAAAAACCTTTCCATCACTCTTAAATTCCTCAATTTCATCCACCACATCCCCAACCTGATGGCACATTTTAGATCTCATATTTTCCACAATGTCCTGGATATCTTGCATAAAAGCTTGATAGAAGTCGAGGAAATCTGTTTAAAATCTTGGTGGAAGTCAAAAAGAATCTGTTTGAAATCCTCCATGTCTCACGCAGTAGATTATGGCGCCCCCTAGGAGCTTACCCAGCGAAAGTCAAAGATATGGAAGAGTTCCGAGTGTGTTTACATAAAGTGAAAGTGAGATAGCGGTCAGTTCTCAAGGGAAAGTGAAAACAGAAAGCTGAAGGTTCGAATCAGCCAATTCAACATGTAGGAAAATGCTAATATCTCTTACCAGTCAAACACAAACGCTGTTTGCTATCTTCTGGCTGCCAGCAGCTGTCCGGAGGACAGATGGGATGATTCCAGGTGTTCTCCTTGATCCGGAGAACGTTTCTAGGCTTCAGGAAAACCTGCCTGAGCCTGAAAAAAATTACCGCGTTGACAGCTCTGCCCGCTGAACCTGTGGGCACAGCCATTCAGTCCGCCATTCCCACCGGAAGCCCAGAAAAGATATTCAGATACTGTGAAGCATTAAGCCTACAGAATTGTGGAGTCAATTGTTTTCCCTGTGATACTTTATGGAAGTGAAAGTTGGACCTTGAAGAAGCAAGACAGAAAGAGTATTGACAGTTCTGAACTTTGGTGTTGGAGAAGATCCTGAAAATACCACGGACAGACAAAAACCCCAAACAAATTGATGCTTAGAAGAAAAATACCCTGCCTCCTTCTCAGTTAGCCTCTATGGCTGCCACTTTCTAGGGTTCAGAAATGTCAACCTCAAAAAGTTCCAGGAGTTCAAAGGATTCAAAACCCCAAAATACCTCTCCTTGCCCACAGCCTAAAAGTAAATAGGTGCACAATAGACATTCATTCATTCATTCATTCATTCATTCATTCATTCATTCATTCATTCATTCATTCATTCTATCTATCTATCTATCTATCTATCTATCTATCTATCATCTATCGCATTTATACAGCCACCTATTTCACATAGCGACTCCCAATGCAGAATCGTTGCTGCATTGGGAGGAAACACTTTTTAAAAAGCTCAAAAAGGATAAAAACTGAAAGTACGAACATCGTTCTTTCCGCACTACTGACTCATCTCACTGCAGGTCATACAGTCCTGGATGAGTCAGTCCTCTCCCCACTTCTGAGATGGACTGGGCTGAGAGCATTAGATCCATCCAGTTGCATCCAGAAATCAATAAAAAGTAAAATCCTTAAAGATATTAGATGATTACAGGGAATAAAAGTTTGGTCTTGAATAATGTCCATACAATTTTGAGGAAAACTATTAAGATGAGATTCCTTTAGGTCAGAGCTATGGGCTGAGCCCCTTATAAAATTTATTTATTTATTTATTTTATTTATCCAACTTATATCACCGCCCATCTCCCCCCATAGAGGGGACTCTACCCAAATGAACTGATGTTTCTGTGCAGAGATGACATACCTTTGAGAAGAAACCTATGTTTGTAATAGGGTGAATCTTAAGACATGAAAACTACACAAGTGATTTCACAAGTCTGGAAGTTGTGATGTGAGTTTACAAAGAGCAATTGATATGGACATACTGTATATCCTACCCCACCCTGCAATCCCAATGGATTTATTTCCAGCAGGATTTCCATGACACAAAGGCGGGCTCTGGACCATCTCATAGCTTCTGTGCCAGATGCAGGAAGCAAAGGGGCCAGAGTGTCACATCACTTCCATAAAGTTCAGGATGATGTACATAGTTTTTCACCCTCATCTTGTGATTCAGATGTTAATCACAGTAGTCACTCAAACTGCAGAAGTTCAGTAGGTGTGGGCTGCAATCATTTTTATCCTGAAGGCAACATAGCAAGTGACAGTATGAAGAAATGTAGCAGGCAGCTTTCGCAGCCACTAGTAGAAAGTTAGGCTATTAATCAGTAAGATAACTGTGTGCAAGGCTTCTTTGTTGGAGAGAATCCAACAGAAGCAGCAGCAATATATACAGTAGAGGAGAAAGAAACAGAGAAGATGATGAAGTTTAAAAAGCCTCAAATCTAAACTATCAGCTCAAAGTGGATCCAGCGTCAAACCATTATTTTATTGGGGAGAATAAAGAACAAAATAATTTTTTTATCGTGAAGAATAAAGAAGAACAGAGTAACTTTTGGGTGGTTAATTTGGGGCTTGTGCTTTTGGGAGTTGTGCATTCATCCTTGCTCTGCTTGACCTATCGGAAGCCTTCGACACCATCGACCACAGTATCCTTCTGGACTGGCTCTGGGGATTTGGGGTGGGCAGCATGGCATTGTGCTGGTTCTCCTCCTTTCTCTGGAGCTGATACCAGTCAGTGGCGATTGGGGGGGACAGATCCAGCCCTTGGCCCCTACTATGTGGAGTGCCGCAGGGTTCGGTGCTCTCTCTGCTCCTATTCAACATCTACATGAGGCTGCTGGGTGAGCTCATCTGTCACCATGGGGTGAGGCATCATCAGTATGCTGATGATACCCATCATACATCTCTGCCCCTGGTGAATTAAGCGATGCTGTTGATGTCTTATTTATTTATTTATTTAGTTAGTTAGTTAGTTAGTTAGTTAATTAATTAATTAATTAATTAATATAACCGCCCATCTCCCCCAACGGGGAACTCTAAATTATCCTGGTACCTGGAGGCTGTGGGTATCTGGATGGGGAACAACAGGCTTCAACTGAACCTTGGTAAGACTGAGTGGCTCTGGGTTTGGGGGCCTTCCGGTTCTGGAAATATACCATCTCTGGTACTGAATAGGGTTGCGCTGCCCCAGACAGACCCAGTGCACAACTTGGGGGTCGTCCTGGACTCGCGACTCCTGCTCAAAGAGCAGGTGATAGTCATGGCTAGGAGGGCCTTTGCACAGCTTCATGTTGTGTGCCAGTTGCACCCATTCCTGGATTGGGAGGTTCTGGTCACGGTCACTCATGCTGGGTGGACTAGTGTAATGCGCTCTACATGGGGCTTCCCCTGGAGAGTATCTGGAAGCTTCAGCTGGTGCAAAATGCAGCAGTACACATTACACCTCTACTCCACAAGCTGCATTGGTTGCCAGTTTGCTTCTGGGTCCAATTCAAGGTGCTGGTTTTGACCTTTAAAGCCCTTCATGGCATGGGGCTGAGTTATCTGAGGGACTTCCTCTTCCTGATTACCTCTGCCCGCCCCATCAGGTCCGACAGAAAAGGTATGCTCCGGGTCCCGTCTGCTAAGGAACTACATCTAGTGTGACCCAGGAGACGGGCCTTTTCTCTGTGGTGCCCACACTGTGGAACATCATCCCTTTTTAAACTTTCTAAAAAGAGTACATAGAAATTTCCAGAGTTGGGTTCTAGTGCAAAAGCACCTGTCAGTCTTAATAAGTTTCTGTAGAATACGTATATTTGTGGGTTACCAATTTTTGAAATGTTTTTATATTGTAAAAAGGAGAAGATGCAGCAATATGTTTATATATGGTCTAGATGTAATAACGTTAAAGGGTTGAGTTGGTTCTATATTAATATTATATGGATCCTTTTTTTTCTCTTCAATTTTAGTTCATTTGAACCATTATCTATTAATTTATTTTTATTTTATCATCATTCTGGGTATTATTATTTTTGTCTATTTTCAGTATTATCTTTGGGATGTTATATTTCACCATTTTTCAAATTAAAAATTTCTCTGTTAAGTTTAGCACTTAACCTCTGCATCTCTTTAGAATGAACTCAGAATCATTTTCTGAGTCAAATGATTACTTCTGTATTAAAATTAGTTATTTTGGACAAAAATGCATGTGTTTTCTACTCTCAAGACTGTACATTCTGAAAAAAGAGCTGAAATATAGGTTTTGCTAATGCTTATCATTTATTCTGGATTGCTTCATCAAGTCTGTTCATTTTGCTGGTCATGTAAGATACCAGAAGCTGGGCAAAAATATACTGATATAATGTGGATATGTGTTGAAAAAGGATAATGAATTTAGAGGAAAAAATTTCCATAATTAGATATTGATAGATTTGCTGCCAGAAATGAAATGACATCTTTAAGAAAACATATTTGCCCAAGCTTACATATACTGGTACTAAATATATTAATAGTTGAAGGTGGGTGAAGATTGTGCAAATAGAGGCTCTATGTTGCATTTAAGAGACTATGTTAACAATTTTTTTTGGTTAAAGCCATCTTCTAATGAGTGCTTAAATGAATTTCCATTCAACAAAAGTAATTCTACTGCTAAATAGAAGTTTCCTGTCTGCAAGTTCAGATTGTTTTATTTAACCTATCTATAGCCTGAGAATCAGAAATATTTATTTGTTTGTTTGTTTGTTTGTTTGTTTGTTTATTTGATTTATCACCACCCAACTCCCACAAGGGGAATTCCTGCTGTAATCTCTTGTAGAGACATGCATAGTTTTCTGGGTAGGTGTCATTGCAGAAATATATCACCTATACTTATACCATGCCCCCAAGGACAGACGGAAGGCAAGAGAGTCCTCATAATCTGACATTACAAGTTAGTCAATTATATCTCAGACACAAGCAAGGTACCAAAACCCATTTACTATTGTTTTCTTCAGTAGTGCCAAGTTTCTGGACACACAAAGGAAAGTGAAAAAAAAAAGAATTGAGGTCAACTTTGGAGGCACTAACCTGAATTTAAAAAATGACAGTCACCTGTTTAAACATCTGTACTTTAGGAATCCATCAAAATGGAGACAATGTTTTTAAGATCTTTTAAGGGGGAAAACAAGAATAAGATGTGACATGTGAATCAGCAGTCTCTGTCTGTCTATCTGTTCAGTCATGTCTGACTCTAGGTCACTTTGTGGATCAATGCTTTCCATGCCTTTCTATCTCTTACAGCAGGGCTTTCCAAAGTTTTCCCGCAGTGACACACCAACCGCCGTTGGTGTGTCGCCGCGGGAAAACCCGGAAGTGCCGCCATTGCGGCAGCGCGCAAAAACCCGGAAGCGCTGCGGCCGCTTTCGTTTTTTGCACGCCGCCGTTGGTGTGTTGCCGCGGGAAAACCCGGAACGGCTGATGACGATCAGCGCTTCCGGGTTGTGTGGCGACACACCAGACTGTGTGTGGCGACACACTTTTGTGTCGCGACACACAGTTTGGAAAAGCTCTGTCTTACAGCTTCCTTTAGTTCCATCAGTCATTCCAGTGTCCCTTCTGATGGAGTCAAGCCAGTGAGTCCTAGGACGGCCCCTTCTTCTTTTACCACTGATCAGTCCCAGCATAACTGTCTTTTCGAGTGAGTCGGCATGCATAACATGACCCATGAATCAGCAGTAATAATTAGCAAATAGGCAAAACATTGCAGATGAGGCAGGAGGCCATCTAATATGGCATCAGTCTTGTGTGGGCTTCAGACCATTGTTGCTCCATCTGTATATCTGCAATGTACTAATTATGGATTTCTGCAAATAAACATGCAGCCATTTAAAAGAATTAATTGCTTAAACTGTACAATACTCTGCAGTGTTGTGTGCCGAAAGGTAGTATATATTTTTTCAAAAAATAAAAGCACATGTTCACAACAGTTGCCAGTTCCAACTCTATAGTTAGCTCTATAATGGAGTGAAGCAGCTACCTTAGGTAGCACATGCTGTGTGATACACAATGGGAGCACGGTGGTGAATCACAGAACTGTGGGTACCAGAGAATCTATGTTGTCTTGTATAGGAGGATGCTATCCTGTAACCAGTGTTGAAGTAATACTGTATACAGCTGCTGATCCATTCAGCATTTGTACATGGAGCAGGAGGAGACACCAATCTGTCCTCACCTTGGTTGCTAAATATATCCATGGGGTTTGGAAGCTTCAGGTACTAAATCTTATTGGAATAAGGTTGGGTGCTTTTATGGGGTAGGAGATCTTGGAAGCCGGAAAACTTGTTGGGGAAGTTGTTGAGAGGGTTTCTAGACCACAGAATCGTTTCATCTTGGAGACAGGACCAATGGCAATAAACTAGGCCGAAGGGCCTTAATCAGAAATCAGTTCAATTAGCTAAATATGGGAAAGGAGGGGGTGGGGAATGGGCACTGTTATGATCCATTCAGAAGTTTCAGATTAATACTGTGGCAAAGAGAGTGAGTTTATTGAGCTCTGGAATTTTCAAGGAGATATGAATCCTGAGGCCCACAATGAAGTTCTATGGCACCTTGAAAACTAAAAGGTTGTTATAGCATCCCACTCCAGATGTGTTAAGCTAGAATTCCCATCATTCCTCAGTCAAGATGGTTTTATGTAATAGGAGTTGAAGTTCCATAATTCTAAAAGGCATCAGGAGGGGCAGTTCACATGAGAGGAACAAAACAGTTATCATTTGACACATAGATATACACATAAGTTAGCAGTTTAATCAGATAAATTGGAAGGATAAAAGAAAAAAATAGATGACAATTGTATTAAAGTAATACATGGAGAAAATCTGTTCTTAGTTAACAATTTGTGTTCTGTTCATGAAGTCTGAACTTCAGCTATGATACTTCCAGTTGCCTTTGGATAAAATGTGGTATTGATTGCCAGACTTCAGAAGAGTTAGTAAGGTCTGACAACATTGTCAGGAAATTTTAGGAGCAGGAGATGGGGAAATTAAAAGATTTCTTCACTTCCTCACCTGTAGAAAGGACTCAGTGATTGCTACCCAGGATGATCCCTTTGCTGATGTAATGATGTGAATTTGTCAAGGAATTAGTTTTTGTTCTACCTCTTAAGACTTAATCCTCTTTAAAAAAAAGCTACATTTTACATATTAGAAAGAATGTGCTAACATATCCTTCTCTGCAAGAGTTAAGACCAACACCCTTCTTGTGATGAGCTGGCATCTTTTCTTCCTACATATAGCTGCAATTATTAATGCAATGGTCAATTAATTTGTATTATTTAGTGCAAGTTGAAAATGTAGATTTTTATTAAGTGTTCCCCTAATAATGCTGAACAAGCGATATCCCGTTTGAGAGAAAACATCAGAAATATCCAAGCAATGAAATTTTATTGTAGAAGTCATCAAGATAAACTGTTATTTTCATTTAAATATTTCAAAGTATCAGTGGACGCAGATGTACAGTAATAGTAATTTCAATTGATCAGTCAGTGAAAAACAAGGCAATCTATCTCCACACACATTTGCTCTACCAGTATGAATTTTCCTCAGTTCTTAAGGGACAAACAAGAAACAGACCTTGGAAGGAAACATGCATGAAGAATGGACAACCTAGGCTTTTCATAACTGATATTGCAGTGAGTCTTCAGGAGAAAAATATTTGGTTACTAAGTAATATAATTATCACAGCACAGCTACATCTGGAAGTCTTTACTTTGGCCCTGAGGACCACCTACAGAAATTCTGGAATCAAAGTCTTTAAATTATACCACTTTCTGAACATACATTTCTGATTTATTGTCTTTGAGCCATCAAAATTCTACTTGCCAAGGAAACCATCCTAATTCCTGCAAGCTGGAATAATGTAATTTCCACCTTACCTGCTGCATACACTTGAACATGCACATACCCCTTATTTACCCTCATTACAATAAAAACTTGCATTTCTAAAGACAAAAAGACTCCCATCTGATTTTACCCTGAAAATGAAGACAGAGATGGAAAATGGGGAGACTGGTGGGAAAAAAGACACTGGTCTATTCTGATCTGACCAATTTAGCGGTAAAAGAAATAGGGAAGAGGCAACAGGCTACATTATCAACTGTCATAGTGATTAGTAGGCTTGAGCACAAAAGCAATATTTGGTATATACAGTATGTGTGCTTGAAAGCAGGAGGAAAACTTAGGGCAGTTCTGTACCACAGCTTTAACCTGCTTGTGTTCTGTACTGAAAAGTAAGATGATATGAAAAACAGCTGTTCAGTTTTCAATTCATTTTTCAGCTTCAGCAACAATGTTGGCAAGGTGATCTGTCTTGCACAGCGGTTAGGACAGCTGTCTAATGGTGGATTCCCTGGCTTCTTTTCCCCTCCCACTTGTGCTGGGAAAGAAAGTGCCAATCACTTTCCTTTCTATGGGCTTTTGAGGATAGGTAGCTGGTATTTATAAACTTCTTGTAACAGTACCTCTGTGTTGACTCTTCTCGACACTTTCAAATATGTTCATCCTCCAAGTCCAGAGGTCTCCCCAGGTCTACAGGACTCTGTTTGCTCACATGTCCAAAGACATACTAGGCAACATCTAGACACAAAAGAGTTACACATCTAGTGGTGTACCAGTATATCAATATATGTGGAGATTTGCCACCAGTAGGTAGTACTGATAAATGTTTTGTCTCCAGCATGCAGATGGAACATGCAGATGGAGGACAGACAAAGGGATTTCTAAATGTGATCATCATATCCCTGTTGAAGAAACCCACTCAACATGTCTTCCTTTCCCTACCTGTGGGATGGTGGAGAATGTAGTTACCCATGCATATGTTTTCCAGTTCCTACAGCATACTGAATTACCAAACCATCAATTACTGTCCATTGAAGAGCATCTCAACAAAGACTTGCTTGAAGCACCAGTCATCCCTTCCTGACCATGGGGATGCTTCATGTGACATGCTTTGGTACTACACTACCATCTCCCTGAAGAATAAATTGAAGTTGGTGATTGGAGGGGGAAGAAGCTGGAGCATTTCCAGGAATGGAATAGTGCACTATCATGTTTATACTCAACAGCGCCTCAGTCTTCACCTGGCACTCTATGGCAGTGTGCACATAGCCCTAGGAGCAGAGTTCCCCCACCTTTTTTTGTATATTTCCAGCTTGTGGTGGATGTATCACAGCTTCTGCTGTACTTTGCTTTCCCTCAGATTTCTCCTCCCATCTCCAGATTTTAGCCAGAGATTTACATTTGTACTTGTACATTACATTCTTTATTTATCCTTTATTTTTCATAGTACTGTATTAACATTATTCCTAAGCTCTTCAAATGCTTTGGACCAATTTTTCCTGTCCATATTATATTTCAATTTATCTCTTCTCAATTTCTTTTCAACTGAAACAGGTGATAATTGTAGTCCAGGTTTTTTGACTTAGGATGGGCTGAAGGGGGAAGAACGCTGGTTATTGAACAAGAAACTAGGAAATTGCAGAAGATTCTTTGTGAGCAATGAGCTATTTCTTTGTCTTCTGTAAGAAAAAGATGGCTAATTCTGTCTATAGCAGGGGCTGGGTTTACTTGTCTGTGAAGTTGTAAGAGCTGTCCTGAAGGAGCCATACATGAGCCAATGCTGCATGAAGATTCTTCATTGTTGTGAAGCTATTACACTTTGGCTTAAGGCACTGATTGCTAAAGGATTTCTCCATAGCTGGGAAAATTTGCTAAGCCAGGTATGTTGTGTTTATACTTGAAAAGGTGGTATATTATTATTATTATTATTATTATTATTATTATTATTATTGGTATTATTTTCCTTTAATATCTGTTTTGGGTTTGTTTATTGTTGTATTTTGTCAATTGATTAGATCTTGTCCAGATGTGTGGTTAGTTGCCTTATTTGTAAGTAATGAGAGTCAGATTCCAATATTCATAATTGCTATGGGAGTCTCTTCATGCTATTCATTTCCCACAAATTATCTCTAAAAGTTTGAAACATGTCATTATATTATTATAATTAGTTGCCCAAGTGACTGATACCATATTTCAGTTATGCTATTACAAATGTCATTTCAGGAGTGATTATTGTCACAGCTTTAGTCTTGTCCTATCAACACTTCTGAATGCTGTCAATATTGTTCCAGACAACATTCCTTGTAAAGAGAAAGAGAACTGTGACAATTGTACCAGAGATGGGTTGTCTGAGAACATTAGTCAAGAATGGCTTGACTTGCTAAATTTGCCACGTGCTTAGATGTCCATCACTTTTAGCTTGTTCATATATTTCATGTTAATGCATGCACTTCCTCCCTCCAACTATGGGTTTCAGATTTTAAAATGTGTAACATCGAACATACCAACTACAATGTAGGCCATTTTTGTCATAGCTTTTCTTCTGGCATATTTTATGTGATCTGACCAGAGGTTTTCATGGTTATTTTGATAATTAATTGTAGACAGCTTTCAGCCTGTACTAGAGAAACATGTCTTTTTAACCCTGAATATATCATTTTCTTCTTTAGAATTAGAAGAATGGTTTTACCATTTGGGTAGAACACAAATATTCAGCCGCAGGTGTACCAACTTGAGATGATTATTGTTGAAAAGTTCTATGATTCCTAACAGAGTCTGCAGGATATGCTAGTTAGACCACCCCTAAGGCACTCTAGCCACAATATACACAAAAATAGGTCAGGTTACGTCTAGCCATGTGACAAATTTGTGAACATTGTTATTCTTCTATATAGCATTGATCATATTAACAATTCTTTCTTTCTTTCCACTTATTTTGTGAAATTCATTAAACTTCTTTGCAGAGAAGCTAGGATAATTTACTGCTTACTAGGCTAACTTTCCATTGCTATTGCCAAGTATTCCTCACATAATTCTCCAGTGTCAAGCACTGCCGTTTTACTACAATAAACTCATCCTAGTTAAAGAGTATTTAGATTCCCAAGGGCTTCTCCTGATTGCTTTGGCTTCCAGTATAGCCAAAAAGATTTCTAAAGATGTGCATTAGGAAGCACTGCTCATTACTGTTCTTCATTCCATTTGACTTTCTTTTTCATAGACACACCAAACTTTTCTTTTAGCCAAAGTGATGGAGATACAATAGCCCTATCTTTCTTAATTCAAGAAGATGCCAAGAAGTTGTCTTTTTTATATTTAGAATGAAGTTAATACTGGTCTTGATTTGCCACTGACCAATTTCGGTATATAGCCTGTGACTATGTTGATTTGTGGAACAATCTTCTTTTAGGTGAAGAATTTGGGCCTGTTCACAGCTTGTACAAAGGAACAACTGAAGACAGTAAAGTTCTTAAATCTCAGGGCTCAGCCAGTAAAGGGACAGACTGGGCTTTACCAAAGGCAGAACAGGTTAATCTTTCATGCGGTGATTTTTCAAAAGACAGTAGTCACTTCCCATCTCACAATCCCTCTTTGCTTGCCAAGTGCAAGAAGACACAAGTCTCAGGTATGTCAGCACATGGTATAAAACAAGGGTGGGCAACTAACTCCCTCTTGTGGTTCCAAGGATAGTCTTATATTTCCATATTAGAAATCAGCAATTGGCCCGTTTTTGGTAATTCAAACTGATTTATAGATAGTCTAAACATCAAATAAAGCAGTATGAAGAATGGTGGCATGCATGGTAAAGTAATCAGAATTCAGATTGCAAAGGGTAGTTTTGGAGAAGCCATTTTTTTTCTAGAAAAAGGAAGACATTTGACCTACAATCTTTTCCTCTCCCCAAAATAATAGATCTTCCTTAGAAAAACAAGCAGCAACTCTGCAAAAGAAATCAAATCTTTCCTTACCTGAAAACCCTACACTTATGGTAAGTCTAAAGAGTCAAACTTTTCACTAACATTTCTTTGCTTAACTAACAGCCAATTGTTATTTTCCGTCCCTTAAAACCTGTATCCTCTTCCCCTTTCCTATCACTGATCAGTTTCTCTTTCCTTTTAGTTAGCTTCATTACTAGTGATCTCATCTCATAAATCATTCAATTAATTCTTTGGCCTTAATGTCCTTATTCCAGCTCCTGGGTGAGTTGGCTGGAAGATTTTCCTTCCCTTCCTTTGCCTTTTGTTCACTCTCCTTTTTTCACAGTTGACAGCATACCTATATTTTACAAATTGTTAAAGGAATCTTTGCTTCAATTATCAAAAGGGGGTTTCCATTCACCTTTGCAAAATGAACATTAAAAATGCCACTTATTATAAAAAAAATTCACCTCAATAAATCAGCAAATGGGGATAAAAATATGGGCCCCTCATTTAGTAGTAAAGTATTATTTAAAAGTAAAATTAGGTGTAATGTAGTATCATTTCTCTCTAAAACATAACCAAAACTATTTCTCCACAGGAACCATAAACATAAACAGATAAAAAACAAAAAATCAAGAGCAGTAAACATGTGAATTAATTAAATATGGACTTTTGCTTAACCTTTTGGGTTTGTTTTACTTTCTTAAAATTAAGCAGTTATTTCAAAATTGCTTGCCAACCTCATGACCTTTATGTCTAGCCAGTACTGTACTCTCAGAAGAATGATCATTACCATGGTTAAATTTCAGGCTGGGATTTACCCAAATAATGAAGAAAGGAAATTATTATCTGCTTTGATTTTACATACATACTGTTCCCAATCCACACGAGAAACATGCATGTGAATAGGAACATATCCGAAGCACAGCAAGAAACACTCTGCCCAGAAAAGGTGAATGATTGTTGACACACCTTTCTCTACTGCTTTGAATGTTATGAGCCAAAAGGGCTCTTGCCTTCTTTTCCATACTTTATTTACTCAAAGTTTTCTTTATGAACATTGTAAAAAAAAAGCATTTCGAGTATTTCATGACACTTAAAACAGCCTCTTGCTAGCCCAACTAACAAGAAATCCTTCATACATTCTTTCTTGAAATTTCTCTCTTTCCTGGAATGGGATTCTGACCATTCTAACTGCAATTAGCCATTGGTGGAGTCTATGTTATTTTCTTCCTCTCACCTCACCCTTTGTAAAAAATAAATTTATTTCATTAGATCAGGATGATACAAGGAAAAAGTTAAGAAGAGGGATGTTTCTGGGGCATATGCACTGCACCTTTCTTTCTGAGCCAATTAACAGGAAAAGTCAACCCAAACAATTTTTTTAATCTGTTGTAAAATTGATTAGATCAGATTTTTTAATGTAGTTATGAAACTCAGTTGAGACAGGGCACTCTCAAAGAAAATGAGTGCAACCTATAGCCCAATCTGAGACACATCTACCTATAAATAAGGTAAGATAGAATCCAATAATAGTTGCATTATTTAACAAATTTTACAAATTTTTTAAAAATTTGTTAAAGAGAAATATGGAACAATGGAACTACTAAAAAAGACTTAAGTGCGTTTGTACTCTCTCTCTCTCTTCCTCGCTTAACATCTGCCCTATTTAGCAACCGTTCAAAGTTACAACAGCGCTGAAAAAGTAACTTTATGACTGGTCCTCACACTTACGACCGTTGCAGCGTCCCCACGATCACGTGATCGAGATTCGGGCACTTTGCAAACACCAGACTTTTACAACCATTACAGGGTCACGCAGTCACATAATTGCCATTTGCACGCTTCACAACTGGCTTCCGACAAGCAGAGTCAATGAAGAAGCTGGCAGTAAAATCTCAAGTCGCGGTCATGTGATGTCTTGCTTAACAGCCACGATGGAAGTGAGGTCATAAGTCCATTGTGGTCATATGATGTCTCACTTAACAACTGCATCGCTTAGCAATGGAGTTGCCAGTCCCAATTGTGGTTGTTAAGTGAGGACTACCTGTAGCGGAGTTCTTGGTGCTAAGTGGCACTGATGATGTTACCTAGTTGGGTAATTAAGCATCTGCAAACAAACAACCAAGCTCATACAGCACCAAGAACTCCACAGTTCAACCCTGAGCTATGGCTATTCTTTTCTATTGGAATTATATATATATACACACACACACAGAGTATATATATATACAGTATATATGTACACACACACACACACACACACACACACACACACAAAATATATACATATCCTGAAACATGAACATTCAGTTGCAAGCTCCTTGTGTTGGAAAAGCAATGGCTTTTAGTACTTAGAAGTTTTCTGTTTGGAAGTTCAGTTCTAGAAGCACATCCTTTTAAAGCTCAATGTATGTATGGTTATAAACCTTCCAGACATCCATTTAGTGTTATAAACCAGAACTGAAGAAACAAAAATGGAGAAATCTGTTAACAAGGATCCAACACCAAGAATTATTTAATGTACGAATTTCACATTAACAGATAGGGCAACACACTATACCCAAAAAAAAGTATTATTTACAATATTACATTGCATAGGTAAGTGAAAGTTCTCCATAGCAGAGATGAGGTTAAAAACAAAATGTAACAGTTCTTGGAGGCAGTTATTCTAGATCTGTTCTAGAATTCCCCACTCTAATATCAAAGATCTGAATTACCAATGAGTTTAATACTTTAAGCATTCAGACGATGCTTTTGGGGGCAGTCAAGAATAGGTTCCTCACGTGTGATAGAGCAGTTCACATATCACACTAACCTATCAACTGCACATCCACTTTTTCCTCTTGTACACTACGCTTAGTTATCTCATGGCTTGTAGAGGACTACACTTTACAGTTATTTCTCAACTGATGAGGTATAGTTTGCATTTTTCCCTCCAAAAGAGTTTGCAATTCTGATATGGAGGAGAAGATACCAACTAGACTTTCCCAGTTTGAATGGCAAACAACTAAAAAAAACGGTTTGCCACAATGTAATCACTCATTTAGACAGAATGCATAAGAAGGAGGATTATAGTTAAGTATAAGAGCACAGGGCTTGCTCTTTTGGCACCAAACAATGGCTTGGTATTACATAAAATCTACCAATAACAGTGACTTGTCTATGGTGCACAAGAAGGCTTTGCTTTCAAGCAAAGCATCTAAGATTTGGATGGATTTCTGGACACCTTCCTGTCAGATTCCTCTGTGTAGCAAAAGGCGACCAAATCAAGGAAAGAATGAGAACTTCACATTTAAAGAGTATTCCTCTCTACTCCTTTCTCTACCTCAGTCTTCTTCACATAATCTCAGTCTTACCTATGACCTCACAATGTTAGCAGCTATTCTGCTGTTTGGCTCAAATTATTGACAAGTAGATTTGGGGGTATTTGTAGCCTGCAATAGAACACCCTGTATATATCAGCAATACATTTATTTGGCAGTGTCCTACAGATTTAGAAGCCTACTCCTTTAAAAGAGGGAAAAGCTCAGTCCTTATATTTAAGGAACCCGAATATCCACCCTATCCTTAAAAATCAAGCCAGGCTTTGTTCCATATACCTTCCCTATTTTGGCAAAAGTAACCTACTGAAATTTAAAAACAAAATAAAACAAAAGATGGCATATAGCCTTTTCTGTTTTGGGGGGTTATGAAACTCGTGTTACAGGAAGTTTCAGATAGCGACGTGTTTTCTGGTAAGATGGCAGAAGGGTTCACCTAGCCCAATGCTGATTCCTGATCCTTCAAGAGCAGGGAGAAACTTAGCAGTGTCAAGCTGTAACAATATTGCTGTGGTCGTTCTTTGACTCAAACAGCAGCACTGCTGTATCAGTGCATCCTCCTCCCACATGTTTTTCTGTTATTGACAAAAGAAAAAGGAAACATTTCTTTTATTAATTTGACAGCCTTCCCGCCTTCCCAATGAGCAAGTCAGCTGCCTTCCACATTAACAAGCTCCTCTGTCTTTTAGCATTCTTCCAATAGATTGTTAGTCATTAAACTGTCAGCTCCTTGGCCCTGCCTGAAAATGTGAGTCAGAGCCTGGATTGCAAACAATGGAAATGTAATGGTGGTGCTGGGGGAGCTTCATCCAAAATGTCCTCGCAGCACTGATGAGAAAATAAGAGTGGCACTCTCAGGACAAGTACATTGAGCAGTGGAATCACTAGTCCTGTGAGAGGAGAAAGATATACAGTAACTGATTCAAAAGAGTGGGTAGAATTCAAAGGAGGAGGCCTGTTATACTTGTTAAAGGGAGACACTTTCTAGAGATCAACAGCACAATTTATCTACACTTTTGATCTAAAAATGTGTCAGGATAGCTCAGGGATTGGAGAACTGGTGTGAGAGTGGCCCCAGCAATCCATGGGAGATAGCCGAGTGTAATACTCCTCCTCCAAACCTGGTCATAACCACAGAACTGTAATTTCCAAAGATCATAAGTGGAGCCTAGCTGCAAACAAGAATTAACTATAGTGGATACTAATGGAAGCTGCCAGATAAAAAAATAAGACACATTACAAATAGCCTTGCTAAAAATAAAACATTGTCAGTAAACATGAGCATAGACAGAGGATGCAAACCAAGTCTCAAATAGTTGTCAAAAAGGTGAACAGCAGGGAACAAAAGTAATACTAAACGATCACCTCTTCAAAGACAGGCTACGTTGCAAATATCGTCCAGTCCATCAACATATGGACAGACAGAAATGTCCTTATGAAAGAAGAAGTCTTGTTATTCTGGAAGGCACATAGCTGTAGATCAGGCTCCAGTAAGTGAAGAGACCTAGGAGTCCTGACACTTAGCTCACAGCTTGGAGTAAACAGGTATTATCCACAGGTTTGCAATTTTCATTGGACATATACACCATCAAGTAGAAGCTCAAGTAGAAGCCTCTTGTTTTGAAGTTCCACGAAATCAAGTATGTTTACAGGCATCCTAGGTCAGAAGAAGAAAAAATTAACAGATCTGTCCCATGCTTCAAGAGACTACAGATACACATAATCAAAAGCCTTGTTGTGGGAGCTTTTACTCCCTATTGTAAATACACCTAGGGCACCAATGCAATCACATACATTTAACTTTTAGTTGTGTGGTGCAAGTTCACAGACTTCATGGCCAAGAAGAGAGCATGAGATTACAGGAGGTCATTCTACCCAGGTCACTTGTAATAAATATGAATGTATATGCAGCTCCTTTACATATATTAAAACTGATCTCACCTCTTTCCTGTGCTCAAGAGATTTCAGCTTAGCTCGTATCACATTAATTGCTGGAGAAGCAGGTATCTGCAACTAAACAAGATGCAAACTGAGACTCTTTGAACTTCACTATGACCTCTAAAACTAAGATAGTTTTAGAGTCTCATCAATTATCCTTGCCTTAATTTAAGTTAACTTATTTAATCAATTTATTAGTCCTCTTACCGTAGTTGTTGAAGCAATTCTAAGCTTTTGACATTAATTTATCCATGCCAGAGTTTTACCACAGCAAACAGTGTTCACATCAAACCAACAATCATCTGGGAAATTTAATTCTCCCAGGAAACAAAATGAAATCTATTCCAGCATCCCCCAAACTTGTGCCTTGAGGTGCATTAAACCATAACTCAGAACTTCCATGCTGGCTGAGAACTCTAGGAGTTGAGGAAGGCTGTTTTATTGTGAAGAAAATATCTAACTCCAAATATGTTAATAAAACAATATAGAGGTTTAAACCTAACACTTTATATTTAGGAATAGGAAAAACAGCTCTTAACTACAGGGGAAAGAAAGAACCCAGGAGGGGAGAGCAGAAGAGGGCAGGACAAATGAATATAATTCGCATCCACGAAATGATGAGCTACATAATTAAGCAGCAGCCCTATAATTTTGGTAAAACATCAGATATATTACCATGATGACTGATATGCTGGTGAAATGCCACAGATACAACAGCATAACTGAAATTGGGCAATGTTGGAGGTACCATAGCTGAGGCATCGTTACATCGGATTCTATACCCCCCTTCAATCCATAGCCATTCCCACATCAATGGTGCAACTTCATATTTGATGCACAAAATTTCCCTTAAAATTGCTCTGTTGCCAACTAGTTAAGGAACCTGGCAATTCTTGTACCTGTACACCATAATTCATGTTGTTCAGTTTAAAACTATCAATACACCATTTTTTAAAAAAAATATTTTCTATCCCTTTATTATTTTTATAAATAACTCAAGGCAGGGAACATACCTATTACTCCTTCCTCCTCCTATTTTCCCCACAACAACAACCCTGTGAGGTGGGTTGGGCTGAGAGTGAGTGACTGGCCCAAGGTCACCCAGCCGGCTTTCATGCCTAAGGCGGGACTAGAACTCTCAGTCTCCTGGTTTCTAGCCCGTTGCCTTAACCACTAATTGATGAAGTTTAATGGATTGGGTCCATTTTTCCCTACTACTCCAAGTGCAAAACTGTTTCAGCCAGTTTTAGGATCAGATGCTTTTGAGAGAGCTTGATGTAAACTGGGCTGCATTACTGTTTTTTCTGGTGAGCCTATCAGTGTACAATAGGGGCTAGATACTGTTGCTTTTTTATGAGCCCATGGGCTTCCAAGGGGAAACTGAATGAATTCTAAGATTTCAGGCACATTCTCAGAGAGCTGCTTGGAGAATATCAGAACGTATGTGATTGCTTTCCCCTGTATTTCTCCTGTCTAGTATTACTAGACTTATCTGTTTGGAGTGCTCTAATATCTTACATGCCTGTCTTCTTGAAACGTGCTTGCAGGTAGTCTTTGCTTAACGACTGCCCTGTACAGCAACCATTCGAAGTTACGATGGCACTGAAAAAGTAACTTTATTATCAGTCCTCACACTTACAACAGTTGCAGTGTCCCCGTGGTCACATGATTGAGATTCAGGCTTCACAGCCAGTTTCCAACAAGCAGAGTTAATGGAGAAACCGGCAGTAAAATTGCAAGTTGTGGTCACATGATGAGAGAGCTTGATGTAAACTTAATGACCGTAGGTTATTTCCTTAACGACCGTGGCAGAAGTGAGATCGTAAGTCTGCTGCAGTCACGTGATCTCACTTAACAACTGCGTCGCTTAGCAATGGAGTTGCCAGTCCCAATGGTGGTTGTTAAATGAGGACTACCTGTATTTGTTTCCTTTCTGCTACCATTTCCTCCTCCAGTATTGGCTGAGCATGATTTGGATATGGAAGCTATTTTGTGGGTGCACTTCCAGCCCCTATAACTGCAGTACAGGATTGGTTGGTATATTATTTATTATGCCAATAAGACCCCTGAAAATTAGTACTGGTTCTAGACTCCCATTGTTCTCAGGACAAAGTAGGGAAACATAATAATGGAAAGTACTAGTAAGTATTAGTAAGTCTATAGGGGCATTGTGGCTCAGCGGGTAAGACGCCAGGCTTGTCGATAGGAAGATCGCAAGTTCGGAGGTTCGAACCCCTAGCCCCGCGTGACGGAGTGAGCTCCCGCACTCGCCCCAGCTCTTGCCAACCTAGCAATTTGAAAGCATGCAAATGCAAGTAAATGAATAGGTACCACTTCGGTGGGTAGGTAACAGCGTTCCATGTGCGTCATACCGGCCACATGACCATGGAAGCATCTTCGGACAACGCTGGCTCTTCGGCTAACAAACGGAGATGAGCACCGGCCCCTAGAGTTGGACACGGCTGCACAAATGTGCGGGGGGAATCTTTACCTTTACTTACTAGTAAGTACATAGGAAGTACTAGTAAGACTAATTGTATATGCCATATACAGGTAGTCCTTGTTTAGCAACTGCCTTGTTTAGCGACTGTTCACAGTTACGACGGTGATGAAAGAGTAACTTTGCAGCCAATCCTGATATTTACGACCTGCGCAGGTCTGTAAAGCAAAGGAAAGCTGAAGTAAAATCATGAACACAGTCACAGTTTCACTTAGTGACCATTTCGCTTAACAACCAAGTTGCCAGTCCCAATTGTGGTCACTAAACATGGACTACCTGTACTTCTTTTAAACAAATAAATAAATTTCCCTTTGCCAAATTGATTCCATTAGTTAATGCAGGAGTGACCCTTCTTCCAGCAAACCTTACCATGCTGACATTCTCCTTACTGCCATGCTTTGAATCCTTAG
Source organism: Charina bottae (assembly GCA_023362775.1). Classification (NCBI taxonomy): domain Eukaryota; kingdom Metazoa; phylum Chordata; class Lepidosauria; order Squamata; family Charinaidae; genus Charina; species Charina bottae. Next base: position 41,872,057 of record JALMGJ010000005.1, on the reverse strand, counting down.
TGCCTGCAGATTCTGTAACAGTATCGTTTTTCTTTTTGTCTAAAATCACTTGACTTCCCAGCACTTTACGCTGCATTTGGAAAAGAAAAAATACTATTTTGAACTGTGATAGGGAGCAGAAAAGAAACTTAATGTAACAATATTTATTCTTGGAAATTTCCAGCACAATGAGAGGTACGTACAAATCTTTCACAAATAGGTGAAAAGTGAGTTTTTTTCTATACTTTCAGTATCTGCGGAGATGTTTTGACTCTGGATCCCACATTCGGCCAAGCAATATGCTTCCTTTTTGGAAGAAGATGAACAGTCTATACTACCTCTCTACACCATGGAAAGCTTATTAAAATGAAATCCTATTATTTCTGATTAAGAAGTGGAAGAGGCGGGAAAAGAAGACAAAATAAAATGAGGTGGAAGAAAACATTTTCAACTTTCATAAGTGCCCATAATGGGTCAGCATCTAAGGTATCTAAGATGCATCTTATGCAGTGCCTTTACACCAGAAAACTTTGGTAACAAAACAATGGATTTTACCTTGATTAGGCCACTGAAGGAACGAGTACGGGCACGTTTCTGAATCTGTGTGGATACAACTGTCTGAGGAGTCAGGGCTTCAGGGTGCTTCTGAAACTAGGAGAACAAAACCTAATAGCACAATCCATTTCTTGATGTTGTCCACTGTCCATGCCAAAGCCCACTTCTACTTTCCATTCATGCCCTTTTGCCACAAGGCCTACTTTTACACCGGTTCCCATGCTTTAATCTCTCTCATTAACTTGAGACAAGGAAACCTAAAGATTGCTTTCTCCCACACTTGGTTACCTACCTAACTTGATCCTGAAACGTTCCTTTTGGAGCCTGCTGCCAAGACGACTAAGGTAAATAACTGCCAGACGGCTTACTGGATGGAGGTAAAGTTGCTGTGAAATGCCTTTCTTGGGAGGCTCAGTGGCACATCCTATATGATCAGTCTGATATTAGGTGATGCCTTTTTGGGTCTTTTAATAATCTGTGATCATTCTATTTGGAACCACTATACAACATAGTCTATATTATGTAAAACTGCTTTTATTGCTCTCTCCCCCTCCTGGGAGCTTTTCTGTTGCATTTGCTCTTTCATGATACTGTGCTTTACCATTATTTTTATTTTGTGAGGTGAGCCATAGTCTAAATATCAATATCAAAAATAATAATCATACCTGCTGAATAAGCTTCTTTTTCTTGGCGGAATCTGGCATATTATGTACATGGCAGAAAAGCTCTTTCAGCGCTTCTTCTGTATGCTGCTGTGTGTCTTCCTGGTGGGCAGAAGGATCTAAGATCCCTCGCTTCTTGAATTTCAGAAGCTGAAAGTCTTTGAAGCTCTGAGGCACTGGCAAATCCAGGTCGTCCTTTGGAAATTCAATCAGGACATTAGGCTGTTTGCCCTAACTAGCCTTATTCTATAAAGCCCGTAATTATTCCAGTGAAAGTCTTTCATGAGAATAGTTCCAATTTGAACCTTAGAACCAGTAATAGAACAATATCTGCCTATCCTGTCTGGGGCCTGATCCAACTTTCTTCTCTTTTCAAATATTGTGCATTGTAACCAAACTCTCAAGCCCATCACAGAGCTGCCATGGATTATTTAGGCCATCAATGTCTAATGCCTTCCCAGTGAGGAATCCAAATGTATAAACTTATTTATTAGATTTATATCCTGCCTTTATTTTGTACAACACAAGGCACTGTACATAATGCTCCCTCCTCCTATTTCCCACAATAACCCTGTGTGGTTGGTTCGGCTGAGCGTGTGTGACTGGTCCAAAATCACCCAGCCAGCTTCAATACCTAGGGAGGACTAGAATACATGTATCCTGGTTTCTAGTCAAGCATCTTAATCACTACACCAAATCGGCTGATGGTTGTCTAGGTAGTCATACATACATGACTGGTGGCTGTCATGTGTATATTGGACCCCTCATACTTAACTTAGCCCCAGATACAGTTTTAGGGTTAAAAAAAAGATCACTCATCATATTTGAAATAGAGATAATTTATAGGAGTATATAACAAGCTAAATCTAAAATCTAATTCTGCCATTGCTGTCTTCCCAAAACATAGATCTCCACAACAGAGTCCATTCTCAGCATTTCCTGTTATCATGAAAAAGTCTGCTTCAGGTTTTAATTTGCTGTCCTGACTATGTCTAAGTTGCGGTATCTTTTATGGAAGGAAGGATACAACTTCTTACCTTTGAGGCATGAGTTCTGGAGTCTAAGTAATGCAGCCTGGCAGATTCCCGGATATATACTGGAGCCTTACAGTGCAAATGGAAAAAAAAGTCAGGCAAAGATGAATCAAAATGCCCTTGATACTAAGAGAGACACATAGTTTTACAGGAACTGACAAGCACTGACTAGTGATTTCCAAGGATCCTTTTGATTATCTTGTTCCTTCAAAGAGATAAGATGTCAAAGATGGTTTGAATTAATTCTTCACAAAGAGATGATCAGTTTTGGTTTGACATAATTCCAGTATGGTCAAGAAAGGCACTCTCTGCCCGTAGGCCACACACAATTCACGGAGCCTTTGGATCTCGCCTGCAACCTTCTCTCCTTTACTTTATTCGCCTTAGTACAGCAACTGGGCTTAGAAAAAAAGGGACCTTTCTTCCTAATAGCAAATCAGAACTTAATTTTTCATAAGCAGAACTGTCATGTAAGGTGACCAATTTTAAGGAATGGCTGGCAGTTACAGTTAACGTTTCCCTCATCCTTCACACTGCCGTATCTGCCTACTGCCATTAGATTTAGAAGTAAACGGAGCTATTTTTCTCAAAACAAATTGTTGTGCAAAGTGAGGGGAAAGAAAAAATGAGAAATGAAGGTGATTTTAATGACTATGTGTGGATGGATGGATTTATGACAAGAGGTATGTATATCACCTTTGGCGTGCAATTCCAACTGACTGACTCCAAGTCTGGAAAATGTGGACCATCCTTACTTTATGGGTAGAAGGCTCATTTCTCAAACAGTTCAAATCTGTGTTGTACTCTCAGATATATTGTGTACTATCAGATGCTGACTTTAATAAAAAGGATGTTCATTTCATTTCCTAAGAGACTTTAGCCTAACTAATCTAAACTAACCGCCCAGAGTCCCTCCTCGGGAGGAGACGGGCGGTGATAGAAATTTAATAAATAAATAAACTAAAGACATCATACATTATGCATATATCAGCCCAAAGAAAACAGAAAATTCTTTAAAGGCCTAATAACCAAATCAATAACTGATCAGAAAACGTGCACAGGACTGCTTAGTAAAGGCAGAGTTTAGGTTCACCAAAACCCTTAATAACAATGAGTATCACCAATAGCTGGCACTCAAACGTAGAAAGTATTTTTTAAAAGCTTCCATATATTATGGAAGATAATTTTGTAAAAATATGTAAATGCCAGAGAGCCCAGCAAAGGAAACAAGTAGCATCTCCAAAGCAGCACCTCCAAAGAAGCAGAGCCAGGCTGGGCATCTTATAGTTCATATATTGTTCACAGCACACACTTTCCCCCAATGAGTAATGTCATCAGATAACTAGGCAGCAGAGTTGGAGATTAGCTCCTCTCTATGTGATCTTACTTTGAAGAGTTTTTGTGAGTGCTTGATCATGAAAGCCATCCCATTATTCAGTTTGGTAATATTTTCCTGCAGATCACTGGTAGTCACCTAGCAACAGATGCAGAATAATGAGAACAGGTTAAATGAGTTGCAAAATCACGGACAGAGGCAGGCTTATTTTAATGGGTGAAATACAACAGCCAAACTATTGAGCTCCTCCATCTTTCTAGCCTGCCCCTCCCCTCTTTTTACTGTTATATGAAACAGAATACTTACATTTCGGGGCCACAAAATATGAGGTGCAAACATAAGAGCAAGGTTATGTGCTGACATCTTGTTCCTATCCTGTTTCTTGGCTGTCTGATAGAGCAGATCCAATAGTAATTTGAGCAGATTGCGATTGGGAGCTGGTAAGATCAAGAAGAGCAATTGCAGTGCTTCAATCTGACGCTCTTTATCTGGAATGTTGGTCTTGTTGCCCTTGTCATCAAACTGCATCAGGTCTATAATCCAGGAATCAGAAGAACATCTGTTACACATGGCTGGCTAAAAGAAATCTCAGCCTCAGGAATTCCATCAAGTTCTTAGAACTATTCCTTTTCAGCTTCCCATTACACTCTTTTGCATTTGCTAGACTTCTCTTTTTAGCACAATTAAAAAACCCCAAATCTTCATATTTAAATATCCCTGCCATTGGTCTGAACAGGAGAGTATCAGGGTCTCCAGACTTTTTAAGCCACCAGATGAATTAGGAATGGCATGGATGTCTTTCAAAAGTGTCCTCAGGGCAGAATAAATAACAGATAAAATTGCCTAGTTAGTATTGATTACCTGAAATTTTAAGGTGTGCATGGAAATGTTTGTGAGTCAACAAAGGCTCTGGTAATTCTCCCAGGAACATCTTCAACAAAGTGGCCACATCATTGGAATGAAACTCGCCTGAATCCAAGTCAATCTCTGTCCCACTATTCAAAGCTTCTTTCAGGTTCTGTTGCCTGGTACTGTTTCCTGGCACTCGGAACAAGCCTTCTGTCCGCAAATCTGCACCATGATAGGAGAGGTATTAAACATAGGCCAGATACATATGGTAACTGCTACCATTCCTAATTTTATATCTAGATCTAGAGTTTTCTTTGCTGCAAACAAGTGATTGTCTGGATTTTTGCAGTCTAGGATCTGATGGCCCTATTCACATCTTTCCTCTTTTTTTCAAATCTCTCCAGAGCCCTACCAGAAGAGTCAGTGAATTGTACGAAACCAAATGGAAGGAATCAGGTTGTGTTTTGGGGGTTCAAGATTACCATGACAGAGGGCAATAAGAACTATGGAATACAATGAAGGAAAAATGTTCAAAAGAAAACTCCAAGTCTAGCTCAAGACTTGATTCACAAAGCAAGAGTGTCTTTCTTGAGGGCAAACATTTAGGTGGAGTTCACACGTATCCTATTATTCCAATAGGACTTGAAAGCAGCAGTCCTGAAAACTATGAAAAGCTGTTTTTACACATTTATGCCCTCCAACTTGTTATTAGCCAATAAAAACCACAGTTTTATTAATTTACCTTTTATATACTTTTGTCATATCTCATTCATATACATTTGTTGCTGAGCCTATATGTTATAACATGAGAACATATCACAGAATAATCATTTACATTTATGTTCAGATTGTGTTCTTATCTAGTTATGACTATTAGTTTACTGGAATAAGCTTGAGACACATAAAATAGAAACTATTTTCAGGAGAAAAGAAAATGTTCAGATATAGAAGCAAATGTGGAAAGTTTGCATAAATCAAATCTGTGCCTCAGACTATTCCACAATCCTTAACTTAACAAAGATAGAAAGACCTCCAAAATTACTTACTCTTATGCAAATACTCAATGAGTTGAGATATTTGAGCAATGCCTTCTTCAGTCAGTGGTGCTCCAAATACAACCCCTTTCTCTGGAAATTCAAAAAAGCAACAAAGATATGATCAAAGAGAATATTAACTGTTCTACTGAACTCAGATTGTTGCAAAGAATTTATCTATATTCCAAAATGTCAGAAGTAAAAGCTTTGGGCCAGACTATATGTTTATTCAGTACCCCTTTTCAAAAAAATAAATAAAACCTTCCTCTTATTATTAGTGCAAAAGGCATCAGGTTAAAAAAGAAAGACGACCACGGTTTGTTTGATACTTTTTCATCTATTTTTATGTCTGGATCTTGTTCAAACTGATCACAATGAATACTTTATGAAAAAGTATCAGCAAGATACAAAACTGTCTTGCTAATTAAGATAAACATCCATCTAATCCAACATTCTGCTTCTAATAACATCTGATATTTCTGGGCACTGATAAGCAGGACATAAGTCCACAGCATCTGGAATTCATAGAAACATTGCATCTGTATATAAGAGATGCTTCCAGATTGGTACGTTTCTGTTGTCTAGCTCTAGGTCATCTTTCACTCTTTTAACTAACTGAAATTGTACTATGTTTGGAAAAATGCTACCTTGCTTGCTTTTGGTCAGGTCTTGATTCTTAGTCATCTGCCAAAGGCAGCATGGCTAGGAATGACACCTTTGGTTACCCAGATATACATTTTAATCTATATAATTCTCACCATCACCACCCCAATACTTCCTCTAGATTATCTGAAGTGGTCACAAGGTTTATTTTCACAAAAGCTTCTATGTGTTCAGAGATAGGGCCAAGATTAGGCCTATCCATCAGGCCAAAATGTCAAGGATTAGATCACAATGCAATATTTTGCAAACTGATGAGGCAGAAGAGAGTAACTTGACATATATAGTCATAGAAAATGGTCTGGCAATCTAGTATAAATTCTCTGCATTCAACCAATTTACTATCTCGAACATGAAGAATCCTAAAGTAATATCTGCAGAAACCAAGATTCACTATATAAGGGCATATATTGCTATCACAGAAAAGCTAAACAAATTGGTCATAATATTTTGCTGCTATACTTAATGCACCACAACAATGCTTTGTGGTTATGATTATAAAACACATACTCTTATTTAAACCAGTGAATTTTGTAGGAATACCTTGCTATTAAATAAATGTAGATCTGACCAGAGCACCATGAAATACAGAAATTGTAGGATGCAAAGCAATTAAAACAGAAGATTATGTTTTATGCCTTTATATTTCAGCATTTTATTGTATGTTATTTTATTCTATAAAAACATAATTCATCAAGCTGATGTCTTTTGACGAAGATTGCTATCTAAACAAACATGTATAATGCTTATATAAATAAGCATAAATAAGCATGTATGTGTAGATGATATGACTCTGCAAGAATTGTCAGGAGAATTGTGAAGCCATTTTGAGCTCTTAAGATATATATACAAATGATAGAATATACCTAGATTAAAAAATGATTTCAAAAGTTAGTGCACCGAATTGTATAACAAAAAGCAAGTATAATCCTTATCATTATATACTTCAAAGATCCTGGGAGGATCACATTGTTGAAATATACATATATGTCAAGCTGATAAGTATAAGAAATACTGGAGTTAACTTGACAGATGATTTCTCACTCAATTCCTCTTTGTCATATTATTTACTTTCACCTCTTATCTCACTTATTTTTATTTCTGGTACACACTAGCCATGATTCTATTATTCTATTATTAATTTATTTTATTATTTAAATTTATATCACCTAATACGTTACTATTCAACATAACTTGCCAGCTACAAACTTATTTCAGCTGAGCATTCTTTTCCTGACTATTCCATTTACTTCTCCCTCCAGCCCTTTTACCATCCCAAATTAATCCACATTTTGCATCCATGCTAGTTCCAGTAGTAACGTCAGTTCCTGTTACTGATATATATTCTAGCTTACCATTTTGTATCATGAAAATAACTTTGTACTGCCACCTTCCAATCCAGATTGACTTCTGAGGACTTCATAGACATATGCAGTTTTCTTGGCACCGGTATGGAATGGTGGTCACTGCATTTTTCTGGGATGTTTTTCAGCTTCCCAGGCTTCAAAGCCTTCAGCTTTGCTGTTTCCTTCTGATCATCAAAGTACTAACCGGGCCTTACCTGCTTAGCTTTAGACTCCAAGCTAAGCAGGTAAGGCAGGGCTAGTACTTGGATGATCGGAGCCAGACCAGGTTGGCCAGGTGCTGCCACCTTCTGAGACTACACACACACACACACTCCAGTTGAGCTCAACTCCTGATGAATTTTTTTTTAAAAAATATTTCCCTAGTAAAAGCTATAACTCCTTAAAATCAACCTTTTTAATTCATTGGCTGAGCTTCGTGTGGCGCAGAGTGGTAGGCGGCAGTACTGCAACCGAAACTCTCCCCGCGACCTGAGTTCGATCCCAGCGGAAGTTGGTTTCTCAGGTAGCCGGCTCGGGTCAACTCAGCCTTCCATCCTTCCGAGGTCGGTAAAATGAGTACCCAGCTAAGCTGGGGAAAAGGTAATCATGACTGGGGAAGGGAATGGCAAACCACCCCGCTGTAAGTCTGCCAGGAAAACGTCAGCGAAAGCGGCGTCCCTCCAAAGGGTCAGTAAAGTAATGACTCGGTGCTTGCACAGAGGACCTTTCACTTCACATTACATTGGCTGGTGGAAACAATAGTTATAGCAGAGTGATTAAAATTAAACTACTCACATGTTTCAATACATGTGTTTATTTTACTTCTATGCCAACTCATGGCTGTTTTACAAAACAATCAACAAAGACATCCATAAGAGTTAAACCATTCTCAGTAAAAATAAATAAATTAAAGCAACTGATGGCTAATCAAAGTTACCATATTACAAGGACAGAATATAATAGTGATAATGAAAAATAAATAAATCATAACAAAATCAAATCAAATAATATTAACAATTCAATCATTACAAGTAATTCAAAGTGAGATAAAAGGTAGCAATAACAAACTCTTCAATTAGAAAACTTCCTTTTTCAATAGTTTCTGGAATGTTAGAAAGGAACAAATCTTAATTCTCAGAGAAATCTATTCCACAAGACCAGAGCAGCAATGGAGAAACTGCAGTTCCAGGCCTCCATTCCCCATTACTTCACAAAAGTGGGGTATGATCGAAGCTTATCCCAGGAAGAACGTACCAGACAAACTGATAAAAATAGCGGGAGGTACTCCTGTAGGTACTTAGGCACCAAGCCATAAGGTGCTTTATAAGTCAAAATCAGCACTCTGAATGAGACCCGAAAACCTATCAGTAACCAGTGCTGAGTCTGAAGCACAGGCATAGTGTGCCCTTGGCTGGTAATACTGCCAGTAACAGTTTGTGTACCTTTATTATTATTATATTTGTGTTTTGTTTTTCTTTTTTGTTATTAATTAAAAAGCAATAAAAAATCAGTTAAAAAATACTTCCAGTAACTAGGTCACTGCATTTTGTACCGCCTATAGTTTCTGGGTAGTCTTCAAAGGCAGCCCCATGTAAAGTAGTCTAGTCAAAAAGTGACTGTTGCAATGTAAAATTAAATCCAAGATTTTTTTGGCTAGCATTTGTAGGCAGATTCTAACTACTCAAAGGTCACATAAGCAATCTAAAATTTCATTTCCAGTATTCCAGTATTACCAGCCAAGGGCACATTATGCCTGTGCTTCAGACTCAGCACTGGTTACTGATAGGTTTTCGGGTCTCATTCAGAGTGCTGATTTTGACTTATAAAGCACCTTATGGCTTGGTGCCTAAGTACCTACAGGAGTACCTCCCGCTATTTTTATCAGTTTGTCTGGTACATTCTTCCTGGGATAAGCTTCGATCATACCCCACTTTTGTGAAGTAATGGGGAATGGAGGCCTGGAACTGCAGTTTCTCCATTGCTAACTACTCAAAGGTCACATAAGCAATCTAAAATTTCATTTCTGAAGTGTGGCATTGTCCTTATATTATGGGAAAGAACAGAATTGAACTTCTAATTACACTGCAAGAGGATACTGGTGCATATTTGAATTCAGTTTGGAAAGAAGTCTAATTGGACTATAATGTGATTCCATAAACTTAGCAAACTATAAGACAGGATAATAATCCAGGGTAAGAATGCAGAACTGGCTTGTTTTCTAGACTGACAGAAACATTTCTCCAAGATACTATACTACATAGAAGACACAAGAAACAGTACAAGTAGATACTGATTGGTGGTCAGCTCCAAAGACACAGAATGCTACCTTGCCCAAGATTCAAAGATGTTTTACAACTCAGTGTGAGAGCTGAACATTCATCCAAACCAAGAACACCAGGAAACATCTTAGATTCTTAGGCAGCCCGATGGGATGGTGGGTAGAATGAACATGCCTACCTATGATAGATAGTACAGTATATTACACAGAAAGATGCCTTATGTAACTTTGTCCCTCTAGCCTAATGTTACCTTCTTTGAATGGCTGTGGCTTTCCAGGATCTCAGGCAAATTTCAGATTACCTTACCTTACTTTTATCTTGAGATGCCTGATTATATTTGAACTTTTATATATTTAAAATAGTTGTTGTATCACTACACTAGAGTTCTCCTGTTCTAAGAACATGAGGAACAGGGTGGCTTTTCTTCTAGAGGCATCTTCAATATTGACAGCAGTACAGTTCTCCCAACTGTTTTTCTCCCAATTATGTGTTTTGATATTAAAAAGTATTACTGTTCTTTAATTTCCATAGTGAAAACTAAGGATTGATTGTAACAGACATCTTTGTAATGCTACCCTTCTAATTTTTATTCCTGAAGCTTCTTAACAAAGTGGTGGATTTTGCTGTATCAGAACATTATAATTTATTTATTTATTTATTTATTTGTTTTATTTAAATGTATAGGCTGCCCAACTCCATTACAACTCTGGGTCATGTACAATATAAAGGTAAAGGTTCCCCTGCACATTTGTGCAGTCGTGTCCGACTCTAGGGGCCGGTGCTCATCTCCGTTTGTTAGCCGAAGAGCCAGTGTTGTCCGAAGACACTTCCACGGTCATGTGGCTGGCATGACACGTGGAACGCTGTTACCTACCCACCGAAGTGGTACCTATTAATCTACTTGCATTTGCATGCTTTCGAATTGCTAGATTGGCAAGATATAAGACAATTTAAAACAATGCAACACAAAACCATATAAATACAGTACAACAAATACATTATCTGGGGAAAATAACACAACTCTACTAAAGCAATCATCTCACAAAGGGGCTGCCACCCTTTCTAGCTCAAGGCCTGGTGGAAGAGTCAGTTTTAAGGGCTCGCTTAAATAAGGTCAGAGTAGTGGCTGTATGAATCTCTGGGGAGATATAATTTCATCAACTTCTTTGGAGACACTGCCGGCTATAAGGAAGTGAGTTCAGGGTATCACATTATCATTGAAAGGCCAAAAGAAAGCACTAGCAAACACATCATGCTTACCTTTGCGTTTAAGAGACATCAAGGAACGGAAAAACCCTGAGGAAATGCTAGCCCCACCAGGCAACTGGGGCTCTTCCTGACCCATCAGTTGTGCTAGCTCTGCTCCAGGCAAGTCAATCAATCGGGTAATGTTGCTGACCACAAGCTCTGTGAATGCCTCAGGCTTCTCATGTCTCAGCTTCTCCACAAAGAAGTCTGGATTAAAGATGATCTGATGCCGCTGAAGGGAAGACTCATTGCAGATAACAAAACTGCAAATGGCATCACTGCAGAAGATGGTCATGCATTACTTCACGAGGGACATGCATATACAATATAGCAGTGTTTCTCAACCATGGCTACTTTGAGATGTATGGACTTCAACTCCCAGAATTCCCCAGCCAGCATAATGGGTTTTTACATAACCTCTTTTAAGGATGCAACTCCATTTCTGCAATATGCAACATGTCAGAATACTGATCATGCTGGCTACAGCAAGAGAGAAGCTACAGTGATTTGCATGTTATACTACCCTGAAGAAATACACATTCTCCTGTCAAGCTAAACAACAAACTGTATAATTGACCAATGTTTGGCAATTATAGTTCATACAAATTAATTGACATAGAGAACATCAAATTTACTCTAAGATTTATTCTTAAAAAAGGTATTCACTGAGCTTTTAACAATCTTTTTATAATATAAGGAAACAACATTTCTTTTACAAGAATAATGTTCCAAAACAGTAAGAACATGTGGAAATTATCCAGAACAGAGTCAGTGTGGAAGTTACATGAAAGCTACAGAGGTATGTCATCCTGTGGACATCAAATGTTATATTCTGCTCTTCCTGGGTGGAACATGAGGGCTACATGTAGTCTGGCAGTAGAAATATAATGCAATTCTTTTCTTAGAGGCAAATTATGAGGCATTTGTTAAATTACAGTATATGCTATATAAAAATTAAAGAATTTTCTGAATACACACAATGCATAGGAAAAAACTGTCAACTGATTTTACCCATTTTTGTATGAGAATTCCAGTAATCCAACACAGTGGAATATTTTTATCAAAATTATTCAGAACTACACTAGGCAGACAATACTTGCCACTATAGAAAATTGCAACAGATATCTCTTTGCAGTGCCAGGCTGGGGTTGAACTGGATAATGAGATCTGAAATCATCCAAGCAATGAAGTTGGCAAAATCAGTCCAAAAGCAATATGTCCAAAAGCAGTAAGCCACAGAAAAGAACAGTTCTCTTCATCCCTGAGCGAGTAAGCTGCCAAGAATATTCTAGCTCTAGCATTGCTTCATAAGAAACCCTGCCATTTGATGCGTTTAACAAGCTGAAAACAAGATGGAGCATTTCAGTTCAAGCAGCTGGGGATGAATGTTGATTGACCTCATACTTGTACTTCATTACACTGCTTTAACATACATACTAGCCAGGCAGGACAACTTAAATATGACTTATAAGCTAATCACAGATCCAACATCTCCTTCTAAGGAAGACCAATGTGGTTGTTAATGTCTTGCCCCAATAAAACTGCCAAGTCTGTACAACATCTATGTCACCTATTCAAAGTTTCATTCCTATTTTCTAGACTTTAAAGAAACCCTAACCAATGTTCAAGCCATAGTTAATGGCCAGTAGATACCTGCCTATTTGAGGACATTCAATTCTTAATTTCCAGGAAATCTGAAAGCAACTATTTCTGAAATAAATAGAAAGACAAATCTCTTACACAAGTGCTGAAAGTTTCTGGTGCGGCATTGGGAATCAGAGATGTAATGAGAAGAACTCATTCCTTGTTTTCAGAAATAGAACTGCCTGCTCCAACACAGCCTATGCAAATTCCACACACAATAAACAACACAAAGGCTCATTTGTTGGCCCTCTTCTCACAAATAATCAACTTTCATTAGTGTCAGAACAGAACTCAGACCAACCAACTTGGGTCACTTTTATAGAACAGAAAAGTGGGAATAATTTTCTTTTTCACACGTTCAGATTTTTTTAAACTATAGTTTTTAAGAGTTCTGGGTAAGAAAAACTCCAAAACTGTTCATTCAAATTCTGCCTCTTGGATGTAATTATATTATATATTATATTATATAGTATTATATAATTAATATAATATAATATAATATAATATAATATAATATAATATAATATAATAATATAAACAGTATCTCTGTTCTTGGTGCTTTACAGAATACTAAAGAACAGATCCTCATCCTGAAGACCTTACCACTTCAAGTATCCAATTTATTCAGGCTCTCAAAGTTTACAGAGTTAATGCTTAACCCAAGACTTCTATGCCTTCCACTGGTTTTACCTTCTTTCCTAAAATCTTCTTCCATGACACCTCATTCGATATCTAGTTTATGAAGCCACTTCTTACGTGAGGTTTTCCTTTAAAAATATTCCCTTCTGATTTTTAATTTTTCCTGATGTATAAAGCTAAGCTGCAGGTTTTCAACAGCTGCCTCTACCTCCTATATGTCTTCAGCCCAATTAATCTTCAAAGTATGCTTTGTCTGTTTGAAAATGTCAAACATGTACAGTATAATAAGCTGGACTGTGATCCATTGCTGTCTGCTTTTATAATTACATTCCCACTCCTGTTTTATGGTGACCAATCTCACAATCAGGGCAGCCCCTAACTCTCTACTGAATTGTGCGCTAAACATTACTGGGCTTTGTAATTTTGAAAGGTCACTTTATCAGCAACACTCCCTCGCACAAAAATATGCTTGGTTATTATTAATACTAAGTCAGAACTCTTTTCAGACAATTCACTCACACACTATACTTTAAAGGTAAGGGGGAACATGAGCTGCCCACTCCCCTTACAAGTATGCAGCATACTTTTAGTATGCAAACAGCATACTAAAAAGAAAGAAACAGGAAGGGGGGAAAGGCAGGCTATATTTGCTTTCATAGACATGTTTGACTGAAGAATTAGCAAGCTAAGGATTTGCTCAAGATGTCAATCGAATCCTATCAGATAGGAAAAGAGAACTGAGTTCAAGGACAAATAGACAAAAGCCTTATTAGATTGGTTTAGTAACTAGACATCTTTTAATAGCTTATGGGGCAAACTACTGTATAACCAATTGTTCTCCTTAACACAGGGTGATGCTGGGGAGGAGGCAAGCTTTGACAGAACTGCCACACTTTGTTCTGGTTTTGTGGAGCATTTTCTACTGGTGCATTCAAAGGGAGCCCAAGTATCAGATGATATCAGTTTGTTCCCATTTACCTTACAATTTTCTCCCAGGTTGTTAGTTTGTAGAACTATTTAGCATGTGTTTGGCTTTCTTCTGAAAGAATACTAAATGTGTATTAAAGAGTAGCCCCCAAAACACCTGAGATGCATTGCAGAGGCAGTTACCTGCCAGGTCTCCAATCCTACAAAGCAGCTCTGGGTAATCAGAGACCAGGTAGAGAAAGAGATGCCTCTCTGGTTGAAAGAACCAGGTTCTCCCATTGCCAAAAGTAGAATGGCCCTGGAAAACAGTTCTTGGGGACCAGAAGGGAGGGGGCTTGCCAACAGCAGCCCAAATTAGCCAATGCAAGTTGAGCAGATCTCATTCAGGGACCACATTGTCAACAAGATATCATATTTATTTATACAATTTATGTAACTGCCCATCTCATGACAGTTACTCTGGGTGGTGCACAGAGGATTAAAACCAACAAAATACAACAATAGAAACTCAAAATAGTAATAATATATAACAAATGCCCAGATCTAAACATCCAGTTTTAATCTGTACCCACCAAACAACAAATCCATTAATAGAGCTGGAACTGCCTGGCCCCAGTGCCTGGGGGGGCATCCAGGTCTTTAATACCTTACTGAAGGGTCAGGGCCACCCTGATCTCTGGTAGGACACTGTTCCATAGGGCAAACCCTGTGACAGAGAAAGCATGACTCCTAGGTCCCACAAGATGACATTTCCTAATGGAAGGGACCTGGAGCATGCCAACCCTGCCCGTTCTGATAGGCTGAGCAGCAATGACTAGTAACAGATGGTCCTGCAAGTATCGTGACCCAGCACCATGCAAGGCTTTATAGGTGACAGAAAGCACCTTGAAATGCACCAAGAAGCCCACTGGGAGCCAGCGCAGCTCGCAGAACAGAAGTGTCATATGGATGTATCCCGAATTGTCCAAAACTGCCCATGCTGCTACATTCTGGACCAGCTGCATCTTCCAAATGCTCTTTAAGGGTAATCCCACGTACAGCACATTACAGTAATCCAGCTGGGAGGTGACTAAGACATGAATTACCATGAGTGGGTCCTCACAGCTTGAACTTATACATTGTGAGGAGAGAGATACCACCACTTTTACACTGGAATAGCTGAAGATGAACATAAGCTGCCTCCACAATAAGGTGGTAATGAAATCAAGACAATGTCACGAGAATATGTCTTTAAAAATGGCTACAGTACTACTGCATTTTTGTGCCATGATTAGTGAGATACAAAGATGAGCCTTAAAACTAAATATGGACCAACCCATACCTTCTTTTGTAACTGAAGGGTTCTTAAGCTGCTCTACTAAAACTATTATTTAAATACGAACGTTTCTTAGAGCAGCACAGCTACTTTGACTATTCTTTCTTTTTAAGCCCCATTTCTCTAACATCATACCTACATTTTCTACTTAGTCTGCTAGAAGAATTACAGTATAATCCTACCAGATCTTGAACCCCCTCAGAATCTTTCTCCCTGAATCCCCACTCTAGTAGCCACCCAAAACTATCTCAAACCCATGAGTTTGGTCTAGTGATTAAGGCTCCAGGCTAGAAACCAGGAGACAGTGAGTTCTAGTCCCGCCTTAGGCATGAAAGCCGGCTGGGTGACCTTGGGCCAGTCACTCTCTCTCAGCCCAACTCACCTCACAGGGTTGTTGTTGTGGGGAAAATAGGAGGAGGAAGGAGTATTAGGTACTGTATGTTCCCCGCCTTGAGTTATTTGTAAAACTAATAAAGGTGGGATAAAAAATAAAATTAAAAAAATGACCCCTAGCCATTTCCCTCTTTGGGTACCAAAATAGTTTTCTCCACTTCTGTCCCATTAAGACAGAACGGGACAGAATCTGTCTTGATCAGTCTTTCCCAGCCAGCTGCCCTCAAAGTATACTGCACAATCTGTCATCCTCAGCCAATATGGCTATGAAAGGACAGGCTGTACAAAGATTACAGGCACCTGTGATCACCTTCCTCCCCTGTACTTCAAACTTCTCTCAGTGTAAGGACAGCAGTGAGACTGTTAAAAAGCTTTCGTTTGGAACAGCTGGGGAGGAGGAGGGAGCAAGGAGGAGGCGAGGGAGAGAGCAGAACATGAATGAAGAGCTGGTGTATGTTTGGAGTTTACAGTCGACAGCCAAAACAGGAGAAAGACAGCAACCAAGGGAAGAAAGATGTGTTTGTTTTTCCAAAGAGACATGGAAGGTCTGGAGGAAAAGACAAGCAGCAGTGAAGTCTTGCAGCAAATGTCTGGAGAGAGGCAAGTGAGAAAGCTGCCCTCTTAAAGGAGCCTTGTACTAGAGATAGGAGCAGAAGTGTTAGTTTCTAAAAGTAATAGTTATAGTTAGATAGTAATAGTGATAGCATAGTTATTGTATTAGTTTGACACATAGATAGCTAGAGTACACTTTTCTACTGTAAATAATAGTTTATAAGTAAACTAACCCCCCCAAACAAATAAGGGGGGAGACAAATCTTTGTGTGTGCAGTGTTTTCTTGGGGGACTTCCTATTGAGTCTGAATAAACACCCCTGGGTACAAAAGAACCCAAGACAAATTGGTGGTAGAGGTGGGATATCCAAAACAGCTGGGATTCCCAAAAGAGGTTTATGGGAAGTTTGTTCAGGCTCCAAGGACTCCTTCAGTACTGTGCATGAAAAGAAAAACTTTGGTTGCTAAAGGAAGGGAATTTGGACCTCGAAGACCTCAGACTTTACAGGCACTAGCTAATATAATGGCTGCAGAAACCAGACCCCTCACTAGAGCCTACATCAAACAGACAAAGATGGAAAAGGCAGAAAGGGCTGATTCTCCAATACCCACAAATGAAACTACCACCACAGTAGAAACAGGTGTCCAGCCTAAGCCAGTTGTTAAATCAAAGAATAAAGGGGAACAGCCAGAAAGGGGGCTAAGACCAGATACTTGGGCTAACATTGTTGCAGAAATGTTGAGGCAGCAACAAAAAGAATGGTTCTGGAGAGAGACAGAGAGAAGAGATAGGTTGGAATGGGAAAAGAGTGCAAGAGAGGCAAGAAGGGAAGAGTTTAAGGGGCTGCCAGACCTATTTAAAGGGATACAGTCTCCAGGTGCGCCACATTCACCTCAAGGGTCTCCTGAACATATAGAGAGGGGAAGTGGTCCCAAAGGTATTAAAATCCCTAAATTGTCTGAGGGGGAGGATATAGAAGCCTATTTCACACTGTTTGAGAGGGTTGCTACTTCATGTAAATGGCTGGAGAGTGAATGGGTAGTCAGGTTGTCTTCTAATCTTACAGGGAAAGCTTTAAGAGCTTATAGTGGTCTTCCAGCTAAATAAATTTTGGATTATCATGTTAAGGAGGTAATCCTATATAGATACAATGTATCTTATACATTGTACCTTATACAATACCTTATACATTGTACCTTATACAAATTATACCTTATACCTATAGGTAGAGGTTTAGGGGCTACACATTTGATAACCAGGAAGGTGTTCATGAGTTGTGGGCATGGCTGGAGGATTTAGGCAGGAAATGGTTGAGGCCATATGAAAGGAGTAAATAAGAGGTGGTAGAAAAAGTGATTTTAGAACAATTTCTGCAGGTACTCCCTACTAAAGTAAGGTTTTGGGTACAGGAACATCATCCAAAAAAAGGCCAAAGGGCGGTAGAATTGGCTGAGGATTATCTGGCAGCAAAAAGGGCAGAAGGGGAAAGGAAAGTGAGGAAGCCTATTTTAGACAGCAGGAATTTGAAGATGCAGGAAGGGTTTAGGGAGAAAGGTGTAAAAATGCCTTTGGCTCCTACCCAAAGGAAAGGAAAACCGGGGGATGGTAGAGAGACCGGTGGCTGTTACAACTGTGGGAAGAGTGGATATAAAGCAAGGGATTGTAGGACCCAGAAGAGGAAAGGGATGTCTGCTGTAGTTCAAGCACCTCTGGGGACCAAACCTATGGTTCCAGCCAAGGATAATGGGGTGTCTGTCAAGAGTTTGGTGGATACTGGAAGTAGGAGGACGTTGGTACGTCCTTATCTAGTGAAAAAAGTAGTTTGCATAGGTAAAGAGCCTCTCACTAGTGTATTTGGACAAACTGAGGTGGTTGAGTTAGGGAACACTAGGATTCAAGCCAACGGAGTGGAAAAGAAAATGGTGGTGGTAGTTGTCCCTAAATTGCCCTGTGATCTGGTAATTGGAACCACCCAAAAGGCTGTAGAGAAGAGGCTACAGTGGTGGGGGTATAAGGCGAAGGAGGGTTTGGTGCTTGAGTATAAGAGTCATATAGACAGGAGAGCACCAGACTCTTATATTCAAGTGCAATATTGGCTGAGGATCATGTAGTATACTGTACTTTGAGGGCAGCTGGCTGGGAAAGACTGATCAAGACAATGGAAGAAAATACTTCCATCTTCTTCCCCTGCTCCCTTTGCATACAGCGGGTCTGTGTCTCAAAAATGAAGGACCTACACTCAGTGAAGCAGCAGAGTTATAAAACAGAGCCATATTTGTTGGTTCCATAATTTAACTGCCCACAGAGGAGGTTGCTTTATAAGAAATCACATTTGCAAATAATCTAATCCAGTTTCCTTGACAAACACTAGCTAGTGTTGCCCAGCTTATCAATCCATGGTTAACCAAATGATGGTTTACTGATTTATCTCTATTTTCTGATTTCCATGACACATGGAAAGATAAACTAACACACCATCTGGGTTCAAGCTGTATATTAGGGTAGTTTGCGCTCTAGTGGGTTGTGCAACCACAGCTAGAGTCTAGCTTGTGGGGTGGAATAAAGCCATGCAGTATTAAAATGATCAGGAGTGTGGGCCTTGAACACACTGAATCATAAAGTAACCACACTGGGTGGGCTCATACAACACACTGACCCATAAACTAGTCATCTGCATTTTAGCCTACAGTACTACAAACCCAGCCACTGTCTGTCAGTAGTTCTCTGAAGAATATTTCTAGCCTTATCTGAAGACCCCAGGGATCACACCTAGCGCTTCTTGCACACAACTCATCTAGTTTATACAGTCCCTCCCGTGACTTAGGGACGGGACTGAGCAGAAAATACATTGCTACTTCAATTCATGGCCGAAACAGCCCCGGAAGCCGTAAGTCTGTTCCTCCATTCCAAACCCGATCTCCCACTTCCTTTTCAGCTGCCCTACCGTACTCCTACACCAAACAGCCCTCTCGTCAATCTTCAACGATGCTTCCCAGTGCCCCCAGCCCTTTCCCGGACGCCGCATTATCTCCGACGGGCGCGCTCTTGTCCTACCTATAAATTTGCTCACCACCTTCACCTCCCCTCCCAGTCGATTCCGTCGCCATCTCATAACTGCCGCTTTGCCTTCCCATTGGCCGCTCAATCGCAAGAGTCAATTGGCTGTTTCCAGAGCAGCTTGTCCGCGCCGACCTTTTCCTCACGCAGCTATTGGCCTGTTTGAATGTGGCTACCGTATAACAATTTCTCGCGGACTTGTAGGAAAATTGATAAGAAAGAAGAGGCAAGGGACTACCAGCTAGCGCTTACCCCCTCGTGGCTCCTCGGTTGTCTGCCTCCTCCGAAGATGTGTGGGTGAAGCCACCCTGTGCCGGCAAGCGTGTTCTGTGACTGAGGGAGGCCAAACCGAGCCCTGAAGGGTGCCACGCTGCGATCCCGGACGAGCCCCCAAATTGTTGCCTAGAAACTCAGGCACCCCAAGTTTGGCATGGAGCTGATAAAAACTTGGTCCCTGAATTTGGGAGAGAGACTAACTTTGCAAACTGGCTTTTTGCCTTCCTGAAAACACGAATCACACAGCAATTCAGGCAAAAGCAAAAGCCTTTATTAAGGGGGGGGTCAAGTCCTTTTATAGAGTAGAGAGACAAATGATACATACATTTGGTATATGTGATACGTCATAAAGCAAGTAATCAAACAATAGAAAACATTGATTAGAGATAACATTCCACAAGGGGCAAATTTATGGGTTATGTCACTCCCTTTCCCAGCCGGGTTTGTATTATCTTAAAACTTGCAAGTGTATTCAAGGACTTTCAGAATACACTCTCTATTGAAGAGCTTTCCAAACTGTGTGTCACGACACAAAAGTGTGTCGCCACACACAGCGTGGTGTGTCGCCACACCACCCGGAAGCGGCGGCACGTGCGTGCACGGCGGCCGCGGTAGCAGCGCGGGATCAGTGCTTCCGCGTTTTAGCGGAGGCTGCCGCCGCCGTGCACACACACGCCGCTGCATGCCCACCCACGTCGCCGCCGTGCGCGCGCGCCACCGCACACACCCCCGCACCACCGCCACGCTGCCACCGCCGCTGCCGCTGCTGTGTCACCAGCGGTGGCACTTTGGAAAGCCCTGCTCTATCCTTTAGTTGCTGAAAAGGCAACATAAAAGAAAGAAATGGTTTTGGGTAAAAGGAAAACATGGTTTCCTGAACTTCAAAAGAAGGCATGGATGCCGTGCTAAAATGCTAATATCACCTTTATTAAAAAGCTAATAATGAAGCCTAAAAATTCCAGGTAACAGCTCGTTCAGTGCTTTAAAATAGCACAGATCATATTTCAACCTGCAGAACATACTACATAAAGAATGAAAAAGCTGCAGATCCAGCAGAAAGTTTAAAAACAATGTAAACATTGTGATAGAATAGTTGTGTAGATTAGACAACTTTTTTATATACCATACTGAACATATCTGTAGCTTGAATCATGACTGAGAACCTTCATAGACATACTGAACATAATTTTGTTAACAGTACAGAATGGAAAAAATATGACACAATGGGTAAATGAACTGTGAAAATTTGAAGTGTGGCTTCTGCTTTAATAAACACAAGAGCTTTATGGTATTTGAATAACTAGAGATGTAACCTTTTTAGAAATTTTAAAGCAACCAGTAAAATTGGAAGATGAAAATGAAAAGGTGGGAAAAAATTAAATATGTGGAATTTCTTCTTCACTTTCTTCATCAAATACATTGTTAATTTATAAAATGTATTATTTATAATTTGATTGGTTTATAAAAGTATATTTAGTATATTTAGTATATAAAATTGAAAGTATATGTTGTTCAGACAATTATAAACTAATATTGGATTTAATAAAATGTTTATTTATTTATTTTTACAAATGGAGTTACAAGCTGTTGAACCCCAAGGATGTAACATCTCATGTTTATCTGCTTAAGAGGAACGTGGACAAAAAAACAAAAATAAACCATCAACTCTGTAATAAAACAAAGAAAATTATATATTCTAGATTTGTCTACCAATACATCAAACATACACACAGAAAGCACTATTTTTCAGAATAAAGCTGAAAATGTTTTGCATTGATTTGCCCAGTCTGTGTCATTATTTGAAATTCTACCACTATCAGCAGCTTATACTTCGATTTTCATTTTTACAATTTTTGTGGACTTCTGAAAACTGAAGATTTGTTTGAATACCGTATTTACCTTTTACACAATTATTTCTAAACATAGACCATTTTTTCCACATCTGAAACATTTCACATATTATTTAAAATTAATATATTAGGAAATATTTCATAACCTTTTTTTAATTTTTCAGAGAAAAAAATGAAAAGCCTTCAGGAAAAAAAAATCTGGGTTATTTTTCCAGGCCTTCAAATCTCAGTGAGAACAGAAATAAATTTTGAACTAGGTAGCAATTTAACACCATACTCACACCATTTCACTGCATCTTTTTAATAAAATGCTAAGAAAACCATTTAGCATTCTGTTTGAGAATCATTTTTAAATGACAGTACAAGAAGACATTTTGAGAAATCAAACTTCCATGGGCATCCTTGCCTGCTTAGCAGATGGTAATTTTATATTGATAGATAATTGTTTTTAGGAGAAGGTTTTTGGAATGTTAATTAATATCTAGCAGTTCATTCTGGCTTTGGGTGGGTGGAGTCTTAAATTTGCCAGAATAATTTGTTAAATTGTTGTACTTAAAAGTTTCGGACAACACTTTATTTCTGCTGCAACAAATTAACACTGGAGTTGGGGGGCCAATAAATTTAAATAAATAAATAAATAAATACACTTCTACATATCTACCTCCATCCAACTATTCTGATAGGTCAATTAATTTTCCTAATATATTTTACTATAAACAGGTAGTATATTTTGATTACCTCTGAATGATTTTTCATTGCTCTGGTAATCATAAAGCCAATTTCCATCCTGCTTTCCAGAAACATAAAAACATAAAAGACAAAGGAGTAGTAGGTCCTTATATCCTATATCTAGATATCTAGATATAGATATCTTACATACATACATTACATTAGATATCTAGATCTAGATATACATACGTACATTAGATATCTAGATCTAGTCCTTTGGGTTCGAAGAAGACATGCTGTTGTGCAGTTCACTTGTGGACATGGAGGTGGCTCTGCAGTCCCAGCCTGAGTTTAGCACAATGGGGCACTGGAAGTCCATTGTTACAATAACTGTGGGTGTTATTTTGTGATGCCACTCACGGTTTTCTATCAGTTTTTGGCAGCACCTGTCTTCAAAGCTGGTGGAGGCTTCATAGCACAGGGTTTCCCAGCAGGTTCTGTCAGCAGCTGCAGCTTCTTGTTCCCTTAGCTGGATGTCACAGTGGTGTAGGGTTTCCTTCACAGTGTCTTTGTAGTGCTTGCATGGATGGCCTCGAAGTCTCTTCCCAGTCTCCAGTACACCATAGAGCAACTGGCGAGGCATACAGTGGTCATCCATTCTGATGACGTGTCCCACCCACTGCATCTGGGCTCTGATAATCAGGGACTCAATGCTGGTGGACTTCACGTAATCCAAGACCTCCAGGTTGGACACATGGTCTTGCCAACGAATGCCAAGGATGGAGTGGACAGCACACATGTGAAATTTCTCCTATTGTTTGATGTGTCATTGGTATAGAGTCCAGGACTCACATCCATATAGGAGAGAAGGGATAGCCACAGCTCTGTAGACTTTCAGCTTTGTAGAGATACGGACATTGTGTTGATTGAGCACACTAGTACGCAGCCACCCCAGAGCCTGGCCAGCCTTGCTGATCTTGGAGTCAATTTCTTTGTCCAAAGACCCATCGCTCGAGATGATACTTCCCGGGTATTTGAAGCTGCTTACATTTGTCAGCTGGGTGTCATCAACAATAATTTTTGGTTCTATGGGGTTGGTATTTGACGTGGGCTGGTAAAGTACTTCAGGCTTGTTCAGGCGGATAGTCAGGCCGAAGAGCATAGAAGCATCTGAGAATTTGTTCAGCATCAACTGTAGATCACTGTCTTTGTATATACGGTATATACTGTACATAACATACATACATACATACACACACACACACACACACACACACACACACACACTCTATATGAGGCTTCATGTATACCACCTGTATATAAACTGTTCACAGGCAAACCTTTGGCACAGCTCCTTAATGGCCCAGAATTAAGTTTAAGAATAAAACAGCAACAATAAAGACCATACAATCCCGGTTCTTTAAAATAATCCTTCAGGTGGCAAATTGAATCGTGAATATGGCACTTTGATTTTCAGAAGCAGGAATGACAAAGTTGGACTCCAGGGCACGATTAAGAATTAATTACTGGCTTAATTTAAGCTTCTGGCCACAAGACTTAGTCCCCTTGTTGAGCACTCTCAAGCTTCATGGGTGTGGGTTCTGGCTTGCCCATCAGATGTCCCTATGGATGCGAAATGACAGTTAAGGCAATGCTAAAACAGAGAGTGATAGATATTGACATATCGCTAGATTTTTATAAATTTTCTGCAAATGTAACCATTGGAAATTGGATGTACAAACCCAAGCAGCAAGATATTTGGAGTATCCCTTGTAGTACAGTATTGTAGAGCATTTAATATCCTTCCTCAACACTCTAGAACAGCCTTTCTCAACCTTTTGACCCTGGAGGAACCCTTGAAATATTTTTCAGGCCTCAGGGAACCCCTGCACATTCAGACTCAAATATAGGTCAGAAGTTACAAAATTATTATATCCGTTTCATGTGTAGGTCTATATACTGTATATGCATTAACAGTGTTCTTAAACTAAAAATAAAGAATGAAACGTACCTCTTTAATGTGAAGTTGCCAGAATTTGAAATATTTTGTAAAATAAATCGTGATCTCCCAGGGAATTCCTAGTGACCTCTTGTAGAACCCTGGGGTTCCATGGAACCCCGGTTGAGAAACCCTGCTCTAGAAGAAAGATAGAAAATTGCCCCAAACAGTGGTACTGGACTAGTTGTTAATAGAATGGTTCATATGCTTAGTAAGGGTTATGTTACCTTATTTGAATGTTCTAATTTTTATTTATTTATACAATAATTGCAGGCCACCCTGGTCACTTAAGATTCTGGATTGTGAATAACAAAGCAAAATAGGAACAATATAATGCATGCTCAAGAGGAACATCCACAACAATCAGTTTGAGCTAAACACATGTTGGAACAGAATGATTGTAATCACATTGTGAAATGTAAGAAGGGAGAGGGCTGTCCAGAGAGTTGTTTGTGTTATCTGTTGTATTTATTTTATTTTTATCCCACCTTTATTATTTTTATAAATAACTCAAGGCGGTGATCATACCTAATACTCCTTCCTCCTCTTTTCCCCACAACAACCCTGTGAGAACATACCTGTCAGCCAAGTTCATGTACCAGTTAAGGTGGTTGCTATCTATAGAGCTCTTTCTACAATAAATGTGTTCCTAAGACAGAATGGGGAACCTGTGGTCTTCTACATTTTTATTTATTTAGTTGTGAAAGTACAGTGCCTAACAAACTTAACCAACATGACTAATGGTGAGGGATCCTGAGTTGTAGTAGCAATATGTGGAGGGTACTGATGACCAGTACAGGGCATGGTGGCTCGGCGGGTAAGACGCCAGGCTTGTTGATCAGAAGATCGCAAGTTCAGACGTGACGGAGTGAGTTCCCGCACTCGCCCCAGCTCTTGCCAACCTAGCAATTCAAAAGCATGCAAATGCAAGTAGATGAATAGGTACCACTTCGGTGGGAAGGTAACAGCGTTCCGCGCGCGTCATGCCGGCCACATGACCGTGGAAGCATCTTCAGACAACGCTGGCTCTTCGGTTAACAAACAGAGATGAACACCAGCCCCTAGAGTCGGACACAACTACACAAATGTGCGGGGGGAACCTTTACCTTTTTACTGATGACCAATTTCTGCTCTAAGCAGCTGAAATACATCTTTAAAGGGGTGTATTTTAAGTGCCACATATTAAACTAGATGCCCTGCAGGGACTTTTCTTTGGAAAGCTATGAAGATGAAAAATGAACAATACGTTCACCAAAAGCTTATTAGAAAGGGTCAGATGGTACAAAGGTGGCTAAGCCTTGGAGACCACAAGCTCTAAAAATCAGCTGAAGAGAATGGTCCGTTCCTTAGTCACCCTATTACTTCTGAACTTCCCTGGTCACAGTGGAGAGAGATAGCTTATAAGTCCAGATAGGAACGGGAATGGCACAAGCTTGGAGTGTCTAGTTTTCATAAGCACATAAGCAGAACTAGCAAATACCTTATAAAAATAAGATGAGGGATGGAATAGTGAATGCTTAAAAGTTTTAATTACAGATCTTTATTCATATGCAGGCTTCACATCTATCAAATATTTTCCTCAATAGGGAAATGGAAACTTCCAGGCTCTGTTCCAGCAAGTCTTTGCTTTAAACAAAATTGGAAGCAGCTTCTGTTTGGAGTGTAGTCAGATTCAATCAAGAAAATAAAAAGCTTGATTGCCTCCAAGCTTAATTAAGAAAAACACAGGCAGATGGATAAACTTGCAGATTTTACTCTTAAGGGGGAAACAAGGTGCTGCCGCCTTATAAACTTATAAAAGGAAAACTTCTGATAATTCAAAATTACAAAAGGCCATTCTTGCCTTCTAACTCAATTTTTACCTGTTTGCTTGAGTTTGTGCCTCCCCAAAGCTTAGTCTACACACCACTTTCATGAACGGAACAGTTTATTACAGTAACTTCTCAGAACATCAAGGCAGCCTACAAATTTCAGTGATCCCTTCATGTTTTACCTACTTTTCACAAGTTTCTTTGTTCCACAAATGGGGGTAATCATTTAGTCAAAAGTCCAAATTTTTGAAGGTGTGGATAATCTGCAGAGATCCATTCCTGTTCTTGTTTGAATGGTGGCATCAATATCAGCAGTGACACTCATCAGCAATCCATTACTCATTCCACATCCCTCCAAAAATCTGGAATTCGTGATTGTCAAAATACTGCAGTTTTATCGTTTTTAAATTAGCTCTGCCTCTTGAAAATCTTTTCAATCTTTGTGATCTCAGTAGAAAGACATTTCTTGTGTGTGTGTGTAGATAGATAGATAGATCTTGGTATCAAGGAATTAAAGAGAGGAACAGAAAAAATAATTTCCAGTCATCATCATGTCCTTTTTAGATTGTGTTCAGGGTTTATTATACATATTGGACTAAAAGAATGAATACATCAGGCACTACTTTCTCTGGAAACAGGCAAATTCTTTGCTATTCCACCTTTCAGTGGCCTCCTCCCTGTGAAATCACAGTGCCAACTAACTCAATCTGAAAATAACAAGTGCACAGCTGCCATGCAAGCTGTTATTCGGCTTTATATTAAGCTTTTTAACCAAAGGGATGTACTCTAATGAAGAATATCCTCTCAAAGAACGGCAAGGTTTCCATAGCAAGCAGGGAGTGAATCAGCAGCAGCTGTTCTTCAAATAATTCCAAAGCACCCTCAAACAACAGCTGAAATCCTTCCTATGTGTGGAGGCATCTTTAACCTCTTTACTGTTCCAAAAAGCTATAGAGGGCTATCTGCATTGGGGGAGGGCTTAAATCAGCCCCCCTTGCATTGTAGTTCTGATCCAGAACTGTAGTTTCTCTGTAGTTCAAGTTCCTACATAGGAAAAAATTATGCCTGTATCTTTTTCTACGTGTGGCTCATGGCTAATAGCAACTATCTGTGGACATACATGTATCTGCGACTAACCAGAGATTTTGGTAGGAAATTCTGGGTGAAAGGGTTAAATTCCTTTTCCCTGGTACCTCAGCTCTGAAGCATAGCCACTAGTAGGTGGTAACAAGAAAATCAGCACATGCATCTTCTTTAATCATGTATAAAGCAATGTCCAGCATACTTTGAAAGCACCATCCTATATCCAAGATATGCTTTCTCACAGAGCTTTCCAAACTGTGTGTCGCCACACAAAAGTGTGTCGCCACACAAAGCGTGGTGTGTCGCCACACCAACCGGAAGCGGTGACGCGCACGTGCATGGTAGCAGCGGCAGCCGCCGCCGTGCACACATGCGCCGCACGCCCCCCTGCTCCGCCGCACGCCCCCCGCGCTGCCGCCATGCGCACGCCCCCCCGCGCCGCTGCCACGTGTGCCGCCGCATGGCCTTTTGTGTCGCCGCCACACACATGTGCTCCCGCCGTGCCGCCAGCGGCGGCACTTTGGAAAGCCCTGCTTTCTCAGGAGAAATAAGACTCTCCATCCAGTATAGCATTAGCCTCTGGTTGGAAGAATTTCTAGGCTCTGATTCTTGTCTCTTGCAATAGTGCAACCAAGATGATGTACATTAGTACAGCTGTGCTGTAGTCTGCTACTGTCATATTTTCTGTTGTAGTTCTCATGCCTGCAAGAAGGCAGCTTAGATCAGCAAAGTAGCATGGAGAAGAGTTTAATTCTGCTAGAGCGCAGCTTCAGAACCACTCTCAATGCTTTTAAATGAAAATGGCTGGAGAACCAATGATGGAACTTCACATTTCGTTTTTTCTTCAGTAGAATTATTGCCACTGATCACTGTTTCCATGTTCCATGTTTGGAAGGCAGGGTTTCTTATTCTTGCACACAGCAAATCAGAAAATGTGTGCAAAATCTAAACCACACATTTGGCTATAGAAGTTAGCTTTTCCACATGACAGTAGCTAGTAGCTAGTCTCAGATCTGGGGCTGTGATCAGAGATTTCCAATGGTCTAGACCTGATGGTAGCAAGAGAAGTTCTACCAAGAGCCAGGATTTTGTTCAGAAGCTAAGATCATTATTCACAGCTCTAAGTTCTCCTTGGAAGTAATAGTTTTTTATCTTGTTTTTAATCTTGTTTTTATTGCTATGAACCATTTACCTCTGTTCTTACCTTCTACTGAATAAATCTAGACTTCTCGGAGACTTTGTAGAAGTTACCAAATAAAAATAGCAAGTGGCTTCAAATATTCTAAACCAGAGAAAATAGACAGAAAAGCAGGTTTCACAGGACCAGTGTCTGAGGATTATAGTGAGGAAACAGAATTTATTATACTATTTATTGCTCAGGTGTTCATTAGGAAGCAATAATCAGTCTCTTATCCAAAGTTCTAGGCTTGCTGAGATGCACATAGCTGTGGAAGGAACTAGAGCAACAACTGACAAGAAAACCCCTATTACATGGATCCATAAATAACAGAAGGGGGAACAGACGTATACATATTTTTTTACTATTCTTCCTTCCGCTGAAAAAAATATCATGTATAGCCAACATGCAGGAGTAATGAGCAAGTTCCAGCTTTGGAAATAACTCAGACTGTGAGGTAGCAGCAACAAGACCCACAGTCCAATGCCCTGAAAGGATTGCTTTCCAGATAAGTTTTGGGCGGCTCTCTCTCCTTCAGGGATGGGCCTGCTTTTTGCAGAGTCTCTTGCCTGCCTGGGCACCACGCTGAGCCCCCTTCATCAGATTCTTGTACTGTCCTTGAAGTTTGGCTTTTTTCCTACCAGAAAGAGAGAACAGATAAGAAACAGTATTGCCTACAGAAGAGCAGACAAATGTTTAAGGGTGTCAGAAAGGAATGTATATATTGGGAGATAAAATATATGGATAGCAAACAATATTCTTGAAGTTTGGATTTTTCTGTAGCTGGAGGTTATCACTGGTTTCCAGCAACCTTTTATGCTCTTCTTCACCACCCCTATATCATACCTCCTGTTTAGTTTTGCTCTGTTCAGTGGGATGTAGGCGTACGGATCCAGCCCGCCCTTCTTCTTGATGTCACCTTTGCCTTTCTATAAGAAACAATGGAATCAGTGCTCAGTGATAGGCAGCCAGGCCAAAGAATATGGTACCACTCTTAACCCCCAAATCCATTCCTCCACTAGCTTTCCAAAAGACTTAATCTACATACTACTAAAACTCTCATTGTGTTTATCTGTTTATGCCCACAAGTTAGCCCAAATGATGCATTATACCGCAACAATTTTTGAATCAAGGTACCTAAAATCCGCTAATTTAAAGAATGTATAAATAATCCAGGACCCATTACTAATTGAAATTTCCACGATGTTCAGACCAGTTTTATTTGCAAAGTTGTGGCCATTGCAGCGTCCCCGCGGTCACATGATCGTGATTTCCGACGCTCCCTGCCAGCTTCCCACAAACAAAGTCAATGGGGAAGGTGGCAGAAAGTCGGAAGTCACTCTAACTCCCACTGCTTTTTTGCTTGCCTGTGGTCATTCTGTTTATCTGTTTAGGCAAGTAAATATTGACTTATCATTGAAGTTAATTTGCCACTACAATTATATTTCTATTTATGATATTTATTTATTTATTATTTATTTATTTGTTGAATTTCTATAACCGCCCATCTCCCCCTCAAGGAGGGACTCTGGGCGGTTCACAACACAGTATCAACAAAATACAATAAAAACAGTAATAAAAATACAATACAATAAAATTACAATAAAAATACAATAAAATCCAAGAGGCAGGTGGTTCTAAAGTGACGTTGAATATACTTAAAATATTTTATTTATAAAAATAGAAATTAAAAAATTATATAAAAATTATCTTATATATACTCTTCTTAGATGATCATGGGACCATCCAGCATTGGGGTAAAAAAAATATGGTCAGCCTAAAATTGAATGTTCATTCTGGTCACATCAGACTGCACTACCTCTCTCTCAAAGGATGACCCAGTGGGTCCCAGGATTATCTAGTATTCAATAACATGTCAGTTATTCAGAGCAAGTACCTGATACCAAATCTGCTCTGAACATAGAACTCTTTAAAAAGCTGATTCTTTTTTTATGGTGGTACCAATATAAGGCTGTGCTAAGATATACTGTATGTAATGATAACTGTAAGTCAGGAATGGGAAACGAATTGATTCTGGATGCAGGCTACGGTCTCTTCTCTGCCTAAACTACTCCCCTCAACTTCCCTGACAAAAATGCAAGAAATATGGACTGTCTCTCCTTGGGCCTTTTATTTTCTTCCCCACCCTCCACTTAGGAAAGGTTGCTGAAGAAAAGATTTGAGAGCTTGATGAATTGCTGAAGAGGAAACTTTGGAAGCTGCTTCAACAACATAGAGGAGCTGGTGGGAGAGAGTATACAGGAAGGTCTCTGACCTATAAATAATACGAGGCCCTTAGAATTTAATCCCTAACGTGGACTTGCTAGAAAAAGAATTCCATATTCCTGTTTTAAATTATGCCTAAAGAATATGTCCCCAAAGAAAGATATAGACTTTTCAATTCCTGTTACAAATCATCTGAGGATATCATAAATCCATGCTTCAATTAACAAGCTTATAACTGATGATTCCACAATAGGGAAGCAAATAACTTAATACAACTAGATCAGATCTGGGCCCTAATCATTCACCTTATGATCTTACCTTTGCTTTGTATTCTGCCCCAGGTGCTGCATTCTTGCTAACAGGCCGATGGATTCCTGTGCCTCCCGCTATAAAGAATGAACAAAACAGGAAGGGGATAACTAGAGCCTCAAGTATCAGTTGGTTTATGACCCTTACAAACAAACAACTAACTTCAGGCTTGAAAAAGGAGAAGAAACTTGTTCACTCCTCTGAGATATCCTGAGAAAGTAACCAGTACCTTTTATTTGAGATAAGTTTTCATGTAGAGGGTTCATGACCTTTTCTGAGTAACGTATTTTATTAAAAGCCTATGCTTTCGTGAGCTGCAGCTTACTTCATCAGATCCTTCTGATTTTTTACCACCATAGATTAACATGGCTCTCCAACTACCACTTCTACATTATGCATAGTAACGATCAGCTCAACATACCATTCATAAGAGACAATAGAATAGCCAGAAGACCAGAACACTCCTGGGCCAGCAATCAACAACAAGTTATGCATAGATTAACAGCAAGATTAGCAGCAGAGGAGCAATCTAACAACACAATAGACCTTAATCAAGGAACTATTAACTCAGTCAATCACCCAAACAGCACACAACAGCCCAATCAAGGAACTACCAAGGAGAGTACAAGACCCCCACCAACACAGGCAGGACAAGCCAGGGTATATAGACAGACAGCAAGTTCCACTCCCTTTTCGCACTGAAGATGTTGCCTAGCCTGGCAATGAAACGTCTGCATGAAAACAACAAGGCTCAGAGAGCACCAAAGACTCCCCAGATCAGCTCAATGCATCAAGATGAAAATGGGAGCATAGCAAGGCCACAATGAAGTTCTTTCAGCTGACTATCATATAGATGTACTACATGCAGCTGATTTTCATCAAGGCCTCATTTCTAAGTAACCACTTCATCCTCCCCCCCTCCCCCATCAAGTGGCAAAATGGACCAGAATCCATGCAGTGGTGGCTCACTCCATAACAGCCACCAAGGAACATGCTTACCTTTGTATTGTGGCTGGGTATCAGCAGCAAGCCCTTCATCGTCTGCCTCTTCCCGAAATCGACGTTTCTGAGCCTTTTTCTGCAAGAGAGATGTCATACATCACGAGAGAACTTTTTAAGATAAACTATATTCTTTATAGATGTCTGGGTCTTCCCCTTTCCTGCATTAATTTAATGGCAACAATGAATCTATTTCATAGTCAAATGTAATTTTCTCCAAACTTCAGAGATCCAGCCATCACAACCCTAGTGCAAATTAGCGATACACAACTTGAGGACCCACAGTTGCATTCAGTTCTGACATCTACCAAAGTTGTCACCAAACGTATCTTTAATGTAACATAAGAAAAAATAAATAAATACGTGACTGCAATGATCATATTAATGTCATTTAATTTTAATGAAATCAAACTTAGTTCTTTAAGTTGGATCAGGTGGTCCCCAACCTGCCACTCAACCTCAACTCTTGAACAAGTTATGCAGTCCGGGTATAAAGACTTCTTATATTTAAAGATAATGCCTACAATTCTTGTTCCTCCCCTCCTTCACTTACGGATCCCAACTTCTGGATCCCAACTTCCTGCATTGGATCTGCTGACTCCTCATTCAGTCCTGTGGTAGACAGCACAACAGATATCAGAGACAGCACCAAATGTGTACTACTGTTTTTCAAACCAAATCCTGCTCATAAAGCTTATGGACAGGAGAAAGGAGAGCAGAAGTATAAGTTTGCATTAAAAAATCTCAATTCTGTACTGAGAGGCTATTGGATTCTACACCCCATAAGCTCCAAGATATTACATTAAACATATTCTAGTTATGTAAATCTGAAATGCTTCCTTGTATAGCTCATTCTGTTTAAATAGCTTTTGTTATTTCCATAATCTATGATGATGGAAACTGAAGTTATGGAACGACCATCGGATACTTTTTTGGTAAGTGCATTAAATCAACTGCTGGATCCTAACCAGTTGTACCTTTAGGTTCTTCTTCCTCTTCACATATGATAAGGCGACCATCAGCTGATAACTTGAAATCATGTTTAACTTTTCCAGTTTGGCCAGTGCCTGGCCTGGTAGCTGCATGAGAGAACAACACAAAAGACTTATGAAAAAGTATGTCAGACCCTCCACCCTGGGAATACTGGTCTATCATCTTCCCCATCAAACTGAAGTAGCAAATACCATGAACTGGTAGAATGGGCCATCTTCAAAGTTCCTCTTACCTAAAACCCTGTGGGCCACATTGGGATCCAAGAAGTTGAGGGGCTCATCACTTTCTCCCTCCTTAAGCCAAGCCTGGTTTTGTTGCCTTAGCACTTTCCTGGTCTCTCTTCCTTTGTGTTTCCCTGTAACATCTTCTAGATCAGAATCTGAGTCTGCCAAGACATCCTCAATGCTACAATCAAGGACAGAAACAATATAGGCTACATAGAGCATTTCAGCTTCCAAAGAACTTGGGATCAGACTCCCACTTAGTCTTAAAAATATTCTTAATCTCCATTCCAGTACAACATCAAGATTCTGAGTGAGCACCTCATCCATACCTGTCTCCCTTAGATGGTACTAACGTTCCTTCATCTGTAGAAGTGGCTGCAGCCCGTTTCACAGCTTGTCGCTTGCGGTTCCTTGCGTCTGCCTTACGGATATTCAGCAGTACTTTGCGATATGACTCAGGAAGCAGAGCCTGCAAGGGCTCAAATCTAGGAGGTGAAAATAATAAGTCCAAAATCATGGAAATCGATGTCTTTCATAAACTTCACTCCCAATCATGGAAGTTAGTCAAATATCCAAACTCGCATAGCCTCATTTAGCTTAAAATTCAGGGAAGAGCTGTTAAGCTTTCAGCTAGTTCAACAACCCTTCAACTGTGCAAATACTGATCAGAAAGAGACTGGAAATGAACTGATTTTGACAATAATAGATTAAAAGTTCCAATTAAAAGCAGGCTTCCACAAACATGCTTGCTACTCCTTCCTTTAACTCTCTGAACACGAAGGGAGAGGAAGTGAATGAGATGAAAGAATACTTGTGGTTCTATTTGTCTGAATATCATAATTGATTTATACAGCAAGCAATAAATTAATCACACACACTGTTCTTGATTTTTTAAACAAGTTTGGCATAAATCCTAAGAATGTGGATAAACTAATTTTATTTTCTTACCTTTTCTCTTGATCTGTAAGTCATATTTAGGAAATGTTTATCAAAACATTTATTCCTAAAGTTTCATCCATATCTTAGAAGTGATACAATCTGCAAGTCTAGAGCTTATAAAGTAAAGTCCAGCTTCAAAGGACATACTGTATTTGACTAATTACAAATCTTGTTATATTGATTGATCCTAATGTTTTATATTAAAACACGGGCTTTTAAAAAGTCTATTTGACCATTGCTATATAAAAAAGGTGTGCTTATGGAAAGAAGCTATTCTTTGCCCATTTGACTTTGATAAAGCCAAGCAGCAATTCTACAGTAATATTTCAGGGCTCTGGTTTAATATCGTGTTATTCTCAGCACAATATAGTAATCATAATATAAAGCTAAATAGAAATATTTAAGTTTTCTTTTAATTTTTTTTCCTGATGATTCCCTATTTCTGTGCATTATCAATTAAAAAAAAATCCCAGCAGTGAAGCATCTTACTAGTACCAAGCAACCCATTTCATGGGGATAACTGGAAATTAATGTGAAGAGGGAAAGCTGAGAGAGCGAGCCTTCATTCAAAGACATAGTTCCCTTTCAAATCCCTCTGTTAGTAGCTCCCTTCACTGATACTATGAAGGAACTGGTGACTACAACTAGGAAAAATACAGCCTCACAGGTAAGCTTTTACCAGGAAATTCACAAGAGCAAAAAAACTGGTGGGGTAGTCTCCTCTGAACATTCCCCGTCTCTACATCAGTGTTTCTCAACCTTGGCAACTTTAAGATGTGTGGAATTCTGGGAGTTGAAGTCCACACATCTTAAAGTTGCCAAGGTAGAGAAACACTGCTATATATCCAGTGAAGAGGATGGAGAGGACCAAAGAGAGTTGTTTTCTTATCTGGGATTAGACTAAAAAGTACTTCACCTGCAAGGATGGGAAGGAGGAGGAAACTATTAATGCTGGACAAGGATTACCAGATCCCCATATATACCTGCAAACCTCAGTGCCTCATTTCCTATTGCAAACTTCTGTTTGTGTATGTATATATTTATACACACACCCCTCTGTATCTAAAATGGCACATCCCAAGACCAGCCAATCAAGATAGCAAGGCTCTGTGTGAGCTGTATCTGTAGAATGTAATGAAGAAGGTGGATTCCTCCCTCTCTGATCACAATATTAACCCCTTCCCTCTTTAACTTCAGCACTAACCCAAATTTACGGATCAACTTGGAAAGGAGATTTCGCAGCTTCATACGGAAGTGGCGCCGCATGTCATCTGTCAATCTTCCAATGGCTTCTAACTGTAGAAAAACACAG
This sequence comes from Charina bottae, assembly GCA_023362775.1. NCBI lineage: Eukaryota > Metazoa > Chordata > Lepidosauria > Squamata > Charinaidae > Charina > Charina bottae. Next base: position 41,836,681 of record JALMGJ010000005.1, on the reverse strand, counting down.
GCCTTTAAAGTTTAACCTCTAACCACACCTCCCAAAAGCCATTCCTGTCAATCTGCTCTGACATGCACTGACACCTTGGACTGGTATCTTGCTACTTCTTAATTGCAGTAGGAAGGAAACAGTGCCATGAAGAGCAGGACAAAAGATTAATTGACTTCAACAGACACTTATGAATTAAGGCAGGACAGGTTCTAAGGATTCAAATACATTTCCGTATTCCTCTTTTTTTTAGTTATATAAACTAAGGCTACCCTCATTCCCAGGATAGATGATCTCTCAGTGTGCTTCTCCATTCTCACCATGGTCTCCAAGTGCCGACCCAGTAATGCTGTGTCCAAGAGCAACACTGCCACCTTAAGGAATCCCAAAGCTGATTTGACGACATCCCGTGTTCGTGAGCCTACTATGAGGCAAACATGTTTCACCAGCTGCTCCAGAGCATCTGACCCAATATGTTCTGCAATAATACAGATTACGTTAGAAGGATCAACATCAATTCATCAGATTCTCTTCAACTCTTAGGAAAACAACCGCATCCTTTGAGTTGCTACCAGACACCAGTAATTCTATAGCTAAGTAGCAACCTACTATGACTCTTAGTGCCAGCAATAAATACTGTGCTGGGAAACTAAAGGTTTGCAGTTCTCTGTTCAAGACAGTCAATATATCAGAAACACCATTCTTAGACATATCTGTAGAAATGTTCAATCCAGCTCAATTCAAAAGCAGTTTCGAACTAACCAAACATCAGTTAGTACTTTTATCTTAAAGTGGTTGCCAGTATTAGCAAGAAGTTCTGCTCTGAACTGTTCCTGGTATAAACTGTTACTCAAACCAGTTTTCAGCCTCTATTTTCTCACCTTTGAACTCATACAGCAGACGGGTAAGAGCAAGCACAGTGCAGCTGATCATAGTGATAGAGCCAGTTAAGCCTGCATAGACCAGGAGGAGATAACGCTGTATTCCATCTGAAAGGAATCGTGCAAGAGTTTGTATATTGTAATTATATATCAGGCACTCAAGAACACATGACTTACAACATGACTGATGGAAAGCTGAACAGAAACTTGTACAGGAAAAAACTCTATGGAGACAATAAGCTAAGACCCAAGTCTCAAAGCAAGTATCTTGGGGTATCAGAGCTTGCCCACCTCCAAACGATAAGGATCATAGGTTCAATCATGGAGCAACTACTTTGTATTTTTAAAAGATGCCAAAGTTCAATTCCTGGTGTCTCTACGTAGGGTGAACCCCTGAAGAGCCACTATGATGGATGGACCATTAACTAATTTAATGAAAGACAGCATTCTAAGACGAGAGCACAGGTATCAACAACTGAGAGGTAATATAGGGAAAAGTGATGGGAAACAATGCTTATCTGAGACTGGGATGATCAGCTTTTTAAAATAAACAAACATTTGTATTGTATAGTAAAGCAGGCATGAGTGTACAGAATTTTAGTCATAGGTATATAATCTCAGATGCAGAATTTGATACCTATATGGATGTGAGGAAAATCTAGGAAATGAACGGATAATGCCTATGGAGACCGCAGTTGCAGAAAAGGGATGAAAAACTTCTTAGGGATAGATGGTTGGAATTCAGTGCTCTACAGAGATGGTCTGTCCCATAACTCAGTCTTCTCAACAACATGCTCTTCATTCAGGAATGTGCAACTGGTGTGCTCTGATCATAGAATGTTCCTTTTTTCCCTACAGTGTTCACATTTCCTATCCTGGCCACTGCTTCTGAAAATGTTTGAATTAACCTGGGAATGCTTAGACTGGTTCACTAAAGGAGAAAAAGAGAACATACTGTTCTCTTCGATCGGTAGAACATACTGTTGCTGGACCTCTATCTGGCACATCCCTATTTTTGCTTTCAACTTTCTGTATATCCAAGTATGGGGAAGGCTATGATAGCTAAACAACATTATGCAAAATAACAAAATACACCTGGTTTTATTAATTTGCATAAATTAATCCACATTTTAGAATTCTGCAATTCAGTGTAAAATAGGAACATTAATTGCATTCAAACATTGTACTAGATCAGAGTTGTTTTAACCAGGGCTTGAAGGAGCCATATCTAGCTTGGTTCACAGACACTAAAGTTCAAAAACCTGCATTATGGCTTAATGTGAAACCACTTAATTATACAGACTAGCAATAGGAAGACGTTCAGTAGTAAACCTGGAAAAACTGAAGCATTCAAGATGGAAAGGGATGCAATGTGGCCTAAATGGGAGAGGAGTCAGAGCAGAGCTAGCTTGGCAAAGAGAGACAAAGAGGACCACCATTTTCATGCAGAAACCCACATACTGTAGGCAAACTCACCATCTGGAGTGACACTGAAGCGTATAAAGGTGTGACCAATTTCTACCAGCAGATTGTAAGCATTTTTGCGGGCACCCACAGACACTTCTTTGGTGCAGAGGATCACCTGGAAAGAGCAAAGGCATTGGTCAACAGTCTGATCACTTACCTGCTGCCTCCAACCTAATTTTAACATCTGCATCACATTCATTTAAGGAGGGGGAAAAAAACTAAAGAGAACTAGAATTCCAACCATTATTCTAAATGTTGCAATTACAATAATAGTAACAAAACTTAGATAATGTAGAAGTTTCCTAGCACAGGAATTATTTTTCATGAAAGACTCAACTAGGTGGCTATAAAGGTTTTCAGCAGGCGATTTTCTTAACTTTGAGGAACTCACAATTCCAGACTCCTATCCTATACTCACTATCTAATATTTACTAATTAATGAGAAAACATTTTTACTTCTTGAAGTGTTATTTAAACTTAAAGGCAGACCCATTAACTCCTCAGCAGCATTTATTGCAAAGTAGGCAGATCATACACTGAGTGAGGGGAGTTACTCTTCCAACTGTAAAGGAGAAAGTTTCTAAATTTAATTTGCATAAGCCCTGCAAATGGTAGAAGTAACACACTCCAGGATACTCAGGTGCTAATTTCTTCACCACAAGAGTGCTGAAGAGAAATAGGACCCTGCTTAGAGAAAGACCCAAAGTTTGTAATAAAGAAGAGAAAGCAAAATGGAATCAAAGGAGATATGGAATATGCATGGTTCCCTTCCCTCTTTTACAAGTTTGTTGAGAGCCTTGCAAGCTCTCACAGTAAACTGTGTTCATCCAGACTTTGGTTTATATTGCACCTTCTGATTTGCTACTGATGTTCTATGTTGTGGGACTTCCACCTTACTTGGTTTTAAATAGTTTTATAGTTTTAAAGTATTTTCAGAGGTCTTTTACTGTGAAATTGTTGCATTTCTATTTTGGGATTGTTTTAAATTTACTTAAACTTAGTATTGCCAAAGATCAGGGATGGTTTTATAGTGAAAAGTAGGTTTGGTATTTTATAAATGAATAAAATAATGAATAAATGAGTTTTGTTCCATGCACTCTTAATTTTTCTTCATCTTCTGACAATATAAAAAAGGTAAAGGTTCCCCCCGCACATTTGTGCAGTCGTGTCCGACTCTAGGGGCCGGTGCTCATCTCCATTTGTTAGCCGAAGAGCCAGCGTTGTCCGAAGACGCTTCCACGGTCATGTGGCCGGCATGACGCATGCGGAACGCTGTTACCTACCCACCGAAGTGGTACCTATTAATCTACTTGCATTTGCATGCTTTCAAATTGCTAGGTTGGCAAGAGCTGGAGCTAGTGCGGGAGCTCACTCCGCACGCAGGGCTAGGGATTCGAACCTCCGAACTTGCGATCGACAAGCCTGGCGTCTTACCCGCTGAGCCACCACGCCCCCTTGACAACATAACTCCACACTAAAATTTCCAGTTTCTTCAGAGCTGTGATAGCCACTCTTTCCCTGTGCTCTCTCACCTCTGGTACCAGGGCTGTGACAAAATCCTCATGTTCCACTGTCAGCTTTTTGATAACATGGAAGAGGCACTTCAGCCGGGGCTGAGAACAAAAAGGAGAAAATGAGGATAGATATGGAAGTACACACAGCATTCCCAGCCACCATTCTTTGATACTCATCACAGGCTTTTGCATCTTATCTACTTTGGATGGTAAATAAATTAAAGATTTTTCCTTACTCTCTTGGCAGGTGAAGTTGCACTGGTCAGGGAGCCCAACAGAGCACTCTTCAGTTCCTCCAAATGACTTTGCACAAAATTATGACATGCAGGTAGGTCAGAGGCACACACTTCCTCCAGCACTCGATAAACCTTTTTCTGTATTCTATGATCTTTGTTCTAGGATGATCAGACCAAACAGATTATTCAAAATATATAATTTGCATACACAAAAGCACAGGGACTCGATCATCACAACTGTGAAAGGGAAGACACCCATGCCCTGATGTATTTTGGGCTCTACTTCTAAAGACTACCTGGAAACTGCAGTTGGTTCAAACTCAGTGGCCTGCTTATTGGCTGGCGCTCATTACTCTGAGTAACTTACACCTATTTTTTAAGGCTGCACTAGGAGCAGCTAGGTTTCTGGGTGCAAACTGCTACTTTTGGCTTATAAAGCCTTAGGTGACTTAGTGCCAAGGCTCCAACCAGACTCAACCTGCCTGAGACAAGCCTTCTGAGAGAAACTGCAAATGGTGCCTCACCTTCATGAGGTGAAGGGAGGTTAAGGCCAAAAAATAAGTGTGTGTGTGTGTGTGTGTGTGTGTGTGTGTGTGTATTTATTTATTTATTTATTTTCAATTATGGCACCTCTACCATGGAACAGCCTCCCTGTAAAAGTGACAGTGGCCTCTTTGGCAATGGCCTTCTGGAAACTGCTGAAGAAGCTTATCTTGGAGGGCCTCTGGATTTTGGCCATTTTAACCCTTTTAGCTTATTTAGCTTGTATTTTATTGTTTGGGGTGGGTGGGGTGTTCTCAAGTTATTACTGTGGACATTAGAATTTTCAGCATATATTATCTATTCTTGTAAGCTGCCAGGAGTCTTGAAGGATTTTGCAGCATACAAAACAAATAAATAAATTGAAGAAATAACTATAATCCAACAATCAAATAAGTGGCCTTTGCTATACTGCCTTTGGCCTGGCCTAAGCTACGCGAAAAAAGCTTATAAATGAGCAGTTTCAAGTGAGAGGATGCTTAAATGGATGCTTGTGAGTTTCAAGCTGAGAGGATGTTTAAAATAAAAAACACGCATTGTATGGATCTTTCCCACAAAATCAACATAATTCAAATAATCTAATCTATTTCCTAGCTGTACAAAAATTACTTAAGAATAAATGGCTCCCTCACAGTTAGTAAAACATTTTTCCTCACTAGCCAATATGAAATAAGGATTATATGTAGTCATGCACCTTAGTTGGGGCATTTTCTAATTATACTTGAAAGGGACAGCAACGGATCTTATTTAAGTATTATTTCATTAGACCAACAAAACTCTAGATCAGTGTTTCTCAACCTCGGCAACATGGCTGGCTGGGAATTCTGGGAGTTGAAGTCCACACATCTTAAAGTTGCCGAGGTTGAAAAACACTGATCTAGATGATAGGATTGTACCCACTAATATGGGTAAACTCACACCACTGTTTGGACCTGCCAAACAAAGTTTTAATTGCAGCTTCTTCAAAAAGTGAATGAAAAGTATTATCTAAAGCTCCTCTTTCAATCTGAGAGCCTCAGTGATCAAAAGCAGCAGGGTCGCAGTGTGAAGTGTCACAACATAGAACCCGACAGCTAAAGAGTAACTCACCTGCAGGGAGGATTGGATGCTGCCATACAGGGCGTGCAGAGATGACTCATCAGCATAGGGAGCCATAGCTACAACAAGATCCAAAATGGAAAGCCTGCAGCAAGGAAGATGCAGTTAGATGGAACCCAGTGCTAATAATCTTCAGGAGTTTGAGCTCTTTCAGAGTACGAGAAAAATGAACTTCTTATTACGGCATAAAGCTACCAGGTCTAGGCTAGATTAGGACTGGAAAGACTATGTGGCTCCCCCTGAAGTGTATTTTACCCCCCCTCGTTTCCTTCCCACCTAAACTTAAACTAAGGGAGTGGGAGTGTGACAAAAAAAACCCTAACTTCTGACAGAAGAAGATAGGACCAAAAATAATAGATGCTTGTTCCACAGATAACTCTGATTTATGCAGTCCTATCTTCTGGAGCAAATGGAAGGTACATGCCAACTCAGGATATCCACTTACAGTGTAGAAGAAAAGGTTACAAGATAAAGCCTATTTTTCGGGTAACTTTACCTAGTGAATTGTGAACTATCAGGACTGGTCAGTTTTTCACAAGCTTTCTCCAGGAAGGAACTCACCATCTGCAGTGAGAGATAAGAGAAAATTTCAGAGGGCTCTTTTCCTAGTACCACCAGCACATACAATATATTCCAAAATCAGTTTAGCTTCAGACGTCTTCCTGTTTTAGTACTCTAGCAAATGGTGAAGATCCGAGACCCACACCTCGCTCAAAGATCTCTGCTCACCCGTGCTTCGGTAACTGTCAAGTAGGCCCGGATGGTGTCCAGCAAAGAGCGCCGGTGCACAGAGCTCTCACCCTCATCGCCCTCTTGGCTGTAGACATTGAACATGATGGGCAGAAAGTTCTTTGCAAAGCGCCCAACCTCAGCCCGCTCAGCCTCTGCAAATGGAAGCAGAGAACGGAACGAAGAAAGAGTTACTCTGAGTGCGGGGAGTTTCAAAGAGTTTACCAGGACTCTTGCCAGGCCTTTCCGTCACAGGAGCTTCAGCCTCAGACATACCCAGGCAAGATTACGTCATAGTCCTTTATTTCCCAAGACTGTCATACAAATGGAAATGTGGTGAAGAAGATGCTGACAATATGGCAATCCATTAACAAGCCATGCTTACCTGTTTGGCAGCCCTTATTAATTAGCCTGCGCAGAGCTTGGCACACTATCTGCCGCAGATCAGAACGGTCGCTAATAGCCGTGCCCAGAGTGCGTGCCAATCCTTTGAACGAGAGTGCCACATCTGTAGCATGGTTGCAGAAACTAGGCAGCAGGGTCCAGATCTGAAAGAGAGAAAAAGGCAAGGCCAACACTTTTACCTCCCATATAGTACATTTCCAATGTCAAAATCATAATATCCTTGATACCAGCTATCGAAAAAAGAAACCAACCAACCAAAAAGCAAAATTCCTCACTTGCCACTGGAGTGTATCGTAGACCTTAGCTTCTAAGTCCTGACCTGCCTGGGCAAGCTCTGTGGCTGCAAAAGAGAGAGATCCGTTTGTGATTGTATTTCAATAGGCACAGAAATAGGAATGAGGAACATCTGGCTCTCTCCAGATGCTACTGAACTGTATCTCCCGGCTTCTTCATTCTTCATGACTACAGTAGTTGGTATTGCTGGAAACTAATTCAGCAACACTCACCAGAGCACAAAACTCCATCCTTGTGTTCCAGTTAATCGGGAAAAATAACTAACACCATTGTGCCTGCAAAGCGTCTGAAGTTCATACACCATGCAGTTCACAGAGGAAAAGGAAATTATTATCATGAGATATTTGACACATATTTCTTTACATCTGGTCAGTAATCAACAATTTGCTTTTTGAATACACCCAAAACTTTTCACAATGTTATGATATATTCAGAAAGAGAGAGAGAGAAAGAAATGTAATTAACTTACAATTTAAAATTTTGATTCTTACAAAGTTATATATACCAATTGGTCCACATCTGTAATCTGCTAGGAAAAAAAGCACCTTAAGAAGCTAGCTTTTATTTTTGGAATCATCAGTTGTAAAGGTGATGGATTCCCCGGGTTTGTTTCGTCATGTGTCTTTTGATGTTCAAAAAACTTAGGTTTACTTGTAAGTAATATGGCTTGTCCTACTTGGATGTCTAATTACCTCTGTTTTTTAGAGAAGCAGCAAGTGGCAGGAAATGACTGGAGAAAAAGGCAAGTGGTGCACTTTGGATGTGGTCTCGGAGCACAGGAAGGAGCCAACTGTGAGGGAAATCCAGTGTCTCTCTGTAGATAATACAATGGTACAATTAAGAGGAGTCAGGAAACACTATCAGGGAACATGTTTGATTTGGGTACTAATATGCCTTTCCCAATGCTTTCCGTTTCTAGCCACAAGAATGTCACAGAACCATAGAATTCCAAGGGACCATTTAGGCCAGTGCTTCTCAACCTTGACAACTTTTAAGATGTGTGGACTTCAACTCCCAGAATTTCCCAGCTACCAAATCCAACATCCAGCTCAGGAATCTAAATCAAAGCATCTCAGCAGATGGCTTCCTAGCTTCTCTTGAACATATCCACTGGTAAGGAGCCTACTACCTCCTTCCCTCAGTACTTATTGTATATTTTATTTTACTAGGCTTGTACAATACACAAATTGTTGGCTGACTCGAAGTACCTTACAATCCCAGGATTGTAAATAGGATTAAAAGAACTGTGAAATAGAATGAGATAAATAACATTGCAAAATATTCCTATGCCGAGGACCCATTAAAATCCACATAGTCATATGCTCATACGCAGGAGGAATCCTTCTCAATCCAATGACCCCTCAAAGGCCTCTGGTGATTGGCATGCTGCTCTATTAACCTTAAATTAATAATACAAAAATTAAATGGTGGAGCACGAAGCATGGCAATGGCCAGGGGAGGCATGCCCCATTCTGCCTACCACTGGTTTATATGATGGTAGGAATTCCAGAATTCCACATAAAGCGTGACACAGATGCTTGTTCCGAGAGTCACATTTCTGCCCCAGTTAGATGTTCAGCAATATCAAGGCAACTGTATAAAAGTCAACTGATAAAGGGATAAGCTTTTTGAATTGCCATAGCTCAGTGGAAAACACATGACTTGCACATAAAAGTCCTATGATGATAAAAGTCTGGAAAACTCCTGCCTGAAATTCTTGAGAGCTGCTGCCAGTCCATGCCAATAATATTAAACTAGATGGATCACAAATCTGAGTCTGGAAAAGATAACTTCCTATATTCCTTATTTTAAAAATTAGTTATCGTAGAATATATAGATAAGAGAAAAACTAAGTTGTTAAGGAGACCAAAACAACCAAACAAAACCAAAAAAACCTTTAAAATATTTTTTTTAATTATTTCTTTTTAATATCTGGTGTTTCTCATTTGTCTTTTCAATGTATGTACTGCATGTATTTATTTCGATGCGTATTTCTCTTTTTCAATGCTAGGGTCCTTAAAGGCAGCTAGCAGGCAATCACTCAATCAATCAAAACTTACAATCCAGATAAGAACAACAGCTAAAATAACATGAGAGGGATTTTTTTTTTTTTGCTTTGCTGAATTAGTTAATTTTGATTTAAAGCCAAATAAAGTTTCTCTGGAGTAATTGGCAGGCTCTTGTCTATGCAATTATACTACGCATCAGATGCCCTCTTAATGCCTTGTGCAACTGCAGAGAAAGCCGTCTCTCAAGCTGAATAAGGATAAATGGGGGCCTTGCCTTGCTGAACCGAGCTGCTTTCGAAATCTTTGCAAAGTCAATGAAATTACAAGTCATTCTGTCCCTTCCTCTAGAATGTAAAAGGCTAAAGGGCATGCTAGTTTAAAATACGTTCCCTACCCCAAGCCCATTTCTGGACTCTGCTTCTATATGCGTATTAAAATTACTTCAGAGCACAGGAGGATAATGATAGGGAAGCATCACAACCCTCCCACACACTGGCCTTGCAACCCATGAAGATGGAAACTGTACTCACTCTGTGCCATCAATATCGAGGGGCACCGCCTCCAGCACCACCTCGGGGCCCATAGTGGCCACTGCGGCCCCCAGAGTCTGGTCAAGCAACACACTGTGGGGAAAGTGTGAGGAGCTACGCAGAGCAGCTAGGGACTGCAGACACTGCAGCGGAAGAGGAATAAGAAAGGATCACGTGGGGAAAAGCACCACTCGTTTTGCATATCCTCTAAGCACCGATGGCAACCAGTGGCTTTTGGAGTCCCTCAGATTGCCCAGCTGAATTTCAGCAGTACAAGTGCCAAAGATAAATCAAGTTTTTTTCTTTTGAGGAAAAAACACAAGAAAATGGTGTAAATTTAAAACATATTTAACAAAATTAAGAACAAAATGTTTAAAAAGGTAGTCCAAAGCCTGCTCATTCATGCACTGCCCCATTTGCAGTCTTATTTTGCATATTTTGCAGTCTTACTTTACTTATTTATTTATATTTCGGATTTCGTCACTGCCCATCTCAGCAACTCTGGGCGGTTTACAATAAACTAAAAATAAATACAGATTAAAATACAATAAAAACAGTAGTTCTTAAATATAAATATAAAATCCAAGATGGAGACATTAAAAGTTCTTAATTTAAATTCATGAATTCACGGGGGCCTCTTTAGGGTGCTAACCACACCCAGTCTTCTCCCCTGCAAAACATTAATTGCGCCTGGCTCTGGTTGAACTCAACTTTCTCAACTGGATGCCTACAGAAATTCCAGCTGCAGCTCCTTCACATTCACAGTGGGGGAAAATCATTCTAAAAAATCTTTCCCTCTGCTGATTCAAATCACTGGTCTTCTGATACCAGTTGTATAAACTCAGATTGTGTCTCCTTAATATCCAGGTTCTTAAATCCAGATATCAGCAACCAATAATCTCACGGCTTTACTCTCTACATGTTCTCTTTATTAAGCTGGATACTTGCGAATGCCCTGCTTGTCTCACATGCCATAAAAGTTAATGTGACTTTACCTTATGCATTACAGGATGACACTGCTGCCCACATGCTTCAAAGAAAACCCCCAGCACTTGCAACACAGAGGCCCACGCTGCGTGGTACTGGTATGTCAGACCCTCTTCCACTGCTCTGAAAAGAAGAACATCCACTGGCAAATCAAAAAGGGTCTCTAAGTTGCAATGTGTGTAATAAACAAAGAATAGGAGGTTGTTCTCCAGCAAAGGAGATTGTTACCTTGTCGTGGTGCTGGAGCTTGAGCGCCTCAATGACGCCATGAGCTAAACCGTGAAGGGACACCCAAGACGGGAAGGTCATGGCAGAGAGGTCAGACTAAATATGATCCCTGGGGAAGGTAACGGCAACCCACCCCAGTATTCTTGCCGTGAAAACTAAATGGATCAGTACAACCAGAGATATGTCGGTATACCATCGGAAGATGGGACTCCCAGGTTGGAAGATGGTCAAAAGGCCGACAGGAAGCTCTGGCGTGGGCTGGTCCATGAAGTCACAAAGAGTCGGAAGCGACTGAATGAATAAACAACAAGGAGGTTGTTAACCTGCAACCAGCCAAGCTATTTTGTGTACCTGAATATCTTGCAAACGTGAGCAGCAGATCCAGAGGGAGTTGCAGATGAAAACAGTCTTAGTTCTGTCACATGAGGGGCCACACATTCATTGAGCAAAACCTGAGCCATACAAATACACACACGCATCAGTCCACATTCTCTACAGACTAAGAACACATAAGCCAGCAATGACAGTGCAGGAAGAGCATCACCACAAAAATGCACAATGAATGCCCCACAACTCTTAAATTAACAAAAGCTCCTGAAACATAGTTCCTGCCAGCTTTGCATGATACAACTCGAAGTAAGGGCAATGCAATACCATTAGGGTCTGGGCGGCAGCAGCCACAACCTGGCCGTGAGGAGAAAGGAAACAGTTCATAGCTACGCTGAAGAGACGAGGAAGATGAGCCCAGCACAGATCCCACTGCAACCTAAAATGGAGAGGAAAGTTATTTCTGACTATCTGAGCAGCATTTTCCAGCCCCCCTCAACACACATCCGCCCCATTATCCCATCCTCCTCTCCTTACTTTGCTAGGTTGACATGTGCCCGCTCCATGACAGCCAGCCAGGCCAACAGAGGCTGCAAGTCATTCTCATGGGGTACATAGTCATAAAGGGCCTGGCGGAGCAGAGCAACAGAGAGTGTTACTTGAACATCTAAGGCTGGCTGTGCATCCACCCCCCCGCCCCCCAAAAAAACTACTGCACTACTCACCATGATGATCTGTGCATTAAGTTCAGCTGGCAGACCCAATGGAGATGGCTGGGCAGCAAAGAGGCTATGAAAAGCTTTCATAGCACATGCTGTCACTAGCTGGGCAGTGGTGGGGAGAAGAAAGACGAGTAACAATTCCATCTAATAGAAAGATCCTTGCTCTTGCTTTTCCTCTCTTCCCATCCCCATAACTAGGAAATCAAATAGGATGCAACCCATCCATTTCCTACAAAAGGGGCATTTGGGTATGCAGCTAGGTTAAGCCAAGGGAGTATATAGAGAAAATCCATGTTTGTCATTCATTCCCACTGAAGCTCTCTGGTCCTCCAACTGGCTTGCACAGTTGGGACTCTACAGCTTTCAAAAGCCAAGGCAGCACAAAGCCAACCTTCAAAGAGGAGGAAAACTTACTACGTGACTCAGGGTCATAACTCGGAGCAAGGTCTCACAGCAAGATTTGACAGCTGGAGCAGGAAAACAGGGCAGTAAATCACGCAGCAGAGTCAGCACATGCAAAGTTGTTGTGGCCTCCTTAGCACCTGAGGAGCCAAACAAAAATTAGTCCTACTATACTCTCAACACACAACTCATTTATTATTGCTCCTTACAAAGTTTGCACTCCATTCTGCAAGATAATTTTGCAATCGTTTTAGGATTGTGCAAAGCTCCGGAATAAATATATAACATTAAAATCCTGTAACAAACAAAATCAACATAAGGCAGTTTCAGGAAGAAGCACTGCATTTACTTGAAAAGTTGAAATTAAAGTGATCCTTACTCAAAAAAGGATGATTAGACATAAGCATCTTGTCTGCCTCTTGCTGTGTTCTAAGATTATCTTTAAAATGAGAAAATATTTGTAGGAAAAACAAGTTGGCCTTTCAGCAAATTGGCTTTAGAAGATAAAAAGAGGAATTAACTAGTTTCAGAAGATCACTTACTGTATGCTGGACTTCTGCCAGGCTGCTGCAGAATACCTGAAATTCTCCTGCCTCTTGCCCTGTCAACCAGTTTTTGAACCACAGCCACAGCTCCCCTGCTAAAGGGTTGCTGTTCTTGTTTTTGAAAAGCTCACCAGCCTGGTAATCCAGGGAGGGGTAATTCAGGTAGAATAAAGTAGGGGTCAGGACTAGGGCCAGCCAAAAATAAATGAAACAGCTTCTCATCACATGAATTGGATACCTCCAGATTTCTCAATTTCTTGCATGCAGAACTTAGCAGTAGACAGTGCAGCTGGGTGGTGTAAAGGAGCTCCATCTCCAAATAGGAACTCACTACCTCTGAGGATAGAGCAAACACCATGCTGAGCAGCCTTGCGGACCTGCAGCAGACAAGAACGATGGGAGAGGTTGCAAGCTGGGCTAGAATGTTTGCCCAACTTCAAGCCATGTTATATTGAAAATTTAAGAATCAAACCCCCCCAAAATTGTGAACCATGAACTATATAAAATTTGAACTCACTTTGGGCTTGACATGGACTGTGAAGCTGAGAAGACCATGGAAAACTTGCATTGTCACAGGGTAATTCCACGTCCCCAGATTTTGTCTTCGCAGCAATGTAGCTAGGCAGGAGAGGACCTGATAAGGACAAAGAATAAGGATAGAAATAAGGCATTGTCCTATAAATGCTGGATATCAAGAAGCATCCTTCCTGACATGTCTGGAAAACACTTAAGCCAGGAGTTCAGTTTTAAATTTAATGTATTTGGCAACACGTGCCAAGCAAAATATTGTATTTTTAAGTCCAATAATAGACTTAATTCAATCCAGCATTCCTTCACACACTTGTTTACTGTAACTATAATTCAAAATGCGGAGGAAAAGGGCCTCTAACAGACTTGTTCTCTCTTAAAATATACATTTAAAAAATTTTAAATATACATTGCAGGAAACATTCTATTACTCACAAGAGCATCCGATACCTAATATCCAGATAATGCATAGTTGGCCTCTTCTGATGCACTTACCCATCGTAGAGCCAAAGTAGAGTCTCCACAAGCTTGTGAACCCAGAATCCCCATAAAAGCCTTGGAGGTATCAGAGAACTTCTTGATCAGCACAGGGCTGGGTACACTGGAGAGGATTCAGAACATGAGACCCATCAATGAGAGGAATTAATACCAAGTATTCCACTACCCTTTGCATTCAGTGATTTCATTCTTGTGCAACTAAACTCATTTGGTGGCACTCCATATTTTTACCCCTCCACTCCTGCTTATAAGATGCACAGGCAATGAGGGCCCAGACCACCTTCTTGTAAGGTATCATTAGCATACCCACTGTTAAGTATAAAATAAGGACACACATGGACACACACCATACTTGGAAGTTTTCATCATCTGTCTCTCCCCCCCCTCTGCAAGAACAAAGTCAAGGAGTAAGCAAACTTGGACACAGATGCAATGATAAGGAAGCACAGTAGAAGAAATGGCTAATAATTTCATAATGTTCCACATAAAGAATATATAAATCTAAGATATTCCTTTAATAAGTTAAAAAAAGAAGGATGTTTATCATTGACTCATTGCAGAATCTAGAGTCTTGCAGTAGGACTAAGCATAGAGGAAAATGATGTCTTCTTTTCATCCCAGCTCAGTCTTGGTCCAAGAAACCAACTTTGTGGCATGGAATTTTATAGTGGCCTCCTCAGTTCCTTTTAGCTTCTCCTCTGAATTATCCTAAGGTGCACTCCCAGACTGAATCACAAATGCTCTTCGTGTTCCTAGAACTCACCGCTTCAGTACTAAACTCAACAGATAAGCAACAGCAGCCAGGGATTCAGGTGATTCCACAGCTTCCAGAGTAGTCATCTAAGGAGACATAACACAGTGTAGGAAAGCAGAGAAAAACTGGAATCATGGGGCTTTATCCTGAAAGATAACTGGCCTCCACATTAGCCTATCTACAGTGGGGCAAAAAAGTATTTAGTCAGCCACCAATTGTGCAAGTTCTCCCACTTAAAAAGATGAGAGAGGCCTGTAATTGACATCATAGGTAGACCTCAACTATGAGAGACAAAATGAGAAAACAAATCCAGACAATCACATTGTCTGATTCGGAAAGAATTTATTTGCAAATTATGGTGGAAAATAAGTATTTGGTCAATATCAAAAGTTCATCTCAATACTTTGTTATATATCCTTTGTTGGCAATGACAGAGGTCAAACATTTTCTGTAAGTCTTCACAAGGTTGGCACACACTGTTGCTGGTATGTTGGCCCATTCCTCCATGCAGATCTCCTCTAGAGCAGTGATGTTTTGGGGCTGTCGCTGGGCAACACGGACTTTCAACTCCCTCCAAAGGCTTTCTATGGGGTTGAGATCTGGAGACTGGCTAGGCCACTCCAGGATCTTGAAATGCTTCTTACGAAGCCACTCCTTCATTGCCCGGGCGGTGTGTTTGGGATCATTGTCATGCTGAAAGACCCAGCCACGTTTCACCTTCAATGCCCTTGCTGATGGAAGGAGGTTTGCACTCAAAATCTCACAATACATGGCCCCATTCATTCTTTCCTGTACACGGAACAGTCGTCCTGGTCCCTTTGCAGAGAAACAGCCCCAAAGCATGATGTTTCCACCCCCATGCTTCACAGTAGGTATGGTGTTCTTTGGATGCAACTCAGCATTCTCTCTCCTCCAAACACGACGAGTTGTGTTTCTACCAAACAGTTCTACTTTGGTTTCATCTGACCATATGACATTCTCCCAATCCTCTTCTGGATCATCCAAATGCTCTCTAGAAAACTTCAGACGGGCCCGGACATGTACTGGCTTAAGCAGGGGGACACGTCTGGCACTGCAGGATCTGAGTCCCTGCCGGCGTAGTGTGTTACTGATGGTAGCCTTTGTTACGTTGGTCCCAGCTCTCTGCAGGTCATTCACTAGGTCCCCCCGTGTGGTTCTGGGATTTTTGCTCACCGTTCTTGTGATCATTTTGACCCCACGGGGTGAGATCTTGCGTGGAGCCCCAGATCGAGGGAGATTATCAGTGGTCTTGTATGTCTTCCATTTTCTAATTATTGCTCCCACCGTTGATTTCTTCACACCAAGCTGCTTGCCTATTGCAGATTCAGTCTTCCCAGCCTGGTGCAGGTCTACAATTTTGTTTCTGGTGTCCTTTGACAGCTCTTTGGTCTTCACCATAGTGGAGTTTGGAGTGTGACTGTTTGAGGTTGTGGACAGGTGTCTTTTATACTGATAACAAGTTCAAACAGGTGCCATTACTACAGGTAATGAGTGGAGGACAGAGGAGCCTCTTAAAGAAGAAGTTACAGGTCTGTGAGAGCCAGAAATCTTGCTTGTTTGTAGGTGACCAAATACTTATTTTCCACCATAATTTGCAAATAAATTCTTTCCGAATCAGACAATGTGATTGTCTGGATTTGTTTTCTCATTTTGTCTCTCATAGTTGAGGTCTACCTATGATGTCAATTACAGGCCTCTCTCATCTTTTTAAGTGGGAGAACTTGCACAATTGGTGGCTGACTAAATACTTTTTTGCCCCACTGTATATGCTATTCTATAATGCTTGCTGGTCCTTCGTGCCCCATCCCACCCAGTGGTCAAAAGCATGGAGGTGTTCTCTCTCCAGCTTCAGATCACTGATATTTATAGTGCACAATGAGGATCTCTGAGACCAAAACGTGGAGAGGGAAGACTACTTTTAAAAAACAAGCTGACTACAGAATACATAAAGGAGCAAAATGAAAACGTGTAACATAAAGAGGGAATCCATGGCCTTTCAGATATTTTTAGGATTCTCATCATGCTCTGTTTTTTGTAAACATATGGCGCTGTATATTTTAATGCTCTGCAATTGCCAGACTATCATTTGGATGCATTTCCTTTGATACTTACCAGTACACCAAAATACTCTGTCTCACTTTCTGTACCACCCTGTGTTCGGATTACCTCTGTGACTGCAGCCAATACTGCACATATCTATAAGAAATCCAAATTGAGGAGTCAAAAACTCTATTCGCCCAATTAATTAAATTGTGATATACAGTATTATAACTTGTGATATATTATACTTCTCAATTTACACACAAATCTTGCTGATCCAATTCATCAGCCTGCTTACAACTGTTGAGAGCAAAGAAGCATTTAGTACCCAGATAGTGGTACCAAAATTGAGACTCCAAAGAAAGTTCAGGCCTTGGGTATCCCTGTCCTGTTCCTTTCTTCCATGGAGTGAGACTAAATAGTGGAAAATGTTCAGCTATTATTTAATAAACATTTATTTCTGTAATTTATACTAATATAGACTCTGAGTGGCTCACATTAAAATACATCTAAAAACATTAGGTTCAAACATAAATTAACCCAGCCTATGCAACTTTTATGCAAACATGGTTAAAAGTCACAGAAACCTCAAACCCCAAATGCTTGATAGTAAAGCAAGTTTTCACCCATTCCCAAAATAATAGAACTGTTAAGGCTCAGGGGATCAGCTGTTCCAGAGAAGCAGAGCTGCTACCAAGAACACCTGCCTCTGAGCCCTTCTTCCCTCACATCCTGAAGAGAGAGAACCCACAACTTCCCTTACCAGGCTGACTGAACAGAAGAGGCAGATTCTATTAATATAACCTATTCACTTAATGAATGGTAGATGGACACCATCTCTGGAGACTAATGAAAGTAAGAAATATTAATCATATACAGTACATGTATTTATTATATTTATATCCGTTATTATTTAGCAGTTATTATAACCAATGAACAAACAGCAATGAACAAATGATCCAATCCATTTGGTTAGACAACCACCATATCAGCTAAGCCTTGCTAGTTCAACAGCTTCAATCTATCAGTGCTGTTGTATTTCACTGTCCACACAGTCTATTCTCTTAAAACCTTTTGATCTGGTCTCTTCTCTCATCTTCCTTAGTTTCTCTTCAATGCCTTCTTTGCAGCTGCTCCTGTCACCAACCATCCTTCCCCCCCTGCCCTTTCCCATCATTTCATGCCCCTCCCACCACAAGCATTTTTCCTATGACCTTATAGGAGTTGTATATTCCTTTTTTCTATCAATAATATCTGTCTCATAGAAGTCAGTCTTCAAGAATGTTGTACACTCCTCCAAGAATATTCTTGAACTGAATTTCTCAGATTTCAGTGCAGCACTGAAGATTTCTCACATCACTGCATCACTTACAGATAAACAGTTAGATGATCAGTTAGAATTATCCCTCCAGGTATTATAGTTTTTAAGAACATGCATTTTAATGTTTGTCGGGAAACAGAAGGTGCTGAACCTCAAAACCACCATACATACATGTATTATTGCCTGACATGCTCTGCAACCTGAATCGTGGTCTGTTTCTCCAGTTACCCAGCTGAACTTCAGTATCTCTTCAGCAGGCATGATAACAGGTTTGTATCTGAGGGAGGTGGCTGGAGAACTGAAGCTCACTGGCACAATCTAGATAGGGAGGATCACAATCCGTATTTCTGTCACTTGTATTACCTAATCAAGTACTATTTGAATTCCCAAACTTGACACTGTATCTGTGTATTCTGTTCAGAATATTTAGTCAGGATGTCTGCTCTGCACAAAATCAGGCTGTTGAGGTACTGATAATCTAAGCTCCAATCAAGTATTTAGAGCTCCTCTCGCTCTTTGTTAGAATTCTACACCCCTCTTCAAACATTTTATGCTCTCTGCAGAGGGGTAGCGGGGTCAGCTTTTGCAGAAAAAAAAACTAATGAAGAGTCTTGTTAATCACAACATTTCTTTTTATTTTCATAAGAGTTGGCAGCCACATACCTCCTTATGGGCAGCAGAGTTGGATTCCCAGAGACGCTGCACTCCGCTGAAGGTGAGATTGGTGCAGTCAGTCAAGCCACTCAGGAAAGTTGTGGATGATTTGTGAGTCTTAGCAGGTTCACTGTTATCATCTTCCTCCATAAAAGGCTTAGCACTCTCTCTAGGCACAGGTCCTGATGACTGCAGTTCATTATGTAGTTTCAGGGCATCTACAGTCAGGTTACTGTGTTCTGTGAGAAAGGCAAACATTGAGCTAAATCTTGAAGAATCACTATCAGGTAATCTACACAAGGAAATTCATAAATAACAAGTCACGCTGCCAAAAGGCACCCAAAACAGAAATATACATACCACAGCTTTTCAGAATCATACCCTAATTCAAGATTAAACAGCGTATTTGTAAGCAAATAGAAATGCAGCAATTAACAAGAGCCAGCTTGTCACAAAATAAATCATGCCAGCCTAGCATTATCACTTTTATCAACAGAGTTGAATAGATTGGGGGAATGCCATTGAGAAGAGTGTGATCTATCAAAGTTTTTAATAGATCACACTCTTGATCTCAGCCAACTTTTGATAAAACCTTTCATGATACTCTCATTAAGAAAATGGTAAAATATGAGGTAGATGAAAAAACTATTAAATGGATTCAAAACTGGCTAAATGACCACATAGTTCTCATAAATGGCACCACATGGAGAGTGACACAGAACTCTGTCCTTGGCCCTATGCTGTTCAACATTTTTGTTAATTAATAATTTTTATTAATGACCTGGATGAATGGTTTGAGGATATATTTATCAGATTTGTAGATAAAGACAAGATTCAAAAAGATCTAGCTTGGAGAGTGGACTCAAAGAAACAGGACAAAATTTTACAGGGAGAAATGTAAAGTCACACTTCTGGGAGGAAAAAAATAAAGGGCAAAAGTATAGGATGGGGGAGACCTGGCTTGGCTTAAGTATCTATGAAAGGATCTGGGTATCCACAAAGCACAAGCAGACCACAAGCTGAACGCGACCTGACATTGCAGTCAGGTCAACAGACATGCACTATTTGGGGATGTATTAATGAGAGTGGAGAGTCCAGATCACAGGATGTAATTGTCTCATCTATTTTGACTTGTTAGACCCGACTTGGAATATTGTGTCCAGTTCTGGGCCCTGTAGTCTAAAAAGGACATTGACAAACTGAAAAACAGAAAAGATTCAAGGTAGATCTTAAGAAAAAATTGTTAACAGCAATAGCTGTCAACTAGTGGAATAGGTTTCCTCAAGAAGTGGCATGTTCCCCTTCACCAGAGGTCTTCAAACAGATGGGACAGCCATTTGTCCAAAACACTTTAGCGCAGAGCTTTCCAAACTTTTCATGTTGGTGACACACTTTTTAGACATGCATCATTTCGCGACACACTCTTACAGCAGGGCATCATTTCGCAACACACTCTTACAGCAGGGCACAAGGCAGGCACTAGGGCCTGCGTGGAATCACAGCAGGTATGGAGGCAGCAAGGCGCAAGGCAGGCACTAGGACCCGTGTGGAAACCTGGTGGGGCTCGGAGGCAGCAGCAGCTGCGACACACCTGGACACTGCAGCCGACACACTAACGTGTCCCGACACACAGTTTGGAAAGCTCTGCTTTAGCGGATCCTTCACTCAGCAGGCCATTGGTGTACATGACCTCTTACTTTTTAACTCTATGATTCTATGATGAAGTCATTATAGCTTCAAGATGCCGGTCTGTTTCATCCACAGACACGGCTGATCTATCGTTACTCAAAATCCATAGAACATTCATAACTGGAATAGTTATTCCTCATTAACGCCCAGTGAGCTGATGATGACGATGATGATCAGTATTAAGACCGAGCAGAATCTGCTACCACAACTGAACTAAGCCATCGCCTCCGTCGCTGCGCGGCTGCTGCTCTTTCCTTTACATACCCGACCGGGGGGCGAGCAGACGACCACGGGCGGCCAGGCGGTAACGTCGTCCCTCCGGATTGCTGTCGCTGCTGTGCCCTTTGCGCCAACGCTTGACTTTACCGGCTGTGCCTGAGCGCAACTTGCCCGAACGGCCCATCCTGCTCGGCTCTCGCCACGGATCGCCAAAGGAAAAGACGCAAACCACGTGCCGGGTCTACTCTCACTCTATTTTAAGTAGTTCCGGTTACCCACTTCCGTACCGAATCCGAACTTCCGATTCTTCCATTTTGCGATCTACTGTAGTTAAAGAAACAGTAGGCAAAGACATGAGCTCCGAGACCCTTGTTTTTTCCGGCTTGGATTTGAATTCCCTGTGGGTGGGCAAAAATGGCTGAGGCCTGTACGTTCATGTAAATCAGTGTTTTTCGAAGTTGGCAACTTTAAGATGTGTGGACTTCAACATGCTGGGTGGGGAATTCTGGGAGTTGAAGTCCACACATCTTTAAATTGCCAAGTTTGAAAAACACTGATGTAAATAAAAGAGGCAGGGAAAGAAGCTTACTTCTATTTCAGTGCTTTGAAATCTTAAGACAGAGGAGTTCTGGATTTTTTGGCCGATTCCACGTCTTTGTTGGCTGTTCCGAATAGAACTTGTCTTAAGAGCGGATATTGAGGCAGAATCGCTACTAGGCAGGTGCGAGGTTCCGAGGTATGCAAGCTTTTAATAATTCTCTGGCCAGATGATTGAAAGGAGGGAAGAAAACAAGGAACTTTTTTCCGCAAAGGGTTGCTGGGAAAAGAATTGACCAACAGATTTAACTTTCCTCCTTCCAGCATCCCTAAGATAACTGTATTGCTAAGTTTCTGTCTGCCAGAAGCCCTATGGCAGATCCGTTCAAGGCAAGCCCAATATTTTGGTATCAGGAACTGACCAATAAATACTGGCCTCTCAAGAACTTCAAGGGACACAGTACTCAAAGTCAGGCAAATTTTAAATAAAAATGCCCATATTTTAACTGTCTTATAAAAGAACCGTTTCTCTCTTGAATTATTCAAAAGTAAAAACTGTTGAATTCAAGGGAAATTACTCCCAGACATAGGTTATATTTAATGTAATTGAATTGGTTTTTTTTAATTTCTGAGTACCCAGAAATGAATAGGTATATACGTTGTAATTGAATTGCAATTTTAAATTGTGGCAGAAAGAAAATCCTGAAGTTCTGGGGTAGAGTGAGGGTATCTAGGGTTGGTTGTTGGGGCATCCTGGGGGACAACTGAAGTGCAGAGTTTTGTTTTTCATTTTCTTTTTATGGTTCTGTGGTTTTATTGTCGTAAGCCGCTCAGTTTTGCTTTAAGATTGGCGGCCATACAAATATTTTAAATAAATAAATAAATAACCAAATTAAATAAATATTTTGCATTCCAGAGCAAGGCTCATAAAAGTTGTAATAAAAAACCATACAAACAGAAACAATATACTTCAGACAATCGTGTACATATTATATTGTATCTGTTTACGAGAATTAGGTAATATGTGTAAAAGGTTTAATATGCTTCGTTAAGGCACATGATGGCAAACCAGACCTCTGAGGAAGATGACACAAAGGTCTTTACGGGGTGGGGGGCGCTAAATATAGTTTACAGTATCTACCACGTGTGTTGTGAAATAACTGTCACTAGCGGCTATTTTTTTAATAGTAAATTTATTAAAGATTACAATTTACAACAATAAAAACTAATACAAACTAAAAAAGAAAAGAATAAAAATAAAAACAACGTGCAGAAAAGAAAAAAAGAAAAAATAGAAAGAAAAATAGAAAAGAAAGAAAAAAATAAGAATATAGTAAAGAAAAAGAAAATATATAAAGAAGTGACTTCCCCCTTCATCACAACTATAAACAATTTTAGTAACTTATCATCTTCTCTTAAAATACAACAGATGATCTCTTCTTGCCATATCCCATATCTTATCTATAAACAAATCCATAAAACCTCATTTTAGTCCTGATGTCAGCAAAAGACTTCTGAGGAAGAAACGGCTAACTGAATTCATGGAGCCGACAACTGTGGCGGAATGAAGAACCGGCGAGTTGACCGGCTCTTTGTAATTCCTCTCTGGACAAGGAGAGGACTTGAGATCACCCACAACCTTCCAGACAGTTGCTCCTTGTGAGGAGACCGCAAAACAACGGTCTTGGGCAGGTTTAGAGCTCTGGGAGATGAGGGAATAGCCATTTTGCTCAAACCATGGGTGGCGCCTTTAAAAGGACACTGGGTTTGTATACTTCCTTTTCTAATCACTTTCGGAAATTGCATGTTAACTGCTTTTCAGCTATTAGGAACCTTTGGATCAACAAGTTTTACAGCTCCAGGTGAGTTTCCTTCAGTCCTTAGTGAAAGAAGTTTTAAATACAAGTTTAAGGACTTAAACATTTTTTTCTCGGGAATAAAGAGCAAAAGGGTGATGAAAACTTTGATTTTAGAAAGTCACAAATGGACTAAGGGTCCCGATAAATTTGAAATAAGGTTTTGAAATTTATAAAGAATCCTTCCTGTGGGAAAATGCTTTTGTTTTCAATTCTTTAAAAAAACATAATAAGACTAAAAATTGGACACTAGAGGGAACTAAAAGGAACTAAAGATTACAATTAAAGGAGAACACTCAAACTTGACTTACAAATACAGAATGAAGCAAAATATTTTAATATTGGACATATTGAAGGATATTTTTGAACAATGTTCAAAATTTTAAGAGTGTCTGCCTCTATAGATAAGACTGTGTTTAAAATATGCTATGGAAGAGGAAGAAGTATTACCTGACATGATTGAGACTGATTTGAAAGTGGATTTAAAAATGACAGACTACAAGAATGATATGGAAAAAGATGTTACACTGGACATACAAAAGAAGCCGGTTGATGTCGTAATAATTAAAAGGGATATACAAATAACAAACCAAGAGAGTGAGCTGGATAATTTTCCTATATTGGATTTACAAAAGAGGTTTGTTAAAGCTTTGAAGAATTTTGTGAGAAGGGACAGACAAACAATGGAAAGAAATCAAGTTCTAGGACATTATTTGAAAGGACTAAAGATCAAGGTTGTTAGAAGTAAAAAGCAGGAATATAAAGTTTATTTTTTTTTATCCTGCCTTTATTATTTTTTTATAAATAACTCAAGGTGGCAAACATACCTAATACTCCTTCCTCCTATTTTCCCCACAACAACAAGCCTGTGAGGTGAGTTGGGCTGAGAGTGAGTGACTGGCCCAAGGTCACCCAGCCAGCTTTCATGCCTAAGGCGGGACTAGAACTCACACCCTCCTGGTTTCTAGCCTGTTACCTTAACCATTCTGGTAACCCTTAATGTCAGCAGGTATTTTTTGCAATATAATGATTTTAAGTAGCTGGCATTCACTTGACGATAAATAGGATGCTCTGCTGATCAGTTTGAGCCAGTTTGGTCTAGTGCAGTGCTTTCCAAACTGCTGCTGTTGGCGACACACCAATGGCGGCAGCGGCGGGGGTACGCGTGGCGGGGGCATGAACGGCGGTGGCACGGGGGCGGCCTCGTGTTTTCCGCTAAAATGCAGAAGTGCTGATGGCGTGCCGCTGCCGTCGCTGCCGCCACCGTGCATGCCACTGCAGTGGCGCACACCTCCGTACACACTGCTTCCGCGGCGCGCACCCCCACGCCGCCGCTGTGCACATCCACTTCCGGGTTGTGTCATGACACACTAAACTGTGTGTTGCGACACACTAAAGCAGTGCTTTCCAAAGTGCCGCCATTGGCGACACACCAACTGCGGCGTCGGCGCAGGGGCGGGCGGCAGCGGTGGCCTCCGCTAAAACGCGGAAGCGCTGATGGCACACCGTTGCCATCGTTGCTGCCGCCACCGCCACACACACCGCCACCATGCACACCCCTGCTGCCGCTTCTGGGTTGTGTTACGGCACACCAAACTCTGTGTTGCAACACACTAAAGTGTCGCTACACAGAGTTTGGAAAACTATGCACTAAAGTGTTGCGACACACAGTTTGGAAAGCTATGGTCTAGTGCACAGCTTTCCAAACTGTGTCACGACACTTTAGTGTGTCGCAACACAGAGTTTGGTGTGTCGCCACAGAACCCGGTGGCGGCGGCAGCGGCACGCCATCAGCGCTTTGGTGTGTCGCCAACGGCGGCAGATTGGAAAGCACTGGTCTAGTGGTTAAGGTGCTGGGCTAGAAACCAGGAGGCTGTGAGTTCTAGTCCTGCCTTAGGCATGAAAGCTGGCTGGGTGACCTTGGGCCAGTCACACTCTCTCAGCCCAACTCACCTGACGGTTGTTGTTGTGGGGTAAATAGGAGGAGGAAGGAGTATCAGGTATGTTCTCAGCCTTGAGTTATTTATAAAAATAATAAAGGCAGGATATAAATAAAAAATAGGATGCTCTGCTGATCTGGTCTTTTATTCCTGGCTGTGCGGCACATTCTGATCCCTTAGGAAGCTTTCCTTTCCTTAAAAATATATGAATACTGCTGTGTGAATTCAGAGGAAAATGGGACAGTCGCGGCTCGCCAGCCGACGTCACACTGCTTTTTACGTGCTCTTCATCAGCAGTCAGCCCGAGGGACCGATGGTACAGACTACCACCTCCTAAACGCATGCGCAAAACCTTCATAGTCCTAATCACAAAATGCACGTAAGAATTTTAGCTGGAGAAAGCCTGCTTGACCGAAAAATAGGACATGCGCAAGACGAGGCTGAATTCTTTGTGGTCATTTAGCACCTCTGGAAAGGGTATAGAGACTGAAAATGTTGAAGAACTGCTCGGGGATGGAATTCCTGGTTCCTTTTGAAGGTATTTTTTATTTCCTCTGCGGTATGAGAAGTAACGGAGAAATTCTCGCAGAAAAATTAACAGCAGAGAGACAAAACAGGCTCTTTCTAAACTCAGTTTCTTCATGTGGCAAAAAAAAAAGTGAAAAAAATTGCTCTACCAACTGTCTTTTATTCTTACATGGCGAGTGGGAGGGGGAATATCTTACAGAAATAGGCTTTTTTTCTAAATACCGTCCATGATAAGTAGACCTGAAAATATGTCGATGAAGGTTCTCAGTCATCCAGGTGGAACAGTCTGTAGCTTGAATCATGTCAACTGGATTTCTATTTTCTCAGTGGAAACGTTTCGCTCCTTATCCAAGAAGCTTCTTCAGTCTGAGCAAAGTTAGTAAGGGAATCCTTAAATCTATAGCTATAGCTATAGCTATAGACCTGAAAATGTTCAATCAAAACTACCCCGTTTGAAATAACGTAAAGCTACCAATAGTATTATCCCATTAGATCTACTCAGACAAAAACCAATGATCGGTTGCACGCAGCTTTACACTTCATTGCATTTTTATCTTTTTTTAAATTACAGTTGTCACAGAACACGGAATGAAATATAATGAACCCTTGCATTTGTCTGGGTTTTGCTTTTATTAATTGAAGGAAGGCAAAAGAGAATACCGTTACCGGTGATGGACGCGCTAAATTGGCTCTTTAGCCTATACGCACTGCATCTAGAGTAAATTTAACAAATTAGCCCTCTTCCCCGGCCAAGGCGGATGTTACCCAAATTAACCCGGAATCTGGGTATCTTCCGCGAGTCTGCAGATTGGAAGGCTACGGGAACGCCTGCGTTCTTCAGTGGTAGGAGGGAATTCTCTTGGCGCATGCGCCCTGGCCGGTGGAGTCTCCTTGGTTGGGGGAGTGAAAGAGAACCCTTCGTTCGCCTGCGTTGCTTCGGTTCAGTCCCTTCTGTTCGGAGTATGGCGGCTGCGTACAGGCTCGTGTTGGTTCGGCACGGGGAGAGCACCTGGAACCTCGAGAATCGGTTCAGTGGCTGGTATGATGCGGATCTGAGCCCAGCGGGGCAGGAAGAAGCGCGGCGCGGCGGCGAGGCGCTGAGAGGTGAAGATGCGGGAGGAAGCGGGCAGATGGAGGGAGCGATGCAGACGTTGATGCTCGCTTGCGAAACGGCTGCAGCCGCCGCCGCCCAACATTTGTGGGGGCATATAGAAGGATAGTTTTACGAGGACGAATTATATAGACCATAAATATAGTCTGTAATAACGGTGCTGAAATTGTGGGATGGAGAATTCTTTTATTCGACTTTAACCACCTGGTGTGGATTTTTTTTTTAATCCACTCTCCACGGGGGTTAATGTCTCGGGCCACGCTCTTTCCTTGGAGGGTAATTAATAGGTCCTGTCCGTGTGTCCCCCAGAAATAAGTGTCATTGAATTCGGTGCAGATGGGATTTTGTGTAAAATTGGCGGATACCGGCTCCGTGATGCAAAGATGCTCCCTATCTTATGTTAAGAGTGAGCAATGAAAGGCCGAAGTGGCTTGGGGTTGGCGTTTTAGGGAAAACGTTTCTGGGGCACCCGCATTATCTGTTGTGACCGCGTGAACTCGCTTAGAGGACAAAGAACGAGGTTTTGTCTGGGCACGTGCAATCAGCCTCATCCCCCTCCGCGGAGAAACGCGAGACGCTCCTTACCGCCAGAGGCTAAAGGGAGGAGTCCCATAGCGGCCGGAACCCCGGTACTTCTCCTTTCAGCGTTTAATGCCTGCTAGCCCTTAATTCCGGCAAGCCCTTTGCCAAGCATGCTCTCGAGCTTTTCTGTGTTTTTGCTATGGCTTCCTGGCATTCGACTGCAGGATAATAGAACAAGCCATCTTGATTATAAAAATACCGTGTTCTGCATTAAAAAAGGGATGTTTTAATTTGAGTAGGTGGCAGCTGCCTCTCTTTAAGCGTCCCCCTCCTTTGCAAGCTGTGCATGCTCGGCAGTCACCTTGGATTAGTCATTTTTCCATCTCTCCATGAGCACACGCCATGATGCCTTAGCTGCCCCCAAGGAAAGCACCCAGCAATAGCCTAATAGGAGAGTCTGGATTCAGAAGCAGCTGCTGTAAGACCTTCTCCCTACCATTTTGTTTGGTATATTGGCAATTGGGTGATACTTTGTTAGGGAAATGTAGCAGGAGCTGAGTCATTCAGTGCTGCAACAGAGAAAGGAGAGCTTGTGCCCAATGCAGGAAGTGGGGGGAGATCCAGGAAACAGTTAAGGCCAGCATGTGCACCTCTGCAGGCTCAATACACAGTCCAATCCTGTTCTTTAATTTACCTTAATGCCTGAAAGCGAACCCGTCCTCAGAGGCTGAAGAGAACCTTCTGCATTATCTACAACTGTGGAATTCCCCAGAAGTTATATTTGACCTCTCTAGCCAGTTATAAAATCTGTAGCCAGTTTTTGTTAATTTTAATATTCACGTTTTTAACCCATTATATTTTTAATTTTGTTGACTGGCTTGAGAGCTCATCTGAACAGAATGTAAATTGAATAGTAAGTTTGGCCTTTTCCTGGGAATGCTATCTAAAACAAGGTTACTTGAATTCAGTGTTGTAGTATCCAAGGGATAAAAAGCTCTAGGTAAAATTCCCTTCATTCAACAATTTTAGTGTCATTCATGTGTGCATGTTTTATAAGTAAGTTTTTCTTTTAAACTTCCACCTTTCATTTAGGAGATTCTGGCATGTATCATTGTTCATGCCTGTATGTCCTCATTCACTTCTCTGTGTTGCACAACTGCTGCTTTCTCCATCATGGTATTAGTTTGCATTATTGCACAACCCTCTTACCTTTTTTGCACACTGGGGCAATAGGAAACAAGGGAGCATAAGGTGATTATGAAGACCTGATAAATGCTGTTAAAGCCATCTCTCCCCCAAGATAATTAATTATAGAGCACTAGCATCATCTTGTGCTCCGAGAACTTTTTATTCTCTTGCAAGATTATTTTATGTTCATACAGGGAAAGTTTAGTCCCTTTAATGCTATATGGTCAGAAGGGGCACTATAACAATTATTTTATTATTTTTTTTACTTTGCTGGAAGGGCAGTACAGGTTGTGAGAACCCTTTCCATCAGAATCCAGGGCTAGATGGAGGATGCCAGATGGGTGTCCTCTGGAAGATAGGTGGAGGCAGGAACTAGTGCATGAAGACCAAGAGGGTTTCTGAAAAAGGATGTTTTAATCTTCTGCCTCCTGGGCCCATCTTTCTGCTGCATAGTAATACTGCTGCTGCTTATTTTACATATAATAGCAAATCTTTAATGGACAAATGTGAATACAGGGTTTCCATTCTTATATGCTATTTTACAACGTTGAGGGTGCTTCAGAACAACAGTTTAGATGAAGAGTCAGGGTGGATTAGCTTTATGTGTCAGCTATAATTGCTGTAAAGGCAAATGTGTTACTGAGCATTTGAGATACAGCAAGCTACAGAACTATTAAATAAGCATTACACTTTCTGGGCTCTTCCAGATGCTAAATATGAGTTTGACATCTGCTTCACATCTGTGCAGAAGAGGGCCATCCGTACCCTCTGGACTGTGCTGGATATCCTTGATCAAATGTGGGTGCCAGTAGTGAGGACATGGCGTCTCAATGAAAGGCATTATGGTGGCCTAACAGGCCTTAACAAGGCTGAGACAGCTGCTAAACACGGGGAGGCCCAGGTCAAGATATGGAGGCGTTCCTATGATATCCCTCCACCGCCAATGGAGCCTGATCACCCTTTCTACAATACCATTAGCAAGGTAAGATGAAGAAGTACTAATCTATTAATCTGGTGGATATAGCTGTTGCTTTGGAGTGGAGAGGATTATTTTAAAGTAATTGTCATGCTGTGGAACCCTGTGATTAGGATATAATTAAACTGTGACTTCAATTTGCCCTCTTGCTTTGCTGATTTTCAACCCAATGGATTCACTGTAGTTCTTTTTTACCTCGTTTGACCCCTACTCATATAGTAATATCACCAGCCCACTGTTTTCGGCAGCCATATCCTTAGCCTTTTTCCTAGCTTTCTGTGGGATGTGATTATATTGCTGTGCGTTTTGAACAGAGTTTTAGAAGACAGATTGCTTTCATGCAATTAATCATTGACACTGGTCTTTTCATGGATGTTTGTATTCTATGGATGGGAACAGTCAAGGCTATTCTTAAACTGGCTGGAATTTTCCACCTATGCAATGTTTGTTAATGAATTAAGAAATAGCTAGAGCACTGGCCACACAGGACACTATTTTAAATATTAAGACTAGATCACCAGAGAGCTACGTAGTACAATTAAATTGTGAACAGGGCTGCTAAAGAGGCAACCAACCCAGATAAGTAAGTTTGGGTATGAATCCAATGAGTGAATGATACTGAAGGTAATTTTTCAGTGGTTCAAGATGGTAAAAATCAAAGCATTATTTAGCGTTACACAACTTCATTAGATACCCTTAACAGAGTTTTATTTATTTATTGTCTAGCAATAATTAAGTTATAGTAGCACTGATATAAAAAGGTCACTGAGCAGGGATTACAAAAAAAATTACAGCAGCCTATATGAGATCTAAAGTATCTACTGTATGGTGTCAAGTGAGCAGGTAGTTTCAGATTCAATTTTTCTACAGCATTCTCTGAAATGAACATAGTCTATAATCTAGCAAGTCAATCACTGTGCTTAAGTTGCTGCCGCCTTTCCTTCCCCAGGATCGCCGCTATGCTGACCTCACTGAAGATCAGCTCCCTACGTGTGAGAGTTTGAAAGACACCATTGCCCGGGCGCTGCCGTTCTGGAATGAAGAAATTGTACCTCAGATCAAGGAAGGCAAGCGAGTGCTCATTGCGGCCCATGGTAACAGTCTCCGAGGCATTGTGAAACATCTAGAAGGTGAGTATTCTGCTTGTAACTTGGGAACAAAAGCAGATTAAGTCTGGCCCAATCTAAAAACAAGTGGGTTGAACCAAAGTTCTCTGGTAATAGGTCCTGAATGGGGTAATATAGTCCAGCTTCTTACATGATTCATACCTTACTCTTTGCAGGAATGTCTGAGGCAGCAATCATGGAACTCAATCTGCCCACTGGAATACCAATAGTCTATGAGCTGGACAAAAATTTGAAGCCTATCAAGCCTATGCAATTCCTGGGAGACGAGGAGACCGTCCGCAAAGCTATGGAAGCTGTGGCAGCTCAGGGCAAAGTCAAGAAGTGAGGGCAGGCAAAGTAATCAGTAGCATAACCCCTCTTTCCCCTTCCCAGCACATGCCTCAAGGGACTGGGCTGAAGAGCCAGAGATGGTGAAGCTTATGGGGCCATGGCTTATCCTTCCACATTCACGTTTTTCCAGCAGGATCTGGCTAGATATTTTAGAGGTGTGGACCGTAGATCAGCAGGGTTACTGACAGAAACAAATCCCAAAACAATGAAATTCAATGCTGCTGAACTGGAGACCAAGGTTTTTCCAAGAGGGCCTCTGCTGTTTTCATTTCATGTGAGAGCTCCAATTAGTCAAGTTGGTTCATTTGGTTTTGCCATTCAGGACGGTTGCAAGGACCATTTATTTTTCATGAGTTTTCTTTTTTTAATTTTGTAGAAGCAGCACGCCACTTCACTTGAATATTTTAAAGCTGTGTTTGGACCTATAGTCTGATTGTGTGTTGGGTACCAAAAGCCAATTCTTATTTCATTGCCTTCTGAATGCTAGCAAGGAAGGGTGAGACTAGAAGGAAGGAATAGCTCCCACTCTGGAATTTCCACCTATGATCCAATAACTTTGTGTAGTGCCAGTAAACCCAGATACTGTGTATCATCACATATTGCTTTTCTACCCCATAGTCTGTGTGGTGTCCCTGCCTCATAGGTGGCAGATTTACACTAGAGCTCACTTCACTGTACAATGGCTGAATTTGCCCTAGTCTCAGTAAAATAAAGGAATTATGTGCAATAGCTGCTGTGTCTGTGCTACTTGTAAGAGGCTTATTAATAGTATTAAGAAACCTAACTATTCCAGTGAAGAAGAACATCACCTGGGTTGCCAATTTTAGGTGAAACCAATCTCCTCCCTGTGTGTGTGTCTCAAACATAAGGGTACATATATATATGTACATATACATATGTACATATATAAGGGTATATATACCTGTCAGAAACCACACCCCAAAAAGGCAGGGCCAGGATAAAAACAAGTAATTGAATAATTACTGATTAAAAGTCCTTTTATATAAAATAAAGTACCACATTTATAAAATTATCCCTATTTACATTTTCCAACCATTCTTTTCATATACGCTTAACACATAGAAACATGACATTACATCTATGCATTCTCATACTGCCTTCTAGCAGGAACAAAAAAGGAAGAAAGTCTGGATGAATAGGTAGCTGCATTGGGAAGAGAAAAGGGGACAACTGGATGGAGATGAAGCAAGGAAAAGAATAGCTGAACATGAAAGGCAAGAAAAGAACAAACTCTATTAAAATTTACAAGAAAAAATACTTGCCAGATAAGCAGAGAGAATGAACTCTGGATTTCCCAAGTTGATTGGTGAGGAGTAAATATTTGGGGGGGAAACCCGGCATTTGTGTGGCCCCTGACATGCTACTTCAGGGCTATACACAACCCTTAGGCTGAAAAACATTGTGCACCCCAGATATCCAGAGTGATGTCAAAAATAAGATAGGATGTGTATAGGAAATACAAGGACATAGATAGGTGGAAGAAAACATTTTGATGTGGGACTTTATTGAAAAAGAATCATGCTCAGATAAGAATATGTGTTTTGCTTTCACCTCTAGAAGCTATTCCAAAGGTTGAGCACTAGAAAGATGCTGGAATGTGCATTATTGGGACTTTGCACATCTCACTATCGTATATACTGTCAAGAGATCCATAGTTGCATAATTTTATATGCCAGAGGGGGGCTGGGTGCCACAGTACAGGCTACTTCAGTGGATTGGCAGGAAGTTATCGTGTCTCTGTCATCGTGGCAACTGAGGTTCAAAAGGACTTTCAATTAACAATGCATATTTCAAGAGAAATAGATGGATACTGATTTAGGCTTACTTCCTGTACAGGCCAACGTCTTGTAATTTACAAAGGAAAATGCAGGCAGGCGCCCTTTATGGGTTTTTGTTTTTTGCTTTTCCAAAGCAGAGTTTAGCCACTTCAACTGAAGGTAGAAATCAGAGTGGAAAGTTTACTGATTTACAAAACAATAAAATTAGGATGCAAAATTGAAAATAAAAGGCTCTAATCATGATGTCCTGCACCAAAAAGCTCTACTACATTCTTGAAGTCACAGCAGAAAAAGCTGCTTTCAAGTTCCTATGGTTCTTCTCCTAGGATTAATCTTTTCTGGTACCAGTCGTGTGTCTTGGTGTATGCATCATTCACTATGTCTGCAGAAACTGAGGCTGAACTCGGGCTACTTTGCGCAGCTCCTTGCCATGTGTACTGGGACACTGCATTTCACACCAGCTGATCGGCACCATCTGTACTCCTGAGATCAAAAAGGAAGTCAATATTTATACAGACACAGCCTCTTGGGGGAAAAAAGACTCCTCCACTTATGAAAATTCCCTGCAATTAATTTCTGCTGTTACCACCACCTGCCATCTTTAAATTCAGTTATTCCAGTTCAAAATGACACTCCCATACGATGCATGGTTTTCACCTTGAAACTGAAGAATAGCTGCTATTTGCGTGGACTGGATATTATTCTAGATCTTCCCATTTAGATATAGTGATGTTAATGGTGTACGTGTTTCCTACAAAATCACATCTGCAGAGGGTTGAAGCTTAGAAGGTTCCAATGTGTACATTTCAGCTATGGTTTTTCAACTTACTCAGAATATAATTGTTCTTACCTGCTTCACTATGAGCCACCACTACCCCCAGCTCATTTTCTGCTGTGGTCAGCAAGTAATTGGATTGTACATCCCCTAAAGAGATCTAGTTCCAAAGGTTAAGGGAAAATGTCCACAGAAAATCACGAACTTAGGCATAACGGCAACAACAGAAAAAGGATACAACTTTGGCCAAAACAATATCTCCTGGACGGAAACTCTTGTAAACCTCTACCTATCAGCATGTGAAGTAGGGGGAAAGAGAAAGAGAATGTTAAAATGTTAGGACAATTTCAAGGGACACGTCCTCTGGCAGAAAGAGCAATAAAGCAAGGCCAGTTTGGGTAACGAAAGGTTTGAAATATCCATGACATATTTTAAAATTTTGAACTAAGATACAGTTAGTGCTCACTTAACTACTGGAATTGAGACTGGAATTTCTGTCGCTAAGCAATGTGGCCGTGAAGCGTGATGTCACATGACCATGCCCCTTAGCAACAGCATTCCCAGCAGTCCTGGTTATCATCATTAAGCAAATCACTGTGGGTTGTTAAGCGAGGACCTCATGTGATCCCGACTTCCAACTTGCTGCCAGCTTCCCCACTGACTTTGTGGGAAGCCAGACCGGTTGCCAAGCGCCCGTATCATGATCACATGACCACGGGGGTGCTGCAATGGCCGGAACTTCGAGGACCAGTCTTAAATACCATTCAGTGCCATTGTAAGTTTGAAAGATCGCTGAACAAGGTTCTTAACTGAGGACCACCTGTATTCTTATCCTAGGAATCAAACCACTGTCCCAAATACATGACTGCATTAATTTTTGTTTCTAACAAGTTTTTAGCCATCATCAGAAAATTATACCAATAGGTGTGGAATAAAATGATTGAACGTATCTGTATGTTCATAGCACGAATGTCAGGAAAAAATATATGCTTCTTTACCATATTTTCCTCATTTGATATAACCAAATATAAAGCCCACTGACCTTGTCTTTCTCTGTAGCTCGGATATCTTCTCTGCTATAATGGAAGAGAGGATGAAATCTTAATTTTGCCATTTTCTTCTCTCCCCTCTACAATCAATCTCACAGGACAAGTAACTGTATTATGAATAGTGTAATTTAGAAAGAAGTTAGCTAATTTATATGAAAAGATTATACATAGCCTGCAGACTTTTAGAACCAACAATACCAACTCCTTAATTCTCATTATCACTCAAATATCAATGATGAGAATAAGACGGAGTATTAACATACTGTAGTTGGCTTGCTCTCTCACCACTAATGCCACCTTCAAAGGATGCCCTCAACCAAGATTTCTTCATACCGTATTGTTCCACGGAATGGGGATTTTAATGGTGTAGAACCAACATATAGAATGTGCACCTTGGCAAAACGGGAATTAATGCTGCAAACCTGGAGGGGGAAGGAGGAAGAGAAAAAGCAACTTTTAGCAACCTTCAGCAATGATCTGTTCTCTCTTATAACTTCAGTATTGTAACTGATAATACTGTCAGTTCTACATAGTGAAATATCCAAGCTAATTTCCAAGGTGGAATATGCAAGCCTTTTTCTTTCTGCAACATCATGAGAATGAATGTAGGGACTAAGCAACTAAAAACCGTAAGTAAAAACAAATGCAGACAACAACACTGGCAATATACAGTGGTGATAGTTGTGATCTAGGTTTTACATATTCATATTGAAAGGAAAATTATCCTAAATTTAACCAACACAAGAGGAAGATTAGACAAAAACCTAATTTTGTTTCATTTATCATATTGTTAGCAAATCTAACATGACCGTCCAATTTTAAAGATGAATTATCTGCAGGAAAAAAAACCTGTCGTCTCCACTTATAGGTAAGTATAGCATTCTATCCCTATGTACTACCTTTTATTTTCTTGACACTAACAGCTGAATTAACAATAACACAATGAAATTACTAGCTAGAGCTGCTGAGGCTACCTTGCATGTCACTGTGGCTCCCACATCAGGCAGTAGCTGAGATTCCACATCTCTCATCACGGAGATTACCGGGAGCTGTAGGGAAGTGCAAAACTGGCATGATTCACACATGCATTGTTTCAGAGTATTGAGCTACCACCAGGAGACAAGTTGGACTCAAACCCCTTCTGGATTGCCAGTATGTCATGTCATTCAGCACATGCAATCCTTTTCATTACCCCTCCCACTGTCACCCACAACACACACAGCTAGGTAGAAATACTTGAGTCTCACCATGCCATTCTCACTTTTCCTCATGAAACAACCAGCCAGAGAGGCAAAGATAGAACCATGGCGTGTGTAGGTGCCATTCCCAGGGGTTCCTTCCTCTAAACTGCAGAGCCGCTCTCCTGTGAGGTACAACACAAGCCAAAATCAGCTTATTTTCTCACTGCCACAACTTCTCAAGTTCTAAGGCCCGGGAGGCTTTCATATAGAACATCGGTGGCGGCGGCCCTTCCAACGGCCCTTACCAGCGGCCTTTGGCGCCGGCGACGACGGCGGTCTTTCCAGTGGCCCTTGGAGGTCTGGGCGGCGGTTTAACCGGAGGTGGCCCGGGAGGCTCTCAAATAGAATATCGGTGGCCCTTACCAGCGACGACTCTTATAGACTCTGGATTTTTTGGGATTGGATCCACCCCTTGGACAGTTTGAAGGGCCGGTGGGAGTTGGGCGGTAGCCCTTTGCCGGTAGCCCTTACCAGCAGTTTGTGGACTTTGCTGGAATTCGAACGGGGACTGGAGTCGATTTGTATTAATTTTAAGATCATAGAGACAACAGCTACCGAAATCTGAATTTAACAACTCTTCCCGATTGCTCTAAATCTCAATCAACTTGTTTGTGGCGATTAAGATCCCTCCAGAGTGAATGTACTACCCCCTTACTATTGTGAGAGAATGGGAGGGAGTAAGGTATGAATGGGAATGTAAGAAATTACTCAACTCCTTGAGTGAGAGACAAGGGGTGAGGAAGAGTCTTGGATGATTGCCCCCCCTATCTACTAGTGAGAGAAGTCGAAGGGGGAGCATAGTGAATGGTATTGAGCGAATGTAGGTAAGTGGAGTTGGGGTTCCAACAGTGCCGAGAGCGTGAGCTGGTGCACTGGAAGAGCCCCCCCACTTTATGATTGTGAGTATATGAGATTGTGTGGATCGATGGAGGGACCCTTATTTTTATCCAGAGATCTCGAGAGTTCAGGAGTGGGGGCTATTGAGCTTAGA
The DNA here is from genome assembly GCA_023362775.1 of Charina bottae. NCBI lineage: Eukaryota > Metazoa > Chordata > Lepidosauria > Squamata > Charinaidae > Charina > Charina bottae. Next base: position 41,800,094 of record JALMGJ010000005.1, on the reverse strand, counting down.
GAATCTGGGGGAAATAGGGCAGGGCAGGTGATTGAGGTTGTGACGGGCCGGGGACGTTATGGCGGGAGCCAGAGGGCAGGTCATCTTAGAAGAAGGCGTCCCCGATGTTTGTTATCTGTGATGCCTTCTGGCCCTCTGTGCTCAAACCCAGAGCCTGGACAGCATACTCGTGGTAACCCCGACTTCCGGCTGCTGCTTTGCAACGCCAGGTCGGTTAACAACAAGGCTCCCCTCATAAGTGACTATCGCGGAAGAGGGGACAGACCTGGCATGCGTTACCGAAACCTGGCTGGGCAGTGAAGGGGGTGTTCCTCTTTCAGAGATGTGCCCACCCGGGTTTCGAGTATGGCACCAGCCGAGACTCCGGGGTCGGGGAGGTGGGGTGGCTGTTGTCATCCGAGAATCCCTGGTAGCCGTCAGGGGCCTTGCTCCACAAGTTTCTGGATGTGAGACCCTGTTCTTTAAGCTGGGTTCCCGTGAACAGTTGGGAGTGTTGCTACTGTACCAGCCTCCCTGCTGCGTAGCATCCTCCCTGCCCAAGCTGCTGGAGGCCGTCTCGGGGTTGGCAGTGGAGTTCCCCAGACTTATGGTTCTGGGGGACTTCAATCTGCCGTCACTGGGATGGGCCTCGGAAGCGGCCCGGGAGTTCATGGTCTCCATGGTGACCATGGGCCTGTTCCAGATTATTCAGGGCCCAACTCGAGACAGTGGCCTCACACCAGATTTAGTTTTCTTGTCGGAGCAATGGTAGTGTGATCTCAGGGGAGAACTACAGCTTTCCCCTTTGTCATGGTCAGATCTCGCCCTGGTGACTTTGAGATTCTCTTATGCCACCCCCCTCCGCAGGGAGGCGGGACCTATTCGATTGGTCCGCCCCTGGCGACTGATGGACCCAGAAGGGTTTCAGAGGGAGCTGGGGGTTATACCCGAGGATTTGCTGAACGGTCCAGCGGAGGCCCTGGCTGCTACCTGGAATAGGGAGGTAGCCGGGGCCCTGGACAAGATCGCACCTGTGTGGCCTCTCCTATCCCAGAGAACCCAACGCTCCCCATGGTTCACGGGTGAGTTAAGGGTTCTGAAGAGGATCAAGAGACGCCTAGAGCGCCGCTGGAGGAAGACAAAAACTGAATCCGACTGAACACAGGCTAGAGCCGCTGTTAAGGCCTACCTTGTGGCGGTAAGAGCGGCGAAACGTCAATATTTCTCCGCTCTTATTGCATCCGCAGAATGCCGCCCAGCGACCCTGTTTAAAATTACCCGATCCCTTTTGGGGAAAGGGCAGTCAGAAGTCCATCTGCAGGGTCGGGCCGAGGAATTTTTGAGGCATCTGCAGGATAAAATCGCTCGGATTCGCTCCAAGTTGGACTCTGAGCGTGAGGCAGAATCTGGAGAGACACCCAGGGAACGTACTCACCTTGTTATCTGGGAACAGTTTGACCCTGTTGGTCCTAAGAAGGGGACAGAGTCCTCCGGTCTGTAAATGCCACCACCTGTCAATTAGATCCTTGTCCCTCCTGGCTGGTGAAAGCAGCTCGGGGGGTGACTTGTGGTTGGGTCCAAGCGATGGTAAATACATCCTTGAGTGAGGGGGTGTTCCCGGCAGCTTTCAAGGAAGCGCTGGTGCTCCCCCTCAAGAAGCCATCGCTGGACCCTACTATACTGGATAATTTTTGTCCAGTCTCCCACCTCCCCTTTTTGGGGAAGGTGGTTGAGAAGGTGGTGGCGTTGCAGCTCCAGAGGATTCTGGATGGAACGGATTATCTAGACCCCTTTCAGTCAGGTTTCAGACCGGGGCATGGGACGGAAACTGCATTGGTCGCGCTTATGGATGATCTTTGGCGGGAGCGAGATGGAGGCAGTGCATCCATTCTCGCTCTTCTTGACCTCTCAGCGGCATTCGATACCGTCGACCATGGTATCCTTCTGGGACGGCTCAGGGAGTTGGGGGTGGGTGGCGTGGTTTTACGCTGGTTCACCTCCTTCCTCCAGGGCCGATCCCAGTCGGTGTTGATAGGGAGCGAGAGAGCCAACCCACGGGCCCTTCTTTGTGGGGTTCCACAGGGCTCGGTACTCTCGCCGCTCCTTTTTAACATCTACATGAAACCGCTGGGCGAGATCATTCGTCACCACGGGCTGAGGTATCATCAATATGCCGATGATACCCAATTACACATCTCTATCCCGGGTGAAGTAAGTGATGCAGTGACCACCCTGTCCAAGTGCCTGGGGGCTGTAGGGGTCTGGATGGGGAAAAACAGGCTTCAGCTGAACCCTGGTAAGACGGAGTGGCTGTGGATTAATGGCCCCTCGGTTTCTGGGACTTTGTCATCTTTAGTTCTGGATGGGGTTGCACTTCCCCAGACAGACCCGGTGCGTAACTTGGGGGTCCTCTTGGACTCACGACTCCTGCTCGAAGAGCAGGTGGCAGTCGTGGCCAGGAGGCCCTTTGCTCAACTTTGTGTTGTGCGCCAATTACGCCCTTTCCTTGACCGAGAGGCCCTTCGAACGGTCACTCAAGCCCTGGTTGTCTCTCATATAGATTACTGCAATGCACTCTACATGGGGCTACCCTTGAAGAATATCCGGAAGCTACAGCTGGTGCAGAATGCGGCGGCACGGGCAGTTTTAGGTGCATCAAGATCTGCACACATAACACCTCTGCTCCGTGAGCTGCATTGGGTGCCAGTTTGCTTCCGGGTCCAATTCAAGGTGTTGGTTATCACCTTTAAAGCCCTACATGGCACGGGACCAGGTTATCTGAGGGACCGCCTCATCCCCATGACATCTTCCCATCCCACCCGATCTTGCAGAGAGGGCATGCTGCGGACCCTCTATGAAAGAATTCCACCTAACGGGGTCCCGGAGACGAGCCTTCTCTGCAGCGGCTCCTGCCCTATGGAACATCCTTCCACCAGGGATAAGACAGGCCCCCTCGCTCCTGGATTTTAGAAAAAAATTAAAAACCTGGCTCTGTGATCTCGCCTGGGGCAAAAAGGAAAGCAGTCAAGCCTGGGGATGGCTGATCCCTTAGAGCCACCTTAGATATTTAAAATATTTTAATCATAGTCAACGTCACTATCTGCCTCTTGGATTTTATTTTATTGTAATTTATTGTAATTCTATTTTTATCATAGCTTTTATTATATTTTGTTGATATTGTGTTGTGAACCGCCCAGAGTCCCTCCTTGAGGGGGAGATGGGCGGTTATAGAAATTCAACAAATAAATAAATAAATAAAAATAAATACTCTGCTTGATTGCTCTCACATAGCTCCTCACTAGAAATTACTTCGTTACACAAGTGCATGACACTGTGTGTGAGACAGATAGGTACTGTAGATAGATAGAAGAAATGAGTAAAGAAAAAATAACCCAAGAATACCCCAACTGGATCAGGCCAAGGCTTATCTTAATCCAGCACTTTGTTTCTCACAGTGGCCAAGCAGAAACTTCTGAAGTGCTTTGAAGAAGAAAATACTCTTCTCCTGCTGTTGCTTCCCTACAGCTATATTAGGAGGCATGTAGTCCCTACATGAAGCTGATTGGAAAGAGATTTAGAACTGACAAAAGGAAGCACTTCTTTATATAGTGCAAAATTAATTTGTAGAATTAATTACTACAGGATGTGGCAATAATTTATTTGGATGTTTTAAAAGGGGGTTAGATAAATTCATAGATGATGTTAATCAAAGGTTTCCAGTCTTGAGATGTATTGTTACCTCTAGACTAGGAACTTTGTTGTTGTTGTTCAGTCGTTTAGTCGTGTCCGACTCTTCGTGACCTCATGGACCATAGCATGCCAGGCCTTCCTGTCCTCCACTGTCTCTCGGAGTTTACTCAAATTCATGTTTGTTACATCGGTGATGCTATCTAACCATCTCACCCTCTGCCGTCCCCTTCTCCTTTTGCCTTCAGTCTTTCCCAGCATCAGGGTCTTTTCCAGGGAGTCCTCTCTTCGCATTAGGTGGCCAAATGCAAAGAGAGGACTCACTTTTGGTTTTGACTATCCTGAGTATTTTAGTATCATCTGTAAACTTGGCCAGTTCAATACTTATGCTTAAGATTATTAATGGATAAGTTTAAAAGCACTGGTCCCAGCATAGAATCTTGAAGAACCTCACTTCTTTCTTCCCTCCACGGAAAAAGTGCCCATTTATTCCTAGTTTCTGCTTTTTTAATCAATTAGTAATCCATAAAGGAATAGGACCTCTTATTCCATGGTTGCTAAATTTACTCAGGAGCCTTTGATGTAGAAGTGTCAAAAGTTTTCTGAAAATCCAAGTACAGTACACAAAATTGTTTTTACTTCATGATGCATAATTAACTTAAAGAATTCACTACTGTAAGATGTATTTGTGGACATCATATTGAGGGCTTTAAAGTGAGATTAGAAAAAATTGTGGAGGATTAACTATCAAAATCTTAAAAGGACTTCAGGATTGAGGCAGTATGTGTCTGAATAAAAATGGAACAATTAATCATGCTCTGGTTGAGAGCTTTCCTGAAGCATCTAACTAAACCACTGGACAGGAGACAGGCTGCTGGAATAGATGGTAAGGACCGTTAAAACGCAGAATATTCTGCCTAGAACCATGATGGGTCCCTTCGCTAGATTTTCAGACAGGGCTGAATGGCCAATTGTTGGGGAAAGTAGGGGATTCCTGCACCGAACAGAGGGTTGGTCTGGATGACCTATCAGATCCTTTCTACATTCTACGAACTAAAACCGATTCCGACGGCCAACATCGCACATAATCACGGTCATCCGTTTCCTACAAACACAACGCACAAAGACCCCCGAGGGCCTCCAAATTCAGCATCTTCAGACATTTCACCCACAAGACTCCTCGGAGCCGGGCCCAGGAAATTCGCGCGCAACCGAAGAACGGACCCTCTTAGAGCAGCCCCCAGCCCGCCCTCTCCGGTCACCCACCAGGAACACAGTAGCGCGCAGGAGCCATGCCGGGCGACCGAAAGGACTTCGCGTCAGGCCTTCTCCTACCCGCGGGTGGCTGCAAGTAGCCGCTTCATTGGACGATTCAGCTCTCACATGACTTCCTTCAAGCACGCGTTCTTCTGAATACCAGCCCGCGACCGAGTGCTGCAGAGTAACTGTAACTGGGAGGCCGGCGGAAAAGAATAGTCCCTGGAGCGCAATGAATGATGGGAACTGTAGTTTCATTTAGCTTAGCCAGCGTGTAGCCGCGCATGTGCGAGTGAGGATAAGGAGGAGGAAAAAAAGATGCTTGGAAGGCTGCAATAATCGAGGAGAGGTCTGTAGAGTGGGATTGACTGAGCCCAGAAAATGGCAGCTCCAGGTAAGGTTGGGGGGGAGTCGGAAGGAAACCGATTCCACAGTGATGTCTGCTGGTAGACAGCCTTTTCCCTGTCTTCGGAAGAGACTGGGTTCCCCCGGCTGGCGCCTCCAGAAGTTCCTGCATTGCTGTTCATTGCTGTTCTTCAGCCTTCCTGCTGAAGTCTCTGGTAGCCCCCGTGCGTTTGCGTTGATATTGCTTTTTGCTGTGACACGAAGCTGGGATGAGGTCTCCTTCGCTGGCCAAAGGATTGCCTAGCTTTATCCTTGAAATGCACGTTGGCAAGACCTCTTTAGGATGCTTTGTTTTCTCGCTTCTGTAAAAGGACGATTGGCCGAAGCAGACGCACTTCCACTTCTTAAGCCTTGGTCTTCCCCAAAGATTCCGTTGAGTAGATGCGATTCTTTTCTTTCTCCTTCTCCACCTCCGATTTTTCTTGCCAGAGTCATACGAGTGCCTAAGTAGCTGAGCTTTGCACAAAGGCGGAGCTACAGCCCGAGCACACCTTCTTCAGCTTCAAAGAGTTAAGAACTATAACAACCCTTAGAAAGCGGTGCATTGGCTCTTCTTCGCAGGTTCCGCTATGTCGTGGGTATCCTGGTGTTAATTTGGTTAGTAGCAGACAAAATACTTGAGTATGCTAGTAAATATATATGCTTACATTATTTTATTCTGTAGTCTACTTGTGCTTAATGACTTAATGTAAGCATTTTGTCCTGTAAGACCAGAGCCGCCTTGCCTCTAAATACACTACTGCAAGAAAACTAATTGAGATCTGTTCTTTGTAAATATTATGCAGCAATTATACAATGATCTGACAATGTTGCTTTTTTAGTGGATAATTCTTTGGACAGTGATTAATGTAACTGAACGAACTACTGCAGGAATTGTGCTATCACAGTTTCTACAACTGCCATATGAAGTGGATTCAGATAATTCTTGACTCCCCATGAAATATTTTTGTCTGAGAAACTGATATAGTTTTGCCCATGCTTAATCTGTGCAGTCATATTGTGTCCTTAGAAGGGGTAGGCAGCTTTTTATCACCTGGGGGCAGGGATGGAACTAGGGTCTGTGTCACCCGGGGCAAACATGGATTCTGCGCCCCCCCCCATGGGTTATGTTGTCATGTTGGTGCCCCCTCAGCGTGGCACCCGGAGCACATGCCTCGCTTGCCCCCACCCAGTTGCGGCCCTGCCTGGGGGGCATTATTGTATTTAAAACTGGCAGTGGGAGGCCACAAAAGTTGAGGCAATGATGCAATGCAAGCAGACAGATTTGGATTTTTCAGGATAGTAGATTTCTTTGTTTACAGTTTTCAGGTTGATTTTGCAGACCTAAAGGTTTCCACATTTTTGTTTGGTTTCTTCTGGAACTTAGCAGGAAACCACACTCCTGCACTTTGGTGATTTACCATCAGACTTCAGAAGTATGATTCCTCAATACCAAAGAAAGAATTCCAGGCCCATATGCAGTGATAAGGTTAAGAACAAATAATATGCTTTCTGTTGACTACGCCAGAACTCTTCTTTGAAATAACTGGAAGAAGAGAGAGATATTAAGATCTTGTTGGCATAAAACCAGTAACCAGTTGCTGCAGTTTTAGGCAGAAACTTGTAGGTCTAATTTTACATTGGCTAAAAATTAATTTGATCTGTCACAGCATCACCTTACTAGGATGCTTTTGGCTACCACAGGGGACTTCCCAGAGTCATTCTCACTTAATATTAATTGGCCGAGATCAGCTTTCTCCAGAGCTGATCCAGCTCAAGTTCCTTCTTGCTTTTTGATTAGCAGCAGCTTGATGCTGGAGTTCTACGAACAGGTAAAAGTCATATTTTAATAATTTGGCCTTCCTTGGTGGGCATAGGCTAAGTGGGATGATTGGCTCGAGTGAGGCAGAGATGCCAACGAGGAGACTAGATTTGAGAGGGATTAGTGATTATCTGTTCAAAATACTAAAATATTCCATAGAGATAACATGAATGAAGGATGAAAGCAATGATTTTTTTTTCTAGCTACATTACTTGTCCTTAATCTTAAAGTGCTGTATACAGTATATCCTATTCAAGGGTGCTGGGCTAAGTCCCAGTTATCCCTTATCAGTCTAAATTATGTTTGCATTGGCTAAAGATTATGGAGCATTGATGTTCAATGTCTCTGAGAGGTGCCTAATGCTGGATTAGAATTTCAGACCATGCCAGTTCCATCAACTCTAATGTCCTCACCATTTGCTATATCAGAGCTTTCCAAACTGTGTCGCGACACAAAAGTGTGTCGCCACACACAGTCTGGTGTGTCGCCACACAACCCGGAAGCGCTGATCATCATCAGCGCTTCCGGGTTTTCCCGCGGCGACACACCAACTGCAGCACGCAAAACCCGAAAGCGGCAGCATCGCTTCCGGGTTTTTGTGCGCTGCCGCACTTCCGGGTTTACCCGCAGCGACACACTAATGCCGGTTGGTGTGTCGCCACGGGAAAAACTTTGGAAAGCCCTGTGCTATATTTTTGGCTTCCTTTGAGTTAGTCCTTTTTCTCCCTTTGTCATGCTTCTCCGCAGTTATTCAGGGGAAAAAGAAACCCAAACATAATTATGAAAGATGTGCTCTTTGGGCAGTTGTGGAGCAAGATCTGGGCACCTCCTGCACTCTGAATGCAATATGCATGTGGTCACACAAGGTATTGTGCTGTTCTGCCTGGGAAAGTAAGCAGAAGCATCAGCAAAGTCACAAAGGGGTATCCTTTATTACTGTGTTTACATAATACCCCCATTGGTATTATGGAAGAGAGCGCAACTCTTCCACTAATGCTGCACTGAAGACATCCAAAGTGAGAGTGACTCCCCAGCCACAATGCTAACCATGATTGCAAAGATTTCTTCATGTGCCTGGAGTGATGCATTACCTAATAAGATGCTGATGGAGCAGTACCCAGAGAACTGATCTGAATGTCTGGTACCAAAGTTTTCCTGACCAACCCGTCAAATACTTGCCGACACTGCCTCCTTTCTTCCCAGGTTCTGCGCAGCAAGGATGAAGAGTCGCTGGCGGATGTACTCCGCTGTCATGCGCCTCTTCCTGAAGTGTTTGCGGATAGGTCAGCGGCGCCGGTTCTGGCTGACCCAACAAGTGATACAACTGTGGCTATACGGGCGTCTCTGTTTGCGCTCTCTGTTTTACAACTCTTTTGCTGATGGTGACACAGCTCTTGATGCCCTCTTTGAGCCCATATACTGGCTAGTGGATCATGTCACTCGTTGGTTTGGGGTGGTGAGTACTTAGAAAAACAGAACAGAATTGGGAGCTTAAGAGATACTTTCTGTATTAATGTATAGAGTTACAGCTCCAATTTTCAAGCTACATATGTAGTTATTTCAAACTGCTAAGTAAAACCAGGAGATTTAAAAAAACACTGAAGATATAGGAGGACGTGGCATTAGTATTTCATAGAATCTGTTAACTACTGTCTCTCTTAGCTCCCCAGAAAACAGGAAGGGCTTAATAAGGAAATGTATCCACCACAGGCCTTATCTCTTCCAAAGGGATGACTTGGAATATAGTGTCTTGCTGGCTCAAATTCCCTTATCCCTTCAACAGGTGTTTGTGGCTCTGGTGATTACATTGACCAGTTCTGTGGTGGGCATAGTGTACATTTGCCTCCTACCGATCATTCTGCAGACCTACCCCATTGCCTGGATCTTCTGGCACATTATCTATGGCCATTGGAACCTTGTCATGATTATCTTCCATTACTACATGGCTATCACTACTCAGCCTGGTTATCCGCCACAGGTAGGACACCGGCTTTAATATTTCTGTTTGGGCTTTTTCTTTTTTTCTAGTATTGTGATTTATAAGAAGGGCTGCTCAACGTGGTTTCCTACCCTTTTTCTCTCTACCTGGGTTCACACAACTTACTGAACCATCTTCCAGCCAACCACATTTCAGTGTAGTGCATTATGCAAATGAAATGGTTAGTTTATGATTCAATGTGTTGTGCAAACTCAGAACATTGGACTCAGTTAATCATGGGTAAATGTATTGTGGAAACACAACTGGTGATTTTAATACAAAATGTCATGGACCAAAAAAAGCTGGAGTTGTTCACATGCTGTGATTCCCCAGAGAGCTTCTGATCCAGTTATCTTTGGGTTAGAAAGAAAAGACAGCATCTTTGCTACCCAGCAACACCTACAATTGATTTTAGCCAAAAGGCTTAGGGGCAATGCTCCACATGCTTAACGACTGCTGCTTTTCCCTTCCCACAGCACCCAAAGAATGACCTTGCTGCTGTCTCAATCTGCAGGAAATGTATTGCCCCCAAACCTGCCCGGACCCACCACTGTAGCATCTGCAACAGGTGAGCCATCATTGTTGTGTCAAACCTGTACATAATTTCTTTCATCCTTCCCTGCCATCTGTAATTTATTTTTTCTCTCTCATCCTTGCTATTTGAGATCGTTTGAAAAGCTCTACTCCTGGCCTCTTTTGTTGCAAGACACATGCTGATCTGGGATTCATTCCCACAAGAGATTCTGCAAGTTTCATTTCTTGCTTCCTCTTCTCAAATTCTGAAAAATTACTAACTAGGTTTGCTTAACTTTGCAAATCTGTGAGCATGAAATATTAGTCATACAAACCCTTGCCTAGCAGAAGTTCTTAAGAATCTGTTAGTCTTCATTCTGACATTCTCAAACAGCTAATGCTATACTTTTTATATGTGTTTGTGCATCTATAGAGTACACACAGGCTTACCTTTGGGCACAGAAACATTAGCTTTTGTAATATTAATAAATTATAATAAATAATAAAAATAATGCTGTATTATTAACAATATGCAAGCTGCACTGGTTGTCAGTTTGCTTCTGGGTGCAATTTAAGGTGCTGGTTGTTATCTATAAAGCCCTACATGACATAGGGCCTGGTTACTTGCAGGACTGCCTATCTCCCATAACATCTGGCTGGACGATTCAATCCTGCAGGGTTGGCACGTTCCGGGTTCCTTCAATTAAACAGTGTCATCTCTTAGGACCCCAGAAGTGTGCCTTTTCTGTAGCAGCCCCTGCACTCTGGAACAAGGTTTCCCGAGATCCGGATAACCCCCCCTCTGCTGTTGTTTAGAAGAGCCACGAAGACCTGGCTCTTCACCCAGGTCTTCAACAAGGGAGAGTGAGACCCCTCACTTCATCACACTTGCCATCTTTTATCTTTCTTATGTTTTATTGATTTTATTGTAATTTCCTTGATTGTTGTGAACCACCCAGAGTTGTTGAGAGTAAGCAGCATACAAATTTAATAAATTATTATTATTATTCCCAAGACGGGGGACTAATGTTAATGGTCCATTAAGCCTCTACTAAGGGGCAATATGCAGACCGCACTATCAGCAACCTCTTCTCCATCTGATTAAAATTAATGTTATTTCCCTCCCACAGGTGTGTGTTGAAGATGGACCATCACTGCCGTATCCTTTTGCAGGTCTGTAATAGGACTAAGGAGTAATGGATCAGGTTCAGGTGGATTGTTTGTTCCAGAAATCTGAATGACTCCATTCCCATTAACAGAATGGAACCTCTTGAAAATAATTGGCCAAAGCAAGTGATTTACGACATCCATCAGGAAAAGGACTGGTGCCTTCTCTTTAACACAAGTGGTTCATGTTGAAGGTCCAAAAGAGTGCCGTGGGAATTAGGTGTGAGCAGTTTTTGTAGGCTTGCCTATCTTCTGTTGCAATGGGAAGAGGGTTGGCTTTCTCCCTGGAGTTAGAGATCTTTAACCTGAAGAGACAGCATGGCTTAACAACTGTGTGGGACACTACAACCATCGCTATTTCTTCTCCTTCATGCTTTTCATGACCATGGGCTGCATCTACAGCAGTGTCAGTGGCTGGGACATGTTCTGGGAAGCTTACGCTGCCATTGAGGTGAGCCCAGGGAGCAGCCTGTTTTCTCTGGGGGAAAAGGCCTTGAAACTTGTAGAGGTGCTGCCCTATGCAGCAGGGGTGCATATGGCCAGGAAGAATTAAGTGTGGGTAACTGGTGGCCTTTTTTCCATCCGATAGAGAATGAAACTACTTGACAAGGAGAAACTGCACGTGACAGCCAATCAGGTGGGGTATCTGCTCATCAGCTGCTCAAGTCAGAGAGAGGACAGGGCATATAATGGGAGTTTGCCACTTCAGTTCCCTTCTGATTCTACAGAAGTGACTACAACAGTTCAAATTTAATTTCCTGGGCAGAAACACTCCTTCCATTCTTCCTCACAAGGGAGCTATGGAACCCCCGTCAGCTGGCATTTTTTTCCCTATACAGGGAGGGAATACTGTGTTTCCAGAACCAGATGTTTTGGCTGCTTTTGAAAGACAAGTGCTAATGGGGAGTAAGGAAAATGTGTCCTGGGTCCCAGTGCTCTGCCCATCTCTGTCTCATGGTCAAGGGCCTTGTGTCTTACAAAGGTGTCAGGCTTGCTTGCTGTGCTTTCCATTCCATTTGTTTGTCCTTGAAAGCCCTTGGCAGCTTCCGGCCTGGGCCACTGCTTTCTCTTTCTTGCATTCTTACTTCTAGTTGTGGCAACATCTGCTCTTACTTGCAGACTTACTCTCAGACACCACCACCCACCTTTTCCGTCCGCCAGCGAGCTTTCCACAAGAGCATAGTGTACGCCTGGGTCCTCTGCAGGTAACTGATCTAGTTGTTTGGTGGAAAGTGCTGGGAGGGAAGGAAAAGAAAGCTACTTCAGGGAATTTTCAGAGTGCTGCCAAGTCACTCTTACTTGGAGTATTCCAGCTGGCATGGCCCTGAACCACTCAGTATCTTTAGAAGCATTCCTCTTAGCACAGCTTGACATCCTTCTTTCAAACTGCTCCCTCAGTTCAGTAGCCTTGGCATTGGGTGCCCTCATGCTCTGGCATTCAGTCCTCATCACCCGTGGCGAGACCAGCATTGAAAGACACATCAACCGCAAAGAAAAAAAGAGGCTGCAAAAAAAGGGCAAGGTAAGGGGAGAGGCTGAAGCTTCAAAAGGGGAAAAGAAAATGGGACAGACCTACTCAACCCTGACTGAGAGTTCTTTCTAGAATGCCTTTTAAACCTACAAATCTTTTAGATTTGCCTGTTTCATTATCCTGCCTTCTAGGAACAAAAACCATTTTTTACATCGCAGTTCATTGTAACTTTAAATTTTATGCTACTTTATTTGGGTTATTTTACTGTAAGTCGATTAGAATTCTACATACACATTACTATAAGATAATAATGGCTTTAACTGATTTTTCCTCAATTGTTTCCGTAGTTTTTGATGGGCTCTCCTATCAGGGCTATGTAGGATGGCTAAACTAGCAGGCCCCTCTTTTTTTTTTTAACTAGCAACTGGGATTCATCAAGTAAAGCTCAATTCAAAATACAGAGAATTTTGAGGGCAGAAAGCTGTTTTAATATTATTTTGTATTACTATAGTTAAGTGAAGCTTTCAGCACAAAAATTCAATTAGCATGAGCTTTCTTTATTGTAGAGTTTAAAGCTGCTTTGTATGCAGTTTTGTTATTAAATATCTGGAGATCCTTGCAGATCATACTGATACACACTCAAACCTTTTCTCCTCTAGAGAAAGAAAGAAAGAATACTCGAGTTAGAATCAAAATAACTGAATAGAATTTCATTCCCTTTTCCCCTCGGCTCTAGATGTTTCGAAATCCATACAGCTTTGGTCCATTGGGCAACTGGAAGGTTTTCCTGGGTGTCGAGAGACAGAGGTAACAAATGTGCATGTACTGTGTATATTAGAATAGGGTGGTTGTTCCCATTGACGAAGAAAATGATCAGTATAACTGGAACTACTTAGTTTAGATTCATAACAACGTGGGCGTTCTCTAAATGCCAACGGAAGCAGTATTGAAACAGACTTGCACGTCTTCATATTTCTTACTGAAGCCCTGCTCTTTCTCCTAGACACTGGGTCACTCGAGTTCTACTACCTTCCACACATCCCCCTTATGGATCTGGCTTGAGTTGGGACACTCCTCCCTGTGTTGCTCAACAGAAGACTCCTCTTCTGGCAATCTGAGTTGGATGAAGAGCACAGTGTACCAGCTGGTGGAAGACTTGAAACCACAGGCTCCTTCCATTGGGAAGCGTAAACAGAAAATAGAGTCCCTAAACTGGCAGCCTAATACCACAGTAGCACATCTGCAGTGAACTGCTCATCCAGCAGGAGGCTGGGGAGCCTCCAGCGGCAGCCAGGGATCTATTGCCCATGTCTGTTTTGTTTTGCACACACTCCAGCGGGGCTAGAGCAAAGTATTGCCAGTTTTGAGGAGGGGAAGTAGCACTTTCCCAACTCATGGAAGTTAACTGGCATATTAGGGCCTGTTGCTCTTCCTGTAAGGATACAGGGATTTTTTTTACCATAAAAATAAATGTATATAAAAAATCATCTCCTCTTCAGTGGGAAAAGGGGCAGTGAAGAGATTTGAATACAAACTGGTGATTCAAAACTCACTTCAAAACTAAATGTATATAAAAATCATCTCCTCTTCAGTGGGAAAAGGGGCAGTGAAGAGATTTGAATACAAACTGGTGATTCAAAACTCACAAAAACATTGTATTCAAAAAATAGTAATTATTTACTTTTAATGCTGACTTCTGATTCAATAGTTATTTCAAGCAGTAGTGGACACTAAGCAACATGTCCATTACCAACCCCCCCATCCAGGCTATGTTCAAGAAGCTGTTATTCAAGTCAGTGGGACAAGTTAGTGTTTCAATAGCTACAATTCAACTGTAGCTCTAGAACATACAAGGTATTTTTGCACAACACACTTAACAAGGTCATTTAAAGAGACAGGAGTCTAGAGTTATCCCTTCCCCAGCAGGCAGAAATCTGTACTCGGTCTGACCTAGTTAAGCCTCCACTGATATAGTAGACTAAAAATCATAACCTGGCACTATTGGCTAGTACAACAACAATTTTTTTGGTAGCAAAAATGACCCTCCCACCCCGTTTGCCAGGATGGCATTGCATTTCTCCACCTCTTTACCAAAAAAGCACCATATAAGCAGTTACTCAGAATATTGTAACCAAGTAGTCAAGTGTTTAAGCCTGGAGCCCCACAATTTATTGATTGATCTATATTCAATGAACAGAGCACCCAAAATCTATTGTAAGTAAAAAAAAATGTAGTTGAAATGATGTGATCTTTTAAAACAGAACTTTTCAGCAGTCCTTCCCGGCCTTATATTCCAATATCTTAAAAGAGTAGACAGCAATAGTGAACCTCAAGTCACCTTTTGTGAAGTGCAGCTTTTTCCTAATACTCACAGTAGTATACACTATCCTGATCACTGTGCAGGCCTATATTATCCATTTTCTGTTGCAGTTCTGCTATATTCATTTATAAGTTGTCCTTCAACTGTACTAAATCAGGGAAACCCTGCCGGCTTCTGTTTCTGTAACAGTGTCTTTTACAGTAGGGAAGTAATCCACAGGTAAGGCTTTTTAAAACTAGACTGAATAGGAAATGCTTCATAAAAGTCTAGGTGGAATACTAAGTTCATACTTTATAAAAACAGCACTAATAAATAAGAAAAGAATTAGATGTTGCCAATTTTACATCTAAACAACAGTTTCATCCTGATGTTCTAAACACTGAACTAGCTAGCTTGGAACTGTACCAATCAGTGTGGTAGGTGATATTGTACTCAAACCTCCCTTAGCATCCTCCCTGCTGCTTTTAGTTTATTTCAGGTATTTTTTATTAAAATACTTAAACTGAAGGCTAGCTTACAGCAAAGAACCAGACTTCATCATTTTTGTTTCTATAATACTACTCAGCTCCAAAGGTATTTTTAGAGAATAGAAATGGTGAGTAACTGCAGCCCAGCACTTCTGAAGTATCCAACATACTACCAAAAAAAAAAGGGTAAGCAGGGATAGCAAGTAGCAACCTATTTCTGGTAAACTGATGTTTTATAGAATGCTACATTCCTGTTGTTAACCAACCATATTGTAACATGTTCTCAGCAGTCTAAATGTGTCTACCCTTGCTTTCACCAGTTTATATTTTCTCAGACATAACTATCCAAGATAGCTAAAAGACTGTCTAAATAACCCTTTCTATAGTTCTTGCCATTTGTATTTAGAATACTTCTGAATATTTTATAATTTCTGTAAATTCTAATAATTTATTTTGTTCATGGCTACATGTGTGTTTCAAGTGTGTAAAAAGGGCTATAGATGAAAATTGCTTGAACTCACATAGTAGGTATTAGCTATGGTTTCTAGTGGTTAATTTTTACACCACTAAATTAGGAATGTAAGAACCCAGCACTCAAGCATCATGATGAAGAATAGCAGAACTGAACTCACTATGCCTGTTCACTTCTTTCTCATAAGAGGCACCTTCTCCAGAAGCTGTCAACAAATAGGTTATTTATTCCTCTAACCCCATATGTTGCATGCAGGAGATTCTGCTATCTCTATGCCTTACTGCACTGCAGTAAAAAGGGGGGCTTGTTGGTTGCAACCACTGTGGTTAGGATTCCAGCAGCCTATAGAGAGGGCAGTCCACCCCTAAAAAAGAAGGAAACTCCTCCACTTTTGTCCAAAGGTTTGCTGAACTGCAAGAAAAGTGGTCCAAGGCAAACATCACTTAAGATTGTCAGTCAGGATTCACAGAGCCATGTTTCACCTGCCAGGTGTCCCAAGCAAAAACCTGAGGAAAAGGAAGAACAGATCACAGATTTAGATGAGAAGAGGAGGAAAGGATGGTAGACACTCCAAAGCATGCCTCCCAATGTTTATTATCAAAGACAAATCATTCAGGGCACTTCAGCATTGTATGATGGACTCTTCCAATTCAATTACAGTGGCTTTTTGAACAACTAATATCAAGGAGACCTAGTTGATCAGGGCTGCTATTAAAAACATGAGGAACAGTACTGAAGAAAAATGCAAACCGTACCATTCTCCTCGTGCTACGACAGCTTCTTTACGTACAAGGCGCTTCTTGTCATCCAAAGGCTTGGCCAATGCTCGAATGACTCGTGGCTTGAAGGGGATCACCTGACAAGAATTGGAAAGCACCACTTTAACAAGGTCTCCACTAAAGCCCTGCTAACGAGGGAGATGAACTAGCAAATTACCAGGCACAAATGCTTCCACCACTTACCACTGGGGTAGGTAAGGAGGCAAGTGCATGGAGGCACTGAAGTGCAGCAATACGGATTGCCTGCAACACATAAAAGGCATGCAATTAACTTTCTAAGCTCTACTCCTTCCAGACAGTAAAGGAGGGAATAAACAGAAAGTAAATAGTACTCTACTCACCATGGCAGGATTGTCTGTTAGGTTAAGAAACTTGCCCACAAGTGTGTCAATATGGAGATGCATAACATGAGGTGCATCAAGTAGCAATGGCTGTAGACAATGTAAAGTTGAAAGCTGGACCACGTGGTCAGGACATGACAGAGACTCCAGCAACAGAGGCAGCAACTATGGGAATAGGCAAATAAGAGAGAGAAAGGGTCACATTTCCCTTACTATCATACACGTGGATCTAGGTAACCCCCAACAGGTAAAGAGTTCTTAGCACCAGAGCCTTGGCCGCCATTTCACACTCACTGTAGGCAGCTCTGTCACTAGCACCGGCTTGGGCAGGTGATTCAATATGTGAGACAGGCCTTTCAGGTAATTTGGTTTCACATCTAGGAAGAAAAAGGCAGTCCAGGTAAGATTTTTTAAGTCCATTTGCAATGGACTCAAACAGCCACAGACAGAGGCCTATAGTGAAAACACTTGCTGGCAGTAAAAAGAAAGCCACCTCGTTCTTCTGTTTCTCAATTCTCTCTGTAGGAGCTGACCAATTAAGGCTGCAAATTCTCCTGTCTGCCCCTCAAGCAATAATAGAAAGCCCAAACCTTGCAAGAAACAAATAAAGCAGGAAAGAGCATGAAATTCCTCTTCTCCTATGAAGAGAATATACCTGCCCAGGAAATTCTTTTAGTAAAACATGAGACTGAAGAATCCCTTACCAGGAGTGGCTGTGTGGAAACTTTGCACCAGCTGTGGCACACAGTCTGTGAAGAAGCGCTGGCGGAACATGAGGCGCACCTCAGCATGACAGCTCTTGCCCAATACATCTGCAGAATCCGCCATGAGCAAGGCAAAGCCATCACCCACTGCAGGGCCAAGAACAGTGTCCCCCAAAAGCTGGAGTAGCTGTAGGGCAAACAAGGGCAGAAAGTGTTTAATGGAGGAAGAGGCCAAGGCATTGGGCCTTTATGACAATCCCAGATTTCCTCTGGAGCTCACCTTGTCAGTCAGCTGTGTGATTAATGGGTGGTAGCGTAGCAACAAAGCTTTACTCACCTGCAAGGAAAAAAAGATACATTAAACTCTAAAACTAGCAGGGAGGGAGGATGGCTGTGCATGCAACATTATGCAAACTTACCCACAACAGCAGAGTGAGGGCTTGGCGTTGACAGGGACCCTCGTTCAAGCCTTGCTCCAGCATTTTTATGGCTATTTCCAAGAGCTGATCTAAGTGTGGCCCTGAAAACAGAAGAAGCATAGTGACCAACTGTTACCCGTGTAACTTATTTCTAACAGTTAAACTGGAAATATCTAGCACAGTCCAGTTTTAGGGTTTCGATAGCGTTAGAATACCACCCTAATCCCAGAATTCTAGGGCATTCATTGTTCTTTCCAGCTATTACCTTCTGGGTATTTGTTAATCAATCCTGCGAAGCATTTGGCCGCAGCCGTAGCAGTGAACAGGCAGTCACAGGAGCAGCTAAGAGCTAGTAGCTCATGCAACAACTGATCCTGCTGAGGAATTGCCACCTGCAAGGAAAGCAGACCTTGGAGGAGAAGGAAGGTAACAGTAAACTTTCTGCCCACACACTGGCATCTCACCTGGGCATCACATAGTGCAAATCTACTCTCCAGTAGATTTCCAAATGTTCCTAACTTACAATTCCCAGAATCCTCATCACCAGCAATGTTGATTAGAAATGGGGAGCTGAGCGTAATATCTGAAAGACCATAAATTACCCCATCCCATGCTCTAAAGCCACACTGAAAATTATTCCCAGGACTCACTGTTCTTGGCAGTGAGCATACGAAGGCCATAAGGAGAGCAACAAGTCTTCTTTGGGCTGCCACTGGACATGGTCCATCCTGTAGAGAAGACGACAACATTTTTATTATTGTATAGTCAAATTTTTATTATTTTTATTATTATATAATAATAATATATAATTATATATATAATATATAATATATATATATTGTAATATATATATATATATATATATATATATATATATATATATATATATATATATAATAATATAATTATAATATATAATTTTTATTATTGGGCCTATCCTGAAACTTCTAGTCATGCTTTTCCATACACAGAGAGCCAGTTTGGTGTAGTGGTTAAGGTGCTGGACTAGAAATCAGGAGATCATGAGTTCTAGTTCTCCCTTAGGTACAGAAGCTGGCTGGGTGATTCTGGACCAGTCACTCTCTCTCAGCTCAACTCACTTCAAGAGGTTGGTGTAGTGGGGAAAATAGAAGGAGGAAGCCTTATGTACATCATCTTGAGTTGTACCAAATAAAGACAGAATAGAAATCAAATAAATAGCTGCCAGGGATTAGGCTCAAATACCTGAAAGGGCTGGAAAGGGCTGGGATAGTTGTTTCCAGGCAAGAAGGAAAGTTCTCCATCTAGGAAGAGAGGTACCACTTTGGACACACTCTGGGCAGCCAACCTGCCATGATACAACGAGATATAACTGACACTATCGTAACGCATAGAAAAGAGCAGTGAGAGAGATTACCAAGACCTCGCCTAATCTTGGATCTAAGTCAGGCAGAAACCCAGCCTCATCCAAAAGAAATACTAAATTGCACGGCATCAGAAACCACAGGAAGGGACCCGTTACTCACTCTGGGCTTAAGTGCATGCAGGCAGCACTGATGACCAATACCATGGATGATAAAGCTTCTTCTGTCAGCAGAACTTTGTCTGGTGTTGTGTGGGAATTTTCTGAAAGTGATAACAGAAATGGGGATGTGTGGAGGGAGATGAGTCTCAAAACCGTCAGTTCTTATTCGTTCTTTTCATGGGTCCTTCCAATGTATTACCTGTTAATGGCTGTTTCACCGAGAAGAAATTGTAACACAAGAAGCAGCTCTGAGCAGGTGAAGGAGGAATAAAGGCCAGCCAAACATATGGAAAACAATGGATCTAGACCAGAGCTTTCCAAACTGTGTGTCGGGACACGTTAGTGTGTCGGCTGCAGTGTCTGGGTGTGTCGCGGCTGCTGCTGCCTCCGAGCCCTGCCAGGATTCCATGCAGGTCCCAGTGCCTGCCTTGTGCCTTGCTGTAAGAGTGTGTCGCGAAATGATGCATGTCTAAAAAGTGTGTCACCAACATGAAAAGTTTGGAAAGCTCTGATCTAGACACATATAGCCTCATCTCCCCTTTTGCTCAGAAGCATAAAGACAAAAATCAATTAATCAATCAATCAATCAATCAATCAATCAATCTAGGAC
Source organism: Charina bottae (assembly GCA_023362775.1). Classification (NCBI taxonomy): domain Eukaryota; kingdom Metazoa; phylum Chordata; class Lepidosauria; order Squamata; family Charinaidae; genus Charina; species Charina bottae. The sequence goes on along the minus strand of JALMGJ010000005.1, from coordinate 41,780,220 downwards.
TAGGAAAAAACAGCCCAACCTTACCTACAGGTACTGCTTTAATCGAGAGGGTATGAGACCTGTGAGTATTTCTGCCATCTTACCTTGCAAAGCAGCCTGCACTGCTAAGCCTAGCAAGCAGGGAACCACAGCCTGATGGAAGTACCAATATGTCTGAGCATTTTGCTGGCACTGCAGGGCGACCTGCTGCAAACTGTGGCACACAGATACCACAGAATGATTGTTTGCTGGCATTTTGCCTGCAAAAACAAGAGTAATTTTAAAACCGACAACCCACAGTTCTAAAAAAAAAATTAGTAATATTGATTGCAAATATTTGAAAAATGACCAATACATTGTTTGTGGTTGAATTATCACACTGTGGCATAATGACTAAAAGTGCATCATTTGCAAAAAAGCTACACATGCAACCATTTTGCTCCTCTCCATTGCAAGTGAGCGATCAAACCAGAAAGTTTATAACTTCTATAAAATGAATCCACTCAAAACAGTCAATCTTTAACTTGTACTGACCTCAGAACCAAACTCTCAAAACATATTTGTTTTGTTTCTTACTGACAATGCTCAGACCACCATTTTGAGACTGGAATATTTGAAGGTCAAACCTATGGTGCACCTTGTCTTAAATATGATTTCTCAGCTTAATAAACCAAGATGTGAGGTTTAATAAATAAGGTAGTAATCTGTTCAAAGACATTACACCATGAGAATAATAGGCTGTAACAAATATTTCTGACAGCACATCTCCCTCACTGTTTGACTTCGTCTCCCCATTTCCCATAAGAAAATGTCTCTCGGTGTGAAAAGTTTGTCATCTCTTATTTTCCCAGCCTGTACTTTTACTTTGTAGATGAACAAGGGGTATGCCTGCTCAGCTGCTGCACTGCATCGTGGAAATATTTGAATATTATTTATTGTTTTTGTTATTTATTTATTTAACAATTATTTATTGTTTTTAACAATAAATAATTGTTTAACAATGATTTAACAATGATTTAACGTTTTTACCTGTTGTGAGCTGCCCAGGATTGCTAAATGAGATGGGTGGCCATACAAATTGAATTAATAATAATATTAACAATATCACAAGACATTTGGAATTAGTCCAAAATTTGACGTCCTGCTATTTATAATTACAGAACAATGACTTTAGGAGGACACTTAGAATTTCACAGTTCAATGCTCTCCCCCTGGAAAGAGGCTATACAAGCACACAAAGGCTAAGCCCTTCCACCTTTTACAGCACCATCATTGGAGAAATGCTGGGTCTTTCTAATACAACCTCAAACATAAGATGAAGTTCCCTCTCCCCAGGTTCCAGTAATGTTATTTAAAACATTACCTTTCTGAATCTGCTGGAGGTGCTGCAAGAGGATAGGAACGGTTTCCCTTACAATACTAGGATGGGTGGACACTGCTGCCAGAGCTCGTAGATGTTTCTGATGGGATGAACTACTGTCCTCCTGAAGTTCTGGAACACAACAAACATAGTAATTAGAAGGGAGTTTGCCAGAAGTACTTGTCTTTCTCAGGACAGAACCAGGAACCTTCCATATGCAGGTTAAGGTTATTTACAATACATCTATTTACAATGCATTTATGACTATTAAGCAACTCAGACAGGGAATCAGCACTTCTGCACAACTACTAACAAAGGTAACCATTGGAAGGAATTCTACCTGACTCCAGCCCTTTGGAAAGCTTCCGAACCAAACACTTGCTGAAGACTTCTGGGTAGACAGGAGCAAGGGTGCCAGCAGCATTCATCGCTGCCAAACTAAGGAGACATAGAAAAAAGCAAGAATGAACTGCCATAATAAAACACCCAGATCATTCTGTGGGGATCTGATTTTTGAAACTGTAATGTTACGTTTTCCATGTATGAGGTTTTATAAATGTTAGTTTTACTGTAAGCACTCTGAACCACTGAGTGATGCCAAATGCCTAGATTTTGCTAAACTCCATCCAGCAGTGTTAGGCTAAAAACCTGGCAGTAGAGGATAGGGATTTTCACACTACTAGAAATATTATCAAAGAATTTGACAGGCTTTGATGCATGGCATGCTGAATGGGTTAGATGGTGGCTAGAGCAATTGAAAACTTAACTGAATTAATTGGTGCTTCTATGGAAAATCTATGGAAAAATTATTAATAACACTACTGGCCAAGTTCCATAACATACTAATCTAGGCAAAATGAGGTCTGTGGTTAGGCATTTTACGTGAACCCAGCCATTACTTTAGCATGCTATGAGAACCAGGACTTCACACTGAGCCATAACATGGTTTACTTCTTTAGGCATAGCTTGTTATGTGAACACAGCAACTGTTTTTTTTGTTTACCAAGGTTTAAATTTATCATATTGTGTGAACCCAGCCTATAATATTCAGACTCAAATTAGTATCTAAGGAATGGCCATACAAACCAAATATGAGGAATCAAATGGGATCACAACAGCCATATTAGAAAGGCCCTTTTCTGTTAATTAATATGTGTAAAAATCTTAGATCAGGATAAGGAAATCCCAAATTGAAGAATTTACAGTTAGACGTAAGTGGACTCTGTTTACTATTTGCAAGTAAACTATTAATGAAATACCCAATATTGCAAAAAGGATAAACACTGTTCAGCAATTCTGGAAAAACCCAACAATGGTTATTGTGTCAAGAGGATTGTCCTAACCTGATCTGGGAATCCTTTTCATGCAGGATGAACTGTGCAAAGTGATCTGCAAGCTTTTCCACATCTGCAAGGTCCAGAAGCTCTAAAACAGGAAAGATTTTGCTATATCATATTCTACTTCTTGGGGTCTATCTATATATCTACATAATCACAACATATACAAAGTCCACTAGAATGGCATCAATTTGCTTGAAGCTCAGCTGTTTGGCAATTAAGGCTAGGAAACATGCCAGCCAGCAAACCAGACATATCTATACACACTAGCATCTAAAAAATGCACTTCAGAGGAAAAAGTACATGATCTTTCCTCTACCTTCTAGGAATGCCATTTCAAACCAAAGAACAACACATACCTTGAAGAGATCCTAGAAATGTCAGAACCTGGATCCCAATCAACTGAAGTTGAATATTGGGCTCAGTAAGGGCAGAAAACACTATAGCACACAGAGAGTCTTTGCAAGAAAGTAGTGGACTTTTGTCTGTACAGGAGGCAGAAAGAGAGAGTTACATGCAGTGTTAACCATCTTGAGTATATCAGATACTCAAAGCTAGAAATTACAAGGTTTCCGGTAGCATTGCTACAATAATGATAAGCTTCAGTTTCTAACCAGTGGTCTGAGAGAGTTGCAGAAAAATTTTAATTATAGGGAAGTGAAAACCATCTAAAGTTCTAGGTAATAAACAATACCACCTTACCTACAAATTACTGGAAGAATAAAAAAGGATCTCCAGAAAGGAGGAGGCACCTTGAGAAAGATGATAGAATTTGAAATGCTTAGATAGAATCAAGAACATCTATTGAGATGCACCTATAAATTGTTAATGAAATATAATAACAAATTAAAAATTAAAAAAAAACCCTGCATGATAAAATGGATGCAAAACTTCAAAGAAGTAATTACAGTGGAACAATGGGATGAGTTATAGGAAAAATCAATAAAATGCATTCCATGCTACAATTTGAAGGAAAATTGGTAGAAAAGTTTTATATATATATCCCTATCAGTGATTAACAAGATGGATAAATCATACAATAACAAATGCTGGAAATGCTGTAACAAAAAAGGAACATTATACTCATGTGGTGGTGATGTAAAAATAAAACCCCAAAAGTATTGGAAAGAACTATACCAAAAGATTTTTAAAAATATTTAAAATAAAATTTGAATTCAAACCATAAATATTTTTATTAGGAATCATTCTGGAGAGAGTAAACAAAAATATCCCAATCTATTAAGATACTGTACATGCTGACAGCAGCAAAAACCAATCTGGTAGAACACTGGAAAAATGAAACCCAGCCAACAATGCAAGAATAAGAAACCAAAATTGGAGAATACGCAGCAATGGCAAAACTGACTATATATATTCATAAGAGAAGTTTAGCTAAATTCAAGCAGGAATGGCTCCCTTACATATGATAAACCACACAGCAAGGCAGGTTTAGAAATCTGGAATAAGGTTTTTAAGAAAAAGAGTTAAGACAGCAATTAAAAATATCAGACAAAATTACTTCAATAAATATAAACAACCATCTCCAGTATTTCAAGAAAAGTACAAATACTTAAGTAGTGATTAGTAGCTAGGGACAATGGAAGAGAAGGGGAAAATGCGCTACTGAAAGTTCCTCATGTTTTTTATGTTTTTTTATTTCAGTATCTCACTTTTCTGTATCGATACTCTTTATTCTTTGCTATCAGCTTGAAGACCATAAAGTGACTATGTTTTTAAAAAGTTTCATATAAAAAAATACCGTCTGAATGTGGAAAATACACATTTGAATTTCTTACACTGAACAAGGTTAGTCACTTGGAATCAACTGTCATAGAGGCCCTAGAAAAACTTTTGCTACAATGACATCCCCCATAAGTCTTGGGATCCAGCTCACGAGCTCCCCTTCGTGCTCCCTCCACGTGACAGGCTAAAAAGAAGATCCTACTCATACAATTGGAATGTATCTTCTTGGCCTAGTGGCTGGGGACAGGCAGGAGAGGAATGGGAGGATGAAAGGAGATATAAGAGAGATTTAAATAATTATATATGGGCGAGTACTACATCGATGGCTAATGCTGGCACGCAGCCCCTGAAAGATTACTCACAGAACTAAAGTCAGTGACTTTTGATATAAATATTTTCTAGAATTTATCTCAATCATTGCAAAGGCTAGAACTTTCCCTGTGTCTCTCCTCTTTCTTCCCCTCCTTCCCACTCACTCAGCAGACTGCTGCTCAGTCCCAATGGATGAAAATCATTTATCTCTGCAGAACACACCTCTGGGCAACACGAAAACACAATAATCTAAGGAAGCTGTGAAAGAACAGTCTTGTTAGCAGGATATTCAAGTAAAAGAAAGTTCTGTCCTAGAAGGTAACTAAGAAGCCAGCTCACCTTCCTCCTCAGGACCCCACATTTGGCGTAACTCCAAGAAACCAAGCAACACCTCCAAGACTGTCCTGTGCTGACTACTCTGCAAGAGATCAAGAGGACACAGGATGGATTGGAGAAACTCCCCTAGATAGACGAAAGGCCAAGATATGCAGACTTTTGCTCTAAATTGGAGTCCAGTCCAACTACAAACCTAGGGCATGGTAGAACTGCCACAAAACCTCCTCTAAATTGAGTCTGGATTTACATGACTTTTTGCCCCTGCTCTTCAATACAATGGATTCCACTCCAATTTCTCCTCACCTGCTCATGCTTGGCATACTGTTCCAACAGCAAAGGAAGTACGCTACTTGTGATCTGGTAATAAGCCCGCAAAGAAGCTCCAGCAGCTGCCTGCAAGAGCTTGGCACTTGGCCACACCAGTTTCATGTCAGGCTCACATAGATGGTGTCTGCAATCTGAAATAAACAAGATTGCTTAGGAGAAATAGCATGCCTTACAAAGCAACAGCAGCATTTTATTTATTCCACTAGGATGCTGATTGCCAACAGCATTAAAGTTTAATAAAAAATTGTTCTCTGCATCTTATTTCCTGATACTTTAAAGCAGCTTCTCCTCTTTTTCTTCAGTGCTGTAAGCCAAATCATCACTGTAACATTAGAATGAACTATTTTCTCTACAAGGTGTTTACTTCTTTCAAACAGCACTTCAAGAAGGAAGAACAGAATACCTATCATCGGACTGAAAAGCCAATAGAACAGGTATACTCTTCAGGGGTTACCTTGCAGAACCCCTCTAAGAAAGGAATCCAGAAGATCCTCATCATCAGATCCAAGCACCAAACGGGATAGGCATGCTGACAGAGCTCGCAAAGCAGACAAGCATTCTGCTTCTATCTTCTCACTTGCTGTCTGGAACACCTATAAAAAAGGTGACTGTGGAGTGAGACATTCTTGTCTTACTATAGTGGATATATTTGACCAATACTCCAGCAAGTCCTTAAAAAACAAGCTTAATCTCTTTCTCCCATTTTTCTCTACAGCTTCTTTAAACATTACACCATTCCCAACTATTCACCATAAAACTGTATCAAGTCTCAGGTGACTCTTGCAATAGGTCCTCAGAAAGGCAGAGTGGGAACAGGTCAGAATTCACTGTCCTCAGGAAGCTCAGTCCATGCCCCGCCCCCGAACACTCATCCCTCTTACTTCTGTGCGCAAGGATGACCAGAGGCTGGGGAGGAATTCCTTCAGTTCTTTATGCCCATAGATCTTGCAAGCAGCAGTCTGTAAGGAGATCCACATAGAAATAATTAGCGGTGTGTGTTAACTGCCAGGTAAGAAGCAATCCCACCACTAATACCTTCTACCATTTGGGCATAAAGGAAAGCTAATTCCCATGGCTCACAGGCAAATTTAATTATCACTGCTGAGTGCTCTCACCAGGGTTTGCAGGGAATCCAGCTTGGCACTTTGCACATCAGAGTCTATTTTCTCAATGAGCAATGGCAGTAGGAACTGTAGGAGGAAACAGTATTGACAGGCATATTTTGGAGATACAATATATATTTAAGATGTGTATTGGGCTTCAGCAGGTAGCATGACTCAGCCAACCTTGGCTAATCTAAAAGCTAAGCAGGGTCAGCCCTGGTTAGTGCCAGGATTGGAGACCAGCTGGGAATTCCAGGGCTGTAGGCTAAGCCAGGTCATCACTAAACATTCTGGAAGAAGACAAGGCTAAACCACTTCTGTATCATGCCAAGAAAACCACATGGACACATCCACGTAAGTTACCAGAAGTTAGGCTTGAAGGTGATTATACTAGCAGCAATTTCCCTTGCTATTAACAAATTGAGAATCAGAAATCTTTGCCAAAGATCAGCATTAATGGATTTGTTTTCTGCCTCTTGTGGCAGGATGAAATGATCTGAATGATATGGGTATTACAGTATATATTGGTCTCAAGGCTGAGGGCTTTTTTCTATTTGCCAAGTCCATGCAACATGTAGACCAGAGCTTTCCAAACTGTGTGTCGGGACACATTAGTGTGTCGGTTGCAGTGTCTGGGTGTGTCGCGGCTGCTGCTGCCTCGGAGCCCAGCCAGGATTCCACGCAGGTCCTAGTGCCTGCCTTGTGCCTTGCTGCCTCCAAACCTGCCCTGCCAGGATTCTGCGCAGGTCCTAGTGCCTGCCTTGTGCCTGGCTGCCTCCAAACCTGCTGTGATTCCGCGCAGGTCCTAGTGCCTGCCTTGTGCCCTGCTGTAAGAGTGTGTCGCGAAATGATGCATGTCTAAAAGGTGTGTCGCCAACATGAAAAGTTTGGAAAGCTCTGATGTAGACACTGAGAAGCTTCTTGCCTAATTAGGATACCTGTGAGCAATGTATAAAAGGGCAGATATGTTAGGCAATGGTGGAGATTGATGGATGTTGTTGGTATTGTATTTGTGTTGTGTGAATCCAAGCATACAGTAGTTGGGGGAGGAATCTGCAGCTGAAGCCCCAGCAGGAGCAACCAGCATCAGAAAGATCTGCAGAACGAACTGGTGAAAAAGGCTGCTGTACTGGGAAAGAACAGCCTGACTAAGGTGCTGGAATTCCAAAAGACTCAGAAAAAGGAGTTATTTTTGCCTCTCTCCCTCCTCTTTAGGCTAAAAGCAAGCCCAAGAAATGAAAAGCTGTCTAACAGAGTGAGCGTATCAAAGTTGTAATAAGGAACATCTGTGCGAATCAGGGAGGGAGAGAGCAGGACAGTTTACAGTTTACTTGAAAAACACGGTAACAATAAGCTTTACTGTAATTTAAGAGAAAAACAGTGTGTCACGAAAATTCATGTCCCCTTTCCCATTATCCAACACCCCCAGCTGCTGAACACAACTGTCATACTTCAGCAAAAACAGAGGTAGAGGTCAGCACTGCCTGCAGACTGAAAATCAGGTCTTCTCTCTGGATTCCATGAGGATCATTGGGGGGCTAGAACAAAATCAGAGATTGAAAACTGTATGAAAGCCACCTGGTTCACCCACCCACCCACCCACCCACCCTCCCTGGGTATGCTGAATAAAGCCCTCTTCATTCCAATGTCCTTCATAACAGACATTATATCGTTATGTTTCAGCACCCATATTTCAATATGAGAACTAGTTAGCAGACAGACTTGTCATCGGAACAATTCACTCACAGGTGTAAAGTCAATAGGGAAGTAGCAGGAAGTCACTTCAAACAGCTCTTCTGCAAAGGGTCCTGCAAATTAAACATAACAGCATGACCACCTCTGAGGGTACATAGTCACAATTTCACATTAAGTCACAGCAAATAACACAGGTTCAAACTCTAGACAGGCAATATATCTGCAGTTCACCTGGTGGTATAATTGTGATTACCCACAACTCAGAAGGAGATTAGTCTTAGAGTTTGACATAAGACAATCTACAGCTTTGATTCAATGGTTTTTAATTTAAGTGTATTTTAGCTACCTTCCATGTTCAATATCCCCCCCCTCCCAAGAATATATTCTCACAACTAAGAGGTAAGAATTAGAGATTTCCAAAATCTTCCATTCTGGGTATAGCCCTTGCCAGAAAGTTCCAGAACATTCTGTTTCCATTTGGATCATGGCATTCAGAGGGCTGAATGACAGTTTTCAGAAACAAATCGTCCAAACTGGAAGTGTTTTGAGATATTCTGAGAGGTAAACTGGCCTGAAACACACTTGTTTCATTTGGAACAACTCAAACAGCTTCTGTCTATGAAGGTTCTCAGTCATCCAGGTGGAATTGTCTGTAGCTTGAATCATGTCAACTGGATTTCTATTTTCTCAGTGGAAACGTTTCGCTCCTTATCCAAGAAGACTGAAGAAGCTTCTTGGATAAGGAGTGAAACGTTTCCACTGAGAAAATAGAAATCCAGTTGACATGATTCAAGCTACAGTCAAACAGCTTCTGGTTTGAAGGACATACTTCTGAAAACCAGTGAACAGCACACACACCCCTCCAATGGCATGATCTGAAAAGAAATTGAATATTCTGGAGTTCTCCAAACAGTTCATTCCTGGATTAATAAATTTTGCACATGTTATAATGGATAACACAGTCTTTTCCTTGGACGATCAGCTTCACCTTGAGTTGAATTTACCTAGTGCATAGCCCTTTACAATGATGTCTCGAACAATCTGGAAGGCTATTAACAGGTTGCGTGGGTCCTTCTCTCCATCCATCACCTGGATGAAGCCCAAGGTGAAATCAGCACCCAAACTTTTTAGCTCTGTGGAAGAAAGCAGCAAATAAGATCCCAGCGTTTTCGAGCTGGACATGTCACTCAATTACTTCCAAATATATTCTTCTCACCTGCCTCTTGGTTGCTCATGAAGTTAGTGATGATACTGTAGACTGTATGGCGATTCAACTGTAGCAAAGACTAAAACAAAACATACAAAAAGCACGGCTATGAAAATAAATCATTATTACATTCACATATTCCTAGAATCATATTTTATTAGCCTCATTTCTTATTTCCATTTCTTCTAAGATGCTACGTTTATTTGTACTTTATCTTCTGCCACAGAGGACAATTCAGATTTAATAAATGCAAGTCAAAGCTTACACCTGCAATCTGTGCTAGTGCGGAGATGGTCAGAATTTTTCTCCATTCCATTCCTTTCTCTCATTTTTAGTCCCAGTGCAGCTCTATATACTTTGCTGACCCTTGTGAACCCCAAGATATTTTAGTTCCAATGGAAGTGTATTGCACACAAGAACGTCTACCCACACATCATATTCAAACAGTAAGACATGTAATGCTAATAGTTTTAGATTTAATCTCAAGGCTCAAGGAAGTTACCCAGCCTCATTTTGTCCCTGCTTTAACTATTCTATCAAATAAGGACATCATTCAAGAAATAGAATGTAAGAAAGAACATGCTAAAGGCAACTAAGCAGGTTTATGGAGCAAACTGATTTGAACTGACATTTAATGTAGTATCTAATAAGTCATATCTGCATTGTATATGCCACAGCCATTGAACAGACCATGTGAGACCACTCTTCCTTTAACAATATCAGGGGATTCAGCAAGAATTCAACTTGCAAAGGATAGGATTATAAAGATTCTTTAGCAGAATGTGATGTATTCAGTCCCCGACACCAATACAGAAGAAAGGCCCTAGCTACACACTCACGTGAATCACTGCATGCATAGCAGGTACAAGATGCTATATAACCAGTTCAATACTACTGATTGTGGAAAGGAATGTTAAACTACATATACAGAATGTAAAGGACTTCCCATGCTCACCTGAACATGTACCTCCTGGAAGATAGCTTTGAGAACAGACACTGCCAGTCCTGGAGCTAACACTACACACTTGCTCTAAAGACAAGAAAAATTATGGTAAATGCCCACCTTCATTAAGAGTTGGCTATCTGCAGTAACTTCCAGGAACAAACTCAGGGCCTCAGCAAAGTAGATTTGATTTAAATCATGATTAAGTCATAAATCTCTGTCAGGAAGATCCTATTACTTATTTCTATAGAAAAGGTGTGTTTTTAATAATAATCTGAATATATATCCATCAGTATTCAAAGATAGTTCCAGATTTCATTTTTAGACTAGATTATTTAGTACACATTACTGTTTTGCTCACAATTTTAGAAACTTCATAAAATATTTCTAAATTATTTTTTTAAAGTAACCTTCTTCCATGAGAGGTTTTCTTTCTGAACTTTCTTCAGTGAGTCTCAGATCAGTGGAAGAGAGACTCAGAATCAGCAACATATTGTTAGTACCAATATATTCTGCCTTATTATTTATTTTTGACTCTTTTTTACTTTCAGTCCCTTACATTTTTATCCAGAGCATATCTTATTCATTGCTCAAAATATTCACTCATCTTTTCTTTGCACTTTCAAGAAAGCAGTAATGGACTGCAGGGCAGATTTAGCATGTTATCTCTCATCTCTATAAACTTCTGTTAACAAGCATGTTCATAGGACATATTAAAAATTATATTTATTACTTGTGATGTTTTTGAGATACATATGTTTTGTTGAAAGTAAATGTAAGAAAATGTTGAACTCCAATTAATTTTTAACATGATTTCTGTTCATTCTGGGCTTCCAAATACCATGTATTTAAGACATAAAGAAAGCCTATTACTGAAGACTTCCGCCATCCATTGCCATAGAAGAAACAGACAAAATAGATTTACATTGAGAGAAATAAATAAGCACTGCACAATAGGACCTGATATATACTAAGAATATTTCCCCAAAATTGTTATTTGGCTACATTAATTAGTTGCTCCCACAGCAATTTCTATTGGCCTAAGTCAGGGGTCGGCAAACTTTTTTTGCCGGGAGCCATTTTGACATGCTCGTGCACATTTTGAAGTGCTCGAGAGCCAGGGGGCGGGGTTTGTGGGCGGGAGCCAATCGCGTGGAAGGGGGCGGGTTTTGCGGGCGGGAGCCAATCGCGTGGAAGGGGGCGGGTTTTGCGGGCGGGAGCCAATCGCGTGGAAGGGGGCGGGGGCTCACAGAGGGAGGGGGTGCAGCCAGCAGCTCCTCGCAGCCAGCAGCTCCGCAAACCCGGCCCGGCTGCCCCACCGGGAGTGGCGGGGAAACAGCTGCCACCCTCCGCTACCCAGAATATCGTGGGGCAAAGGGAAACCTGCCCGGAGGGGTCATCAGGAGCTCAGGATCCGGCCCCAGGCCAGCCCGGCCCGCAGCTTCGGCACCCTCCCCTCGCCATCGCGAAAGTCCCAGGCGACGGCGGGGACATGTTCGACTTGCTCGTGCAGCACGGGGCGGCCGCCCCCGGAGACTCCACGCCCCCCCGGCTGCCAGAGAGGAGGAGAGGCGGTGGAAGAGCTGCAGCCGGGGGGCCGCGGAGTCTCCGGGGGCGGCCGCCCCGTGCTGCACGAGCAGGTCGAACATGTCCCCGCCGTCGCCTGGGACTTTCGCGATGGCGAGGGGAGGGCGCCGAAGCTGCGGGCCGGGCTGGGCTGGGGCCGGATCCTGTGCTCCTGATGACCCCCCCCAGGCAGGTTTCCCTTTGTCGTGGGGCAAATGAACCAGGCTTGCGGTCGATGGAGCAACAGCAGAAGTTGTTATTGCTCCTCCGCTTACCAGCGCCTGAATTTTGCTCCATCGGCCGCAAGCCTGGTTCATTCTGAGAGAAACAGAGAGATTTCTGCCTGCCGTTCTTTCTTCCCAGCTGAGCGAGGCCCCGCGCCGGTATTTTTGGAGCGCTTCCGCGCGCAGCTGAGCGAGGCCCCGCATCAGGCTTTTTGGAGCGCTTCCACACGCAGCTGAGCGCTGGGCTGTGGAAATGCGCTCCAAAAACACTGGCGCAGGGCCTCGCTCATCTGCGCTGGGCTGTTGCCCCGCTCCAGTTCTCGGCCCTGACCACCCGCCTGGGGCTGCTGGGAGATGTGGTTCAGCCGCTTCTGGAGAAGACCTCCCCCCGCGCGCCTGCAGCAACGCGTGCAAAAGGGGAGCGGGCGTGTGTGCGCGTGCAAAAGGGCTGAGGAGGAGGCCCGGCTGCACGCTCACCACCGGAGAGGAAGAGGAAACGCGGCCCCTCCCCAGCTTCAGGGGAGCCGCCGCCGCCGCCGCCGCCGGGTGGGTCCCCTCAGGGCGGCAGCAAAGAGGCCACGGGCGCAGGAAGCAGCAGCCGGAGGCCGCCTCGCCTCTGCCGCTCTCCGCTTCCACCTCGCTTGCTGGAACGTATTGAAGGGGAGGAAAAGGAAACATCAAGATCAACCAGGAGCTTTGCGGAGAGCGGCAGAGGCGAGGCAGAGGCGAAGCGGCCTCCGGCTGCTGCTTCCTGCGCCCGTGGCCTCTTTGCTGCCGCCCTGAGGGGACCCACCCGGCAGCGGCGGCGGCGGCGGCTCCCCTAAAGCTGGGGAGGGGCCGCGTTTCCTCTTCCTCTCCGGTGGTGAGCGTGCAGCCGGGCCTCCTTCTCAGCCCTTTTGCACGCGCACACACGCCCGCTCCCCTTTTGCACGCGTTGCTGCAGGCGCGCGGGGGGAGGTCTTCTCCAGAAGCGGCTGAACCACATCTCCCAGCAGCCCCAGGCGGGTGGTCAGGGCCGAGAACTGGAGCGGGGCAACAGCCCAGCGCAGATGAGCGAGGCCCTGCGCCAGTGTTTTTGGAGCGCATTTCCACAGCCCAGCGCTCAGCTGCGTGTGGAAGCGCTCCAAAAAGCCTGATGCGGGGCCTCGCTCAGCTGCACGCGGAAGCGCTCCAAAAATACCGGCGCGGGGCCTCGCTCAGCTGGGAAGAAAGAACGGCAGGCAGAAATCTCTCTGTTTCTCTCAGAATGAACCAGGCTTGCGGCCGATGGAGCAAAATTCAGGCGCTGGTAAGCGGAGGAGCAATAACAACTTCTGCTGTTGCTCCATCGACCGCAAGCCTGGTTCATTTGCCCCACGACAAAGGGAAACCTGCCTGGGGGGGGTCATCAGGAGCACAGGATCCGGCCCCAGCCCAGCCCGGCCCGCAGCTTCGGCGCCCTCCCCTCGCCATCGCGAAAGTCCCAGGCGACGGCGGGGACATGTTCGACCTGCTCGTGCAGCACGGGGCGGCCGCCCCCGGAGACTCCGCGGCCCCCCGGCTGCAGCTCTTCCACCGCCTCTCCTCCTCTGGCAGCTGGGGGGGCCGTGGAGTCTCGCCTCTGCCGCTCTCCGCAAAGCTCCTGGTTGATCTTGATGTTTCCTTTTCCTCCCCTTCAATACGTTCAGCAAGCGAGGTGGAAGCGGAGAGCGGCAGAGGCGAGGCGGCCTCCGGCTGCTGCTTCCTGTGCCCGTGGCCTCTGCTGCAGCCGCTCTCCACTTCCCCCTCGCTTGCTGGAACATATTGAAGGGGAGGAAAAGGAAACATTAAGATCAACCAGGAGCTTTGCGGAGAAGCGGAGAGTGGCAGAGGCGAGGCGGGCGGCGGCAGCAAAGAGGCCACGGGCGCAGGAAGCAGCAGCCGGAGGCTCGTCTGGCCCCACGGTGTGCTGAGGGCGAAGAGCCGCCTGCTCTCCCCTTGGCCGCCTCCGGTCACTACAGTTGCCCTGGCATCTCCCTTTGGCCTGCCGTCCGCGGCCCTGCCCCCGCCCCAGCGCCCAGCCCTGTCCCCCCCGCCTCCCTCCCTGCGGACTAACTCGGCAAGGAAGCCCTTGATGGCGGCTTCCCTCACGCACGCACGCCCAGGCTCGGTTGCGGAGCTCAGCTCAGGAGAGGCGGCGGGAAGGAGGGAGCGTCGCGGAGCATGTGCAGAGGGCTCTGCTGGGCGCCACGGCGTTCCTGGGCTGAGCGGAAGGCTGCGCCCTCTCCACCGGGCGGGACCCGCGCCTCCTTCCCTGCGGGCGGGCAAGGCAGGGAGAGAAGGGGAGATGGAGGGGCTCCCTCTCCGGCCTCTGCGCCCCTTCAGGCCCGTCTCTCCGAGCGGGGTGGCGGGAGGGAACTCCCCATCCAAGGGGAAGCGCTGGGAACCAGCGGCGGAGGTTGGCCGGCTCCTAGAGCGGCTGCCGCGGGCAACAAAACCTGGGGCACGGGAGAGCGGAAGGCTGCACCCTCTTCACAGGGCGGGACCCGCGCCTCCTTCCCTGCGGGCGAGCGAGGCAGGGAGAGAAGGGGAGACGGCGGGGTACCCTCTCCGGCCTCTGCGCCCCTTCAGGCCCGTCTCTGCGAGGCCCGGCGCGGCAGGGAGGCGCTGCTGGCCCGGGACGCGGCGCTGTCGGAGGCAGCGCAGGAGCGGCTTCAGGGGCTGCTGCGGCTGGAGATGGCGCTGCTCCGCGGCATCCAGGTGCTGGGCGAGGGCGCAGGCCCGGGACGCGAGCGGCAGGGCGGCGCAGGGGGCCTGGCCGGGGGCGGTGGCGGTGGCGGCGGGGGGACGGAGCCGGCGGAGGTTTGCCGGGCGGCAGGACGGGGCGGGCGGCGCTGCTCGGGCTGGTGGCGGAGCTGGAGGGAGCGGAGGGACCAGGAGTTCCTGTGGGCGCAGCGCGTGCTCTGCAACCCGCCTTGGAGAAGCAGCCGCGGGAGGCCCTCCGGGTGCATCCTCCCACCCCATCAATCCCCCCACCCCGCCGTTCGGCGTCCTCTCCCCCCCGCTAACCCGAGCCCTGCGGCAGCCGGGGCAGCCGAGCCAGGCTCGGACCGGAGGCAGCCAAGGGGAGAGCAGGCGGCTCTTCGCCCTGCGCCGCCCTGCCGCTCGCGTCCCGGGCCCGCGCCCTCGCCCAGCACCTGGATGCCACGGAGCAGCGCCATCTCCAGCCGCAGCAGCCCCTGCGGCCGCTCCTGCGCCGCCTCCAACAGCGCCGCGTCCTGGGCCAGCAGCGCCTCCCTGCCGCGCCGGGCCTCGCTCAGTGTGAGAGCCAGGGGGCGGGGTTTGCGGGCGGGGGCCAATCGCGTGGAATCGCAAGGGCCAATCACGTGGAAGGGGCGGGGGTGAGTTCAGCTGCAGAAGAGCCACACTCAAGGGGCCAAAGAGCCGCATCTGGCTCGCGAGCCGCCATTTCCGACCCTTGGCCTAAGTTAAATGAACCAGAACTGCCCCTCCCACCCTTAGAACATCTCAGTTCATACCCCTGAGCTGCTGAGTTCACGTAGCTCCCCCCACCCACCTCCTTTCTGCAGCCTGAGACCTCTCTGGCACTAGTTTTTGCAATTGCCAACACTGATAGTATGTTTTTCTACCATTTTCAACACACCAAACTGCAGAGTAAGTCCTAACAGAGACTTTTGTTCAAAAAAGAAGCCCCAACTTCTAGAAAAAAACAACCACCCTCAGTTCTGTCCATATATGAGACAACGTCCCAACCATTTTACGTCATCATCCCACCTACTGCTACCCCTGGTCCCCTCCAGCATTTTAAGAGTGGCCCTCAGCCACCAAAAGACTGCCTGCTGTCACTTGGATCCTGGAAATTCCACAAAATGGACGAGGTATCACTGATTGCAAATTCTCACCAAAGCATTCAGTCCCTGAAGCACAGAAGGAATGACAAGGTGATTATCTTTCAGACGATTCTCATAGAACAAGACAAGGTGGGTCACTGGAATAAAAACATTAACATTATTATAATTAACAATATAAAACATTAGTCACTATGCTTTATTAGTAAGCAAGTTTTCATATCACAAAATGGGAATTAAATGTGACAAATTGACGTCTTGGTCAGGCTTGGAACCACAGGACAGAAATGGACAACAAAGAAGTACCACATATTGCTCAGTAATATGGGAGTCCTCTTCCCTTGGGTACTCGCACATTCATCAAAACATTTGGTGATGATAAATATAGAGTCCCTATAACAAAGAAAAACTCCAGAAGGCAAACTGCAAGTAAACAACCACTTATCACAAACCACATTCCTCAGTGCAGAATCACAGTTCCAATCATTTATTCTTAGGGTGGCAAACACAGGAAGGAATGTTCTCTCCAGACAGCTGTAAGCCACATTAAGAAGTGGAGACCTTGAGAAAATACTCAGTGATGAGCACTGTCAGGGATGGCATGAATCTACTGTATGTCTCCAGGACAGAATCCAGTTTATATATGTTTGCAAATACAGTCAGAAATTCCAACATTCATAATGGATTCTCAATCCAGGACAGCCAAACAATTCAATCAACCCTTCTTCTCTTTGTGTCACTACAGTTCACTGCCCTGTTAAAATTACAAATTATCCACCCCCCTCTTTAGTAGGGGCATGCATTGCTTTAGATTTCAAAGCAAAAAGATGCACTGAAGTATGCAGGGGTATAAACTATTACAGCAATGTGATTTTCCCAGGGACTGTGCAGCTGCCTATCACAGCTGCCACAATAGTGCTCTGCTCTCACTCCAAAGTACCTTTTTGCCTTCAAATCCAAAATGCTGTATAGCCCTACTCTTCAGTTGTGCTCCAAATGCATATTCCTCCAGGGCCGGTCCCAATCAGTGGTGATGGTAATAGGGAGCGAGAGGTCCGACCCCCGGGCCCTTTGTGGGGTGCCTCGAGGCTCAGGACTCTCTCCACTCCTTTTTAACATCTACATGAAGCCACTGGGCGAAATCATCTGTCACCATGGGATGAGGTATCAACAATATGCTGATGATACCCAATTATACATCTCTGTCCTGGGTGAAGTAAGTGATGCTGTGACCACCCTCTCTCGGTGCCTGGGGGCTGTGGGGGTCTGGATGGGGAACAACAGGCTTCAGCTGAACCCTGGTAAGACGGAGTGGCTGTGGGGCTCCTCGGTATCTGGGAATTTAACATCTTTGGTGCTGGATGGGGTTGCACTGCCCCAGACAGATCTGGTGCGGAATCTGGGGGTCCTCCTGGACTCACGACTCCTGCTCAAAGAGCAGGTGGCAGTTGTGGCCAGGAGGACCTTTGCACTTCATATTGTGCACCAGTTATGCCCTTTCCTGGACCGTGAGGCCCTTCGCATTGTCACTCATGCCCTGGTCATCTCCCATATAGACTAGTGATGCGCTCTACATGGGGCTACCCTTGAAGAGTATCCAGAAGCTACAGCTGGTCCAAACTGGAGCCGTGTGGGCAATTCTTGGTGCCCCAAGATCAGCACACGTAACACCATTGTTTTGCGAGCTGCACTGGGTACCAGTTTGCTTCCGGGTCCAATTTAAGGTGTTGGTTATCACCTTTAAAGCCCTACGTGGCATGGGTCCAGGCTACCTGAGGGACCATCTCGTCCGCATTACATCGACCCATCCCACCCGATCATGCAGAGAGGGCATGTTGCATACCCCGTCTGTAAGAGAATTTCATCTGACAGGGTCCAGGAAACGGGCCTTCTCTGCAGCAGACCCCCCCCCCTGGAATATCCTTCCCCCAGAGGTACGGCAGGCCCCATCTCTTATGACCTTCCGAAAACAACTAAAGACCTGGTTTTGCCAGCTCACTTGGGGCGGTAGGGGAAGCAGCCATTCCTGGGGATGGCTGGCGCCCTAAGATGGCCTTAGATATACATGAGCGGCATAAAAACTGTCATTGCCATCTGGATTTTATTTTATCTTTTTATTCTATATTTCTATTTGTATTTGATATTATGTATGTATTACTATATTTTAATGTTTTATTTTTATTGTAAACCGCCCAGAGTCCCCCCTTGGGTGGCAAAATTTGATTAAATAAATATGAGATATTGTTTAATATCTAAGATGCTTCTTCATCTTCTCCAAATAAACAGAATTGTTTGTCACTTACCCACTAGTTAATAGTGGCACAGTGCATCTAAATGCCTTCAGGCACTCAAAACTGCCACAAAGGCAAGATAAACTAAAAAGTAAATTACACTGGGGGTTGTTAATGAATTAATTTATTTAATGGATTTAAAGGGCCACCCAACTGTCAGAGTGTGAGACTCTGGCTGGTGTACAACACAAAAACAAACAATAAACCAAAAAACCACATAACATTAAAACATTCTCTCTCTCTAGTATGTATGTATGTATGTATGTATGTCCCTACAGCCCAGTTTTGCCCCAAAAGGGTACACCACATGTCAAAGACTACCATGTCTCTGAATTTAATCTGCCTACACATATGCTCCTGATCACAACACTGAGTAAAAGCTGAGACAAGTTCTGTGCATAGAGAGGAAATCTAGCTCGCTATGAGGATTATATTTTGTCCCACCTTCCTGCTCTTGGAGGAGGGAGTAACACTGTAGGAGGACCTCAGAGAGCACTTGAATGCCCTGTGCCCGCACTTGAGGATCTTCATTCTTAAGAGGGGATCTGTATTAGAAACAAAAAAATAGAGGAAATGTTTAAGAACCATACAAGTAGGAAAAGAGAAAAATATTGTATTACCAGGAAAGAGTTGGAGTGGTGAGACTTCTCTTACTTGATCAGTCACAATTAAAATCGTATTGCATCAGAATTTGCCTTGATAACAAATTACTGTTAGCATATACATACATTTTCTGATCCTCCACTGCCACATTCTTTCTTTATTCCTTTCAGGCAAGAAATGTTCTTTGAGATGTCCTTACTAATTCAGAGTTTTTCTGGGGCCCACCCAAAAGTGGTCACCTAAGTGGCCAATTCCCTCCCTTTTATTTGGCTGTTGACAAATAGTGTCTTGGCTGAGTAGCCAGCTACTGTATCTTAGGTGCAGCAGAATGAGTGAGCCTGTAGTTTGGAACGCTGGGACTCTCAAACATCTCCCACCAGAAGCTCTCTGGGCTTTCACACCCTAATTCCACTTCGTGCTTTGAGGTAAAAAAGGTAAAGGTTCCCCCCGCACATTTGTGCAGTCGTGTCCAACTCTAGGGGCTGGTGCTCATCTCTGTTTGTTAGCCGAAGAGCCAGCGTTGTCCGAAGACGCTTCCACGGTCATGTGGCCGCATGACGCGCGTGGAACGCTGTTACCTACCCACCGAAGTGGTACCTATTCATCTACTTGCATTTGCATGCTTTCGAATTGCTAGGTTGGCAAGAGCTGGGGCTAGTGCTGGAGCTCACTCCACACGCAGGGCTAGGGATTCGAACCTCCGAACTTGCAATCTTCCGATCGACAAGTCTGGCGTCTTACCCGCTGAGCCACCACGCCTCTTTTGCTTTGAGGTAGCAGCTTTTTGATGCTTTGAGGTAGCAGCTTTTTGATGCTTTGAGGTAGCAGCTTCATAACTCCTGTTGACACCACCTATCTTTTGGGGGCATCTTAGCTGATGTCACCCCCTATCCCTAGTCTGTAAGAGTAATAGGACTCTCAAAACTTGTGTTACCTTTCTAGTGATCTAATGAAAATAATTTCAATAATGATCCCTCCCAGCAATGGAACATAGAAATGTATGAGTAGCAAAGTCAGCTCTTTCTCTCTCAAACTTCATTTTTAAAAAAAGAGATATATAAAATTGCATTTTCACATTATACCTTAAAATGCATACATTCAATGTTGTAGAAAAGGATTTACACAATTGTCTTGTTCAGGTTCAGTAACTGACCTGAAAATCTACAAGACAATGCAAAATAAAACTTTCAGGGAGATCACAAGGTGATGCTGATCTGCTACAAACTAGGAATTTCTTGGCAGAATCTCGAAAGAGATGCTGCAGGGAGTTCAATTTATTACATTCATTAAGATTATACATACAAATATCCTCATGCTCAGCCTGAAGGCTGAAATTATGCAGAATTCACTACTTACACAGAGAAACAATAATTTTAAAAAGCCACAATTAGCTTTGACTTAGCACTACACAGAATAAAAATAAAGAAACCATCTAAAGCAAATTCTGGCTGGGACGTATCTATTTTTTTTACAAAAATAGCCATTTTTCTTGAAGCAAGGATTCCCTGCTTCCTTTTATCTGAAAATTCTAACTTTAATCTGAGGCTCTGGGGGGGGAACAATGTTACTGTAGTCCTTTCTTTCTTTAACTTTGGCCCAGAAACAACTATCTCAATTCTCTTGTTTTTTCTTAAGATTTAAAGGACTCAAATTTTCTGTCCCCAGAAGAGAGATTTCTATGTGACAAAAAGCTATGACTTCTCACGGAAATGTGGATTCCATGTCTGCACTATATGAGGGAAGTGTACTGGAAATGTCTGAGACCTGCCAGCTGGCAAGGAAAATACATTCATGATGTAAGTCTAATCCTACTGTTATATGCTCAGAATGACTCAAAAACATTTCTACCCAGGGAAACTTAAAATACAGAAGAGATTAAGAACACTTGTAACCGAAGAGAAATAGCTGTGTTAAACAGGATTTTAAAATATTCTGTATATAGCCAGTATAAAGCAATCAGTTTCGAAGTCTTACAACTTCAGAGTTTTGGAAGTCTCATAATTCTATACGCTCCTTCCCCCTGAGAAATCACGTTAATTAGCATGATCGTGTTGTGTGTCATTATTTTCCTTACATTCACTCCCTACAATCTTTTTTCCCCTAAGTTTAGACAAGAACAGTCATTTTATGCATATTTATTATAAAAGTACCACCACCCATCTGTCAGTTTGTCATACTGTGGTGGCTTGCGTGTTGCTATGATGCTGGAAGCTATGCCACCGGTAGTTCTGCTACCAAAAGGGTCACCCATGGTAGACAGGTTTCAGCTGAGCTTCCAGACAAAGAACAGACTAGAGCAGGGCTTTCCAAAGTGCCGCCGCTGGCGACACACCAGCAGCGGCGCGCGCATGCCGGCGGCACACCAGCGGCGGCGCGCGCACGCCGGCGGCACACCAGCGGCGGCGCGCGCACGGCGGCGGCACGGGGGGGCGTGCGGCGGCGCGCGCATGCACAGCGGCGGCAGCAGCCTCCGCTAAAACGCGGAACCACTGATCCTGCGCCGCTGCTGCTGCCGCCGTGCACACGTGCGCCGCCGCTTCCGGGTGGTGTGGCGACACACCACGTTGTGTGTGGCAACACACTTTTGTGTCGCGACACACAGTTTGGAAAGCTCTGGACTAGAGAGTAAGGCCTGGCAATCTACTCCCGAAAACATGCCAATGAAAACCCTATGGACTACAACAGAACTTTTTGCGATATAGTGCTGGAAGATGAGCCCCTCAGGTTGGAAGGCACTCAATCTGCTACTGGGGAAGAGCTGCCTTCTCAAAGTAGAGTCAACTTTTGTGACGTGGATGGAGTAAAGCCTTCAGGACCTTCATTTGCTGATGTGGCACGACTCAAAATGAGAAGTAACAGCTACAAACATCCATTAAAAATTGGGACATGGAATGTATGAAGTATGAATCAAGGAAAATTGGAGGTTGTTAAGAATGAAATGGAACGCCTAAAGATCGACATCTTAGGCATTAGTGAGCTGATGTGGACTGGCATTGGACATTTTGAATCTGACAGTCACATGGTATACCATGCTGGGAATGAAAAATTGAAGAGGAACGGCGTGGCATTCATCATGAAGAAGAATATTTCAAGATCAATTCTAAAGTATAATGCCACCAGTGAGAGACTAATATCCATATGCATAAAAGGAAGACCAGTTAATACTACTATTATTCAAATGTATGCACCAACCACAAATGCTGAAGATGAAGAAACTGAAAACTTCTATGAAATGCTGCAATCTGAAATTGATCGAACATGCAATCAAAATGCTTTGTTAATTATTGGCGACTGGAATGCAAAAGTTGGAAATAAAGAAGAAGGATTAGTAGTTGGAAAATATGGCCTTGGTGACAGAAATGACGCTGGAGATCGTATGATAGAATTCTGTAAGACCAATGATTTATTTTTTTGCAATACTTTTTTCCAACAACACAGTCGACGACTATATACATGGACCTCGCCAGATGGATTACACAGAAACCAAATTGACTACGTTTGTGGAAGGAGACGATGGAGAAGCTCAATACTATCAGTTAAGACAAAGCCAGGAGCTGACTGTGGAACAGATCATCACTTGCTTATGTGCAAGTTCAAGCTGAAGCTGAAGAAAACTAAAGTAAGATCAAGAGTGCCAAAGAAAACATCCCACCTGAATTTAGAGATCACCTCAAAAATAGATTCGATGTACTAAACCAGAGCTTTCCAAACTGTGTGTCGCGACACAAAAGTGTGTCGCCACACCACCTGGAAGTGGCGGCGTGCGCGTGCACGGCGGCCGCGGCGCGGCTTCCGCGTTTTAGCGGAGGCTTCCACCGCTGCCATGCATGTGCACGCCGCCGCACGCCCCCCCACACCGCCGCCGTGCACGTGCGCCCCCCCGCCAACGGTGTGTCACCAGTGGCGGCACTTTGGAAAGCCCTGTACTAAACACTGATGACCAAAGACCAGAAGTGTTGTGGGAAGACATTAAGAACATAATATGCGAAGAAAGTGAAATATCATTAAAAAGGCAGGAAAGAAAGAAAAGATCCAAATGGATGTCAGATGAGACTCTAGAACTTGCTTTTAAACGCCGAGTAGCTAAAGCTAATGGAAGAAAGAATGAAGTAAGAGAATTAAATAGAAAATTTCAAAGGGCAGCTAGAATAGAGAAGGAAAAATATTATGATGAAATATGCAAAGACCTAGAGTTAGAAAATCAAAGAGGAAGAACACGATCAGCATTTCTCAAGCTGAAAGAGCTGAAGAGAAAATTCAGGCCCCAAGTTGCTATTCTTAAAGATTCTATGGGCAATACATTAAATGACGCGGGTAGTATTAAGAGAAGATGGAAGGAATATACAGAATCACTGTATAAAAAAGAGTTAGTCGATGTTCAGCTATTTCAGGAGGTAGAATATGATCAAGAACCATCGGTACTGAAGGAAGAACTTCAAGCTGCACTGAAGGCACTGGCGAAAAACAAGGCTCCAGGAATTGATGGATTACCAATTGAGATACTTCAACAATCAGATGCATCAGTGGAAGCACTTATTCCTCTATGTCAAGTTTGGAAGACAGCAACCTGGCCAACTGACTGGAAGAGATCCATATTCATACCCATTCCAAAGAAAGGAGATCAAACAGAATGTGGAAATTATTGAACAATTTCATTAATTTCACACGCTTGCAAAACTTTGCTGAAAATAATTCAACAATGTTTGCAGCCTTACATCGACAGAGAACTACCAGAAGTCCAAGCTGGATTTAGAAGAGGACACAGCACAAGAAATATCATAGCTAATGTCAGATGGATCTTGGCTGAATGTAAAGAATACCAGAAAGATTTTTACCTCTGCTGCATTGATTACGCAAAGGCGTTTGACTGTGTGGACCATAACAAGTTATGGTTAATATTACGAAGAATGGGAATTCCAGAGCACTTAATTGTACTCATGCAGAACCTGTACACGGATCAAGAGGCAGTCGTTAGAACAGAATACAGTGATACTGAGTGGTTCAAAATTGGAAAAGGTGTGCAGCAAGGTTGTATACTTTCACACTACTTATTCAGTGTGTACACTGAACAAATAATTCGAGAAGCAGGAATGTACGAAGAAGAGTGGGGTATCAGAATTGGTGGAAGACTCATTAACAACCTGCAATATGCAGATGACACAACTTTGCTTGCTGGTAATGAAGAAGACTTGAAGTACTTGCTGATGAAGATCAAATATTGTAGTCAGCAACACGGACTACACCTGAATGTGAAGAAAACGAAGATTCTCACAAATGGACCAATAAGTAATGTCACAATAAATGGAGAAGAAATTGAAGTCGTCAACGATTTCATTCTACTCGGATCAACGATCAATGCCAAGGGAAGTAGTAACCAAGAAATCAAACAACGTATCGTGCTGGGAAAATCTGCCATCCAAGACCTATCTAAGGTTTTTAGACGTAAAGACATCAGTTTAAAAACAAAGGTGCATCTGACTCATGCTATGGTCTTCTCAATTGCCACATATTGTCCTGACACATATGCCTGTGAAACGTGGACATTAAAAAAAGAAGATAGAAGAATTGATGCATTTGAATTGTGGTGCTGGCGAAGATTACTAAAAATACCATGGACTGCCAGAACAACAAACAAATCAGGTTTAGAAGAAATACAACCAAAATGTTCACTAGAGGCAAGGATAACTAGGCTTAGACTCTCATACTTTGGGGAAATTGTCAGGAAAGACTGATCGCTTGAAAAGGACATCATGTTTGGTAAAGTTGAGGGCCAGTGGAAAAGAGGAAGACCTTCAATGCGATGGATTGATACAATTACCACAATGGATGCAAACATTGGAACAGTCAGGCAATTGGCGCAAGACCGTTTAGCATTTTGTTCTATTATACATAGGGTCGCCATGAGTCGTAAACGACTCGACTGCAACAACAACAACAATTGTAAAAGTAATCCTATGAAGTTAAAGAGTAATTATTTTCTAGGTACCTGGAACAGAATGGAAGATAGTTTTTAGGCTGATATGCAATGAGCTACACTTTGTGTAACTTCCAAAATGTTCCACATGCCTAATAATAGCAAACACAGGTGAGTAGGAACATGTACCACATCGAGTTTGGCGATAGTATGAAACAGAAGTGAAGGATATGCCATCACATACAGTTCAGTTTCTCATTCAGCAATGAAGAAACATCCACATGATCCCGCCTTTTCCAAATAATGACAGGAAGGACAAAAAACATTTCTATTCTTGATAAGAGCAGGGTATCACATAAAATCCAGAAGCTAGCCATTCAATAAAAATAATCTTATGGAATATATTTATCATTAACAGTTCACATAGAGAGAAAAATGTATTTTGCATGGACTAAACACACTGTGTCTCAGAGGTTTGGCCAAACCATTCCAGGCAGGTCATGATCCAGTCATTTAGTTTCATCTGGGTTTTGGCCACAACAAATCCAGAGAAGTCTGAAGGGGCACACGCTGGCCCTCCTCCTCTGCATGACCTGTGTGCCAGCCCCCCAGCCAAATCTTCCCACCACCGTCCTCCCTATAATCATTATCACACTTGAATTCAACTATGGCATACCATCTAAGTCCATCTGATCTTCCCTCCATCTTCCTTCCCCTCCACCACTCCCCACCCACCTGTCCTTTATTCTACCTCAATATCCCAGTTCTTTTAGCTCTAGTAAAACCAGTTCGTTATTTTGGAATAGTATTGTATAGTATATGTACAAAGAGAGTATTATATCTAATCTCTTTGTGCATATTACATGAATTAAAGTACACTTTTGAAGATTTAAGTATCCCTCATACTACATTACTTTGGATAGCACAGTATACATCAGTGCTAAACAAAGACTGCAGAAGAAACTTTCAAAGAAAAAATTACAAGATGAAGTAAACAAGAATGTTTAGTGACTTAAATATAGAAGGAAATGGGCAAGGTTCTCTTTTTTTGTTATGGTTGTCCTCAGAGCTACTTCTGATTCAAACACACCTGCTTTTTGCCACTGCATCATTCAATCAGGCTGATTTTTTTTTAAATTTTAAGAATAAAATGTTAATATCTTTATGTTGCTCCACCTGTGTTG
Source organism: Charina bottae (assembly GCA_023362775.1). Taxonomy (NCBI): domain Eukaryota; kingdom Metazoa; phylum Chordata; class Lepidosauria; order Squamata; family Charinaidae; genus Charina; species Charina bottae. The sequence goes on along the minus strand of JALMGJ010000005.1, from coordinate 41,754,269 downwards.
GTGGGGGTGTTGTACTCTCCTTGACACAGGCAGGACAAGCCAGGGTATATAAACAGAGAGCAAGTCCCACTCCCTTTTCGCACTGAAGATGTTGCCTAGCCTGGCAATGAAACATCTGCAAGAAAACAAGGCTCAGAGAGCACCAAAGACTCCACAGTTCAACCCTGAGCTACAAATATTATCTTCGATTAATATATTATATCTCTATAGAAAAAGCATATATACTTTCTAGAGAAGAGAACTGTTGCAGTGTTTGTTTATTTTATTTATTTATTTGATTTTTATCCCGCCTTTATTATTTTTATAAATAACTCAAGGCGGCAAACATACCAAATACTCCTTCCTCCTCCTATTTACCCCACAACAACAACCCTGTGAGGTGAGTTGGGTTGAGAGTGAGTGACTGGCCCAAGGTCACCCAGCCAGCTTTCATGCCTCAGGAGGGACTAGAACTCACAGACTCCAGGTTTCTAGCCCAGCACCTTAACCACTAGACCAAACTGGCTCTCAGTGTTCTACTTACCCCAAGGTTTCCACAACATCTAAGATGGAGCATGTCCCAGCCTTCACTCCTAGGAGAAAAGGAATTGAAATAGTTAATTTCTATTTCAAATTTTACACAGGAAAAAAAAGTAAGGAAATATATGCACTTTAAAGCCCAGTGTAACCTGTCACTCAGTACTTGTTAAATTAACAGCATGTCCAATTAAGACACTATGTCTCATGAAGCAAAGACTGTCTTACTGGCCCAATTCACATGATATGCTTAACTGGGTCATGTATGAAGAGACAGGCATGTTGTACTATCTCTCTCCTGAATAAATATCCCACTTAATTAACCCAGAAGGGCTTAGATTTTGCACCCAATTGATTCAATCTTGCTTAGGGTTAACCTAAGTCGCCTTATATCATACAAGCTACTACTAGGGAATCAATTAATTCTCTTCACTCTTTGAGACTGAGATGACATCCTAAAGAGGCCCTGTTTTTTCAAAGAACTACTGTTGCTGTCTTTTTGCCACTTTTCATCCTTATGGGGGGGGGGGTAAAAAGGATTAGAAAGAGGTGGGGATGAATAAGCCCACTGAGTCTATCCATAGCAGTGCCTGTGTTGTGTGTTATTGACATTCAAAGGTGAGTCAGGTGACTGGGGGAGACAAAAGGATGGGTCATTCAGGTTGTGAGAACATAGCTTCATACAATCACAAGTTGAGGAACATTTATGCTAACCATGAAGATGCTATTTTAGAAAAACCGGTCAGCTTTCTGAGACCTCATTTTATATGGGGAACAGAGGAAGGACCTTCCTGTGCTTTTAGCTTGTTCTCAGTGCTGGGCATAAGGAAGAGGCAAAGCACCCCACATCTCTCTACCAGGCCTCTCACCTGCTCCTTACAATTCTTGACCATCTATTGTTATGCTAGTGCTTAACATAAGACTAATTTATTCTTATTTTGTTGCCATAATGCTCTCCGATAAAAGCAATCACTATAATGTACTTCTATTTGTATCTAGAAAAGCCACCAAAAATAACTATTGCTAAACATACTGCCTGTTCAGCAACACAAAACAAGACTGTCTTTGCTGAAATCACTTGACACTGACAAGAACCAAATAAATTAGTGAGGTGTTGGTATGTACAGTACTGTATATATTCCCACATATCTTTAAGGTGACCAGATTGTAAGAATAAGCTTTATAGGAATTTTGGGGTTTTCAGCCTACTTGTACTTATCTGAGATACCATGAAGATCATTTCATGGACCTGTCAAGACTTTAACAAACCAATTAGGTACTTACATAACCTCTTAAAAACCTTATTAAACAAGTATTATAGAAGCCACGGTGATAGTGAACAGAAACATCAGCAACTCTTACCAGAGGGCAAAGTTCACTAGATTTCCTTAGCTTTTCATCTAGAATTACTACTTTCTTTGGGAAAGTAGCTTGTGAGATCACTCAAGTATCCTCTCATAAGCCCAGGTTAGCAGGAAAAAACTATTATTATATACTTATTTGTAAAAAACTGAATATTTTAAGGCAAGCATTGCCTAACTATTCTTAAATGTGACAACATTTTCATGACAATATATTTTTGTTTTATGCAGACAAAAAAAAGGCATCTGAACATCCAAGGAAAAAATATTACATGAACTAATTAGCCAGATTCAAAATATAGCCATTCTCCTCCAATAAATGTCCTTACCCTCCTTCATTCCCAAAAGATCAGACATCCAAATAGACAGTGGTCATTAATATTGTGCTTCTATAGCACTAGTAGCAAGTACACGTATAAGGGCTTTGCCTTCAGCTCTTAATGAGTCTTGGAAATATGGAGTCAAGTCATAGCACCAGTTCCGCCGCCATGCACGCCCCTGCCGCCACGCGTGCCCCCATGCCGCTGCCGCTGTTGGTGTGTCGCCAACGGCGGCAGTTTGGAAAGCACTGTTGTAATGGTTATGCAGGTTTGCCTCTCATCTCAGGCAAATGGGAAGTTAAAGCTTAGGCCTGCACTGTAATTTTTTTTTACCTTTCATAAGTACCTACTATTTATTTATTTATTTTTCAAATTTCTATCACCACCCATATCCCCCAAAAGGAGATGTGCCATGCACTTATTTACAGTATATCTTTGTGCCATGCACTTGTTTACAGTATACTCGGGTCATATGATTTGAAATTTCAAATGTTAAATGTTTTAAATGTTAAATGTTTCAAATGTTAAACTTGTAAAATCAGAAAAAATATATATTGATACCAACAATGTCAGAATATCAATAATCTTCACTGAACAACTGCATTATCTTATTAGCAGTGGGGAAACTTGCACATGGAAAAAAAGGAAACAAATTTACACATAACATTTATTGTCTAATTTACAATAGGAATAGGAATGTTGTACAGAATCTTTTCAGAATCCAGCTCAGCACTGAATTCATTAAATAGTTAACAGGCTGCTAAATAGTCATTGTAGGCACTGCATTTTACCTATTTTATTAATGCAAGGTTTACTAAGAAAAGAGCTACAGGATTTGTTTACTTAACATGTCTCTTTGAAAACCACAATCAGTAGTTTCCAACAGCTCTTTTATGAACGTAAAAAGTAACTCGAGAAGCCAGCAGAGGCCTTTTTTAAAAGAGAAAGAATTCAACCAGAGCATATTTTTATAAAATTTCTTATTATTGCAGCCATTTCCTCCTCTCAGGTATTTTGTAGTAGTATACTTCAGAAGTTTATCCTCTCATTAGTAAAATAATCCCATATGCAGGCTTCCAGCCTGGACACCAAACAACTAGCAAGAAGGCAGGAGTGAGTTCTAGAGAACCCTGACTGACCAGGAAAATTTATCGTTTTGGGGAGATTCCCAACTTTCCCCAATAAATAAGCAGAAACTAAGAGCAGAATATGCACTCTGCATTGCCTACAGTATATCCTGTTGTAGAATACTGTCAGTAGAAAATAGAGAGGTGTATTGTTCTCAACTACCTAAATTGAAAGTTAAGGAAAGTTATTTCACTCACTTTCAAGATACAGCCTAACCCTTGATTTAACAGACTAATCAGAGAAAGGAGTGTCTGAGAAAACAGAACGTTTGTTAAATCCAAATGGGATTTTATAAATATGTATTTTACGCATTTTACATGTGCATAAAATGGGAATGGGATTTTATGCATATTTTTCCATGCATAAAATGGTGAACAGAATTTTATGCAGGCACAGAAGCTTAGTTTACAGACACATTTTCTCTGTTGTATCTGAAGCCTGCTAAACCATTAAATCAAGGATTTACAGTACCTCTTCCATGCCCAGCTAGAAGCAACACCCATCACTGTTTGGCCCTGTTGTTATTTATTGGTAAAAAAAGGTAAAGGTTCCCCCCGCACATTTGTGCAGTCGTGCCCGACTCTAGGGGCCGGTGCTCATCTCGGTTTGTTAGCCGAAGAGCCAGCGTTGTCCGAAGACGCTTCCACGGTCATGTGGCCACATGACGCGGGTGGAACGCTGTTACCTACCCACCGAAGTGGTACCTATTCATCTACTTACATTTGCATGCTTTCGAATTGCTAGGTTGGCAAGAGCTGGAGCTAGTGCGGGAGCTCACTCCGCACGCAGGGCTAGGGATTCGAACCTCTGAACTTGCAATCTTCCGATCAACAAGCCTGGCATCTTACCCCCTGAGCCACCACGCCCCTATTTATTACCCTATTTATTGGTAATGAGCTCCAAAACACATGACAAAGTCCCACGATCAATTGATCCCACTTTTTCTTCTTAAGCAAACTGAGAAAAAGTTCCAGTTCAGACTGCTAAAATCCGATGTATTAAACCAAACCATAAGCATATATTTTCTCATAGTCTCTAATCAAACTTGACATCAAGAAATCTATTCATGGATTGGAAAGCCAAACACCCATTGATGCAGTCTCTTTTGTAAATAAAGAGTGGGGTCAAATAACTGTTTGCAACATGGCAAACAATTACTGACTTAACTAGTTACCACAGTAAGAAGAACCAACAGTTATGGTTAAATGAACATCATGGTATCCACATAACTTGATCTGGGCTGTAACCAGTACTCATACTACAATATGACTGGTTGCTACAATTGACTGCACTGCTAGGAAAACTTCACCACTTTTCCCTAAACAAAAAATACACAGTGGAATACATCTGTCCACCTGGCAAAATGCTAAAGAGCACCCTTCATGCAGTCTCATTTCCATCATGTATTTCAGAGAATGCCACACCACAAATAATCATCTGAATTAAGATTAAAACATTTCCCCCCTCATAGCACTGAACTTTATGACAATATGTCAACAATATTTACATGTGTCTTCATTATCCTTTTTTTTAAAACCCATTTCCTCCCGTTCATATGTAGTTCAACACTTCTGAAGAAAACCAAGTCGGGGAAGGTTACTTTAGAAGAAAAACTGTTACTCGATTTTGCCCCTACCAAAAATAACACGTGCAATACCCTACAATACTAATCTCTCAGCCTTAAGAAAACCTTGCTTGTGCCCAACTTCAATTGGCTATAATTGCTCGAGTCCCATACACAGGCAGATAAAACGCATCTACTACAGATGGGGGAGAGCGCCAGGATTAATTTATTATTAAGGATACCACTGAATTACGCCACTGAACCTAATTTCCGAAGACGGCTCTTCACCCACACACCTAACTTCAGCATCTCTGCTTTTCCCCTGACCTAACCTAGACCATGCTCCGTTCCTCTCCATCTCATTCACCACCTACTTCGAAGCCCTGAGTAAGCCCTTCACCGCTTCCTTCTTGCCCGACAAATCCCATCTCGTTTTCTGCATGCACATCCGAAGGACGCGTGCTCATCTCCACGCCATTTCTATCCACATGCGTTCCCTGACCATACCTTCCGCCGCCTGTCTGGCCGCGTTTTCCCATTCCCAGTCCTGTAACGGGGAAGCAGGTTTTCCTATTCCAACACGAACCCCTCCGGCCGCCATGATAACCTGAGAAAAGAGGGGTGGGAAAAACTCCAACCGCGCGTGCGCGTCCCCTCTATCACGTGTACCGGGGTAAACTTGTATCACGTTAAAAGAAGCCTCTCTCCAGCGGTAAACAAGAGTAGTGGCGCGAGTCCTTAGGCGGGCCTCCCGGGCGAGGGCGTGCCAACAGAGTCAAAGGGCAGAGTAGACCTAAGGTGAAGTTATGGAGAGAGTCAGAAGGTTATCCGCGTGCTTAAAGTGCATGCAAATAATGTGGAAACTATAGACAATTTTACTTCCTACGATGCTGATTTTGGAGTAAGATGGGATAAACGAAGCTGTGTAGAAAAACCAGAAGTCGTCTCAGAATGTCCAGAGGGGCTACATCTCTTTATTGGCTTGGCAATCTAAAATATAAAAAGCAAGTAATACATGTTATATGGTTTTGTTATTAGAAATGGTTGTAGAGGGCTAAGGAGTAGTAACTGTTTTCATGTACACTATATTATGTTGGATAGCTCAAAATGTCAGGCAAGCATATGTTTTAAGTAAAACTGGGAAAGAGACAGTGCTGCCTTTGATAGTCCCAAAAAACTAGGACTAGGACCACTGGCCAGCTCAGACAGCACTTGGGTATTCTTGAAGAACTTGCCAACCACATTTTAGCATCATGCACCCAGCCCAGTGGTTTCGGTGTACCATGCAAACCAATAAAAGTGGATTGAGTAAACCATGATTCCTCACCATCTGGTAACACTGGATCGCCTTTGGCCTCTGAAGCTGAATAGGGTCAGCCTTGTTAGTCCTGGGAGGGGAATCCACCAGGAAATCAGGGGGCTGTAAGCTAGATCTGGAAGTTGAAAAAATATCCCAAAAGAAACGGCAAACTACTTCCATACTATTACCACCACGTGCCCCCCCCCCCCAAAAAAAAAACACCTTGGTCATTTTCATGCAGTCGTCTGGAGTGGAACTTGACTTGAGTCTTAATCATTTTTTTAGCAACCAGGTCCCTCTTTCCTACCAGGAACAGCCATCAATTTTAAGCATTGCAGCCATCAATTTTGCACAAAAGCCAGGGAACTTCCTATTAATTTTTTTGTTTACATGATATGCTGAAAGCAAACTAGCAAGCCACATTCTAGCTAAGTATATTGTATGAAACTAGCTGAATTGGTTTATGATTCAGTGACTGTTTGTACATCATGCTAAGTTATGTTTCCTTGAATCATATTTTATCAAACCCAACTGTCTGAGCTTGCAAAACCCACAGAACCATAAGCTGCTAACCACATGGGCTAGTTCACATGACACACTGAGCCACAAATTAGCAACCAGGTTTTAGCTGAGCACTGTTGACCCAGCCAGCTGTGCAAATGCAAACAACTGTATTAATTCAGTATACTGTGATTCAGTTAATTCTGAGCTGGTGTGTTATATGATAGAGATGGCATCAGTGAACATATCTCATAGGTGGCAGAGAAGAGAGCTCTTAACTATAGAGTACATTTTAAAAAGACAGGAGAAAGCACTGCCTTTATTTCATTAACATTTCCTTTGAGTTGAGCTTGATTCTTGGTGACTGCATGAATGTATTCATTATAGTATTGAATGTATTCATGCAGTTGTCTTGGGCGCAATACAGAAGTGTTTTGCCACTGTCTTCTTCCAGAATGATTTTTTAAAAAAATAACTTCACAGTTACAGTAATTGCTTAAATTGAACTTACGCATAAATATGTTTTGTTTTGGAAACCTGAAACAATGGGCAAGATTTCTGTCTGAAATCCAGGAGATACAATGCCAGTTGGTAGAACCAATACTGCATTAGATGGACCTAAGTATCGAACGCATGCCTACTTCAATATCTAATTTCCATGTGCACTGTTTACTGTTCAAGTGTAAACATGGGAAGAGAACCATCTAAAGCAGAGCTTTCCAAACTTTTCATGTTGGTGACACACTTTTTAGACATGCATCATTTCGCGACACACTCTTACAGCAGGGCATCATTTCGTGACACACTCTTACAGCAGGGCATCATTTTGCGACACACTCTTACAGCAGGGCACAAGGCAGGCACTAGGACCTGCGCAGAATCACAGGAGGTTTGGAGGCAGCAAGGCGCAAGGCGGGCACTAGGACCTGCATGGAATCCTGGCAGGGCTCGGAAGCAGCAGCAGCCGCAACACACCCAGACACTGCAGCCGACACACTAATGTGCCCCGACACACAGTTTGGAAAGCTCTGATCTAAAGAGTTAAAGTATCTTAGAAAATAACCACTTTCATTTTTTAAAAAGGATTTGAAAGATGAAAAAACAATGGCATCAATTAGATGAGTGTTTCCCAACCTTGGCAACTAAGATGTGTGGACTTCAACTCCCAGAATTCCCCAGCCAGCATGAAGTCCACACATCGTAAAGTTGCCAAGGTTGGGAAACACTGAATTAGTGTTAGGAGAGGAAGCTCTATGCACAAGAGGAGGCAGCTGGAGCACTTTCACTGTCATGTATGGCTTTTTTATGTGAATGACATATTTATAAATTATTAGCTGACCCACAAACACAGTCATGTGATTTTCTTAGCAACTGTATGGAAGTGATTTGCCATTGTTTTCTCCCAGGATGTTGACCTACCATCCTGGAAATTCCCGGTAATCTCCCAGCCAAGTACTAACCAGATTCGGCTTTGCTTACTTCCCAACCAAGAGAAATCAGCCAGCTGCTGCCACCTGCTGAAGAAACATGGTTTATTCAAAGCAATTTTATTGGTTTGCATTACACAGTGAACCATAGAGTAACCATACAGGCTGGCTGCATGTAACACTACTGTATAAGCTAAAATTAAGCTAGCAAGCTTGTGGTTCGGTGGGTCTTGCAGCTTCGGGAAGTCACGCTTCCACTGAGTATTTCGGCATTTGGGAGGGAAATGGAACCTGCCCATTTCATCTTAAATGGCTTACATTCTCGTCCGGGGAAAAAAAATCCTTTAGGAGGAGTTTGGAAGGGTGCCGTTGATACTAGTCACCCTGCTTTGGAACTAAGCCTCCATTGCCTTCCCTTCTCTGCAGCCCGCGCCCATTCCCTCGCCGCTGGAATTGAAGCCAGGGTCACGGACTATCCTCTTCCTGGCGGGGCGGGGCTTGAGCTCTTGCCGCCGAGTCACATGCTCACCTGGAGAAGGAGGAGCTCAGAAGTGTCTCCCAGGGCCGCGGGACTCTTCCCGGCTCAGAGGTCTCTGTGGGGTGGTGGTTGTAGTACTGTAACGACGAATATTAGAGTCCCTGGGCCTGGCTGGTGTAGGTCTCGCTTAAGCAGTACGGAGCCTGTTCGCGGGCTTCCTTTCTTCCAAGGAAAACCCGAGGATGTGAAGTGCGGAGGAGAAAGCCCCAACCGCACCTCACAAAGTTTGTGCGTCCGGAGGGCGAACTGGGATCCTGCCTCATGCAGAGCGAGAGAGCCCTGAGCCGGGCTCAGGCACGTAGGTCCTTTGAAGTTGCACCCTGGGGCTGCGGCCATGGGTAGCTGCGTGGGAAGACAACGCAGAGAGGGGCAGATCACCTCAGGAAACCCGCGCAAGCGAGCAGGTGAGCGCCCCAACTAAACCGTCCAGGCGACCGCGGGAAGGGTAGCTGAGGCTCTGGAAATACTACTGAGAATTGGCCCCTGTACAGCGCCTCTCCTTAGGGCCTAAAGGGGGAACCACAATTCTTGCACAAAGTGGGCACTGAGCGCGATGAGTCCCAAGCCTGAGAATGGGTGCCCCTGCGTTATTTTCTTGCCCAGGTGTGTGGCTCTGATGAGTTTGTAGCGAAGCGAAGCAGGCAGGCGATATCTCTCTCTGCCCTCCCTCTCGCTGGAGATAAAGAGGTTATCCTCCCAGGTTATGGAGTTATCTGTAGTTTCTACAGAGTTTAAATGTGCATGTGTCTGTGTTGGGGGGGATTGTTTCCCATTGTGAGTACAAAGCTTTTGGAGCAATCCCAGTTTCAGCAGGTCCCTTGAATTCCTTGTCTAGGAAGACTGGGATGACCTGGAAACTTGCCTACTCACTTTATGTAAGAGCCAGTCCAGCCCGTCTCACCAGAAGGATTGAAGTGGAAACTGCCCTGTCTCCTCTTCCCACTGATACAGACATGCTACCTGGGTTAAGGACTGCTTTGGGGCTAGCAGGGTTTCTGCACACATGCTCTATCAAAATTCAGTATAATAGAGAAATCAGAGTGATTTGTGGTTTGATCCTGCCAGAAACATAGGTTTGTTTTTGCTGCCTGATCTTTATGCACCCCAGCATATGGGCAACCTCAAAACAGACATCCTCAAAATATTTGCTGTTACTAGAGGAGTGTGGCCCTCATCAATATTTGGATCAGAAATACTTGTCCATTTCCATGTTCAAAGCACCTATTTAAATCTTTTGCAAGATGGAACACAGAGGCTTTGCTGCTTGATGTAAGGCCATGTGCACAAGACCTGTCCTCATTCTTTAATCCATGTCATTCAATAGCATTATTATTCCCTTTCTAGACTGCTAAGATCAGTCTCACTCTGCTGTAGTTGCATTAGTTGGATCAATAGCAGAAACAGCTCTAACCTAACAATCTCATCAGCAGTATTTGACACTCCAAATACTGTGGTACATAAATACTGAGAAAGGATTTTTGAGGCTGGAGCAGTCCTGACTTCAGCAAAAAGAAGTCACAAGAGGATGACCTAAAGTTTAGTTTCTGTGCTTCACTGTTCAATATTTAATTTCGTTCTTAAAGCTGCAGATAATCTCCCCATATGCTTTCTAATAGCAGATAAAAAAGGGCAGAATGACTAAAGAACCCTTGCTGTTTTCTACTTCAGGGAACTCTATTGTGAGAAGGATTATTTGTGGGTTTCAAAACGGGAGCTTTACAGCTGCTATTCTGCTTTCATTAAGCAGCTTGTCCTAAGATGCCCCTCCAAGATAGAGTAAGACCTCAGACTTAACTTTGCTGATATTTGTGGGGAGACTGATACCATTGGCCACACACACTACTGTACTCTGATTTGTGCCATTTTGCCTTTTCTGATCTTGTTAAAGGAGAAGAACCAATCCGTGGAGGACTGAGGAGGTAGCTACTTGGAACAGAGTGAAAAGAATTATGTTACAGAGTGCCACAAAAATATGTGGAGTTATGTTAATAGGGAGTATGAAAAAAATGATGCTTGGTAGAATGATGAAGTGAAAGAGGTTGTGGATTAAAAAAATACATATAAGAGAATATTTCAAAAATGAGAATGTAAAAATATTGTATAATTGTATAGGGGATGAGATGGTTAGATAGCATCACCGATGTAATGAACATGAATTTGAGTAAACTCCGGGAGACAGTGGAGGACAGAAAGGCCTGGCGTGCTATGGTCCATGAGGTCACGAACAGTCGGACACAACTAAAAGACTGAACAACAACATAGGGGAAAATATAGTTGCAAAGAATGTAGTCAAAGAAAACAAGGAACAGTTATGATTAAAAGAGGCAGAGACAATGCAGAGCAGTTTTGATGGAGAAAGGGGATGAACAAACGGCCTGAAGCAAAGTGAATGGAACTAAAAATAAAACTGATACCATGATTTGGGATGAAACTGAAGTGAGAGAAAGCTTAGAGGAGTATGAATGTTAGTGATATGTCAAAAAGTAGAATTGAAACAAATGCTATAAATAGTGGTATCTAAGAAAAAATGAGGAAAAAATCATGTTGGAATATGGTAAGTCTGTAAGTGTAGATAGTGTAACAGGAGAAATACTAAATTATGGATGTGGTTTACATATGGAGTGACTATGTGACTTGTGTAAGTTGTGTGTGAAAACTGCATCTCTGCCTGACAATTGGAAGAATGTGGTGTTCCCATATACAAGGGGAAAGATAGCAAGAGTGAATGCAAAAACTACAGTTGGGGGGGGTAAATGTTCAGCAGAATTCTGACTGAAAGGGTATGACAGCAAAATCTGGGCTTGCTTTATGCCAGATGATTTTGCAGTTCCGTAAGTCATTGAGAAATGTATGAATGTGAGAAATAAAGTATATTGCATGTTTGTTGACTTGGGGAACATTTTTGATAGTTAATAGGCCTCAATTATGGAATTGTCTGGGTGAATAGGAAGTTGAAGTTTGGTTCCTGAACATGATATGAATGGTATATGATGGAAGTAAAGCATGTGTGACAATAAATGGAATGCTTAGTGTTCAACAAAGCAGGAAATAATACAAATATGTGTGATATTTCCTTGGTGGTTTAATATAAAAATGGATAACTGTTTAAGGAATGCTTGTGGTAACCAAGCATCTTGGTTGGCTTTGAAGGGGTGCAGACAGTGTTGTGAGAACCTGAATGATTCTCATTGTATGATGTAAAAGGAAGTATGGAACTGAACACTGAGGTATCAAAGAGCAAAATAGTTTTTCTTGACAGGGAAAATGGAGTAAACAATTGCAAGTTATACATAAATAATGAAAAACTAGAGCAAGTAAAAGACTTTGTGTACCTTGGTAGAATATTATTAAGAAAGCAAACATAGATGAAGAAATGTTAAGACATGCAAATGTTGGTAGAATGGTACTGGATGTATGTGAACTGTTGCAAAGAATGAATGTTGTCAAAAGAAGTGAAAATAGCTATGTATAAGAGCATGCTTTTGTCTACTTTGTTACATGGTTGTGAGACTTGGGTACATCAGAAACAAAATAAGTTGAATGTCCTGGAAATGGGGTACTTAAGAAGTGTGTGTGGTGACATAAGAGAGGGGATCGAGAATGAATGGGTGCTGAATGGATGTAGATGGAATACAAAAATGGTGATCAGTATGAAACAAGTATGTTGAAGAGAATGAAGATCAAATTTCAAAACAGATATCTGAGGGAAGAGGGAATGGGCCAAGAGGAAAGGGACACTGAGCAAATCATGGTTGGATAGAGTTGATGTGATCCTCAAAAAGAGAGGTGAGAAGTTTAAAGAGCAGACAATGTATGAAGCAATGTACAGACATGTTGGAAGCAAAAATACTTGCAAGGATAGAAAGATGTGGAGAAATGTAGTGAATTATGATATTGTAAAACTAGATTTAGCTATATTTCCCCCCTCTTTTTTAAACTTACCTCGAGGCTTAAATTTGTTTGGTTTACTACTATTTCTTACTCGATTATTGTGCTTTGCATAATATTGCTTGCTGTCAAAAAGTAGAGCAATATGGTATCAGCAGTATTTCTTTTGAAATTCTTTTGTCACAGTCCAATATTTCCTTCTTAACTTTATTTCTTGGAAGATCTGAGCATGCACTTTAAAACCAAAAGTAAACATTTGGCATAGTTTGCAAATCTTGGGCAAGAATATCTAACTTCATGGGGATCACTGAAATATCTATTACTAATAGCTGGATTGTGAGAAATAGGGAAGTCTGTAGCTTGGTAATAGAGGTAGGCTTTCAGTGCACAAGGTCCCAATGTTTTTGTAACACAAAATTTTCAACGTTCAAAGTCTGATAAGTTGCTATTGTATAATTTATATTGAATTTAGATGGTCCAATAAACTGTGACTTTCTGTGTTCCATAATATATTTCCTTCCAACGTTGAGAATTTTTATTGTTAATTAGATGTATCAGACTATTTTCTGATACAACAGGGAGAAGTCTCACACTTTTCCAGAAGAAAATGTATTCATCCCTTTATTATTATTGGCCTAAAGAATTAATCCTTTTATGTATTAATTTTTATAAGCATTTCAATTTCTTATTTGCTTTAGGCTGCAATACTAGTAGGTGGTATTGAACGTAATGGGATGGGTCTTCCTTTGAAGTAAAAAGTGTAAGATTGTGATGCTAAGTAATACACCAGCTAACTGACATAGAAAGTTGAGTAGTTATGACTTCTTTTGTGAGCTAATATTTACTTTATGCACTTACAGGGTGGCACTCCCGATTATGTATTGCTGGGATTTTGCAAACATAGCTAGTATGAGCTCAGATTAATCTTAAACAAACAGCACAAACACATCCCTGCTACTGTTTTTCAAAAAGTATTAGCTAGAAACTACCCAGTAAAATGACATTTCTGGACTAAGGAAGAGGGGGTATGGGTTGGGAGGTATGGGTTGTACTGAAACTTTAGAGAGTGGCAGGATAGCTCTTACCACTTTTCTTTCCATTAAGGATGAAATAAGCTATTCTCCTAATTATTTTAGAACAGTGAAGTTCTGTGGAATTCAGAGTGAAGCATTTTTACTCCCTAATTATGCCAGTCTCAAAGGCTATTATTTTGATTTCCGGTCCAAAATTATGGGTCCGTTGTTGTTAGTCAGTCGTGTGCTCCACCCCAGAGGTGACTGCATCAGTGTTATGGGTGGAGTGATACTTGCATCTCCCTGCTCCAACACTCTTCAGGCCCAGGCTATTTTGACAATGGCTCCTGCAGCTTCAGAGTCCATTGGAGCTGGGTGGCTATAATAAATTCAAATAAATACAGAAATAAATAAAATTCATTATTGTGGCTACATGGATGGATAAACCTAATGTGCAAATGGTTAACACATGGATTTAATGTACTGATAGGTCTCTGAAATTCCCTGACTGTTTGGGAATTCTGGCTTTCATAGATCTGTTGATGAGTCAGATGCATCTGTTATTACCAATCGAAGAGCATATGTTATTAATTTATATATCATGGTCCATAAACTCATATGAAGTGCTGGGATGCTACAAACAAAGCATACATGCCCACTCTAAAAGAAGTTTATTAGCTAGTTTTGGTGCTATATGGTGTGATTGTCTGATGTGTTTATTCTCTTTGAATGGAGTACACCCTGTTAAAACAAGAAGCTGGCCCCACCAAAGGACTGTGGAACTGACTCAGCCTTTGCTTTGCTCATATAGCCACCAAACAATTGCATGTCTGTTGCTTCCAGTAATAATTACTATTTTGTAGGAGGCAAAAATGAGAAACAGGAAGTAGGAGGGATGAGTAAGTGGGCTGAGAGAAGCCCTTGCAAGCTATATTTTTGCAAAAAGGAGACTGACTGCATCTGATCAGATGGTTGTATATAATGTATGTGGGGAGGGAGGCATTGCTTAACTATGATTTCTCATTCTCCCATTGCAAGAGTGTTCTCGGCAGTGACTGGTAGAGGTTAAAGCAGCAACATCAACTTAAGAGATCTTCCCAATCTTAGTAATGTTTAATGACTTCTTAATATTTATTTTTAAAAATTATGCCCTGTTTTTCCTTTCCAGAAAGTAGTCACTGACAGCAACATAAGGTAAAGTAAGCAGTATGTAGCAGCATTAGCCAACCTCGGAAGCTAAGGAAGGTTGATCTTCGTTGGTACTTGGACTGGTGACCATCTGGGAATATCAGAGCGGTTGGCTAGACTGGGTAGTTTAAAAATACAGTTAATAGAGTCACGCTCAGATAAATCTATATCTTTCCAAAATGTAGTCACTGCAGCAATTTACAAAATATAAAAAACATAAAGGCAATGGCAAATCATTAAAACACATTTGCAACAAGCTGAAAGCAGCAACAAAGATAAGAACACTGAGCCAGAATCAATAACTAAAACTAAGAAAAGTAAATAACAATAGAGTCAAATGCTTATTTGAAAATAAATGCCTTCAGTTACTGGTAGAAGATGCCCTAATCTCTAGAAGCAGTAAACCTATGCATAATTGATCTGGGCTTCCTGTCCAAGAATTGTAGTTTCAGCAGTAGATCTATTTTTGCAAGCATGCAGGCAATATGAGTGGTGCCAGTTGAGATAAGTGGTCTTGTATGCCTACAGCTTATAGCACTGTTGCTTAAATTATGTAAAATAAACCTTACTAGGTTTTGCTAGATATTTCATGAGTGTAAATATATACTGTCTTGCCCACATGGAATTTTCATTGGTCTTAATCTAAAGACATGTTTGAATTGCAACATGTGCAACAAACTTCCTTTTGTTCAGGTGATGGCAGCTTCTTCAACTTCCCAGATCCTTTTGTTTATCTTGTTTTCTTCTAACTCCAATATTCCCTTTCCTGGTGTACTGCTTCTGTCTGAACTATATAGGCCCACTTAATTAAGAGGTTGAGACCTTTTCAGTAATCTCTAGCACATCCAGATCCTCATCTTGAGAAGAAACATTCATGAAGCTGTTAATATATTTAAAAATAAAATAGTTATAACCTTTGCTGTCAAGCACATTTAAACTGGAAAAATACATAATTGATTTTGAAAATTATCATCTTTAAATATTCGGTGTCTTCCAGTTTGAAAAACACCATGAATGGTTAACAAAGAACTCTTTGAATAAGAGGGGATACATCAGGAATACATAGGAATAATGAGCCTGGATTACATTTGTAAAATGAGAGTTAGGAAAAGTGGAATTCTTCCGTTTGTCCTCCTGTCACCTGTATTTTTTATTATTTTAGTCCAGGCACTAGGGAGGAGAGGCTAGGTGACAAAATAATATGGATATGCATATCAATTAGAAATTCCGATCAATATTTTAAAGTAATTTATATTCAATTTTTTAAAATATCTTATTTGACACTTGCAGTTAATGTTGCTGAAGCGTCCTCCCCTGTTTCTTTCTCTGCACCTGCGTACTCTGCTTTTGCTGATCCTCTAAACAGCTGATTTACCATGATAGAGTGGAACTGTATGAACAGGAAAGATGGTTCTTTTGGATGTCACTGGGCTTAATATAGTAGCTTTCATGGCACAGTAAGACTGGTCTGCTTTGCCTGTCTCCTCCTCCTCCTTTTTGCACGCTATATAAACTTCATTAGGCTGGATCTCCTTCTTCATAAGGCAACTTCTCAGCCATAGCAGGCATCAATTAATGCCCAATCCCCAGCTCCCAGGCCTGTTGTTTGTTTTGCTCAGAGGGTGTTACCCAGAAGCCTTCCCATATGGCATCCAAGGTTGCAGTCTCACCTGGGACCCTAAGTTTAGATTGTGCTGCTTGAAAGTGTGGCTCACAGATTCAGTAGAGAAGAATTGGTGTTCTTAGTTTAGCAACTAAAAGGAGCAGGTTTCGTGTATCTTTTTCTAGTGCCCAGTGATGAAATCTTTTATGCAGTGTTCTTACTTTGCCATATCTTTAGTCTTTTTGTAGAACAGAATTACCTATAGCTGTATCGCTTTGAACTGTCAGATACAAATTAAGATAAGTGTCCTGCATCTTTCATAGTCATGTAAAAGAGAGATTTTCACAGTTGCAGCTGGTTATGTCGTCATGCAGCAGAGCTGAGGATCAGCACTGATCACTGATCTGTGTCCTACTGTATGGAATGGTAAAATGGGAGTCTCATCCTGGATGGCAAAGTCTGATCTCATCAGCTCCTGTCTCTTCTCTGCTGACCCATGTGGCTTTCTCCAGAGTTAGAGCCAGGCATCATAGGAGAAGCAATGGTGGCAAGGCCTCTGTTGATGTAGCTTTTTCAGCAGACTATTTTCATTCTCACGCTGCTTAATGCTAAATCTGTTTTGCAGCATTGCTGCTGGTCTGCTCCAGCTTTACACAGTTAAACCAAAAGATAATGGGGGCTGAAGAGAAGAAATATTCTTTGTGACATACTGCAGCGCAGTTTGGATTGCCACGTAGCTAGTCTTGACAATTCCCAACACCATATAATGTTCTTTAATGGACAGGACAGTCCTTGGCTAAATCATCATCCATTTACAGCTCCTAGAAGTGCTCTTTCAAAAAATGCTGATCCCTCCATTTCCTTGCAGAGTGTCTCTTTTATACAAAGTAATTTGTCTTCCAAGGACTCACACAGGGCAGGAGGAAGGAAAAAGTGGGCACAGCTGTGTGTGAAGGACATGTCCAGGCAAGAAACTGTGGAATAGCATTTGTATAGTACACATAGCATCTTGTTTCAAGCAAGACAAGTAGAATGCAGTAGGCACTCTCTCTTTCTATATCCACAGAGGTTGCATTTATACTATACTGTCCCTCAATGACTTCTCCTTGGTGTTCAGTATCACAGAATCTTCAGTTTTCTTCATGATATTTATGATTATGTTTGTTGCTATGCTTATATATAATCAGATTCCTGGTAAAGGGCAATTGTTATGGTTTGCTGGTTTTTAAAGAAAAATGTTAATCTCTTCAGGGTATGGAGCTCCTGAATACATGACTCTTCTTTCCTTGATTCACACACACCACTCCTTCTCTTGGTTACATCACACCAGAAATGGTTTCATGAAGCTCCTAAATTGTTCTTTTATGGTCATATTTTACAGGGAAACCTCCTTATGGGAGTTGAATGGACAGTTTGTGAATATACACACCTCTTTTTGTAGGGTTTCTCCCTTGCCCTGTCCTTTTGGTGGAAGGTTGCTCTTTGTTTCCTCACTTCGTGTTTGTTTTTCTCCTGTCCTTCACTGATATATGAGGGACAGGAGAAAAACAAACACGAAGTGAAGAAACATGCAAACCAAAATATATTTTATATACATTTTATAAATTTAACTTCATATGCATTTTTACAAAGCAGTGTCATAACATAATAAGACCTGTATTTAACCAGAAGAAAAGGCTGTCTAGTGTAGTATCTTGTTTCTGAGCCTACCTGATGCTCATGGGAAGCCTAGAAGCAAGACTAAGGGTGGTAGGTTCATACTGACTAGGTGTGTGTGTGTGTGGTGTGTGAGAAATTCAATTTAAGTATGTAGTTCATCAAAGTATTCAAAGAATACAAATTTTTCCAACATAATTAGGAATAATCTTTTCTGTAATGCCCTACTTTGGTCCATGAGCCTAAGGTTACCTCCTTGGTACCTATCAGATTCATACCCCACCTCATTTTATTTTATATATATTTAAATTATTTTAATTAAATAAAGAGAAGGTGGGATGCTACAAAGTGAAGGGTGAGCTAAACCTAATCTTTATTGCCAGGAATGCTTATGAGTCCCACATATGCACTGGAGGCATTCTTAGAAGATAAAAAGGATAGGGGATTATATCCCAGTGCTTAGTTTAAAAGTATGCCCACCTTCCAGACAAAAGGTGAGGCATGTTGAACATTTAGAGTGCATCTTGGTTAGAAGAAACCATGGAACAAGTGTATCAGTTTGCATTCTGATAGATGGGTGTTTGTAATTAGCCTTGGCCACCATCACAATATCTTGGAGTGACCATAGCATCCTCTCAACTTTCTAGATATGCCTGGACCCAAAATGTTGAGGGAGCCCTGATCTATCCTATAAATGAAGAAGTGGAGATTGGATAGACTCGGGTACAGCACAGATCTCATTATTGTAGTCCCCTTACGTGTTTTCTTTTTTGCAGATTGTGTTGTTGGCAACAATAGGTACAAATCTATTTAAATAATTCTTATCTGAGATTACAGCAGTTTAAGGCACCACAGACACTTAGTTCTTCCCACTTAATTCTTTCTTAATGCTCTTTATTCTTGGTTTTCCTTCACCAAGGAATGCTTTAAGAGCATCTCTTATGCCAGTAATCTTTATTATACCTTTTATCTTGCTTGCATGTCACCTTTATGAGGAGATTCCAAAAATCCAGTTCAATGGTTGCTCAAACACTACATGATCACATATTTTAATTCTTTGAAAACCTCACAGAGTACACCTTATCAAGTTATGAGCTGATCATTCCTGTTCCAAAAAATATCTCAAGTATTTTTTAATGTTATGGTTAAACCAGTCTAGCAACTTGAAATGAAACCTGGCTTCTTCTCACCCACATAGGAAAATTTGGCTTGTGAAGTTTACCTGTTTTACATTCCCTTTCTTTATTCATTGGAAGTTATCAGAGTAGTTTTTTACTATTAGATTTTTATCCCACTCTTTAAAATATATTTTATTCTATAAATTCTATGATTTTATATATATTATATATATTTACTCAGTAAATTCTAAGAGATTCTTAATATTTAATCTTCCATACAAATGTTAACTTTTATTCCCTTGCTACAGCTTTTGTTTTTACATCTTCTCAGACTCTGGGTGGTATAAGATATGCCATTATTTGTTTTTGTGCTACATATACCACTGTAATCACATGTACCACATACTTAACCTGTTCCTTTATCATATATAATTATATCTATAATTTAGATCTTGCTTGCCACAGAGATGAGTGAGCCAGGTGTTAAAAGATATAAAATCTTTTAGTTATTAAATGGAATCATCAACCTTTTTCACTTTGAATAATGGCAGCCTTGGGGTATTGCCCTATTCTTTTCTAGAGTGCTCTAAGTATTTTATATATGGCATCCATACAATTAGGCTGTAGCGATAGACCCATATATCACACGTTGCAGCAAACTATAATGTATCTTGTTTATTTTGTTTTGGCTTAGCATGTTGTGAATCCAATCATTGTGATTTATAAATGATGGCACTACATGTAAACCCAGCTATGGTGTTAGCTATTGGATTAACACAATGTGTAAATCCAGCCATTTATGCTTCTGAAAAATAAAGACCAAAGGAAGACGTAAGAGACTTACATTAAAGTTAGCAGAGAATGAGGAAGCATGACACTGTTTTCTGGAAGGGCAGCTGTATAACAGAATGTGAGAATGGTATCTAGCCCTTCCTGAAGTTTGAGCTGGGATAGCAGGAATGTCTACATAGGGTGAACATGACGCAAGTTTATATTTTCTACTTCAGTATAGAAGAAGAAGGGGCGTGGTGGCTCAGCGGGTAAGACGCCAGGCTTGTTGATCAGAAGATCGCAAGTTCAGAGGTTCAAATCCCTAGCCCTGTGTGACGGAGTGAGCTCCCGCACTAGCTCCAGCTCTTGCCAACCTAGCAATTCGAAAGCATGCAAATGCAAGTAGATTAATAGGTACCACTTCGGTGGGTAGGTAACAGTGTTCCACACGCGTCATGCTGGCCACATGACCATGGAAGCGTCTTCGGACAATGCTGGCTCTTCGGCTAACAAACGGAGATGAGCACCAGCCCCTAGAGTCGGACACGACTGCACAAATGTGCGGGGGGAACCTTTACCTTATAGAAGAATCTTGCTTTGGTTATGAGCCAGGTTTCCTTTAGCCCCCTCCCTTTTCAGAGGAGGCAGGAATTTTAGGGCTTTAAGAGAGATCTCCAAGGACTAGATGGAGAAGGCTAGCAGCTCACTTTTGAACCTTGGGTTGAAGGTTTCCCTCCCATTAAATAAACAGATTACTTTATAGAGAATACTAGTTAGTCACAATATAAGGAAAGATAAACTAACCCTTTGCTAGGACTTTCACAGGACCAAGTTGATGAACTAACTTACTTAATGCTGGACCTAGCACCATACATAATCTTTAAATAAATTTATAAAGGTAATTTGGCTGTGGAGAATGATGGTTGGGATAATGCATCTCTAGGTGTTATTAAATACCTAATGATGTGAGAGTGACTGGCAGTGATAGTGGCCATTACAGTGAAATATTCAGCTATTGTGTAGGATCAGCAACCTGATTCATTAACACTTTGGATACATCTGTCATATCTTTGCTAAGCGACCTGGGCCATAGCTTGGTTGTAGAGCACTTAAATATAGGAAGGTCATCTGTTTGATTCTTGGCATCAGGAAGGGCTGAAAGGGACATCTGTCCCAAAGGATAGAGAGCTCCTAATACTTTGTATACACAATATTTAGCTAGTTTTGGTCTGAGGCAGCTGCTTGTATTTCTTCCTCTCTGCAGATGATACACTTCAGGGTAGATATTTTTTCTGAAGGCTTGTCAAGGCTGGTTCTCCTCATATCACCTTCTGTTCAACCACAGTATCAGAAACATGTGACCTAACTTGGCTAATTGTGGCATTGTTGAGGGCAAGCATTGCATATGCATAAGGAATAGATTGCCTGCAGAGCAAAATGGTTAGAAATACTGTCATAACTGACTAGCCTTGGTAGCAATATCAATGCACACTGGAGCTTAGACCTTGCTTTTTAGGGTAAATAGTCACTAATAAATGATGTTCATCGGTTAACACCTTTTTCTACTACTTGGTCATAGGTTCACAAGTTGAAATTTGTCATACAGTACAAGGTTGACAAGTGCTTTTAACTAGTTCTGGCCCAGACCAGAGAATCTATGTTGTGAAAGGCAAGATGACATCCCAATGAGTAGTATTAAACTGGATTCTGCCTAGCAACTTACCTGATAATGGCTGGAAATTCTGGGAGAATTCTGTACATCAGGGGAGCTAGCTAGAGTATTCACCCGTGACAAGGAAATATTTCCACATAATTTCTGTCTCCAAGGTCTTGAAGTGGCAGAGACAATAATCTGAGTTCTCCCTGATTGTCAGACGGACAAGCATTGGCATAAGGGTTTAGCAAATAGGGAGTTACAATTTGGAATTTAATTAATTTTAGTTGCTTGTTGGCATCCCATCTCTCGTTTCAGAAGCTTTCACCTAAATTGTTACTTAGCTGACTTTAAATTGGCCTGGGCCCTTTTTGCCATTAGTTCAGGATTTATTTGTATATTTATAGGTCAGCTTTAATACTAGATAATAAATAATTCCTTATTCAGGAGAGTATTTCTTCTCTCCCTGCTAGGGCAAGCATAAAACCCACAAGAGCTACACAGTCATCATCTGTGATGAAATTATCACTTTGGAGGCTTAGGGAAAGGCAGACTAAGCTTGGGCCTGAGATTGGTTTTTTTGCTATTTCAGCTTTGTTCTGTCTTGAGAGTAGGTCATACTTCTAGCTTTTCTCTCAATTTACCATCCTGTAGATTTAACCAGCAACACAGGCTTCTTATATAGCTGACTTGAAATTCAATCTCCTTGTGTAGGCAGTGTGAATAGGGTCAGTTGAGGAATCTGACCATCTCTTGCCTCCTTCCCAGAGAGCAATGTGCCTGCAATATATGGAACACCACTGGGAAAACCCCACCCTGCCTTGAATTAGATTTTCTTGCTGGGCAAAAGATGGTGGAGCAGGAATATGTTTATTTTTTGTCTATAGTTTCACAATCACATAATTTGGCATCCACAGATCCCCTGCTTTCGTTTTAAAATAATGCTTTTCTAGCTGCCATAGCTGTAACAAAAGCTGAAATACATGGCTGGTGATGTCCTAGAAGACTGCAAGAAATCCAGCTAATGGGGCAAGAAGAGCTTTCTGGCTGTCCTTTATGTATACCATGTCTTAGGTTCTGTCCATCTGTACCTTCTTCCCCATCCTCCAAACCATTGTTAATACTGTACCCTTCTTCAAAAAAAAAAAGGGGGGGGAAGATTTGAATAATTCCCTTAATTTATTTGTGTCACTGACTTTTGACCACCTTGCTACAGGAGTTTGCACATTCATGTTTTTGATCTGTGAGTGCCAAAGAGGTTGTTGCTAGATAAGAGTAAAATAGTAATGATTTTCTGAAACAATGAGTGGCTCTAATCTCTTTTGAAGGAGATGGTGCCTTGATAGCCCATGAGGACCTGCCCTGTGAAATGCACTGCCTGATTAACAAGGCACAAGATGATAGATTCTGCTATGTAGTGTGCTTTGTGGAGGTGGGTGGATGGGCAGGGTAAGGAGGTACTCTTACTGGAAGTACAAGTTAGTATCAACTTTTGTTCCAATGAGCACTGTGCAAGAGTTGCTATCTTTGAAATTTCCTATCTGGCATTCTTACCCCAAGCACTTCTTTGTGTATGTGTACACCCAGGTCAAAGAAGCTAACTGCCCTTACATCAAGTCCCAACAGCTTAGTGGTCAGCACTACTCCCTATTCTCTGAGTCAAGTTGATGACTCTCTGTTTTGTGGCAATGAAATGCAATTATTGCTCCAGCAGCATGTGATTTTTCTGGCCTGATGTTTGTAAGCAAAGCTGTTAACACTATACTTCTTGGATTTTGTGGATATGGTAAAGGAGGGAGAACATAGTTCTCTCATGGCTTCCATGAAGCTACATCTACTGCTACTTATTTACATCCTTGCAGAATTTCCATTGACTGCAGTTAGTGGGGGTTGATCAGATCAGAATTAATCACATCAGAACAGTGTCTTCCTGCACATCTCTTCAACCGCCTCCCACTACACTTTGCTCTTGTCTCCAGATTGAGCATTGCAAGATGATGAAAAGTACAATAAGGTACCTGGCAAGTAGGAATATGTTGAGGATAGCTGGGGATATCAGTGAAGCTGCCTTAGAGTGAACCAAGCCATTGGCCCCTTAGTTTAATATTTTCTACATGCCTCCCCTCCCTGGGCTTACAGGCCAAATGACATGGATAATAAGCAGGTGACTTGGAAACTCATCAGGGTGTGTTTGTTTGTTTGTTTGTTTGTTTGTTTTTTGTGAATCTATCAGCAGACATGCCAAGGCCCAGTTTTCATTGGGGCCACACTTCAGGAAACCTTTAACCCTCCCCACTCCAGCATAAATCCTAGTGAAAATAGTCCCTGTCATGCTGCTCCTAGCCTTAGAAGAAAAGGCTCCAGCTGGATTCCACAGCCTTTCAAATTTCATGCCTGCCTTGGCTGGCAAGGGGGATTTACTATCCAAACTAAGGGATGATTATTCAGCCTCAAGGGCAAGACCAGCAGCTGGATTGTCCTTACAGTTTTAATGCTGGGCAATTTAAGGGCAGTGGTTGGTGGAATCCCCTTGCTACATTTCCCCTTCCACTAGAGAGTACTCCCTAGAGTTCTCTCCTGATTCTTCCCTTGCCCCTCCATCACACAAGCAGCCTGTCCGTCAGATGTGGGGGTGAAGCAGGAGGGAGCAGTTGAGAAGTGTGGTAAGGGGATGTCAGCATTTGCAGCTAGTGCTCAGGCTGAGAGGACCCAATTTAGATGCACTTGTCACTCAGACTGAAAGGAAAACAGGCAAACTCTTGTCAGTTTCATCCCAGCTCCTGATATATCCCAAGTGCGTAAGTGCTGCAAGGGAATGGTAGTGCAGGGAACAAGCAGCTGTAGCCGGCACACCCAGAAATAACCCCCAAAGCAAGAAAAAGAGTAAAACAATACAGTCATGCAAAATCCTCAGAAGCAACAGAAAACCTGTAATGCACTCATTGGGAGCACAACGGTGCCCTGCTGGATCAGACCCCCGGCCCATCTAATCCAGCAGGCTGTTCTCACAGTGGCCAGCCAACTGCACAAGGAAGCCCACTAGTCTCCCAGCAATGGCTTTCAGAGGCAGTCACACTACCATCAAGACTAATAGCCATTGATCCCCATGACTTCTGTGAATTGGTCCAACCGTTTTTTGAAGCCAGCCAAGCTGATGGCCAGCACCACATGTCATGGTAGTGAATTCCAAAGTTTAATTATGCATTGTGTAAAAAAAAAAAAAAAAACTCTGTCCTGATTCTTCCAGGATTCAATTTCATTGGGTGACCTCTGGTTTTAGTATTTTGGGAAGGGGAAAATAGCTTCTCCTTGTCCACTTGATCCACAGCATGCAAAATTTTGTACACCTCTATCATCTCTCCTCTTTTGCCTCCTTTCTAGACTAAAAAGCCCCAAGTGTCACAACCTTTCCTCATAGAGAAGGTGCTCATGTCCCTTGATTATCATAGTTGCTGTCCTCTGAACCTTTTCTAGCTCCACTATATTCTTTTTGAGATGCGGTGACCACAACTGCACACAATATTTCACTCATGGTCGCACCATTGATTTAGGTAAGGGCATTATGATATTGGCACCTCTATTTTTAATACTGTTTTTCAATCCCTAGCATGCTGTTTGCCTTTTTTACAGTGGATGCACATTGTGTCAGCACCTTCACTGAACTGTTTACCATTACTGCAAGATCTCTTTCCTCACTCATCATACACTGCTAGCTGATGTGTGCTTTGATCCCATTAGTTTGTATAAGTGCCAATGTGTATCACTTCACATTTGCTCACGTTGAATGACATTAGCCATTTTGATGCCCATTCCCCTAATGTGCAGAGATCCCTTTGCAGCACTTCGCAGTCGTTTACTGTCTTTACCATTCTGAACAACACACAGCTGGCAGAACCTGGCTGTCTTTGCTGGCTTAAATTGATTGGCATACCAGTCCTTTATTTTTTATTATTATTATTATTATTATTATTATTATTATTATTATTATTATTTAATTTATATGACCGCCCATCTCCCCCCAACGGGGAACTCTATTTTTTTTTTAAGACAGAATAGCTAGATATGTCTTTAACAGGCTAGAGATAAGTTGAAGGCAATGTCATGAGAACATGTCTTAAGTGAGGCATCTTTATGCCGTGGTTAGCAGGACATGGGGATGAGCGCTAAAAGAAAAATCAATATGTTTATTGCTGACTGTAAACCCCTCATAGACTTTTTGCGTGAAACAGAAAAAAATGGATTTATGATTTATGGTTTTGATTATTAGACAGGATAGATTATAGAAAGAAGAGAGTTATGTTGTAACCATAGAGTAAGAGGTAAATTTATAATTGTACTTATTTTGGGGAGATAGGTACTATCACTAATCAAAGAATTGAATGCTCCCCAGAGCTAGGCTTACTGCATTTATTTACAGGACCAAACCATAAGCTTAAAAATAAAGTGTTATTTATTTAATCTTAGCAGCCAAAATAATAATTGTGCAACATTGGAAAACTTTAGATAACATAACAATTGAGTTGTGGATTAACAAGGCCTCTTCAATTGCTACGTTAGAAAAAATTGCAAGTTAAATTAATGAGTCATCAGAGGCAGGAACCACAATTTTATCAAATTTGGATGGATTTTATGGTTTACCGCAATAGCAGTAATCTGGTATACTTTATATATATGACAAATTTTCATATGTATAGATTGCAGTAGATCTTTTTTGTATTTTCTATATATTTTCTTTTTATATACTTTATATATATGACAAATTTTCATATGTATAGATTGCAGTAGATCTTTTTTGTATTTTCTATATATTTTCTTATATATATATATATATATATATATATATATGTATGTATGTATGTATGTATATGTATATGTATATGTATATGTATCTTGTATTTATGTTAATGTAGTTACCTGATATTGTTTGTTAAAAAGTAATAAAAATATATATAGAATTGTACTTATAACTGCTGTAAGAAGATCGGAAGCTACTTCTTTGTATCTTTCTTTTCTATTTTTCTTTTACTTTTTTCCCCTTCCTTGCACTTTTAGCTTTCTCTTTGATTTCTTTTTTTTGTTTTTCTTACTTTATATTAGTTTGTATTATTTTTTACCTTCCTCTTTAAAACATCTTCAATAAAAACTATATAAAAGGATGAGCACTAAAACACTTGCTTCTTGAGGCCTGTTCCAGCTGAAAGTGAAAGATTTGGAGGAATATGTGAGGCATCTCTGGTCAGCTGGGCTCCATAGAGTGTCAGACCTTTGATCCTAGTGCCTCTTTTTCACCTCCCTCTCTAGATAATAGGTATGCTTGTTTGGAAAGGCATTTTAAAATGCAGGCAATAGGCAGCCTTTGTTTTTCCCTCTGTTTGCAGCCCCTGGTCTCCTTAGCTAGCAACCTCCAGAGCACTTACAAGGGGCCCCTCCCCCACTGCAGCAGCCACAGAAGAACAAGAGCCCCATGTGTGAGGAGGAGGGGAGGGAGGCAAAGGAAGACGGGGCATCACAGGCCTATTCTTGAATCCATTCAGCTAACCTCTCCCTTGTCACAAGGACAGCAGCCTTGTGGAAGCCAGCAAGGAGATGGGGCAGGTGTGGGTGGGTGGGAGGAGTGGCAAGCAAAGGCAGTCGCTCTCCTGCTGCAGCAACTCTGCCTCACCCAGCCTGCTTTTAGTTGTGTTTAGCAATTATAAATTACCGGGGTGGGGGGTGGGGGGGTGGGGGGGGTTGCCATCTCCACTACTCCCTTCTCTACCCATTTTTTACCTGGTCCCTCATAAAGTGGACTTCTCCAATCTAATGCCCTCCATATATGTTAGGCTAAACTTGAAACAGTCACTGGCTAGAAATTCTGCCAGCTGAAATCTTAAAGGCTTGCAAGTACCACCTGAAGAGAAATTGCCATTAAAGTGGAATTGTACTGAAAGAGCCCCTTTGGAACTATTTTGATAATGAAGAAAGAAACAATTTTAAAAGAAAGAACAAAATAATTCCAGACTGGGGTTGACTTATGGGCTGGGTCTGAATGTCCTGTCCTGAATGATACTGTCATATGATTTGGCATTTCAAAGCTCTGTCTTTCAGTACTCTATACTTAGCAGTGAATTTAGGACTTCCTCAGTAATTGTACTTTTAATACTTGAACTGTTGCAACATCTTTTGCAGCATCTAGTTTTTCTTAGCTGAGCGTATACCAAGGAATGCGAGTAACACCTTTTTTTTAGCACACAGCATTCTTTTTAAAATCCTGTTGACCCTGGCATTTATTCTTTACCTTAATCTCAGCAATCCTGATATGTGAAATAGGAGTATTCATTTATTGCTTTTGACCAGGACTTTGTGTAATGTTAAAAGAATTCCTGTTCTTGAAAAGATGCATACACACACAGAGAAACAGACATACAGACATACACACACGCCATTACACGGTTGGGTTGCAGTAAATAATTGATTCTACCTATGAGCCCCCATTTTTTTGTCTGCCTGTAGCTAGTAGATCTCAGTGTTCTGGTGTTTTTTTCTAAAAAAAGTAACATTGATACTATAAGTCTGAAGTATATCCATCTCTGTTTTAATTATTTTGTATCCATGTATGCATTTTTCAGTCTTTCCTGGGCTAAACTTTATATGTAGTCTTCCCTAAGTTGGTCCCTTTTAGATGGGTTGGGACTACAACATCTAGAATTCCCCCCAACCTATCTGGGTGGACCAAATTGGAGAATATCATATCCTATTTAAATGTCACTGATTTTGTTCTTATCACAACACTCTTTTTTAACAGAGTCTTACAGAAATTTTAATACTGTTTTCTCCAACTTGATGCCTTCCAGATGTATTGGAATTTACCTACCATAATTCCCATCACGTTGGCTGAGAATTATGGGAGAAAAAAATCCAGCACATGTGGAAAGTACAAGATAGGAGAAGCCTGGTTTAATTTATCCTTTATAGTGTTTTTAGTAACATCAGATGCTATAATTATACTCAGATGCTTCCAGTTTGGTCTAGTGGTTAAGGTGCTGGGCTACAAACCAGGAGACCGTGAGTTCTAGTCCCGCCTTAGGCATGAAAGCCGGCTGGGTGACCTTGGGACAGTCACACACACTCAGCCCAACTCACCTCACAGGGTTGTTGTGGGGAAAATAGGAGGAAGGAGTATTAGGTACTGTATGTTCGCCGCCTTGGGTTATTTATAAAAAAAAATAAAGGGATAGAAAATAAATAAATAAATAATCTCTACAAAATAGATGTACACTGCACTCATTGTTACAGCAACAAAGGCAAATATTGTCACTAACACTGCTGCTCAGTTCAGTGATGATCTCATCTTTCTCAGAAACACTAGATCGTCCAGTTATGTAGCACTCTGTTTTATATTAGTTGTTCCTCTGCTAAACCATTGGGCAGTTTTTGGATGACGCAGCTAAGAAAGAAAAACAGAAACAGTGAAGAGAATTAAAAAAACGTAAGGTGAAGAATACAGGATTTATATAGAGATGTGAGTTGAGGAAAAACGGGTACAGTTGTAATCAAAATTATTCAACCCCCATTGCAGGTTTATTGTCAAAATGTACAGACTTTCAGCTGTTTGCAATGAACAAAATCAAACAAAACCAATAGAAATAGCTCAACACAATGAATGCTTCAAGTGGTTTCCCCAAATTCAACTGAAAATGCAACTTATAATGACTTCTCCAGTCTCAAAATTATTCAACCCCTTCATGGCAAGCATCTTCAGTACTTAGTAGAGCACCCTTTTGCTGTTATGACCTGCTGCAAATGAGATTCATAGCCAGACACCAGCTTCTGGCAGCATTCCTGAGGAATTCTAGCCCATTCCTCATGAGCAATGGCCTCCAGTTCAGTAATTCTTGAGTTAGCGTGCTGCAACCGCCTTCTTCAAATCCCACCAGAGATTTTCTATGGGGTTCAAGTCAGGTGACTGTGATGGCCACTGTAGAATCTTCCAGGACTACTACTTCATCCAAGCCTTAGTGGAATTTGAGGTAGGCTTGGGATCGTTGTCCTGTTGGAAGATCCGATGACGCCCAAGCTTCAGCTTCCTTACAGACGGCATTACGTTTTCTCCTAGGATTTCCTGATACTTCAATGAATCCATCTTGCCTTCCACACGCTGCAAGTTTCCAGTGCCAGAGGATGCAAAGCAGCCCCAGAGCATCTCCGAGCCACCACCATGCTTAACTGTAGGCAGAGTGTTCTTTTCAGCATATGCTTCATTCTTCCTCCTCCAGACATACCGCTGATCTATCAGGCCGAAAAGTTCCAGTTTTTTTTCATCGCTCCACAGAACAGAATCCCAAAACTTCTGTGGCTTATTTATATTATTTTGAGCATATTGGAGCTGACTTGTGCTTTTGGGTCAATAGTGGTGTATGTCTTGGAGTTCTGGCAGGGAAACCTTCTGTGTTTAGTACGCGCCTTACTGTGCTCACTGAAACCTCAGTGCCTGTTGCCACCAAGTCTTGCTGCAGGTCTTTTGCAGTCACTCGAGGGTTTCTCTCAACCTGCCTTCTCAGAAATCTGGTTGCAGCCATTGACAGCTTTCTTTTTCTGCCCCGTCCAGGTAGTGTAACCACTGTTCCTTTAACTTTGAATTTGCAAACTATGCTTCCAACGGTGTCTCTAGGAACATTCAGTGCCTTCGCTATCTTTTTGTATCCTGTTCCTTGTTTGTGAAGGGCAACAATCTCTTCTCTTACCTTTTTGGACCATTCTTTTGACTTAGCCATATTTCTAACATGCAGTCAAATGTGACACTCAACAAACCCCTAGCCAGTTCAGGTATTTCATGTGTTCCAGCTCAAGCACATCTGTTGCAACTAATGAAGCCCTTGATTAGTTGCATCAGGTGTGCTTGAGACAACACCTGTTTTGCATACTGTATGTGTGCTGCTGTGACGGATTCTATTCAGGGGGTTGAATAATTTTGAGACTGGAGAAGTCATTATAAGTTGCATTTTCAGTTGAATTTGGGGACACCACTTGAAGCATTCATTGTGTTGAGCTATTTCAATTGCTTTTGTTTGATTTGTTCATTGCAAACAGCTGAAAGTCTGTAAATGTTGACAATCAACCTGATTTGCAATGGGGGTTGAATAATTTCGATTACAACTGTATGTTCAGATCAAGACATGGGAAGTCTTGAAAAATTTAAAGCTTTCCTTTTTCATAAAAG
Source organism: Charina bottae (assembly GCA_023362775.1). Taxonomy (NCBI): domain Eukaryota; kingdom Metazoa; phylum Chordata; class Lepidosauria; order Squamata; family Charinaidae; genus Charina; species Charina bottae. Next base: position 41,723,524 of record JALMGJ010000005.1, on the reverse strand, counting down.
GTGTCTGTATGTGTTATTACATATAGACATCTCAAGAAAAACATCAGTCAGGGTTTAATTAATCCTATCTCTGATAAAGTTGAATAAATTAACCAGGATTAGCTGTCACAACCTCAAGGAATGGTGCAACTTGTCAGCATTTGATGTAAAAAGATGAAGCAGTGGTTGTAGGAAGATATAGCTAGGTGTTTAGAGGATTCCTGCTTTGAAGTGTCCCTCTCTCTTTGCAGGTCGTAATGAACCTCTAAAAAAGGATCGCCCCAAGTGGAAGAGCGATTACCCAATGACGGATGGGCAACTAAGGAGCAAGCGGGATGAATTCTGGGATACAGCACCTGCCTTTGAGGGACGCAAGGAGATTTGGGATGCACTCAAGGCTGCTGCCTATGCTGTGGAGGGAAATGATCATGGGCTAGCACAAGCCATTATTGATGGTGCGGGAGTTACCTTGCCTCATGGTATGTCCCCCAGTGCAGAGCAGAACAGAAATGGTGTACTAACTTGTTAGAAATTGAAGGATGTTACTCCTCAGATCAACTATTTTTCCTTCTATTAAAATAAAATACATGCATTTACTACCATAACATGTGTATGGGAGCAAATCCATGTTCATAACTGTGTGTTTATAGGAGTAAGGTGGATTGGCTCTGTCTCCTTGTTACAAGTTATGTATATATGATGAGAAACTGGCTTGCTGCTACAAAATATTTATGTCTGGTATTTCTAAGGGTTTAGAGGTATTTTGACTCCTTCATAGGGCTCTACATCACATTTACTTCTGATACAAGGACAATAGTTCTACTAGGACTAGGACCTGAGTACATAGGTACATTTGTATCTGTCACATCAGCTTCGACAGCAAAGGCAGAAAGCCTCATTTTATCTTCACTGGACAATCATTGCTAGATTAAGCATGGCTTTTGCAGATGGCTGGAGTGGATTTTTCATTTTTTCCCCATTTCCTTTCAGATGTAGAATTCCCAAGGATGTGTATACGGTGGGTGATAAGGCAGGGATCTTTCATTTGGAATGGAGAGGTTTTATCAGTGGTCCATGAGGCTGGTCTTGCAATTTTTGTACTTGCCTCTAAACCAAGAGATGATCATTCAAACTAGAGATTGGTCAACCTCATATACACCATAGGATAGCAATTCTGAATGAAAGTGGACTTTGTGTCCAGGGGTGCTTGGTGGGCTGCACATCTTGTTTCAAGACTAAAAGGAGACTCTAGGACTCTGTGATAAAACTGGGGCATACTACAGAACTGGAAGGCTGGCACAGGGGACCATGGTCAGGTTTCAGCAGCACCATGGTATCAGGAAAGAAGCCAAGTTCTGAAGAGGAAAACTGAAAGCTTACATTTGGAAGTTTTTAGTATAGAATTAAGATGGTCTCAAAATATTTTTTTTCCTTAAGCTTCTCATGCCCTCTAATGGTATATTTATTCCCCTACAGGCTCACTTACTGAGTGCTATGATGAATTGGGTAACCGATACCAACTTCCTGTATACTGCCTGGCACCACCTATTAACTTGATTATGGAGTGGAGTGAGGAGGAGGGTGCAGAACCTCCAGAGCCGGCACCCAACACCCGCCGTGAATTCCCACTGAAAGTGCGCCTCTCATCTGGCAAGGATCTGCGTCTGAATGCCAGCATGACAGACACGATTGGACAACTTAAGAAGCAACTCTATGCCCAGGAAGGACTAGAGCCTGCATGGCAACGCTGGTTTTTCTCTGGCAAGTTGCTGACGGATAGGACCCGCCTGCAGGAGACCAAAATCCAGAAAGACTTTGTAATTCAAGTAATTGTTAATCAACCCCCTACACCAAGGAACTGAGCTAGAGATAGTTGGTGTGGCCCCCAGTCTGACCCAGAGACTGAGCAGAAACCTGTGACAGCAAGTGTCTGTCCTGTGCATCTAGAAAAGCAGATGGTGTACTTAAAGCAGGCTGGCAGAGTCTGCCATAGCCTTTGAAAAGTTGCACATGCTCACTCGCTGCAGGGCACAGTCAGCAAGCTGGGCAATAGCACAGATGTGTAATGTTCAAAGTGGTTTCTGTTTCTTCCAGTGGATTGCTTCTCATGACCATCTGGGCTAGTTTTTACCTTCCCCAAACTCCAAAGAACTAGATATCCTCACCCATTTCTAGGCTTGGCTGGCACCAAAACAATGCCTCCTTCCTTTCCCTTCAACTCCAGTCCAGTTGGAGTTGCCCACACGGGGACTGTAAGCCTGAAATGATGGATTGTGGGTCTAGTCCTTTTCAAGGACTCAGTGTAGCTCCTACCATTTGAGTACTGAAAAGCTTTTAGAGAAAGCATGAGACCAAAGTGTCTGTCCCATGAGGGACTACTGCCTCAGGCCCAAAATAAATAAATCACCAGGGCAGATTCCCCATATCTAGGCTTTTGCTTATACTGAAGTTGGCCCTGTTTGATTCATCAAGGATGATTGTACCACAACTCAGCTCATCCTAGATCTATGGACAGCCCCTCATCCAGATAAGGTGTGATGAATGGAGGATGGATCATATATGTGGGTCCTAGCATAATTTATCAATAAAATCTTTTTCCAACTAGCCATGTGCCTGAATCAGTGGGGACTTAATTACATTCCTTCATGTCAGCAATTATTGTGTGGCGAAGGGATAGTTATACCTTGCCAGCAAGAAACTGCACATAGGATGGATTGGCCTTTGTAATTGTAATGCAGTGCCCAAAGAAAGGAAATGACAGTCTGCATGAAACAAGACGGATAGGAATGTGAAACTCCAGGAAAATATGGCTACCTTGTAGTATGCTGGGCTTGAGAAATCCAGGTTCAAATCCTCAGTAAGTTGTGAAGCTCATGGGAATGACTTTAATTAATTAATTAATTAATTAATTTTTATCCCGCCTTTATTATTTTTATAAATAACACAAGGCGGCGAACATACCTAATACTCCTTCCTCCTCCTATTTTCCCCACAACAGCAACCCTGTGAGGTGAGTTGGGCTGAGAGAGAGGGACTGGCCCAAGGTCACCCAGCCGGCTTTCATGCCTAAGGCGGGACTAGAACTCACAGCCTCCTGGTTTCTAGCCCAGCACCTTAACCACTAGACCAAACTTTCTCTCAGCCCATCTCAACTGATAGAGTTGTTGCAACGATAAATTGTGTAGAGATGGGAGAAAACCATGTAAGCTGCTTTGAGAATGTGGAGGAAACTTGGGATATACATGTGGTAAAATAAAGGCATGTGATCTAGGTGTGATAAGAATGCAGGGTCAGAAAAATGTATGTAGGGAATGATCTCCACCTGGGAAAAGGGCTATTTATATATTCTACCATCTTCCTCCAATCTTTTGCTCCTATTCAGCCACGCTTGCTTCCATTTTCAGGGGCAAAGCAGGGTAGAAAAAATTTTATATCCCACCTCACAGTAGCACTGTGAAGAAAACAGGTTGGAACCTCATGTTCCAATGCTAATGTCTATTTTGAGCCTCCGATGCAAGTTTTTGCAAGGACTTAATGTAGAAGTCCTTGAGACCAGAGAAATGCAAAAATAGAACATTGTATAAGAATATAGTGAGCACAAGGTACACCAGCCTTTTTCTTTTTAAATTAAGAAGAATGTATGATAATCCTCATTCTGTACACAGGTTTAAATTGCTCACCTGCTAAGTACAAATAAGAGGGGAATACCAAAGGGTAAGCCTGAATTACAGATCAACTTGTTCATTTTTCACAGGGAAAATTAGCTGATTGATGAAAGGTCAAACATGGTACCAGTTCACATGACGCTACCTAGCATTCTTTATTTTAATATGGAAATTTTGTGTAGACTTATACCTGCGGTGCCCTAGAATATCAGTTGTTAATATTTAGATGTGTTAACTTGTACAGACATCTTACATTTTTTTCAAAACTTAGATTTATTAACTTTCATCAACATATTTAGTAGTAGAGTCACTTTGCCTCTGATTCATACAGCTTTAAAATTCACATTTTCAAAAATTTAAACTAATTTTAAAATACCTGAAGTGTAAGATATAAAGTTATAAAGAACTTCAGGGGTGATAAATTTACTCCGTGGAACTGAAAGTGTTGCCAGATTTTTAATCTACTTATAAAATATATGTAGTGTGTGGTCTTGTTTTTATTGTGCAGATAGGTATTAGGAAATATAGGCTGATTGTGGTTAGAACCATTCATTTGTCTCATGAAACTGGGATAGTAGTAAAAAGGATGTTAAGCAGATTCAAGCCTCGTTGTAAAATGGGCCAATATATGTTTGGTAAATCAGCCTGTTCCCTCTCCTAGTAGCTCATTCTGCCCTGCATCCCTATGTAAGCTATCTTCTATAGTTGGAAAGAAACTTGCCCAAGTAAATTCTGAGTGATTATTAGGAATAAGGATTCCCATCTTGTGCATGTTGGAACATCCCATTACTTAAGCAGCATTGCTGTCATAGTACAAATGGGGGGGAGGGGGCGGCACAGAGACTGTGTCCGTCACTATAAATAGCTCTCAGCTCAACTCTTCCTAGTGTCTTCTCATCTGCCCCCAGTTCACCCAATATTGTTCATACTGTTCCATGCTCACTATTCCAGGCTTTGTGACTAAGTTAGATGCTTAGCAGGTTGGCAAACTGTTTTCTGGCAGATCCCAGGGGCTGGGATGTAACATGTAGTGCTTTCCCATAGCAGGTAGCATTTTAAAATAAACTAGACAACCCGTGACCTGTTGGATCATAGTTTCAGAGATATTTCCTTACCTAAACAGAGAAACAGAATTTCCTCCCTCCCTCCGTCTTCCTCTTACTCCCCTCCCCCTCCCCCCTCCTTCCTTTCCTCCCTCCCCTCCCTCCCTCACCAGATTCCTCAATGCCTTCAACAATGGCAGAGCTTCTAATGTACTGCCTTCACTGGAAAAGTTCTTAAAATTCAGAGACATTCAGAGATGTATCTGTCTTGAAAGTAGCCCAGTCAAACATCAGGAGTTGACCACAGGAAATGTTTTATAACATTTTGTATTATGTCATAAAATGCTTTATAAAATTTGCCAAATTTCTATTCCATGGGAGTCATGGCTCCCAGAATTTGGACACGTTCTGTAAGTTAGCACATTTGAGGTACCTTGGTTGAAAAATTGTTGCCCTATGATGTACATTTTCTACCAGTTGAAGGTTACAACAATCAGACACGAGAGTTTTAGTAGTATATAGATAGGGAGCTTTCCTAATCTGGTACTCTTCAGATGTGTTGGATTATAAATTTATTGTCCTCAGCTAGTGTGCTCAGGCTATGTAGCCTAACTCATCTGGAGGGTGCCAGGTAGGGGATGATATTAGATAATTCTACCAGGCATAGTAATGATTCATAAGCAGTTATGGAGAATTCCATCCAGGCATGGAGCCATAAACTCTACCCTCAATCTAACCAGAGGGAGCACACCCACCTATATGGGACTGAAGGAGTACTGCCAAAATCCCACGTCCCTCTGTAGCTTGGGGAATTCTGTGTTCGCTTCCTGATTGGCCAGAGATGTGTGACTATAAAGGATCACTTTAGAAATATGACTTGTGAAAAGGGAGAGAATGTGACAGACTGAGCTCATGACAAAGGCACCTGGGGGCGGGACATACATCTTAATATCAGAGACTGCAAGAGGAGATGTCAGGGAGTACGATCGATCAGGAAGATAGTTGAGTCAGGGTCTGAGGAGTAGGTGAGAAGATTCACAATTCCAGGACAAACAAAGATGGATACGGACTACAGGATAAAATGGGCAACGGAGCTGATTGAACAGAAGCTGAAACTGGAAGATGAACGGCAGCAAGTGAGTATCTAAGGCCAAATAAGGCTGGTTACTTGGGACCTGGAAGGTGACTGAGTCCTACGGGTGGAAGATGTTGGCATAAGGCAGGCAAAATATTCTTGCCAGCCAGAGGAAAAGCTGTCTTATCAGAGTACTGTCAAGCAATTGGTTCAGGCAGCAGATTTAGAGGAAAAGCCATGTTTTGGCCTCCAGTTTCCATTTTATGATTTTTTTAAAAATAAAACTGAAGAGGGGAACCACTGGTTTAATTTTTGTGGCAAGCATGAAATAGGATGCTGCTTTATCAGATTGCATTCTACCTAACTCTCCCAAGAAAACAACACAATCCCCAACTCTAGGCATTCAGAGAGAAGCCTCGTAGGATTGGATCTGGGATAACTTGGTGGTGAAGTTAGGTCTCAAGATAACTATCAGGCTATCCTGGGAACGGCAAGAGATTACCATAGAAAATGGATGGATCTAATCAGAGCCCATCAGAAGTGGAATGCACCATAACTCAGAAAAGAAAAGAGAGAGCAGATGCCTCAGGTTTCAACACTTTCTCCATTTTTTTTAACCCAGAAAAAAAACACTTCCTCTGCAGTGCCAACAGAAGCAGTCCGATTAGATGTCCCACATCTGGAGGAGGAGAAAACACATGGACCTGTTAACAAGGGCATTAAAAGTATTAAGGTGAGTGTGGCTCTTAGATCCTATTCTACTGATAAAATTCTGTCAATATTCTCTAAACCCACACCCAGAACATATTTTATTGGGTAAAGTATCCTCTGCTTGTTAGTCACTAGCTTTTTTACTGCTCTAGGAGGCATTGGGAATACATCAGCAAGCCACTGTGATTTAATTGTCAGAGTAGATTTGAATGTGAAACAGGGAAAGAAATATAGATTCAAATTCTGCTCAGTTTATAGAGTGAGCCAATTGCCAGCCACCTTGTTCCAGATTAACAAAGGCTATTATGAGAGTATATTGGAATAGGAGAATCATATTGACACCTCTAAAAGTCTTCAAGAAAAGGTAACAAGAAGAAAAGAATAAAAAAACAAGTCATCTTGTAGAACATGCACATACTTTCCAAATTATGTCCCAAATTCTTTTTTCTTTTCCTTAACAGCCAAGAAACAGTGCCACTGCCCCCTGACAGATTGTGTGTGTGTGTGTGTGTGTGTGTGTGTGAGAGAGAGAGAGAGAGAGAGAGAGAGAGAGAGAAATGAGAACAAACTGGTTCCAGCTATTTCAAATGATCAGTTTTTACCAATCGTATTTTGAGTCCTGATGTCAAATTCATGTCCATTGATTATTTTGTGCAAAGTTTGTCCTGTTTGTCCTACATGGAATCCAGAGAGGCATTGCTGCCAGATGATGGCATATATCACAAATTTGGACATATCAGGACTCAAAACGAGGACAAAGTAACATCATAACGTTTCAACCTCCCAGAACGTTCTGTTGCAGATGTCAAAGTTACCATTTTGGAAGAAAAGATTTTAACAGCATGATTGAGTGAGAGATTGCTGAACTCACATACATCAAAGGGTTTGGGGCTGTCTCAAAATGTCTCAACAAACACAATGGGTTTTTTTATGCTTTACAATTGTTAATTGATAAGGTACTTGTAATTTTGTCTCACATATAATCTGCATATGATAACCAACCTGTCTTCCTCTCCCTTATCCCAATTTAAATCCTACATTAATTAAGTGACTCTATGCATTTGATGAAATGGGCTGTAGCTCACAAAAGTTTCTATATTTTAATAAATTGGGTTAGTCAGAAAAGATGCTAGCAGATTCTTTCTGATTTTTGGCTACCATAGACTAACTTGTCTCTTCTCCTATTATGTCTGACATTTAAATATACTGCTTCTAGCACTAACACTTTTTACCACCATAAAAGTATGTATCAGTTGGTACAACTTGTGATCAATCAAACTGAACTCAGATCACCAGCCATATATTATGACCTGCAGGTGCTGAGATACCTGCTATGAAGCAATATTTGATTTACTGAACTCCTAATAAGCTGTTATTTAAGACTGGTGGTGGGCTGGTACCTTATACACTATGCTGTGTATTTTCAATACAAGACTTATTTAAAAAAAAACAACCCAGTAAACACAATATAAAGAAACTTAATAATATACGTTAGTATTTGTGATTAACTGATTGACTGATTATGGGCCATCAAGTCATTTTCAACTCTTAGCGACCACATAGATTTTCTCCATGATGATCTGTCCCTAACCTGGTCTTTCAGGTCTTCCAATGGTGCACTCATAGCCGCTGTAACAGTCCATCCACCTTGCTGCTGGTTGTCCTCTTCTCTTTCCTTCCCAGCATTAGAGCCTTTTCCAGAGAGCTTGTTGTTTATTCGTTCAGTCGCTTCCGACTCTTCGTGACTTCATGGACCAGCCCACGCCAGAGCTTCCTGTCGGCTGTTGCCATCCCCAGCAACTACGGTCGAGTCCATCACCTCCAGAATATCATCCGTCCATCTTGCCCTTGGTCGGCCCCTCTTCCTTTTGCCTTCCACTTTCCCTAGCATCAGCAACTTCTCCAAGGTATCCTGTTTTCTCATTATGTGGCCAAAGTACTTCAGTTTTGCCTTTAATATCATTCCCTCAAGTGAGCAGTCTGGATTTATTTCCTGGAGTATGGACTGGTTTGATCTTCTTGCAGTCCAAGGCACTCTCAGAATTTTCCTCCAACACCACAGTTCAAAAGCATCTATCTTCCTTCATTCAGCCTTACTTATGGTCCAGCTCTCGCAGCCATAGGTTACTACGGGGAATACTATTGCTTTAACTATGCGGACCTTTGTTGTCAGTGTGATGTCTCTGCTCTTAACTCTTTTATCAAGATTTGTTATTGCTCTCCTCCCAAGAAGTAGACCTCTTCGTCTGCAGTAATCTTTGCGCCTAGAACTAAAAAGTCTGTCACTTACTCCACTTTTTCTCCCTCTATTTGCCAGTTATCAATCAAGCTGGTTGCCATAATCTTGCTTTTTTTGAGGTTTAACTGCAACCCAGCTTTTGCACTTTCTTCTTTCACCTTTGTCATAAGGCTCCTCAGCTCCTCCTCACTTTCAGCCATCAAAGTGGTATCATCTGCATATCTGAGATTGTTAATGTTTCTTCCAGCGATTTTAACTCCAGCCTTGGATTCATCAAGCCCAGAGAGCTAGGTGTTTGTATAATGTGTCCAAAGTAGGATAATTTTTTTTTAATATATTTTATTGAGTTTTAAATATACATAGATAAAAGTTTGAAAAGGAAAAAGAAATAGAAATACAAATCAAAGAAAGAAGAAAAAAAGTGTAGTAAAGCAAAAGAAAAAAAGAGAAAGATGAAACATAGAAATTAGTCAACTTCCGATTTATCTCTGGTCAAGTTAATTTAAAAAAAATTATCTTACATGCTAGGTCTATATATAATATTGAAAAACATTTCTTGTCTAATATATCAATTTATATATATTTTAATCCTCAAATCCCCATGTAAGCTTTGCCCCTCCTGCATTTTGCAAATAGTCCGTTAATGGTTTCCACTCTTTAAGAAAGTAATAATTTGAATTTTCTTTTAATAAACATGTCAATTTATCGTTTTCTGCCATGTCCATCACTTTTAACATCCAGTCTTGTATCGTAGGTGTAGTCTGATTTTTCCAATTTTGTGCATATACAAGTCTTGCTGCTGTAATCATATATTGCATAATTCCTATAAATTTTTTTCCTATTTGTTCTTCTGTTATTCTCAATAAAAATAATTCTGGTTTAAATGGAATTCGAATTTGTAAAATATTTTGCATCAATGAATGTATCTGAGTCCAAAATTTCTTTGCTATCTCACATGTCCACCACATGTGGTAAAATGTCCCCTCTTTTTTTTTTTGCATTTCCAACACAAGTTGGAAACATTCCCATACATTTTAGCTAATTTTTGTGGGGTCATATACCATCTATACATCATCTTATAAAAGTTTTCCTTCAAGTTATAACACAAAGTAAATTTTAGTCCTTTAATCCACATATCTTCCCATTGTTGCATTTGAATATTATGACCAATATTTTTTGCCCATCTGATCATACAGTCTTTAACTTGTTCCTCTACCATTTCACCTTTTAACAATAATTTATACATCTTAGCTATTAAGTGGTCATCTGTCTCACATAGTTGTATCTCAAATTCCGATTTGGTTTGTTCAAATTCAAATTCTTTTTTATCTGATTTAAATTTTTCTACAAGTTGCATGTAAGAAAGCCATTGAAAGGTATAACCTTCTAAGGCCAGTTCTTCTTTGATTTGATTTTATATTGTCCTTGTTCTTTTTTTAAAAAGTCTTTATAAGTCAGCCATTTATCTTTAGCTCTTACTTCTGTTCTATGAAACGCTTCTTGTGTGGAAATCCATAAAGGTCTTTTATAACATAAAATTAGTTTATTCCAAATTCTTAACAAGGATCTTCTAATATAATGATTTTTAAAGTCCACATTAACTTTCACTTTGTCATACCACAAATATCCATGCCATCCGTATCTTAATTCATGACCCTCCAAGTTCAATTATTTTTCATTTTTCAAAACTATCCACTCTTTAATCCATACCAAACAGCAAGCAGCATAATATAATTTCAGATCCGGTAAACCCAGTCCGCCTCTTTCCTTTGAATCTTGTAAGACTTTATGTTTTATTCTTGGTTTTTTCCCTTGCCAAATAAACTTAGAAATATCTCGCTGCCATTGTTTGAAAGGTTCTTCTGATGCCAATATAGGTAACAAAGTAGGATAATTTGGCCTGGTCATTTGTGCCTTGAGTGAAAACTCTGGGTTGATTTGTTCAATGATCCATTGGCTTGTTTTCTTGGCTGTCCACTGTATTCTCAGGAGTCTTCTCCAACACCAAAGTACAAAAACATCAATACTCTTCCTATCCTGCTTCTTCAAAGTCCAATTTTCACTTAGAGTGTCACAGGGAATACCATGGCTTGCATGATTCTGATCTTTGTAGATGTAGACACATCACGGCATTTGAATATCTTTTCCAAGGCCTTCATGGCTGCTCTACCGAGTGCTAGTCTGCGATCTATTTCTTGACTGCTTGTTCCTTTACTGTTGATGGTTGATCCTAAAAGGCAGAAGCTATCCACCACTTTGATATCTTCACTGTCAATTCTAAGGCTGGTTGTTCTACTTGTTGTCATTAATTTGGTCTTCTTATATTTAATTTTAATTTGTGACTAAACTGTCATGTTTTTATCATTTGATATATATTCATGTATTTTTTTGTTTGTTTTCTGACATGGTTTGTCAATTCAGAGAAAGGAGGGATATAAAAACTAAAAATAAATAATGTACCAGTAAAAAAACTATTTGTTCAAGCAATAGATCAGAAAAGTTAATATTCAAATAACAGCACATGTTCCATTATGTAAGGTGCTCCATCCGATGCCTGAAATCTCCTTCCTCTAGAGTAAACCACAGACGCGCGGTTTCTTAGAAGCAGAAGGATTTATTACAAGACATGAAGGCTAACATGAGCAAAGACTTGAATGGACAAACAAAGCATGGCATAGCACATTTAAGCATTCCCCCCCCCCAAGTCCTTTGATGATAACACGTGTAGCTCGTGGCTCCAGGGTGCTCAGACATCCGTTTGTAGCGTTGTGTACTCGCGCTGGCTCCTTAGGTGCGAATCGTCTACTTCAAAGGCAGGCGTCTCTTCCGTGTCTGTTTCAAAGCCGCCCTGAATACCCGTAGCTGTCTAGCATATTGGCAGAGGTCTGCTGAGCTCTGACATGCTCCCGGACCAAGATATTCCCCCCCTCCACCAAAACATGCTAACTACTGAGTTGACTAATTAACTAGAACATTTTCAGTCGTTCCCTGTAATGAAAGAATACAAAATTTACATTATCATGTTGGAGCCCCTGTTTCAGTGGGGTTTGTCTGGAAACTCTATGGAAAGTTTTTACCAGTTCGGGAGCGCGTGTGTGTTTTACGCTAACCCACTCCTTATGTCCAATTGGCAAATGTTGCCACTTAACCAAATATTGTAGCTGACCCTTGTGCCATCTGGAGTCCAGGGTCTTGTCGACTTCAAAGTGTGGTTCTCCCTCCACTAGCAATGGGGCGGGTTCTGCTGGTTCTAAGTGCCACTGCTGTGAAGTGTGGTGCTGTTTCAATAAACTAATGTGGAAAACTGGGAGCACCTTTCTTAAGTGTTTTTGGTAGTTGCAGTTTAGCCGTTACTGGGTTAATCACTTCAATTATTGGGAACGGACCTATGAATTTGGGCGCCAGTTTTCGTGACGGTTGTGTGGCCCTCAGGTTTTTTGTGGAGAGGTACACCTTATCCCCTACTCTCAACTCCCATTCCTTCACTCGTTTGCGGTCTGCGTATTTTTTGTAATTTGCTTTGGCTTCCTGTAGCGTTTTCACCATAATTGGCCAATTACTGGTTACTTTTGCTATCCATTCATCCGCTTTCAGTGGCTGCGCTAGTTCTGTGCTTTGGGTCATTGCTAACTCAGGGATAGTTACAAAATCCTGCCCTGTAGCTACTTTAAATGGCGAAAACCCCGTGCTTTGGTGGAGCACATTATTGTAAGCAACTTCTGTGAACGGTAACAGTTCTGCCCAATCATTTTGTTGGTAATTAATGTAACATCTAAGGTACTGCTCTAGTGTAGCATTAATGCGTTCGCTCGCACCATCTGTGCACGGATGGAACGCACTACTAAGCCCCTGTTCTGATCCAATTAACTTCAAAAAAGCCCACCAGAACTTACAAGTGAAAGCGCTGCCGCGATCGCTTATTATGCGTTCCGGCGTTCCATGAGCCCGATAAATGTGTTGTATAAACATCCTAGCTAGTTTTTGAGCATTCGGGATCCCATTGCAAGCAATGAAATGTGCCTGTTTAGAAAATAAATCTGTGACCACCCAAATAGCTGTTTTCTTGTTGCTCACCGGTAGATCTACTATAAAATCCATGGCAATCTGCTTCCATGGTTGTGTGGGGTTTGCTACTTCCTGCAATTTCCCTGTGGGTTTGCCCATTTTCCTCTTAGCTGTTGCGCACACTGGGCAAGCTCGCACATAAGCTTTCACGTCTGCGCGCAACGATGGCCACCAGAATTTGCGCCTAACCAAATGTAATGTTTTCACAAATCCGAAATGCCCTGCCGTTTTGTGGTCGTGATGCTTGTTCAAAACCCCTTGCCTCAAAGGTTCAGGGACATATGCTTTATTGTCTTTCCACCCCACCCCATCTTTCTCTTCGAGGGTGTGTTTGTTCTCCCCCCACCATGTGTCTGTCACTGTTGCTGCTCGCAGTTCGCTTGCAAACGGGTCGCTCTCAGCCAAGCGTTTCGCGCAACTGCGAGTGATCGCCATATTTCCCTCCAATTTATCAGCTTGTGCCAATTTACTATGAGCCTCCTCTGGCTGGGAAGGGATAAGCGACTCAACCACTTCTTCCATTTTGCTTTCATGCTGCGGCAGCCGCGATAACGCGTCCGCCAAGTAATTTTTTCCCCCAGGGAAGTACTTCAATGTGAAATTGAACCTGCTAAGAAACTCTGCCCACCGGAGGTGTTTGGGATTTAGTTTTCTGGGGGATTTGAGAGCTTCCAAGTTTTTGTGGTCAGTCCACACTTGAAACGGGACTGCTGCCCCTTCCAGGAGGTGTCGCCAAGTACTTAGAGCGTGCTTAACTGCGAACGCCTCTTTCTCCCACACATGCCAACGTTTCTCAGTCTGATTGAATTTTTTGGAGATGTATGCACAGGGTCTTAATTACTTACTGTCATCTGCCTGCAGCAATATGGCCCCGACTGCGCTAAACGATGCGTCCGTGTGTATAATGAACGGTTTGTCTACCTCTGGGTGTTTGAGGATGGGCTCCTCAGTGAACATCGCCTTTAACTTGTCAAAGGCTTCCTGACATTCTTGGGTCCACACTAGTTTCGTACTTGGTAGCTGGGCTTTCGCTTTCGCGCCCTTGCTTTTTGTTTTGAACAAATCAGACAGGGGCAGAGCAATCTGCGCGAAATCCTGAATAAATTGCCTATAGAACCCCGCAAATCCTAAGAACGCTTGCTGAATCCTGAATACCCGTAGCTGTCTAGCATATTGGCAGAGGTCTGCTGAGCTCTGACACATTATTAGATACAATTTCTATGGTATCTGCAACAGAAACATATAGCAAGAAAACAAGTAACAGTCTCCTTTGTTCACAGGACAATAACATTTGGGGGACATGGGCGGTGATAAATTTGAATTATAAATAAATAAATAAACATACACTTTGTTTCATCTTGAGAGAGATGTAGAATAGGAATTCTGCTCCTAATGTCAGCTGCTGAGAATACATTTTTTTATGAAGTGGCAAGGGAAGTACACTCTGTCTATCTTCAAAGTTGTTCCTGACATTAATTTTCCTTGAGCTCTAGTGTTCTGAGACCTGGCCTTAGAGGAGAACAAGGAAAAGTATTAGGAGAAATTAAAAACAGCTTCTCTGGACGCATTTTATTTATCCTCAGCTCTTGCTTGGGATTTCTAACCGTCCAACAGTCCTTTTCTTGGATTTTTCAAATGGGTACACAAATGAAGCTACTCTCTTTGTAAATGAAAAAAGAGAAGCCAAACAGAATCAGAAGACCTTTATGTTCCTCACCATGGTGCCAATTCTAATATGGAGAATAAACAGAGACAAAAATAAGCCTTTTGATTAACAGGTCCTTGGTCATACCGTAACTGGAAAGTACATATGCCTGTGCACAGGAACAAACACAAGAAGGGGAAAGTTGCTCTTAAGAGGGCACATTGAAACTGTAACTAATACCAGTTATCAGAATTAACATTAAAGAGCCAGCATATGTAGTATGCTAGCTGAGCAGTGAGACTCCAGTTCCAGCCCACTCTCAGCCATAGACCTTGAGCCAGTCACTCTCTCTCTCAGCCCAACATACCTCACAGGGTGGTGGTTGTGGGGAAGAGTAGGAGGGAAAGCTATATGCACTGCCTTGAACTCTTAAATGAAAGGCAGGATATACATCAAATAAATAATAAATAAGCTCTCTCTTTTTACATTTTCCCATCCTTATTTTTTTCCATTTCCATACCTATCTCCAAATACAGTTGCCAACTGAAGATAATATTTCATTCATTGGGTAGAAATCATTGTAAGGTGTCATAAAACAGTTTCTTGTTTCTGCTTCCACAGACTCTCATCTATGATAATGTGCTTTCCTCCTCCTATGCTTTTTTTATTTTTATTTATTTTGAAGTATAACAAACAACACATCAGTGATTATACAGGAACTAAAATGACATTCATTATGCTGATTAAAGTAAACCAAACATAAAGAAACTAGGAAAAAGATCTATATAATATCAAGATAAGATTAATCCAGTCCTTAAACAACATTAAATCTAGGTAATAAAAATCATATTGCTCCATCTGCTCATATTTAAAATATGAAAACATTTCAAAAATTGATAACAAGCATGTATCTTGAATTCATTCCTCTGTCAGGAGAATATGAAGTTATTCTTGGGAGGAAAATCTCTCAGTATAAAGAATGCTGGCTCCTTCCTGCACTTACCCTGCTTTACGGTGGGGCTTCGTCAGGAGGGCTGCCCACACAGGATGAAACGGGTTAGTTTCAGGATGGCAACTGGCAGAATCCCCACCATCTCCCCCTCTCCCTCCCAGCATCATCTGTTCACAGGAAAACAAACCACCAATTGCTCTTTGAAGGTGTGGCAGGATAGAAAATTACTGTATTTAAAAGGAGAGATTCACTGAGATTTGTTGTGATGATTGATCTTTCATCTGAGGGACAAAAATCTCTATTTTATTTTCCAAAACAAATCATCACAAGACCAAAAGCAAGAATATTTATCGTCATTTTAATCCAACTTGGAATCCTGCTGGAATAGCAGTTACTCTTCTGGGGGGTGGAAATCACAGTGGTTTTTGTTTTTTTAAGTTTCATATAAATTTGTTGCTGATATTCCCATGGATAGAACTTAAGGCACGTACACACACACACACACACACACACAATCCAGCCCCTTGAACTGAAGTACAGCAATAAAAGTAAACACTTAGAGGGGAAAAAAAGAGTAGCTTGCTATAGTTCCAGCAAAATGTGGATGGGAGGAGCAGTCCCATAGCAGACCTGCTGGGCCAATTGGAACCCAGCAGGTTGTTGACCTCTAAAAGCTCATCCTACCTGCACCATAAAAGGTCCTCTTAGAAGTCTGGTGTCACGTTAAGATGAAAAACATGACTTTCATACTGGATTCCCTAAAGTCAAGCTTCAACTGTCTTCATGGTAAGCTGGTGATGAGATGGGGTTTGTGTCACAAATGGTGGAGCATCCCATGGTGAGCAGGACTGAAGATGAGCCCTAATATAGCAGATCTTTTTGAAATCCTAAGGGTTTTTGTATAAATTTATCTTCCTACAGGGACAAGAAAAGGTGCGGAAGAGTTCTTTGGACCTAAGACGGGAGATCCTTGAAGTTGGTGGCACTGAATACCTCTTTGAGCTACGCAAAAAACCAAAAAAGAAGGAGGAGGAGAAGAAACCAGAGCCTGAACCAGAAGAAATTGTAGGAGAAGGGAAGGGAGAAAGAGAGTACTGGAGAAAAGGGGAGAAAGATCAAGATTTATTCTGGGCAGATGTTGAGAAGCAGAGCAAGATGGCAAAGAACAACCTTCTACGAACTGGGTGTCCCCAGATATATGAACTTCAGCTCCCAGAATTCCACAGCCAACATGACTATTGTTGAGAATTCTAAAGTAGAAGTCCATCTATTTGGATGGCACTAAGGTTGGGGAAGGCCAGCTTGGAATAAGCACCTTCCTAGAAATGTGTAGCCTTGCTAAAAGCATGGCTCATCCCAGTTTTCCCTAAGCTGGATGCCCTCCAGATATATGAATTTCAACTCTCAGAATTCTTACTGATGGCATGCTGTTTGGGAATTCTGTGAGTTGAAGTTCAGAATCTGGGAATGGCTGCTCCATCTAGTGCACAATGTCTTGGTGGGGATCACAAACAACTATTCCCTTTTTCTTTTGAAATACCCTTCATATAAAAGTTAAAACATTGTTATACTTTCTTTAAATGCTTACAGACAGGGCCTGTGGCTGTGGAGGACTTTTTGAAAGCTGCTGTGCAGGGCAAGGTACAAGCAGTGGTCAAATTCCTGGCAGACGGAGGCTCCCCAGACACCTGTGATGAAGTAAGACCATGCAAGTGTTTTTTCCTCAGAACTATTTTTCACTTTCCATGATACATTGAAATGTTTGTTGATTGAGCAAGATGATGTCAACCCCCATGCTTGGCATAGGGTGTTCTTTGCTGCTTGTGTTACTGCACATATAAACCTATATGTAAACCTCTCGTTGAGGGGATTTCATTGGACACAATCTGTTTTTAAATCTATACAAACTCCACTGGGAGAAAAGGCACTTGTTCACTAATAAAAGTAATGTTAAAATTTGGAATAAGTTGTCCCAAAACAGAGAAATTTTTCTTTCGAAAGAAACACATAAGAAAAATATCCATAGATAGGAGGAGCAGATGAATAGCTTGTGGATCACTTCTGCATTTAAAATCTTTGATTTCAAGTATGCTTGATCATGTCTACCTCAAGAGTAAATGTGATTAGGAAATAGAACCATCATTTCAATAGCACATCTGCTCTTTTCAACACGTTCCTGCAAAAATATGAGGGGGAGGCAGGAAATTTGGTTTAAATCAGCATATGGAGGAGTCATGCATATTGGATTTGTTAGGGGCAGCTACGGGAAATGTGGTGGTGGCAAGGATTTTTTTAAAAAGGAGCCCATAAATGTTAGAAAATCATCTTTTGGACATGGCCTTTTCTCTTTTTAGCCGACCATTTACAGAAGACTAATTCTGTCCCTCACTTAGTTCCGCAGGACAGCTTTGCACCGTGCCTCCCTGGAGGGGCACGCAGAAATTGTAGAGAAGCTTTTGGACCAAGGTGCCACTATTGACTTCAGAGATCGAGTAAGATACTTCTCTGTGCCTACTGGGGTTTCCACCATTCACCCGCATGGGCTATGTATCTCTAATTGCCTGCAATTTCCTCTCTAAGGCACAGTGGAAATATATATGGGGTGTTCTGGATACAAAATTGTGCTCAGACCTATTTGTTAATTTGGTTTGGGCTGAGAGTTACAATTGCTTGGAATCAAAAAGGGGACAACAAAGAAGACTGGGGATGGCTGTGGAAGGACACTGAAATAGTTGTCTCCTGATAGTCATGTTTTTGCCGACAGCTGGATTCCACAGCTGTGCACTGGGCTTGTCGTGGTGGACACCTGGATGTTGTGAAGCTCTTGCAGGAAAAAGGGGCCAATCTAAACCTGAAGGACAAGGTGAGCTGAGAGGTGGAAACTTGGTTCAAGGAGAGAGATCAGTGTCACGAAGAAAATTTGGATAAAGCCCTAAGGCAGAGCTTTCCAAACTGTGTGTCGCGACACAACAGTCTGGTGTGTCGCCACACAACCCGGAAGTGCTGATCATCATCAGCGCTTCCGGGTCTTCCCGTGGCAACACACCAACGGCAGCGCGCAAAAACCAAAAGCGGCAACAGCGCTTCCGGGTTTTTGCGTGCTGCCGCAATGGCGGCACTTCCGGGTTTTCCCACGGCGACACACCAACGGCGGTTGGTGTGTCGCCGCAGGAAAACTTTGGAAAGCCCTGCCCTAAGGGAATAGGAAGATGCTAATGTTAAGGTGGGGTATATAACCTGCAGCTCTCTCAAAGCCTTAGGTGATCCCTTAGATTGTCTCCAAAACCTGGCACCCAACTGTAATATTTCATGTGACAAAAGAAGAAACTTATCAAATGTATGGTAATTACATTAACTGCACTTAATTAAATCAAATTAGTTCTGTCCAGAATGCCCACTTTTTGGAGTGCAGTTCCAAGTACATCAGTCACAAGCAAAGAGACAAAGCTTCACCTCCCTAACGTTAGTATTTTATTTGGGATGCACTTATATCTAAACCTATATCCATCATCATCATCATCTACAATTAGATTCACAGTCAAAGACTGGCGAAAACTTAATAATTCAAGTCCTAACCAAGGACCTAAGAATTATTAAGGGAACATCTGAGGATATAGGCAGTTCCAAGCAGAGTATTTTTTTGTAATTAGGGTGTTCAGGTCTGATAAATTCAAAATTTCCAAATATCGAGGGAGTCCTTTAGGTATTGCTCCAAAGGCTCCAATCACTATTGGTATAGCAGCAGATTTCTTTTTCCATAAGCGTTAACTTCGATCTGCAGGTCCCGGTATTTCGTAACTTTTTCGGATTGCTTTTCCTCAATCCCAGCATCACCCGGCATAGCAACGTCAATGAACCAGACTCCTCTTCTTTTCAAAGACTGTTATGTTAAGCATGTTATGAACAAGGTGCCTGTCTGTCTGGATCTGAAAGTCCCACGAGACCTTAACCCGCCCATTTCCCAAAACCTCCTCAACTTGATGGTCCCAGTGGTTCCTACATTCAAATCCAAACCTCTGGCAGTTTCCAATGAATAATTCTGGCAACTCGGTCATGGTGCTGCTTATAGTCAGTTTGTGAAATTTTGCTGCAGCCACTGATCAAATGGTCAATTGTTTCATCCTTGTCACTGCAAAGGCGACATTCACTGTTGTTTGTTACAGGATGAATTTTCGCTTTCATGCAATTAGTCAGCAAAGCTTGTTCTTGAGCCGCTAAAATAAAGCCTTCAGTTTCTTTCTTTAACACTCCTGATCTTAACCAGCTCCGTGTGGGGTTTTTATCGGCTTTTCCTTCTATATCCTTCAAGTATTGACTCTGTGTTGGCTTGTTCTTCCAATTAGTAAATCGGTTTTCGATTGTTTCTTTTCTACACTCAGCCTTCACCTTTGTTGTTTTCCAAAGCTTTCCTTGATTGACTGCCTTCCATAAGGGTTCTTCGCTTTTCGTAATGTAGTCATTCAAGCCATGTTTTCCTTCCTCCACAGTTTGTTTCACCTGTAGGAGTCCTCTGCCCCCCTTTGGCTCTTGGCAAATTCAGCCGATCAGTATCGCTTTTTGGGTGTAGAGCATGGTATATTGTCATCGGTTTTCTTGTTTTCCGATCCAAGTTATTCCGATCCCAGTTTTCCATCTGGGTCCAGTCAACTATTCCTGCTGTATATCATATAACGGGGACTGCCAAGGTATTGATTGCTTTGATGATGTTTCCACCATTTAGCTTTGATTTCAAAATTTTTCGATGGTTTAACATATTTGGCAGAAGTACTTTCTTTGACTTGGTTCTGTAATAAATCGGAAGCTTCCAAAACTCCCAAATATTTGTAGCTTTTGGTTGTTGTGGGTTTTCCGGGCTGTGTGGCCATGTTCTGGCAGATTTGGTTCCTAACGTTTCACCACACAGCTACTGGCAAAACGTTAGGAACCAAAACTGCCAGAACACGGCCACACAGCCCGGAAAACCCACAACAACCATCGGATCCCGGCCGTGAAAGCCTTCGACTATACATTTGTAGCCTTCTTCTGGTGCTACTGTCTTTATCAAATCTTTATTATCAAGCTGTATTCGATCATCTTCAACAATTTTATGGCTATAGTTGCACACTTGCCAAATTACATCCAATATCTTTGCTGAATTCTTTTGTGCTTTTTAGCAAGGAATCCAGTTCAGCTTTTGTTTTTCCAAATAGTTTTAAGTCATCCATATAGAGTAAATGTGAAATTTTTACCCCTTTTTTAGCCAGTTCATATCCACAGTTTGTCTTGTTCATAATTGTTGTCAATGGGATCATTGATAGTATAAAGCAGAGCTTTCCAAACTGTGTGTCGCGACACAAAAGTGTGTCGCCACACACAGTCTCGTGTGTCGCCACACAACCCGGAAGCACTGATGATGATCAGGGCACTTTCACTGCATTTTCAATTTGCTTGATCCATGTTGCATTCCGGGTTTTCCCGCGGCGACACACCAACGGCGGCGCGCAAAAACCCGAAAGCAGCAGCAGCGCTTCCAGGTTTTTGCGCGCTGCCACAATGGCGGCACTTCCGGGTTTTCCCGCGGCGACACACCAACGGCGGTTGGTGTGTCGCCACGGGAAAACTTTGGAAAGCCCTGGTATAAAGAGTAAAGGTGATAATGAGTCACCTTGAAAAATTCCACATTTAATTTCAACTTCTAACTCTTCCCCATTAGCCATCAGCTTCATTTGCGAAAACTTCATTGAAGTATTCATAAATTGCTGAATGTTTCTGCTGATTCCAAAAATTTTGAGACATTTGTCAATCCAGCTATGTGGAACAGATTCAAATGCCTTTTTATAGTTTATCCAAGCCATAAACAAATTTGTTCTTTTTTTTTAATTCTTCAAAACCAACTTGTCAATCAATAACTGGTCCTTCATTCCCCTTGAATTTTTGCAGCACCCTTTTTGTTCTACAGGAAGTAAATCATTCCTTTTCAAATAGCTATAAATTTGATTTGCAATTATGCCCATAAGTAGCTTGTATGTTGTTGGCAAACAGGTTATGGGTCTGTAGTTTCCAGGCTCATTTCCCTTCTCCTTGTCTGTGGCTTGAATCATGTCAACTGGATTTCTATTTTCTCAGTAGAAACGTTTCACTCCTTATCCAAGGAGCTTCTTCAGACTGTTCCACCTGGATGACTGAGAACCTTCATCGACCTTCTCCTTGTCCTTCGGAATTAGGAATGTCCTTCCAGTTGTTAACCATTCTTCATTTTCTGGTGCTTCCAAAACTCTATTCATCTGGTCTGCCAATCTCAAGTGTAGACTTGTCAATGATTTTAGCCAGAATCCATGGAGTTCATCTGGTCCAGGAGCACTCCAGTTTTTGACCTTCTTTGATTGCTTTCATACCATTTCCTCAGTTATCCTAATGTCTTCCATGCTGGGCACTTTCACTGCATTTTCAATTTGCTTGATCCATGTTGCATTCCTATTGTGACTCCTGTTGTTTTCCTACACACTTGTCCAAAATTTTAGGGCCTTTTCTTTGTCAGGCTTTTCATTATTTGTGATCGATTCTTTCCCCTTTTCAAGGGTTTTGTAGAATTGATGCTGATTTGCTCTAAACTGTGAATTCTGCTGGAACTGGATTATTCGATCGTCATATCGCTTGATCTTCTCTGCAATAGCCACAACTCTTTGTTTCAATTGTTTTACAGTCTCTGCAATTCCGTTGTTCTCCTGGTTGTACTTCACACACAGGCCAGTTTTGATTTTCTTGTTCTTCAAATTTCCTTGCCTCAACTCCTTCAAATTGCTCAAATCCATGTGAATTTTCTTTATCTTCAATTCCAAGCAAATTTCCCATTTAGGTTTTCCCTTCTTAATGGCTTCATTCCTTCCTATTTTAAGTCCCAATTCTTCAATAGTTACCTAGGCTACAGCATACATCAGCTGATTCGTTTGGGTCAATGTTTCAGTTGGAATAATTTTGACAGCTTTGTTTATATTCTTCACTATGTTAGCTAAAGTCTTCTTGTTAATTTGATTCAATTTTGGCAAACATATTCTTTCAGCTTCTTTCATTCAGTCCTTGATTTTCCCAACTAGTTCTTCTTTAACCGACAGTGCTTGCAGTTCTTTAGCAACTTCAGTTTTTTCTCCTTGTTGTTCTTCATTAACATTGTCTCTTCACTTTCTGCTGTTTGTTGCTCACTCTGAAAATTGCTATTATTAGTAGTTCTGAATAAACCTGAATTTTGAGTTGCTTGTCTTTCAATTGCTTCCAATTCAACATTGGGAAATAACTTGTGTTTCAGAATTACATGCCTTTGGTCCATAAGTCTCTGCTCATTAATCTCTAAATCCAGATGTCTTTCCAAAGCTGGTACATTTTTATTTATTTATTTATTTATTTGTCACATTTATATCCCACCCATCTCCCCCACAAGGAGGGACCCTTTGCTTTTGAAATCTGCATTTCGATGGTTCCAGTTGGTAGAAACATTCCAAAATTGAGTAGTTTTCTTCCTTTGACCAAATTCTTTGCTTTTGATTGCCTTCCAGTAGGCTGTCAGCTCCATGCCCTGGTTGCCTAGCAGAGGGAGCTGAGGCCTATAGCACATTTTTTGATGAATGCCCAGGAGCCATAGCATCCAACTCAATTCTTGTTAATCTGGGCAACAGTCAATCCGGCATGAAATTTGAATTGCATATTCTCATCATATTGAATGGGTTTTTTGGAACACATTTAGCCCGACTCTTCAGCTAAGACCTGTCTGATATGGTTGCGCCTGTTCAGCATAGCCCTTAGCATCACTAGAGCATGCAGGCCCCTCCACCACAACGAGGCACTGTTCCTTTGGAGAGATGATGGTGATGATGATATTTCTATCCTGCCTTTTTTTAATAAAGATATAACTCGAGGTGGTGAACATACCTAATACGCCTGCTTCCTATTTTTCCCAACCACAACCCTGTGAGGTGGGTTGGGCTGAGAGAAAGCGACTGGCCCAAAGTCACCCAGCTGGCTTTCATGTCTAAGAGAGGCCTAGAACTCACAGTCTCCTGGTTTCCAGGCCAGCACCCTAAATATAAGGCCTGCCTCCTCCCACCCCCACTGCAGTGGGTTGGGCTGAGAGAATGACTGGCCCAAAGTCATCCAGGGAGCTTCCATGGCTGAGGAGAGACCAGAACCTGAGTCTCCCTGTTTCTAGTCCAACATTTTGCCATTACACCACAGTGACTCTCACATTAGTTAACTACCTTCATCCCTTTCAAGAAAAAATAAAATAGATGACAAGGAATCATATTTATCCTTTTCTGCTTTTGTTTTTTACATTTCTTCATCACCTGTTTGAACTCAGCTTCTCAGTACTCCTTTACATGTGGCCACTCGCACTGGTGTAGCAGAAGTTGTGGAGCACCTGATAAACAGTGGGGTGGATGTCAATTCCCGTGACCGTGTAAGAGATACCTTTTTCTGACTGCTTTTCTATTTAACATGTAACTCACATCTCAATCCACTTTTTTTAAGGTGGACGACCACAATTATACACATGCAGAGGATTTTGTGAGAATCATACCACCTGATTTCCTTGCAGTAAGGATGGGGTATAAATGTAATAGAAAGTTCATGCAAATATTTGCACCCATATTCATAAATGAAACAAAATGAAGGGGAAACTAAGCTTGAGGAAGATGTCATATGGTTTTAGGATTTAAACATCTTCCTTTTGAGGTTTAATTTCAGATTCGCAATCCTTATGTGCTTCTTTTTCTTTTCAAAGTAGTCAAGTAGTTCTCTATTCTGTTTCATATCACCTTAGTAATTTTCAGCGTACGAAACAAAATACTCTGTATTTCTACTTTGTGATTCCTGGTGCTAATATTTTCCACCTATAATAATGGCAAACTGCAATCTTATCTATGACAGACAGATAACATTGTTCAACTGACCTGATTTTTAACTCTTGTAGCATTTGCTCATTTCTTGCTATAGCTGACTTAGAAAGCCATATTCAGTGGATCCAGGCTAATTTTTAAAGCATGTTGCTTATCTGGCTGCTTTTTTGGCTGCTAGAGGTTCTCCTATTTTAGTACATAGGGCTCATTCCCACATAACACTACGTCATTGTGCAGTTTGTTTGCTTTTGACAGCATATCTGAATTTACCCATAACTGATTAGCATTATCTATGAACAAGTCACTAGAGTTATTCAACAAACCATGGTTAAAAATATTGGCATTATATGTGAACTTAGGCAGTGTGGTATTTTCATCTCTCTACTGCAGGAGGGAGACAGTGCCCTGCATGATGCTGTACGCCTCAATCGCTACAAAATAATTAAGATGTTGATTTTGCAAGGGGCAGATATGTTGGCCAAAAATCTGGTAAGTGCTGACCCATTGTGGCCTATACAGTGGGTAACATTTGCAGATAAATCAGCAGCAGCAGAAGCAGCAGCAAAAGAAATGTGGTTTCTTTTTCAGATGCTGTCCACCAGCATTCAATAAATCAGCAAATGCATGTGCAAGCTTTGAGGTAATGGAAGCTTTTCATGTCAGTTTGGAGCTTGTCAAACTTCCTTATCTCTGTTTCTCCTATACAGGCTGGCAAAACTCCTACAGATCTGGTGCAGTTATGGCAGGCAGACACCTGGGAAGTGCTGGAAAAGAAAGAGCCAAACACAGCAGAAATGCCAGCATGAAACATAGATGGATGAACAAAGCAGATACCTGCAATTACAAGCAAGGATGGTTTGGGATTAAAAACAAGCAGGGTCATCTAAACCCAATAAAGAGGCAATCAAAACAAAACCAGAAAAACAGTGGAAAAAACAGCTATTTCTAGTGTTCTTTTTAGTTAGCCATAATGTATCTTTACCTTTGGCAGCTTCATGATGAGATTAAATTCAGTCACTGAGAACTTTCCATCTTTATCAAACAGGCATTGTGAAATTTCTGCTTGTCACACAGCTGTTAAAGGCCTGGTAAACAACTGCAGTTCTGATATCCACTGGGTCGAATTGCACTAAGCTATTGGTTATTCCCATAAGATATTGGTTATTCCCATGTGTTTCAAACAGCTGCATGATAACAAGCTAGTCCAAGATACGACGCAGTTCAGATGTAATTGCACTGGGACAACATTTGCAGGTGCAAATAAGCAAGGACTCACCTATAGTACATGTGCATCTTCCCCTATAACTGGCCAAGCAGTGAATAGCAGGAGAGATTCACAGCTTGAGAAGCAACAGCCTTTCTGAGTGCAGAGCAGATTTGCTTCAAGCTTCCAGGAAAAAATATAAGATCAGCAATTCAGTGGCTACAGCAGCAGAGGAAATTTCAGCCATTCCATAAGGAAGTGTAAAAGAACTATTTCTACACAACTTTTGCCTTTGCAAGCCCAATGTAAAGGAGACTTTATTAAAACTGGGTCCCAACACATTTTGAACAGATACCTCTTCATCAAGGAATTGAAAAAATAAATGAAATAATATTAAACATATTACAAGTGTAAACAGAACACATCTACAATGCCCATTAAATAATTTAAAGAAATTAGAACTATGTACAAAGAGATTACAAAAGGAAAATTGTATAAGGGGATGGGGAACATCCACAAAGCTTAAAAAGGGAAATAATGTAAAACAATGAAGAGTAGACACATAAAATCCCCAGTAAAAATAATGACAAAACATCACTATTACCTACAAAATCACAATAACACAAATAAGTAGCTGCATGACGCTTGTATTAAAAGATTAAGGGAAGGTGAACAAAAACCCCTACGTATCAATTTTTAAAATGCAGGGAGTACAAGAAGAAAATGCAACATGTAATGGGGGTAACAGTTGCAAAGTTGCACAAAACAAACACTGACAATACATTGAGAATGAGAAGGCAGTACAAATTGGCTAGTTTCTATGGTCAAAAATAATAAAATCAGTGCTGATTACAACAGGGTTACAAATCATGTAAAAAACACACAATGCTCTATCCCATAGTCAACTT
Organism: Charina bottae; assembly: GCA_023362775.1. Classification (NCBI taxonomy): domain Eukaryota; kingdom Metazoa; phylum Chordata; class Lepidosauria; order Squamata; family Charinaidae; genus Charina; species Charina bottae. Next base: position 41,697,171 of record JALMGJ010000005.1, on the reverse strand, counting down.
GGACTCAGAACACTAAAGATGAAAAGACAAACATAGGCTAGAAGGTGAACAAAAAGACTTAATGTAAAATTTAAAAGGGAGTACAATAACACACACACACACACAACACGTGGGTCTAGTCATCTGTCAGAATTATCCACCAATCACAGCAGTGAACACACTAAATATTAATTTGTTTCATTCATGGGGGGAGGGGGTGTCTACACAAATTCATTTCATGGAATTGCAAAGTTTGACAACCTGGGCAACCCATCACAATCTTTCCAGGCATCGCTCAGATGGCCGTCATTAGCTTGTCTGTTGGCCTTTCTTCCCAAGTTGCGTATTCACTTAAGAACAATTCACCTGAGGACAGAGGACAAACTTTGTTTCTTTGGCATAAATGTCCTCTCCAATATTGCATAAGATGTATTCAGGGTGAACAGGGCAACCAAGGCCAAATGGAGATTGGATCTGTTGTTCAGCGTGCGAAATAGCACTCTGTTACTGTTTTGTGCCCATTAAGGGCAGCACACACGCTTCAGCAGAGATGTAAAAGAAGCATGTGAACAAGACAGATAAAACTGAATAAGGGCAATGCAAACTCTGCCATCTTACAACTCTCCCTCCCCAGTCAGCACTTTCAACTCTGATGCTGTTTTTAAGTGGCTAGTTGCATTGCCTAAACCTGGATGGTGTCAGGATAAGGAGGGAAAGTACTACTGTGACACTGGTTCTGCTAAGGGACCCTTAAGTATGTTTCGCTGAAGGGCTAAGGGCAAGATGAAGACAATACCATGGGAAATGTCCCCCCAAGATGTTGCCAGGGCATGTTTGTGCCATGGTTAGGTGCAAATGGGGAAAAAGCCTACAGTCCCCAAGAGCAGCCTCAAAGTTTATAAAATCTGTTAGGCTTTGACATTGCTTACCCTGGGTGGGGTGGGGGGAATTTAAGTGACTGAAGTGACTTGAAACAGCCAACAGATGCCAGTGCTGTTTGTTTGTTAATGGAATTTATAGGTTGCTCAGAGTAGTGTCGGACTGCAGCAGCCTATAAATCCCATAAATAAACAAGCTCAAGGATGGGCAGGTATTTCTACTCTGTAGTGGGAAAAGGCCAAATAAAGCCTAATTCATATCAAAGCCACATTTGTCTAAGCCAATTTAACTAAGCACATATTTAAGGAGGCAAAATCAAATAAACCATATTGTGACTTAGTCGATTTTATGATCCAGATGGTGCAGTTGCCATTCTGCTCTTTTTTGCCTGCCGTGGTCCTTCCTACTGGTGTTGGGGCCTGCCATGCAAAGCTCCTGATCTGTTTTTCCCCCTGACCTCTAGCTTTCCCCTCCTCCTCCCTCCCCCCCCCAAAAAAAAACATCTTTTTCATGGATTTTAGCAAGCTCAACCCTTAAATACTTCCCTTTGTACACTGCTTGGGATAGCCTTGACTGAAGCGGTTTATAAACTCATAAATAAGCAAACCCTAGACTCAGAAGGAGTTTGGCATACTTCCCTATAGGATCAGGCTACAAAGGAATGAGAAGACGCTCGCCCAGCATGAAAGCTAAAGGAACCGGAGCGGGAGGAGAAGCGGCGCCTGCCTTCTCCTTTCAGGTGTCCTAAAGTTGTTCAGCCAGCCGTACGTCTGAACCGAACTGAACTGTGTGGCCTGACTTCCCTCCCCGCGGGCGGTCTCGGTGGACGCTTTCCCCGCCTTCTGCAAGGGATCTGGTGGCCCCGGGCCGCGCGGCATTCTCACCAGGCAACAGCGGGATGGCCAGAGCAGCGACCGTAGCCCCGCGCTTCCTGCGCGCGCTTTGGTCGCGGGCCCCTCGCTCGAGCCCCGCGCGGGCCGCGGCGGGAGGTGCCCCCGGAAGGTTCGCGGCTCCAGCGGCACCTACCCGCCGCCTAGACCTGCAGGGTATCTATCCGCCTCTGGTCACCCCTTTCACGTCCCAAGGCCGTGTAGATTACGCCCGGTTGCAGGAGAATCTGAGCCTCTACGCCGAGATTCCTTTCCGAGGTAGGGCCGGCACTCTTGAGGGGAGAAGGACACGTGGGCTCCTTCTTGGGGAAGACGTCTGGCAGAACAGGGAGGCGAGAGCCGCCTCGGGTCACCCTGGCTCGGGTGCTACTGTGCTTTACTTGCTGGAGCCGTGGCCGAGTTCGTGTTAAACTAGTTGGTTGTCTAGCTTGTGGCTTAATATGTCGTGTGAACCCGGTACTCTTTTGGGCGGGGGGGGGGGGAGAGAGATGTAGAGTTTCCAGTGTGCTGCTTTTGCCACCTAAAATGAGTGGGCCGCCATACTCTTCTTTCTCTCACAGCTAACTGCTTGTCTATAGGCAGATTGAGTTCACTACCACATTAAGCCTCCAGTGTGACTGTCTGCATATAACATGTTGTGTGAACTCAGACATTGTGGTTATGAACTAGTTGTGATTTATTCAGTAAATCCTAGTTAAATAAACCATGATATGTGAACTTGTTCATAAATGCTGAACTTGTCTCAGGCCTTCTGGACAGACTTCTGCTAAAAGCGTAGTGTCTCTGGCAAGGAAAATGTTCAGTTCTTCAGGAGATAAGGAAACATATTTCACTGTAGAGAAAGTACCACCAGTTGATTGTAGCAGGAAGGCATACACCTGTTACAGCTGAATATTATCCAGAATGAGCACCCCACCTTTTTCCAGTTTTGGTGGTTTAAGAAAGATTAGGCAAAAAGAAAACCAAACCTCCTTACTTTGTTGGCACTTTCAAGTGAGTAGGAAGGAGAAGCACAGCCCAATCCGTGACTTTATTTTGTCTTCAAGGACACGCATAGTTGCCCACCCAGACTTTGGACCTAGCCTACTGTAGATGGAAAGATGGAGGAACATGCACTGGATAGCACATTTTTCCTGTCCCTGAGTAATGTTCTACTAATGTTAAACAGCAAATAATCCTACTGCTACCAATAACAGCTTGCTTACTTCTTGGACGGCTCTCTCTTTGACCTTCGCTACTTGAACGCGCAGACAAAGTGCTTCCATAAAGTCATTCAAGAAACCCTCTTTGCTGATGACTGTGCACTCCTGGCACACAAAGACAGTGATATACAGTTGATGCTGAACAAATTCTCAGACGCTGCTATGCTCTTCGGCCTGACTATCAGCCTGAACAAGCCTGAAGTACTTTACCAGCCCACAACAAATACCAACCCCATACAACCAAAAATTACTGTTGATGACACCCAGCTGACAAATGTAAACAGCTTCAAATACCCGGGAAGTATCATCTCAAGTGATGGGTCTTTGGACAAAGAAATTGACTCCAAGATCAGCAAAGTCTTACCTTTCCTTTGAGAATGCTAGGGGGGTATAAATGGAAATCTCTAATTTTATCCCCACAGTAAGTTGTGAGCTAGCTTTGCTGAAAGAGTATAGCAAAGTCCCCCTCTGGGCTCTGTGTTCTGGTTGGGATTTCAACCTAGTCTCCCCAATTCAACTGTTGCCTTCAACCACTAGACTACACTATCATAGCATTTGTAGCCTAACTTACTGGATTTCTGCATGTCATGTAACTGTCATGTGTTGGTAACCTTTAGACCAGGCTTTTGTAATGTACTTTATATGAGGCTGCCTTTGGAGACGACTGGAAAATTTAAATTGAGTCAAAACATGGCAGCTAGATTGAAGGTGCAGGAGATGTGTTCCTCTAGATCAGGGGTGGGGAACCTTTTTTCTGCCAAGGGCCATTTGGATATTTATAACCAGGGACTGGGGTGGGTGGGGGGCGGGGTTTCTGGGATTTCCGCAGACCGGGGGCCAGAGTTTGCGGGCGGGAGCCAATCACAAGCACTGGGGGCGGGGTTTGTGGGCGGGAGCCAATTGTGTGGAAGGGGTGGGGTTTGCGGGCCAGAGCCCCACAGGCCGTATACGGCCCGTGGGCCTGACGTTGCCCACCCCTGCTCTAGATCAAGATCTTGTTATTAGATGACAATTGCCATCAATCTGGCTCATTACCCATAAGGCTGGAATTAATAGAAGTTGGAGTTCATCAGTATCTACAGAGCCACAGGTTCCTTATCTCTTACCTCTACGTCCATCTGGAACATGTATCCCTCTTGTTTTAAAATATGCTACTAGGTATTCCAAACACAATTCAAAATGTGGGTTGTGACTTCTATAATGATAAACAACCTGGGACCAGAGTATACAAGACAGCTGTCAGGATCGCATTGATGTGAATCCTGCCATTACTAACACATGCTTGGGACATTGGATAAGATGCATGTCAGCCGGAGAGCGAGTTCAGCACTTGGGAGGGGGAGCGCATTCCAGCAAAAGCCCGAGACTGTGAGAGACTGTTTTCCCGATGATCGTCAAGGTCACGCACCTGCAAGATGGAGAAAGGGGGTTGCTTCAGAGTGGGAAAATGGATGTTGACATCATTGTTGGAGAAGGGGCTGGCATGTTGGAGAGGAGGGAAATTTTAAACTCTATGCTTTTGGCGGGAATCTTCATTCAGGTCTTTAGAAATGCTTTGAGTTACATGTATCCTTAATAAATCTTATTCTGCAATTCACATGAACTGCATGGAGAAGTGTGTGTTAAGGATTTGAACCCAAGGTCATTACAACAGCTTTCTTTCACATGAATACAGTATTTTAAAATTCAGTATTTTAAATGTCTTCTTCATAAGCTCTTCTCTGTGTATCTGCTTCCAGAGATGAGATGAGTGGTAGCCGGGATCTAGAGACTTTTAAATGGTAGCACCCTTACTTTGGAATGCATTCCCAAAACAGATTTGTATACCTCTTCTGCTATCTTTTAGGTGCAAGATTAAGACATATTTATTCACCAGACCATGACTAGTTTGGCTTGCTTGCTAGACTACTAGTTTCTTAATGTCTGCTGCTTTTTCTATTTTATTAATGTTTGTTCATCTTATAGTTTTATAATGTTAATTATTTAATTCATTGCTTTGGAGACTTTTAGTTTAAAAACATCATATGCATATTTTAAAAAGCCATAGTATCAGTGGGGTATATGGCATGATGGAAACATAAATACTGTAGGTACTCAGTGCTATCTTCTTATTTCTTTAGGTTTTGTAGTACATGGTTCCAATGGGGAAGCTCCCTACTTGACGCAAGAGGAATGCCTGGAAGTCGTGATGCGGGTGCGCCAAGCTGTGCCTAAGGAAAAGCTCCTGCTTGTTGGATCAGGATGTGAATGTGAGCAGTAAAAAAGATGGGCTAGAGGAACTGGCCTCTACCTGAGCATGCCCTACATGAGGATTCTGTGTCTGGTGCCTCATTTGGCTCTCAGGGTCTGTGCTTTGACCCTTAAGCCTCATAAAACCTGACTTTTATGCCATTTATGTTTCTTCCCTTAGCAACTCACTGCACCATTGAGAAAACAAAACAAATGGCTGACAAGGGTGCTGATGCTGCTCTTGTGGTAACTCCTTGCTACTTCCGTGGAAGCATGACCAGTGCTGCCTTGATCCATCATTACACACAGGTGAAGAAGTGGGCCAGGGTATTCTCTGATTTACATTTATTATAGATAAGTGAAGTGGTAACAGGGGTATTGAGCCCAAAAGGTAAAGCTGACATTGTGGCTTAGTATTATGTATAAACCAGACCAGACTATTAGTACTGTAGAGGGTTTTGAGAGTGTGGTAAGATGATGCCAGGAACAGTGATGGGGAGATTATGTATTTCTTACCTATTATATGCTGTTTGAACTTGAAGGTGTTGCTAGAATTCAAGCAAAGTAGAAATTCGACTAATAAGTTTTTTGAATTCTTGATCCAGGTGCAATTTCTTAAATTATTTAGAGGCTGATTGCAGATAATAATACTTTGGCTTAAATGCAGATTCTTTTACTTAAAGACTGAGAGTTGAACAGAAAGCGGAAATTGGAATATGGGAATGAAAAATACTGCATTTGGTCTTTAGGTATTTTAGACCTCAGTATTATTTAAAATATAATTCTTTGTATGTGTGTGTATGTTATGGCTCTTGCACAGTTCAGCATTTTCTTAATACTGTACATTTTCCCCACTATATCCTTGGAGTGTCTGAAGATCAATAGGAACAAATAAATTATTTGCATCCTCCATTCTTTTTCATTATAGAGTTGAGGCTGACTTCTCATTATTCATTCTCAAGATTGTGAGAACTTCACAAGCAGTTGAAAAAGCCTTTCTCTATCTGTGTCTTTCACATTTGTTAGGATTGCTGCATAAAGGATTTGGCCATTTTGGCTGGAATACTGGGAGTTGTAGTCTCAGCATATCTGAAAGATGCCAGCTTGGAGCAGGCTGAGTTAAAATATATTGGTGGATCACAAGCCATTCTTCAAGTCATGGTAGCTGCCATAGTAGGACTACAATTCTGAATTTTGCTGTGATGAAAGAATGGATGTATCACAATTCAGCAAAATGTGACACTCCACTGATCCACATTCTACTGAACAGGAAATGCATGGAACAGTTCAGTTGTCCAGATTAAATACTGGAGTGCAACAACAAGCTGAGTAAAATTCAAGATAGATGCAGTTACAATATCCATGCAGCAGAGGTACATAGTTTGGGACCCCAAGAATGTATGTGCCTCTGAAAACCTCAGAGGTCCTCCAGAAGTTGCCACCAAAGTGAGGGGTTTATTTTGACAGCTGATGAAAATAACATTAATTAGATTTAATTAATTTAATTATATTTACTCAATTAAATCCAATGTAGTTTTTTATCTTGGCCCTGCCAACTCTTCGAAGTACAGCCCCTAGCACACCAACCAAGGGCTAAGTATGGCCTTCTTTCTGAAAAGAAAAGAGAGAAGAATTTGGCACACCACCACCACCGCACTAGCTCTGCAACAATTTGAGATTGCTTTGTGTTGCCTGGACGTAAGTGAGGGGACTTGCTGAAGAGTGACGTTATAAGGGCTGTTCGTTGTTCACGGGTAGATTGTTTCCCTGTGTGCCCACATGCTTTGCTACTTTATGTCCCCAGGTGGCTGATGCATCTCCAATCCCTGTGATACTCTACAGCGTTCCAGCCAACACGGGCCTGGAACTGCCCAATGAGGCAGTGCTCAGCCTCGCGCAACATCCTAACGTAGTGGGGATAAAGGACAGTGATGGCAATGTGAGTGAAATGCGAGAACCAGGTGCTGCACTGAGGTGACCCCCTCAGGGGATTCTTATTGTGTCTTGGTGAGATAAGAATCTATACATTGGGCATCTTTTGGTATTAAAGGATGGAAACTGCTGAACACATTTTCTCTTAAACCAGAGCTTTCCAAACTGTTCATGTTGGTGACACACTTTTTAGACATGCATCATTTTGCGACACACTCTTACAGCAGGGCATCATTTCGCGACACACTCTTACAGCAGGGCACAAGGCAGGCACTACGACCTGCGCGGAATCACAGCAGGTTTGGAGGCAGCAGGGCACAAGGCAGGCACTAGGACCTGTGCGGAATCACAGCAGATTTGGAGGCAGCAATGCACAAGGCAGGCAGTAGGACCTGCGTGGAATCCTGGCAGGGCTTGGAGGCAGCAGCAGCCGCGACACACCCAGACACTGCAGCCGACACACTAACGTGTCCCGACACACAGTTTGGAAAGCTCTGCACTACACATTGAAACTCTTCCTAAAAGGACATTAGGATGCTCAGATGTGATTGAACTGCCTATATCAGGACCTGTGCGGAATCACAGCAGGTTTGGAGGCAGCAAGGCACAAGGCAGGCACTAGGACCTGCGTGGAATCCTGGCAGGGCTCGGAGGCAGCAGCAGCCGCAACACACCCAGACACTGCAGCCGACACACTAATGTGCCCCGACACACAGTTTGGAAAGCTCTGTCTTAAACAGACGAAGGACTTATGCGCAGATCTGGAGACCTGTCAATTGTTCTTTCCTCCTACAACATGAAGGATTAATGTTTAAGCTGTTGAAGAAAATACTTTTTAAATATTTGTAGCATGGCCAGATGTCAGTTTCCCACATATTTGATTACCACTTGAACATTGAACTAAAAATAGAGGAACAAAACAGGTACTTCGTTAAAGTTCACATTAGTGTTTTATAGAGGGCATTATGCCATATCTAGACTGTGAAGATTCAAGTTCAAATCTCTGTTTCACCAAGAAGCTCACTGGGTGATCTCAGCCACAGTTTATTTTACTTATAGGTAAGAATAAATACAATAATCCCCATGTATGCCAGGCTGAGTGTATTGCAGAATAAGATGTAATACAAATGTGATAGATAAAAAGCTAATATTTTTTTAATGAAACAGTTGCTGTGGTAATTATGGTTACTTCTGCCTGTGGCTTGATTAAATGGGGAAGAACTGGAATAGGATGAAATCCTAACCATGTTTGTTCTAATGCAGCTGGTCTGCCCTAGGAGAACATCTAATTCTCTTCAGAGCTCAGCTATATAGAAGCATTTCAAACAGCTTCAAATTTTCATTTTCAAAACATCAAGCTAGGGGAAATTTGGCTAGTGAACCCCAAAATTTGGTTGCTTTTTTTCAACAGACCTGTCTAGATGCATGGGGCTGGAGACTGTGTGGCCCTTAGCCTTCCTTTAAATATCTAGACCTTCCTCATAGAGTAAGGGAAAAGGTACAAAACTTTTAAAAGATAACAAGCCTTAGTCCAGCCTTCTCCAGTCTGGATTCCTCCAGATGTTTTGACTGCAATTCCCATTATCCCAGTATAGGATATGTAGACTGGAGTTGCTGGGATTTAAGGCAAAACATCTGGAAAGACCCACATTGGAAAAGGCTGCTTTATCAAAACAAGTAGCATGAACAGACAATGTTAGAATTTTCATTAAGGTTGCCCTGTATTTATGAATTCCCTGGCACGTGTGCTTATAAGGAGTGCAATATCTCCATGAGTGCCCTGTGTTTTTGCTAATGGTGACTTTTGGCATTCCAATTATAACTGGTGATTAGTGCTATCTCCTGCTATCAAACCAACCTATCTTTTACCAGATTACACGCCTGGGGCTGCTTGTCCACAAGACCCAGAATGAAGACTTCCAGGTACTGGCAGGATCAGCTGGTTTTTTGCTAGCCAGCTATATTGTAGGTAGGTTGTAGGATAGATGTTTCAGGATATGGGGAAGCATAGGCTGACCATACGTACCGTTTTAAACGGGACATTACTGTTTTTTTCACATTTCCCAACCGTCCCGTCATTTTAATATAAATGTCAATTTTGTCCCGTTTTTTAAAAAACCATGTCACTGGTGATGTCAGAATGGAGCCTGACTCAGAGTTGAGGGAGGGGGAGCTCAGCAGCAACGGTTGGAAAATTGCAACAGAGTTTAATTCGGCGGGAAACCTGCAGCGGGAAAACCAGCTGATTGGTGATGATCAAAAGGTGGAGCCACTACCACCTATCAGCACCAGGGAAAAAAGGGCAACAAGATGCACCAAACAGAAAGCGAACCGGTTGGTTTCTATCCAAAAACGGCGGGAAGAAAAGAATTTAAAAGGACGTCCAAAGGAGGAATGGGTTGTCGGGGACAACCGTTCACAAGACTCCTGCTTCAAGCCTCATCTCTTGCCTCCAGCTGAAGCCTCTGCAGAACTCGAACTTGAAGGCGCCATAGAACCTCTTCCCTCCTCCGCTGTACCCAGCCTTCCTGTGCCTTCTCTACCTGTTGCTGATCCTGACCCAGCCTCACCAATCCAGCTCGCCGCCACACCCCGCCTTCCTGTGCCTTCCCTGCCTTGCCGATTCCACCCGCTTTCCGACTCCGTCACCCTGTGCTTCCTCCGCCATCTGTTGCCTTGCCAAACTGAATCCTGCCTCGCCGTTCCTTCAACCCAACCGCCCAGAACCCTCCGTGTTGCGCCGCTCAATATGTTCATGTAATAAAACTTTTTCATTTTAATGAAAACAAAAATCTTTTTATATATACAGTAATCTGTTTAAGGACCAGCAAACGGATCTTAAGAACTCTTAAAAACTTTTTTTATCGTCTTACTTTTTCATGAATACGGAATATTACATAAGTTTAACCCCGTCCCATTTTTGCCATCCCAATGTCCCGTTTTTGTCTCAAGGAAATATGGTCAGCCTAGGGAAGCAGTATGGAATAGGGAAGCAGCTATTGTAACGTTTTTAAAAAATAGGTAATAGATGTATCATAATGTACATGATCGCTAAGAAGCAGTAATTGAGTTAGTATGCTCTAGAATAATGAAAGAAAGGCAGTTACAGTGGATGAAGTATATATGGGAGGAAGATGAATAGTTTACAAGCTAGGCATTCTCTGTTGACTCTGAGCTCTACTTTAGGTGCTACAGGAGGAGTCTGTGCCCTTGCCAATGTGCTAGGCAGTCCTGTCTGTCAGCTTGAGCATCTTTGCCATGCTGGAAATTGGGATGAAGCCCGTGAACTGCAGCACCGATTGATTGAGCCAAACATTGCAGTAAGAGCCCTTCAACTTTTCTAAGATTCAAGATTCTAGGGTGGAGCTATCCTCCTTGGCAAGATATGGGAAAGAAGGGTTAGACTAGGGAAAAAACAACATTTTTGTGGCATTCCTGCAGCCAGGAAACAGTCTGAAGTCCAATCCTATCCACTTGGCAAAATAATCTTCTTTGAACTGGAGGCTCTGTGCCCTGTACTATCAAATACAATGACAAATCATTGTCCACTGGACTCCTGCCTCCATTTCAATAGTTTTGAACTTACCACGTTTAAATTTTATATTTTGCTTTTTGAAAAAACAAATTTAGAGGCAAAGCTCACAACATTTTTGATTCTCCTCCAAAAAACCTGTGTTTCATTCACATGGTATGTTTCCAAAATATGTGCCCCTCCCCCAAAAAACTGTTGCAGTTATGAATGTTGAAATACTGCTTTCAGATTAATTTCAGACCCAATTAATACTCTCAGACAGTTATCCAGGGCTTGTAATTCCTTTGCTAATTTTCCCAGTCCCTCTGTTTTCCATAGATCAGTGGTAGAAAGGTGCTTTCTGTGTCTAGGGTATCAGAATAAATTTGTGATGTCTCTGGTTGAATGACGTTGGGCAGAAACATTGGAAATGAACCCTGCCCAAGAGTTGCAAAAGCATCTGTCAGTCAAAGTAGAGGAAAATGTAATTTTTTATCCATTGGCCTGAATTAGGATTGGATTAGTACTAATTCTAGATCTTATGTTACCTAAGTAAAAATTAGCCACTTGCTCCAAGACAATAATCTACGTTGTTCCAAGGAGTCTACACTGACTCAAAATTCTGATGTTTTTGATGCAAAATGATGCATACATGACTTCCTTGCCTAGGTTTAGGGAAAATTGCAGATAAATAATTGTGTGTCATTACCAGTACCTAGATGGTACAAGTCTTTGATCAGTGCCACAGTCTGTAAGATGTATCAGAATGGTGTTTGCATGAAAAGAAATTTGTACAGAGTTATTCTGCAATGTTAGTCAGGTGGCAGCTTTTAGAATTTTATATTATTTGTATTCCAACAGGTCACCCGTAAATTTGGGGTCCCAGGTCTCAAGCAGGCCATGGAGTGGTTTGGTTATAAGGGAGGCTTCTGCCGTGCCCCCTTACTCCCATTAACTGAGATGCAAGTAATGGAACTACGCCATGATTTCACCTCCAATGGCTGGCTCTGAAGGACAAAGCAGTTTTAAGCGATGCCTGGAACCTTGCTGCAGGCAATTACTTTCTAATTGGGAAAAGCTCACATGTCTTGCAATTTACTTAAATACAGCTCATTCAACTCATAGTGTACTTACTGGAGCATTGCTATAGCAACAAAATAGGGGAATAAAATCTTCAGAATGGAGCTTCAGGTTTCAGAGAAAATGCTGCATCTGCATCTCATGGTTGACTAGAAGCCCAACATTCCTTTCCCACTTGGAATCTCTCTATTCTTACATGGCACACTTATCTCTATATTCTATATTCTAACTATATTCTATTCTCTTCAGCATTTTCCTATACCCTGACCAGTTCTGGAATCATAGAATGGTGAAAGGCTAATTCTCTGGGTTCAAAAATCAAAGATATATGTAATCTTAATGGTCCTATGTAAAGGATGGCATCTAGTTCATTTTTGTGATTTACTAGGCCAAAATACCATTTGCACCACTACCTCCTGTATAGTAAATTGAATTTGTTGAACGGTTACATGGTCTGCTGAACATTCTTGAGGTATATAAGAATATACGATTGGTGATTGATTGATTATGTGCCATCAAGTTGCTTTTTACTTCTAGCAACCACATAGATAGATTTTCTCCATTACAATCTATCCCTAACATGTTCTCTGTATATTTATGGTACTCACTGAAGCCAGATCAGCAAAACGTAAGCAATTTTAAAAAGGAAAGTGCTTTATTTCAAAGAGCACTACTGTATAGTTCTGAGTCTTGCTCCTAGTCCTCAGGGACAGAAGTTTGATGGTATGGCATAAAAATACATTCTTCAAGGTAATTATGCTTCTGTTATTGTCCCTGTTTGCTATCTCAGTAATGGTGCATTATATTTGGAAAGAGAAAGGGAGAACCATTCAATAGTTCTGCAGATGGCTATGTTTTTAGCTAAAGGATAAGCACACTATGCCTGGTTGATGGTACTACTTCTTGCTGTACACCCAGATCCAAAATGACTAGAATGGATAATTGTGCATATATAGTCACAGCCCCAGCCCTATTAACTATATTTATGGCTGGTAGTCACTGAGAATAGAGCACCAGAATTTAATCAAGCTGTTTCATAAAGTATTTTGTTTAATTCCAGCAGCATGCATGGAACCATAAGTGTTATGGAAAATATCTTCTTTAAGCTGAAAAAGGGGGGAAAGGTTGAAGTGGTAAACAAGGAAAGAAAATGCATTGCCTCACTTACAGGTACTTAGGTTTAGTTGCACCAGTTAACGGAAACTAACCAATTGTGTCAAAATTTTCTCAGAAAACATAGATATGAAGGAAGTAAAGGAATTAATATTTTGCAAGCATAGCAGTTGCAAACATAAAGATCAGCAACAGATGAAGATATTTCAGGGAGGGCAGTTTTGACAGTTGTAGATATTGGGGTCAAAGGAACAAAGGAAAGAATGGGGAGGAATATAATAAAATAGTATTTGAAAATACTGGAGTAGCCTATAATGATCTAAATAAACTCATTAGCTGCACTCACACATCCTGCTAAGCTATGATTTAACTTTGGTTGTTGGATAAATTACAGTAGCTGAATTCATGCAACTTGCTCAGCAAATAAAATGGCATCTTGGCTAGGTGGTGTGTTTGAATCTCCATTTAAAGCAAATTCATATATTCAAAGATGGTCCATTAAATGTGTTGGAAGAAGGCACTTTAAGATCATGTCTATCATTACATACATATGCAAAAAAGAGTAGTGGCTTTTATTGCAACATTGCAATAGTTATATAATGATTTGTCTTGTTTTTATATTCAGGCTGAACAGGTATTCTCATTACAATGATGGGCAAGCTTTTCAGATTGCTTCCCATTGAATCTTTCAAGGACTGAGTGAGTGAGTGATGGAACTAGTGAGTGGAGCAGTGTACAGTGATGCTTAAAAGTTTGTGAATCCTTTTGAATCTTCAATATTTCTGCATAAATATGACCTAAAATGTGATCTGTTCTCCACACAAGTCCTAAAACTAGATAAAGACAACCCAAATAAACAAATGAGTCAAAAACATTATACTGTTCATTGATTTATTGAAAAAAATGATCCAAAGCTACATATTTATGTGTGGCAAAAGTATGTGAACCTCTAGGATTATCAGTTCATTTGAAGGGGAAATTAGAGCCAGGTGTTTCAATCAATGGGATAATCAGGTGTGAGTGGGGGAGGTCCTGCCTTATTGAAAGAACAGAATTCTGGACACTCCAAGCCTGGCTGGCAACTCGACAAGTCAGAGTTTCTCAGAGCTCTGAGCTCTGAGACCTGGCTAACTTTCTATCTTGTTTGCAGGGGTCTACAGACCACTGAAGTTTCCCCCTGGAGAAGGGGGAACCAGAAGATTGCTCACAGAGCCATTGTAATTGCACACTCCTGTTTTTCTTTGTTGTTTCCACCGCGGAGAAGAACGGGGGGTGGATGCAATGAAATGGCCGAAAGAGGATTCTAGCTCTGCAGAGAACGTAAGTCTCTTGGGAGACACAAGAGTGACAGCCAGCTTTTAGACCACCTTATATTAGTTTTCTTTTTTAGATTAGTACATTTTTATTATTCTAAAATTTATCTTTGGACTTCGTTCAAAATGTTGGCTAATTTTGTGTTTTCTTTGCTATAATTAATTTTGGTGGAAGTTTGATAGATTTTATTTTGGCAACATAGTGAACAAGTTTTGTATTTTTCTGCCTTTCTTTTGTATCAGAGAAATTGGGACTTAAGAGACTTTGTTGGTATTTCTCACTCGACAAACTAACTGACTTTTGAGAAATTGTTTGTTTGGGTTAAGCAGCTTGCAGCCTGAAGAATAAAGAAGAATAAAGAATAAAGTATAGAGAATGTGTGCCTCTCTACCTTTTTTTTTTCTTTTTCTATTTTTTTTAGAAAGGACTATCTTTCATTTGGAATATATTTTCATCTTTCCTTTTACAAACTGTTTGAAATACTGCTCTGTGGAATTTTTTCATCTCTTACTTTAAAAGCTTTTCTCACTTAAAGAAATAGACATTATTGATAAATAATAGAACAGCTGTTCCTTGCTCCCTGAGAAAATTTTTTGTTTTGACTACGGCAGTTGATTACGCTTTGAACAACAAATAATGGCCTTTCTCACAGTACTTCAGGATTTTAAGGAAGAAACCAGCAAAAATTTTTTGCAAATTAAGAAATCCATAGAACGTATATTAATAGTTTTGGTGGCTCAGGAACAGAAGATACAAGGGACAGATTTAGAAACAGAGGAAAGACCTTTCGAACCAGTAGAGAAACAGGGAAAGAGGACTTTGAATGTATTGGTACAGAAGAAGATTATGATATTTTACAGGAAGTGGTCTATTAAATGTTTGGGCATAAATACATTGTGGCAGCTGAGACAGGAAGATTTTAATATGCAAATTGATAGATATGGCAAAATAAACATTTTGATATCCCACATGAGTTACAGAAATAAACAAGTTGCATATTGTGATATTGGCATAACCTAAACAGGAGATTTATTGATATTGATTTGGAATGCAAGGTGAATGAAAATGCGGATTTGGTATTGTACACAGAGTAAGCACAGATATGAGAAATTTACAGATGCATAAAAACATGATATTTTAAGTGTAAGATACAAGATTATAAATAAATATGTTGATATTATATATTACTCTTTCTGGAGACACATTTATGAGAAGACAATGAGATGATGAGATGGAATTAGAATGTAGATTATTACAAGAATATGTTGTATGTATTAGGTTATATGTTATGTTAGGTTTTGTATTTTTGCTATATTATGTATTATGTTATGTAATATGTCAGATTATGTATTAATGGAATATATAGTCATAACATGAACAGAATATACTGTATTTTATTAGACGTAGATAAGGCCTTTATTTGTTATACTAATTGGACTTTATTGAAGATATAAATATAGATGTAAAAATGGAAAGAGCAAATGGAAAACATTTAATTGATGCAACAATGAACATTTGATTACTATTCTAAGGAGTAGAAACCAGAGATGGATTGTTGGAAGATATCAAGAAAGGCGAAACCTATATGAAGAACAGAAGATTGGATTATAGAAATCAAAGGGTATATGACAAAGAAAAGTTTCTGTGTATTGTATTAAGGACTAACATTTAAAGTTAATTGTTGTACTTAAAGTTCAAGGATAAATTGGAGGACATCTATTTTCTATATTTTTCTTGTTTGTTATTTTTTGACTTCACTTTTTCTTTTCCCTTTTCTTACTTTGTATTTCTATTTCTTTTCTTTTGTATTAGCTTTTAATGTGTATTTTAAAAATTAATAAAACTTATGGAAAAAAAAGAAAGAAAGAACAGAATTCTGGGTATCCACTATCATAGTCTTATCTTCACAATACAGGTATGTGGAAGTGTGTCATGGAACGAAGGAGATTTCTGAGGACCTCTGAAAACCAGTTGTTGATGCTGCAGCCTGGAAAAGGTTACAAAACTATTTCCAAAGAGTTTGGACTCCACCAGTCTCAGACAGTCTCATCTGTCAGGCAGATTGTGTACAAATGGAGGCAATTCATCACCGTTACCCTCCCCAGGAGTGGTCAACCAACCAAGATCACATGAAGAGCAAGGTGTGCAATCCTCCGGGAGGTATCAAGGAACCCCAGGGTAACATCTAAGGAACTAAAGGCCTCCCTTGTATTGGCAAAAGTCAGTATTCATGAGACCACCACCAGGAGAACACTGTACAACAATGGTATGCCATTGGCGATCACTCGTAGCCGAGTAAGATTGTCTTCCAAAGGTAAAATGTTAACGGTGGATCCGTAAGTGGCTATAAAGGCCAATTCTGGATCCGCACAACCTCCCATAGTGAGGGCATAGGTTTCCAGGTGGGAGACGGTCATGATGAGGGTTTGCCTGACGTGCCTTCCTTTTAGCTCTTTTCTTCTTTTCGCCCTGTACTCGTGCTTCTTCAAAGTCCATAGCGCCATTAATAAAGGATGACCTCCAATTGAAACGCTCATGTGTTAGGGCTTCCCAGTTCTCAATGCTGATATTATATTTTTTTAAATTAGCTTTGAGAGTATCTTTGAATCTCTTTTGCTGTCCACCAATATTCCGTTTTCCATTCTTAAGTTGGGAGTAAAGTAGCTGCTTTGGAAGACGATGGTCAGGCATTCGAACAACATGACCGGTCCAGCGAAGTTGATGTTGGATGATCATTGTTTCAATGCTGGTGGTTTTCGCTTCTTCTAATACGCTAACATTAGTCCGCCTATCTTCCCAAGTAATTTGCAGAATTTTTCGGAGGCAGCGTTGATGGAATCTTTCAAGAAGTTGGAGGTGGCGTTTGTAGAGGGTCCATGTTTCACAGGCGTACAGAAGGGTTGGTAGTACAATGGCTTTGTAAACAAGCATTTTGGTCTCTCTGCGAATGTCCCGATCCTCAAACACCCTACGCTTCATTCGGGAGAAAGCTACACTCGCAGAGCTCAGGCGATGCTGAATTTCAGCGTCGATGTCGGCTTTTGTAGATAGATGGCTGCCGAGATAAGAAAAGTGATCGACATTTTCTAGTGACACACCTTTAAGCTGGATTGCAGAGGGATTGGTTCGAACTTGCTGGTAAAGCACTTTGGTTTTTTTAATGTTAATCGAGAGGCCGAGTTTTTCATATGCTTCTGCAAAGATGTTTAGGATAGTTTGAAGATCTTCCTCGGAGTGTGCACAGACTACGTTATCATCAGCATATTGAAGTTCTATAACAGAAGTTGCAATTACCTTATTTTTTGCTTTCAGCCTACTAAGATTAAAAAGCTTTCCATCTGTTCGATATATAATTTCTACACGAGTAGGAAGTTTCTCTTCAACAAGGTGCATAATCATAGCGATGAAGATAGCGAATAAGGTTGGAGCAGTAACACATCCCTGTTTAACGCCGGATTCCACTTTAAATGGATCGCTTTGAGAGCCACTGTTATTCAGGATTGTAGCCATCATGTTGTCATGGAGTAACCGCAAGATGTTCACAAATTTATCAGGGCATCCGATTTTCAGAAGGATGGTCCAGAGAGCAGTACGATTTACAGTATCAAAAGCTTTAGTCAGATCAATAAACGCCATGTACAGAGGGCGGTTTTGCTCCTTGCATTTTTCTTGAAGCTGTCGTGCAGTGAAGATCATATCCACTGTTCCCCTGGAAGGGCGGAAGCCATTTTGCGTTTCAGTGAGGATGTCTTCTGATACAGATAGGAGACGGTTTGCAATGATCTTTGCCAGGATTTTGCCTGCTGTGGCTAGAAGGGAGATGCCTTGATAGTTTCCACAGTCTGTTCTATCACCCTTTTTAAAGAGAGTGATAATTATGGCATCCCTAAAGTCTGCTGGAATCTCCTCCCTCATCCAGATTTTTTCGATGAGCTTATGAAGTTGTTGTGTAAGTTCAGGCCCGCCTTCTTTAAAGACTTCAGCAGGAATCCCATCAGGTTCACTAGCTTTGTTATTTTTCATTTGTTTAGTGGCTTTACTGACTTCCTCCAAACTAGGGGGTACTGCAAGCTCATTTCTTATTTGTTTTTGCGGGATTTGCAAGAAGACTTCATCAGCCACAGTAGAGTGACGATTAAGGAGATTGTAGTAATGCTCTTTCCAGCGCAGTGCAATAGACTCTTTGTCCTTTAGAAGTTTAGCACCATCTACTGAGCGTAAGGGATTTGTACCATGGTTTGTTGGTCCATAGATGGCCTTTATGGCATTAAAAAAGCCCCGTGCATCATGAGCATCTGCAAAATGTTGGGTTTCTTGGGCTTTTTTTATCCACCATATGTTCTTAAGTTCTCTAGTTCTTCTTTGGACTTCTGCCTTTGCACTGGCGTAGATTTTTTTCTTAACGGCACAGTTAATATCTTTTTGCCATATCTGGAAGGCTTTCCTTTTCTTGTCAATAATATGTTCAATCTCACTATCGTTCTCATCAAACCAGTCCTGATGTCTCTTAGTCTGGTATCCGATAGTTTGTTCACAGGCTGAAATAATAGAAGTCTTCAATTTAATCCAGTGTTCCTCAACATTTTCAGGAAGTTCCATAGGCAGATGTTCCTTGAGAGTTGATTGAAAGCAAGCTCGTTTAATAGGATCTTGAAGGGCCAGTGTATTCATTTTACGCCTTGGTTTTCTTCCTTGGAGCCTACGATGAGGGACAATCTTTATGGCCATCGTGGATCGAATTAATCGATGGTCTGTCCAGCAGTCATCGGCGCTCGTCATGGCTCTGGTGAGAAGTACATCACGGCGATCTCTAGCACGGACAATTACATAATCTAAAAGATGCCAGTGCTTCGACCGTGGGTGCTTCCATGATGTTTTAAATTTATTTTTCTGGCGAAAGAGTGTGTTAGTAATGACAAGGTTATGCTCTGCACATTTAGTCAGAAGTAAGATTCCATTTGTGTTGCTGTTGTCAACTCCTCCTTTCCCAATGATCCCTGGCCACAAATCAAAATCACGCCCAACTCTTGCATTGAAATCGCCTAGGAGGATAATTTTATCCTCCTTTGGTATCTCTGATAAGATGGTGTCCAGCTGGGTATAAAATTTTTCCTTGATATCCTCATCTGCATCTAGTGTTGGTGCGTAAGCACTTAGGATAGTTGCCTGTTGGTTTTTGGCGAGTTTTATTCGCAGAGTTGAGAGTCGTTCGTTAATCCCAGTGGGAACTTCTGACAAGAGCTTCACAAGGTCGTTTTTGATAGCAAAGCCTACCCCATGTATTCGTCGTTCTTGTTCAGGCAGTCCTTTCCAAAAGAAGGTATAACCTCCTTTTTCTTCCTTCAACTGTCCTTCTCCTGCTCTTCGAGTTTCTTGGAGTGCTGCTATATCGATATTAAAACGTCTCAGCTCCCTTGCAATAATGGCAGTCCTACGTTCAGGTCATTCACTATCCATATTGTCTTGCAGTGTCCGTATATTCCATGTTCCAAAATTCATGTGTTTTTTACGACCGCTAGATGGTGACCCCACTGGTCGCGGTAATCCAGTCAGGGAGAAAATGAGGCAGACTATGTTTAGGGCACCTTTTCTAGCCCCCTCCCCATATGGGGTGAGCAGAGTGGATCCTAAATAGGGCTGCTCAGTCGTGGATACAGCTGCCGAACTACTCAACTGCCTCGATCCTTGAGTCAGGGCGACTGAATCCGTATCCACCGCCCATGTGCTGGTCCATGACTAGGAGCTTCTGGATTTCACAGTCCTTCCCCCGTTGCCATTTGTCAGTCGCCATGGGACTTTTGGTTGTTTTGGGTTTGGTGTGGTTGGAAGACGCCTGTGCGTGAATTTGTTTTATGTGTGGAGATCGGTACACAACGATCAGCACACAACCTTCACAGAAAAAGGCTCTAATCCAATGGCATGGATACCATGACGATTGGTGACCTTTTGTCTGCTGCAGCCTTCATCCGCCTTCGCAGCCGTTGTAACAATACACCTTGTTGTCTATGAAGGTTCTCAGTCATCCAGGTGGAATTGTCTGTAGCTTGAATCATGTCAACTGGATTTCTATTTTCTCAGTGGAAACGTTTCGCTCCTTATCCAAGGAGCTTCTTCAGTCTGAGCAAAGTTGGTAAGGGAATCCTAAATATGTTTCTAGGTTGCTGTGTGACCTTACACCTGGGGCTAGGTCATGGTTATATTGAGATGTTATTTTTAAGTCCTTTTATCATCTAAAGGAGGATCGTTAAGATCACCATGCTGCTGTTGAGCTTGTGAAATGGTCTTAATCTTCCTAGGCACAGAAGACAAAGCAGGCAGGAAGATGGGGGAGAGTTTGTGCCTGAGGCCCCCACCTCTATTCAAGGAAGGATTTTCCAAGTTGGCATAAATGGATTCCTTGACCCCTCTCTCAAACCACCTATCTTCTCTGTCTAAAATGTGAACATTAATGTCCTCAAATGAGTGTCCTTTTTCCTTTAGATGAAGATAAACTGCTGACTCTGGTCCTGTGGTGTTACTTCTCCTGTGTTGGGCCATCCTCCTGTACAAAAGTTGTTTGGTTTCTCCAATGTAGAGTTCAGAGCACTCCTCACTGCACTGGATTGCATAAACTACATTGCTTTTCTTGTGTTTTGGAGTTTGATCTTTGGGGTGTACAAGCCTCTGTCTCAGTGTGTTGGTGGGTTTGAAATATACAGGTTTGTCTTCTGTGCCTAGGAAGATTAAGACCATTTCACAAGCTCAACAGCAGCATGGTGATCTTAACGATCCTCCTTTAGATGATAAAAGGACTTAAAAATAACATCTCAATATAACCATGACCTAGCCCCAGGTGTAAGGTCACACAGCTACCTAGAAACATATTTAGGATTCCCTTACCAACTTTGCTCAGACTGAAGAAGCTCCTTGGATAAGGAGCAAAACGTTTCCACTGAGAAAATAGAAATCCAGTTGACATGATTCAAGCTACAGACAATACACCTTGTTATCTTCCGCCTGTTCTGCCGTTGAGGACTTTCTTGGATCGTTCTTTGTCTGGTTCCTCCCCCTGGACCTTACCGCCATGGGTGACCCTGCCAGGAGTACATGACTCCCGACGGCTTCGCTCACAGGGTTCATTGGGAACACACAAGCCCACTCACCACAACAAGGTGACGATCCAGCGAGTGAGAATGGTATGCATGGCAGGGTTGTAAGGAGAAAGCCACTATTCTCCAAAAAGAATATTACTGCCTGTTTACAGTTTGCAAAAGACTGTGTGGATAAGCCAGAAGGCTATTGGAAGAATGTTCTATGGACAGATAAGACCAAAATAGAACTTTTTGGTTTGAATGAAAAGCGTTATGTTTGGAGAAAGCAAACACTGCATTGCAGCATAAGAACCTTATTCCATTTGTGAAAAGTGATGGCAGTATCATGGTTTGGGCCTGCTTTGCTGCCTCTGGACCAGGATGGCTTGCCATCATTGATGGAACTATGAATTCTGAATTACACCAGCCAATTCTACAGGAAAATGTCAGGGTATCTGTCGTGAACTGAAGCTCAAGAGAAAATGGGTCATGCAGCAAGACAACGATCCAAAACAGACAAGTCATACAACCAAAGAATGGTTAAAGCAGAAGAAAGTTAATGTTTTGGAATGGCCAAGTCAAAGTCCTGACCTTAATCCTATAGAAATGTTGTGGAAGGACCTGAAACGGGCAGTCCATGCAAGGAAGCCCACCAACACCCTTGAGTTGAAGCTGCTTTGTAAGGAGGAATGAGCTAAAATTTCTCCAAGCCGATGTGCAGGACTGATCAACAGTTATCAGAAGCGTTTAATTGCATTTATTGCTGCCGGGGGGTGGGGGCGGGGACACGTTACTGAAATAAAAGGTTCACATACTTTTGCCACACACAAATACCGTATGTAGCTTTCGATAATTCTCCTCAATAAATCAATGAACAAGTATGATGTTTTAGACTCATTTGTTTAATTGGGTTCTCTTTATCTAGTTTTTGGACTTGTGTGGAGAACAGATTGCATTTTCGGTCATATTTATGCAGAAATGTTGAACATTCAAAAGGGTTCACAAACCTTTAAGCACCACTGTATATTAGGCCAGAATACACACCCCCATTCTGGATCTGCATAATTGAATAAGGGTAATCCACCTGCCCGAGTTACAGAGAAAAATAATACACCAAAGTTGAGATTCAGCAACTCTTTATTTGGCCAAGGCCCTTACATGGGCAGAGACACAAAGGCACGAGGGTAGCATTGACACACAGACATTCAGTGTGGAGATAGGCTGGTTACAAGGGCTCCAGCATGGCACTTAGGAACACACATAACTTGGGTCAATGCTTGACTAAGAACCCCTCCCTGTTTTAAACAATCCCATGCTTAATTTTAGTGCACAGAAACATAAAGTGATTGACAGAAATAGAGTTGTTCTTTATTGACCAATCTTAATTGTCACCCTACTGAGGGATTTAATTTGCTATCGCCTCCACAAAACTTAACTTTCTCTTCTATTAGCCCAGCCTGGCATTTTCATTCAGCCTGCATCTCTAGCAAGGAAACAGTTATCCCTTCTGTATCATTGCCCATCTATTTGTACTATATATTAAGAATGCCCTGCAACCTCCACATTATAAGTTATTGTAAGCTGTTGTGCAGTGTGACTTAATGCATCTTTTACAAAGATATATGACGTTATCTGGGAACAGCTGTCCCTTCAGCTCTACAGCATTGTATAAAAGATGCTGTTGCTTATTTTGGATACATATAGGGCTGTGTGCATGCCATTATTCTGTGATGTTATAATAAATTGGACCAGTGATCAGCATCCTGAGATACATTTTTATTTTAAAGCAAATGTCTAGCCATTAAGGCAGCAAAGTCAGTCTTAAAACATTTATGGAATGTGTGGTAAAATTTCAGAAGCCAAAAGAGGGGAGCGTGGGCGGGGACAAGGAGTATGTGTGTGCGAAGGACTTCCAGTAATGAAGTAGGAAGGCATATGCAAGACTTTGCCTTGTCCTATGACTAGCAGAGGCAAGGTTTATATAAAGTAATGATACTCCCTTTTTAATGTTTGTAAAATGATACAGCTGTGTGGATATGGCACTATGGTAGATGAAAACCATGTAACAGCTCTGAGCTTAGTGAATCTCTTCCTTCTATAGCCCCTAGATAAGTGGCGTGCATCTCATGTAAGGAAGAGATCATTGTGAAATGCTGTCTGTCACACAAGAAGCTCACAGTGAAAACGGCCTTAGCAAATTGTGTAAAACACAAGGCTAGAATAAAGAGTGGAAAGAGATCCTGGAT
The DNA here is from genome assembly GCA_023362775.1 of Charina bottae. Taxonomy (NCBI): domain Eukaryota; kingdom Metazoa; phylum Chordata; class Lepidosauria; order Squamata; family Charinaidae; genus Charina; species Charina bottae. The sequence continues at coordinate 41,673,726 of JALMGJ010000005.1, read as the reverse complement.
CTGTTCTGGAGCCTGAAGCATAAAGTGTAGCAGAACTCAGACATTCTTATTATGCTGATCTGCAAAACTCTTAAAGGTCACGTTCAGAAAGTCTAGAATTCTTAATTCCACTCAGTATGTTAATTCTTTGTTTTTGTATTTATTCATTTAATTTTTATAAAGAAAGGAAGACTGAGCCTCAGTGAGGAATTAACTAGAGGTTTAGGGACATACTGTATAAGAAGATAAAAAGCTAAGCTAAATACAAGTTCTAAATCCTCCTTTGACCACTGGAAACCAACTCAACTGATCACATTCCAGCTGGGTTAGGTTTGTGTCAAGAAAGATGGATTGTATATAAATGGGCCCCTGTTGATTGGGATTCCCATTGTGTCCAACTCAGTTGTGGGATATAGGATTAGCAATCTGTCCAATGGAGAATGCTTCTGACAAAGGAAATGCTATGATCTCGGAAGTGACACTGACAGGAGACGTAGGCTTCATAGTTGAGTTTTGGCACCAGTTCACATTATAGGGGCCAAGCTGCTTAAGGAAATGATAAAGGCAAGCAGGGTTGAGTTGTGATAGTTTGCATCCTAGAGATGGTATTTGCCTCTGTGAATCTTGTACTCCACACTCTTACCAACCTCTGGGTTAGGCTGCCAGTCATGGGTAAGCCCTGTGTTAGGGTGTAGTTGAGTTTATACCCCTTATGCTGTCAGGCTGTGTGCCATCTTGGAGGCACTCTGTGCGCGTTGGACCACTGTCTGGCACTTTTCCCGTCGCAAGAGTTTGTTGTTCTCAAAGAAGCCTTCATTACGGGGTATCCCATGGGAGCCATCAGGAAAAGTCAAAAGTCCTGTGGGAGAAAATAAAACATTATTGTTGGATAAGAAAGTAGATCTGTGCATGCAGTGCTGTGAAATAATATGTCTGCACTGTATTTCAGAGGATGGTATTTTTACCCAAGTTCTCACTTATGTCCTGTTCCATGCTGCAGCAGAGTTCCCAAAATAGATTTAATCCAAGATTATTAGCGTTGCTGCTTGGCTACACCCACAAGATGTATCCTTATCACTCACCAAAACCATCAACCCGTCCACCCTTGAATTCTCCCTCGAAGATCATGTTGTCATAGCGTGTGAAGACTCCAACACCATTGAACTTTCCCTGTACAAATTCCCCTTCATATCTGCAACAGTAACAGGAGTGTGTCTGATTGGACACTGCTACCTCATCTGCAATCATTATAAAAGTTCTGAAAACATCAGTACTAAACAGAAGGAAAAAGGCCATACAAATATTAATGGAATATCTTAAAACATTGTTCAACAGTCATTCTACAGCCTACCAATGACCTACAGTGAAAAATGATATGGCAAGAAATATTATGAAATGTTTTTTATTGCATACTTATATTAAAAGAAAATTCATGCATGCAAAAGGTAGCAACACACAGTATTCTACAAAATTCTTTACATACCAAGGACAATATGTACTACACATTTATTCTTACTTTCTGAGAATGACTCAGATCATGCATGTGTGCCCTCTCTTTGTACTAGCTAGTGTTACTGAACCCACAATCCTGTACCGACCTGGAGCCATCTGCAAAAGTGAGCACTCCATATCCATTGAAGAGACCATTTTCAAAATGTCCTATGTAAATGCTGCCGTCAGCAAAAGTCAATTGTCCAACACCATGTCGACGCCCTAATGAGAGAAAATAAGCAGTATTGCTTTTCTATCAGTGGCTAAAAAGGCAACTCTGATTGTTCGTAATATATTATCAATCACTGTAGTGACATCTTTCTTTAAATTAGTTTCAGAATGAAAAGGAGACAGTAATAGAGTCCCTGCCAGATAATCTGGTATGCAGATCAAGAATGGAAGGAACCTATTGTTGCTGTTCCTTTTACCAATCATTATTTATAAAACACGTGGGTTGCATTATACCATGCACAGGTTCACAGCACTCTTTTAAAAGAGATTTGTGGGTCTCAAGGAACAGGACTAGTTTTTTAGATTTGATTGTGTGGCCACTACTGTAAAGACCCTCAAACCCCACAATGATTCAAATGTATATCTCTAAAGAACAAACTTTTTCCAGCTGTGCCCCATGTCGAAACTGGTTGGAAATGAAATGGGCTTAAGAAATTGCTGTCCAGTTTTCAAAACATTCTTCAGCTTTGGTAATGATGTTGGCCAAGTGTTCTGGTTACTATGGCCCCTGATTGGTAAAAACAAGCATTAATTGCTTTCCCTTCTAGAGGCAGGCCTTTGAGGATATGTGATTTTCATTGATAGATCTTTTGTATGACACCCAACTCCACCCACGCCCCATGTAATTGAATCCTCCTTGTAACTGAATTTTTCTATGTGGTGCACGGGTTGATGATGGGGAGAACACCCTTCTTTCAGTCACTTGGGCCAGAAAGAGAAACCGGCAGAACTACAATTGAGTTTTTTAAAAAGAAAGAAATGGCTATCATTTCCCCACTCCTGCAGTGAACCTTAAAGCAAAAAAAGTCCAGCATGTCACCGGCCTACTGATGGAGAAAGAGATGAAAAAGTCCAGTGATCAGCTGTTGTTTGTCCTAACTTTTGGTACACAGTTGCACATGCAGATAGAATCAGTGAAGGGTGCTTCAGAGCACCACTTATCAAAGGTATCAGGGAATCACACAATGCCCAAGAACTACTGTACCTCACAAAGCACAGGAGGGTTCAGTATTTCCATGGATAAGTTCCCCCACCCAGACAGAGATGTCCCAAAAATGGGTGTGGAGGGCAGTGACCAGTGACTAGAAGAGAGGAGGTACGCCAGTAGCTCTGTACTTTGGACCTACAGGAGCACAGACATTGCCTACATAAAATTAAAGTGCATTAAACTACATCGCTGGTCATTACCTCTGTGGACAACACTGGGCGGGTTTATTTACCACACCCCTTTCCTTCCAGGCTTTACTCTTCATATGGTCATAAGGTGAGGGTAAAAGTTACAATGAAACAGAATTCCTAAAGTTGCCCCACTTTTGAAGAGCCATTCTAGGATTTTGTTTCTGTGCTGGCAGAAGGAAAAGGTTTACCTTTGTTAACCGTCTTACCTTTGTTCAGATAACACAGATGACTGGAGAATACTAGTTTAGCTCCAAACAATAACCCTGTTGCTAACTGGATTTAGATGTTGTGTGACTTGCTAATTCCACATGATCCTGTTAAGTTTATTAGTGTAAACAGGGCCGCCATTAATAACCAATAGTATACAGGGATCATGAAGGGGGCTTGGTCATCTCCATCTCCTGATAAAGGTACCTGGGCGAGCAGGGCAGACAGCATATCGTTCTGAGGCAGCATCTTTTCAAAGAAAACCTATTTGCAGAACTAATTTTGGAAGCTCTTATCTCACAAGGATGAAGCTTATGTTCTTTGTTGCCCATCCTAATAGAGCCATTCTTTGCAATAGCCTAGACAGCCTCCTGTAGAAGCAACAGCAAAGTTGAAATTAAGGGTTAAAAGCTATGCAAGCATCTTCTTTGCTAAATGGGGTGCATCACCTCTAGTCACCTGTAATTCCTTATGATACTGCAAGCTCCTTTAGTGAAAGGAAATCACAGGTCCCCTGGCAAGAGCTGATATCATCAAGTCATCAAGTTATCAAGTTATCATCAAGTTCTACATAGACCCCAGCCAGAACTATGATAGCAATTGTTTCTAAGCACAATATAATTCTCCAAGTTTAGAAATACAGTATGAGCACGAGGTACATACTTCTTTCTGAGAAAAAAAGTGCTATAAATACTATTTATTGTTAATGACTAATAGCATTGCAATTATAGGTTCCAATTGCTATTATTTGTTTTCAGTCCAATTTTCTGTTTACAGATGTGTACAGATTTGAAGTATCTTTCCTTCGTTCTTGTGCATCTGATGTATGTTTAAAATAATTAAGCTCTCTCATTTCACTTTGTTTGTTGAAACAAAGATTGAGAGTGTTCCCCTTCTTTTAGACCCATGAGGCTTTACTTGTTCTTCAGAAAGTTTCATACCTTTATCTTAATAGAGATCCTAATCTAATCAATTTCAAAACCATATATTCAATTTCATAATGACAATAGAAAAATTCTCTGGCTTAATTTTCCACGGTGATAAAAAAAGTATGTATCTTTCCCAAGCAGGGTCCCATAAGTAAAACTTAGAGTACTGCAACTTTGAAATTTTGTATTTGGCAGTATACAAAGAATTTGTGATTGCCTAAAATAAAAGCATAAAAATAGATATTTGAGGAAAACTACTGTCTGGAGGACAGGCTCTAGCAGGTATTATGTGATTAATGAATGAGGCAGTCTTCACAATCAAGTGAAGTGATATTGTTGTACACATCCCTTTAGTCCTTATCATGTTAAAAGGAGGGGATCTTGCAACCTGGCCATAGTCACTTACCTTCCTTCCATTCCCCACAATATTCCTCTCCACTGGAGTAAGTGAATGAGCCCTTAGTCAGGGTCATGATACCAGCTTTCAGGAAGGCAGGAGAGCAGCTGCAACAGAGGGTTCAGGAGTATGAAAACAGTATAAGACAGGTACGAAGGGGGAGAAGGAACATTTACAAACTATGGCACTACAAATGGGGAAGGTAGGCAGCGGGTACTGTCAAGACAAAGGGTGGGGCACATTGTTTCCCACTACAGCAGACTTAGCTTGCCCCATTTTGAAGTAAGTAAAGTAATAATTTTTATTTACTAATTTACTAATTAATTAATCATTTTTAATTACTAATTTACTGTGATGGCTCAGCGGTTAAGACGCCAGGCTTGTCGATCGGAAGGTCAGCAGTTCGAGACCTGAGCGCTGTGTGACGGAGTGAGCTCCCGCACTCGCCCCAGCTCTTGCCAACCTAGCAATTTGAAAGCATGCAGGTACCACTTCGGTGGGTAAGTAACAGTGTTCCGTGCGCATCATGCCGGCCACATGACCGCGGAAGCATCTTCGGACAGCGCTGGCTCTTTGGCTAAGAAATGGAGATGAGCACCGCCCCCTAGAGTCGGACACGACTGTGCAGGGGAAAACCTTAACCTTTTTAAAGTAATAATTACCATCTAAAAGGGCCTTCTATAAGTCCATTGTCTAAAACTATCTAACTGTACCACTAAAATCAGAGCAGCCATATTATTTGGCTCCATGCATCATAAGCAATATGATCAACATACCATCTCCGAGCTTGATGGCAAGCCAGACACCATTTCTGGTGCTGCACAGACATCACAAAATCATGGCATTACATGCATGACATTAGAAAAAATCACAATATAATTTAGAAAGAATTGAAATTACATAGTTAGCACATTGATAGCTAGGAATGCCTAGTTAGCCTAAGGACAATATAAAACTCAGAGGAACTGGTTTAATCCCAAATCAAGAAAGAGCTATGTGTTTTTCTCATTAAATTATGGAATGACTGTGCATTAATTCTTTAATAGGAACCACAACTTCCAGAACACGGCCACACAGCCCGGAAGACCCACAACAGCCATCGAACTCCGGCCGTGAAAGCCTTCGACAATACAATTCTTTTAATGTTTTTATGGTATTGAAGACTAAGAATTTTAATGACTAATCTGACAGCATATGTTATATGGACACATCTAACTGGCATATCATCTTGGAGACTAGCACATCACCTTCAACTGTTCTTTTGACAAAATAAGAACAGTTTAGCAAAATCGATTAATGTACTTGGGGCTGCAACAAAATATTGCATTGGAGAGTGCTGCTGTCCAGATTTCAGCTAGCCAGATATCACCCTACAGTCCAACTCCCTTATTCCAATGTATATTCCTTAAAATGGCATATAAAAGTTCTCTTTGGAACATTAACAAAAAAGCCAGACAATCTTTGCAGCTTTCAAAATGTTGTCACTTGGGACCCTCTAAAACAATGTAGTGATTTATGATCATAAATGATTGTGGGAACAACTTTTAAACTGCTAATAGTAGCACAGGCAGATAGTGGCCTCTAAAATTTGGACAGTTTCCCTCCAGTCTGATAAAACTGTATTTAAATTATTACCCTGCCTTTCTTTAATGAAGTTCAAAGGGGCAAGTATGGCTACCTCCCCTCTTCTGTACACATACCATGATAGCTTCAGTTAAGATAACATGAATAGACAAAGCCACCCATTGTATTTCAGAGTAGAGTCACAATAAATGGAAACTGGTGTTTCTGTTAATATTCTGCAATTTTATTAATATGAAATTCAGTGCAACTAACAGTCTGAAAGAAAATTAGAAAAAATTAAATACTGAACTAAATTGCTTTCAGTCCAACCACTCCCCTATATCCTAAACATATAAGAATAAACTTCTTAAACATAGGTTGTGATATGCTTTATTCTTATGGGATCCTCCCTCAACTGGTAGAGATATAGTAGTTCAGTTCTCATACCTCAGACTGACTTGCAGATTTCGTCCTATTTCCCCATGCCAGTTGTGTACAGAGCAACTTCCTGCTTTCACTAGAAAGCATATCCATTCCTTCCACAAGAAATTCAAGCCTTGTATCTCAGGTTGCTACTGCTTATTAGCTTTATTTCACTGGACTAGATTCAAATGTAGCTTGAGCAAAAGGGCTCCACCTTCATGAAATATCCACGACTACAATTTATCTGGACTAGCTATGGACACAACCTGGGTGGTCTCTATCAAAAGAAGGATGCAGCTGGATCAACCCAAAGATGTAGACCAGCCTTCCACAGGAGGTAATCAAAAGGTATAGGTTCCCTCGCACAGTCGTGTCCGACTCTAGGGGCTGGTGCTCATCTCAATTTGTTAGCCGAAGAGCCAGCGCTGTCTGAAGACGCTTCCATGGTCATGTGGCTGGCATGACGCACGCAGAACGCTGTTACCTTCCCACCGAAGTGGTACCTATTTATCTACTTGCATTTGCATAATGCAAATTATGGAGGTAATCAGGTGGAAGCAATTTGGGTTCCAGACTAACTCATATGGGCTAAAGCTATCTAAGCTGGCAGACAGGTCTGCATTGGATAGGAACAAATTCTATCATTTCAAGATTTTTTTTCTGTTCAGAATCATCTCATCAACATCATTGGGTAACCTAAGTTTTAATATTATTAAACATTTCCCCTTTAACTTCAGTACTTTACACTATTTTACATATCATGTCCCTCTACTACTACTACTACTACTACTACTACTACAGGTCTCTCGACATCATGTATATCAATTTTTATTTATAAGGGATTGTCTAACACTTCATCATTTTAGTTGGCATTTTCTGAACCCAAATTTCAGAAATTTCCAAAACACCCCCCAAATTCTTCTCCTCGTCAGTCATCACAAGCTCAATTTGAAGATTTCACTGAGTTTCTATTTCGACATGTGCAGGGTGCAAACAATGTGAGATTGGGACTTATCCTTGCATTTTTGGGAATGCAAAATTGGATTCTATTGAATTACCATCAACTAGAAGCTATAACTTCATTTCCAGAAGCTACAGTTGTGTTGCATGGACTAGCCTTTCAGACACTGGAGGCTGAAACTGGGCCCAGGTTGCAGTTGCTATGTTGCTCAACCTGAAGGATGCAGCTCTTACTGGGCTCAAGCAGCCAAAGTAATTAGGAGCCCTTAGACATCAGTCTTCCACAACCTGAAGTCCTCCAGATGTGTTGGACCGTCACTCTCATTAGTTCCTAACCAATAGTCAAGCTGGCTGGAAATTACCTGAATTTTAGTTTAATACAAATGAAGAATGTCTAGGTGAGGAAGGCTGGCCTATATGCTGGACTCCTGCTAAGCATTCTGAGCTCCCAGTTCTTCAGCAGAAAGCCTAGAAATCACCATGATTGAACCAGGTTAAAAAGTCTTGTGTAAGGCTTACAAATGATAGATTTTATTTAAAAAGCTTTCCTTCTGGCTGTATGTATTGTGTTGTGTCCTGGAAGACACATAAATATCTTATTTATTTATTTATTTAATTTATATGACCGGCCGTCAATTAAAATCTCTGGAGGTCAAGCAGTCAGCATCACAGGGTAGAGACAAAGACAGAGACTAAAAAAAACAACAAAAAAGAAGAAGCTGGGGCTTGTGCTAAAAGAGTAGCAGCAAGGTCCTTCCATCCCTATTTTTCCTTTCAATGTGCTGCCTATTGATCCAACAGCACAGAGCGGAAACAACAGTCACCTTTGGGATGGGATCTAGGCATATGTTTAGGCAGTATGGCTAGTAGTCTTCTGAAGACTAGTTGATTAATAATGTTCTCCAACAAGGAAGTTATTTAGCTAATTTGATCCAGTGTGCGAAAACTGCTCGTAAATTTTTGGCTGCTAATGTTTTTTCTAAGGTGTATCTCATCTTTGGTCATTCTATGCAAAACTGAACAAAACTTTGTTGTAACATAAAACATTGTGTTAGGACTTTGTTGGGTGCTGCTGATGTTGCTGTTATCTAACATGGGTCCAGGTTGTCCTTGTCCTTGTCCTTGTCAATAAAACTTAGCATGAGTAATTTCGAAGTCCACCTGTAGCAAGTTCTTGATGACTTGCAAGAGATTCCAAAATTCCTGGTGAAACTGGAAGTGACAACAAAATATCATATTCTGGCAGCAGAGGTATGTTTTTGTAGAAGACTTTTCTTACTGGTGTTGTTATGACCTGCTATGTAACATTTGTGTATATTCAACCAAATCACATGACCCAGCATGATATGTTCCAGAAGGTAGCCCAAAAGACATTCCGGTGGAAATTGTCTGGAAATTGCTATCAATATAACTGTAAGTAGATTCTCTTGCTTTTTAATCTGTGTTGAAATAAAATATGCATTCTATGTCCTGATTTTTAATTTATTTGATATTTCTCATTTGGAAGAACTAATATGATGAATTATCCTCAGCACCAGTTGCCACTTAATTTAGATAACATTCCTGTTCTCCATTTTTCAGTATGAACGCTAGCAATATGGGCAGGAAACTTTTGTTGAATGCTCACTAACCTTCAAACTCCCTTGTTCTAGATACTCCTCAAAGTCTGAGAACACTTATTTACTGCAAAGTAAAGCCAGGGCCAGAAAAACAGTATTCTAGCTATATCTTATTATTTTACATTTGAAAAAGAACAAGAAAAGAGGCTTGTAAATAATAAAACCCATACTACAAAAAGTTGCTGAGAGATTGAGTTTCTGGTTATTGTACGAAATAATCAAGACCGCCTTAAAAACTAAAAGACATCCAAATACCAGATGGTGCCCTGCATACCTCTACAGATTGAACTACCAAACTTGCAGAATCTAAGTGAAGACTAATATGATAGATTTTGTCCTCAAAGTGTCAGACAAACAAGACACTATTATGAACTCCTGTGGGTTCTGTGTGATCTCCTGCTGGACTGGATTCAGTAGATCGGAATCCTCTTTTTGGCATCAGGCATAGCCGTTTTTATTCTTTTAATATACTAATATTTTCACATTAAATGAAAACTATATACGTAACTACTCTGGCTCAAAGTTGTTTATTTTTCTGTATTTTAATTATTATTTAACATTTAAATTTTAATGTATTCTAATCAGCTCTGCAAAAACTTACTTTGAAAGGGCAGCACTGGATTTTTAAAACAAATGTGTTAATAGCTGTGAAGTGTTGTAGTGGAAGAAGAGCTACCACCTTTCTTTCAGACAGCTGGAACATCCACATGGTTTACTGAATAGTATTAACTGTTGAGTAAACTCTGACAGTCTCATGTCTCTGAGATTCCATCAGTTTCTTTGACCTTGCAAGGCTTCTGTATCTCCAAGTTGCTTTGTCCATCACGGCTTCAATATCCTGAGTTGGGTATTGTTGCATCTGTTATATTCCTATGTATTAAATGCTTTTGATAGTCACTGAAGCCTAGGAAAGAAAAAAGGGGGCAATACTACATAAGGAAACTCATTCCTCACTGTTGCTGCTATAGGAATTACTTATGGTTGGCATGGTGAGAACCATCCTTTCCTCTGTAAGTAATGAATGGCTGTGTGATTGCTTGTGGAGAGAAAACAAAAACCAAAGACTGCTGGATAGTAATTAATAATGTCTCTTGAAGCTGCAATAGTCAGTAGAATGTAAGTGCATATCTAAAAAAAGCTATTAGTATTTATACCTTCTTTCATCCTGCACGCCTAACTTGTCTGCATTGTTAGTTCTTCAGGAGCAACATTTGGAGATACAACAACTACAAAGATAACAATGTATTTCAGATACTCATCTATCCAGTACAGGGAAATGCACTAATATTTTGCCTTCATTTCTGTTGTTTTGTTCTATGTGTCCTGGCTGTAATCCTTCAAGGAAGAATGAGTCACAAATGATTGGTAAGCAGTAATAGTATAAGGGAAAATGCTAATTTCTCAGTCTCAGTGGTGGCCATATTCCTCAGACCGCTCCTATTACGTGGATTATCTAGATTAAGTGTATTAGCACTATACGCTTAACCTGTATCCTGGGTTAGACGCATTCTCATATACCACTGGATAAGCATGAACATAATTTCCCATACTGGTATATCATATACAAAGACAGTAATTCCAAGTGTAAAAACCAAAGGGGTTCCTGAGAAATAATCACATGTGTCATGTTCTATTTTCCTGATAATATCTCTGATTCATTTTTAAATTTCCTTTTGGTTTGTAGGGATCAGTTCAGAAAAAAAGCATAGCCTGTCTTTTTTTTTTTTGTCCATAGCAAATAAAGCCACATGAATACAAGATTATAGAAATAGGAGTGCTCACCTACTATATTATATTAATATAATAGAAGGGAAAACTAGCAGCATAATGACTGTGATGTGAACCAAGATTTCAAAACTAGTCTCAGATTCATAGCCACATAATTATATATATATAACCCAATACATCTAGTAGGAGAAAGCATAAAGGACTGTTCCTCAACTTGACTTCCTCCAGGCGTGTTGGATGACAACTTCCATAATCCCCAGTCAGTGTGTCCAGGCTGGCTGAAGATAATAAAACTGATCATTCAACATATCTGGAAGATGCCAGGTTGGGCAAGGCTGGTATAAAAGTGCAAAATGCATTGTGCCAATCTTTTAACAAGTGCCAAGCAGAATGGCAATTTTAGAAGTTGCTGCTGTGAAATATAAGTTTAATCTTCCTTGAAGGGGAAATCTTGTGATTAATGATCAAAGCTGGCTAGAGGGCTACACAGACAGAAGCAGAGACCTGCCAGTCCTTTCAGGGACCATACAGTACAATGACTGCCGCTTCCCTGGAAACAATTACAGCTGTTTTACGGAGCAGAGCAACTGCAGCTGCTCAGCAGCAAACCATGCATGTAGCGGTTTCCCAGTTTCTGAGGACATCTCCACAGGCGCTCTGTGATCAGCAGAATCTGATTCAATGAACAAAAAGGCAGCAATAAAGAGGACCTACTCCCTCTGTGTTTTAGTTTCTCGCAAGCCACACGACCTTTCAGAAAATGCTAACGCTCCCGAGTCATCACTTACCCCTAGGCAGCATCCCTCAGTATTGGAATGAAAACTGCTCACTGCAAAGTCTCTTTTGACAGCTTCGCAACCGAGCCCAACATCCTCAAGTAATGCCCTGCAACCCGAAACCACGCCCATCTAGTAGACTACGACGGCTCTGCACCCCGCTGTACCGGTCGCTCCTGCTGCTGCTGCTTCTTTCCACTCAGCCTTTCTTCACATTGCACTTTCCTGCCCTCAAAGTCTTCCTCCCCGCCCGGATTCCACGCAGCATTCCCGGCCACGTCATCCCTATGCTTTTATCCATTCATTGCACCAACAATGACCGCGCCCCTCACCTGGATGCGAGCTTTGTAGCAGCTGCCACCAGCCGCACACCCCTTTGCTCTCCCCCCATGGGCCACCGCCTCCCTCCCCCCGCTATGCCAGGCTTCCCCCCATCCACCTCCCTGGGCTATCGCCCACTAGGAACTGTCCCCTCACGCTGTTGGTGGTTCCCTAGACAACCGGTAGTAACGCGTCCCTCTATTGCCCAGCCTTCCGGCTCTTTCTCCCCTCCCTTCCCTCCGTGGCCTTCTTTGTGAAGGGCAAGGAGATTTTCACGGAACGGCCATATTTCTGAGGGGCAAAAAGACAAGGGTTTCCTCTCACCAGAAGCGAGAGGCTGCCATGCCGAGGCTCTCCTGCGCTTTCTTCATCTGCGGGGAGATTCCTGCTGCGGCTCCCAAGAGACAGAATTCAGGGGAGGGGATGCTGAAGCAAATAGTCAGGCGGTACCCTTGAAGAAGAGGAACAGAAAGGCATTTATGAAACAAGAAAACTGTTTTTAAGTGCCTGGTGTTTTTTGTTCAGTAAAGAATGCAATCAATGTTTCATTTTGGCTACTGGATAATTTCGGCTCGCTGAATTTTGTTGACTGATACTTATGTGGTTGAAGTTGTCTTTAAACTATCTGTTAAAATCTTAAATCCCCCCCCTGAAAGTGACAGTAATCCACAACAAGGAAATGAATATTTCATTTCAACTCCATATACGTTTGAAGCAATTCTAATAATAATAATAATAATAATAATAATAATAATAATAATAATAATTTATTAAATGTGAATGCCGCCCAACTCTCAACGACTCTGGGAAGTTTCAAAATCCCTACATGTGTTAGGGGTTTTAGACATTTCTAATAAAGCAAATTAAAAAAAATAAGGCCACAAATTTTCAGGAACTTGGAAGATGTAAGCAGTAGTATATTGGCCCTTTTTATTGCCAGAAACATTCAAACTAACTGAAAACAAACACAACCAAAACAAAAAGGTGTTTTGACTTATTTTAACTTATGACAATGCAGCTGGTCACAACAGCCATTAAATAAAATTTAATGGTGTTAGAGGAGATTTGAGTTACAGTATATTACCGCTGGAAAACCTAAGGTATTTTATCATAGAGGCCAGGTAAATATCAGAAGACTTCTGCTTTTTATTGACTTAGACATGTGTGTTTTGACATGAATTCTTGTGAGGAGCCTTGATGATTGTACTATGATTTTTAATTGTATATTTTTGTTTTATATTAGTTTTATAAATTTGTGTTTTTAGTACTGTTTGTCAGGTGCCCAGAGTTACTTGTTTAAGATGGCAGGTGTATAAATTATGTAAATATTCAATAAACACACCCAATAAACCCATTATCTAAATAAATAAATAAATAAATAAATAAATAGAATTAGCAGTACCAGTAGCCAAACTGCAAAGCTATAGGATAGCTCTATAGAAACAGTGAATAACATAAGAATCAGCAAGGGAGGCCTGACACTCCTCCATCCCTCTCTCTTTCATTTGTATATTCCTGTACAGTAATCACATAGATTTCTGGTGGTTGACAATATTTAAAAATGTAAACTCCAGTACTACAGTAATAGCTCAATATTATTTTTCATTAAATAAGGGACATATATCTGGCATCCCCAAAACAATTCTGTAAAAATTTCATACAAGACACAGCCAGCATGCATTGGAATGAATATGATTGTGGATTGCATTTATACAGATATTAACAGTTTTGATGCCATTATGCAAGCCCTTGAGAAATAAAAATGTTTTGCCAAAAGGTTTAATTATATTCAATATATTATGCAACCCTTATGCTAAGCAGTTCTGAATAAAAATAATAAAATAAAACATGTAACACCATCCAATAGCTGAGGATTTCAGAGTAGCACACTAAGGCTATTATGGAAGTGGGAAGGGGGTTAATTTTTCAAGTTTTTATAGCTGAAGCAAAACAGTCTTTCCTTTTTTTAGGTAGGAACTGCCACTTTGAGGAAGGAAAGCATTTGCAACACGGCGTTGACGGCGGGGGCGAGAAGGGCAGGGATTTCCAAGTGCGCGCGCACGCCGGAACGGGTTGAGATGGAGTTCGGGGTGTAAGAGTTGCGGTTATTCTCCAACATTTTTATTTGAGAGTAGTCAGAAATGCCAACTCCATTTCCCAACATTGGAATAACTGAAACGACGGGGGCAGCAGATAACTAGAGCAGATGAGTATAGCTCTAACAGGATAGGAGGAGGACAAATCAGGAAAGCTGCCCAGTGATTCCATCGTTCAGTCAGAGTGTTGTTCCTGGCTCCGATGATGAAAGTGAATGGGGGTGGGTAGAAAATTCTTGGGAACGAACGAGACCATGAATATACAGAGGGTGCAGCCAGCCAGTTCCCAAGAAAAAGGAGTCTTTAGAGACGGCTTGTTGCGTTGTCTAAGGGGTGAATTTGAATTTGGTTTGAACCGAGTTTTTGCTCGCTTACTGAAGTTCTGACTGCTATAGTATGTTAGCGTTTAAGGGCCATGAGATAAGTTGCTGGTTTCCTTTTTTCTTTTCCCGCAACAAGTTTTAAGTCTCTTAAGTTCCATATAGTCCGTCCAGGACAATTGTAATGACAAGAGTCTTTCTGCAGCGCAGACAGTGGGATATGAAATGTTTTTCTCTTTTGAAAGGATTTTCAATAAGATTGTATGGCATGCCAAAGCAAGTGTGATATGTACGTGATGTATTACTGTACATGGACATAGCGAAAAGAATTGTGCGTAGCATATTGAGAATTGGTCATTGCAATCAATCAGCACAGGATATGTAGCCGTGACTTTGCAATGGAGTGATAGATGGCTTGACGTGACATGTCTTCAGCAGCATAATGAGGAGGCGGTATACAGTACAGTAGAATGTAATACAGAATGCGGGCGGGGCTCTGCTCAAGAAACGGAGGCGGTGACGATTGTGGCAATAGGGGCCTAGTGAAAAAAAAAAAGCACAGATTGAAAAGCAAGGAATGGGTCTATATTTATTCTCCATTCAGAAGGCATGACTTAGCTAGGCAGGGAGAGGCGGAACTCTACATAACGAAGGGGCGTGTCTGTAGAAGGCACTGGGCAGGACAAGCTTTGCAAATGGACGATGGGCTCTCTAATGGGCGTGGCTTCCGGGCACCCTCTAAACAGGGGGCGTGACCGCACTGTGATTCGCTGATGCTACTCTGGCGGAAACGGCAGTGGCCGCGGGCCGGTGTCAGGTGATCCGAACTGAGCAGCGTTGAGTCTTGAGACCGCGGGGCCGTGGTTTATGCGTGCAAGCGCCCACCCGGGTTAGATCAGCGCCTCAGACCGGCTCGGCCTATGGATGAAACGAGCCCGCTGGTATCTCCAGAGCGCGGTCCGGCCCCGGGTTATGGGCTGCCTGGGGGTGCCGTACGCTCCCCGCCCTGCCCCGCTGCCCCTAGTACTCCCGTCGGACCGTGTCCCTGCCCCTGCCCCTCCCTACCGGGATCCCCCGCAGGTGGCCGCGACCGGGAGCGCCAGCCGCTGTTGGATCGGGGTGGGGGTGCGGAACGTGGAGCGCGAGGGGCTGTAGCAATAGCCGGGGCGACCCAGACTCAGGCTCAAGTGGGGGTCGGAGTAGGGATCGCCGCGGGCCGCGGGGAACGGGAGCACCGGAATGAGTTTCCCGATGACCCAGAATTCGCCGAGGTGGTGCGGCTGGCAGAGCTGGCGAGCGAACGTGGAATCTACCCTGAGCGCATCTATCAAGGTTCTAGCGGCAGCTATTTCGTTAAGGATCCACAGGGGGTGAGAGATCGGGGCTCGGGAAAAGTATTCAGATCAGGGGACAAGGGAATAAAGAACAGGACGTGGTTGGGTGAATTTTTAAAATAACTGAAGGGCGGAGGAGGGGATGCATGGGTTGCGGGATGTTTGCAGTTGATACCTTTGTTAGTCCCTTGCCCCCCCCCCCCCTCAATTCTGTATTGGCTTTTGCTCACTTTTTCCTTCTAAGCTGGATCTTCAGAATGAGCTACTGGAACTGTTATCCTGATGTGATACGACCCATATGTCTGTCATTATAGAAGATCTTACCATTAAATTGGATTAATCAGACCATATTTAGGAACATAAATAGACAATGGTGTTTAGTGAAATAACATTGTTGCATAATGACATAGTTTGTCTATTTGGCTCAGAAAGTCTGTGAACTATGCTGAAGTATCAATGAATTTATAGTCAAAACAACATTAAATAACATTAAACATGGTTGGTGATGTAATATTTCTAGTTATCAGGGAGAAATGTCTTTTGAACAGTTTCCAGAGACTAGCATAGTTTTGCCCAATTAAAAGCTTAAGTTTGAATTTTCTGTCTTGAATGAGTAGACCCGTTATGTTGTTTAATTAGTGGGATGTCTGTGGTTTGCCACCGATTCGGAGTACCTCAGTTACCACACTTCGTTGGGCCTTGATATTTTGGGGCTGCAGGAACCATATGTAATTAACATTTTAGAAATTATATTTAACATTGATACACTCTTTTCCTCATGTTTAAAGGTTCAGTTTATCTAATCATAGTGTTATCACTTTCTAGTTTCTACTGCATAGACACCACTGTACTCAGCTATCATCTTTATTCAATAATGTATTATTCACATTTTATAAAACAATTAACTTCAGGAAAAAAAGGAAAAACATTTTGGTGCTGATGCATGTTTTTGGTTGATATGATGAATTAATTTCTTATACTTAAGTATTTAAGTTGGATCTGAAGTGGAAGCTTTCTAATAGTGCTATAGTGCACTATATGCAGTCTTACTCTACAAATACTGCTGCTAGCTTTTGGCTCTGTCTTACAAGTCACAAATGAAGGTGGTTAATTTGAATGTTAGTCAGCCAGTAGGAATACAATCCAGGTACTTTCCTTTGAACTATTTTGCACTGTTACAAATGCAATGGCTGTCTTAAGGCGAAAAATCCCTTTGGAGGAGAATAGCTGCTAGCCCTGAGAACAACCGCTTAACATCCTTTCCTAATTTTTCTGACCTTTTGAATAAAGTAGATCAGATCTTCAAAACTTATACCTGGGTTCATTCTGTATATTGAAACTAATCTCTGACAGATGCTTTGGATGATAAAGAAAAGAAAGCTGAAAGAACCAGACATGTCTGATTTGTAGAATAACTTTTATGAATGGCTCACTGTTCCCCTGTTCAACTTTAAAGTGAAACAGGTTACCATTTGCCCTTTGCCTTCCAGACAACTTCTGCCATTGTTTACCCAACCAGCTTTCAAAAAACACCACAGCTTATTCTTGGTATTTCCCATTGATCATCAATGGCAATTAAACTATAATCTTTTTTTTTCCTTTTGAAACCCAGCTTTTTAGAGAAGGGATTAAAACTCTTTGAAAATGATAGATCAATCCTTTTGTAGCTATTTTAGGTTGTAAGCTTGTTTGGAGGCAGGGAGCTTCTCATCTTACTGCTCTGTAAAGTGTCATGTATATTAGCAATGATAGGTAAAGGTAAAGGTTCCCCCCGCACATTTTGTGCAGTCATGTCCGACTCTAGGGGCCGGTGCTCATCTCCGTTTGATAGCTGAAGAGCCAGCGTTGTCCGAAGACGCTTCCGCGGTCATGTGGCCGGCATGATGCGCGCAGAACGCTGTTACCTACCCACCAAAGTGGTACCTATTAATCTACTTGCATTTGCATGCTTTCGAATTGCTAGGTTGGCAAGAGATTAGCAATGATACATGCATTTTATCGAAGTATTGAAGAAGACAGCATAATTTTTGTTATTTTTACTTCTATGAGAGTCCTTAGGCAGGAGAATAATTTCCCAGGTCATCACTGGAGTTGGTGTCACTCCAAGTTTAAAATCTATTTTGGTAAATATAATATCGATTTGGGTAAATATAATATGAAGAGAAGATTTGCATGTGTTTGGTGTTTGTGCTTGTGTATTCCCAACTGCAAGAGGTTTTTAAAGTCTCTTGCTCTCCAATTCTCAGGTTGAAGTTCATATAGCCTTTTTACTTTAGAACATCTTCGAGGCTTTGATGGTGGTTGCTGTTGTTTGCATTACTGTTACCCTCTGTACCTTTAGGAAACTCGGCATTTCAGTCTGTGTTCGGTTTTACATGCTGTATCATAATGCTTTGAAATAAGAGGAACAGCTGGTCACATGGGGAATGGGGTGGCAAGTTTCCAGTCAGCTGCAGCACATTCTCCCGTGTTTGTATAGGGCTGACTGTGTTTGTAGCCTGATGGTTCTCCTTGTGACCCATCATATCTAACCAAATTAATTTGGCTCCTTTATTCTGTCTCTCTGATTGCATGAAATCAAATAACATTGCAAATCTTTTCATTTCTTATGACATGAGTCCAGGCTCTTCTTGTCTAATTCTGTTTAAATTAACTTCCTTTCTTGTTGGAATTGTGGGAGATGCTGCTGAGATAGTCAAACAAACTTTTGTGTTGCTGCCCTAAATAGGCAGAAGGATTGAAGCAGCATCACTTCTCCCAGTTTTGTTTGGTCATCGCTATAAAGGAACTATTTAGTTTTGGAGTTTAGGACCTGGTATCTGCTCCCAATGAGCCTTGCCAGGTTAGTGATGGGTGAATGGAAGCTACATTGGTTTGCTATGGGATTTGGCTGTGTTTGCTGCATGTGTGGGGCTACAGCTACTGTATGTTGTTAGATTATTTACTGTATTTACTTATTTATTAGTTGTGTGTTCTGCCTTTCCCCCAAATCTTAGGATGGCATACATATTATTCTCTTTTCCTCTTTTATCTCCACAACAACAATTCCATGAGTTGAGTTGGATTGATACATTCATTGCCCCAAAGTCACCCAATGGGTTTCCATGTCTGAATGTCCTTAATCCTAGTCTATTATTATTATTATTATTATTATTATTATTATTTTATCTTGCCTTTTATATTTGTAACTCAACTCATATCTAATACTCCTGCCTCCTATTTCCCCACAACAACAACCCTGTGAGGTGGGTTGGGCTGAGAGCGTAACTGGCCCAAAGTCACCCATATGGCTTTCATGCCTAAGGGAGGCCTAGAACTCAGTCTCCTGTTTCTAGGCCAGCAGCTTAACCACTACACCAAACTGGTTCTCCTAACTACTATGCTATACTGACTCTTGATCATGCTTTTTGATTAGAACTGGTTTAGCGCAGACTTCCAAACCTGGTGCCCTCAAATATGCTGGACTACGACTACCATAATCTCCACAGAATGGTCAGTAGCCATGTTGGCTGGGGGAAGTGGGACTTGTATAGTAGTTCAGTATATCTGGTCAGTGATAGATTGGGAAAGATTGGTGCAGGGATATGCTTTTCTACTTGATTAGAAGAGGTGATTTAGCTAGTATCAACACTGAATTGACAATATGGAAAGTCTAGCTTTATCAGAAATGCATCTGCTTGTAAAGCAGAAGGGGAGGCAGTTGTTATATTTCAGAAGCAGGTCAGATCAGACAGTGCAAGGAAAGAACTATTTTTGTTAAATTTTCAGAATATCTCCACTTCAGTATGCTGAAGTCTTAGATTTCAGTATATGGTTCTTGGGAACCTGTTTGAGTTATGTGTCTACATAAAGAGGTTCCCTAAAAAGGTTTTATGACAGCAGTGATGCTCCCACCTTCCAATTCTTTGCTCCCATTTTGATAAGAGCACTGATTATATCTGATGGACAAAATGTGTTGTGCTAACACTTGTTGTTACTAGTACAGTATATATAAGTCAAGTAAATCAGACACCTTATCCTTTATTTTCTGCCCTGCATTTTATTTGCAAAACTTTTCTACTGTTTGGTCACAAAAATGGGAATAGAAAGGCTGAAAGTGGAGCTGCTGGCTTGAAGCCTCACTGACTATGCTCTATAATATATAAGGTTTAGCAAACTTACCTGTGCATTTTTCAGGGGTTCAACAATAGTTATGAGACCTAGTGAGCTGTTTATAAAACAAAAGTGTTTTGTGAAAATAAAATCAAGTATTATTTAAGTGTCATTCCCCCCACCCCCTGGCAAACACACACAAGCAAAGCCATCTGCTTCTTTTTATATTAGTATCTTGGAAGACTTCATAATTTTGGGGGGCGGGTGAGGGGTGTCTACATTGGTTTTATTCTGATCTGTGTTTATCTAATGGAGTTAGTGGTCTATCCCCTCACAGAGTTAAAGTAGCAGGAGGTGATGGGAAATCCCTTGACTAAAGATTGCTTTGTTGTTTTTGAAGCCCTGTTTCTTTTGTAGTAAATAGGCAGGCAGGCTGTTGTCCTATGTTCACTAAAAAAGCAGATGTGTTCGAGTTTTAGTTGGTATTCACATATCTCAGACCTGTAATCTTCCTCTGTCCAAAGGACAGTTGCATTCCCTGGATCACATGCAAAGTCAGATTACCCAAACTTCTCCGTTTCTGCTAGAAAGAAAAATGCATTGCCCTTTTAAAACAAAGGCAGAAGTTGGAAATCAAGGCTGAGAGAAACAAGGCATCCTCCAACTCCAGAGCACTAGACTAGAATTCTGAGGAATCAGGCAGGAGTCTAGGAAGAATGTATTGTTTCCATAAAAAGGGCTATCTTTGAAATATGAGATTTAAAAACCTTTATCTAGAAATACTGTATTGCCATTTTAAATTTGATTGTGTGTGTTTATATCTATTTTTTTTACTCTGGTGACTGTTCTCTCTATACAGCCTCCCATGTTTTATGCAACTTCTTTATATCACAGTTTCTTCTATATTAGTTGAGATGAATACTGTCTTGTGATGTGCTCAGAGCCTTGCATTATTATGTGTATTTTTCTGTTGGAGGTTCTTTTCAGATTTTTTTTTCTCCTTTACTATGACGACTGTCCCTTTTACCAAGGTCACAGTATCAGCAGCCTGTGTTTTACTCTCATGATCTTACTCATGCTTAAACTACATCCAACATCACACATGTTATTAAACCTCCACATTCTACTTAAAGTTTTCCCCCTTTTTAAAAAAATCTGTGAGATTTGTCTATCTTCTACAAAGAAGGAGGGGAAGTGGGACTAAATTCCCTAGTCACACATCTTGAAGCTACAGGGTCAGGAGTGGCACCATACAATTTATTTTCTTTTTTCCTTATTTACTTGCCAATAAAGCACATAGGCTGTGGGAATCCTATTTTTCTCACATGCTGAGGTTAGAGAGTAGATGCCAGATAAAGGCATTCCCTTGGAAGATAGGTGGTGGCAGTGAGAAGAACCAGGTTGTACACCAAGGCAGAATGTGGAGCTAAGACATATAGACTGAAACTTTCTAATAGTACATCTCCCAGTTAGTGATTCCCTGCCTAGGAATTATTTAGTGTAAGAGACTGATTATCCTGAGAAAGTTGTATATCTGGAGGAGTTGCACTCCTGAATTCCTATAGGAAACATAATGTATAAACTGTAGATATATTCTTGAGTACTGGAGCACTAGGCTTCTTGTGATAAGTATATGTTTTAATATAAAGGGTTTTTCATAAACCCTTTAGTAAAGCTGTAGGGGCGTGGTGGCTCAGCGGGTAAGACGCCAGGCTTGTCGATCAGATCGCAAGTTCGGAGGTTCGAATCCCTAGCCCTGCGTGCGGAGTGAGCTCCCGCACTAGCTCCAGCTCTTGCCAACCTAGCAATTCGAAAGCATGCAAATGCAAGTAGATTAATAGGTACCACTTCGGTGGGTAGGTAACAGCGTTCCGCGCACGTCATGCAGCCACATGACCGTGGAAGTGTCTTCGGACAACGCTGGCTCTTCGGCTAACAAACGGAGATGAGCACCGGCCCCTAGAGTCGGACACGACTGCACAAATGTGCGGGGGGAACCTTTACCTTTACCTCTTAGTAAAGCTGTAGCTTTTATTAAAGAAGGTCTTTGATTCCTTCTCCTTCCTCCACTTGTCAAATGCTGGATATTTCACCAAGCTGGGATGATTGATTTTCTGTGTTGCCTTAGCTTTATCCAGCTTATATTAGCAATGTCCACTCTTCTGTCCCTCTCAGAAAATCATTGGTGTATTCAAACCGAAGAATGAAGAACCCTATGGGCAGCTGAACCCGAAGTGGACAAAATGGCTGCAAAAACTTTGCTGTCCCTGCTGTTTTGGAAGAGATTGTCTTGTTCTCAACCAGGGATATCTGTCTGAAGCTGGTGCAAGCCTTGTTGACCAAAAGCTGGAACTGAACATTGTACCTCGCACAAAGGTGAGCCATTCATAGGAGAGAGGTAATCAAATGGGATTAAACTGTGGGTCATGAGGCCTGGAATAGGACTGTATTTCCCTACATGGCAGGTGCAGAAAACCCAGGGGCTTTTGGATTGTATTCAACTTCAGCTCCCATCTTGCCTGTCCATTGGCCAAGCTGACTCAGCCTTACGGAAGTGGTAATTTGAAAATATCTGGAAGGTTGATTTCCCGTTACTGCTTTTGAGATCTCCAGTATGTCACATTTTCAGACAATAAAATTCTTCCTTCCACCCACCTTTTAAATTTCAGGTTACTTATTGCTAATCCAGGGATTACTTATAGCTCTTAATTATGTTTGGTTAGAGACAAGAACAGGTGCTTTTTTTTCAAACACTGCAGACAGGAAGTAATTGGTAGTAATATGAGAATGATTGTAGTTAAGCTTTTTTAAAAAAGAAAAAAATCTTGATCTTACTCTGTTAGGCACATGAAACATGCAAGATTGCTGATCTTTTCCTCAAATGTACTGCCTTTATATCGATGATTCTAATTTCCCATATTTGATTTGAAATCTTCAGTATAGGAATTGCAGTAGAGAAGTACAACTGCTACCTATTTTTTTTTAATTGTAGAGGGTATAGGGAATGGCCTTGAAGGATGGGAAGAAGTGCCACTACCAAGGCAACAATCAGAAAAGTGGGGCCTGAGTCCTTTCCAAGAAAATAATTTGAGAAAACTTCTCAAACGGGCCCCTACCTAGTTCACACCACAATGAAGTGAGGTGGGGGTTGAAGCACATTCAGACTTGCAAGATTGTTACTATAGCTGTTCCAATAAAAGTAATTTTAGGCCTATATGGCATTGGTTTCTTGGTCTGGTCTATATATGAATATACCTGTTACAGGATGTACACTTGATGCTGATTTATAATTTCTCATGATTCTCCATTGTTGTTATGATTTGTTTTTCAGGCCATCTAAATTCTAAGTTTTACCAGATGGTTAGCACTTGTTCCAGATAGACAGGCCTGGATATGCTTAGATTTATGCAATTATGACTTTGTTCTGTAAATGGGGATGGCTGGATGGATAACATGGATGAGGGAGAAATTGATTGTGAACTGCTTATAATTTGTACAAGGTGGTCTTCTTGGCCAGTGAAACATTTAACTACAGCGCCATTGATAGAGTGAAGTCTCGGGGCAAGCGTCTGGCCTTGGAAAAAGTGCCAAAGGTTGGGCAGAGGTTTCATCGAATTGGTCTTCCACCAAAGGTACGGGATATTGATAAAAGAGTGGGGTATTTGGGTCCTGTTCTTTTGTATGTTGCTCTTATTAATGTATTTTCTTCTTATTCTCAGGTGGGCTCCTTCCAGCTTTTTGTGGAGGGCTACAAGGATGCAGATTACTGGCTGCGGCGCTTTGAGGCTGAGCCTCTTCCAGAAAATACTAACCATCAATTGTTGCTACAGTTTGAGAGATTGGTGGTGCTGGACTACATTATACGCAATACTGGTAGGTTCTCTGCTCTTTCCTTGCTCTTGATGTGGAATGCTGATTGAGGTTATTCATGTTGAAAACACTTGTTCAGTGTATGCATTCCCTAGTATGCTACTTCAAGGGCCTCTTGACCCTCTGATATACTATAATGTGCCCACTTAATTTTATGTCAAATTAAGCTATTGTTCCATATGGCTCAGTATTGCTGGCATGTATTAGATACAGCTCCCCAGAATCTCAGATGGGACTTCTTCCCAGCCATTTCTGAAGGTCTTAAGGACTGGATCTGGTTTCTTCTGCCTGGAAAGCATAGTCCCTTCACCCTATTTCATATTCCAGTGATGCCACATTCCAATAATTTTTTCCTCCCATAATATTGGGATTGGAGGCTTGCTATCTGTGGTGAGATACTTCTCTGTTTTCCATCTGTGCATTTTTATTTCTCTGCAGACAGGGGTAATGACAACTGGCTAATCAAGTATGACTGCCCTCTGGACAGTACAAATGTGCGGGTGAGTGGGACCCAGTGCAGCTCTGACAATTCCATTTGATTCTATGGTATCAGAAAATAAGGGACACTCAGGGACTTGCCTATAATCACTGTATGAACCACCTGCCACTTGGTTTTTATTATATTTATTGTATTTATGTTTTTATTGTGTTTTTTATTGTATTTTAATTATGATGATGTGGCTGTAAACCGCCCAGAGTCCCTCCTTGAGGGGGAGATGGGCGGTCATAGAAATTTAATAAATAATAAAATAATAATAATAATAATATAATGTCCTGTATGAAACAGATCTAGGGAACTGGCTCGAAGACCAGAGATCCAGATTGATCATGTATAGTAGAGACTTACATATGATAGATAAAAATACTTAGACATGTCATGTGAGCTGTATAGAAATATTAAAAGTTATCCTTAAGTATATGGAATAATGTAGAGATCTAGGATTTTCTGGATCCTTCTTAGGCAATGCAGCAGAAGTACTTTGTGGCATCTTGGTTTTCTAGGGGGCAATATGTGGAAGAGCCTTAGTAGTGTCAGTAACTCAGGGAGTCCAAGCATACCAATTAGCAGTGCTTGGCCTCCCTTTACACCTTTGCAGAGAGGATATAAAGACAGGGGTAGGTTAAATTCTGTTGACATGGTCAGTATCCCACTGTGTTGGCTTTGGGGCAATGAGTCTTCTGGAATTATACACTTATCTCTTCAACTAATGGGCAATGTATCATTGGGACTTGCATAATTTCCTGGTACAACATTTTTCTGTTTCCTTGTAGGACTCAGAATGGGTTGTAGTAAAAGAGCCTATAATTAAACTGGCAGCCATTGACAATGGTTTGGCTTTCCCTCTTAAGCATCCAGACTCCTGGAGAGCATGTAAGTACTCCATGCAAGAGAAGCCACACTAGTTCATTATTTATTTTATGTATTTTTTTTCTCAGTTTGGATGCTGGTAAAGGGCTAATTGCCTTATATTCCTATAATAAGTCCAGGATGTTCAGGCCCTGAAGTATGTTTTTGATGCTATGCTACCCTTATTGCTGGTTTGGCTTTATGAGCCTAATATTTGCCTTCTCTTTGTTCTTCCTTCACAAGATCCTTTCTATTGGGCATGGCTGCCCCTGGCCAAAGTGCCATTCTCTCAAGAGATCAAGGATCTCATCCTGCCAAAGATTTCAGACCCTAATTTTGTCAAGGATCTAGAAGAAGATCTCTATGAACTCTTCAAGGTAACCACAAGAGCAATTTAATATCTGGATGTCATGGGAGATACCCATTTTTCTCTAAGGACAATTGAAGAGCAGGGATGTGGTTGCCACATCCATCCTAATTAGATATGCTGTTTCTTTTATAGAAAGATCCAGGTTTTGACAGAGGCCAGTTTCACAAGCAGATTGCAGTAATGCGTGGTCAGGTATGCTACTTAGTCCCTCTGGAGGTATGGAACCTGTGTTGGGTATTGGGCAATTTTTGCTTCTGTTTATAACTCGGATTGGCATTCAGTTTTCTTTCTTCTGTTCCTAGATCTTGAACTTGATGCAAGCCCTGAAAGATGGGAAGAGCCCTCTTAACCTGGTCCAGATGCCTCCTGTTATTGTAGAGACCGCTCGTTCCCATCAGCGCTCTGCCAGTGAATCATATACACAAAGCTTCCAGAGCCGCAGGCCCTTCTTTACCTGGTGGTAGCAGTTGCCTCTATTCTCAGTGAAGAACTTGAGAGGGGGCATCATTTGAGAGGGAGCAATCAACCCTCCAGACTGAGGTTGCCTGCTGCAGACGGTCGGGAATGTAAGCAGGTGCTCCAGTCAGCCTCAACTCTGCACCTTCCCATTGGGAAACAAGGGATGTTCATTGGTCTGATTGCTGCTCCCCCTTCTTCTGGGCTGGACATGTCCACTCATCAGCCCAAGCATGACAGCATTTCCTAGCAGGAGCCTGCATGACATGCCCTTTTTTTTCAAGACATCCTTCTAATGTCCATTTGGGTGGACAACTCATAATTTCTCCTACCAGGAAAGGCTGGTGGTGAGGGGATTATCCAGATTGGATGGAAGCACTTCACTGTGTATCACTGCCAGCCTTGTTGTTCCTTCCTCCCTTATTGCACATTTGTTATTCCTGCTGAAGGCAGGTTTTCCTGCCCCACTGGATTTGCTGTTACTCTTGTCCTATGGAGGAGCTCCTAGTGTTGCGTGCCTTGGGGCTGTTCATAGGAAATGTGGCTATACTCAGAATTTAATCTGATATAAAGGAAACATATTGAGGATGGGCCAAAGCCAAATGTAACTGCTTCAGTTTCGCTTAGGATAAATAGTAGGGCAGATGGATT
Organism: Charina bottae; assembly: GCA_023362775.1. Taxonomy (NCBI): domain Eukaryota; kingdom Metazoa; phylum Chordata; class Lepidosauria; order Squamata; family Charinaidae; genus Charina; species Charina bottae. The sequence goes on along the minus strand of JALMGJ010000005.1, from coordinate 41,647,386 downwards.
CTGCAAGACAATTATAGAGAGCAAAAATTAACTGGTGTGCTTCCCATTCCTCATGTGGCTAGGAGCAAGGGCCTCAGATAGTAAGATTTTAACTTGGTTTTAAATTAATCACCCCATGCACATACACTCATGATCCACATAGTCCCAGAGCAAGCGAATAAGAGATTATATACCTAGCATTATTAATTTGGGTTAGCATTTCACACCCATTTGTTGTATTCCCAAGAGTAAGCAATAGCTGTCTCTCATCTCTAGAAATGCTGGCTGATTTAGGAGAGAAGAGAGGCTATTCCAGAGGCAATGGTGTGTCACTTCCTACAGAGTGGAAGGTTCCATTGGGCTGGTTTGAGCATTGACAATCTGTGGGGGGAGGGAGGGAAATTCCCTCTGGGATGCTGGCACGGGGAGATGTCCTCATCATGCGCTCTACAGGGCTGTTAGAGAGCTGTAAGAGGAAGGTAGAATTTCTACCATAGCAAGGTGATGTTCTATGTACAGTGGAATGGGACGATTGCTGCTTCTCATAGGCTATTGTGGTAAAATTCTGGCAACAAGAACTTCTCATTTGAAATGTTCTATATAAGCTTCCCAGTTGGCTGACTTGGCTGCTTCCCAGGCCTACAAGGAGAGATCTTCTGCTAAGTTGATTCCAGCTTCCTGCCTCTTCTGAGTAAGGCCCTGATATTCTGAATGTAGGGCCTGTTTTTTTGTCTGGTGTTGCTGGCTAGAGAGGCAGCTCCCTGCGTTTTGCTAGAAGTGCCAGGCAGAAGCTGGCAGTTGGGAATACTTTACCTTTTTGCCAGTCTGAACTGAAATGTATTGTTCTTATGCACTATAGAAATGTATGTAATATATTTAAATCAATGCAAGTCTCTTCATAACAGATCTGCTGTTGCAGAGTCAGTCTCTTGTGTGTGTTTATGTCTTCTGGAGTTAATGAGAACTGGATCTTCCCCCTTCCCTAGCCTCATACCATGCAGTAGAGCTGCAACTGTGCCTTGACATAATGACTGACTTTTGCTTACCATACAGATTATTGTAGTCTATGATACCTGCATTGTCAGAAAGTCCCTTCTTAATTGTTCTTGTTTTATTTGTAAAGTATGATTGCAGGGACTGCCTTATGCCAGGGACTGCTACTAGATAGACAAACTGCCTCCTATTGCTTTTACACCTGTTGTGAAAATGAATAATGTATTCTAATCTTTTATCATTGGTGCCCCTGACTGGAAGTGATAATTATTACACATTCTATGCTGATACCATTACATTTGTATAGTGATTGAAAATCAATTTTTCAACTTTGATATTAAATATGGAGTGGGTTTTACAGGATTATATTCCTGTGTTAGGGAAACCATTACATTTAGGCTTAGCATGAGGCAAAATTGTATATTGGCTCCTGGAAACAGTTGCGCCTTATTTCTTGCTATGCTGTTGTTTAATTTGGCCTTGAAACACTTCCACATTTTGATTATTCAGTAATCTTCAGAAAGGGTTGTAGAGGTAAAGCAGGTAGTGGTGTAACTTTTTGCCCACTGGAAGTCAGACCTTCTTAGCAGTGCTTAAATGACAATATGCCATCATTGTTCCTTGGCCAAGTCAATCAGATCTGGGAAGTGAAAGAGCAACTGTTCATATCTGCCCTGCTGCTGCTTATAAGCTGGTTCACACAATACTTTAGGCTAAAAGACAGTGGGTACTTGGTGGTTCAGCAGGCTATAGAAACTCAACCATTATCTTTTTGCAAACCAGTCCATCACAGTTATATGGTTTATTTGCTGGGGCATAGCAGGTTATATGAAGATAGCAATAATGCTATGTTAACCTGGGTTAATATGTTGAATGAACCTAATTATAAAAGGTCAAGTGATTCCATAATGGTTTGAGAGGGATAATAATAATTTATTAAACTTGTGTGCCGCCTGACTCCCAATGAGACTGGGTGGCTCACAACAATTAAAGAAATTACAATAAAATTGATAAAAGATGGCAAGCTCAACAGAGCAGACTGAATAAAGCAAGGGGTCTCACTCTTTCTTGCCAAAGGCCTTATTTTTATATATAACATATAGAAGTGATATTACAAGCATATAGAATATAGATATGAACTTAGTAGGTTTTCTTTGGTGCTTTTTCTGCAGTTGCAGAGGAGAGGCACTTGCCTTTAGAATATTATTTGTGTGTATTGTTGGCAGTGGGAAAGCATTTAGTTCTACTTGCAATGGGTTAGCAAACATGTTTGGAGCTTGCTGTATTCACTAAAACATTTTCGTTAAACCTTGCCAGTTCAACGTCGTTTAAGGCAAGGGTGGACAGCTTGCAGTTCTAGAACTGATATAGCCCTTGGTGTATTTTCATATGGCCCACTGCAAGCAATTAATCCAGACCTTTGGCCGGGACAGTCTCCTCTTTCTCTGGCACCCTGCTGGGCAAAAAGAGATGCAACCTGGTGGTGTGAGGGAATGTAGCCTTCTACATTCTGGTATCAGGTAAAACTGTTATGCTAAAGCCTGTATGTGCTTTCACAGGCTAGACAAAATATACTTAACCACACGATGCATAATGACCAAATCAGTTTCTCTAAAACATACATGATTTGTAAAAGTAGATCAGGTAATGGAAGATAAATACACAAGAAACTGATAACGGAGAGAGTGTGTTTATGTAGGCCACCTCTGAATAGCGGTAAATTTGCATATGTGGAATAATAGGGAAAGGTTCTTGCTTCCACATTCTGCTTGTGAATTTCCCAGAAATCTCTTATGAGGAAGCAGTTCTGGACTAGACAGACATTTGGACTCTTCTTGCATTCAGAGTGTGTCTTCAGACAGGAAGCTTTATTAAATATAACCATAAATAGTCAAAATACGTAGTGTTTATGCTTTGACATAACAAACTGATCAAGTCTAAATTAGCAAATCAAAGTGCTTAAGAGCAAAAGATTTTTCAATTTTCTCTGCTGTTACCTGCAATCATTTGTCAAACATTCTCCCTTTGAGGCTTCTCCAGTCTAGTTTGATTACACTCAGCCACAACCATTGGCATATGAATAGGATCATTTTTCATTGGTATATGTAGCCACACCCATCTCTTGTTCCTCCTTCCTATATTGGGAAGCAATGTAATGGCCCCTTTGATCTGCTGCCTCTATCTCCTTCCTGCTGTCACCATCAACAGCAGAAGATGTAGTACAGTCTTCAATCCTGTGGGTTAACAAAAGTCTCATTAAGAATTGCAGTATGTTCCCTTCTCTTAGAAGCAGACAAAGTAAGGAATAGGGAGTGAAGCATTGTGATGCTGGTTTGCTAAAACATCAAAGAGGAAAAAATAATAATATGGCTGCTCTTCCACTCAACACCCTCTTGCTACGTTAGCAGAAGCATACTTGTATTGTCCAGATGTTTTAGACTACCACTCCCATCATTTGCCATGGGTCATGCTAGTTAGAGTTGATGGGAAATAAAATCCAAATCATCTGAAAATGTCAGTTTACCTACTGTTGATTTAGCCATGGTGGATATACTGTGCTTAAAAAAAATCTTTAACAATGGGAAGGGAGAAGAGAGAACTTGCCCAGGATTGTCTATAGCAAGCCCAGACTTAACAAAAAGACAAAAATGATGAAATGTGTCTTGTGATGTTATAATGCAAGCTCTGCCCCTTATGTAGTTGCACATGACATCATAATGCAAGTTCCAAAAGGTAGAGGTTGTGTTGAAACATCACAAGATGCATTTTATCATTTCCTTCATCTTCTCTCCCTCTACAGTTGCCCACAACTTTGTCTCTTCTGATTTACAATATTGTAAATTATTCACATACCTACTCAGCTATATGAGCTAAAACCTGTGTTTTCCCTTTCTGAAAGCCCTATAAATATCTGTTCTGGTTACTACTGTAATATCCATGAATATAATTTAAGCAAAGGTGCTTCAAGATGGGGCCTCTATTAAAGAAGTTCTTCCTGATATGTGCTGCCATTACTGTTTGATATTTACACAATACCCACTATATTAGGTGTTGGAAATATCAGATTCCAGTTGAATGGTTCACTTCAGAAGTGCAGCAGCTACTGTAACTAAGGGTATTGCTTTCTAACAGACAATAAGCTTTAGCAACTTACAAGAGATGGGAGATAGCTTGTTTTAGATATTGCCTACTACCTATTCTACTGTATTAGAACAAAAGTTAGGAAGTATTAATTGGGAGCTAGTAAACTTGAAGACTATGGTATAAGTAGATATTGGAGATATAATATGGGAGGGGATAAAAATGTGATTTTATTTGCTGACTTAGCAGGATGCAATACCTTAATTAAGTGGTTTACTTTAAAAAATTACATGCACACATGCCAGAAAACCATCAAGAATTCAATTAAAAAACACACAAATAAGCTAAATAAATACTTACCTTCACCCCTAAAGAAAGATGTACAGTACATTAATCAACTGTGAACTGGAATAAAAATATCTTCATGCTCTTTTAGTTGGAAGCAACTGAAGAAGTTGCTGGGGGAGGGAATGGAGCCTATGAACTCTGCTTCTAGTACCAGCAATCTAAGTACTTAAAAAGCAGTACGACGTATGATAAGAGCAAACTTCAGAATCATACCTTAAGTGGCTGAAGTGCTGTAGCTCTAGCAGTCTGGTATTACTGCCCTTTCCAGATGGAGGCCTCACATTGGCTTGCAGCTTCAGTTTTCTCTGCCTTCTATGGAGCTGTTGTAAGGCCCGAGTAATGCACTGGCTCTCTGCACGCTCCCAAACTAGCTGGGCTCGTTCTTCTGCTTGCATATCCCCACTGCTATGGAAGAGACGACGTAACTGCAGTAACCCCACCCCCTGGAAAATATTGGCAGATGCTCTCTTTCGAGTGCATGATTTGGGGATTTGATTCTGTGGCAAGTCACAAGTAATAGAGGCTGGGGTCCCCATGGTGCTAGGATCTCTCCATACTGTAGCTAGTGGCAGTTCTGTGGAAAAGATGAAACCAGGAAGAAGCAGATTGGTTAATGTCCTGACAGCGGTTCCTCTTTCCTATCATAACCTGGGTCCCTCCAAGTAGAAACAAGGTATAGATATTCAATAGCCTTACTCTGAGGTACCTACATTTTGGGGCCACATCCAGAACTAAGCTTCCTTTGAACACAGTTGATCCTAACTCCTCCCAGAAGACATGATTCCTCATAGAACTGGGAGGAACCATTTAAGCCATTGAGTCTTAACTCTGCTCTGTGTAAGAATCCAAACTAAAATATCAGTGACAGACTCCTTTCTCTCTGCTATTGTGGTTAGTCAGTTATGTAGTTTTCTAGAGCATCAATTCAGAGCTTTTCATCGATCTAACGTGCTGACATTACCCAGATGTCACAGCTTAATGTGAAAATCATGTAAAGTACATATATGGTAGTAGAAAGAAAGTATTGTCAAGTCAGGGTTTGCAGAGTGCACATTTGCTCAACTAGCAGGAAATACAAGCTCCAGGTACTCATCCAAGCTGGGATGAGTACCAGGGTGGATCCATTTGGGGTAGGGAGTTTTTTCACTTAGCAACAGGACAGTCTTTTCCCGTCAGCCTTTCAGGCCTTGACATGCCTTATGTTTGACAAAGCCCAATAACAGCAGCTACAACTTGCAGTGAAAAGCCTACCCATCCAGCTGTCCTAAAAAGAGTACGTAAGAAAATGAGTAATGCACCGATGGAGCAGCAGCAATTCTAATTGGGAGTCTTATTTGCTTAACTGGCAGATTATGTCAATGAGTCGCCTCGATTCATCCACGAATCTAGTTGAAAAGGGGGGGGGAGGGGAGCGAGAGCGCTAACACTAATGACTCAGTTCCCACGAGGTAAAACTGCACCCGTTTACAATACGGAGCACTCTTACTCGTTCCTCAATACCGAAGTCGTGCAGAAGCTAGTATTGGGAACTACTGAACTCCCGAGAGACCGAGGTTTGAATACCTGCTTTAGGAAGGTGACGCGTCACCTCTCGATCGAACGGGCCTTAACAGAGTTCACTCCGATATTCGCAACTCTCAGCTACCATTAATATTACATAACAAGTAACGCATGCGAGTCATTAAGCTCACTGAGTAATCTAGGGCAAGTCCCTCGATTCAGAGAACCTCCAACCCCACACGATCATTTTGGATTTTTTGAAGAGAAGCTGCAGCAGCAGGATGTCAATGAGGCAAGCTGCCCAACTAAAATGAATTCAGTCAAAGGAGGGTTTTCTTAATTGCTGCTAGGAAATCCTCGCCCGTCTTTTGAACAGCATAAGGAATCACCTCTCTTTCTCCGGGCTCTCCCCCACACCTCCGTCCCTCCCCTCCCGGAATTTTAGATCGGCGATCGAGACTTCAGGGCCTGCAGGCACTCACGGACCTGGCGTCTGCCGTCCTCCTGGAAGTCGCCGGCCCCTCAAAGGCTCTCGAAGACCCGCCAGAGCGCGCGCACTCGGGGAGACTCTACTCTCCCTTCTCAGGCCGATTCCGGCCATTCATACTCTGCTCCCGAGAAGATACCTTTGGCCACTGAAGAGAATTGACAAGACGCAACTCAGCCAATCAGTTCCGCTGCCTCTTCACCAAACGCCGAAGAGAGCAATCTAACCAATCAATTGAGGACGAGGGAGGGACTGTGAGGCCCCCTTTGGGAACTCCTGGCAGGCAGGATTCTTGACGTCGGCAAGAAGGGCGTTAGCCTGCAAGGTGATTGGAGAGCGTTGCTTAGAAGTTCGCCTTCGCCGGGGGCGTGTTTTGCGTTCGGCTCCTGCACAGAGGCTCTTACCTCAGTTGAAGTGCGGGCCGTCATCCAATATAAGTAGATGACCTGTAACTGACGTGTGACAGGCACGGCCGATTTCTTTTTCTTCTCTCCCTCCCCACCGCTTCTCAGCTTCCTTGAGGTTTCCGTCCATTGGTTGTGCCAAAGCCCCTCTGCTATTTTCACACAAAACAATAGCCCTGCAGAACGCCAGCTTCTCTGAGAGTCTGTAATCTGAAAAAACAATAACCATCTGCTGAAAAGGCTCGCTAACCTGGCACCACGATAGCTGACTTTCCGATGTTTAGCAGCGTGGTGAATGCTCTTTTGTTACCTACCTACAACGCGGGACGGTTGGGTAAAGCTTCAGGAGAGGCTGGCTTTGAAGAATGCCTCCCCTAAGCCCCGCAAGGGCTGAGTCAGCCTGCTGCAAATGCTGGCCGATTCTCTTGCCTGGTCTTGCAGGCCAGGAAGCAGAATTTAAGCATTCAATTCAAGCATTCATTGCTACTGCAGCGGTCTCTACAAACTGGGCAATGAGAAAAGGCACAATTCGGCAGCATAACTACAGAAAATAAGTGGCTTCCGATCTTTACAGCAGTTATAAGTACAATTATAAATTGACCTCTCTCTCTAAAGTTAAATTGTGACTCTCTTCTTTCTATAATCTATCCTGTCTAATCATCAAAACCATAAATCATAAGCTCATTTTTTTCTTTTTTTACGCAAAAAGTCCATAAGGAATTTCCAATCACCAATAAGCGCAGATACTGTCTTTTCTCTAATCAAACAAATCAGTTTGGCCATCTCAGCAAGTTCCATCATCTTCACCAACCGCTCCTCTGTCATAGGTATTGCCAAATCTTTTCATCTTTGTGCGTACAATAATCTTGCTGCAGTTATCATATACAAAAACAATGTTCCATGACTTTTTTCCAACTGCTTATCCATCAGTCCCAAGAGGAAAAGTTCTGGTTTTGGTTGAATTTTAACCTTTAAAATCCTCTGAATCACTATATGAATTTGAACCCAAAATTTTCTAGCCTTTTTGCATGTCCAACAAGCATGGTAAAATGACCCTTCTTGTTCACATTTCCAACGTAAATTTGAAGTACCTTTATACATTCTAGATAGTTTTTCTGATGTCATATACTAACGGTACATCATTTTATTAAAATTATCTTTAATATTATAACATAATGTAAAATTCAGTCCTTTCAACCACATATTTTCCTATTGTTCCATCTGTATATTACTGTATAACCAAAATTTTTAGCCCACTTTATCATATATTCCTTAACTTGTTCTTTTTCTGTTTCAAATTTCAATAACAATGTATACATTTTAGCAATCACATGTTTATCATTTGTACACAATTGTTTCAAAATCAGTCTTACAATGTTCAGTACCATAAATTATTTTATCTATTTTAAATCTTTCTGACAACTCTGAATAAGAAAACCATTGACAATTGTGTCCTTCTGCCATCAGTTGTTCTCTTGATTTTATTTTATATCCCCCTTTACAAATTTCTAGTATCTCATGATATGTTAACTATTTGTGTTTGCCTATTATTTCTCATCTATAGAATGCTTCTTGTGCTGAGAGCCACAAAGCTGTTTCTGGGCATAGCCTGGATTTGTATCTATTCCATATTCTCAATATGGCAAGTCTAACATAATGATTTTTGAAATCTACATTAACCTTGACTTTATTGTACCACAAATATCCATGCCATCCAAATCTCAGGCCATGTCCTTCTAACACTAAAAGTCTTCTATTTCTTTTCGATTAGTTTCTATTTCTATTTCTCTTTGATTAGTCTTCTATTTCTCAGCAACACCCACTCTTTCATCCAAACCAAACAACAAGCTGCAAAATACAATTTCAAATCAGGTAAATCCAATCCTCCTCTTTCCTTTGTATTTTGTAAAACCTTATATTTAACTTGTGGCTTTTTCCCCTCCCTTATAAAGAAACTTGGGTATCTTTATATCTTTTTTCTTTCTTTTCTATTTTTCTGCTTCTCTTTTTCATTTTGCACTTTTAGTTTTTTCTTTCATTTTTTCCTTTTTTTTGCTCTATTTTAGTTTGTACTAGTCTTATTCTTGTGTTTAAAATTTTCATATATATATATATATATATATATATATATAAAAATAATATATATAATATATAATAAGTGGCACATACATTCCAAGAGCATCCTTTAGTTATCCTGGATACAAATGTTCCATACCTGCAGACCCCTATGACATTGAGGAAGTGGGTTATCTAGGGTCATTTGCTGCAACTATTTTAGCTTCCTGAAACCTAAATGTGTAATTATGTTAAAAAAAAACCCACCATCATTATTAGATATTCTTATTAGTCACAAAGAAATATATACATGTTTTATACATGCTGTTTTAGTACCCATATGTGGAAAATACCAAGAATAAGTGACCTATCTCAACAGTAAAAGAAAAGCAGTGAAAGCATCACAGACTAGCACTTGGTAGGGCAGCCATGAAATCCTTGGAAATTATGTTCAGATGCTGTGATATGTCTATACCTACAAAGAGCAGAATCTTGCAAGCAATGGTATTCCCTGTGATGCTCTATGGAAATGAAAAGTGGACTTTGAAGAAGCAGGATAGGAAGAGCACTGGTGCTTTTGAACTTTGGTGTTGGAGAAGACTCCTGAGAATACCATGGACAGCCAAGAAAACAAACCAATGGATCATCAAACAAATCAACCCAGAGTTCTCACTTGAGGCACAAATGACCAGGCTCAAATTATTCTACTTTAGACACATTGTGTGAAGACCCAGCTCTCCAGAGAAGGCTCTAATGCTGGGAAAGGTGGAAGAAAAAAGAAGAGGAGGGTAACCAGCAACAAGGTGGATGGACTCACAGTGGGGGTGGGTACACTGTTGGAAGATCTGAAAGATCAGGTTAGGGACAGATAGTCATGGAGAAAATCTATCTATGTGGTCACTAAAAGTCAACACAGACTTGCTGGCACACATTCAGTCAAGTGACCTATGATATTTAACCACATGCAGCACATAGAATTTTTTGTTCGCAAGAGCTTATGAAAGCCAAAATTAAGTTACAGTCATACAAAGAATGGGCTCTTTTATGTCAGTGAACAACAGTTCTGAAAGATTCAGCTGTGGAGCTGAACTAAAATTGAACTAGTTTGAAACAGAACTTAAAATACATCATAGTGGATAGATTATGAAATTTACAGAAAAAAGGAGGAGTTCTATATGGATGGGAATTCATCTGGGATTCAGTTGCTATAGCAAGCATTTCTCTTCCTGGCTCAAATGTAACTTGCACTGGACTATAAATCCAAGTGTACTCTAGCCGTTGCAGTAACAATATGCCTTGGTGGACAGCTCCAAGTCCCTCATGCTCCAGCTTCTTAACTCAACACAAAGGGTGTGGTTTTCAAATTATTTACTGATGCGATTAGATCAGCTTTAGTTTTAGGACAGGCAGTTCTTGCTTGCAGCAAAGAGAAAGGAAGACTGAAAACAGCCTTTAGGGATTATGCTTGTTCAAAGTCAGGGGTGCCTCTGGACAATCTAAAGAAGAATGCAATAGGATTTAAATGCCAGAGCAACAGATGAAGAAACTATTTGTACATTTAGCTCTACATCTTCAAGTTCTCCCTTCCAGGGAGTTTTATGAGTGACTATCACCTGGCCCCTCTCCATGCAGAAGGGAGGAACTGAACTTGATGTCTGCAGAGTCCACATTTTCTTTAGCCAATCTTTTTGGTTTGGCAGAGCCCTGTTGGCCCAAGTAGTACTAGAGTTGAGGAAACTATGATGCTAAAAAGGCAGCCTTCAGAAATTATTTTAAGACTTCTTGGCTAGAGCTACAGGGGCAATGGAGAGAGGGAGGGAGTTGTTAGTAAGAGGAAGGAGAAATAAAACAGCTCAAAAAAAGGAGGGGCAAGAGGGGGAGAAGGGAGGGCTGGAACAGGAAATTGAGAGGCCCTAGTGCAGGAACAACTGCTAAGCTGCAGATGTTTGGCAGCTGCAGACAGAGGAAGTGCCTAAGAAGGGAGTGAGGTTTGCTCGGCTGAAGAAGGCACAGGACGAGACAAGAGCTGCGGAGGACTTAGTGGTATAAGATGCCTCTTCCGCCACCCCCTTCCTCACCTCCACCCCCGTGTCCAGCATCTAGAGAATCTCTGAGCCTGAATAGGCCCTTCCTACGAAGCCTGTTAGGAGGGCTGCGTCTAGCACAGCTGCTGTTGGGTGCTGTCTGCTGGGTAACTTTAGCGGCGCACAAGTATGAAGGAGCAACCTACTTTGCAGTCTTTGCGGCAGTCCTGGTGTGGCTTCTTACCTTGGCTCTCTTTGGGCTCAGTTTATTGGGCCGCTGGACTCTGATGCCTGTGCTGGGGACCCGCTGGCTCCTAACAAACATACTGCATGACCTGTTGCTTGGAGTCACTTTCTTCACGGCTGCTGCAGGCATCATAGGCTACAAGGCACGGAGCATCAGCTATTGTACCCTGCGAGGTTACAGCCAGCCCTGCAGTTACGCTGCCTACTTAACCGCTGCTGTCTTTGCTGGTATTACTGCCTTCTTGTACTTGCTGTCAGGACTCTACTGCTTGGTACGACGTTTCCAGGGGCACCATGATATCATCTGAGAGATGCAAGAAGTTGAAGAAGTACAAACAGACCTTATTCAAATAGATGGATGAGCCTAGCATACAATTAGCCCTACAGATATCTTGCTCCAGACTCCTCATCACCTTTTTTTTTAATAGTAAATTTTATTAGGTTTCAAGAGAAGAATGAAAACTACAAAACAAAAACTAAAAAAGAAAGAAAAAACTAAAAAAGTGCGGAAACACAAGATAATTTTTTTTCAAATTTACAAAAAGACGTGGCTTCCGACTTTTAATAGCAAGGATATACAAAAATCCTTATCGCCTTCCTGAGGAAAAGATGATACGTCCCCTATTTTTCTAACAGTGATGAATGCTCTTGCCTCCAGATGATCGATCTCTTCATCCACAGATGGACACATACTGCCATGACCCAGAAGCTAAAAATGATGTACCTTAGGAGGAAAACCTGGGAACCAGATTGTAGGTTTTCTCTCTTTCTCTTGTCTTCTTTCACTTTGGCAGGAGGGTTTCTATGGGTCTGGGAAGTTTTGACCTGATCTGTGCTTCCAACATATCTGATTGCTATAGGAAGTCCCTGGGAATTCAGAATTATCACCTTCTGGGATGCTCTATTGGTTTTATTATTCATACTATCCTGCTTTGGGTCTTAGACATGAATGTTCAGATTTTACAACCTAAGGCCTTCATGAGTTTCACTTCGTTTTACCCAGGGATATTCTGTTTTAATCAGATATTTATAAATAATTATTTACTGTAAACTTTTAAAATTTTTGATTACACCCCGATAGCATTTTGTAGCATTATCATGGTAACTTATTTTTCAGAAAACAGAGGGATGAAGGCTCCTGCCAACTTAAGATGTATACCCTCTAATTGAAAGAGCTGATTTTTAATTCCAGATGTATGCTAATTAAAATAAGAAAAATATTACATGTTGAATATGCTCAGAAATTACCTTTCTTTGTGGGTATTGTTTAATATGTCCCAGAACTAAGCATTGCCCCCATGAATGGATTCCAAGCTTATGGGTTTTAATTCACAAAAGAATTTGCTCAAATTAGGCTTTCTTGTCTCATAAATGTTGCTCTGTGTATTATTTCTTCACTTTGATGAAATCTCAGTCAGTGTCCTGCATTAAAGCAGCCTTCTCCAAAATTGTTCCCTTCAGAAGTGTGGAACTCTAGTTTCCATCTGAAGAGAATTATAGGAATATTTTTGTCCAATGTGCTTGAGAGTACCAGATTTGGGAAGGCTCTATTAATGATTTTCAAACCAATCATTATAGATAGGAAGGAATGTTCATAGCGATGGGACAAAAGATAGTGAGCAGAAGCCTCACCCAGAAATGGAAAGGAGGTGCTGATAATTATCAGGGTGCATCATAAATTATTTTCCCTAGTTAACTCCTTATAGGCCCAAAGTTTACACAGTGTATCTTTCAAAGACAGGTATCTGGAAATAAAGCTTTCCAAGTTCATACCCCCTGAAGCAACTGTTTTATACAGACTTCCTAAAAATATCCAGGATTTGGATCTCAATAAAGAAGATATCTTACTAGCAAGGGATAGAGCTATTTTCCAGGCTCCAAAGTGTGGTTTAGCTCCTTTTATGGTAGGGCCTTGTATCCTTCTGCCCCTGTTATAATCTGGAAGCAATTTATTCTGCATAAAACATTACACTCAATCCAACTTGAGGCAGGTGAAAGTAGAATTTTATGGTGCCTGAGCAACCTAAAAAGAGAAGTTCTGAATATAAATGTGCAAATTAGTCATAGTAGTTATGAGTACTTATATGAATACATATAAGTATTAATTATACTTAATCATTAATTCAGAAGCTAGTATTTGGTCAAAAGGAAGAGAGTGGGAAATCATTTCCATAGCAGCAAGAATTCTTGAACAGAAAGTTACATAATTCAGAAAACTCCTGATACTGTTGGGGTCCAGCATGGATGAATTCAGAATTTCATGGAGAAATGGTGCTGCCTGGCACTACAACATTGTATCAAGTGATTAAACCTGACAGTATTACAGCCTGATACATGTAATCATTCAGATCTTGGAACCAGAGTCCAACAACAGTTTGCATCACATAAACCACATAAACAGAATGTTTCACTATGCTCATGGATGGTCACTCGGTGCCCTAGGACAGGAAAAGTACCTCTGAAATACAGGTGTTTCTTGGGCACAAAATATTATGCTTTTTTTCAAAATTCCTGAGCAGCTACCAAGACTGCCTCTGGCAACTCTCTAATGTGCTTTTATACCAGTAGTATAAATAGTGGAGCTGGCACTCCCTTAACAAAATCTTCATTAGAAAGGATCTTTGTTCCAGCAATAGCAAATGAGAAGCCAACTTCACAGCGTTTTTACTCAATGATGTCTTAGGACTGGCTACAGGAGTTTCAAAATGACTGATCTGCTTGAACCTCAGGCACATTCCTGAATTTCCTCATCTACTTACTGAAAAGCTTGATTCCAGCCATTTTCATCTCTGTTACTGTGCTCAGTAAAACACATCTGAATGCACCCACCTTGGAACATGAAGGAATGGCTCTATGACAATTACTTTGCAGAGAAGGCACCCTTCGTCCTAAATTAGCTGTAGGTTCTTTGGCCAGGATGTGCTGCCGCTGTAAAGACTGAGCCCAGGAGATTTTTTTGTGCAACATCATCTTCAATCCTGAGGTAAGAACCCCTGGATTTAGGAGACAAAGTATTTTTCCAACAGAACTTTAGGAGGCAAATAGAGGAGAGATCCAATTCTTAAGAGGCAAAAAGAATGGGGAAAGATATCTGTCATTGGCACTTAAAATAGGTCAAGAGCCCTGTTCCAAGTCCAGGTGGATAAAACATGATTTTATTTGTTAGATTTATATCCCACCTTTCTTTCAAGAGCTCAAGGTGGCTTTATTTTGTCTGCACAGCAATAACCCTGTGAGGTAGATTGGGCTGACTGGCCAGTAATCCAGTGAGTTAAGATGGTTGAGGGTCAACCTGAACCTGGGTCTCCTCAATCTAAGTTTAATACTTTACCCATTAACCTATATTGGTGTATTGTGGAAGAAAAATTCTGCCCAAAGCTAGCTGTCCAGGTGTATCCTTGGCCTTGGACAGGCTACTAGTTGCATATAATAGTCTTACTATTAGGCAGCAATGGCGGGGGAAGAAATGGAGAATGGGAGATTACCTGCCTTCATGCAAGCTGAAATCCATTAGCTATTGGGGGAGAACTAACATGCCCATGCCAAGACAATTTAGTCAAGAGTTATAGTAGGGCATGGCAGCATGACAGTGTGCTAGGAGGAGGAGATAAATAGATATGAACAGTGAGGCTGATGGCAGTCTTCTTATGGATTCAGTTACTTTTTTTTTCTTTGTAGGCATGAGGAAGTTGTTCTGTATGGACCCCTAATCTTCAGACATGCTGAACCCCAAGTGCAATTTGGCTCTATGCTACGGGCAGCCCATCAGCGGAGGATTGCTGTGCCATTCTACCCATTTTCTTACTTGGGATGGGAAGAATAAGGGGAAGTGTTGTTGCTACTTCTAACTACTGTTAACATGCTCTCAATAATGTGTAATATATCTGGAAATGGCTATAAGATCCATTCAGTTTGGAGTATCTCATGCCACAATAGATTATTCTTGGAGATAAAATCTTGGCAAAGGGAGGAAATGCAGAGAAAGCTGTATGAGGTAGATTAAATATTTAGGGTATCTGGATCATTTTCCCCTTCTTTTCAGAATTTCCCACTTTGGTCCTTACACATAGATTTCAGTTCCTGCATCGGAATCTAGATATGTTCTGTCCTGATAAAGGTTACATTCCAGTTCTTCTTTTCCTGACATATGTAATTAACTCACATTCTGAATAAAATTGTGTATAGTGAGCATAATCTGTTAAATATCTCTGTTTTAAACATGTATGCATTTTCCTCTCCAAATGCAGCCAGGAAAAGGGGGAAACCTAGGTATGAGAACAAGGAAAATATACTGTAACTTAGAGAGAGACGAGGGGGAATATGGGTAATAGTAGGTAAAAAGCACTTCACTCATCTTTGGTTGTGAAAAAAATAGCAATTACAGATTAAATAACTAAGAATTTGCTAAATTCCACACCACCACCATTTACTGCCTGAGATTTCTGCCTGACTTATTTAATGCTAGGGCTGGCTCTGTGCCTTGTCCCTGCAAGGTGGATGTTCCAGGTACTGTAAGATATAAAGGAAGAAATCTGATTTGGAGACTGCATGAACAATGTGCATCTTTCTTTCATGAGCTCAATGATTTTGTGATAATTTATCTCTCTATATGCATGACTGGCATCAGTGTTATCTTAACCTCTTAAGCCCTCCTTTGCACAAGTTAGTCCTGCAACTAAGTATTAACACCTACTGTCTTCAGTTAGATGGTGCTTTACTTTTGAAATAAAAGATGGAGTTGATTGGATGCTACTAATAGACCAATAATCTGCCAATGCATCACATTTGTTTTTTTTAAAAAGATAAATGTATAAATCAGAGCTTTCCAAACTGTGTGTCGCGACACAAAAGTGTGTCGCCACACACAGCGTGGTGTGTCGCCACACCACCCGGAAGCGGCGGTGCGCGCGTGCACGGCGGCCGCCATGCACACGCGTGCCGCTGCACGCCCCCCGCGCTGCCGCACGCCCCTCCCGCGCCGCCGTGCGCCCGCGCGCCCGCACCACCGCCATGCGCGCGCATGCCGCCGCACCCCCCCGCGCCGCCGCCATGCGCGCGCGTGTCGCCACCGCCGGGTGTGTCGCCAGCGGCGGCACTTTGGAAAGCCCTGGTATAAATTATTGATGTAGATGGAATCTAATATGTTGCTTTTGACTCACACTTGGTCATAGCCAGGAAAGAAAGATCCTTGACATTTTTAGTTTTTATTGATCTTGGCCCAGAAGCTGTTTGAAACATCACAGACAAATCTGGAGAAATGTCACAGCAGATTTCACAACCTTTATGTTACTAATTTACTCAGAAATATTGGTTTTTCCTGCCACTACTTCATTTTAAGTCAGCCAAGAAACTGTTCCATTGGTGTGAAGTTGCTACTGTCCTCGCCTGTTAAGATGGAATCTTTTTCATCTGAAATTATTGCAGAATATTGCATGGTATAGATGTCACTGGCTGCTAGTTAGAGATGAATCTCAAAGAATATAAGTATGTTACTGTGTTACTTTAAAAATTCAGGGTATTCAGAGACTTTTGTTTTTAAAAAAGGAAAGGTTTTGGTGCTGAAAATAGTTCTAATAGATTGTAGAAATTAGTTAAGTCCTTAAGGAAAAGCAGAGCTGGGGAGTTATTTTCTTTCCTTATGTTGGGATATGATACTGGACAGGGTCTGCTTTACGTTGGATGCATAATTTGAGCAGGAATGGGAAGCTTGTATCTTTGAAGATGTTTGAAGATGAAGATGCATCATTCACCATTGGTGACAGTCCTATGTGTTGCCAGCAGAAAGAAAAAAAGTACAGTAGAAGCAAGAGCTATCCAGCAATATCAACTGATGATTGCTCAGAATGTAAGTACCACCAGTTATAGCACTCCATATTGATGAACTCGTACATTCCTCATATACGGCAGGAACCAGCCAACATATAGCAATGCCAGAATCAACCGCCAGTACCCCCCCTTTGATCAAGCTTCCTGGTGTACTGTACATGGCTAGATGGTCACAGGAAGTAGAATTGTACATTTGACTTTTTCAGAGCAGTGGCAGTGAGATCGTTTTCAGGAGCACCAGGGTAATTGATGGGCATTCTTTGCTCAAGTAAGTGATAAGGTGGTAATAACAAGAAGATCAACTGTGATCGTTGTTTGTGACTAGATTAGCTCAGGACAGTCAGAGAATGAGGAAAATATTCAAGCAGTGGATACTTCCTTCTTCTGAGGAATTTTTTTGCATGTACCAGGACTCATGCAAGATTGTTTACAGTTCTAATTAAAACAAAATAATGCATTTTAGCTGACTGTTAAAGCTCCATGTGTTTTACAAATTGAATCTATGCAGTCAGAAACACACATCACTAGGTCTGTTGCAGTCTTATGGATCACAGTGAATGTACTATTGCTCTGTGTACATACAACTACGCACTCATAGAAGTACTTTTACAATGAGACCACTTCAAAATATATCACTATGACACTGTGAGGGCAGCAATAAATATATACAGCCTCAAACTCCAGACTTTCCCTCAGAGTATTATTTTACTCCTGCAACAGCCTGTCAAAACCATTGTTTTTGATCAGAAGACAAGCCCAGACAGCGAAGGAAGGAATGACACTCAGATTGCAACACTTCCTGACAGTCAGTGGGAAGTGTGCTTCTAGGACAGAGAGGAGGATTCAAGGCCCAGAGGGGAAATGCTGCATGAAAGATCATCAAGACACCCTGGGCAAAGCCGAGAGAGAAGCTGTTTTTTGTACAAGAAGGGCTCTCATACAAGGAAGAAGGAACTGACAAAAACCATGGAATAACTCAACAGAAGGGAACATTACAACAGGAATGTACTTGAGCCATTATGAGGAAATGCTGAAATTCATTTCAGGGCACAAGTTACTTTTCAGTGTTCTGCCAGCAACAGTAACATCAGATAGTAAAGTAGGAGACAGCAAAACTGAAACAAAATTCACAGGCTAGCTCTCACACAAGTAGCAAAATGCCTTACTAAATTTAAACTATCAGAACTTAATTAGTTAAGGTCCTACAGCCAGAAAAAGAGGAGGAGGAGAATTCTGAATTAATGCACTGTAGGATGAAGGCTTCTTCATTGAAGGCTATCAATCAAAATCCACCATGCTGGTCCACTCTGGGTTGGTAGATAAACGTTTTTCAACTTTCCAGTCTAGCACCTGGACCTAGTCACCTAGCTGGCTTCCAACCTAAGGGTGGGCTAATTTATTGCAGATAAATAACTGGAATCCTTTTTTAAAGTTATGGTAGTAAGAGGGGATGGATTGAAGGCAGTCTGTTGAAAAACTTGTACTGTTAAGTCTCCTTCCTCGTAATTTTAACCCACTGTTTCTTATCCAGTCTTCTGGAATATCTCTAAGCAGTACCTCTGGTCTCTCCATGATAGACTTTCAAGTACTTGAAGAGAGCTATCCTGTTTTTCCAGGCAAAACATAACCAATGCCTCCTACTATTCCTCCTAATTTTTTCCTTCCAGGCTCATCATCTTGATAGATCTATTCTTGACCCACTTCAGTTTATCAATGTTCTTCCTAAAATGCAATACCCATAACTGGATGTACAATTCTAGGTGCAGTCTGACCAATGCAAAATAGAGAGAAGCAATGACATCTCTTCATCTTGTTTCTTTAATTACAGTATGTTGATGCAGCCTAAAATTGAATTTTTTTTTGCAGCTGTATTACACCATTGGTTCATGTTCATCTTGTGCTCCACCAATCCTTTTTGCATGTACTGCTGCCAAGTATGCACTCTTTATCCTATAATTGTGTCTTTTTTTCCTACCCAAATGTAGGATTTAGCATTTGTCCCTTGACATTTATCTTGCTGGTTCCTATCCATTGTTTCAACTTTCCAAAAATCCTTCTGAGCCTTAACACACTCTTCTGAGGTATTTGCTATCCCCCTATCTTTGTATCTTCTGTAAATTTGATAATCATATTTTCTGATCCCTCATCCAAGTCATTTATAAATATGTTGAACAGCACAGGACCTAAAATGGAACTCTGCAGTTTGACACTCAAAACTTCACTCCAGCTTGATGCAGAGCCATTGACATACTTTTGGGGCATGATTGTGGAACCAGCTCTGTATCCATCTAATAATAGCATAGTCCAGCTCATATTTTGTCATCTTTTCTATTATAATCTCAGGGGAAACTTTATCAAATGCTTTGCTAAATAGGAGATATACTGTGTGCACTACATTCTCTTAATCAATTAACTTGGTCACTGAATCAAAGAGAAAATTAGGTTGGTTTGACATGATTTACTCTTGATAAAACCATGCTAACTCCTGCCAGGCATTGTGTTATTTTCTGAATGCTCACCTACCAACTGCTTAATAATCTTACTAGTATGGTTTGCTGTAAAGTCTAAGACCCTATTTACTGAATATCCTATTCAATCATGCCTTTGACGCATGGTTGGACAGTTTATGGGATAGTTTGGACAGAAAATGGATCTTCTGGAGTCAGTTTTCAGGCTTAGATATGAAGTTGAAACTGCACTGTTAGCTCTTGCAATTGTTAAGCTCCATATAGCTGGCAAACCCAACAAACAAGAACTCACAGAATTCAGAAAGGCGTATTTAATTCTAGTCAGGGATGAAACACATTGTTGACAACTGTAAAAGTCCCCAGGCAGCCTCATAGCAAATCAATTAAGGCATAACTCTTTGAAATGTTTCCTTCCCACTGCCCCCCCTCTGGGCTGCCTCTTCTCACACCAACTGAACTCACACCTGTTTTTCAGTCTCTCACTTACTGTAGATGACTTCCATGGAACCTCAAGGGAGCCCAGCTCTCCTGATTCTTTTAGGTATCTCAATATGTAATACCACTGTCCATGGTATCCTTCTGGACAATCTGCAAGGAGGGGAGCTGGAGGCACTGTTTTACAGTGATTTTGTTCCTTCCAAATCAGGCAATTATGATTATATTAATGGAGAAGTATTTGAGCATGTCACTGCTCCAGTATGGGGTGCCACAGGGCTTGTACACTGCTGCTGATATCCACGTACATGTACCTCCTTTAGCTAAGCAGAAGATGCTGTGTACATTCTAAACTTGGGAGGCTGTAACAATCTGAATGGGATGCAACAGACTGAAATTGAATACCGCAAGACAGACTGGCTATTTGTTCAGAAATCAGGTGGTTCTCTGGTGGCTCCTGTGCTAACCGTGCATGCAGTTGTACTCCCCTGAAGGAGCAAGTCCAAAACTTTCTGTTCTAGACTCACAGCTCCTGCTAGAACAGCAGGTGGAGGCTGTAGCTTGGTGAAGGGAGGAGGGCTGTGCCAATTGCAGCTCTATCTGAGCAGGTAGTCTTAGTGACAGTCACTCACATCCTTATTGTTGGGCTATTGCAATATGCTTTACTTGGGATAGCCCTTGAAGACTACTCAGAAACTTCAGCTGGTGCAAAACACAGCAGTCTACATGCTATGGCAATGCTATACCAACATTACAGTGCTGCATTGGTTGCCAGTTTGTTTCTGCGTACAATTCAAGGCACTGGTAATTACTTACGCATTTTTATATAGCTTGGTCTAAGCTACCTACAGGACTGTCTCTTCCAGAGGCAATTGACTTAACGTGTTTGAGCAATCCATGAAGGAATGCTCTGAGTTCCCGGTCTTCAACAGACCGAGGGGAATGGGCCCAGAAACAAGCCATTTCAATCACTGCCCCATCCTTGTGGAATATGCTGCCTCCTAAAATCTATAATGCCCCCCCCCCATGCCTATCTTTTCAAAGAACTGCCTCTTTAAGTGAGCACTTGGAGATTAGGAGCAGCAGCTGCATGGATTTGACCCTCATATGTTTAATCTTATTTTTATATCATTGTTTGCAATGATAAGTATTATTTTATGAGTTTTTATTTGGATGTCAGACACCCAGAGTTTTTGGAGCTGGGGGGATATAAATTTTGGTAATAAATAGTAGTGACTGATAAACAGTGCCTGGCCCAACTACTGAAAATTTTAAAATGCTGAAGTCTACAAAAATCAGTTTCTATTCTTGTCATTTATACCTATGAATTGGCTCAAACTGTATATGTGACAGGCTGAGATAAGTAAAGAAAGGGTTTGAGGGAGGCAGTTTATCCCTATAAGAGGTTTCTGTGGCTCTCATCTCATAGCTATGGAGGGATTTGTTTTTTTTTAAAGTGCAAAAGTTTGTCTACATTTTTTGACATTCTGGTTGCTTCCAGTAAATCTATTACCTGATTATGGATTTTGAAAGTTTTCAAAAACAGACTCCCTGCACAGAAGACTACTGAGAGAGGAAACTGCTCTTCCTCCTACCTTTCCAGGCCTGCCTGGCAAGGTTTAAAGCCTGTTTTCTACTGCCACCTGGTGGCTTTCCTGTGAATGCCAACTTCTATTCTTTACTATTAGCAGCATGTTGGGTATTTATTACTGTCTGCCAGCACGCAAACCCAAAATGTGATAAGTGGGCAACACGCACCAGTGTTCAGGTCTACAAAAACTTGAAAGCAAAAGAGAGTAAAACAGCGCAAAGTCCTAACCCATGGTTTACAAACACAATGGCTGAGTTCACACAACATGCTAGACAATGAATAGACATCAAAGAAAGCCAGTGAGCATTGCTTCTGTTGAGAAGTAGCTGACATTCCAAATCAATAAAATAACAAAATTATTTCAAAGTTATGGTTGTAACAGCATAAATATGGAAGCACTTGTAAATCTTGATAACAAAGGACTTGATGCTAAGAGATAGCCTATCAACCACAGATTGCACTGCATTGGATAATGCAGAGTGCACACGATATTCAAATTAACCTTTTCAGAGCCTGCTTCTTTCAGTCTGCCAAAACTATTGTTACTTCCTGCTCTTATGCCACAAAAATTATTTCTGTTGTCAGCACAAAATCCAATCACTTTTACTTGTGAACTGAATTTAGCAACAGGCTTTCCATACAGCATGGTAGAAATTTCACGTAACAGAAGTAAATGCCAACATTTTTACTACAATTCTCTCTTAATATTTAAAGTAAAACATTACTATGGGTATAATCTATTGAAGCATCAATCGACACCAATATATAATCAGTACATAATCAATCTGTCTCCCATGTTGGTTTTCAGATCATCTGTGGCAAACAGTGCAAATATATTAATACCTAGAACTTTGGTCTTTGTATAACCATGGTAGAATTCATCATACATTTTTCTAACTAAAGCAGAAGTGTAGTCAGTTGACCAAAACGGTAGTTGTGCATTACAACATAAGAAAATGTATCTTCAGATTCAGCTCTTCTTAATTTACTTTTTGCAGTTCTTCACTGTATGAATATTGTATTTAGGAGGCACTTCTATTAGCAAGTTGTTTTCATGAATAGCACTGCAGTTTTTTGCACAAAGGAAAACATACATTTAAAAAACAAAATAAGTTGTATCAATATACTGTTCAGAGTATTCTTGACTTTGATTTATTATGTGCCAACAAGTCATTTTCGACTTCTAGTGACCACATGGATAGATTTTCTCCGTGATGAACTCTTCCTAACCTGTTTTTTTCAAGTCTCTCAACAGTGCACTCATTGCCACTGTAACTGGGTCCATCCACCTTGCTGCGGGTCGTCCTCTTCTTCCCTTTCTTTCCACCTTTCCTAGCACTAGAACCTTTTCCAGAGAGCTGGGTTTTTGCATAATGTGTCCGAAGTAGGGTAATTTGAGTCTGGTCATTTGTGCCTTGAGTGAGAACTCTGGGTTGATCTAGTTTGTTTTCTTGACTGTCCATGGTATTCTCAGGAGTCTTCTCCAACACCAAAGTTCAAAAACATCAATATTCTTCCTATCCTGCTTCTTCAAAGTCCAACTTTTACTTCCATAGAGTGTCGCAGGGAATACCATGGTTTGCACAATTCTGATCGTTCTAAGTATAGACACATCACAACCTTTGAATATCTTATCCAAGTCCTTCATGACTGCTCTACCAAGTGCTAATCTGTGGTGTATTTCTTGACTGCTTGTTTCTTTACTGTTGATCCTAAAAGGCAGAAGCTATCCACCGCTTCAATATCTTCATTGTCAATTCTAATTTCATTTAATTCTAATAATCTTGACCTCAGGATTTAAAATTTAAAATTATTTTTGCCCAGATGAGTCTTTGTAGCTTGCATTCATTCTGAATTATCCTATTTACAACGGTTTTCAATAGCAGACACCAAATTCCAAAGAGGAAGCTTTTCACCAGGCGCAGTGAGCATAAATGGAGTAAATCTTTTCTTCCAACCTTATCTCTCCTTCCATCAGGAAGTCCGCCCCACACCCCTCGCCATGACAGACAGAAAATCCAGGCACTATGATGACAGCCTGGTTACTTAATACTACTTTTCTGGCTTGCTTCCCTTCCTGCGCTGCTCACTCGACCCGAAATACTTGCGCAAGCTCAACGAACAGCGAATGTGGGGGGCGGAAGGCGAGCGAAGCTGCTGCCTGCTCCTCCTCCTGTTGTCGTTATCCGGGAGAGGCTCCTGGAAACCCGGATGCCTTCTGGGTTTCAGGAGTTGTCAGAAGGGGCGTGCGTTAGCTTCCCAAAATCGGGACGTTGGTCATCCAGCTGCTAGGTCGGAAACAAGCAAACCACATCATGGCTTAGCCATGTTATTTGACCTCAATCATAACATGAGATGCTTGCGTTTATCTTAGTATGAGATAATTACTATGAAAAATATTAAACATCTGCTTAACGCGTAAGAAGTCTTTAATGGTCAGCCACCTCACAATGAAATCAATCTTTGTAATTTTAGGAACCTGATTGAAAATGCTCTCGCTGTTTCCAGTAGGCACTCTTTCATTTATGTTACTCTTTTAGTTCTATGACTGGATTTCAGCTTCTGAGCAAAGAGGCTCGGTAGAGACTCTGCTGACCAACGACTAACATTGGCATAGTATGGAGAGACGAACGTCCTGAATAGCTCAAGTCGCAACCACCACGAACCAAAAACGGTTCCAGGAACTGGAAAACCAGCTTGCTAGTACTGAGCAAGAAATCCAACTCTTATAGGTTGAGGACTAGAGGCTCTTAACCAATAGGAGGTGAGCTTTTCCGGGGAGACCGTCCGCCGGTGTGACCCTTCCCGCGCTACGGATTGGCTCGCTGCCTCTGATAGGCGGATACGGCCGCCGCTTCCCGCGTATGCAGAGTAGCGGAGCTTAAGCACAGCCGGGTTTTTCCTACTAGGAAGTGCGGGCGGCTGCGAGAGGGTTGAGGTCGTGCTGAACAGTGGCGCTGGGGAGGCTCCGCCCCTTCTCCTGATTTGAGATTGGGGTGACTGTGGAGCGGAGCAGGATCGAGGTGAGGGTTTGGTATCCGGTATGTCTCCATTATCTGGTCCAGGGAATCTGTGCTTTCCTTCCCCATGAAGCAAACTTCTCCAACCTAGAACCCTCCAGATGCGATGAACTCCTATAGTTCTCGCCAGCGCGGCAAGGACGTGTTGGATGCGATGCTGGCAATTGTAGTCCAGCGCATCTGGACGGCGCCAGGTGGGAGAAGGTGTCATATAGGGAATTTTTACTTCATCGCATCAGTGTGCTTGGTTTCAAAGCTCTAAGACTTAAGTTGTGGATTTTTGTGGTTTCCCTTCCTGGAAGGATGCTCATGCTGGTCAAGTGGAAATGCAGCTGGTGAGGCTTGCAGACACAGGGATGGAGAGAATACAGATGCTGGATTTCTTTGTGTCAGGTAGTTATTAAATCACAGATCTCTTCAGCTATGAGTAACTTGAAAACTTCCTTCATTTCTGGGAAAGGATTTAGGCTCCTTTTCTGCTATTGAGTTGATGGAACAGAACATCTGTCATAGTTTGTTTTTCTCTGTTTTGATGCAATTTGATTCAAGTAATGGAATTGCCCAATTAGACTATAATGCAGAACGTGATCTGGTTTTTTTTCTTTTTTTTCTACCACATATGCACCCCTCAACTTTTGACAAATGTAGGTTAAGGATCATAATATAGACTTGTTAGTGCTTGTCAGCATAATTGTTAGATAATAATGTGATTTATTTCCGTTCTAACTTTCCCCCCTATATAATGGATGTTTATAAGCAGGGATTTTGGTGTGGGACTGTAACTAAAGAAACAATGATGATAACTGAGCTAGATTAATTCATGTAAATATAATATGATTTTATGCATTTATTTTTCTTTCCAGTGAATTCTCATGCGACTTCTGTGTTATCTCCATTTGCTCGTTATTGTCTGAATGGGAAATATAATTTTGTGTAGCCTTAGAACCATGCAGCTCATGGACAGATGGCAATTTGTGTTTCACTTCAGTGGCACAGAAATGAAATTTGTTGCTGGTTTATTTATTTGCTTGCCCATTATTTTTTGTTGTTGTTAAAGGCTACTGTTTACAATTTCCACTGTTTAACAGCCTTTGAATTTTAGGTTTTAATAGATAATGTTGTGTTAAAAACAGTTTTGTTGTTTTGTTCACCTTCTTAAGTTTCCCTTCAGGAAATAAATAAAATATATGTTTTAAGTAAAATCACAAATGCATATTTACAGTATGCAGGTATCAGAACGTGATGGTGGAGTGTCCAAAGGGAATGGATTAGACAGCCCCACAGCATCTGATGCCCAGCAAGTTTCACCCTCTCACCCCAAGCCGCCTTCCTTGGACCTCTTCAATCTGGTGGTATCCTATAAGCAGCTGGAGCTGTACCTGGAACCACTGCAGGATGTTGCTGAAGGAGTGTGGTTCCTCCTCAGGTGGGTGTCCTTCTAGGCAGCTACTTTTTCAAGTCACATTTCAGCAAACTCTATGCCTGCTGTCATTCTTGAGGACAGAGGAATAAATACTTTTTGCAAGATTTGCTTTTTCAAGTGGGAAAAGGGGAAGGGAAGCCCTTCTGGCCTGAATGTTTAAATCAGAGGATGTATCGCACCTTATGGTCATTACCTTTCTTTTGTCCACTTGAGCTCTGGTGTTAGTTCCTTTCATCTTAAGGCCATACAAGGGGCTTTGTTAGACCACACCAAAGGCTTATCTAGCCTAGCATTCTTTCCCACACTGGCCATCTGCGCAACTAAACTTTTTAGGATCATAGTTGCTGTGGTTCTGAGGTTGCATGTAGCTCCTGAACCTCCTTTTAGTAGCTCTTAGGGGCCTTTTGACGTTGCTTTCAAACTATGATGATGCAGTTGCTGGTAATTTATTCCTGCCATATTGATGTTGGAAACATAAGAAATCTCTAGTATAAGGTGTTACATGGTTTCACATACTTTAAAAAAGAAGAATTCTGGATTGTCCCAAATCCCAGGAAAGATTTATGCATTCCAAATCCTTTCTAATTCTTAATGCTTTCCTCAGTGTTCTCCCTAATTAAGCTGTTAGCCCCCAAAGCTTTCAGACGTGGCCGCTGGCCATCAAAAGGTTGCCATCTTCTGGCCACCAGTATTCATAAAAACAATAGCTTATTTTCTTTGGGATCAAGAGGCCCATTGCTCCTGTTTCTGGATTTGCTGCATAGATCTGAATAGTTGATTCATGATGATCTGATCTTCTTTCATCCCAGCCGTTCTCACTTTGTACTGCATTTCTGTAATAATAGCATCCTTTTGGGATTGTAGTAAATGTTTGATTGTTTCTACTCCACAGCTGGCAGATGCCCTTCTGCTCTCTCTTTACTTGCTTGGGCGTCAACTTTCTGCTGCTTACTCTGAGTGAAGGTGAGAAGTGTTGGATGTATATGCTGGGGATCTGTACAACTCTGTTTTGCCAGAAATTGTGTGATACTGGATTGAGTTAATGGGAGGAGAATAGAATATTATTTTATTGAGGATACATTTATGAACGCTGGCAGGAGCTTGTCATCACGTATGGTGGGGAAATTGCACTGATAGCAGGGAGAGAAACCTCCTTTGATGGGGCAGTATGTTAGGGGGAGAAATAAAATTGCTGCTGATTAGACAAGCTGTGGGTGGTTTAATAAACTCTGCATCTATTCCATCTTGCATTGTAGCTGCTTGGTATGGGCTGTGTGTCCTGCTGATCTCAGTGCCTGCCATGCTCGGCTATCTACAGGAAACATGCCGCATCCGTCTGACTGAAGAGCAGCTGGCACGCCGGAGGTATCACAGTGTGCGTCGAGAGGATGTGAGAAAAGTTCAACTTTCTCGAAATGAGGCTGTGGCTGAAGTTAAGGGCTTGTAAGTGCTGCTTGGGAGAGAGGGGTGGGCCCTTGGGCATTGTTTGAGCATGGAATTGAAGGGGTGTTGCTTGATAAAAGTTGCTTCTTGAGCTAATAAGGCTGGAGGGGGAAGTGTTTTATATGCTGTCTTGAGCTCCTGAAGGAAAGGCAGGAAAAAAACCCTAACAAATAATAATAGGAAATTCCATAGGCTGAGTCCACTGTAGTAACGTTTTCATTTCTGAAGTCTTGTTTATGTGTTGCAATAGCCAATCCATTACCCCGCCCCCCCATGATTATCATTTTTTGTGTTCTTCTTCTGTTTGGGTTTGTGTCATTTTTTCCTGTCTCTTGGGCTGTTACTACAGGAGTGTTTTCAGTATAGACAGGTGGTGAACTGTTACACCTATATGATAGGAATGGTTTAGCCAGGCAACTCTTTCGTCATTCTTTCTGAACTGTCTCAGTCATTGGTGCCAACACCTATCGTATCCTGCTATTCGTTTTTCATCAACCTGGTTATCACCCTTTTTGTGACAATTCATCTTTTATTTTTTTTTATCAACCATTTTTCTTTTTGAGTCTTTATTTTGTTACTTAGGGATGCTTCAGGTGAACCACTACACAGGTTTGCAGAATGACTGTTTTTAAACTGTGTTTATTTTTTCATTCATGGAGCTGCAGAGTTGTGCACAATTGCACAAAACTCATTTTAACTCCTTTTGCCTTAAGGTGGCTGTCACAAAGAGCCAGACAGGTACTAGCATAGTATTTATTTATCACATTTATGTAGCCCCCCACCTCACATAGGTGACTCTGGGCGGCATACAATAAAAGCAAACCTTAAAACTTATAATAAACATTAAACATTAAAACTGATAATAAAAACAATTTTAGTTAAAAAGACTAGGAGAGAGCATCTTCAACATTATGGGCAATGTAGCCATCTCATCAGTTCTCCATTTCCCTGAGATTGCCATGCCTGCTGATATATACACATTTTAAGGGACTTCCGGAAGGTTGGCAAGGATGTGGTCAATCTCACCTCGGGGGGGGGGGATGATGTTCCACAGAGCAAGCGTCATGGCAGAAAAGGCTCATCTCCTGGGTCCTGCCAGATGTAACTCGGCGGATGGGACCCGCAGCACGCCCCTTCTGCCCGACCTGATGGGATGGGCCAATGTAATTGAGAAGAGGTGATCCCTCAGATAACCCAGCCCCATGCCATGAAGGGCTTTAAAGGTCAAAAACAGCAGCTTGAATTGGACCCGGAAGCAAACTGGCAACCAATGCAGTTCGCGGAGCAGAGGTATAATGTGTGCTATTCTAGAGGCACATATAACTGCCCATGCTGCCGCATTTGTACCAGCTGAAGCTTCTGGATACCCTTCAAGGACAGCCCCATGTAGAGCACATTACAATAGCCTATCCGGGAGGTGAGCAGGGCATGACTGTGAGTACAGCCTCTCAATCCAGGAACGGGTACAACTGGTGCCCAACGCGAAGCTGTGCAAAGGCCCTCCTAGCCATGACTGCCACCTGCTCTTTGAGCAGGAGTCGCGAGTCCAGGAGGCCCCCCAGATTGCGCACTGGGTCTGTTTGGAGCAGTGCAGCCCCATCCAGTACCAAAGATGGCGAAGTCCTAGAACTGGAAGGCCCCAAAACCCAAAGCCACTCACTCTTGCCAGAGTTCAGCCGAAGCCTGTTGTTCCCCATCCAGGCCCCCACAGCCCCCAGGCACCAGGATAGGGCATCAACAGCATTGCTTAATTTGCCATGGGCGGAGATGTATAATTGGGTATCATCACCCCATGGTGACAGATGATCTCACCCAGCGGCTTCATGTAGATGTTAAATAGGAGCGGAGAGAGCACTGAACCCTGCAGCACGCCACATAGCAGAGGCCGAGGGCAGGATCACTCGCCCCCAATCAACACCAACTGGTAGTGACCCTGAAGAAAGAACCAGCCCAATACGGTGCCGCCCACCCCCAACCATCAATGGTATTGAACGCCACTGAGAGGTCAAGTAGAGCAAGGACAGGCAACACAACCCCCACCCTGCTTTCGCCAGAGATCATCTAAAAGTGTGAACAGTGCCGTTTCTGACCATACCCAGGCCTGAATCCTGATTGAAAGGGGTCTAGATAATCCGCTTCACCCAGGGTCCTCTGAAGCTGCTTGCACGACCACCTTCTCTACCGCCTTCCCCAAAAAGGGGAGGTTAGGTACTGGATGAAAATTGTCCAGTATGGTGGGATCCAGCAGTGGCTTTTTGAGGAGGGGGGAACCAACGCCTGCTTAAGAGGTAGAGAAACAGCCCCCTCACTCAAGGAAGAATTAATCACATTGTGAACTGCATAATGTGTGTGTGTGTGTGTGTGTGTATTTATTGTGGGAGGCAGGGAGGAGAGGACGCATTGGTGTTCTGCCTTCCGATCTACCGCATATTCCAATAAATGCACTCTAAATAGCACAACATAGAGGTCAGCAGTTGCATGTCCATCAAACTTGAGGGGATGTCGATTGATTGGCTGACTGGTTTATATGCTGCTCCAGTCATCCAAGAGTTTGGGATTGGACTGGTTGTGTTTGAAGACAACTGATATGACATCACAGATACCGCATGATTTGCTATATGCCCCACATTTCACTGTGATACGTTGTAAACAAGAATTGTGCAATACTGAATATAACACAGTAATGATGCATGTGTGGAGAATTTCTCTCTTAAGAAACACTGGGTGATCATTACATGTTTACTTGCACTGCCACCCTGTAGATTCCCCCCATAGATTAGCTGTTTATAAGAAGCATGACATCATTTCACCCATTGGGAATATTATATACCATTCCTTTGAATCTGTAACTCTATACAGGAGGGGGAGTTACTAGGCATTTAAATGATTTCGTTACCCACTTCACAAAAGTATGCATTGATATTCTAGAATAGTGGATTGATTTCAATCACTAAACAAGAAGAGTCATTTTTAAATCATTGATTTTAATCAACTTTTTGATATATTTACAACTGAATACAACTATTACTCTAGATTTAGCATATCAATTGACTATCATATGACTATATAGTTATTAAGGATTTTAGCTTTTATCTTGTCCTCTTTCCTGAGATTGTTCATAAACTCTCTTAATTTTCTTTCCTTATTCTCACTTCTCCTCCAGTATACGGTTTAAAGACCTGTGCTGGATCAGACCAAGGCCCATCTAGCCCAGTGTTCTGTTCCCACAGTGATCAGGTAGAAATTCACAAATGGGATAGGAGAGCATTAGCAGGTAATTCATAGCCATCACGGCTAGTAGAGGTTGGCAAGAAGGGATAGGTGCTTTTGCCACTGCAGTTGGCCAGGACACTCCCTAGATAAGGGACTAATCTAACTAGGTGCCATTATTATCTCCTTGCCAAATATATTTTTTGTTTGTGCTGTGGAATCAGTAAAAATGCATCTTTAAATACTTTGCATGGAATATTTTAATTTATGTATCTTCCTTTTCTAAATACAAACTGCCTCTTTACCTTCTATAAAGATAAAAAATAGTTTGATACTTTTATGGCTTTCTTTGAATAGAATGACTTCCAGTGCATGTTTTAATCATGCTAAAATACTGTATACACTTACTTATAAGTCTCTGAGCTCTGGGGGATTTAGATTTGGGTAGGTGTGTGTAGGATGGAATTGTTAGCCTCGAGGAGGTTCTGCACAGTTGCTTTCTGCTTCTGGCAGATGCTTGTTCAGGATCACCTCATAAGGTGTCATGGTTCAGCAGGAATCCAGGTCTCCCATATTGGGAATATATCACACGTTGTAATGGATCACGCTGACTCTTGTCCAGTCTGGGGAACTGATTCAGTTGCTTTTTGCCTCCATCTCTGCCTGCCTATCTAGGGCTAGCTGGCATAAGAAGCTCCTGCAGGTCTCGCCCAACTCATGATGGGTGAGCTTAGCATGTCATAATTGGTAATTTACTCACCCAATTACTAATCCAGTGTTATAAATTTGGACAAAAGTTCTCAGTTTAAAAACTCATAATAATCTGTAGCTTTCTGCATCCGTTTTTCACTGGCATGTGTAATATATTCATCCCCATCCAGCGGGTCACAGTGTAAAGACTTGTGACAGCTCATCTTTCTTTCCTGTTACAACACATGCTTCATTTTACAGCATCTGGCATCTCAGCATGTGCAAAAGTAGGGGAAACCGGATACCTGGGCATGCTAAATGCACATGTGGCAAAAGTATGTATTAACTTATCCCATCTTGGTTTGAATTACAAAAATATTAAACTTTGCTGGAATGCTTGGAACTTGTGCTTTTAAAAAAATGGAAACCTGTTAGAGCTGACTGATTTTAAATTTGGTGGCATCATTAATCCTAGCCTCTTCTGTGTGTGGATAGGGGGTCTGCTTTCTGAGTGTTGCTGCTTTCTTTGATTTCCTTGGAATAAATAAAGTGGTGGGGAAAGCTTTGTCTGTGATCTTAAGTCAGTGTTTCTCAACCTTGGCAACTTTAAGATGGGTGGACTTCAACTCCCAGAATTCCCCAGCCAGCATAGCTTCTGGGAGTTGAAGTCCACCCATCTTAAATTTTCCAAGGTTGAGAAACACTGGCTTAGGTTGTGGAAATCACCATGTTGCAGTCACCATCTGGCTGTGAGCTAGGTAGCACAGTTATATTTAAAGTTCTTGTCCTTTCTTTTCAGCCTGATCCGATTAGAAGCCCTCCTGAACAGGCTCTGTGGTGGGTGTGAAGCAGCTTACCGTGTCCTCTTCTGGGAGAACCCGACGGTCTCCTCCCAGTAAGTATTGGCTTAGGACAAGGGTGGGCAATACTTTCAGCTCAGAACGACCTGTGCATGTATTCATATGCTTTTGCCTCCACCCTGAGATAAGTTGTTTTAAGTTGACTTCTTTCCCCCAGTCTAATAACACTTCTTACAACCCACCAAACTGTGGTTTAGCTATTGCAGCATTGGGGAAGAAAAGGTTGGGAGCTCTTCATGAAAATTAACACATCACTGCTGGTCTTGCTTTCTTGGAAGTTGGGTATAGATTCATATGTACCTATGATTGGATATAATTGGATATAACCAGGCATTTCATTTCATTGGATATAACATGTCATGTGCCTGCTGAGGTCTGCAAGGCCGTTAAGGTGTAACTATGAGGTAATGTGGCAGGACTACAAAGACAGTGAGGTTTTGAAAGAACAAAGAGGCAGTATTTCATGAACATAGTTTACTTCCAGGGAGTTTTGCTTTCTTCTGCTTTCCCAGAGCCTTCCAGATGTTTTTATGGCTGAACTAACAGTTTCCCTGGGGAAGTGTTTGTAGAGGGGGAAGGCACCCAATTTGACACTGCATAGCTGAGCCTGTGCTTTTGTTTTCCCTGGAAAGAGGTATTTGAGTTAGGGGCTTTTAACTTGTTCCCACATATTCTCCTTCGGTTCCACCCCATCCCCGAAGCTTAAGGTAACTTATTTTATTTTAAGCTCCATTTGTTGTTTATTCGTTCAGTCGCTTCCGACTCTTCGTGACTTCATGGACCAGCCCACGCCAGAGCTTCCTGTCAGCCGTCGCCATCCCCAGCTCCCCCACGGTCGAGTCCGTCACCTCCAGAATGTCATCCATCCATCTTGCCCTTGGTCGGCCCCTCTTCCTTTTGCCTTCCACCTTCCCTAGCATCAGCATCTTCTCCAGGGTATCCTGTCTTCTCATTTAAGCTCCATAGCTGTTTTAATTAAAATTGTGTTTTTTTTTAAATTTGGGGGGGTTGTTTGTGTATATAGATGCAAAGCAAGGTTACTGTGTACAGTATTTTCTACAGGAAACCCAAATGACTGTTAAAATTAAAAGACAAAATAGTTAAACCTATTTTAAAATTATTTTACCCCATGCTTCTAAGTTGGAAAAAGTAGAGTAATCTATGAAAAGCCCTAGAAGCTATTTTAATCATGTTTGCAGCTTCATGGAAAATAATAGCACTTTTAAAATCTGAGTACAGTATTTGTCCCCATGAACAACTTTTCTTTGTGAAAGAGCATAAGCTTTCTCTTGCTATAGTAAATCTAGGGCTATGTATTTTTATAAAGCCACTTTAAATAAATAGCTCTGGAATCAGGGATGGCATAGAATCAAGTTTCAAATTAACATAATTCCTATGGAAGGATCTTGTTTTGATCTTTCAGAAACTGAAATATCAGTTTGACATATTTTCAAATTTAGTACAAAAATAATAACAGGAAGACAATTGTTTACTCTCAATCTTTGGAATTTCCTTTGGAAGGAAAACAAAATCCAAAACTTAAAAGAATTTTTTTTAAAAAAGGTAATCCAAAATAATGTTAAGCACCAAGAGAACCAGCTTCTCCTTGCTGTAGAAAGCCTCTCTTGGGGTACATACAGTATACTTAAAAAAATACAAATTGGTGATTTAGAAATGGGGTGGCCGGTCTTAGTGTCCCTTTAAGGCTACAGCGCGGCTTGGAAAGTGATGAAATCCCCGCCTCCCAGCTGGCTCTTACCAGTTGAAAGCAAAACGCTGTTTGCGATCTGGCTGCAAGCAGCTGTCCGGAGGACAGATGGGATGATTCCAGGTATTCTCCTTGATCCTGAGAACGTCTCCTGGCTTCAGGAAAACCTGCCTGAGCCCCAAAAAAATTACCGCGTTGACAGCTCCGCCCACTGAACCAGCGGGCACAGCCATTCAGTCCGCCATTCCCACCGGAAGCCGCCAACTGCCTAGATTTTGAACAATTAAAGGATGTTGATGATGATGATAATGATGATGATGGTTAATGAACCATTTTTAAGGAAAAACAAAATTGCAGAGTAGCCCCTGCCATGGGTTTCCAGCTTGTTTTTCTTGACAGCATCTGGATAAAATGGGGTCCAAAATACAACAAAGCTATATAAAAACTAAAACATAAAAACACAGACAATAAACACATGCCAAACTTTCAAACTCTCAGAGTTATTTAAGCATTAAACTAGTAACACATTGAAATAAACCATGTATTCAAACATCTCCTTGAATTAAAACTTGCCTTATAAACACTCAGGCTTATAATTTGAAGTTTCAGGGAATGGTGCAGCCCCCTGTCCTTCCAAACTCTGGGATCTTTTCCCAGTGTATCATTATTCCTTGGCCTTCCAAATGTTTTTATGGCTGAACTAACAATGTTAGTTTCCCTGGGGAAGTGTTTGTAGAGGGGGAAGTTACCCAATTTGACACCACATAGCTGAGCCAGTGCTTTTGTTTTCCCTGGAAAGAGTTAGGGAGCTTTTAACTTGCCCCCCTCCCCAATTTCTCAGCCATTGGCATCTGGCTGTGATCCTGATGTTCACGTATGTCATGAATCTTCTGCTCCATTTTTCTTCTCTACTCCCTAGGTTTTATGGGATGCTGATGGGTTCAGTTTGCGCCCTTTACCTGCTGCCCCTCTGCTGGATCTTTGTTCTTCTTAATAGTGCCCTTTTCTTGGGCAATGTGGCATTTTATCAAGGTAAGTTATCCAACTATTATAACACATTCTATATAAGGCAGTCTTTGACTTGGAAGCTTCAGCTAGTCCAAAGTGCAGTGGTTTGTCAGCTAACTGGAGACAGCAGATTTAGCAGCATAATATCTGTACTGGGGTTGCTGCACTGGCTGCCAGTTTGTGTCTAGGTCCAGTTGAAAGTACTGGTTACTACCTTTGAAGCCCCACATGGCTCAGCACTCAGGTACTTTTAAGGGAAGGAGTACTGAGAGTTCTCACCCCATGCCCTTTACAACACCTTGCCTCCTGAGATAAGAAATGCCCTTGTCAGCCCTTCAAGGTAGATGAGACTAGGAGACCAATGTCATGTAGGTCAATGCTACTTTATTGTAAAACTATAGCAACAGAATCTTGCAAGTCTGAATATGCTTCCCCCCTCTTTTCCTTTATCTCTGTGAGAACTAGGGAGGGGCCTGTCTGAGATGTTTACTCATGCTACATTCTTGCTCCAGACTCAGGCCCCTTTTATTTGACTGTTGCCTTGGTAGTGGCTCTTCCTCCTGTCCCTCAAGGCCGTTCCCTCTGCCCTCTACAGCCCCCAATCTACTGGTTTTGAGGAAGATCTTAAAAACATTTTTATTCTGCGTAGCATTTGGCGGCTGATGTCCTGGGCTGCTCTAGTCAGATTGTTGAGGCTGCTTTATTGTAATTTTATTGTATGGCACTGAGTCGTTTGGGAAATGGGCCGTCTGTAAATGATTGCATAATTAAAATGTAAACAAATAAACCAATTTGCCCATGAACTACTCTATTGCATTGGAAATTTGGTGGAGAAAACTGGAGAAGCTTGCTGAAAATGGCGTTCAAGGTGGAGGCCTTTTTTTGCTATATGCTTGTGTGAGGCAAGGAATCCGTTTTACCAAATTCTGTGGCTGACTCCTAATGCAGGTGGGACTGATAAAACATTTTAGGGCAGAGAGTGGGAGGAGAGAAAGCAAGAATCGTTTCTCTTCTGTGCTTCCTCAGTCCCACGTTACATACTTTGGTGCTCATAACAGCCGGATAGCAACGCCATTTCCTACAATGTAACTCTGATAATACTGGAAGCCTCATCATTGCAAGACCTCCTACTTGGAGAAGCTCACTTTGCAATTACCTGTGGCACATATTGGCAGAGAACAAAGGATAGGATAAATAAGCATTTGAGTATTTACAAAAATGGGAGTGCGATGATTTGTGGATAATTGATACCCCTCTGAAATACACAATACATCTGGCTAGTTTTATGGAGGAAAAACCTCTTCAGAGCATGGCTCTTTCATTGAAACCCATTTCTAGTTGCTGTCCTCTTGCTGAATTTGTTTTTTGAACTTGCCAGAACCATAGATTGCTGCAGTAATACTGGACTGAGGTTTGGAGCCTGGTCCTTTCCTTTTTACCTTTTTTCCTTTTTTTGCCATTTGCTTGGGAAGGGGGTGATTATTGTACCCTTCCCACAATTGAAAATTGAGGCTTGTGGCAGATTTCCCCAAGTTTCAGCGATGTATGGCTTACGTACCTTTTCAGAGATGAGGCGACTAAGGGGATGTCCATCTTCAGAAAGAAAGCCCTGTGTTGTGAATTGCATTGACAGCGTGATGCTGTCTGCAGCATCCCACTTGCATTTCCTTCTGGAACTTGATACAGTAGGTTTCCAGTAGAAAATACACTGCAGAGATCCACTTTTGGTATGTGATCGAATGAAAGCCCTCTTGGGTACTTTTTCCCACAACATTTAAGGAAGCTAACCCTCTCCTCCCAGAAATATTTGTTGCTTCTTTATGCAAAGCAGCCAGAGTTCTTAGGCCTATTTTCTGAGGTGATGAATAGTCCGCCAAAAATCTAGAGGGAATTGATTTAGATCTCTTATTGGTGGACAGCAGGAAAGTAGTACGAAGGAAAATAAACCTTGATTGAATGGCATTAAGGTTGTCAGGTTTTGTGCTGGAAGTGCATTCTGGAGAACATTCATAGCAACATTTGGCACTTCTTGTTTATTATTTTTTTCTATGTAGCAGCAGGCGGTGAGATGGTCAGTCAGGAAACTGAGATCATTA
The DNA here is from genome assembly GCA_023362775.1 of Charina bottae. NCBI lineage: Eukaryota > Metazoa > Chordata > Lepidosauria > Squamata > Charinaidae > Charina > Charina bottae. Next base: position 41,610,491 of record JALMGJ010000005.1, on the reverse strand, counting down.
GACCATGGTGTGGTTACATCATTCTAAACATAGGGTGGATTCACACATCACTTGCTTTGTTTTATCCATGATTTCTTCAACAAATCATGACAGACTGGGTTACATGTAACATTAAGCCATAAATAATATTTTTACATAACACACAGTAGCTGGGCTCAGAGATCACTCTTCTGGCCTAGTGCAGTGTGCAAGCTCATCTTCTGTAATTCAGTCAGGACAGTGGCTGCTCTTCTGCCTGTACTTGACTTCTTGGCATTTAGACCGGTGGTGGGTGTGAAAGACCTGCTGCTCTGCCAGTGTCAGAAGCTTGAGCTGGTCTGTTGGGAAGTTCTCCTGAGCTCATGGAGGTTTTCAGCCATTTCTTTTTCTGTTCCCAGTGATGCTGGACCTAAAGTCAGCTGTAGAGCAGCGCTTGGGCTTCAAACCCGTCCCTGTGGCTCCAGAGCCTGAAGAGCTGGATGGTGGAGAAGTGGGAGCTAGTGTCTTGCCAGACTGGACACCTACACTGACTGGTACCGAGGTAAGACTTGGTGGAAGGAGCAAAGTAGAGAAATAATTAAATCTGTACCTTCTGAAATCCTAATAAAAATAAAAACCTTGTGACCTAAGGATTGCCTGCAGGGTTCTTCTCTTGGGAGAGTTGCCATCCTTCTCTTTCCTCCTCCTTTCTGGACTTTTTAAATCTCAGCCGATTATGAGGCAGAAGCAGTGCTGCTCTACATCTAGCAGGCAATGAGTTGCTAATTTGCTCTGCTCTGCTATACTTTTTCAGTCCTGTTCATTTACTAATGTTCTAAGTTTATTCCTGAACTCCTGCTCCCTTAACAATAACTTCAACTGTTGGCTTTCTTTGTAGGATCTGACCCCTGGCAGTGTGGAGGAAGCAGAGGAAGCAGAACCTGATGATGAATTCAAGGATGCAATTGAGGTCTGTGGCTTGAGAATCTGGATTGGTCTGTCCTGAGACAAGTCAGTCAGTCTACCCCAACCCTGTGCTCTCCAGAGATGTTGGACTTTAACTCCCCGTCCTTGGTCATGCTGGGTATGAACTGTGGACTTTATAGTCCAATATCTCTGGAGAATACCAGGTTGGGGAAGGCTGGAATAAGGGAATATTGATAAGTCAGTGGATTAAATGTGGTGTTTGGGTATTGGGTAAGCCCTGTTGGTTGGTTGGTTGATGTTTCTTATTGATTGTTAAGGTGGAATTATCTATTTGGACCCATGGCACATGATATATTAATTGTAATTTCTTTTTCAAATTAATTTGGGATTCTTTATTGTTTTTTGGTCTTAATTTCTCATTAGTTTCCCAGAGTTGAGGTAGCAAGATGAGTGGCTATGAAAAGTGTTTAAATAAATAAATTCTTCATTCCTGCTGCTAAGGTTAGTGATAGGTTGCAGGTCAAGTTCTGTACCTATGATGTAAATCAGAGCTTTCCAAACTTTTCATGTTGGTGACACACTTTTTAGACATGCATCATTTCGCGACACAGTAATTCAGTTTTACTAGCGAACCGGAGGTTAAACTAGCCCCTTATAAGAGATACGGACACATACATAAATTGTAATAGCGAAATGTATGGGGGGACAACATATCTCATGAAAACCTTTCATTTATAGAATCTGTATGAAAATCAGTTGGTTTCTAATATACTATAACCTCTCTCTCTCGGTCGACACCGAAATCAGATTGACTACATCCTTTGCAGCCAAAGGTGGCGGACATCTATATAGTCGGTAAAAACAAGACCTGGAGCTGACTGTAGTTCAGATCACGAACTTCTTATTGCAAAATTTAGAATCAAACTAAAGAGAATAGGGAAGACCCACAGATCAGTTAGATATGAGCTCACTAATATTCCTAAGGAATATGCAGTGGAGGTGAAGAATAGATTTAAGGGACTAGATTTAGTAGATAGGGTCCCAGAAGAACTATGGACAGACGTTCGCAACATTGTTCAGGAGGCGGCAACAAAAAACGTCCCAAAGAAAAAGAAAACCAAGAAGGCAAGATGGCTGTCTGCTGAAACACTGGAAGTAGCCCAAGAAAGAAGGAAAACAAAAGGCAACAGTGATAGGGGGAGATATGCCCAATTAAATGCAAAATTCCAGAGGTTAGCCAGAAGAGATAAGGAATTATTTTTAAACAAGCAATGTGCGGAAGTGGAAGAAGACAATAGAATAGGAAGGACAAGAGAGCTCTTCCAGAAAATTAGAAACATCGGAGGTAAAGTCCAGGCAAAAATGGGTATGATCAAAAACAAAGATGGTAAGGACCTAACAGAAGCAGAAGAGATCAAGAAAAGGTGGCAAGAATATACGGAAGATCTGTATAGGAAGGATAATAATATTGGAGATAGCTTTGACGGTGTGGTCAGTGAGTTAGAGCCAGACATCCTGAAGAGTGAGGTTGAATGGGCCTTAAGAAGCATTGCTAATAACAAGGCAGCAGGAGACGATGGTATCCCAGCTGAACTGTTTAAAATCTTGCAAGATGATGCTGTCAAGGTGATGCATGCCATATGCCAGCAAATTTGGAAAACACAAGAATGGCCATCAGATTGGAAAAAATCAACTTATATCCCCATACCAAAAAAGGGAAGCACTAAAGAATGTTCAAACTATCGAACAGTGGCACTTATTTCACATGCCAGTAAGGTAATGCTCAAGATCTTGCAAGGTAGACTCCAGCAATTCATGGAGCGAGAATTGCCAGATGTACAAGCTGGGTTTAGAAAAGGCAGAGGAACTAGAGACCAAATTGCCAATATCCGCTGGATAATGGAGAAAGCCAGGGAGTTTCAGAAAAACATCTATTTCTGTTTTATTGACTATTCTAAAGCCTTTGACTGTGTGGATCATAACAAATTGTGGCAAGTTCTTGGTGGTATGGGGATACCAAGTCATCTTGTCTGCCTCCTGAGGAATCTGTATAACGACCAAGTAGCAACGGTAAGAACAGAGCACGGAACAACGGACTGGTTTAAGATTGGGAAAGGAGTACGGCAGGGTTGTATACTCTCACCCTACCTATTCAACCTGTACGCAGAACACATCATGCGACATGCTGGGCTTGAGGAATCCAAGGCTGGAGTTAAAATCGCTGGAAGAAACATTAACAATCTCAGATATGCAGATGATACCACTTTGATGGCTGAAAGCGAGGAGGAGCTGAGGAGCCTTATGACGAAGGTGAAAGAAGAAAGTGCAAAAGCTGGGTTGCAGTTAAACCTCAAAAAGACCAAGATTATGGCAACGAGCTTGATTGATGACTGGCAAATAGAGGGAGAAAAAGTGGAGGCAGTGACAGACTTTGTATTTCTAGGCGCAAAGATTACTGCAGACACTGACTGCAGCCAGGAAATCAGAAGACATCTACTTTTTGGGAGGAGAGCAATGGCAAATCTTGATAAAATAGTTAAGAGCAGAGACATCACACTGACAACAAAGGTCCGCATAGTTAAAGCAATGGTATTCCCTGTAGTAACCTATAGCTGTGAGAGCTGGACCATAAGGAAGGCTGAGCGAAGGAAGATAGATGCTTTTGAACTGTGGTGTTGGAGGAAAATTCTGAGAGTGCCTTGGACTGCAAGAAGATCAAACCAGTCCATCCTCCAGGAAATCAAGCCAGACTGCTCACTTGAGGGAATGATATTAAAGGCAAAACTGAAGTACTTTGGCCACATAATGAGAAGACAGGATACCCTGGAGAAGAAGCTGATGCTAGGGAAAGTGGAAGGCAAAAGGAAGAGGGGCCGACCAAGGGCAAGATGGATGGATGATATTCTGGAGGTGATGGACTCAACCATGGGGGAGCTGGGGATGGTGACGGCCGACAGGAAGCTCTGGCGTGGGCTGGTCCATGAAGTCACGAAGAGTCGGAAACGACTGAACGAATAAACAACAACTCACTTGAGGGAATGATATTAAAGGCAAAACTGAAGTACTTTGGCCACATGATGAGAAGACAGGATACCCTGGAGAAGAAGCTGATGCTAGGGAAAGTGGAAGGCAAAAGGAAGAGGGGCCGACCAAGGGCAAGATGGATGGATGATATTCTGGAGGTGACGGACTCGACCGTGGGGGAGCTGGGGATGGTGACGGCTGACAGGAAGCTCTGGCGTGGGCTGGTCCATGAAGTCACGAAGAGTCGGAAGCGACTGAACGAATAAACAACATAACCTCTCTCCTAATTGGAATTTCCTAATTGGACCTGAGGCTGCTTGAATTACTTTTAGGCAGGGGTGTACAACACTCTCTCTCAAACTGGCACCCTCTGGAAGGGCTGGATGGGGTCGGGACTACAACTCTCATTGTCTTAAGATAATTTGGCTATCTTGGCTGGAGTGATGGGAGTTGTGATCCATCACATTTGAAGATACCAGGTTGAGGAAGGGTGATCATTATTAAAGACCTTGTGGAGTAGAGGTGGCCTTCTTTGTATGCCATGAGTTCATGGTCTGTTACTTGTCCTGCTGTTCAGTCATTGTCACTCAGCTTGGTTCACTTAATGCTGTTGCAGAGTGGACATGTGTTGAATCTTCAGGCAACGTGTGGGCTGTGCTCAGGCTCTGAAACAGTAAGTACAAGTGTAAGGACAGTAACAGTCCAGGAGTTGGTAATAGGCCTTGTGGAATGATTTGGTGGGTCTGGTACAGTGCACAAGCTGCCTTCTATGGGGTGGACATGCTGTGGTTCAAACCAGGGAGTACAATGTAAAAGAGCTTTCATAAAGCCTATATTGAGCATCATCTCACTCCATTGTTGTTCAGTCGTTAAGTCATGTCCGACTCTTCGTGACCCCATGGAACATAGCACGCCAGGCCTTCCTGTCCTCCACGGTCTCCCGGAGTTTGCTCAAGTTCATGTTTGTTGCATCAGTGATGCTATCTAACCATCTCATCCTCTGCCATCCCCTTCTCCTTTTGCCTTCAGTCTTTCCCAGCATCAGGGTCTTTTCCTCACTCCATTAGCCTACCTTAAAAGAGCATGACTGCAGCCTGGCTCCAGGAGTTCACTGCCCCAGTGCTGTAGTCCATTGGGATAAGGGAATTTAGCAGCACAAAAACATAAATAATATGGGCCACATGGGCATTTTTATGTACCCCTAGGAACTCCTGCTGCAACTTTGGATAAACTCCACTCTTGTTTCATTTATGAGTAACATGTAAATATGTGCAAGAATTAACAATAAGGTAAGGTAAAACTTGGTAACAGGCCACCTGGCAGTGGCACTATGGAACGCCAGAGTTCCCTCTTGACATCAGGGCAAGGCTTGACTTAGTACCCCTTTGTAGCAGGGCAAGGCTTGGACAGAGTTCCCCTTCGCAGCAGGGCAAGGTTTGGACAGAGCTCCCCTCTTACAGCAGGGCACAGACAGGCACCAGGACCTGCGCGGAATCACAGCAGGTTTGGAGGCAGCAAGGCACAAGGCAGGCACTACGACATGCACAGAATCCTGGCAGGGCTCGGAGGCAGCAGCGAGGCGCGGTTTGGCTTGAGGCTCTGAGTCCCTTCGTTGTCCTCCTCCGACTCAACCTGCACCCTAACGATTTCACATGGACTCAGAGGTTTCTCGTTACGTTCACGTGAGACACCTACACACTGCAGCTGACACACTAACGTGTCGCGACACACAGTTTGGAAAGCTCTGATGTAAATACTTCCAGGTAAGAACAAGAAAGAAAAGGGACCTTTAAATAATATGCTCTCCTATAAACCACCTGGTATGAATGTGTTTGCTGCCGCTGGGGGGTGTCTATTGTGTTTTTATGGTTTTTAATTCTGTAAGCTGCCTAGAGTCACTGTGTGAGAGTTGGGCAGCCTTATAAATCTGTTTAATAAATAAATAAATAAATAAATAAATAAATAAATAAATGGAAAAGGATACATTTATAGACACGACACTTGGATTGGATTGGGTTGTACTGTTTCCTGTCTTTTGGCCATCTTCTCTTGTCTTTTGTCCTTGCTGCAAGAACAGGAGACTCAGCTGCTTGTAATGGTGAGTGCAAGAACTGGGCTGCTGTGTCCTCGGCTTGAATTCCCTGTTTGTTCTATTGTTTGTGAATCCTGACATCTTAAGATTCAGTCTTTGCTATATCTTTTGTCTGGATCATATCCCATCTCCTTATCCACCCTCCCAAGTTTGAGGACTACCTTTAACATTTTTGTGCCACCCCATCCTTTCTCCAGGCTTGGCCCAGCTTCTCCTAGAGTTCGGAGCTGTTCTTCTGGATTGTGCCTCCAGGATGTCCTTATCTTCATGCCTTAGAGTTTTTCACAAACAGTGTGTGTACTGCATTCCTGACAGCCTCTCTTTCTGTCTAGGAGGAGGATGACATCTCCCAGGGTTCAGGAGAATTTGAGCTTGGCCTCCCTGACAGTCCCTTTATGAGCAAGAATGAAGTGATTCGTAGCAGGGTATCACGGTTGACAGAACGTCTGCGCAAACGCTACCCAACCAACAACCTCGGTACTGGACTGAAAGGTGGACATGGTAGAGGGTTGTTCTGAGAGGTGCATATTATTGGGAATGAAGCAGGATTATTCAAGAGTATTGGCAGAAGAGGAGGCTTGATCCAAAAGCTACTACAGAGGAAATTAGCACTGGGTAATGTTAGATGGGTCATGACAGAAAAATGCCATCCTGACCACTATGTACAATAAAACTTTTAAAATATCAGGGCCAAGAAAAATCATCATCAATGTTGTTTGGTGTAGGGGTAGGCAACCTTTGTTTTTTACCAGGAATCACACATGCCTCTTCCCAGTTTCTTTGGTTCCCAAGAGCCACAAGAAAATGTTTTTAGCTTTTACCTGCTTTTAAAGTGTGTGTCAAGTTTTGTTTTAAAGTAAAAAAGCTACTTTAACCCTATTGGAAGCTTAATACATCTACCTACTTATATACATACATATCCATCATGTGATTCCCTTTTGGGGTAAGCATGTTCTCCATATTGCAGAAAAGGAGTAAAAAATACTAAGCCTAATACTCATATCAAAGATAGCTAAAACTTATTTAGACCAACACCATTCACTATATCTCTTCATAGGTTTCTGTCCTTGAACATCATGCTTGCTTCCACCATGTCTATATACTGTTTCCTGTGTTGTCTTTTGTTAAAGGATCTCTTTTTGAGAACCTCATCAACTCTGTCATTCGTTGTCTTCTCCTTTCATTCACTAATCCATATATTTGTTTTGCAATTCAATCCTAGTTCATTCTTCCTATATGACCAAACCATTTCAGTGTACTTCCTTTATACAGGTCTTGCTTTTTTGAAATTCATTCAACACCCATTCATCTTTAATCCTATCTTTTCTTGTTTTACTGCACACTCTCCTTAAGTTATCAATTTCCATTGCATCCAACTTAATCTTTTCCAAGTTTACCTCATTTGCTAGTTCTTCTTTTTAAAAAAAAATTGTACTACTGAATTTCGCCACCATTGTATTGGGAATGCTGGGGGCTGGGTCCAAAAAGTGGTGGAGGGTAAAGAATTAAGGGGGCCAGGGCATAAAATTGCCAAACATAATTTGATTTTAATTTATTTTTATTTTTATTTTGATGCTGATTAATTATGTTTAATTAATTTATACTTAATAACCATGTTCTGAAAAAGCTATTTTACCAGAATTACCCAGTAAGCTAAGAGGTTTTATACCAGTCTTTCTCTATTTCATCTGTTACATTTGATGCCCTCTATATATTTGGTTCCTCCTGAGAGTTTTTAGGCAGGGGGATATTTCACCCAATGCCAATTTCCATGTTTATATAGAACAGAGCTTTCCAAACTTTTCATGTTGGTGACACACTTTTTAGACATGCATCATTTCGTGACACACTCTTACAGCATGGCATCATTTCACGACGCCCTCTTACAGCAGGGCACAAGGCAGGCACTAGGACCTGCGTGGAATCACAGCAGGTTTGGAGGCAGCAAGGCACAAGGCAGGCACTAGGACCTGTGCGGAATCCTGGTAGGGCAGGTTTGGAGGCAGCCAGGCACAAGGCAGGCACTAGGACCTGCGTGGAATCACAGCAGGTTTGGAGGCAGCAAGGCACAAGGCAGGCACTAGGACCTGTGCGGAATCCTGGCAGGGCAGGTTTGGAGGCAGCCAGGCACAAGGCAGGCACTAGGACCTGCGTGGAATCCTGGCAGGGCTCAGAGGCAGCAGCCGCCGTGACACACCCAGACACTGCAGCCGACACACTAACGTGTCCCGACACACAGTTTGGAAAGCTCTGATATAGAATCTCCACATTTCTGCACCTGGCACAAGGTTGTAGGTTGAGAACTGGTGTCTCCCCAGAGAGGGAACATATTTAGTCAGAGCATTTTTTTTCTTTTTCTTTTCTTGCTGAATCCAAATTTTCTCATATCCAGATTCTTGCAGAGGATTCTCATTCTGAATTTCTTGGTACAAGCTGACCCATGGGTCAATCTGCAGACTGGTCTAGTCGAATGTGAACCAGACCCTCACATTAAGCTGTCCTGTGGCCTGTTTCTTTGGGCAACGTGTGTTATACGAGCACAGGATTTGGTGTTTTGTATTTTGTTAACTTGGGTTTTGTGAGTTGTGTGTGAGTCCTGCCATTGGTGATGTGATGGGGCTGTGGATGGGTGAGGACTCTGCCCAGGGGTTAGAGAAAGAAAGGAAGGACAGGATTTTGCTGCAGTTCACTAAAAGAAGAAAAGTAGTTATTAGATGTGACAGTTACTTGTATCCTTCTTATCTGTTGCAGGAAACTGTGCAAGTTGTTCCGCCACTTTTTCTGTATTGAAGAAGAGGGTGAGTCTCTTCTCCAGCCCACCAACTCCCTGCCTGGCCTGTTCCATCTTGTTATGTCCCTGCATGTTCTTCTTGTGGATCTCTGGCTGAACTCCGCAGCCCGCTCACTCATCTTCTTGCATCTTTTCCTTCTCTAGCGAAGCTGCAGTAACTGTGGGAACAGTTTTTGCTCCAGGTGCTGTTCTTTCAAAGTTCCCAAGAGCTACATGGGGGCTACAGGTGAGTGAATAAGAAAGAAAGAGGAGCAGATGGGATGGAGGGGAGAATCATTTAGGTAAAAGTCCTGTGGGTGGGTGTTTTCCTCTCCCGTTGGAGATCAGGGGAAGTCCTGACCTGATCTAGTGGGGAGGCAATGGATATTCTGAGGATGTAGACATGCCTGGAAAGGTATAGTGCAGCGTTTCTCAACCTTGGCAACTTTCAGATGTGTGGACTTCAACTCCCAGAATTCCCCAGCCAGCCAATTCCCCAAGCTGGCTGGGGAATTCTGGGAGTTGAAGTCCACACATCTGAAAGTTGCCAAGGTTGAGAAACACTGAGTGTAGTGGGGGGGAAGCTGCATGAGCTTTGGTTAGTCCTGAAATTCTGACTGGAGTTTTTAATTGCAGCCCCTGATGCCCAGCGGGAGACTGTCTTTGTTTGTGGGCAGTGTAACCAGGCACTCACCAAGTGAGAATTATGGAATCCAGTCTTCAGATGGATCTGCTGTGGATCGTACACTACACTAGCTGCTACTTGGAGGGAGTCAAGCAACAGCACTGCTTCTTCTCTTCCTCCCTATACTTGTAATAGGGAGCACATCTAACCTGCCGACTGCTCTGCGTGCTCCCGCTCTCTTCCTTGCAAGCAGTTGAGGAGGTTCCTGCAATCCTAATTGTGTGGAGAATTCTTTATGCACTAAACCATTGTAGGCTTCCTTCCCTGCTCCCAAATCCAAGAGCAAACATCATTTCCTTTTTAGTCTGTGGCCCCAATTTTTTTCTGGAGCTTGGCTGACAGGAGGTTGGCTGTCCTCATTTTTGCAAGGTCACTCTTGGCATTTGGACTCCTCAAACCTCTCAAAGTATGTGTTGTACTATTGCTGAGGTGCCATCCCTCTCTTTGTGTGTGTGTGTGTGTGCGTGTGTGTTCTGTAATGGAGGCTGGGTCTTCCTTCAGATGATGGTTAGAGTTGGCTCTGAGAGCGGGCTTTGCAGTGCCAAGAGGACCAACTGTTGTTGTCCAACCGGTGATGTAGCTGGATCTACTTTTTCTCCCTATCTCAGGTGAGGACAGTGTTTCTCTCCCTTCTCCACCTCCATGCCACTGACTTTGCTTTTCTTAGTTTTTAGCTAAAGCTCCTTAGCATGGTCAGACTAGGATCTGGAAAATGTGTACTTTTCATCCCTGCATTGTTAGAAGGCAGAGGCGGCTGTAGTTAACCAGAGTTCTTGCTAATAGCAAAGCCTAGCTGAAAGTCAGGGAGCTTCCTCAGGAGGTGGATCACTTCTACAGAAGTGGAACATTTTGGATTATTGCAGAATAATATATATCCCAACAATAAACCGTATCCTTGGGTAGTGAAGCCAACATTTTCAGAGTATGAAGTAATTTTTATTGCTGTGAGGGCTAGAGGGGTGATATAGTAGGGTCCCTGCTATGGATAAACATTTCTGGAAGAAGAGCATTAGCATACAGATAGAACAATAGAACGTAGGATGCATGATGGGGAATAAGAGAATGGGAGTAGTTCATTGGGACATACAGGATATGGTGGTCTCAACAAAACAGACAAATTGTGTCTATAATGTGCTGAAGTATGTGGGATATGAGATGGAGCATAATAGATGTAATCCCAAATGTCAAGAGGAAGTGTTTTTTGTGGAGCTGGCAGTATCTTGGACAGTTGCTTTGAGACTCGACCATGGTGAGGCATTGGGTATGCCTGATGGGAATACAACTGAGAATGTCTTTTGCTTTGGGGACATTAGGAACATAGATACAAAAACTGGCTGGAAAGAGATTCAGAACACTGCTTTTGACTTTAATAGATAAACTGAATCTCCCCCTTCTGATTGGACAGTTGTACATGTCATCAAAGGCATCTGGTTTTCCAGTGCTAAAATATATATTCCAGGACTAGATGGATTCTTACTTTAAGATGTGATGTGACATTTATAAATCTTCACAGTATATCAGGCACTCCCAACATTTTTGAGTTGCTTGGTTCATTTGGAATGTTGAGAACGTGTTGTGAATGCTCACTTACAATAACTGTTGGGGTGGGAGAAACGATTTCCCACTGACAGAATGGCTGCCATAGCTGTTATATTGCTCCAGTTCATTAGAATGCTACCTCCCCTCTGCTTCTCCCACACAGCCCTGGTTCTCTGCTACTTCTGCTAACCATTGTCCTTTTTCTGGACAGGTGGCTATTTCCAGATGAAGTTCTGAAGTGCAGTATCACAAAGATGATGCTGAAGGTTGGCATTTTTCTTTATAATGCCAGTTTCCCAATTGTTGTAATGTATAATTTTTTAATAGTTAATGTGTGGTGAAACCAGGAGCCTAGTAGTTCCCATGAGAGGGGTCTCTGTGCAGATGGGAGCCCCCGTGAGAAACCTGGGTTATAAATTGTATAAAAGTTAAAACTTCCTGTTCACTTCCTGCCATCTTTTAAAATGACAAAAGCAACTGAGACTTTGGTGTCCTTAAAACACATTTTGTAAAGTAATCCCATCCAGTAACACCTTTCATTAGGCTGTAGAGTTGTTAATGTCATAGAAGAGGTTCACCCCACCCTCCTATAAGCATTTAAAAACTGATGAGTAGGCTACCAGAGAAATGAGGACTATGTAGTAACAATACAGCAGTAACAATATATTACTTAAGACTTTGTACACCACTCATACAATATTTCTAATAACTTCCTGTGTCACTGGTACAGTATGATTTTTTAAAACTTGACCAACTCCTCTTCCTCCCCCCTCTCCAAACTGCACATAGGAAGCTGCACTGGGGTCGATCAATTTACTGTATCCTGATGGTAGTTGCCAAATCCTCTTGCTAAGATAATGTAAAGCTTTTATTACTGTATTTATTAATTGTCCTTTGACTGGAAATGTAAGGGAACACTGCTGCTGCTGCTGCAGAGAAACTGATAATGCTGGGTGCTGAATGGGGCAGGGGTCCGGGTCAGGACTGTTACAAAGTGAGCCCCTGAGGTCTCAGCCAGCGCCAGGGCATTCCTTGTGTGGCTTAATAGCTTTTCCACATTAAGAAATGGTGTCATCTTGCTTATTGCTTTCACGTTAAAAATTTAAAGGGTAATTTTAAAAGTAAATTATCTTGATGAAGTCTGTACTTTTTCTCCCTTGAATTCAAAAGTATTCATCATTGGTAAAGTTGAGAAAAGTTAGAGTAATAGCTCATGTTTTTTCCCCAGCAAGTTAGGACCGGAATTTGGTTGAAGCTTTCCTTTCTCCAAAATGTTACTTTACTTAAAAATAAGGGCCAGGGCTGGGTAGATGAGACTGAAACCATGGAGTGCTATAATTATAGTCCAAGTCTGCTGTTATTTGAAGGATTAATAATATTTTAAGCATTACAATGATAGGGTTAATCAGCATAATGCTGATTTGAGAAAACAGTATGTTGTAACTTAGATTGGTGCTAGAGGCTGGTTATGAGAGATTTTGTGGATCTCAGAGGAGCTAAATACTTCTAACTCAGTGAAGATCCATTACAGTAATAAAATAAGTATCTTATGAATACTTAATTAACAATAAAATCATAAAGACATTTATACAGAGAAAACGCTGTTGAATTCAAAGCTTAATTCTGAGGAACTGAAATTAAATTCTAGGCTGCTTCATCTTAATTCTATTAAAGAGGCTAACTTGGTCTGATGTATAGAAATGATAAATGTTATTCCATTTATTTAAGCAAAGATGGGTCTCACATTGGCAGTTTTAGTAGAAATCAGTCCTAAAATGATGTAGAGGAACTATAAATCAAAAGACACAATTTATGGGAATGCTCAGATTTCACTGGCTGAAAGTTCTGTTTCCTGGTGGGTAACTTAACACTTGTTCTTCAGGATAATGCTGATGGTGTTTGTGAGAAAAAAACATGTAGGATATTTTTTCCACAACTTTTCTTTGAAAAGGGAGAATTGACCTTTTAAAAGAGTTTGTATTGCATTAGTCTGAGAGTAGAATTAAGAGGTTTTGTTTATAAGAATAGATGTAAGTTCTAGCATGGAAGTAATTTAAGAGGATGTTTTGAAGAAGAATGAGACAAAGGTAGCAATTGATAAAGTTGAACAAATGGAATTCCAGAGCTGTGCCCTTGTGTCAACAAAACATTTATGCTTCCAACTTTCAAAACACTCTCTCTCTCTCTCTCTTTCTCTGTGTGTGTTTGAGATGACTTTATGAGAGAGAGACTGGATCTATCTTGCAAAGATCAGTATAGATGGAATGATGAGATGCCTCCTTGTTGATGGTTGAAAGTTGCAGATGATATGTAGGGGATAAACAATTAATGCAATTAAGAAAATGCTAGTTGTGAAGCTTTATTGGGGAAGAGTGTTTTATCAGTTTTTAACTATTGTATTTTCATTTTCTTCACTTAATTAGCAAATAGATACCACCTTGCAAGGAAAATTACAGATTACATTAGAAGTAGTTAAACCTGGGGATTTAGGAACTAAAAGCCCTCATCACTCCAAAATACTGTATCTTTGGTGGTAATCCCACAGATTCTGGCACAGCATTAGGTCTGGGGTACAATGGAGGATGGAGAATTGAAGCCAAGCCACCAATACTGTTGCTTGCAGCAGCATATAACCCCAAAGAAAAAGAGTTTCCAGGGAAAAAGAAGCTAAAAGAAGAGACATGGATGGATGGCAAACTAAAATACAGATTCCCGAGACCTATGAGAAATATTCAGGGCCAGTTCAATATAATGCTCTTTTTTTACACAACTGATTCTTAAGAGATTAACTCTCAAAGTGCTATTTTTTCAAATTCTGTCTGCTGCAAATCACATACCTTTTACTTTCCTTCCTTCCCTCCCCTCCCTCCATTTTTGTTCTAAAACTTCGGGAATGTCCATTTCTTCACCTATGAAAATTCACCTATTATAGACAAATATTTAAAAGAGTTGTGGCAACAAAGATAGCAGCCAGCAATCTTGATTCTCCACAGTGTGTGTGTCATGTAAGACATATGTAAACTTTGCAAACTCCCACATCTTAAAGTCCACATATCTTAGATTTGCTGAGCTTGAGAAACACTGCTATCAAGTGTCTGAGAATGTTCTTTTTCGTGACTGGAAGAGATCTTTCTTCTCACCCACCCTCTTCTCTCTTCCCTGCAAGTTTTGGCTAGGAGTAAGTCCCTGTGAAAAATTTATCTGTGTGTGCAAGCCAGGATTACTCCCTTCCATGTACTTTGTCTTAGGCAGCTCTCCCATCCTTCCGCAGTGCTAATGCTATGTACGTATTTGTGTGCCCAGCTGGAAGAGATGAGGAAGACAACCCCACCCTGTTTGCCATCTGGCTGGACTCTTGGTGGTCTGGCATCCTGCATGGTGGACAGCCACTTGGCAGGCCTGGTTGGTTTGGTATCCTTCCTTTTAGGCAAACACAGGAATACTTGTTTCTTTAGTATTGGCACATATACTTGTTTCTTTAGTATTAATGCATATCATAGTTGCAAAATTTTCAGCAGTTTGTAGGTAGGTAAGTGTGGGAAGTGGTAGGGAAAAGACTGGAAGAACAAGGAAACTAACAGGTATATTTTTCAGTGGTATTCCCCATAAATTTGGGATGGTCATCCCCTACCCTGTGTAATTGACCATGGATAATATGTATGCCTCTTGCTCTGTCTTTTGGACATAAGACACAATGCCAGCCTCCAGAGTAATATTAGAAATAGTGTGGTGGATTTCGAGGCTGCCGCTGGTTCTCAGGAAGGAGAGAGCGCATTCCAAGGAGATAAGAGGACTCACAGTCTAGAAAGTCTTGGCAGGGAGTCAAAGAGAGTCAGAGTAGCCCCGCCCTAGACTCTCCTAGGTTATTTCCCCTTAGGTTAGTTAGGATAGCTTTAGTCTGGCAAGATTCTGTCTGTATGGTTGGATCAATAAAGAACTGGAGATTTGGAATACACTGTCTCGTCGTCGTTCTTGGGCTGACCCCTGACAAATAGTTCCAAAACCATATCCGGCAACTCTGCCTTAACATATGCCCACATGATTCAGTGCAGAGCTGGTAATGGCAGGGATGTATGCGTATGAAATTATGGATAAAGAGTCACTTTAGCTCGATAGTACTGACTGCCTTCTAGAACCACCTTGGAGAAATTGCTCAATCTCTGTGTGAAATTCTGCTTGGTCTGGAAAGAAGTGGAAGTTGGGGTTGGAGTTAAGGAAGGCCAAAATTTGGCCAGGCCCAGTGGAATCCTAGTTTGAGCAACATGCATTTCTTCAAGCACATGAGAATAGGGTTATCTGCCATACTTGGAACTTCATTCCTGGACTATTGTTAAAAAATAATGTATTAAGTTGCTTTAGAGTAGGTTTAAAACAATGTATAAATGAATGGTTCATTAAACATGGATTTCCTGCTCATAACATTTATGCATTTTAAGACTTTTTATTATAAGCAATTGAAAATGGAGGAATTTATTTTAAATGTTCCACTTTAATTATATGTTCCCATTAAAACGCTGAGCAATTCAGATACGGATGAAGGGAGGATACACTGGGCCTGATGATGTTACTGCTCATAGCCACCAAGACTGTTCTTATTTGGCAGCTGATGGTGTATTGAGGATAAGGAGGCATTTCTGTAAGTTCTCTGAAGTCAGATGAGTATCAACAATGGGCAGAATCCTTATGAAAATTTTTAATTAAACCCAAGTTATCCTATGGAAAACAGAATCCTTGGAAGGATGGGCTCTAACAGCTTGTATCTTGATGTCAGCCTGCCCACAGAAAAAGGATATTTGTGGGGGCGGCATTCAGTGGGGGTCTGATCCATAAAAGAATGGATAGTGCATGGAACATGGATAAGAGAACATGAACTTGACAGCAAATTTCATCTCCTTGTTCTTCTTCTCCCAGCGGTAAATGGCCAAGACTAGCAGTCTCCCACCCACTTTTCGGCCCATAACCAGAAAGCTGCCACTGAGGTCATCAAGCTGAGGACAAGGACATGAGCCTGCATTCTTCATATGCAGCACCAGCTTTTTGGTGTCCTTGCGTTTCAATGGCCCCACTTTGAGCACTTTTTTTTTCTTTTGAGTGGCCACTAATCGCCTCTCCCCATTCTCCTTCTTGATCTCTTTGATGCGCATCTTCACCACTGGAAGAGAGGATAGATAACAAATTATAATATACCCTAATCAAGGAACTATTAACTCAGTCAATCAACCAAGCAGCAAACAACAGCCCAATCAAGGAACTACCAAGGAGAGAACAACACCCCCACCAACACAAGCAGGACAAGTCATGGTATATAAACAGAGAGCAAGTCCCACTCCCTTTTAGCACTGAAGATGTTGCCTAGCCTGGCAATGAAACGTCTGCAAGAAAACAACAAGGCTCAGAGAGCACCAAGGACTCCACAGATAATACATTGCATTAAGGATTTACAGACTAAGGAGTGAAGTCAGTGAACGGAGAACTAGAGGAGGAGATAGAATTATAAGTACGAATTATGGAGTTGGTGGGTATAGTTCCTTTGATTTTAACAGTTTCAAAACTGGTCTTTTTAAAATGCTGGCAGAGGAAGACAAAAGGTAGTAGATGTCAGACTAGTCAAAGCTGCATGAATAAATGGGAGTGATTTATTCACCCTTTGTCACGTTTTCTTATTGACTACTTTTTTTTGCGCAAAATGGATGACTATTTGCTCCAAGGCCAAGCCACCTTAAGCTACGGTCACAATTGTCACCCATGAAGTCCATTATGGTTTCAGTAGTGAGAGTATCTGGAAAAGGTACAGGTCATCCAGTACTTCTCCTTTTCACAGTCTGAACTCGGGTGGTATTTGAGTTGTTAAAAGAATTTTATGGAGCACAGTAGCATTTAATGCAGATACAGTATTCATGGGAATTCCTGCAGTTGTATTCATATGCCACTGGTTTCATCTTTTGATTTTCCCATGCAAGGGGAATTCTTTGGATGACTTGGCACAGATTGTTTCTAATGGAACATCACATGTAAACAGACCTACCAGAAGGCACAAGAGATGGATCATCAAAAGGGGCGCGGTGGCTCAGTGGGTTAAACCGCTGAGCTGTAGACTGCTGATCAGAAGGTCAGCAGTTCAAATCCCCGCGTAACGAAGTGAGCTCTCGTTACTCGCCCCAGCTCCTGTCAACCCAACAGTTCGAAAGCTTAGCAAGTAGATAAATGGGTACCACCTTAAGTGGGAGAATATGCTGGCGTCCTGTCGGGGGTCGCCCACCGAACGGAGAAGACCTCGTGAATGGCGGCGGAGACGACGGATCCCGAACAGCAACATCCAGGACGTCAGCAGCCGGCTCCGAAGCAAGGTATTCTGGGACATGTAGTCCAGTACCCACAGAAGAGTCGGTTCCCCTACCCCTTCCCTTAGCGCGCGGTTAAACTGTACTATGTATGAAATGTATAAATATATGAATATGATGTATGTAAGCCGCCTAGAGTCCTCCATTAGGGAGGGGATAGGCGGGGTATAAATACGATAAATAAATAAAAAAAAAATAAAAAAGTGAATGAGCAAATCTGTATCTGCTTATGTGAGGGGGAAATGTGCTACTTTGGGAGCACCTTGTTGTAAGCATGTATGGTATGGAAATAAAAGAAGGTCCAGGTATTGATTCTTGACAACTTTTCAGATATGACTCCTGGGAAAAATTTATAGGAATGTTATAAATTGTGTTTTTGAAATTAAATCTAAAGTAAAAAAAGAGCTATTTCAGGTTTGGGGAAGGGGAAGGAAACGGGTGCCCTCCCCGTATCAAACTGAGTAGAATTCAAGTTTGACAACCTTAATTTGGTACCAGAAATAGAATACCCTGCAAGCACATCTCTTTCTCCATATACCCCCACTTCTCTTTGTGGTAATAAACGGCTTTCCTTTCATGACTCAATTGCCTGCATAAAGCAGCTGCCTCAGTCTGTGTACTGGAAGAGCCAGCTCAGCTGAGGGTGTGAAATCGTGTTCTGCATTGGAGTAAACTTTTCTGCTGCTGGGACCAGCCTGTCTCCTATACAGTAAGTAGTTCCTTGATAAGGAAAAATCTGTCATCTTTAACCACTGCTATTTTCAGTCTTCTGTTTACCTAGAATAATTATTCTAAGTATTTGGCTGATCTCATTCTTTGTAAGATTGAACTTGAGCTAACTACAGTGATGACTTTATTATGATTATTTTTAAAATGTATACCCCGGCTCTTATACAAGGAGTATTCAAGGCATCATCATTTGATGTACTCCTTTAAATGGAGCACCACAAAATTACAAAATAGAAAACAAAAGCACTAGAAATGCTGATAATTATGGGGGATGAATACTACTACTTTTTAAAAACAAACCACATTGCTTTAACCTGTTTAATTTTAAAAAATCCTTCCTTTCCATTTTATCCTCACAACTATCTGAGGAGAGATGATGACTAGTCCAAGGTTGGTTTGTAGAGAAATGGGAATATGGACCATAATCTCCACAGCCCAAATTCAACACGTTAACCACTAGACTGCAGCCAGTGACCAGGCTCTATTATTAGTGCCTGGTGATTGTCTTCAGAAAATGAATTCTATGATCAGCCTGTTATTAAAACTCTTTGCCTTCAGATGTGAGAATATTCAAATGTGTTGGAAGATACCTTCATATAAATCAGGCAGACTCAAGTGACAAGGTTGCTTAGAAATGTAGGAAACTATCCTGGTTCAGTCTTTTAGTCTGTTGAGAGTTGAGATGGGTTTCCACAGGTTCAGACAAAGCCTTTTTCCTGGAGTCAGAATTTAGGGCTACTGTAGGTCAAAAATCATATTAATCTGATCCCAGAAATAACCTGGAAGCCGCTGAAGGATCTGATTGAAAAAGGTGGAGCTCAAGCAGGGAAAGGGAAGTAAGAATAACAAATATATGACATATTCTTAGCAGCTCCTTCTCCCAGTTCCCTGCTGCTTCGGATGTATGATTTACCAAAGTCACTGGAACACATCTGCTCCATGATGCCGTCCGCTTTGTGTTCCATCTCGCACTGGGTGCAGATCTTTGACACTGTAAGATGGAAAAAGGATGAATGTGAGCTCAGAAAAATTGGACATATTTAGCATTCTGCCCTGTAGATTCCTGGCTCTATTTTCATAGGCAAATGATTTCAAGTGATGATGGTGATTTATTTATTTATTAATCAAATTTATCACCACCCATCTCTACCGCAGTAGACTCTGGGCGGTTTACAATTTCCTAATTACCTTGCCTTGTTATGAACTTCTTTTAATTGTCATGAAGTATCCTGAACAAACAGAAAATGTAGAGTTCAGCTCATCCAGATAGGAACTTCTTATTGGAAAGAGTGTGGATAGGAATACATTTCAGAGAAACTTTTTTCATATAGCTATTCCTGTGTTTAGTTCCCAATTTCTTTTATTTTGCAGACTTGCATCTTTGTCCCAGTTGATTTTCATTTAATTTTCCTTAACTTTTGAAGTAAAAGTCTTTACAATAAAGGTGTGACTTTAAAGGGTATTAGGTAAATCAAAATACATTGTTTCTGAAGGAAGTTCATAAATTTGGAGATCTGGTAAAAAAAAATCAAACTCTTTGAGTTCTCTGGAGCAAAAAGCCTCAAAGTAAAGACTAAATAATAGAGAACTGTTATCAATATAAATGATTACCTGTTTTTCTTTTGAAGCATTAGCTATTAGAAGATGGAGTACTGATCAGAGAAGACTTCCCCAAATTGGTGCTATCCAGATATAAAAGGAATAAACTCCCATTATCCTAGTCAGATGTTGGCCACTGGATAATAATAATATAATAATAATAAAATAAACTATAATAATAGTTTAATAATCTATTGAATTTAGTTTTTACCTGCCTCTTCCATACCTTTCCACTACAGCCCCCAGCATTCTACTCAGTAGACAAGTGAGGACCAAGACAACCCAGCAGGAAAGGGAATTCAGTTCTCGAACCTGTGTTGTTTTGGTGGGATGCATGCAGGGGTCCCCAACCTGTGGGCTGCGAGGCTCCTGCCTGCAAACCCCGCCCCCGGTGCGCACGATTGGCTTCCACCTGCAAACCCCGCCCCCCTGTGTGCGCAATTGGCTCCCGCCTGCAAACCCCGCCCCTCCCAGTCCGTGGAAAAATTGTCTTCCACAACCGGTCCCTGGTGCCAAAAAGGTTGGGCACTCCTGTTTAGGGCACTGTTCTCTAGCTGCTACCCTGGACCCTACATGGGGATTACATTCCACCATCATCTAGAACGTTTGCATAATCACTGCCGTTGGCATGTTTTTGAGGAAAGGGAAAAGGGAAAGAAAATAAGCAATAAAGAACAGCGTTTTTTTACAGAGAAAAAAATCAGTGGGTCTAGTTTTTTTTCCAGCTTATTAAACAGGATATGCTAAGGCTCCTATTGTTATATGGATATTAAAATACAAGGTGTGACATTTTTCTGGTTACCTCAGATCAATAAAGGTGTACTGTAGTTAAAGTTGGACCCATACTGTGGGCTTGAATTAAAGAGAGATCCTGGATATGTGAAATATGTTGCATAAGAATGTTATTTCTTTAGCCTTTTAGTTACTTCTGCCTTCTGGAAAAATGAGATTCAGCATCAACCACAAAACATGACTTGCTTTACAAGTAGGCAGATAAAGATCCTTGCTAGCAACAATCTCTTCAGTCTGCCAAACGTTATGAGAATTAAGCCACTGACCAAAAATGACAGTAGGAAAGGAATAAAAGCAGAACGTCTCCAATGCCCTTTTGAAGCAATGCACAGAGAAACCCCATTTGAATACATCATTAGCTGACTTGGGCCAAATTCCCCCTGCACTGGTCAAACTGGGAATGGTGATTTTGACGTCCTTCAGCCACCACAAACAGGCAGGGGGGCAGTTGCTTCCTGTGGATTTTTTAAAATTATTATTAAAATTCTACATGACTGATTGGCTCTGGTGCCCTTATAGTGAGTTGGAGGGGGGAGCTTACTGGGGGGGAGCTTACATGGCTGTGGAATCTCAGTGTGGATGTGTGTGTCAGAAAATGAAAATCAAGATGGTATACTTAAGGAAGCTCCTTTTTTGCAGACAAGGATTGTGTGTCTCTTCCGATTAACTTAATTTAATTTAATTTAATTTAATTTAATTAACTTAAAGTTAATTAAGTTAATTAAATTAAGAAGGATTAACTTCTTCAGTCTTGTTCAGAGGACACAGCTGATGGGGAGTGGGGTGGGGGGTGGGGAGAGGTGAACTCAGGCAGAAACTGCTTCAGGGTTGTCTTAGGCAAAAGATACTCCCCTGTAACTTTCATACCCATTGGCTAGGTTTAGGCATTTACGTGTCATGCTAATCTCTTGATCCAGTTTAGCAGGTGGTGTGAATAGGACCTGTGTGTGTGTGTGCGCGTGTATGTGAGAGAGAGACAGACAGTGAGATTAGTGCTGGTGTTTCAAAATAATCCATTTTAACATTCCTGTTTCCCCCCACTGTTTTTTATCTTCCTATTAAAAAAAATGAAAAAGGGAAAATAAAACAGAGCTTGTTGATGGAAGCACTCGGAATCACTCTGGCTGTCTTAGGGATCAGACACAGGCTTTGTAGCTGAGCAATTTTGAAATGAAAGGACTTGGAGCTGGAGGCTGTGGTGGAGTTTGCTGGACTCTAGATTCTAAGACCAGGATTAACAGGAAGTAGCTTGGCTATATCTGCTTCTTGTCCAAGGAAAATGTTCTCATAAAAATTGCTCTGAATGCTGTAGTGTTTGGGAGCAAAATAATATATAGTACTCTGCCTCTATAATGACTGTGTCACCCATTGTGGCCAATTTATACATGGAAGAAGTGGAGAAGAAAGCACTCAACACATTCCAGGGAACGGTGCCCACCCACTGGTTTAGGTATGTGGATGACACCTGGGTCAAAATCAAGGCCCAGGAAGTACAGGCCTTCACGGACCATATAAACACTATAGATGCCAACATTAGCTTCACCAGAGAAGACACCAAGGACAACAGACTGGCATTCCTAGACTGTGAAGTCCTCATTGGGACCGGTGGCAAGCTAGAAATAGGGATCTACAGGAAACCCACACACACAGATCAATATCTGATGTTTGACTCCCACCATCCACTGCAGCACAAACTAGGAGTCATCAGGACATTGTCACACAGAGCAGAAACCATCCCCACCTCCATGGATTCCAAAAAGAATGAACAGCAGCATCTGAGAACAGCTCTGCAGGCCTGTGGATATCCAAATTGGGCCTTCACTAAATCTAAGTCTACCAGACCTAAAACAGCGACAGATAGGGCTGAGACTCAGAGTAAACGGAAGAACCTGGTCATTCCTTACATGGCTGGCGTGTCTGAAAAGATAAAACGGATATTTGGCAAACACCACATACCTGTATATTTCAAACCCACCAACACACTGAGACAGAGGCTTGTACACCCCAAAGATCAAACTCCAAAACACAAGGAAAGCAATGTAGTGTATGCAATCCAGTGCAGTGAGGAGTGCTCTGAACTCTACATTGGAGAAACCAAACAACCCTTGTACAGGAGGATGGCCCAACACAGGAGAAGTAACACCACAGGACCAGAGTCAGCAGTTTATCTTCATCTAAAGGAAAAAGGACACTCATTTGAGGACATTAATGTTCACATTTTAGACAGAGAAGATAGGTGGTTTGAGAGAGGGGTCAAGGAATCCATTCATGCCAACTTGGAAAATCCTTCCTTGAATAGAGGTGGGGGCCTCAGGCATAACCTTTCCCCTATCTTCCTTCCTGCTTTGTCTTCTGTGCCTAGGAAGATTAAGACCATTTCGCAAGCTCAACAGCAGCAGGGTAATCTTAACGATCCTCCTTTAGATGATAAAGGGACTTAGAAACAAACATCTCAAAAATAACCATGACCTAGCCCCAGGTGCAAGGTCACTCAGCCAGCCTAGAAACATATTTAAGGATTCCCTTACTAACTTTACTCAGACTGAAGAAGCTCCTTGGATAAGGAGTGAAACGTTTCCACTAAGAAAATAGAAATCCAGTTGACATGATTCAAGCTACAGACAATTCCACCTGGATGACTGAGAACCTTCATAGACATTCTGCCTCTATAAGTACTCTTGATTAAATTCAGGAGTGGAAACACATGGAAAATGGTGCTTACCAAGTCACAGATGTAGACTGGTTCTTACGAGATCCAGATTTGGTACTCACCAAGTCCAGGTGCAGGGAAGCTAGGAGTTTTTGTGTTCTTTTTCCAGCTTGCTCTATGATCTGAATACCTTTGAAATCAGCTTGCCCTCTCTTTTGATCAAACAGTGCCTCCAGCTGGCTGCTGTGCCAAAGAATTTGCTAATAACTGCTTGTAGATAGGAGGTGTGCATGCATGTGTGTGGGCAAACATTTGTTGTTCTTTTTAGTCCTGAATTCTCTCTGTACCCACCTCTCCCTGTTGTATTTATTGATTTGTAACTTTGGAGAGAAGCTGTTGCAATGGTTCCTAGAATTGCATGCCTGAGAGGAAGAGCTCCTGCAGGGTGCATTAAGTGAAGAAGCTTGTACTCCTAGAACAAGCATACTGGAGAAAAAGTCCCATTATGATGGATGTTTCATCCTATATGGGTGCTACTGTTTATGTAATTGGGCTTGGAAATAAAATTCCGGAGGAAAAGAAACTCTGGACAGCAACCTTGAAATCATTAGAAGGAACAAATCACACATCAGGCTAGGCTGAGAGTAGTAACAGACTGTATTTTGCACTGGTAGTGAACATACACTCTAACTACAGTGTACTAGGAGATGGTCGACACCGAAATCAGATTGACTACATCCTTTGCAGCCAAAGGTGGCGGACATCTATACAGTCGGTAAAAACAAGACCTGGAGCTGACTGTAGTTCAGATCACAAACTTCTTATTGCACAATTTAGAATCAGACTAAAGAGAATAAGGAAGACCCACAGATCAGTTAGATATGAGCTCACTAATATTCCTCATGAATATGCAGTGGAGGTGAAGAATAGATTTAAGGGACTAGATTTAGTAGATAGGGTCCCAGAAGAACTATGGACAGAAGTTCGCAACATTGTTCAGGAGGCGGCAACAAAAAACGTCCCAAAGAAAAAGAAAACCAAGAAGGCAAGATGGCTGTCTGCTGAGACACTGGAAGTAGCCCAAGAAAGAAGGAAAGCAAAAGGCAACAGTGATAGGGCGAGATATGCCCAATTAAATGCAAAATTCCAGAGGTTAGCCAGAAGAGATAAGGTTTAAACAAGCAATGTGCGGAAGTGGAAGAAGACAATAGAATAGGAAGGACAAGAGACCTCTTCCAGAAAATTAGAAACATCGGAGGTAAATTCCAGGCAAAAATGGGTATGATCAAAAACAAAGATGGTAAGGACCTAACAGAAGCAGAAGAGATCAAGAAAAGGTGGCAAGAATATACGGAAGATCTGTATAGGAAGGATAATAATATTGGAGATAGTTTTGACGGTGTGGTCAGTGAGTTAGAGCCAGACATCCTGAAGAGTGAGGTTGAATGGGCCTTAAGAAGCATTGCTAATAACAAGGCAGCAGGAGACGACGGTATCCCAGCTGAACTGTTTAAAATCTTGCAAGATGATGCTGTCAAGGTGATGCATACCATATGCCAGCAAATTTGGAAAACACAAGAATGGCCATCAGATTGGAAAAAATCAACTTATATCCCCATACCAAAAAAGGGAAGCACTAAAGAATGTTCAAACTATCGAACAGTGGCACTTATTTCACATGCCAGTAAGGTAATGCTCAAGATCTTGCAAGGTAGACTCCAGCAATTCATGGAGTGAGAATTGCCAGATGTACAAGCTGGGTTTAGAAAAGGCAGAGGAACTAGAGACCAAATTGCCAATATCTGCTGGATAATGGAGAAAGCCAGGGAGTTTCAGAAAAACATCTATTTCTGTTTTATTGACTATTCTAAAGCCTTTGACTGTGTCATAACAAATTGTGGCAAGTTCTTGGTGGTATGGGGATACCAAGTCATCTTGTCTGCCTCCTGAGGAATCTGTATAACGACCAAGTGGCAACGGTAAGAACAGAGCACGGAACAACGGACTGGTTTAAGATTGGGAAAGGAGTACGGCAGGGCTGTATACTCTCACCCTACCTATTCAACCTGTACGCAGAACACATCGTGCGATGTGCTGGGCTTGAGGAATCCAAGGCTGGAGTTAAAATCACTGGAAGAAACATTAACAATCCTAGATATGCAGATGATACCACTTTGATGGCTGAAAGCGAGGAGGAGTTGAGGAGCCTTAAAGGTGAAAGAAGAAAGTGCAAAAGCTGGGTTGCAGTTAAACCTCAAAAAAACCAAGATTATGGCAACCAGCTTGATTGATGACTGGCAAATAGAGGGAGAAAAAGTGGAGGCAGTGACAGACTTTGTATTTCTAGGCGCAAAGATTACTGCAGATGCTGACTGCAGCCAGGAAATCAGAAGACGTCTACTTCTTGGGAGGAGAGCAATGGCAAATCTTGATAAAATAGTTAACAGCAGAGACATCACACTGACAACAAAGGTCCGCATAGTTAAAGCAATGGTATTCCCTGTAGTAACCTATGGCTGTGAGTGCTGGACCATAAGGAAAGCTGAGCGAAGGAAGATAGATGCTTTTGAACTGTGGTGTTGGAGGAAAATACTGAGAGTGCCTTGGACTGCAAGAAGATCAAACCAGTCCATACTCCAGGAAATAAAGCCAAACTGCTCACTTGAGGGAATGATATTAAAGGCAAAACTGAAGTACTTTGGCCACATAATGAGAAGACAGGATACCCCGGAGAAGAAGCTGATGCTAGGGAAAGTGGAAGGCAAAAGGAAGAGGGGCCGACCAAGGGCAAGATGGATGCATGATATTCTGGAGGTGACAGACTCAACCATGGGGGAGCTGGGGATGGTGACGGCCGACAGGAAGCTCTGGTGTGGGCTGGTCCATGAAGTCACGAAGAGTCGGAAGCGACTGAACGAATAAGCAACAAACTAGGAGATATGAGAGCCAGTTTGGTGTAGTGGTTAAGGCACCAGGCACCAGAAACCGGGAGACTGTGAGTTCTAGTCCCTCCTGAGTCACAAAGCCAGCTGGGTGACCGTGGGCCAGTCACTTTCTCTCAGCCCTAGGAAGGAGGCAATGGCAAACCACTTCTGAAAAACCTTGCCAAGAAAACTGCAGGGACTTGTCCAGGCAGTCTCTGAGAATTGGACACGATTGAACGGATTAAAAAAAACCCCTAGGATATATAGAATAGATAGCAAGAGAGAAAGAAAAGCCCAGATAATGTAAATCTTGAGGATAAGGAAGCAGAAGGCAATGTCCTGCTCTTCTTATAATACAAGGAAAAAACCAAAAACAAAACCACCAATGATGTGGGTACAATGTTGTGTGGCAAACGTCTGTAAAAGTTGCCTAATACGAAGAGCCTGTAAAAAGAAGCTATTTGGCTTGATGCTATTAGCCACTACCAGATCAGGAATAGGCCCAGATAAACAGTGGGCATGGGATGAAACTTGAAGTCTGAGCCTAGTCCATATGCCCTCTTCATACCAATCCATCAGCTACTCAAGAATCTGAGCAATGCTCTCCGGGTCCTGGATAGCTCTTTTGCAGTTCCACTAAATGCAGCAGCCAGGAGAGAGGGTGAGTCTAGACCAGAGTTTTCCAATCTAAGACAACTTCTAGGTGTTTTGACTTCAAGCCTAGAACTTTCCAGTCCACACAACTGGAAGCACTGACACTGGGAAACACTGATCTAGACTGAAGCATGCATAAGATTTTTGTTCTAGGAACCAAAGCCTAATGAGTATTGTAAAGTGGGATTCCATAGGAATGGTTCAGTCTAGCTTTATTAACTCTTTATTTTCACCCCCCCCCCCCCGCCCCTCCATGCTGTTACCTGGTGGTTGAGTAGCTTGGTTGTTTCCAAACTGTACTGTGATGCACAGGTCGTTGTCAAAGGGAAATTTGTTGCAGTTGAGCATGTCAGGCCAGGGGAAGCCATAGGATTCCATGACAGGTGCACATGAATCTCGCACGACTTCACATAAGGAACGGCATGGATAGATGGGCTGGTCCAGACAGACGGGTGCAAATAGAGAGCACAGGAAAACTTGGGTGTCTGAGTGGCACCGCTTGGCCAGCAGAGGTACCCAGCTGCTGGCTTGCTGCTTGACCTCAGGCATAGATTCATGCTCCAGCAGATTAGGTAAGCGCATGCGTTTGTAACCCACATTGTGGCAGAGCTGCAGGTCAGCTGGGATGTCTACACACTCTGGTTGCTTGGTATAGAAGCGTCCATGCTGAAAGTTATCTGAAGGCCAGCTGTAGTAATCATACTCCTGACTCATGGACTGTGCCCAGCCCTGCACCAGAACCAGCAGCACTGCCTCCAGGACGTTCCACTGACCGAGTAACACCATGGCTCGCAGATAGTGCTGTCTCTGCTGGAGAGAGGGCCTGTGGAACTGAGTTGCCACAGGTGCCACTGGCAACTAACGTGACTGCTCTGTCCTAATCCCAGGCAAACCAAGCTGCCAGTACCTGCTGTGGAAACGAGGTGCCTTTGCCCAGGAAAGCAAATCTCTTCTCTCCAAGTGGCTCCTTATATCTGTCACTACAATGGGATGGAAGGAGCTAAAGCCGGATTCACTTAAAGCCTCTGCTCCAGGCTATTTAGCACCACCCCCTCTAGGTTTGCAAAGGAGCCTCCTGGGGGGAGCCAGCAGCCAATCTTCACTAGGCAAACTTCCCTCCTCCCAAGACTGAGTTGGGTGCCAGCCATGAAGATGTCCCCACCTTTAGCTCTGGGCTGCTCCTCCAGCCCTCAGCCTTCCTCCCCCTCCTCCTTCCCTGCCCTGTACCATCTGATTCGTTCATTTGCCTTTCTCAACAGCCTTGTTCCTTTCCATGACATACATGGCATCAGGCCCCAGCTGCCATTGCTTTGAAATGCTACAAAGCAGCTATCTTTAGGCAGCAGATTTTCCTGTCCCCAGGCTTCATTTCTGGAGTGCATTAAAAATGAGCAGATTTGTATCCAGCGGCTTTCATTCTCCCCTCCTGTTTCGGGAGTGGATATATCATGTTAGTCCTGATAAGCCCATTGAAAACCTATCCACTTTGGTTAGCAGCCTCTTTAATGTATTGAGACAAGTGTTTAACTTACTAGTTAAATATTGAAACAATCACCCATGCATTCTGACTTTTTCATGGAGAGATTACAGGTAAAGGTTTTGGTGATGGTGGTAGGAAATCCAGTCATCCTTTTTACAATCTTTTTTTGAGGGAGGCAAATGGCAGGAAATTTGAATTTGCCACCAGGAATTGGTACATTGGGCTGTGTCAGTTTTAGCAAAGTTACAACAATGAGGGGATCTTGTCAGGATGGAGGGAAGGAAGGTCACTGGAGAAAGAAGAAGAGCGTCCTCCTCCACCTCCTCTCTGCACCAGACAGGTAAATAGATCACATTTATTTTTCCTAGGAAAGAACACAAGAACGTAGACCATGTAAGCAACTAGAAATTAACATGGGGAGCATACACAGACTTTTGAAAGGGCCACTGCTGTTACCAGATGAATAAACGTCTCAAACGTAATTCACCAGATAGGATGGGAACAGAAAGACAGTCGTTGCTTACAGATTTAAGCGCCTTATTCTTTGGGTTGGGAAGCTTTTTGCACAAGGTATGTTTTCATCTACTTCATTTGTTTAACATATTTATATGACCGTCTGTTCACCAAAGCATTCTGGGTAGCAAAGAAATAAAAACAACCGTGAGTCTCTGACAGCTGTTCAGAGGAGGGTCTGTCATCTGTGGGATCTATAGTTGCTCTGCTACAGTATAAAGAGCCTGTGCTAAACTTAGCCACTCAGCACAACCTAGTAGCTGTGCTTCTACACCATGCTAACCCACGATTAACTGAATTACCCTGATTGCCTGAGTTTGCACAATACACTGAACTCTAAACTAACCACACTGACTGGGTTTGTCAGCCATAATTGATGATGATAATCTCTGTGCCACCTTTCCATTTAGAAAAAACACTTTAACCTTACAGTTAAAACAATACCTACAGTGTGGTATTTCATATACAGTAAAAAATATAGAATAAATGATATAAAAACTAAAAAATGAAAGCACAAATGTTTGTGTATTCATTTACTGCAATTATTTATACCCTCCATTTCCAAATCCTTCCAATCCTCTCCAAGTGGCTTTCAAGCAACATAGATAATTCTGAATAAAAATAAAACAAATAGTTTTTTTGTAAAAATATAAGCAAACAAACATAGAAACATTTTCTAAACTCCTTCCCCAGGGCAGTTGACATTAATAGCCTTGTAGTAGAGAGGGGAGAATTCAGGGGAGAAGGCTTTGATACCCCCCCCCAGACTATGGCTTAATGGAATAACTCAGCCAATTCTGATTATTTAGGAAACCGTGTTTAAAACATATCATGCCTTAACCCAATCACAATCTTTTTGCGGAAATACAGCTAGAATAAAATCTGTTAAGCTTTCTAATACTTTGCAGCTGTGATGTATAAAGATCTGTAATAAGCCCTGAAATGTTCCTTAGCTAGTCCAACTGTGTTCCAACTAGGACATGTTTAGAGAAAAGGTGGGCTTGCATGTCTGCCTGCTCTTCTTGTAGGTTCCATGTAGATCAGTGTTTCTCAAGCTTGGCAACTTTAAGATGTGTGGACTTCGCCATGGAGTCTGTTATATTGATGGAAACCTAGCTACCCATTAAAGATGATAAAGTTTTATAAATCTTGTGAGGATTTATGTAGCAGGAAAACATCACTACAGAATTACTTCAAAGGTCATACTAAAACCAACATGAAGCCAGAACACAAATAAATAATAATTTTTGGGGAGAATTGCTATGCTACACTCTGCAGTGAAATGTGTAGAGTTAATGGAGATTTCCTTCCAAATATTGAGTGGAAGTGCATTTAGCAAATGTTGAAGTGTTTAAAATGAGCAATTTATTAGATTTATCACCTTTTCATTTTATGTGAAAAACTTGTGCTTTATATAGACATAAATTCAACCAAGATATCTTTCTCTAACACTGAAACTCAGTGATTAGAACTTTGCTTGTAATTAAATGATCTCTGCTAAATAGCTATTAAAAACACAGCATCCCTGCCTGATTGTGGCAAAAAGAGATATGTTGTAAGTGAGGAATGTGGTAAAGCATATAACAGAAAATTTCTAAATAATAACCTGGTTATATGAAAGTATAACAAAGACCCTTCCTTACATTATTAGAGACCATATATCAATGAAGAGAGCCCAGCTTTGATATCTGGGCACTATGTTACTGGATCAAGAGTGGCACACAACACAAATGGGCTTATGAACCCACTAAGCCTTGGGAATGGGGCAGGAATGAACGCGCTGTTAAGGGAAGAGTTTCAGAAAAGATTACTCAATTCTGGGAAAGAAGAAAGCATGAGAAAGAAACTCAACATAGTCCCACCTTGATGTTGTTTGGTATAAGTTGTAGTAGAGAGAAACTCTGAGAAGCTGTCAAGATTCTGTTATTATATCCTACAACAATAAAGCTCATTCCTGAAATTCCCATTGCTCCTGTTTCTTGACCTGGCCTGCTTTGAAGGGCTGACAATGGGTAACATCCTAATTTCCTTCACATCATTTGATATCACAATTGAAAAATATATCTACCCCAAAATAAGATTCAGTAAGCTTTCTTCCTAAGTAAATAGGTCTAGGCTTACAGCTGAAAGATTAACATGATCTTTGTAGGTGGGGAACATGTGTAACATACCAGTGAAATATTTTTAAAGTGCATTTCAAATAAAGCCTCTTTGCTAATCTCACCATTCCTTGGTAGCTCGTATGCATTATGTGGTCATCATCAGGTGCTGTCACCCACTTTTGCATATACTACTTAGCACATAGATAACTTTTTGTGGACATACATTCCAGGTGGGATCCAGCTTTGGCTTTTTAGCTGTAGTGGAGAGACACCCTCTTTCAGGCACATTAATCGGTGGCTGCCACTGGAGTTCAGATAAGATAAAGCCATGGCTTTATCAAGCCCACTGACTGGAGTGAAGGGGATGGCTTGAGGCCCTGTTATCCCAGGTAGGAAGAAGATAAGCTCTCTGGCACTGACAGAAAATCACTGGCTTCTGATGAATGTGCTGTTTTGATGTTGGTAATGAACAGTATGAGGAGGGGGAGAATGACAGGCCTTGGAGTGTGAGTATCACAAGGTGAGACTGTGCATGTGGGAATTTTTAGGAGTGTGAAAACAAAATTGTGTATGAATCAGCCGTTTGGGGTGATTTGGGGCTAATTGCTGGTTGCTTCTATTTATTATGTTATTTTTAAGGAAGGAGCGAAATAATTTTCTCTTCTGCTTGAAAAAGAACTGTTAGCCTGAAAAGATTGCACGCCCACCTGGAAAAGATGGCTGGGCCACCTATTTGGCTTTTTTGTGAATTGCTCTCTGCCAAATTCTCAGGCTCATTTTTGTTCAGGAAGTGCCCCAAATATACAGAAGCACCTCCTCCAGGCATCTTCCTTTATACTGTCCTTCTTTTCTTTTCCAAGAAGTAATCATTCCCAGATGCTGGACTACTGGGAAGAGAAAGAAGCCTAGTAAATCTGGGCCAAGGGAGGGGAGGATAAATGATCCGGGAACGAGCCATCCTGCCAGGTCCTTGGAACATGGCGTGACAAACTCCAGCTAAAGTATTCCACAGACATGCCCCACCTAAGGTCCCCTTCCCACTTGTACATACATTTGCACTGACCCTGGTGGAATACCTTGACCGCCCTGCTTGCTGACGCAGCCAATGGAGAAAGAGAGGATTGTTATTCGGCTCCTTTGAAGACAAATGTTTCCACAGCTTTTGGTTATAAACAGAATCCCTTTCACTGGCAAATGATTTCTGGCCATCCAGCCCCTTGACCTCATGCTCTTGAGATGTGCCATGTCTCACATACTTCCTGCTCCTAATGCCCAGCCCAGCTGAACATGTATAGAATACCCAAGAGGAGACACAATCATTGGAACTGGAGGGTTCACCATCACTATGAGTTCTAGAGAAATAAAAGTATATGTATTATTGCGTTACAACAAGGTAACTCAGGATTAACTGAACCATGTTTATTGAATTAACCTGATTGCCTGGATTTACATAGTATATTCATCCATTAATTAACCAAGCACATTTTAGCATATTGGCTTCACACAATACAAATCAAACTAGCATATTTTGTGAATTCAACCACTAAGTGGGTGTGTTGTATAAATGTCTGCAGCAGGTGAGATGGATATTGTGGAAAAGAACTACTGAGATTGACTTGATTAGGAATATAAGCCTGGGAGTTCCCTACTTAAGGTAGCTGGGCCTCCAGACTTTCAAGCTGTAAAAAGAAACTTGGGAGATAAAATATAGTGTTTGGCACTACAGGTGTAAAAAAGTCTCTTGAGATCAGTATATGGAGCCTAATAGCACATGATAAATATAGGGGATGGCTATTTCGGAATCTGATCAACCAGGAAATATAGGGACTAACAATAACTGCAATCAAACCAAAAGGTGGATTATTTAATTCTGGATTGTCATCCTGCAACTTTATGCCTCTTGGAGATTCCAGAAGGAGGCCACAACCCTGAAGATTCAGGTCAGAGAACATCCTAAGAGTCCATGGCTATGTTTATACAAGAGACTAGTTAAGCCTAAAATGAGGTTAGTTTGTGGTTCTGCCTATTGTGGGAATTAAGCCATCGTTTTGGCATGTTGGACAAACAATATCATCACATTAAGCCATAATATGGTATAATTCTGTTGCTATATCATTTTATGTTAACACAGCAGTTGTGTTTTGTTAATTTGGGTTAAATGAGTTGTGTGAACCCAGCCAGTATGTCTGTCTAACATTATTGTTTAAGTATGGACCATCTATGTATTAGGAGGATTTTTCATTCTGTTATCAGGTACAGCAGGGCTTTCCAAAGTTTTTCCCGCGGCAACACACCAACCGGCGTTGGTGTGTCGCCGTGGGAAAACCCGGAAGTGCAGCAGCGCGCAAAAACCCGGAAGCGCTGCTGCGCTTTCAGGTTTTGCGTGCTGCAGTTGGTGTGTCGCTGCGGGAAAACCCGGAAGCGCTGATGATGATCAGCGCTTCTGGGTTGTGTGGCGACACACTTTTGTGTTGCGACACACAGTTTGGAAAGCTCTGAGGTACAGGATGTATTATTGGCATTTTAGACTTTTTTTAGTGGTTACTTCATAGCCTAGACGACCTACTTATAATTACTTCTTGTTCAGTTTGTCCCAAGATATACTTGTCCTAAATTTGAAAATGAAAAGAAAGATTGTGGACAGCTGTGGTCTTGGGATTCAGATATACAGGCAGCTGGCTATCCAGAGAAGTGCCTAGGTTAAGGAGCGGTTAATTCTGATCAAAGACTTGGATAGTTAGTGGGAAAGGAGGGGTTAAAACCATACTTTAGCTGGGAGATAGGCAGCTCTGCTCAAAGGCTGGTTGGGAGGGACAAATCGATTTCCCTGTGGGGTCTTTTTGTTTGTTCTTTTTACAGAGACATTGCGGTGAGACAGGATGATGCCAACCTGGAAATGGGTAGAGGGGGCCAGGGTATTGCTGTGGAAAGGAAAATGGAGGGAATACTAGACATTGATAGCAGGAGTGGAGGGTGTGGCAGCCTTTACTGATTGTAGATTACTAGGTAGAATTGCTTACCATGTAGATTGACAACTTCCTACAAGTTATTAGCTAGGGAATGTCCAGATCCTTTATTTTCCATGGTCACTGAAATATTTGATAAAGGAACACCTATGTGCCTTTTCTGCATGATTTCACCTTCCCTAACCTGTGCTTTCATCATTGTCCAGCTAATATGGCTGTTAGCTGTTTGCAGAGTAATTACAATCACATGGGGAACTGGACTGAGATCTTTCTCTTTTGCTGAATGGTATCATGCTCCAGCTACTCCTCTGAATTAGACATGGGTGCACTATAATCATTAGCTCATTTATGTCTGGAGGGTACAGGTAACCATGTAACATACTTCTTAAGCAATCCTGCAAAAATATATGTTTATGTGGTTCTAACGTTACCGAGATCACAATTTTCTCTGCCTCTTTCCCATGTCCCTTGTCTTAAGTATGCAAAGGGAGTGAAAGAAAATGCTCTCTGTGAGGGATCCAGTTTATTTTCTCCCAGGACTTTGAGGGTGTAAATATCTTTTTTCCTTTATATTTTGATGTACAGGCAAATTAGTGATGCCTTTGGATATTACATTTTTTGTAAACATGGACCATTTGACCAAGAGCTGCTTAGAATAACCTAGCTGGGAAAGTCAGCCCAGAGACTAATGTTTCTAAAATTCTGTTGAGTAACAGTGGCAGATTTCAGCATCTCCTTCAAAGTTTACTGAAACCTTGAGATCCAGGAGCAAAATAACAAAATGCTGCATGCATGCATGCATGCATGCACAAACGCACATACATACTAAGGACTAGGTTGTTTTGGACTCCATTCAGCCCAGGAATTCATGAGAGTACTTAAACTAAACTCATAAATCCATTCACATAAAAATGCTGTTTGTTTTCCAGGTTTTTTTTTTAATGAACCCAATTTTATTTTAGTTTTTAAGCAGTTGATATTGCTAGACAGTTGAGAATTAAAAACAGCCCCAAACTTTCATTCCTCATGTTGGTTGCCATTGATGTTATTCATTTCTCTTGCATTTATAACACAGAGGGTGTTTTTCAGTCCTTATTTCATAGATCCCAAATCACAACAAGGTCACTGTGATTCTTCCAGAGATATTGTTGAATCAATACTGCAATACTATATACAATTATTGATAAGGTCACAGGACTAATCAATTAATAAACTACTACTATATACAAAATTGGTGGTAATCTATTGAGTTCAGTGGGGTTTCTTTTTGAATAGATGACATACGATTGTGCTGCAAGTGCCCTTGAGTCTTAAGACTTTAACTTGGGTAACTAGAAGTTCATGACTAATCTGAGGTTCCAATCCAGGTCCAAGTTCAATGTTACTTCCATAGGATTACATTTTATTTTGGCTCATGCCATACTGAGAGATACAAGATAAACACCTTATAAAAGTTCTATCTTACATCAGTGCAGGATAAGGCGATATCCCACCACTGACCAAACTCTCCACAGTTTGGATATTTCCTTTGATCTTCCATGATAAGGCAATGGGAGTGCTTTAACTTCTGAGTGATTTCCCTTCAAATATTTATCTAATAATTATTGAATATAGTCAGAGTCCTACTTTTTACACACTGTCTGCCTTACACCAAATGGAGATATCATTACTGGAAGGCTATTGGTATTCTCTGCTGTTTCAGCAGGAGCACTGTATTGAAATAGTAAATTGTATTATTCCATCCCACTTAGCCCTCTTCAAGCTCCAAGTGTGGGTCTGTGGTCCTTTCCTTTCAAAAGGGCACTGGTGGTCTGGTG
Organism: Charina bottae; assembly: GCA_023362775.1. NCBI lineage: Eukaryota > Metazoa > Chordata > Lepidosauria > Squamata > Charinaidae > Charina > Charina bottae. The sequence continues at coordinate 41,574,929 of JALMGJ010000005.1, read as the reverse complement.
ACAGTTCAAAGGAAAGTGAGTGGGGATGGTGATTGGTTTGGAGTGTGAGACATATGAAGACAAAAGAACTGGGCAACCCAAATAAATAGAAGAGAATAGTGATAGCATAATACTGTTTTCAGATAACAGAGGTTATTTGGAGCAGGATGATGGAGCATAGACACAGAGAAAGGGATCCAATTAACATTAGAGTAATGGGTTCACAATTTCACTGGACTTTTAAAAATAATCTGTTGCACAAATATATTTTAGGAAAGAGATGAGTCCAAATGGTCCTGTTGAGGCTTGGGGCAAGTTGAGCTCCAGCCCCTTTGAATGTATTCTCTGTTCTGAAAAGCTGTAGCAGTTTCACTTTAAGAAAATCAGCTGGTTTGGAGATCTTTTAGCCTGTTTTGCTTCCAAGGTTGCTATTTGTTTTCCTAGCAGGCTTTTGTTGCCTTTCCCAGCTGTACAGAAAGCTGACATCAAGCAGATGATCATCTATACTTCTGCTGGGAAAAATGGACCATCTGTTGAATGTGGCTTGCAGAAAAACACATTATGGTTCATCTATAAAAATATGACAATTCTCCTTGCTGCCATGTTGATTGTGTGAGCAGGCTTGTCCAGGCACTAGGTGTATTTTTGTTATTTCCTCTCTCTTCCTTTATAGTGTTTTTTGCCTGATGCCTCCTTGGGCTTGTTACAATCAATCTGTTTTCTGTCCATCAAAATTTAGCCATGCCTGGAGTTGCTGCAAAAGCTGCCTCCTCAGAAAACTCCAAGAACACACCATTTGTACCTTTAGCACAGCCAGCCACACGATACCAGTAAATATTACTGGTTGTAAACAGCATAAGTTCAACTGTTTTCCCCAGGATTTGCTTTCTCTTAGCCTTCTCTCAATTTTCATATTGAAGTGATCCAGTGTTGCCTTCTGCAGGTGCAGAGACTTGGATATTTTTTTCTGAGCATTGTACCTAAATTTCGAGATTTTGGGATGCAACCTACATCTTCCCCAGGCTCATGCTCCAGATGAGTTGGCCGTCAACTCCCATAATACTTAGATGGCATTGTTGTACTGGCTAAGGATTAGAGAAGCTGCAGTCCAACGCACGTGGAGGGCATCCAGTTGAGAAAGGCTGGTTTGAAACAAACGTTTATTTCCTGTGTTGTTCACTTGCTTTTCCGTAAGGGAATCTATATGATGTCTGGATGGCACATGGATGTTCCACATGTTATCTATGGTTTCTTGACTGAGTTGGCTCTTGTTGAATGTTACTGTGTACAGTATTTAGGTACATGTTATCACAAATTTTGGTGTTCCAGTCAAGAAATGGTGAGTGGAGGGTGTGAGAAATGATGACTGTGATGACTTAACACAGTGTTTCTCAACCTTGGCAACTTTAAGATGTGTGGACTTCAACTCCCAGAATTCCCCAGCCAGCATAACACCATCCAAGACAGCTTTGATTCCAGTCAAGCCACTGGATTTTTTCTTCTCCCAGATAGGGAGAGACGGACAGTTATGGTACTCAGTTTTCTTTGTAGTGGCTGGGTTTCCTATGAAGAAGATCACTTCCTATTTGACCAGGGCATCTGGGTTGCCTGCTGCTGGCTCATGGTTATTAGTGTTTATTCTGGGGTAGCAGCAGATTGTGTCAGCTGTGTTGTGTGAACATTGCTACAGAGTTCAATACAAGTCTTGATGTTTAACTGCCCTTTGCTATGTTCCCAGCCTGGTTTTGTTGCTGATCCTTGGTTTGCAAAGATTCTGGAGTAGTAGAAGACTCAGAGCAATGTGTACATAAATCTCTTTTAGGGTCTGCAGAAGGTAGACACTTCTTTTCCTAAGGGACTCGTTACATATTCAGACCCAAAGCGACTTGTCTGATTTTGCTCATTAAGTTTCCTGACCTCAGACTTCCTGACCCTCAGTCTTGGTCATCGGAAGGCATGTACTCTGCCCCTAAGTTTCACCACCATCTCATTCATATTCCCATGATATCATGGTTTTGTTGGCCCTACTTTTAAGCAAATTGGAATGATTGACCAACTTAGGCTACAGCTGCTGGAGTTAGAATAGTACCCCATTTCTCTTCAAGCACCCAGTTTTTATCCTCTGTTAGAATTAACTGCCATACTGTTTGTTTAGGGCCTCCTAAATTAATGTGCAGTAGTCCACTATCTGAACGTAGTGCTAAAGTTGCCAGCCCAGGTGCCACCTCTTCCTTCAGACAGCAAAATGTCTTGGGATGGCCTTTTCCCAGATGTCAGCACAGAGTCTAGTAAAAATAAACTTAAAAGGCCACAGAATTACCTTTCTGCTCAGGGGCTGATGAAAGGCCTGTGCAGGATAGGCTTAAAGCCAGCTGGATAGATACTCCTGTCTGTCAAGACACCCTCATTACTACCTCTCTGATCTCCCAGCGTAGGGGACTTCAGTGCTATTCATCTTTGGAAAGGAAGAAATATTAGTGCATCAAATTCCTGCTACATGACTCTGACTGATTGGATTGGGCTGCTTTCTTATGCCCAGGTAACTTCCACTCTGCAGATTTATTTCTGCCTTTCTTCCTACCCTATAATGCCCTTCATTGCCTTCTATGCAGAAAACTTAAGGTGTTCAGTGTCTTATGACTTTTCAGTTCCTTCAGTTTCTCAACTTTGTAAAAATTTCTCTTCCATGTATATGGATTTGCAGAGCTAAAGCTTTGATCAAATTGTAATTGTAGCTAATGAGCCAAGGCACCAGCACCCCTTCACCATCTTCTCATGTTCTGTGGCTGCTTTCTAGTTGTAGCTTGAATCTTGGCACTGGATTTGCGGAGGAAGCTGGTTTGGAGGATGAATAACTGCTTTGCAAGTTCACTGGGCCCGTGGTGCACCTGTGCCTGTCAGTGACAGGCTGGGGTTAGCTCAACCTTTCAGCAGAGCAGCGTGGGAGACAGGAAGAATCCTGTGTTTACTGCAGATCGGTACTGGCTCAAAGTCCATCTGAAAATGCATTGATACCCCCATCTAGGATCAGGCAAATCTTGCATCACAGGTATGGTAATAACGTTCCGTTCTGATTAGTACTGTCAGTCTCAGGCTGCTCATAACAAAATCCCTAATTGCCGCACCGTTCTCTATAGGCCCTCTCTTTTATAGGGCTAGGATTTCAGAGTTAAAGTTTGTTTTGACGTTCTATTTACTGCAAGACATAGCACTGGCTCAGCTGTTCACCTAGATCAGTGGTTCTCAAAGGTTTTGGTTTCTGGACCCCTTTACATTCTTAAAAATGATTGAGGACCCCAAAGACCTTTGGTTCATGTGGGTTATACCTATCAATATGTACCGAATTAGAAATTAAAACTGAGAAATGCTAAAATATTTAACTTCATGGACCCCATGAAAAGATTTTGGGGACCCCTCGGGGTCCCCAGATCACACTTTGAGAAACGCTGGCCTAGATAAACTGTCCTAGGTCCAAATAATTCTTTGTCCAGTCCCAGGTCTGTTTTGATTTGTTCTGTGGACTCCAACAGCTCCGTGTTCTTGTCAGGAGGTGGTTAGTTACAAGTGGCTATTTAAATTTCAGAAAACATTGGAGAACTCTAAAGATGATTCTAAAGGAAAATGGTGAAATGCTTTGGCAAGGCAGGAGAAGAATGCATATAGAGAAATATTGAGAGTACAGATGATAAACTGAAGAAATCCTGTGATGGTAGGAAACCTTCTTTAAATCATGAATGGGGTCTTCAGATTTGAGCAATCTCTGTGATACATAGAAGGGAATCATCGGCTGAAGCTCCTCCCATCAATCCATGGCAGCCCTGGGCATTGGTGAAGCACATACAAGTGGGGCTTTTTACAGAACCCTTTAGGGATGCCCACATTCTAACCCTACTGGCCTCACATTACTCTTGGCTCATAAACCTGCCTTATCTCTCTAATGCATATGCAAGCTCTTGTCTCTGAAGCTCTGGACTATGCTTTTGGCCAGAGCTCACCTCAGCTGTGAAGGAGTAAAGTGCAGCTGGAGACTGCTCAGCTTGTGCCGTGTTATGCTGCAGCTCCAGCTTCCCATATTAATGCATTCTTCCTGGCTGGTAGGTGGGCTGCAGATATGCTTGCTGCCTTTGTGCCCCCTTGGCCTGAATCCCTTTTCATAGAAAATGTTGGGCCAGACTGAGGGCCTTGAGCAGCAGGAGGGCTCTGTCAAGCTTTGGGGGTATAAACTGTTCTGATGTCTTTCCTGATTCAGCTACATTTATAATAATGTCCCCATCTGGCAGAGCTGGTTGGCTTACAGGAAGGTATGAAATATGAACTGAAAACCTGCAACAGGGAATCCCAGAAGGTTTGCTGTTTGAAACTAAGTCTCCCTTCAGCATTATCACTACCACACTCCCATGGAAATGTTGGGAATTTCTCCTTGATTCTTCCCCTCTCCTGGGGTCTGGATGGTTTAAGAGGAGGTTTAAGAGGAGATTATAAGCCATGACAGTGTAACGGCACAAAAATTATCAGAGTTATGGAGGAACCAACAAGATGGTGGTCCCCCCTTCACTTGATGTATTCAGGAAGAGGCTAAAAAGCCCTCTGTTAGGGGACCTTTGCCTTGGATTCCTGCCCTGAGCAGGATGTTGGACTCAGTAGCCTACACGACCCCTTCCAGTTCTATGATTTTAGGGATATGATATTGGAATCAGAGTAGGAATATATAGAACGGCATCTTCTTAATCAAATTTCTCCTTGCTTTCCTAATAGCAAAATATCAAGTTCTTTTAGAACAGCTTTCTTCAATAGGCTACTCTCCCGGTGTCAGATTACAACACTCATCATCCACAACCATAACATCCAATGCCATGCTGAAGATTATGGGAATTGTAGTCCAAGGCATCTGAAAAATATCAAGTTTATTTTTTTATATTTATCTATTAGGGTTCTTTGCTGCTTCATTTGTCAACTGGCTCTGAGTGGCTTAAATTCCTGCCATATAAGAACAAGGTTAAAATAAAAACAAACAAACAAAACAATAAACAATAAAAATATAATATATTCCTATCCTGAGGAATCATAACCCCATATATTCTTGCACAAGAGGAATCCTTTCTGACAATCTCTCCTTTAAAGACCTGACTTTAATAGCCAGGTTTTAATAGCGTTCCTGAATACCAATAATGTTGGGTCAAGCCAAATCTCTGGAGGGATGCTCTTCCAGAGAAGGGGAGATATAATTGAGAAGGGCCACCTCCAAGAACCCTACAGATTACATTATTCAAGAGAGGGAACCCCTAGGGCAGGGGTTGGCAAACTTTTTTATGCCAGGGGCCATTTTGACATGCTCAAGGGCATTTTGACATGCTTGAGAGCCAGGGGATGGGGTTTGCGGGTGGGGGCCAATCACGTGGAAGGGGGAGGGGTTTGCAGGCGGGGGCCAATTGCGTGGAAGGGGGCGGGGTTTGCAGGCGGGAGCCAATTGCGCACACTTAGGGCCTGCTGCCGCCATGCCCACCACACCCACTGCAGTGCCCGCCGCCGCCGCCACGCACACCATGCCCGCTGCCACGCCTGCCCCACTACTGCACCTCCCCCGGGGTCCGAGTAAGCCGCAACGGGCGGGCGGCGAGCGAAGCGTCGCCCCGCCTCCTTCCCCAGGGTCCTTTGTGAAGACCTCCTCCTCCATCCTCGCTGCTCCCGCCGTCGCCTGCAGGGGCGGCTGAGGTGGAGAGCGCCCCTTGGAAACCTCCCCTCTGCAAAATCCCCCGGCAGAGCTCCTCCCCGACCCCAGCAGTCCGTCTTTGTTTTGTGCCTCCCCGGACGACTTTCTCACAAAAAGAGCAGCTGTTTGTGAGTTGCTTCCTCTGCGTTGTGCCCTTAGTTACTAAATTTGTCTAAGCATATCCTGTAGTTACCAGTGATTATTTATACCTGCGCAGCAATTTGTGAGTCTTCCTGTCTCCCATTTTCTTTGCAATTTATTTTACTCTGTAAGTGTCTGGGCGAGGCGCACGGGCGGAGCTGCCTGCCTGGCACTCGGGCGCTCCGGCTGGGGTGCAGCGGGACGGGAGCGTCACCGGCGGCCCGCGAGGACCGGCCAGGGAAGGCGCGTGGGCGGAGCTCCCGTCCCGCTGCACCCCAGCCGGAGCGCCCGAGTGCCAGGCGGGCAGCTCCGCCCGCTCGCCTTCCCTGGCCGGTCCTCGCGGGCTGCCGGCGACGCTCCCGTCCCACTGCACCCCAGCCGGAGCGCCCGAGTGCCAGGCAGGCAGCTCCGCCCGCGCGCCTCGCCCAGACATGCCGCCAGCAGCAGCAGCAGCTCCCAAGGCACGCCGGTCCCTCCTCCATCGAAGGGAGCGGCAGAGAGCCCCGCGGGCTGTGCGCGAGGTGTGGGCAGCTGCGGGTGGCCCCGGCCTTGGAGAGCGAGAGCGCGTAAGAGCGTAAGAGTTTGGGGGCGGGATCCAATCGCGTGGAAGGGGCGGGGTTTAGTTCAGCTGCAGAAGAGCCACACTCAAGGGGCCAAAGAGCCGCATGTGGCTCGCGAGCCGCCATTTCCGACCCTTGCCCTAGGGAGTCTGCTTTTCTCAATCTAATTAGGCATACAGAAACCATCAGGAGCAGGTATCCCTGTAAATACTCAATTATGAAGGCTTTAAAGCCAACAACTGCTATATTGAATTACACCCAGAAACCAACTGGTTACCAGTGCAGCTCTTGAACTAGCAGGGTTACATGGATGAACTGCAACATACACGTAATTACTTGAGCTGCTACATTTTCGACCAGCTGCAGCTTTGGAGTGTCTTTAAGGCAATCCCATGTGGAGGGCACTGCAATAGTCCAAGTGGGAGAAGAGTAAAGCAAGAGGTACTATGAGAAGGGCATCCTGCTCCAGAAGAGGTAACAACTAGCACAGCAGTTGAAGCTGTGCAAAGGCTCTCTCGGCCACAGCTGCCACCTGCTCTTTGATCAGGAGCTATGAGTCTAGGAAGATCCTCAAGTTATGAAATAGTTCACTTTGAGGGAACATAACTCTGTCCAGAAGCAGAGATGGAATAACCCTGGAGTATGTCTTTGCCCTTTTGGGAGTGAGCCTGAGATTGTTCCTTCCCATCCAGATCCTGACAGCCTCCAAGCACTGCAACAGCACTTCAACCGTATCACCTGTTCAACTCAGGGCTAAGATGTATATCTGGGTATCATCTACAAATGCCACCTCCAACTTCTTGAAAGATTCCATCAACGCTGCCTCCGAAAAATTCTGCAAATTACTTGGGAAGATAGGTGGACTAATGTTAGCGTATTGGAAGAAGCGAAGACCACCAGCGTTGAAACAATGATAAACCAACATCAACTTTGCTGGACCAGCCATGTTGTTCGAATGCCTGACCATCGTCTTTGAAAGCAGCTACTTTACTCCCAACTTAAGAATGGAAAACGGAATATTGGTGGACAGCAAAAGAGATTCAAAGATACTCTCAAAGCTAATTTTAAAAAATTTAATATCAGCATTGAGAACTGGGAAGCCCTAACTCATGAGCGTTTCAATTGGAGGTCAGCCTTTATTAAAGGCGCTACGGACTTTGAAGAAGCACGAGTACAGGGCGAAAGGGAGAAACGAGCTAAGAGGAAGGCATGTCAAGCCAAACCCTCATTGTGACCGTCTTCCACCCGGAAACCTATGCCCTCATTGTGGGAGGTTGTGTGGATCCAGAATTGGCCTTTACAGCCACTTACGGATCCACTGTTAAGATTTTACCCCTGGAAGACAATCTTACTCGGCTACGAGTGATCGCCAAGAAGAAGAAGAAGGAAGAATATTGATGATACATAGACCTATGTTGATGGATGACTTAATTTTAATATGCTTTTCTCTGCAAATATGCCTACAATCAGTAAAATGCTTTCTATCCTGTGCTGCACCAATCCTTATCTCTTGTCCTGGAAATCTACCACAACTAAAGAAACCCTCTCAGATCTCATTTCTTTTCTGTTCTTTGCATGACAGCAGCATCTAGAAAATGCTTTGTAGAATGGGAGACGATATCCACATCTAAAGCTATTCATATTTCACAGATATGAGTCATCATATACTAACTGTGTGCCAGACATTTATATATCACCTCTGTTATTACTTTTTGCATGTGACATAGTTCATAACTAGCACCTCACTTGTGATATAGCACCTCTAGTCTTGTTCCTCAGACATCTGAAGTTGCAACTTCTCTAATTTTCTCCTCTGGAAATGCATACATGATAAATACAAGAAGTATTATTCCCTCATCACATATCATGTTACTTATACACATGGAGGTTTAACAGTGAAAAATCTACATGATTACCTGGAATGAAGTCTCATTGTATTCAATGAAGCAAGTCCCAAATTAGTACAGTATGTACAGGTCTGCAGCTTTTTCCCACAGTTCCATCAAATTATGTGAGATATAAACATGTATATGACTGCAGTATAAGAATTTGTGAGCTGCACTAGCTCTCAATAGACTTCTGGGTTCAATTCAAAGTGCTGGTTGTCACCTATAAAACCGTACATGCAGGGCTACCTTTCTCCAATTATGTCTGCCTGTTCCACACATTCTAATAGGATAGGTATGCCCTTCCTTCCTTGAACCACTGTCACCTGATGGGACCTAGAAGGCATGCATTTTCCATTGCAGTGACTGTCCTCTGGAATGATTGCCCCCCTCCCCTGATATAGCATTGACTGTTGGCTTTTAGGAAGGCATTAAGAACTTGGTTTTTCCCCTGGGTGCTAGGGCCAGGATGATAGGAGAGCCCACCTTGTGAAGTATGGTGTATATTGAGGGGTCCCAATTTTCTATGACTTTTGCTGTTGTAGTTTTAATTGTAATTTAATTTTTGGTTATTCTTTATCGGTGTATGCCACTCAGAGTTGCATTTATCTGAGTTGGGCAGCCATATAAATTTCTTAAATATAGATAAATAAATAAATCTCAAGAGACATATTAGGTTGTGCCACAGATTGGGTACCTAATATGCATAGAACAAGCATGCACTGATCCTTTTGAGAAACCAATGTAGTCTTTCCATCCACCTAGTGCACTACTTGCAGCAATTCCAACTTCTAAGTCAAGAGTGGCACTCCCATTATCTTTAGCCCCAACCAGAATGCCAATGGTTAATAAAACTGATTCTGATCAAGAGTATTTCTACAGTGCTAATAGCAGTTCCTCATCACTTTTTTCCTGTTATTTAGGGATAGGGTGAGAAAAACATGTAGGACTCACTCAGGTTCCATGGGTCACCTGTAGGGTTCATATTGTCAATTTAGACACCAATGGGAACAGGTGCACAGCAGGAACTGGAATAATCTGTCCTTGAATAATGACTTGCTTGACAGCAGACTACTGAGATTTTGGAAGCAATCTAAGTTTTCCCTGATTCTAACAAAACACTGCGTTGTCTGTCACTCGCAGATCAATATTACGATCAAACCAGAATTATTTCTATTGGGTTTTATGGATGCTGAACTAGAAAAGAAATAATGGGAAATGAACATTATATATAGTAACTGCCGCAAGAGTATTGTACTCACAAAGATGGAAGAATAATGAAATACTCACAATAGAAGATTGGATTATAAAATTGACGGAGCTTGCAGAAATGGCAAAGCTGATCAATTTGGTCAGGGAAAAAACAAGGAAGACTTTTTTTAAACGCCCCAAATTATTGATGTCTGAAGCAATGTGCCTTTCTGCAGAGTGAAGAATTTTTAAGGATTTTACAGAGGCAGGCATGCCTTTCATGATAGATACATGCAGATCAACATGCGGTAAGTTAAGCAGTTGGCAGTTTGGCTGGGTCTTGATTACAGTATATAGCTTACTTTAGCACCAGATTTACTTCCCTTTTTTTTGCTCTGCCATACAATATGACTGCTTTGGAAATGGTAAATCAAGTAGGAGCACCTGGAAAGCAGCACCATCTGTTAGAACAGTGCTTCCTAAAGTGCCGCCGTTGGCAACACACGAATGGCGGCAGCCGTGGCGGCGTGGCGGCACGCGGTGGCGTGCACGGCGGCGGTGCGGGGGGGCGTGCGGGGGCGGGGGTGTGCACGGTGGTGGCAGCGGCCTCTGCTAAAACACGGAAGCGCTGATGGTGCGCCGCCGCCGCCGTGCACACCCCCGCTGCCACTTCCGGGTTGTGTGGTGACACACCAGACTGTGTGTTGCGACACACTAAAGTGTTGCGACACACAGTTTGGAAAGCTGTGTGTTAGAAGTCATCTTAAGCCAGTTAGCTTAATTACAAAAAACAAATAGTAATGCCATATGAATGTTACTTTTATTTCAGATTAAAGACATATATTATCTATAGCAGTGTTTCTTAAACTTTTTTCTCTCAGGACCCCTTCCCACTTTTAAAAATTATGGAGGACCCCAAAAGAGCTTTTGTTTGTATCCATTATACTTATCAATATTTACCGTATTAAAAATTAAAACTGATGCATTTGCTGCCACTATTGCTTCTCACGATTGTTTGATGGGATTTTAATATTGCATTATTTTTCAATTATAGGCTGGCAAATAATTTTGATTTTGTGGATCCCTAAGAGGGTCTTGGGGACCCCCAGGGTTCTTAGGACCACGGTTTAAGAAACACTGATTTATAGCAAGTCTCCCTTGAGTCAAGATTGAATCTTGGTGATTACATGGATGTGCTCATGTAATTTTGTAATTTTCTTAGCAACAGAATGGATAGAATTTGCAATTGCCTCCTAGGATTCCCCCCCCCCCATCTTCCCAGTATAATCTACAGCTCTATATGTAACTAGGGCAAAAGCATAGCTACATGTAAGTTAATTAAGAGGTATAATACCTGCACAAACATCTTTTTTGTTATGTGCATTCATGCTGGGGTAATGTTTGCTGTGAATTATTTAGTGCCTTTTTGTACTAGCTACTCTGTACCACCAAGATAATGCAAACAGCACAGAACCATGAAACAACATCTACATTATAAAATGCTAAAACAGTGAGATCTGTAATGTAATGCTTAAACAATATTTTAAAAATAGTAGGGTAAGTTTTAAAGATGTGGCTTGACATCCTTCCTTACAGCAGAGAAAATGGGAACTAAGTAGAGCTCCAATAAGAGTGAGATCTACAATTTGCAATTGTTTTTATTGATTTATAAAATGTCTATGGGATGATTTATAGAAACAATGTGATTTTGGTTAAATTTAGAGTAAGGGATTAATTATGGAAATTGCTATATATTCTTGTTGTTGAAAGTTGGAAGTCACTTCATATGTAATCTTTCAAAATTCTTTTTCTTGTATTTTTCCTTTTTTTTCTTTTTGTAAATTTTTTATTTTTCTGTCGTTTTTATCTATGCTCTAAACTTAGTAAAAAAATTTTTTTTAAAAAAAGAGTGAGATCTACAATTTGAGAACGACAGAGAAGGAGGTCCCTGCACATGGCCATTGAATAGGTTTTGCATGTGACTATATGTTTAAAAAAACCTCTCTGCTGCAGATCTCAAGTAGAAGGGGGATAAAGAAAGAAGCTGACTCTTAGATAAGTAACTATTACTTTTCTAAGTAATAGTTACTTATCTAAGTAACTATTATCTATTACTTATTACTATATATTTTTATATAACTATAAAAATGCTCTCTTACCTCCTTCAGAACCGATGACAAACTCCAACTTCCTGGCAACAGGTAACAAGGTTTTTCATATCACTGATTCCATGTGAGGCTGGCTACATCTGTCTATTCACAGCCACACTGTTGCTGCTGCTAGAATTTCAGCAGTCACTTCAGATTTTGAACACAAGCCTTAGCCAACATGGTCAATGGGCAGTAATGGTGGGAGCTGTACTCCAACAACTTCAAAAGGACTGCAGGACACCCCCCATCCAGTTTTAACCATAAGCATACAGTATATTGCAAATGGATTCTTATGCCAGATTAAAGTGCAATAACCACCCACGTGGTGCCAATGAGCATGCATCACAGGAATCTCTGTCTTCAAAAGAGAGGTTGCTCTCAAGGCCCCAGCCATTTAAGGTACAGTGTGACAGTCTAAAACAGAGCTTTCCAAACTGTCTGTTGGGACACGTTAGTGTGTCGGCTGCAGTGTCTGGGTGTGTCACGGCTGCTGCTGCCTCCAAACCTGCCCTTCCAGGATTCCGTGCAGGTCCTAGTGCCCGCCTTGTGCCTTGCTGCCTCCAAACCTGCTGTGATTCTGCACAGTTCCTAGTGCCTGCGTTGTGCCCTGCTGTAAGAGTGTGTCGCGAAATGATGCCCTGCTGTAAGACTGTGTCGCGAAATGATGCATGTCTAAAAAGTGTGTCACCAACATGAAAAGTTTGGAAAGCTCTGGTCTAAAAGAAAATAATGGCATCCCAATTATAGAATACTTCCCTGAATCATCATGTTGCGCCTGTAGGCCCTCTTGGACAGTGTATATGGATCGCTGTCCTGAAAGTTTCAGGATGGAAATAAGATTCTAATTACGGGATCCACATTATTGACTACAAAGCTTGTGTAGGTATGGTGGTTTTCAGTCTTGTGAAACCATTTTTTTCCCCTTAAAATCCTAAAATTCATCAGATGGATTAGAAGGATTAGAATTTATTTTGCATTCTGACACTGGATAAATTTATAGTTCTTTCACAGAAAAATCTAAGTTGATTATGCCATTTTTTTTCATTTCAGCAACATGTGATGTATTTTTTACTATCAGTTTTAAGCAATTGGTAATTAGAATCCTTTGCAGATTTACTACAGTGCACACAGAGGGCCTTTCCCCATTGCCAAATTACAGTTCTCTCTGCCCATCCTCAGAAAATTACCCACATAAAGTCTGCTGTCCCAACTGCCAATCACTGTCTTTACTCTAAAGCATCTGTTCTGATATGTCACTGAATGGTGGTGTTCTGATTTAGGGTATGCAGAGAATGTTAAGGCCATTGGTTAAACCCTCCATTCTTGCTGCTGTCCCCTTCCTCAAGACCACCACCTGAAGGGAAAACATCTGCTACTCGCTGTTCAGCGTGATTGGCAGTTGGTTTTGTTAGATGGTTTAGACCTATGCGTTTAGCTATCTCTCAATAGTCATGATCCAGACAGCCAATCTGCAAATTGGTGAGAGCTGATCCTGCTTTTCTGGGCAGCCTTTCCCTACCCTGAAGATCAGACTCTGGCCAAATGAGCCAAATCCAAAGTATCACAAATATGCCAGGTAGAGCTAGATTTGGCTCATTCCTTCCTTCTGAATATTGCAGCAGACTCAACTGAAGGACATCACTAGGCATTATTAGCATGAGGTGAAAGTCAGGAGAGGCACATGATGTGAAAACAGTGTAAGTATTTGCCTTGGGGTTCACATTTCTCTGACAGCAGCAGATGGATGGGGACGCAACAATGATTCAAAATGCTTTAAATCCATCTGCTGTTGGAAATCTGACCATAATTTCTTTTGTGTGCCTTATAAATAGATCTTGCAATGGATTTATGTCCTGGCTGTGTCCACAGAGTTCATCTGTATGTGACTTATTTTTATATTAATCTACCCACTTCTGCTACTTGAAAAATGATTATATAAACAAAGTAGTACTGGAATTAGTGAAATATGCACACAAAAATCAACAGTACAGTACTCTTTCCTTCCTAGCCCTATAGATGGTTTAACTTATGCTTGCTTTGTAGTCACTGATGTATAGTAAGTAATGGATGAAATAATGAAATGAGCGATTACTCCGATTAGAATACAAAAGTTCCCAGAAGAGACTTTAGCTTGGGAGTATTCATGGATAAATATTCACAATGCATAATTATGTTTCATTGGCTTTGAGATTGCATCTGTTTTAGACAAGAACTAGTTATTCAGTGTGGCTAAATAGATTCCCACCAGTCCTGCATCCAATTTTTTTGGGGGGGGGAAATGCTGGTGAAGCTTTTAGGAAGCAACAGAGTGATTGTTCTACTGATCTCATACACACTGATTCTCAAGCTTTTTATTAGAAGATTAAGAATTGTGGGTTGTTTCTTCTGTGGGAAGCCCAGATAGTGGGAAGACATATATCAGTATATTGCCTTGCATGTAGAAGACCCTAAGTGAGGTTTCTGGAATCTCCATCAATAGAAATAGGAAGACCTCTGTCTCTGAATAGATAATACTGGTCTAAATAGCCCAGCTGTCTGAACTTGGCATAATAAGCTTGATCTGTTCAGATGCAGTTCTATTCTCTCTCCCCTGAGTAGAGGCTGAGATCACCGCTTGGCCCAGCTAGATGGTGAGAGAGGGAAAATGCACTCTACCATCTGCCTGCCTGCCTGCCTGCCTGCCTGCTGCCTGCGGCAAAACAGTTTCCTCACACATTCAGGCCTTTGACTGCATGCTTCCAGCAGAGGATTACCCAGGATTGCATCAGCTGCTTGAGCTCAAGAGCTGGTGGGCTTGATGCCCAAAGTTTGCTCCAGAAAACGCTGCCCCTCTGGGTGGCCTTGGGGCCAAGTGCGCCCCACTTTTTATTTTTGTATACTTATGTATATGCATTTATTTTATTTAAATAAATATGACCTGGGGCCAGGTTGTTTGTGGGACTGCCTCTCCCTGAGGGAATCTGCCCGTTCTACCAGGTTAGCCAGAGTGGGCGCACGCCAGGTCCCTTCCCTTAAATGTTGCCACCTGGTGGGTCGTGCCTTTTCCGTGGCTGCCCCTCCCCTTTGGAATAGCCTCGCCACTGAGATTCAGAGAACCTCCACCCTATTAGCCTTCCAGAGGGCTGAGAAGACCTGGCTCTTGGCCCACACTTGTAGCAAGGATAGAAGCGACTCCAGCAAATGCAAGAGTGACTAGAGTTTACGGGATATTGCAGTGCTGTGGTTGAGAAATATGGTTTGGTTGGTTTTATTTATTCTGCTTTTATTGATTATTATTGTGAGCTGCCTAGGATTATCTTGTATAAGATGGGCAGCCATATAAGTTTCTAAATAAATAAGTGGGAGAGTACAACTTGGCCCCTGCAGAAAAAGGGGAACAGGCTGATGACTAGTTTCACTTCCTTTCAGGTTATAGCCTAACCAAGGAAGTCAAAGTGACAATGATGGTGGCTGCTCCAACTTAAAAACCAGGTCAATTGCTGGTAAAACACATTTTATCCAAGATTTACTCCTGGACGACAGTGCTGACCTGGTGTGTATTTCAGATGCCTGGTTGAAAGAAGAGGATGGAGTTCAGCTCTGCCAGATTTGTCTTCTGAGTTATTCTATAGTATGACCGGCTAGCAGTGAAAGGTTTGGAAGTGAGTGGCCATAAACTATAGAAATTCCATCTTGCGGACAAGAGGTTTCATTTGGCAATCTGCCAAATGCTGTTTGGGTGGGTAGGGTAGCACTGAGATAGCATTGCAGTCCTGGATATGCAGCCCTTATCAATAAAGAATAGGCTGACTTTTCTTCTCCTTGTAGCAAAGTTTCACTGCAACAAACAAGCAAGGGGCTAGGAACTAGATACCTGGGGCATGGTGTTTTGTACAAGCCATTTCTTTCTCCTCCTGGGAAAAAAAACTCAGAAATTGAATGACAGAACCATATTTCTGCTTCAAGAAAGAGTTGCAGACCATGGTGAGTGTGTTACTGGGAATCTCTTATTCATGGATCCAAAGGCAGAAGTGTTGCCATAGAAACCACAGAGCATATCTGTGATGGTCTTGATCCTTTAGCTATTAAATCAGAAACTCTTACGATAAGCCATCAAGGATATGAAAGAATTCTTTATTAATACAAGTGATCAGGTCCAAATCAAAGACTTGAATGAAGAAAGCCCGTGCAAAACAGCAGTTAGAATCCTCCCCTGCGTACCAGTCTCCCCCCCCCCCCCGCTAAGGGGTCCTCCCTTCTCTTTCACAGTTCCCATACCTCTTAGTCACAATACTTCACTAACAAGGTGATAACACCATTTGGCCTGGCCTTGGTGTTAGGTTGCTCTTCTAAACAATTCTAATCAGCATTCCTAACTGCCCTGCAGGCATGCCTAAGTAAACATTCTACTACAAAGCATTCTGGTTGGGGCATTAATTACTACAGCCCCTTTCCCCCACTGGCAGGATGTCTATCCTGACATACAACAGCCCCCCTTTTTCCCAATGACAGAATGTCCATCCTGACATACTGCCCCCCTTAAAATAAATCCCTCACCCCACACCTGAGGGAATGCATATACACCGTTGACCCACACATCACATCTCACAAGAATGATTATCCCAGGATTTCCTTCCCTTTCTTTAGCTATCTTATTTCGGTTTGGTTGGGTATTTGTCATGAAACTTTTTCACTAATTGGGGTGCTTGCACATGATGGCTGTTTACCCATTCTCTATGGGCCTTGGGGAAATGCTTCCATTGTATCAAATATTGTAACACTCCATGTTGACACCTGGAATCCAGTATCTCTTGCACCTCAAAATGCTGTTCCCCATCAACCATCACTGGTGCTGGTAAGGGCTGTTCTGGATGCCAGCGCTCCAAGTCCCTCACCGGCTTCAGCAAGCTGCAATGGAAAACGGGATGGATTTTGCTCAGATTTTTTGGTAGTTGTAATTGTACTGTTACATCATTGATCACTTTGGTGATAGGGAAAGGTCCCACATACTTTGGGCCCAACTTCTTCGAGGGTTGCCAAGTCCTTAGGAACCTTGTAGACCAGAGCTTTCCAAACTGTGTGTCGCGACACAAAAGTGTGTCGCCACACACAGCGTGGTGTGTTGCCACACCACCCGGAAGCAGCGGCACACACGTGCATGGCGGCTGCCATGCACGCGCGTGCCGCCGCACGCCCCTCCCGCGCCGCCACCGTGTGCACGCGTGCCACCGCACGCCCCCGTGCCGCTGCATGCTCCCCTGTGCCGCCACGCACGTGCGCCGCCACACGCCCCCCGCGCCGCCGCCGTGCGCGTGCCGCCGCACGCCCCCCTGCGCCGCTGCCGTGCGCACACGTGTCGCCGCTGCCGCCGGGTGTGTCGCCAGCGGAGGCACTTTGGAAAGCCCTGTTGTAGACAAATAAAACTTCTCACCCACTTTCAATGGCTATTCTGGCGCTCTTTTCTGATCAGCATATTTCTTGTAAATTTCCTTAGCATCTGCCAGCGCTTTCTCTATCATTGGCCAGCTATCCGTTATGTGCTTCATCCATTCATCTAAAGGAATGATTTTAGTTTGGTCTTTTGGGCATTTCTGGGAAGGCTACAAACTCCTGCCCATTCACCACCTGGAATGGAGAAAACCCAGTACTTTGATGAACTGAATTGTTATATGCCACTTCTACAAATGGGAGTAAGTCCATCCAATCATCCTGCTGGTAGCTGATGTAACACCTGAGGTACTGCTCCAACACCTGATTAGCCCGTTCACAGGCTTCATCAGTCTCAGGGTGGTGGGCGGAGCTTAGTCCTTGCTCCACGCCTATCAACTTCAGGAATGCTCTCCAAAATTTGGAGGTGAACTGTACCCCTTGGTCGCTTATAATCCGTTCGGGGATCCCATGTAATCTGTAGATGTGCTGAACAAATATCTTGGCCAATTGCCCAGCATTAGGTATACTACTACAAGGAATGAAATGAGCTTGTTTTGAAAACAAATCAATCACCACCCAAATCACTGTTTTCTTCTGACTTTCTGGTAAGTCCACTATAAAATCCATAGCTATCTGCTTCCAAGGTTGGGCAGGGCTTGCCACATTTTGTAACAGTACCCTGGGCTTGCCCCCCACTCTTTTTGCCATGGCACATATTGGGCAACTGGCCACATACTCCTCTACATCCTTGTGTAGAGTTGGCCACCAAAACTGTCGCCTTAAAAGATGCAAAGTGTTTACGAACCCAAAATGGCCAGCCGACTTGGTGTCATGGCATCTTTCCAGTATTTTCTTTCGTAAGGGTTCTGGGATATACAGCCTATCCCCACTTCACCAGAACTCCTGTTTCTCTGTCAGGTTTGATTTATTAGTTCGCAACTACACAACAATTTTTAGCACCAACTGTAGCTCATGTCATAAATCTCCTTCTACTGTTAAATTAGGCTCAGACTTCTGACCCCTTGTGACCGCCACCATCCCCGATTGTTGGGTGGGGATGATTGAATCTATTATCTCTTCCCTCTGGCTGTTGTGTTGTGGTAACTGGGACAAAGAATCAGCCAAAAAATTCTTTCCCCCAGGTAAGTACTTTAGAGTGAATTTAAATCTACTAAAGAATTGAGCCCATCTAATCTGCTTGGGGTTTAACTTTCTTGGAGTGTGCAGTGCTTCTAAATTCTTGTGATCTGTCCAAACTTTGAAGGGGTGAGCTGCCCCTTCTAGTAAATGCCTCCAATTTATCAAAGCCCAGCATACTGCAAACACTTCCTTTTCCCATATGTGCCAGCGGCGTTCCATGTCGGTAAACTTGCGGGAAAGGTATGCGCAAGGTCTCAGGTTCCCTTCCCCATCGTTTTGTAATAAAATCTCCCCAACAGTAACATCTGATGCATCCACTTGCACAATTAGGGGTTTCGTGGGGTTGGGGTGGTTTAATACTGGCTCCAAAGTGAACAACACCTTCAGCTGTTCAAAAGCTTCTTGGCAGTCTGTTGTCCACTGCAGACTCATCCCCGGTCTTTTCACCACCTTAGGGTCCCCCTTCCCCTTAGTCTTTAGTAAATCAGTGAAGGGTAAAGCCACCTGTGCAAAATTGTGTATGAATTGTTGGTAAAAATTTGCGAACCCCAAGAAAAACTCTGTCTCCTAGTTCAAGGTGGTTCCCAAGCCACTACATCTTGCACTTTCGCCGGATCCATTTCAATCCTTTTGCTTGATACCTGATACCCCAGGTAATCTAATTGCTCCTTATGAAATTAACATTTTGACAATTTAGCATACATATCTCTTTTGCCAGCTGGAGAAGACTTGTGGTTAACATCATGGATGGAATGACTGACATGTGGCACAGGAGTAGATGTGCCCAGTGTGTGTATGAGATTGTTATAGAAAGAGAAAAGGGGGAAACCAGGTAGCTTTTGGTGGCTTCATTGGCACAACAAGCTAATTAAACTCGGGTATCCCAAGTAA
Source organism: Charina bottae (assembly GCA_023362775.1). Classification (NCBI taxonomy): domain Eukaryota; kingdom Metazoa; phylum Chordata; class Lepidosauria; order Squamata; family Charinaidae; genus Charina; species Charina bottae. The sequence continues at coordinate 41,555,872 of JALMGJ010000005.1, read as the reverse complement.
CCCAATTATTTGGGTTTGTAGAACACATGGAACCACATACCAGCCAAACATGTTTTACAAATCATAACAAAACCCTAAAATTAGCTGAGTTGAACACTTGAACATTTGGGACTCTATATAGATTATGACCAGCCCTGCAAGGTAATACTAAAGCAAGAAATGGTGAGCTTGTTTCAGCCCAAGGCCAAAATTAGCTTAATAATGTTTATTGCTGTGGTTGGATCCTAGTCCCAAGTGATATTGGCATCAGTCAGGAAGATGAGTGTTACTTTACAGGTGAGATGTGTAAACTTGTTCAATGCTTATCATCTTAATAACAAATATTGCACATATGCATACTTTGAGAAAATCCTGGACCACAAATAGTTTCTCATTGCCCTTATTCTTTTTCTTTACTAGAGTTCCAATGATTGCTGCATCCTTGGTTATCCTAGAGCTATGTAAGATTCCTTCTGTACATTCTATGAGAGTAGCTGCAATGAAATGTGTCTTGTAGTAGTAGCTATAAACTAAACAGTGTAGCTTGAGCGCATTAGGCAGTAGGCATAATTACTTGCTATATAGCACTGCTGCTGGTAGATTCCCCTTTCCACTGAGTGCCACTGATTTGTGAGGCATACTTCCTTCCCAAAGGCAGCTTACGTCCTACAGGGAAACTTGTTTTTGAACAGTCACATCTTTGGGGAAATGGTAGCAGCCAAAGAAAAGTCTTCTGGGTTGACTTTGAGTGTCCAGTGATCTGAGCTGCAAGATGATTTAATTCTTACCCAAACCATAATGGAGTGACTTAAGCCAGTCAGAACTTATATAGCCTCTTGCTAAGTATTTACCTGTATCTCTATCAGACAATACACTTCCTAGGGTAGAGGCCTATCATTCTTACGTTGGTCTCTGAACTGACAGTACAGAATGACTGAAAGTTACCTGACATAAGGTATATAACATAAAGCACAATAGGGTTCTGAGTGTCCAAGTGATAAAGATCTGAAAACCATAATCAGTAATATAAGAATTTTCTTTTCTCATTCTGCATTCCCACTGAGTGTGCATTGCCCACAGGGCCTGTCCCAGCAAAACCTTTAATAATTGCCTTATAATTAAAACACACAAGTGTTTCCCTATGGCTGTTCCCAAACCTGCTTTCCTTCCATGAGCATCCACAGGGATAGGGGGTGTGACGGATGTCATGTGCATCATGACATCATCATACAAATGACACAAATTATATACTGTACATCATTTGCACTATGATATGACTGACGTAAATCACATAATTCATTCCATTTGTATGATGATGTCATGATGCATGTGACATCACTGTAGCTTCTACTGTGCACCCACAATAACTCCTTTCTACCAAGTTCAAGGAGTCCCAATCACCCTATCTTTCCATTTGTTTCCAAATTGTGGTCTTTGAATATGTCTTAAGTCCAGACTCTTTCGTTCTGCAGTTTTCTTGGCAACAGCAAGGAAGCAGTTTCCCATTGCCGCCTTCAGGGATTGTTTTACTTCCCAGACTAGCCTACAGCTCTACCATACCTTGGTAGTCTCCCATCCCAGAATTAACCGGACACCATCCTGTTTAGCTTCTAGGCCCAAAGAAGGCAAACTGTTTGTGGCCACCAGCTGAGGTATAGCTAATCCAAAATCTTAGCATTAGTCTGTACTACACAGCTTCACATTAACTTTCCAAAATGTATGTTTGTTTGTTTGTTTATTCGATTTCTCACCGCCCAACTCCCTCAAGGGACTCTGGGCGGTTTACAAATCATCAAAATTACGAATATTAAAGATTAAGACATTAAAATAACCATTTAAAATACCATACATATAAAAATTAAGAAGGCGATGTGTTCTTTCAGCCTTGGAAGGGCTATTCTAGGACTATCTTACTATACTAGCCATCCCCAGGAGTTTCTGCCCTCCTTACCGCCCCCTTTTTAACTTTGAAAAACAGCATTAGATCTGAAGACGTAAGCTGCACTGTACAGATTCCTGTCCCAGAACTGGTAATGCTAAAATCTCTCCTGAGCAAAAGTACACTATTAATAAATGTAGATTTCAATCCTCAGGTAACTCTCGTTTTGACCAGACATTGCCAGCATCTACTCAGATAAACACAGGAGGAGAAGTGATAGACTTCTCAGCAATCCTTTTTGCTTTTTGTACTGACCTGAATTATAAGGCCTTTGAAGTAATTTTCCATGTGGTTTTCTTAGACTATGGTAACTGGGAAGCAATGTGTGGAAAGAGAGAAAAGAAAGCTGAGTGGCAGATTTGCTTTCATGCTGAGACAGGAAGCATGTTCTAGGCTTGAGAATTGGTTGAAGTGTTTCCTGAGATGTATATTGGATTGAATAAAACATGAAGCTGGGATTATTTATGTAAATATGTTTCTGTGTTTAAATATGTACAATTATCTAGAACCTCAAAGAGCCACATAATTACCTAAAATGGTTAGGTTCATCATATTCTCTTTCTTTTTTCTCAAAGTAACATGCCAGTTTGGTCCTAGTGGTTAAGGCGCTGAGCTAGAAACCAGGAGGCTGTGAGTTCTAGTCCCGCCTTGGGCATGAAAGCCGGCTGTGTGACCTTGGGCCAGTCACACACTCTCAGCCCAACTCACCTCACAGGGTTGTTGTTGTGGGGAAAATAGGAGGAGGAAGGAGTATTACGTATGTTCCCCACCTTGAGTTACTTATAAAAATAATAAAGGCAGGATAAAAATTAAATAAATAAATATCTTGATCACTTATGCAATATACATACAAATCATAATGTGGTTTTGGTTTGGTTTAGTATGTTACATGGATGCCATTGTGATATGGAAATAATAAATTATTATTTAGTGCACTGTGCAATGTTCACCAATTATGGCATATTAAATAATCCATAGTTAAATTATGGCTTAACAAGATGTGTGAATCGGGCTGTAATGTGATTGATTGCTTCTGACTTTGTGTCTCTCTCCTGGATGCATCAGAGTTGCCTTAATACTAGTGTAAGAAGAGTATCTTTTAAAAGCAGGCTGAGTCCAGTGAGTTTAGAGCCTGGTCAGATTTTTTTTTTGTTTTGGTTTATATATAAAACACGATCAACAGGAAGGAACAAAAGGAATAGAAAAGCAGTTTTAGAGCAAAGTTCTCGGCATAAGAAATCAAGAGAAAGTTAAGAATAACATACTTATACATTATACTCGGAGTACGCAACATGTGGCCCAGGGCCATAAGCAGCTCATGGGTCCCTATTTTGTGTCCCTTGAACTGTCCCCTGGCTATAATTGCTGCAAATCGGAATGTCTACTTTCTGCTATTTTGGGGCAGAAAATACATGAAAACCATAGTATAGCCTCTAAATAAAGTTTAACAGGTTAAAAATGAACAACACTTCTTTTTCAACTATACAAAAATAGAAGACCCAAGCCTCACTCACACATGCAGTAAAGCCCTCTCTTTGCCCTGCCTACTGCTGCCCTTCCTCCCTCCTTCCCTCAAAGGTTGAAGGTAGCCCCTAGCCACAGGAAGCTTTTCTGCCTATGCAGAGAACCTCTAAAGTGCCAATTGAAGAGAATATTTGTAGCTCAGGGTTGAACTGTGGAGTCCTTGGTGCTCTCTGAGCCTTGTCGTTTTCTTGCAGACGTTTCATTGCCAGGCTAGGCAACGTCTTCAGTGCGAAAAGGGAGTGGAACTTGCTCTCTGTTTATATACCCTGGCATGTCCTGCCTGTGTTGGTGGGGGTGTTGTACTCTCCTTGGTAGTACTTTGTCTGGGTTGTTGCTTACTGCTTGGTTGATTGACAGAGTTAATAGTTCCTTGATTAGGGTCTATTGTGTTGGGGAGTCTTTGGTGCTCTCTGAGCCTTGTCGTTTTCTTGCAGACGTTTCATTGCCAGGCTAGGCAACGTCTTCAGTGCGAAAAGGGAGTGGGACTTGCTCTCTGTTTATATACCCTGGCATGTCCTGCCTGTGTTGGTGGGGGTGTTGTACTCTCCTTGGTAGTACTTTGTCTGGGTTGTTGCTTACTGCTTGGTTGATTGACAGAGTTAATAGTTCCTTGATTAGGGTCTATTGTGTTGGGGAGTCCTTGGTGGTCTCTGAGCCTTGTCGTTTTCTTGCAGACGTTTCATTGCCAGGCTAGGCAACGTCTTCAGTGCGAAAAGGGAGTGGGACTTGCTCTCTGTTTATATACCCTGGCATGTCCTGCCTGTGTTGGTGGGGGTGTTGTTGCCTAGCCTGGCAATGAAACGTCTGCAAGAAAACAACAAGGCTCGGAGAGCACCAAGGACTCCACAACCTCTAAAGTCTTTCTTTGGCACCACTCACTTGCTAGACAAGGTGGAAGCAGAACTCCTAATGAGATGTACATCTAGCTTACCTATTAATAATGTGATGCCCTGTCATAGCTAGTCAAACAACTATGAGATTTTAGAACTCTCAAGAACATCCTCTATTTTCATAACAGAAGTCACAATAATTTAAACAGTGCAGTGTCTGTGAGGGAACAAAATGAATTGCTTAGCTAGACAGAAAATGAAAATAGGTAGAAAGAAGTATATAAAGCTTATGATACTAAACAATCACAGGGAAAAAAGTGTGATGTTGAATGCAGATTTCCACTTTAAGTTTAAGGGAAAGAGTCTTCGGTATCAAACACAGCTATTATTCCATTCCACTGTCTGCAGAATAATTATGCAAACCAAGCAAAGGAATTAAAATCACTTAATTTGCACAATTCATATAGACTGCAGAATTAATCATCTCGTGTTTTGGAATTTGGGTTTCCTTATTGTTTCTGTGTAAGCTTAAGACACCATACCGTAGATATACTATACATTAGCACAGCAAATGAATCAATCTGAGATTCTTTACCCGTTCTTCTTTGGCACTGAGGGCAGCTATGCGACAGCTGGTACCGGGCTTTCATCTGATCAAAACAGAAGAGTTCTGGAAGTGGAAGTAGTCGCAGCACCTTCCAGAGAAACCCAAAACCCCAAAGCCTTAGAAATAAGGGTGAAAAGTGCTGCCAGGTAGCTTGCTTGCTTGCAAGCTCCTGCAAGACAAGCAGGAAATGAACGTCAGCCGAGTTCTTTTCCTTGCTCCGTGCAGCTCCGCCTTTCACTGTCCCTCCCCTGAGTCAGAGCTGGATCTCGTCCTTCCAGCGTGGGGATACAGGGGAGGGGGGATGCAGTTCCCACTTAGAGCTGTTGATCCCCTCCCCTTATGGTGCCACTAACTGAGCCAGCCTGTGCAACGAAGCTACCTACTGGGGGATCAGCTTAGGAAACGGGTCGTCAGCGCTTGATGAGGTGCTTGCCTCCAGCTCCTGTTTTTCAAATACCAAGTTTCAGGACCAAGGATAGCACCACACGCTCTGCGTCTATTTCCCACCGCAGGCGCCACCTCGACGCAGCAGACGAGATTCCGCCCCCGCTGGCAGCAGCTTCGGGATTTGAGCGCCTCCTCCCCTACAGCACCAGGGACAGCGCCTTCCCTGGGAAAGCAGCCGCCTTCCTCACCAAATTGCTACCGCCGCAGCTTCAGTCTCCCGTGCGGAGGAACAGCATTGGGCCACGTTGGTAAAACATGGCAACCGAGGTGAGCAACGCCGGCAAGGTGGAACACACATGTACTGGAGGCGATGGCTGTGCCGAACCATTGGAGCTGCAGCCAGATTTTCCTGGTTTGTGAGTGTTTGTTCTCCCCGATGCGGCAGGAAGCTTTAAATCAGGCTCCCCAATGCTAGCTGTTATTGGCTGTTGTAGCCCCATGTTCCTCGGTTGGTTGTGCTGAGGGCTCCTTGCATTTTCTGAGTTTCCAATTTTTGCAGCAATTGTACAGGTTAAATAAAGGAAGGAAGTAAAGAAACCTGAGGCTCTTTTAAGGCTAAGAATGCCCTGGCTCACTCCAAAGCCAACCGCCTGATTTTTCCTCCTTACCATGGAATTGTTCCTGTTCGGCAGTCCTGGAGCAGAAACCAAGGCAGGCTATTGTGAAGAGGAGCTCCCTTTGCTCAGCTGTGAATCAATGCGTTTCCCTGAACACATGGTAACATTCACCAGGGATAGACAGAAAGCCAGGCCTGGGGGAGCCGTCCTCAGCTGGACTGGGCTAGCAGCTTGACCGATAGTCTAGTCGTGCTTGTGGGATGATAGGTATTGTTGTGTTATGAATCAGGAGGGAACCAGGTTGGGTAAGGCTGCCTTATGTCCTGAGCTTTGGATTTGGTTTTGTGAATAGGGAAGGAAAAGATACATGTGCCATGATTTCCTAGAGTAAATAGGGTCTCCATTATTCAAACTGATGAATTATAGACTCATAGGCAGGTCTCCAAAACGATTTATTGTTTGGTATAAGGTTAAAAAATGCAGAGGGTGGGGGAGGAAGCGCAGTGTTTTCTCTAGAGGTGCCATATCCTGTTTTCAGAACTCTTTCCAAGTCAGCCCCTACCAAGAGCCCCATCCCTCAGTGATTTTGTTACAATCACTGTTGCTCTTGCTCCATATTTCCCACCTTCCCATCCCAGCCAATAAGATCCTGTTTGTCAATAGAAGATGCATCCCTGAGCAGGAAATCAGTTTGAGTCAGAGCAGAAATAGCCAAAAGCTTGCTTGTTGCTAAGGGAAGGGCAACGGTTCCTGAGGGCATGGGTGGTGGCGGCAGGGAGCAGAAGCAGCTTGTTAAAGACTCAGATGTCCTTAGACTATGAAATAGGAAAAGCACATAAGTACATGAAGCACACTGAATTCTCCCCCCCCCCCCACAAATTTACAAAAGAATAGGCAGTTGTTTTTACAGTCATCTACTTCAAACTCTCTTCCACTCCCAAAGAAATAAATTTCAATCTTCAATTGATCTTGGAAGATTTCCATCTAAGCTCAAAATAAGATAAACATTAGGTCCATTTCCTATTGAAGGAAACCAGGGTTGCTCTGAAATCCAGTACATCTGCTAGTTTTCTAAATACCTCGGAAGTTTTATTGAACTGGATGACCTCATATTTAGACTAATAAAACTTGCTGGAACTTTAAGAACATAAAAATAGCCTTCCTGGCCCATTTTGGTCCAACATTATGATCTCACAGGCTTTTATTTTATTTTGAACCACCTCAACTTCTAGGAGGAGACAGCATATACTTTAATGTAAGAAATAAATCAATCAAAAAGCAGCACTGTGTCTTCAAAACTGATAGCTCTTAGACTATCCTCCATGAATTGATTAAATAGCTTTTTAAAACCACCTAAAATATTAGCCATCGTATCATGGTAATGCTGATGAATTCTATACGGTTATTATCAACTTGGGAAAAGATAGTTGTGTCTGTTCTAAATCTCTTTCCAATCATCTTCGCTGAATGTTCCCAGACCTTTACATTATGAAACTCCCTGTCCACTTTCTCTATACCATGCCTGTGGGGGAGAAGTCACACCACAAAACTCCATAACAATCAGAGTGATTTGTCCGTGACAAGGGACAAAGTTCAATGCATCCCACTTTCAAATCATATTGCATGTGCTCCAAGTTTGATATCACCCATAAGCTTAGCCAACTCAATGCTTTTAATGCAGCCACAAGCTAAGGGGTCTTATAAGGAGATGGTTATTAAATTAGCTCTTACAATGCAGAGGTATCCCTCTATGGATGGTGGGGAGTAGTATAAAAGGAAATAAGGTTTCCCCTTGCCTCTAAATAAAACTGACAGCTGACTGGAAATGATCAAGTAAATGAAATGTTACCTAGCTTTTGCAATAGAGCAGTATATCTTTACAGCTTTGGATCTGGGTGAAAGAATTCCTGAGCTGTAAATTTGGGCAGCTACAGAAGTTTGGCATCTTGGAATTCCTCAAACCTAAGTTGGAATCAATGGGATGCATACCGAAGTGTAGCAGTATGATGAATTCTATAGTAATTAATTAACAAAAAGAAAGAAAAGCTAGTGACAAATTCTGATGCCATTTCTTGGATTATCAATCACACTCCTCTAATACTGAGCAAATCCTGTTTGGTAGTTTGCAAATTATCTGCTTTTATTTACAACTATAGATTTTTGTCCTGTTCCTTCAGTATAGGCCACTGTCTTTTTGGTGTGATCGTTGATATTTAGGCTTGTCCTGTTTTAATCCTGATTGTATTTCAATAAATTGTACTCAGTTGAAAGCAAATATATACATAAATATACAGACAAAAATATAGTTATTTTTATTCTTTAATGTTTATCAAAAGTGAAATATCCAGTAACATCTCATCTTCTGTAACATAATGCCTGAACATCTTCATTCAGCTTACTAATTTAACTTATTTTCTGTTGTGTGACATTAGTTAACAAATGAACCCTCCCATCTTAATAACAATATACTAGACTAAAGGTAGTTAGTGCATGAGTCGGTGTGTTGTGAGAACGTGATTTTTACGTTGGGCTCAGATATAGAAGTTGATATATAATTTATATATAAATATATATTATATATATATAATTTATATATAAATATAGAATTAGAATATAATAAATATATAAATATAATAAATATAGAATAAATATAGAATATAGAATATAGATTATATATATAATTTATATATAAATATAGAAGTTGATATATAATTTAATTTAAGTTGATATAGAAGTTGACCGGTTCTATGAAGACCTACAACACCTTCTAGAACTAACACCAAAAAAAGATGTCCTTTTCATCATAGGGGACTGGAATGCTAAAGTAGGAAGTCAAAAAATAACCGGAATAACAGGCAAGTTCGGCCTCGGAGTACAAAATGAAGCAGGGCAAAGGCTAATAGAGTTTTGTCAAGAGAACACGCTGGTCATAGCAAACACTCTTTTCCAACAACACAAGAGACGACTCTACACATGGACATCACCAGATGGTCAATACCGAAATCAGATTGATTATATACTTTGCAGCCAAAGATGGAGAAACTCTATACAATCAGCAAAAACAAGACCTGGAGCTGACTGTGGCCCAGATCATGAGCTTCTTATCGCAAAATTTAGGCTTAAATTGAAGAACGTAGAGAAAACCACTAGACCACTCAGGTATGACCTAAATCATATCCCTTATGAATATACAGTGGAGGTGAGGAATAGATTTAAAGGATTAGATCTGGTAGACAGAGTGCCTGAAGAACTATGGATGGAGGTTCGTAACATTGTACAGGAGGCAGCAACTAAAACCATCCCAAAGAAAAAGAAATGCAAGAAAGCAAAGTGGCTGACTGATGAGGCTTTACAAATAGCTGAGGAAAGAAGGGAAGCAAAAGGCAAGGGAGAAAGGGAAAGATATAAACAACTGAATGCAGAATTCCAGAGAATAGCAAGGAGAGATAAGAAGGCCTTCTTAAATGAACAATGCAAAGAAATCGAGGAAAACAATAGAATGGGGAAGACTAGAGATCTCTTCAAGAAAATTGGAGATATCAAGGGAACGTTTTGTGCAAAGATGGGCATGATAAAGGACAAAAAAGGCAGGGACCTAACAGAAGCAGAAGAGATTAAGAAGAGGTGGCAAGAATACACAGAAGAACTATACAAGAAAGATCTTAATATCCCTGATAAATACAATGGTGTGGTCACTGACCTTGAGCCGGACATCCTAGAGCAGGGGTCGGCAAACTTTTTTATGCCGGGAACCATTTTGACATGCTCGAGGACATTTTGACATGCTAGAGAGCCAGGGGGCGGGGTTTGTGGGCGGGGGCCAATCGCGTGGAAGGGGGCGGGGTTTGCGGGCGGGAGCCAATCACGTGGAAGGGGGCGGGGTTTATGGGCGGGAGCCAATCGCGTGGAAGGGAGCGGGGTTTGGGGGCGGGATCCAATCGCGTGGAAGGGTAAGATACAGGGCTGCGCTGCGCTTGGCCGGCCGCCCCGGCCCTCACTCACCTTCCATGGCCGGTCCTTGCGGGCTGCCGGCAACGCTCCCATCCCGCTGCACCCCAGCTCTCCAAGGCCGGGGCCACCCACACAACCCAAGGCATCTGCCAAGTGGCAGAGGGAGAGATCCAAATCACAGCCCCGCAGACGCGATTCCTCCCCCTTCCCAGCCCACCTCGGGATCGTAGCCGATTCCCAAATGAGCGGCGCCGCGATCCCCGACCCGGCCACACGTGCCTGCCTGGGAACGCCGTGGCGCCCAGCGGAGCCCTCTGCAGATGCTCCGCGATGCTCCCTCCTTCCCGCCGCCTCTCCTGAGCTGAGCTCCGCAGCCGAGCCTGGGCGTACGTGCGGGAGGGAAGCCGCCATCGCGGGCTTCCTCGCTGAGTTTGTCCGCCGCCTGCAGGGAGGGAGGCGGGGGGACAGGGCTGGGCGCTGGGGCGGGGGCAGGGGCCGTGGACGGCAGGCAACTGTAGCGACCGGAGGCGGCCAAGGGGAGAGCAGGTGGCTCTTTGCCCTCGGCGCGCCGCGGGGCCAGACGAGCCTCCGGCTGCTGCTTCCTACGCCCGTGGCCTCTTCGCTGCCACCGCCGCCCGCCTCGCCTCTGCCGCTCTCCGCTTCCCCCTCGCTTGCTGGAACATATTGAAGGGGAGGAAAAGGAAACATTAAGATCAACTGGGAGCTTTGTGGAGAAGCGGAGAGCGGCAGAGGCGAGGCGGACGGCGGTGGCAGCGAAGAGGCCACGGGCGCAGGAAGCAGCAGCTGGAGGCTCGTCTGGCCCCGCGGCGCGCCGAGGGTGAAGAGCCGCCTGCTCTCCCCTTGGCTGCCTCCGGTCGCTACAGTTGCCCGAGATGCCGAGAGCGCGCAGCCGGGCTGGGCGCCCCATCCCGAGAGGTGGCCCGGGCACCGCTTCTACATGAGGGAGAATGCAACTCAGCAGAACCCCATGCATGTTGAGAGCTCCCATTAAATTCACTGGGTTCCACGCAGACTAGTTTAGGATCGCCGCTTTCACTTGCTGTCGCGTCTCCCCTACCACAGGAGGCCGAACCCCATCCCTTTTGCAATCTTTGAGCCACACACGCAACCGTGTATTACCTAATTCCCTCGCTCACTTGCACGTTGGGCATATTAAATAAATAAATAAAATAAATAAATAAATATTGGAACCTCTGCTAAGGTACAGTCTTTACAATTGCTTTTAATGCATTGTTGATCCCTGGCCCGGGATCCAAACGGGAAGAGCAAAAGAGCCCTCGGGACTTCACGTGCCTTCAGGCTGCCGGGGAAAAAGGTAGTTCGCTGAGCGGCACCAGCGACGCTAAAAGCAGCGGCAGCAAGAGCAGCGGTTGGGGAAAGGGAAGCCTGGTAGGAAACGCGGCCAATTCTGGGGCCCCGCTCCATTGAAAGCGCAGCTGGGAAGGGAAGGTGAGGCGAGGCGAAGCGAAGCGAAGCGAGGCGCCCGTTGAGTGTTGTGGGCGACTTTGGAGCCCGTCGTGGAGCCACTGTGTTTTGCCCCCTCCCTTCCCAAGGCTGCTCCGAGGGAACGGAGCTCGCTCCCCCCTCCCCGCGTTTCTCCATGGAGCGATGGGACCCAATGCAGTACACCACCCCGCGCTCGTCCTCCTGCTCTTCCCTGGGGGCTGCGTTCCGGCGAGCGGCTGCGCTTGGCCAGGAGAGGCAGGGGTCCTGAGTGGCAGAGCCTGGGAGCAGCAGGGCCCGGTCGCGGCGTTTTTCCCTCTCGGAGGAGGAAGAGGGGGGTCTTCCTGTAGCCCCAGTGGGAAGCTCCCCGTGCACAAAGCTTGATCCCCCGACTCCTATATCAATCCTACATTCCTGCAGGAAGGTAGCCAGGAATCAGCCCCAAGCTCGGGCCGCTTCCCCCAGGTACAGTGCGCGGACAAGTTCCCCGCCACCCTCTCTCCCCCGAGTGACTTCACAATGCTGCACAATCCCGCTTTGACTACCAGGGCCGCTTCTCCGGGAACAGCAAAAGGAGGGGGGGGACGCGCAGGAGAGGTGGCGAAAGCAAGAGGGTTCAGGTTTTGGAGGAGGCGAGGAAAGGAGAACCCGGTTTGCTGAGCTCCGCCAGGCCTAATTCGGCGTTTCCCGGTTTCCAAGCACCCTTTATAACCAGGAGCCATTTACGGGGGAATCCGGAAGAGAAGCGACTGGAGCAGTCGAGCCTCTCTTTCCCTTCTCCTTCTTCCAAACCCCGCGGGCTGTGCGCGAGGTGTGGGCGGCTGCGGGTGGCCCCGGCCTTGGACAGCAAGAGCGCGTAAGAGCATAAGAGTTTGGGGGCGGGATCCAATCGCGTGGAAGGGGCGGGGGTGAGTTCAGCTGCGGAAGAGCCACACTCAAGGGGCCAAAGAGCCGCATCTGGCTCACGAGCCGCCATTTCTGACCCTTGCCCTAGAGAGTGAAGTCAAGTGGGCCTTAGGAAGCATTACTAACAACAAAGCTAGCGGAGAAGACAGTATCCCAGCTGAGCTATTTAAAATCCTAAAAGATGATGCTGTGAAAGTGCTGCACTCAATATGCCAACAAATTTGGAAAACTCAACAGTGGCCACAGGATTGGAAAAGGTCAGTTTACGTTCCAATTCCAAAGAAAGGCAATGCCAAAAAATGTTCAAACTACCGTACAATTGCGCTCATTTCACATGCTAGCAAGGTTATGCTCAAAATCCTACAAGCTAGGCTTCAGCAGTATGTGAACCGAGAACTACCAGAAGTGCAAGCTGGGTTTCGAAGAGGCAGAGGAACTAGAGATCAGATTGCCAACATTCGCTGGATTATGGAAAAAGCAAGAGAGTTCCAGAAAAACATCTACTTCTGCTTCATTGACTACGCTAAAGCCTTTGATTGTGTGGATCACAACAAACTGTGGCAAAGTCTTAAAGAGATGGGAGTACCAGACCACCTTACCTGTCTCCTGAGAAACCTGTATGCGGGTCAAGAAGCAACCGTTAGAACCGGACATGGAACAACCGACTGGTTCAAAATTGGGAAAGGAGTACGACAAGGCTGTATATTATCACCCTGCTTATTTAACTTATATGCTGGGAGAAATATCTACAACCTCAGATATGCAGATGATACCACCCTAATGGCAGAAAGTGAAGAGGAACTAAAGAGCCTCTTGATGAGGGTGAAAGAGGAGAGTGCAAAAGCTGGCTTGAAACTCAACATTAAAAAAACCCAGATCATGGCATCTGGTCCCATCACTTCCTGGCAAATAGAAGGGGAAGAAATGGAAGCAGTGACAGATTTTATTTTCTTGGGCTCCAAGATCACCGCAGACGGTGACTGCAGCCATGAAATTAAAAGACGCTTGCTCCTTGGGAGGAAAGCTATGGCAAACCTAGACAGCATATTAAAAAGCAGAGACATCACCTTGCCGACAAAGGTCCGTATAGTTAAAGCTATGGTTTTTCCAGTAGTAATGTATGGCTGTGAGAGTTGGACCATAAGGAAGGCTGAGCGCCGAAGAATGGATGCTTTCGAACTGTGGTGCTTGGGGAAAGTCATATTCTTTCAGCTTGACATATACTGAGAACCAAGTTCTGATGATCCAATCAGAACTGGAATTGGATCACTCTGTGTCTGCTATCTGAATGGGAAGAAAGCTAGAATTAAGGAATAGTGGGATATGGTGTTCTGTTTCACAAACTCATAAAGGATCTTTTATAAATAGATTAAAATACAAATTAAATAACAATTTAAAATATAAAGAATATAATAAGACCCAATGACGGAATCGTCTTAAGTTCGTAAAAAGGGCACTCCAGGGATAATCTAAGGTGCTAGCCATCTCCAGGTATGCACATTCTCCTTCCCGCCCCAAGCATACTGACAAAACCAGGTTTTGAGTTTTTTCCGGAAGTCCAGGAGTGAGGGGGATGTCTGATCTCTGGGGGGAGGGAGAATGTTCCAAAGGGCAGGGGCAACAGCAGAGAAAGCACACTTACGTGACCCCGTTAGGTGGAGCTCTTTAACCGAAGGGGTCCGCAGCATGCCCTCTCTGCATGCCTGGGTGGGACAGGATGAAGTGATGGGGATGAGACGGTCCCTTAGGTATCCTGGTCCCATGCCATGTAGGGCTTTAAAGGTGATAACCTTTAAAGGTGATAACCAACACTTTGAATTGGACCCGGAAGCAGACTGGAACCCAGTGCAGCTCGCACAGCAAAGGTGTTACATGTGTCCTCCTTGGGACACCCAAAATTGTCCACCGGCTGCATTCTGGATCAGTTGTAGCTTCCGGATATTCTTCAAGGGTAGCCCCATGTAGAGCGCATTACAGTAGTCTATGTGGGAGATAACCAGGGCATGAGTGACCGTTCGAAGGGCCTCTAGTTCCAGGAAGGGGCGTAACTGGCGTATAACATGAAGTTGCGCAAAAGCCCTCCTGGCCACGACTGCCACCTGCTCTTCGAGTCCAAGAGGACTCCCGTACACAATGAAAGCAGTCTAATTAAGGAGGTATTTCTCTAAGTAATTAGATAGTAGAGTAATATTTTTCATATAAAAATGTGCAGATTAACCTTCTTAACTGAAGTACATACTTAAAAGCACCTGCAGATAGTAGTCAGAAAAGGTATCCTTGCTTATATAAAAAGAAACACCACTTTGAAGATGGTGCCTGCAGTGACTCATGGAACATCATCTAAAAACAATTTCAGCATTCACCCATATCCCAATTACTATTATAATTAATATGCATTTTAATGCAGATGTTGGTGCTAGTTAGAGATTGTCCCCATCCCAATTGTCCCTACTTATATGCAGTGATCAGTGACTGCGTGACTGAGACACAGTTGAATGACCATCCATCTGAGTGGTGCTGATGGTGTGAATCTTCTCCATGGAAGCAGAAATCATTGAGTCTGCTTAGTTAGGCCACTTACATTTTTTCTTAAACAACTCTGATAATTAAGTAGCTTCTCAGTGGCTTCAACAATAACTGATGATTCTTAAATGGTTGAAATGTATAAGATTAAATGCTCTAAGATGCATTTAATAGGATAACACCCTTACTCTTTTGTGATGCTGTCCATATTGCATTGCTCCCTTATTATATTATAAAACAGCATGTTTCTTTTGGACTTGTCCATTTACTCTTTAGCATTTCCCCTCTAAGACAGCAAACAAAACAAAACAACATATCAGTGGATAAATTATCTTGGGGAGGACTTTTGTGTGCAATGTGATTAGGGGAGAATTATGTCTTGTCTCTGTGAAAAATGAAGAGAAGTACACAGCGAAGCACAGAGCAACCCAGGAATGAAAAGAAATTCATGCATTTGATCTGCAAGTGCATGATACATCGTACAGTGTGAGCTCCCACCACTACTATAGCAGGATTTTCCCTTGTTGTAACCTCCTGCCTTTAATTTTCTTCAGGTCCACAATCTCCAAGAACTGCGGAGGAGTGCTTCATTGGCTACCAAGGTTTTTATACAGCGAGACTATAGTGATGGGACCATCTGTCAGTTCCAGACCAAATTCCCTCCTGAATTGGACAGTCGGGTACAAACTGTTATTTCATGTGGTTCTCATGGCTCACACTCCCACACAATATAGCAAACTTTTATATCAAACCAGTATCTAGACTGGAGGTCAGATTAATCTATGATGTCCCACTAATGTTCTATGAATGTTTCAGTGGAATGTTTCTAACTTAATGCATTTAAAGGACTTATATGGCTGCCTATCTCACCCAGTGAGCACAGCAACCCATAAAAGCACATTGTACCCTTCCCACCAAGGGACCATAATCATCCATACTACTGACCCCCGACTCAACTCCATCCTAGCCCAATGCTTGGGGGAAGAGCCAGGTCTTCATGACCTTCTGGAAGGCTACTGGGGTAATCCAGTTGGGAGGCTATTGCAAAGGGCCAGAGCAGCTAGGGAGAAGGCACACCTCCAGGCCCCACTGGACCTAGGTGTACATTACTTCTTTGTGGAAGGGCTGAAGTGACAAAGTAGGAACCAAAGTATTTCAGACCAGACAAGACTTATGTATACAGGATGCAGGTTACCTCCACATTCCAGTCCGAGAAAAAGAGCAACAAAATATCTGTTGCCTCAAAAGACTTCTAGGATTTAATCCCTGGGTACATGCACCCACACATTCACACAAGGTTGGATTTCTGAATTCTGTAGTAGCTGATCTTTTGCATGGACAGAGTTTGTAATAATGTTCTTATCTAACCACATGGAGTCCTTGAAGTTCTGCTGTTAGCTAGTAACAGAGTGCAGGGGGTGGGGTTGAGTATCTGAAGAGTTGTAAATAATGGAGTCCATGGTGCTCTCTGAGCCTTGTTGTTTTCTTGCAGACGTTTCATTGCCAGGCTAGGCAACATCTTCAGTGCGAAAAGGGAGTGGGACTTGCTCTCTGTTTATATACCCTGGCTTGTCCTGCCTGTGTTGGTGAATAAGTCTGACACTTGGGGATTTTCCCTAACTTGTTAACTGTTGCAATCACACATTAACTACACAGTAGCAATGCAATTTGTTTTCGAAAGTATGAATGCTCACACACACATGAATGCTTCTTGCAGCATGTCTTCTTTTGATCTACCAATGTCTCTGTTCTCCCTTTTGGCATTTGCATGAAGGGAGAACACCAGTAGTCATTAAAATGACATCCTGCACATCACTTTTATGTCGCCTCCTCCCTTTTCCCTTTCCAAAGATTGAGCGGCAACTTTTTGAGGAAACAGTGAAGACACTGAACAACTTCTATGCGGAGGCTGAGAAAATTGGGGGCAGCTCTTATCTGGAGGGATGTCTGGCATGTGCCACAGCCTATTTCATCTTCCTTTGCATGGAGACCCACTATGAGAAGGTTTGGAGGACATAATAGAGCAACTACAATAATTAATATCATAAGTGTTTATTATGCCATATTAAGGGGCCCCAATGTAGGGAGCATGGTGGCTCAGCGGGTAAGACGCCAGGCTTGTCGAAAGGAAGATCGCAAGTTCGGAGGTTCGAATCCCTAGCCCTGCGTGTGGAGTGAGCTCCCGCACTCGCCCCAGCTCTTGCCAACCTAGCAATTTGAAAGCATGCAAATGCAAGTAGATGAATAGGTACCACTTCGGTGGGAAGGTAACAGTGTTCCACGTGCGTCATGCCGGCCACATGACCACGGAAGCGTCTTCGGACCACGCTGGCTCTTCGGCTAACAAACGGAGATGAGCACCGGCCCCTAGAGTCGGACACTACTGCACAAATGTGCAGGGAGAACCTTTACCTTTACCTTAATGTAGGGAGATATAACAATATCAAGATAACTATTTTAATTTTACAAAGTTATTGAAATAAATAATGCATGGTGGCATACTAAAAGGCTGAAATAGACATGATACAGGAGCTCTGTGATTAAATCTATCAGCCAGGAATTTTTTTTTCATTCTTATAATAGTGCACAATCTCGAAGAGAACTTGGAACTTGTTTAATATATCGTCTTCTCAACGTTGTACTACTTATTACAAAATCTGGGGACATGAAATGGGCATTCAGTTGGTCGTGATTGGCTCACTAATTGTTTCTTCAGGTTCTGAAGAAGATCTCCAAGTTCATCCAGGAGCAGAATGAGAAAATCTATGCTCCACGAGGGCTTCTGCTGACAGACCCAGTGGAGCGGGGCATGAGAGTTGTATCCTTCTCGGTTGATGTCGGAAACGAAAACAGAACACATAAGTGCCTAAAGGTAGCTAGCTAACTCTGATTTATGTAGCAGGCACTCGTTATAACCTACGTGATTTTTCTATCCCTACTGAGATTTGGGGTCATGGTGGATATTTATTTATTTATTTTACAACCTCTGTAAAATATTGTGATAATGATAGTGATTCTCAAAGGTGCTCACATTCACAATAGGATAGATCAATGTTTCTCAACCTTAGCAACTTTAAGATGTGTGGACTTCAACTCCCAGAATTCCCCAGCCAGTGTTGCTGGCTGGGGAATTCTGGGAGTTGAAGTCCACACATCTTAAAGCTGCCATGGTTGAGAAACACTGGGATAGATGATTTCACCAGCACAACAATGTCTGGTGTAGTGGTCTAGGAATGGGGAATCCTGGGTTCAAGTCCACCCTTAACCATGGAGGCTCATAGGGTGACTTTGGGCCTGTCATACATGCTCAGTCCAAGCTCACTCAGGGTTGTTATTGTGGGATAGTTAAGGAAGATCTCCATGTAATCTGCTTTGAGCTCCTGTAGGAAGTGGCATAGAAACCTAGCAATTAAATAAAGTTAAGTCAGTAATGCCATAAAATGCATAGATGTGACACTGAGGGAAGACACATACAATAAGCAGGAGACAGAAATTACTCGGGTTCCGACAGAAGAGAACATCTGAAGCTCAGGGTTGATCTGTGGAGTCCTTCGTGCTCTCTGAGCTTGGTTGTTTGCTTGCAGACGTTTCATTACCCAACTAGGTAACATCATCAGAAATTACTCAGGTTCTTCCTATAGTTTACCATGCATTCCTCAGGCCTGATTAAGAGTCTGAGTGGGACTCCTTGGTTCGGAAGAGAGGTGGTAGGGAAATAATGAGAAGTTAGGATGGTTGAAAACATTTTTGTCACTTTCTATCATTTTAGTATTTAGCATCCTCTGGGTGGGTAAGACTACAACTTTCATCACTATAAGCAGCCTTGCCTGGCTATAGAGGCTAACACATCTGGAGGACATGATATTGGGGTTATTTCAGAAGAAGGCATCTGTTGATGCCAGATAAAACATATAGCGTACATTTTCACACAGTGCACAGCTGATCTGGGTAACTATTGCCTAATTTACCATGAAGTGAAATGGAGTGTTAAGCCAATCCTGCATCTTTCAGAGGCACATCTTTTTGTTTTCACTGTTCTTGCCCCAACTTGGCTCATATCTCCCTTGCACAATACATTTAAGTTGGTTGCTGAATTAAATCCTTTTTCAGAGTTTGCAATAAAGTTAAAACTAACCAAGCTTACCAAATTGTGTGCATGCAACTGCTAAGTCTTCAAGTATGTTGTGTAAATCCAGAGGCTGAGTTCTTAGGAGTTGGACAGACTACTGTAGTTCTGTAGCTCTTCCCACTCAACTGCACCACTGAAGAGCAAGGCAAAGGAAGATGGACTCCACGTTGACTGAAGACTTAACTGTGCACTGGCTTGCCAACCTTGGCATTTGGCTGTGATGTGTGTGTGAACAGACACTGACCAGCCAGGCATGGAAACAGAAAAGAGGTAAGGGGATCTTCTCTGCTCTGCTCTGCTCTGCTGTGTGTGTGTGTGTGTGTGTGTGTAAGAGCAAAAGAAAAGGGATGAGAAGAGATAGCACAGTTGCATGAATGACATAATGTCTCCATACCTGCTTAGCTTGACTTAGCTGAGTTCCAGTAGAGTGAGTCTATTTGTGGGAGGGCCTCCTTGGCTGAATGTGGGGTGGAGCAGGAGTTTCATGCATTTGTTTGGTGTCCTTATCTTCTTGCTCTCAGATTGAGATTTCTATCTATGAGGATCGTTGCAGCAGTTCCAGCTCAGGCAGCACCAGCAGCACCAGCAGCAGTGCTGGGGGAGGTGGGGGAGCAGGGGGCCGGTGACTGGCACAAAGTCCCGGTAGGGACTTGTACTGCCGGGACGATGGAGTCTCTGAGATTCGCAGGCTGCGCTATCAGAGCACCCGTTTCTGAGCTCCTCCAGGGGGTTGGGATGCCAGCAAGGAGTATCATGACGCCCCTGGGATTTACAATGGCTGGTGAGGGAAAAGTCATTCCCAGGGGATTCCTGGCCTTGCCTTGAGTGCCTGTTACCCCTGAAGGAGCTCACTTGCTATGGCTGAGTCCTTGATATCCTGAAATACTAGCACTTCCTGTGAGTTCCTGCAGACATGGTGGCCCCTGATTTTCCCAGATAGATCATTACTTAAGTTCTATCCTCCCAAACAATGGGTGCACCATCCAAACTGGTTACAACTGCTAGCTGAAGGTCAAATGATCAGCAAATAGCAACCCAGCACAGGGAGCTGGGATGGGGTAGACTGAAGGAACAGGAGTGATTTCAAACCATGTAATAATCTTCTCTCTGAGTGTTTCTGCCTTGTTCCTTAACAGGCTACCTTAGCTCATGTCTTTGGGTGCTATGTATGTTCCTTTCCTGAACTTCAGGCATGCTATATGCTTTGAATATTCAGTGTCCACAGTGCTTCCACTTCAGTTGCCTGCACCCTCTCCTATACCTCTAGTGCTGGTACTTCCAAAACACGTCCTTTCACAGATGCTAGGATGGCTTCTATTCTTGGAAACCATAGAACATGCCTTATGCTCTATTTCTTTCAGGGCACTAGAAAAGAACATAGAGCCACAGAATGGAGCTGCTACTTGGTCTCTTTCTCTGGGACAGTAGCATGAATACTACTGGGGACTATAACTTCTTCCAAATTTGGAAGACTGTGCCTCATTGACTCTGGCCAACTGCAAAGGATTTCAGTACAATGCTGGGATCATGGGAGCACTAAGATGTTCTGAGGCTTTAAAGGTGCACTGTGGGTAGAGGGGTGGGATAATGGTTTATTTGCTTAACTTAGTCCAGCCCAAGAAGCATATTTTAAGTATGTGTGTAAATACCTACTATAGCTCTAACCATCTAAGCTTCATCCCACTTCTACCCCTGAATTGGTTCACGAAGTCACAGGAAGGAAGAATATTTCTCCAAGGCTGAAACAGTAGGTGTTTTTCCCTACAGCTCTTAACTTACTTCCCAACACTGGTGTTCTGCAACGTCACCTTATCACTTGTATGCATACGTTGCTCCTTGCGGCATGTTTCTCATCCTGTATATACTGTAGCTGTCCGGGTCCTACGAATATTTAAGACCCTCTGGGTATTGGTGCTTCAGTGCCACTTCTCTGAGTCCCCTGGTGCCACTCTGTGAAAGAAGATAGACAGATAAGGCGGATGCCAGGTTGTTCAATGAACCAGTATCCAAATCATGGATGAAGTTTGTCGCTACCTCCAGCAATGAACAATAGATCCTTAAATACTTCCAACTTCTCACGTATCACACATCTGTCTCTGTGTGTGTTGTACGCATACGCATGCTGAGATCCTCGAACAGAATTGTACACATATCTAAAGAGGGGGAAGTCTTGAGCCGAGTGCACACTAGGACATTATTACTCACTGAATGCTTGGCCTGAGAAGCTTTGCTGTAACTCATCTTCATTGCTCAGGTGCATGGTGTGGCTTCTGCTGAAAGCCCAGGTGCTAATAAAGACACATTGCCAATCATGCCACACCAGGCATCAGAGCCCTGTCTGGTGCTTCTGCAGCATAGTTCCTGCTGCATCGATAACTGTTTTTCCACTGTTCTCATCCATTGCTCCCCTTGACGCTCACCCTTCCTTGACCCAGTGAACCTGCTTCCCCCTTTCCTGGTAAAGTCTGAGCCATGCCAACAATGGCTGCTTGCTGTCACTGCTCTCAGTCACCCTTCTCTGGGTGTGGTGCTTATTATGGGTATAGAATGATGGTGAGGCCAGGCCTGTAGCTTGTCCTAAAAGTTGGGGGAGAGGACAAAAAAAAACAACCCAGGAGAAGCCTATGTGGACTTTCAAAAGGAAGATAAAATATAGGCTACAGGATGGGATGGAAAGACGCCACATTAACTTTCATACTTATTGTAAGTACTCATGAGGCACAAGAGTGAAGGAGACCTAAGGGACCGGGGGTGGCAGTGAGTACCCACCAGTGGGGCACCATACAGAGACACTGATGATAGAAGTTATAGGAGACATGGCAGCAGCATTCCCAGTTGAAACAGGGACTCTTTAGCAGCGCTGTATTAAGGGTCCGCTAACATCTGGAGTCAGTCTTGTTATTAGTATTCTTACCACCTTGATTTCAGGATTGGATTTCCTTGATTGTGAGAAAAGAATTGGAGATTGACCAAACCCTGTTCTGTGGGACTCAGAACTGCAGAGGCTATGGCAGATGCATAGAAGTTAGGTCAGATGTATCCAGTTGCCTATTCATGCCATATGTTGGGTATCATTTTTGCCACATGAATCTGGTAATAACTCAACCCACTATGTCTCTACATGGCAATTTCTAACAATAAATGGCAAGTGAGAATTTACTTGCGTTCTTTTCTTTTTATCCCTCACCTTTAGAAACAGTATGCTAGTTCCCACATCTATGGCTAGTTGTTTCACGCACAGTCATTCTGTATCATCGTTGTGTTTAAGTGTGTGCATGATGTGACTCCTTAAATGAGCATCAGTAGTAGGGCTGTGTAAAGCATTTAAACAAAATGCTTCATAAAACTTAATCAGCCAATATTCTATTAACCCGTTGTCCAAATTGCCTGTGCTGGTATATAGCTACCCAGGTCGTCATTCCAGGAAGGAGAACAATCTTCCATATGGAAATGGTCTCTCCAATGTGACGTGCACACACACAAAAGATGCTGACTAGTATGAAAAGTCCTGCAACCTACCCTCAGGAGCACAAATGGGTATTTATCTGAATCTCATTTCACATTCCTTTTGGGGGAGATGGGCGGTGATATAAATGTGAATGATAAATTAATCTAGAAATGATAAATTAGTCTAGACAAAACTTGGTAATTTTTTTCAGAGGCAATCAGAGTTTCGGAGGGGGGGGGAATCTCCTAATCTATCCTGCCCTCCAATATTTGCAACTCCTCTTTTGCCCCTCCACCAGCTTCCCCCTTCTTCCTTCAATTTTCTTAACTTGAAGCTGCAGGGTTAAACCAGAAAAAAGGGAAGGAGTCTTTTCCCCCTGTCTCCTCCTCCTCCTGTTACATATGGCGACAATTTGTTGGGCCCTGGAAATGGTGAAAGAGGTACTTTTAACAAGGAAATGGATTGTGCAGACTTTACTTAATGGTCACAAGGCATGAGCATTATGGATTACTTGTATGGGGACACGTCTGAATGAATCTACGCTACTTCCTTTTCCCCCACCTCAAAGAGATGAGTAGTAGTAAACCTGATAGCATTGACTATGGAGAATGTGTTCATAGAGTTGCTGCTTTCCAGCTGCTACAACACACATGAAAAATGGGGATCGGTTCCCTAATGAGCGATAGATTAAACCAAAGTAGAAACAATCTAAAGGTGAGTTTAAACAGTCATGTAAAAACAAACAAAAATTGATTTCTAACTTTGGGGTTATAAATCCCTACAACCTCCTGAGATTCATAATTGTGTAACAGCACCCCCAAGTGTTCAAGTGATGAAACAAATATAACTAGAATGGGATGTCCACCTTCTCTTTAACTCTCAAAGCAGAGAGATACTTAAGAGAGTACACTACCTGTGTACAGGGTCTTCCACCCCTCCCTCTTGGTGGGGGAGATTTCTCTATTTTTACACGGTATATATGTGAGAGTTGGACCATAAGGAAGGCTGAGCGCCGAAGAATGGATGCTTTCGAACTGTGGTGCTGGAGAAGACTCTTGAGAGTCCCTTGGACTGCAAGGAGGTCAAATCAGTCAGTCCTAGAGGAAATCAACCCTGACTGCTCATTGGAAGGACAGATACTGAAGATGAAGCTCAAATACTTTGGCCACCTAATGCGAAGAGAGGACTCCCTGGAAAAGACCCTGATGCTGGGAAAGACTGAAGGCAAAAGGAGAAGGGGATGGCAGAGGATTATGAGATGGTTAGATGAACATGAATTTGAGTAAACTCAGGGAGACAGTGGAGGACAGGAAGGCCTGGCATGCTATGGTCCATGAGGTCACGAAGAGTCGGACACAACTAATCATCATTGGCGATCACTCGTAGCCGAGTAAGATTGTCTTCCAAAGGTAAAATTTTAACGGTGGATCCGTAAGTGGCTATAAAGGCCAATTCTGGATCCGCACAACCTCCCACAATGAGGGCATAGGTTTCCGGGTGGGAGACGGTCATGAGGAGGTTTTGCCTGACGTGCCTTCCTTTTAGCTCTTTTCTCCTTTTCGCCCTGTACTCGTGCTTCTTCAAAGTCCATAGCGCCATTAATAAAGGATGACCTCCAATTGAAACGCTCATGAGTTAGGGCTTCCCAGTTCTCAATGCTGATATTACATTTTTTAAAATTAGCTTTGAGAGTATCTTTGAATCTCTTTTGCTGTCCACCAATATTCCGTTTTCCATTCTTAAGTTGGGAGTAAAGTAGCTGCTTTGGAAGACGATGGTCAGGCATTCGAACAACATGACCGGTCCAGCGAAGTTGATGTTGGATGATCATTGTTTCAATGCTGGTGGTTTTCGCTTCTTCTAATACGCTAACATTAGTCCGCCTATCTTCCCAAGTAATTTGCAGAATTTTTCGGAGGCAGCGTTGATGGAATCTTTCAAGAAGTTGGAGGTGGCGTTTGTAGAGGGTCCATGTTTCACAGGCGTACAGAAGGGTTGGTAGTACAATGGCTTTGTAAACAAGCATTTTGGTCTCCCTGCGAATGTCCCGATCCTCAAACACTCTACGCTTCATTCGGGAGAAAGCTACACTCGCAGAGCTCAGGCGATGCTGAATTTCAGCGTCGATGTCGGCTTTTGTAGATAGATGGCTGCCGAGATAAGAAAAGTGATCGACATTTTCTAGTGACCTACTGAACTACAACAAAAATATATCTTGTATAGTGTTTTCAGTTACATTAACCACTAGGAGGCACCACAGGACCAATTTCATCCTTTTTGGATTCATTGGACATGAGTAGCCAGATGATATTCCATGAGGTTCAGACCTTCTGCCAGGATTTGAACTCATGGACCTTTGTACTTTAGATGATCATATACAGCACATTAGCTTGTCCAGATCATACAGCTCAGTGTTTTTGGAAGGGATATATAGAAATTCTCAGGATGTTATATACAGTCCGCCTTCTCTTAACCTCTCAGAGCACAGAGCTGTATATGTTACATTATGTCACGCCCCAAGCCCCATCTGCATATACTGTATATGGCCATCTGAAGCGTGAAGGTCAGTGAGTTTCAGTTCCTGGTACAGGGTTTGAACCCCATAGTTGCTTCCTATGTCTGATGAATCCCAGAAAAGATAAAACTGGCCATGTGGTGCCTCCTGATGGTCAATATAACTGATAACCAGGACTAGGTAATATGCAGGATTTTTGCAGGCTGCTGTACTGGGCATAGGATGAAGTTCCCTTATAGTTACGGGTGGTTATACTTTCAGAGTGACATGGGAAATATCTACCGCTCAGAATCTCAGAAATCAAGAAAGCTTAATAATATTTTTAGTAGCATGGAATGAAGGGGAATTTCTATTTTCACACACCCTTGTTACTGCAGCAGGAAGAACCCCAGACATCTCATGATGGAAATTGCCCAGCAACACCCTTGACTAATCAGCTGGGAGCTTAATTTGCTTTTCAGGCAGATCTGAAGCCTCATCAGTAATGCCTGTAGTGTTGTAGAAATCTGGCTTTACTTCAGACAGAGAGAAGTGCCTAAAAAGATGCAGAGCCTTCCTAATGTAGCCCAGAGAATGTCTTAAGGAATCTTTTGGTTCTGCCTTCAGATTCAAGGGTAATATTTAGTGCCATCTGCTAAGGGAAGCTGTTCCGATGTTCAGAGAATGCCACGGTGCATTTAGAAGATGGAAGAAAACAGACATCTGTATGATTGTCCCTTGCAGAGAAAGGGAAGGGTTGGGTGGGACTTTGGTTTGAGACTCATCACTCCTGGCATCCTGTTGATGGAATGCTGGCAGAAGACCGTAACATGAGTTGAATTAAGGGTTAACTGGTACTCGGCCCTTTCCCCACTGCTGTATGAAAGTGCTATCCACCCATCCTTGAACCACAGAAAACTCCCTCAACCTGAAATTTGCTGCCCCCATTTCCAATCTCCATTACACCTTTATAGTCTCTGTTCTGAGTCAATGCTGAATGGTGTGATCCTGATTATGTGTGTGACAAATAAACCAATTGATCGATTCTTCTGAATTTACTGTGCTCCTTCACTGATGGTATGATTCACAGTGGGGGTGTGTGTGTCACATGTTAGATCTGGTTTTTGTCTTGGGGCAGTGGCAACGTGGTTTGGAGTTGGTCTTGTCATCAGTCCCTTATCATGGAGAGATAATTTCCTGTTAGCCTTGGGAGTTTTTGAGGACTGCCCCCCACTGCAGGGGAGAAGGACCCATTTGAATAGTCCACCGTAGGTGTCTGATGGACCCTGAGCCATGGTTAGGAGGGCCTTTGCACAAGTTATACACCAGTTGCACCCATTCCTAGATTGGGAGGCACTGCTTTTGATCACAAATGCCTTAGTCACTTCTCAGCTGGACTATTGCAACATGCTCTACATCAGAGCTTTCCAAACTTTTCATGTTGGTGACACACTTTTTAGACATGCATCATTTCGCGACACACTCTTACAGCAGGGCATCATTTCGCGACACACTCTTTCTGAGGTTCGCACCGCTTACCTGGCTGCCGGCCGACATGCTGGACTCCGAGTCGGAAGAGGAGCCAGTCTCCAGAAGCAGCAGGCTTGGCGCGAACCCGACTGAAGAAACGGAGACGCTGATTGGCAGAGGCTTGGAAGGAAGGACGCCTCCACCAATCAGCGCACGCCAGAGGAGAGCAGAAAGGTGGGCTGAGCAATGTGAGGCTCGATTGGCCCCTGCTCCCCAACGGCGCGAAAATCGAAATAAAAGGCCGGCGTGATGAACCTCAGTTGCCAGAGACAACCGATCCTGCCCGTGACCTGGATTCTTGCCTGTGACCGATCCTCCCGCCATGTGGACTAGCCGAGCCTAGCCGAGAGCCTCGTACTGAGTCAATCCCAGCAACCAGCCTGATCGCCGCAGAGGAACCCGATCTAGGAGATAGATCCACCTACCTGTTGTTGCCGAGAGCCGAGCCGCCTCCTGCCGCCGCACCTTCGTCCAGCGAACCACCAGATCCTGGATGCCGCCTGGAGTACTCCCTGTCCCCTGCGGAAGAGGCCACCACCGGGGTAAGCGCCGCTGCATTGCCTGCCCGTTCCGTGACTGCCCGTGCCCCGGATTCCCCGCTGATCTCAGAACCGGAGCAGTTTCCGCCCACGTCACCGCCTCCAAGTGTCACCTCTGGGTCTCTGTCAACCGGGAACGTAACCAGTCCTCAGTTGAATCAAGCCGACGCTGGTTATCGTGGGCTGCTTTTGTTGGGCCCCGTCTACCCAACCCCCCACCAGCCAAGCTAGCTCCACGCCCGCTGTTACCTTATCTACCACCTCCGGATCGCCGTCGGCTGCAGCTTCGACCAGAGAGCCTGCAAACCCTTTGGTCTTCTCTGTTGGACCAGGAGTGTCATCCGGACTTGTTGCTATCCAGCCTGCAGGGGAAGAAGAGGGCAGTATAAACTGGGCTGCTTGTGTAACTGTGTAAATAAAGTTAATTCTAGTAATGCTTCTGTGTCAGTCTTAGTCGGAACAGGACACTCTTACATCAGGGCACAAGGCAGGCACTAGGACCTGTGTGGAATCACAGCTGGTTTGGAGGCAGCAAGGCACAAGGCAGACACTAGAACCTGCGTGGAAGCCAGGAGGCAGCAGCAGCCGCGACACACCCAGACACTGCAGCCGACACACTAACGTGTCCCGACACACAGTTTGGAAAGCTCTGCTCTACATGGTGCTGCCCTTGAAGAGTATTCAGAAGCTTCAACTGGTCCAGAATGCAACAGTGCAGGCAGTACTGCGCTCCCCACAGTACTCTCATGGAACACACTTGCTTCATGAGCTGCACAAGCTCTCAGTAGGCTTCCAGGTGCAATGTGGTGGTTGTCACCTTGAAAGCCCTACGTGGCATGGGAACAGGTTACTTGCAGGGCCCCCCTCCCTGATGGTTTCTACCCTTCCCTGCAGATCAGGCAAAGTAGGCATGGTCTGAGTCCCACCAGTGAAGCAAGGTCACTTGGTTGGTCCTTGGAAGCATGCCTTTCCTGTCATGGCACCTGTCTTGTGGAACAGTTTCCACCTTGAGATACGGATGGCCCTAAACCTGCTGGCCGCCTTCAGGCTGTAAAAGACCTGGCTACTCCTCCAGGCCCTGGGGCCAGGGTGTTAATGGAGCTCTGGTGTGGGTGCAGGTCTGTCTGTTTTATTGTTGTGAGATGTTTTAGGGGCCTCGACTGCCCTTGCTATTTCATTTTTATGCCATTTTTTAATGTTATGGATTGTGGTGGTTGTTTTTATTTGTTTGCTGCCCAGAGTGTTTTGCTAGATGGGCAGCCATGTAAATATGTTAAATAAACAAAATAAATAAATGTCGCCAGCTGATGGCACTGCAGCAGTCCTGGGGTGGGTCAGGCTACAAGAATCTCTCACCTCTAACTTCTTCCTGTACCCCTCCTCTTTCACCTCATTCTTTGCTTTCCTAACCTAAGCTGAATAAAGTTAAAACCCAAAACAGATCAGAGTCATGAAAGGAGCTGGGCCACAAAAAGCACTTTTCTTTAGGGTCTCTCCCCTTCTTTCCTTTCTTTATGTAGATAACAAATACTGAATTCCAGATTTCTCCAGGTTCTGTTCAGGAGGGAAGGATCAGCTCTATCATTTCAGGGTTATGTTATTTCAACCTGTTATATCATTTCAGGCTGTTCACTGGTACACATTTCAAGCTCCAGCAGCTAGTTTTCTCTCTGCTTTATGCTGGGTCCAGCGCTTCAGAAAGACAAGGTGGCAGACAAGGCTGACCAGGCACTGGAGGGGAGGGATAGGCCCATTTCAGCCTGAAATGGCCAGTGCATCTCTCTGTTCCCATCTAGTGTTTTACTTCCAATTTAATGGCTGGTGGAGACCATCAGATTTTATACTTCTTACAGCTGACTTTGTATTATCATTTCATTTTGACAGCAGTGCATTTAAGTAGAACATCGTAAGCCTTTCTCATCACTGGCTGGGTATAAAATGATGGCAATGTTACACAGACCCAGCAGCAAGTCTGGTTTAAGGAGTTGGGGGACCCAATGCAACATCAGGTTTGCAGCCCCCCACCACCCAGCCCTAGATGATTTTTGCAAACGGATTCCTGCCAACTAAATTGTTAAAACTATTCAGAATGAAATACTCACAGAACTTTGAACTAAAAATTAAATATGTACCTAGAAGAAACCTATTGGATTAAAAAAAAAATCCTGTTTATCACCTTGCTGACCCTAAATTCACTAACCCATAGCTGGACCTGAATAGCTGCCACCAATTCCTCTTTATTATTAATTTTTATTAAAAGTTTTTACATAGCTAAGAGACAAATACAGAAGTATATAAATAAAAGAAAGGAAAATGAAAATGAATTGTGTACAAATGATGAACATGTGATTGCAAAAATATATAAACATTTGTTGAAATTTGAAACAGAAGAACAAGTTAAAGATTGCATGATAAAATAGGCTAAGAATTTTGGTTACAGCATACAGATGGATCAATGGGAGAGAATGTGGACAAAGGGACTGAAATTCACATTGTGTTATAGTTTAAGAGAGACCTTTTACAAAATGATGTACCGTTGGTATATGACACCAGAGAAATCAGAGAAATTATCTAAGATGAATAAAGGTACTTCTACTCATTGTTGGAAATGTGAAAAACATGAAGGACATTTTACCATGGGTGGAGGACTTGTGAAAAAGAAAAAAAGGGGAAAAAAGGGAAACAAATACATACAGTATGATGATATAAAGAATTTTGAAGATTAATATTGAGATGAAATTCATTTTCAGATTCCATCTAATGTTATTCAATCCCCATTACCTTTTTATCTATATTAAATCATCTCTTAATTGTGTACATGAAAACCATTGAAAACTAAATCCCTCTGCAGTTAATTGTTCTCTTGACTGTCCATCTTTCTGTATTAATAAGTCTTGATATGTTAACCATTTCTCTTTGCCTCCTGTATCTTTTCTATAAAATACTTCCTGTGCTGAGACCAGTAAAGGTAGTTTTGGGCACAACCTGGGTTTATATTTATTCCATATCCTTAATATGGCACTTCTTACATAATGATTTTTGAAATCTACATTAACTTTAACGTTATCATACAATTAAAAACCCATGCCAACCTTAAATTGGACACTAGAAGGGACTAGTTAAAGCAATGGTATTCCCTGTAGTAACCTATGGCTGCAAGAGCTGGACCATAAGGAAGGCTGAGCGAAGGAAGATGGATGCTTTTGAACTGTGGTGAAGAAATAAAATTAAGAAAGATAGATAGAAGTCCAGGCAAAAAAGAAAAAAACAACTTGCCTTTAGGATTGGGATTTACAAAATGACACAAAATACTATAACGTTTGAAATATAAAAGGAGATCTTCAAAGAATGGGGCCACAAATTAGTAGCCAAAATATCAACAATATCAGTAATGATGTCTGCTTCTATGGATAGATTATGTCTAAAAGATGTTAATGAAAGAATGATAGATATGAAACAAATTTTGCTTGATGCAGAAATAGTGGAATCAAAAATAGTGGATAAAAAAGTGGGGATTACAAAATAGACAAGGCATTCAAATTGGAAATACAAATGAGAGGAAAAAGTGTGGATTACAAGATAGAGAAGAGCCAAGAGCCCTGATAAGGACTTTTTACTGGATACACAAAAGAAGTTGGTTAAGGCTTTGAAAATCAAAGGGAAAATACAATGATTGAATAATGACTTTCCACTGGATTTACAAAAGAGGTCTGTTAAGCCTCAAATCTTTGCAATGGGAAAAAGAAAGACAACATCTGAATGAATTAAAGTTCAAGATTGTTAGAAGTAAAAAAAAAGGAAGATAAAGTTGGTTTGTTTGATCAAGATTAAAACAAGTCATGTTTTTATAAAGCTCTGATAACCCTTTTCAGACTTTTTGCTGACACCAGGACTGACAGGTTGATGATCTATGATTTTGCATATAAAAGGGATGGATTATGGGAAGAAGAAATACTTGTTTATAACTTTATAGGGGATGATGAGTTATTAAATTTGTATTTACTTGTGATGAAGACTGGAAGTCACTTCTTTACATATTTCTTTTTCTTTCTTCTACTTCTTTGTTCTTTCCTTTTTTCTTTTTTCTTTTTTCTTTGCATTTTTTATTCTTTCTATCTCTTTTTCTTTTTCTGAGTTTAATTTGTATTTGCTTTTACTATTGTATTTAAAATATTTAACAAAAGAAATAAAATTTAAAAAAAGACCATGCCAACCAAACCTCAGGTTGTGTTCTTCTAATTCTAACATTCTTTTATTTCTCAGAAAAACTCTTTCATCTAAACCAAACAGCAGGCTGCAAAATACAATTTAAAATCAGGCTAATCCTCCTCTTTCTTTTGCATCTTGAAGAATTTTATATTAAACCATTGGTTTCTTACCCTGCCAGATAAATCTGGATATGTCTTTTTGCCATTGCTTGAAAGGTGCATCATTTTTCAAAACAGGGGTTGTTTGAAAGAGAAACATCATTCTAGGTAACACAATCATTTTTACCACAGAAATTCTTCCAAACAATGATAATCGTAACTTTTCCCATCTTAATAGATCTTTCTTAATTTTACTTCATACCTTGACATAATTATTTTTGAAATAACATACAATTCATATTAGTCATAATAATGCCCAAATATTTTACTTTTTTCTCAATCTGAAAACCAATTTTTGCAGTCAATTCTTTTTGACCTTCCATCCTCATGTTTTTTGTTCACATCTTAGTTTTATCCTTATTAATTTTAAGTCCAGCTAATGCACCAAATTCCTTTAATTTTTGCATTAATATATCTATTCCTTCCATAGGATTTTCCAAAATTAAAAACAAATCATCCCTAAATGCCCTTATTATTTTATTTATTATTTATTATTTAAATTTATCCCCACCCATCTCCCGAATCAGGGGACTCTGGGCGGTTTACAGGACAACAATTAAAATGTATACATAAAATTACAGCAGTATAAAATAATTATAAATCCAGATGGGTATTAGTTAAAAGAAGGACATTAAAATTACGGGATTAGCCATCTCCATGAGGAGCTATCCCTTCCTCATTCCCATGCCAGGCGGCAGAACCAGGTCTTCAGCTCTTTCCTAAAGGTCGGGAGGGAGGAGATCTGTCTCAACTCTGGGGGCAAGCTGTTCCATAAAGTGGGTGCTGTTACAGAGAAGGCCCGCCTCCTAGACCCCATCAGATGACATTCTCTAATTGATGGGGTACGTAGCAGGGCCTCTCTGGATGACCGGGTGGGGCGGGTCGATAACATGGGGATAAGACGGTCCCTCAGGTATTCTGGCCCCATGCCATGTAGGGCTTTAAAGGTGATAACCAACACCTTGAATTGTACCCGGAAGCAAACCGGCACCCAATGCAGCTCGCGGAGCAACGGTGTTACATGTGCAGATCTTGGGGCACCCAATACTGCCCGCGCGGCCGCATTCTGCACCAGCTGAAGCTTCCGGATAGTCTTCAAGGGTAGCCCCATGTAGAGCGCATTGCAATAATCTACGTGGGAGATGACGAGAGCGTGAGTGACTGTATGGAGGGCATCACGTTCCAGGAATGGGCGTAACTGGCGCACCAACCGAAGTTGCGCAAAAGCCCTCCTAGCCACGACTGCCACCTGCTCTTCGAGCAGGAGTCGTGAGTCTAGAAGAACCCCCAGATTACACACCGGTTCTGAACGGGGTAGTGCTACCCCATCGAGATGGGGTATACTTAATATGTATACTTCTCTTTTCACCTTCACCTCAGCTATTCTCTCATCTTGTCTTATATCTCTATTCAAAACTTCAAGTGTCAGAATGAACAGCAGTGGCAAAAGTGGGCATTTGTCCACTTTCTGTATTTCACAGGGTTTTGTCAGTTCACCATTAATTATAATTTTTACCTTTTGTAAAATATATATCGATTCACCCACTTAATAAAATTTTCTCCAAATTCCATATTTTCCAAAATTTTAAACAGGAAAGTCCAGTTCAAGTTGTCAAATGCTTTCTCCGTATCAAGAAATATCAACCGAGCTTGTTTTTCATTATGATGTTCCAAATATTCTAATATGTTAAGAATATTTCTAATACTGTCCCTTAACTGTCTTCTAGGGAAAAAGCCACATTGATCTTCATGTATAAAATCTTGCAAGACACTTTTCATCCTTTCAGCTAAAATCATAGTAAATATTTTATAATATTGTTTAATTTAACTTTGTAAGGGGTGTGGTGGCTCAGCAGGTAAGATGCCAGGCTTGTCGATCGGAAGGTCGCAA
The DNA here is from genome assembly GCA_023362775.1 of Charina bottae. NCBI lineage: Eukaryota > Metazoa > Chordata > Lepidosauria > Squamata > Charinaidae > Charina > Charina bottae. Next base: position 41,522,747 of record JALMGJ010000005.1, on the reverse strand, counting down.
GTTTGGAGGTTCGAATCCCTAGCACCTCGTGATGGAGTGAGCTCCCGCACTTGCCCCAGCTCTTGCCAACCTAGCAATTCGAAAGCATGCAAATGCAAGTAGATGAATAGGTACCACTTTGGTGGGTAGATAAGAGTATTCCACGTGCGTCATGCCAGCCACATGACTGCAGAAGCGTCTTCAGACAGCGCTGGCTCTTCGGCTAACAAATGGAGATGAGCACCAGCCCCTAGAGCCGGACACGACTGCACAAATTTGTGGGGGGAACCTTTACCTTTACTTTAATTGTTTAATAAAGATATTGGTTGGTAATTTTTTTTATAAAGTCAGGTCTTGACCTTCTTTAGGAATTAATGCTATATTTGTGCCTCACCAACTTTCTGGTATCCTTCCACTATCCAGAATGGAATTATTTTTTGAAGAGCTTGTAACAGTTCATCTTCAAAATATTTATTATAGGAGGCTGGCAATCTGATTGGGCCAGGAGTTTTCCCTATCTTAGTCTTTTTTATGCCTCACAGACTTCCCTTATTGTTACAGGTCCATTCATCACCTGCTTTTGTTTATCCATTATCTCTGGTAAATCTTGTTTCTTTAAATATTTGTCCACTTTTGCTGGGGAAATTTCTTCTCCTTTATAAAGTTTTGTATAATACTGATGGAATATTCTTTGCATAGTTAAGAGCAGAGACATCACACTGACAACAAAGGTCCGCATAGTTAAAGCAATGGTATTCCCTGTAGTAACCTATGGCTGCGAGAGCTGGACCATAAGGAAGGCTGAGCGAAGGAAGATAGATGCTTTTGAACTGTGGTGTTGGAGGAAAATTCTGAGAGTGCCTTGGACTGCAAGAAGATCAAACCAGTCCATACTCCAGGAAATAAAGCCAAACTGCTCACTTGAGGGAATGATATTAAAGGCAAAACTGAAGTACTTTGGCCACATGATGAGAAGACAGGATACCCTGGAGAAGATGCTGATGTTAGGGAAAGTGGAAGGCAAAAGGAAGAGGGGCTGACCAAGGGCAAGATGGATGGATATGATATTCTGGAGGTGACGGACTCGACCTTGGGGGAGCTGGGGGTGATGACGGCCAACAGGAAGCTCTGGCATGGGCTGGTCCATAAAGTCACGAAGAGTCGGAAGTGACTGAACGAATAAACAACAAAATTCTTTGCATATTTGCATTATCTGTTACCATAGCATTCCCATTTTGTAATTTTAATATCATTTTCTTCTCACTTTCTTTTCTCAGTTTATATGCTAATCATTTCCCCGGCTTATTTGTTAATTCAAAATTCTTCTGTTTTGCAAAATTCATTTTTATTTCCATTTCTTTGATGGTTAACATAGAAAGCTGGCGTTGTAAAAGTTAAATTTGCTGTGAGATATCTTTTCCTTCCTGCAGACCTCTTTAGTTCCTCCTCTTTCATTTTTATCTCCATGCCGCCACCAATTCCCATTGGCCTGATTGAGCTCTTGGTTAACATGGAGCTGCATCAACTAAAGGGGAGACTGGCCCACTTGAAACTGAATTGAACAGGAGGTGTTCTTTCAGGCTTGTGTATCAGAGGCAGGCACCTGTACAACAGTCTCCATCCCTTGCCATAGCCCACTTCATCAATCAGCAACTTTGCTCAGAGGGCCACCACTTTTCTGGGGCCCAATGCAGCTGAACATGATGTAATCCCCCTTTCACTAGACCTGCACAGCTGAAAACAAGATGTTGCTGGGGCCTATTTTTAAAGGCATTTAGATTTGTATCATGGCCACTAATTAACTATACTGATTACATGTTGCATAGCAACCAGTGGAGCCAAGGAAGCATCTTTTTGACCTGGGCTTTTCTTGGTGCATAGAAAGTACATATAGAGTGCACCTTTACTTTGGATCTGTTTTGCTGCACCTCCAGAGGACTGCTAAAACTGACCTCTTGCTTTGAATCTATGGTCCTATTTGCTTTTGAATCAAGTAATTAGCCAAGTTTATTTTTATTTATTTTTCATTTATTGTGCTATTTATACCCCGCCTATCCCCTCCCTAATGGAGGACTCTAGGCAGCTTACAAGCATATATACATTAATTATACAATTCACCATTTTAACTGCGCGTGAGGGGAGGGGGTAAGGGAACCAACTCTTTCAGGCTCTGGACTACAATTCCCAGGATGCCTTGAGCCGGCTGCTGACGTCCTGTAGCTGTTGCATCTGGGTCTGTCATCACCGCCTGCCATTCAATCTTCCTCCGATCTTTTTCCTCCGGTGGTACCGACTTCCCAACAGGACGCCAGCAAATTAGCCCACTTAAGGTGGTACCCATTTATCTACTTGCAAAGCTTTCGAACTGTTGGGTTGACAGGAGCTGGGACTAGCAACGAGAGCTCACCTCGTTGCGCAGGGTTCGAACTGCAGACCTTCTGATCTGCAGCCTACAGCTCAGCAGTTTAACCTGGTGAGCCACCGCGTCCCAAGTTCTTAAACTCACTAGATCCAGCTTGCATGTTTATTCAGGTAGTCTACTAATAACTCCCCTCTGCACCCATCCTGAGACAATTTCAAACTTTTCAATGAAAGTCTGGAATCTGGGCCCAGCACATCAGGCAGATAGGAGTTGTCCCTATGAGCATAGGATCTGTTCCTTCAGATTTTGAGCAGAAAGTCTCGAAGAGCCTCTAGGCTATGGGAGTGAAAGTATCACTGGGTAGAGAATCAAAAGGAGTTGTAGCTGCTGCTGAGTAGACTCTCATGTTGGAAGGAATAGATGCAGATCAGCTCCGTGGAGGATTATAGCTTCTGGGATTTCAAAAGAAGCTAGTGCTGGAAATAATATCTACACCTTGTAAGTTCCTGAGCTGGGCTTCCTGGCATTCTGTTTTTTACCTTATGACTGTTGGGATTATCAGGAGTCAACTCACCATTGTCTCATAAGCATAGTAGGGGGACTTTCTAGTAAACGCATCTCTACTGTGCTTGTGGGATGTTACCTGGATCACCTGATTTTCTCTTCCTCCTCCTCCTTGGTTTGGGGATTCACATTCTCCATCTTTACTCCTTGGGCACACGTGCAAGCAGGAGGGCTGCAGGGATGCAGCTCTCGTCCTTTCCATCTCACTTGCACACAGATCTACTATGAACCTACTCGTATCCAGATCTATTGAATAAATGTAAGCTATCTCTATTTTTTCTTCGTCTAACTAATGTGTGAAGACTGAATTTATTTCTGAACATAATTAAGCTTAAAGTGCAAGTTCCCTGCTGGTCCACGCTTCTACTTTGCAAGATTGTTGTTATCTGCTTGTAGTTCTTTTATTAACCTTCAAGACTCCATCAATGACAACATTTTGGACTTACACATGATGTGTATTCTAATCTCCTTTGGTTTGGGGGACTTGTGGTTTGCCATTTTTGCTCCATTCTGTGGTTGCTGCTGATTGGATAAGAGAAAGCTATAACCTAGCAGGCCTCATTGAGCCCTTCAGATGAGATAGGGTGGAAGCAGGGAATTATGGGAGTAGTGTATTTTTGAAACTGTAGGGAAAGGAAGCACATCTAGCATCACCATGTAATTTTTATGCAATTGACTATGATATAATCAAAACCTTTCTGGAGATATATTATATCCTTCAACACTTCACACTGATGGGATGAAATATGACAGATGAGATGGGTACCTCGGGCAAACATAAGATAACAAATGACCCTGTCACTTAGTAAACACAGTACAGGATTTATTGCTCCCAACTACTCTAAGATGCTAAATTAAAGCTATAGGATCATGTGACATCACTGAAAAGATATTAGCATTATAAGCCTGCATTGACCTGGTCTGAGTTGAGAATCAGATCACTTATCCCAGTTAGATTGTCTCAGCTTCGTATATTTACACTGATTTTATGTGACGACTGACACCAGATTAAATCCAAATATTTTTCCTTAAATATGTGTGATAACCACTAAATTTTCGACATCATGACAGTTTCTGCGACCTGATGCCATACATGAAAGACCTAACAATGGTGTCTTAATTTGATATGGTATCACCATTAAGTTCTAGAAATTATATAATTTTCATTAATTCACATGCAAGCTTCAATGACTAATATCTGCCATGTGTAGGAAAATTACAGTGGTTGCCTGAGGAGAAAAAACATGGCAGAGATTATTGTGCTAAATATATTGTAATGTGATATGCTTGTCCTGTCTGAAGTTAAGGCAGTTATGCTTTTAATAATGTATTTGATTTTTATTTCTCATTTTTGTGTTTTGGGTGAAGCTCTCCTGCCTTCAAAAACTGCATGACAGGGCAGGTTGCAATACCATGCTAATGCCACTTACTACATGAGATTAAGAAGCAACGTATTCTTTAAGCAAAGTCAGTTAAACATAGTAATGATTATACACACACACACACACACACACACACACACACACTGTATATACTGTATATACTGTGTATGTGTGTGTGTGTGTGTGTGTGTGTGTGTGTGTATATATATATATATATATATATATATATATATATTTCAGGAAAGTATAGATATAGTTTTGTATTTATGATATTTTGTATGTGTATGTGCTGATGTATTTTTAATATTTTTTAAAATAATGCTGTTGTTAACAATTAAAGCAGCAACTCATTTCTCATCTCCCCCCGAAGCATGGACTAATTGCAAATTAATCAGATAAAAGCAAAGATGTCTATAAAATAAGGAGCGATAGGGGCATTTGAGTTTGCAAGGTAGTTTTCAAAGCTAGTGATAGTGTTTCAAAAAGATGCTGAGTGTTTTATAGTTGAGACCCTGTGCTAATGAAAGTTAGTGCATGGGGATATTCCCCCTTGCTTCTGCTTTACCACAGATGTATGCATGGCTGGGGATTTCTGGGAGTTGAAGTCCACACATCTTCAAGTTGCCAAGGTTGAGAAACACTGGATGTAGGTATAATTTCCTTCCTTCCTTGGCCACCCAATTCCATTTGGTAGTGCAATGCTGTTCATGTGGAATCAGTTAGAATAGGTTCCATGACCAGTCTTTTCAATAGCTTCCCTCCTCTGTTTTTTGTATTGATGTTGTTATAAAGGGAAAGGATGGGGAAGATTATATCATGGTCTTCTAATTAGCAACTAGCGGTCAAATGAACATGGAAAGGCATGGCTGGATGAGATGAAGTTGGCTGAGCAAAATGTCAGGAAGCTTGCAGAGATCAGAGACCAACAATTAATCAAGGCAGGCTATCAGGCAATGCAAAGGTGGGGTCAGCATCACCGGAGAATCGCTATCTCTGCTGCAGCATGGACCACTACTGGCACAGGCCAGAAGCAAGTATCCTGAAGCCGCCTGCTGACATCGCTTTGAATTTCTCCTAAAATACAATCTTGCAGCATTGGAGTGCCAGGTTGCTTTTTCCTCCCAAATACCTAATATTCCTTTGCCCAACAGAAACTCCTTGGAGGTTTTCTTTTCACTTCAATAAGAAACAGGCAGTGGGTGGGGGACTTGGTAATGATAAGCACCAGAAGCTAGGCTGAGAAATTTAAAGGTGGATAATTAAATCTTAGAGGTAATTAAATCATCTTAGTGTGAGTGTGATCTGGGAGGCTCCATGTTCCGATCTCTTCTCAGTCATTGCTCTTAGACAAACCACGATCCATTCAGAACAACATTGCCAGGCTCCTGTCCATGCTGGATAGAGCTCTGGGCAGACTCATTTTAGGGAACAGGAAAATATATGCTGCATGGTTAGTGACCAATTTTTAAAATAATAATAATAATAATAATAATAATAATAATAATAAAAAATATTAATTCTGCAGGTGCCCATGTATGACTTCATGGGGAGGATTACTGAGATAATCTTTGTGAGGGTTATATCAAAGAATGCTATACTAATGTTTTAATAATTTTCCACTGCACGTAGTATTTAGAATTAAAAAGTATATTTTTCTTCCTTTGTCTGGCCATCATATTTATCTTAATCCTATAAACAGATCTACTTGTAAGGGAATATTTTCCTTCCTTTAGCTTATTCTTCAATAAATCCAAAAGATTCAGTTGTTAGCTCATTGACTTTTATCTTGCCCTAGCACATAACCAAATGCACTTAAATATGCAAGTAGATTGTGTTAGAAAGTGGGGCTTAAATCAGATATAAAAAGATATTCCTTACCAATTACAAATTTCTGTAGGTTGTGTGTGTTACTAAAAAACATTTCCTGTTTGGTTATAAAATAAACATTAACATGACAGAATTTTTAGTTGGTTTGAGCAAAAAACCCACCAGCTTTTGTAATTCAGAATAAAATCATAACAGCAATCAAAATAAAAACACGATGGGTTTCCAGAGTAAAAATATGGATCACTCTTTCTGCTTGACTATCATGTTCATGAAAGTGATGATGTGATAATGTCACAAGGTCAGCAATGGGGATGAGGATGGATTTCGCCCAGCTCTTCTATAGATCTGGATCTTCTACATCAATTCTTCCTGCTAACATAATTGATCTTGTATTTCCTGCATAGCATGTTATATTGCAATACCACCCCATGCCATGTGGCACTTGTAGACTGAGAAATTATAAACTGAAAACTGGTCAGTTGATATAATCTGCTTGGTCTTCACGCCTGGAAAAATAACTCTCTGGGGTAGCAGAACTCTCTTCACCCTTCTCTTTCTTCCTTGCCAGGAAGAAAGAGAAGCAGCAGGCAGTACCTGAGGATATAATCTACCACATTCCCAGTGAAGGTCGTGGAGTGAGTAAGCAAGCATTTATTTTGGATTCAAGTAAAAGGAGAATATCTCAGTTCTTCAAACTGTAAGTCTGATGGAAGAGGAATGACTACCTTGAATTGGGAGTCAGAAATGATTGCCTGTACCATTTAGTAACTGGGGACAGTTTATTTGCCACATGAAGGGGTTACATGAGCCAATGCTATACACTTCAGGCAGAGCACAAGGCAGGGCTCACTGAGGAACCTTATTGCCACTGATCAATTCTGCAGACAGTGGTGTCTCTCTGTTTCCAAGGAGAAACCTTGCAGGCGGTGGCAATGGAAAGTTATCAGTTCATTGTGGCAGGAACACATGAGCTAATCTCTCTCACCCACATTTGAACAACAACAACAACAACAACAACTGGACTTGTCACCTACTGTGAGCACTAAGGTTTGAGTGGCATTGCACCTTGGCAAAGAAAATAATCTCCCTGGTCTTTCCTTCTCACAAATTAAAAGTTATGTCTAATTAGGGCTGAGAGTTTTGCTGTCTGAGGTGAAGTACAAGGTGCTGCTGCCTATGGTTCATATGTCAACTGGACTTGTAAATTGAATGTCTCTTTCACACTGGTGATGAGGTTGTATCTTCCATTGCACAAATTCAGCAGAGAGGTATAGGGCAGGCTCTGCATCAAACATCGTCTTCATTGCCTGAGGCAACTTCCTCAGTCTAAAGCAGGGGTGGGGAACGTCCAGCCCGCGGGCCGTATAAGGCCCGTGAAATCATTTGGTTTGGCCCTGCCAAGGCAACCGCAGGCGGGACTCGAAATTCAATAAATCTAGGAGCTCCTGCCTGCAAACCCCGCCCCCTTCCATGCAATTGGCTCCCACCTGCAAACCCCGCCTCCGGTGCTTGTGATTGGCTCCCGCCCGCAAACCCCGCCCCCCGGTCTGCGAATGATGTTATAAATATCCAAATGGCCCTTGGCAGAAAAAAGGTTCCTCACCCCTGGTCTAAAGGTAGGACAGACCATGAGCCTCTTAATGATCCTCCACACCTCCTTCTCTCAAACAAAATGGTATCCTAACCCATTTCCATCAGTCTGTAAAGGGCAGTTTTCAAACCACTCCTTTATATACATTTTTGCCAAGAGACATCTCAGGATGATTTAAAGGAGGAGATTCTGAGCCACAGCTCTAATTTTTGCAATGTTTGAAGCACTAAATGCTGCTGCCTTGCTAAGCCAATGCTAGTTACATACCTGATGGGCATCATTACCATCAGCCTGGGTGTGCCCATCCTATGTCTTGACACAGATGTGCCCATGGTTATTCATCCCATTCATTAATGCCTGGGCAGGGAGGGGGATGGAATGGTATTTATTTACAGTATTTATAAAAATGTGCTGAAAAGACCTATGATCTCTTGCTGAAACATGCCAGTAAAAGCTTGGCCAGGGCTGTAATAATATGCAAGTAAGTTACACGGAAAACTCTTAGCAGCAAGCAGGCTGAGCATACACCCCAATTCTTTGAGCAAAGAAAAACCGAATCCCACTCCCTCAGGGCAGCCCTGCCATGGGCTTACAGTATTGTCTACATAGCAGTTCCAGACGGCTAATTGCAGCAGCCATAGCATTGTAATGAACTTTATCTATTTTTCTCTGGTCCCTTTTTTAAAATCTAGACTTGTGGTGAAGGGATGGGGCACTTGTGGTCTCCTGCATTATATCACCTCTGTTTGCCAGGCTGGTATGAATTAAAACTCAACATATCTGGGAAGGACAAGTCTGCCACTCCTTCTGAAGGCTTTTTTCTCATTCTTCAGCCTGAAGCTTCAAACCAATTGTTATTCTGATTTTGCTTCTGTCCTCTAGAGGGCACTGTCTTCATAATTGATTGTTGTTACGAGCTCACTAATGATATTATGCATTGGGGGGAGGGGGTCCCCAGTAATTATTTCTAAGCTTCTGGATTAGTTGGCCATGTAACCTGTCTCTCCATTTTTTGTTTCATAGAAGCTGGATGAAATCACATGCCAGGTATCTTAACACAACTGAGCAACATGATGTGGCAGACAAGGAATTCAGCACCATTAGCTGAAGCAGCATCTCAGAGCCACTGCTAAACCAGGGTAGGATGAAACTGAAGACCTACCCCCAACAGCATTTATGACTTATTTGACACATATGAGTCATAAATCCCACTTTCACCAGGTATTCCTTAAACTCTTTTTACAATTTCTCATTGTTTTCACTCATATAATTCTTTCCCTTCAGTAGTACCATGTATGTGTTTGTGAATGTCCATAATTATACATGTGTGCATTTTCTTCAGTTTTAGCTAGTATGATTTGATGAATTTCCAATACTTTTTCATAAAATATCACCACTTACAGCTATTTTCAGTTCATGAAGTGCAACAGCACAGTCCCCCCAGGGTGTACTAAATTTTGGCCAGAAGCACAGTCATAGAAACCTAATGGATCATTTAATGGCCAATTGTTTCAACCTCAGGTGAAGCCTAGACTTTCTCTACTCAAGCTTTTGCACTCTGGAGCCCTATGACTTTGATTATTTCATCGTGGCTTTGAATAGTTTTGCTAACTTGTCCCCCTGATTAAGTAAGGGTAAGTAAGTAAGGGTAAGGGGGCGTGGTGGCTCAGCGGGTAAGATGCCAGGCTTGTCGATCAGAAGGTCGCAAGTTCGGAGGTTCAAATCCCTAGCCCCGCGTGACGGAGTGAGCTCCCGCACTAGTTCCAGCTCTTGCCAACCTAGCAACTCGAAAGCATGCAAATGCAAGTAGATGAATAGGTACCACTTCGGTGGGTAGGTAACAGCATTCCGCGTGCGTCATGCTGGCCACATGACCATGGAAGCGTCTTCGGACAATTCTGGCTCTTCGGCTAACGAACGGAGATGAGCACCGGCCCCTAGAGTCGGACACCACTGCACAACTGTGCAGGGGGAACCTTTACCTTTACCGTACCCCCTGATTTCACCTGAAAAGCAGCATTTTGTGCTTGGACTTCCATTAGCCAGGCTTGAAACAGCAACTTAACCCTTTGCATGCTACTTAAGCCAGTACCTCTTAAAAAATGGGGGAGGGCTTTGCATTGCTTCTGCCCTAATAGAGACCCTTTTCCCCCAAAATGAGAGAATGATGGGTAAGGACTAAGATGCCAGGAGGGACAGTTATGAGCTTAGAATGAGTCCCTTTTCCATTTAGTACGGGGAGAGATTGGCTACTAGATGGCCATCTGGCTCCAAATCAGAGATGGACACCTGGAATTTTTGGGTGGCATGTGGTTTACTTGGCCAAATAAAATGTAAATACTAGCCTCTGATAGATTTAAAGCACCCGTTTTATACTTCCTATCCCAGAAGTCCAAAATGAAGAGAAAGGGTTGAAAAGTCCATCTCAATAGCCTCCAGTTATGTTATCATGTCACTGTCAAGACCACATGGCCCATGACTCAGCTGCCAAAAACATCTTGAACAAACTGGTTGCCCACCCATGTTCTCAGCTAACTTTCCAGCTTAACATACAACATCCTATCTTTAAATCATTGCTAAAAGATTTGACCCGGGCTGCCTTTTCTACATGCTCAAAATATATTTGGGACTCTCTAAGCTACTATAATTTGCAGTGTGCTGAAGATGGAAGTGTTCCGTTTTAATCATATGTAGCTCGGGTTCTTGAATCTCTCTCTTTCTCTATGTTTTAGGTCTCTTCTGTTAGTTATTAGAGTCAGCTATGTGATAAGACAGATTCATCTTTTATGCAATAACAAATCTTTTTAATCACATAGCAGGAACTAAGTCATTCAGCTGTAAGTGGCAGAATAGCTGTAAAAGCACCTTCAAATCACAGCTTCCTATACTTTTGCCTTGGAACCTAAGAAAGTGCTAGCAATCCAGGAAACTGGATACCTTAAAACTGCAAGTGGCTGTTTTATTATTGTTCATACAAGTTCATCCCACAGCTCCTAGAAACAAAGAAAGCTACCTAATATTGAAGTTGACCACGGGTTCCTTCAATTCAGCATTTTTGTTGTTCTGTCATTCAGTTGCTTCTGACTCTTCAGGATTCAACGGACTTCATTTTGTCATGATTGTCTACCCAGAATGGCAGGGGTTCCTCAGACCTCAGGTGGGAGTTTTCAAGCCATGCGGACTTCATTGTAGATATTCAGTTATGGTAATCATGTGAATGGTTAGGAATAAGAGATTAGAGTGAAATGATACATCCAGTCTTCCACAACCAACTCCCAGAATTCTCAACAATTCTGGAAAGGCTGGTGTAGTTTGTAGTAGCAATATATGCTTCTTCAGCATTGTTTCATGATCCTTTAACAAGCAGCCTTTACATTTTGTGCAACATAAACATACGCAGAGAGAAAGCACCACTAGTTCTTAGGATGTAGCTTGCACTGCAGGGTGAGGCTGACTGGATTTTCCAACAAGATGATGGAAGGTCTGCAAACAATGCCTGACCTATTCAAGGCTGCAAGCAGAGATGGGTAAACAGAAGATACCAAATCTTCTAGAGTTGCACCAAGAGTGTTCAAATATTTTGATCTGATTCTACATTACTATGAAGAGAAAGTTCTAAAAAGAATGAAAAAGCAAATTAATCTGTGCCGCCCCCTAACCTACAGGAAAGATGAAGATTTATGGAACAGTAACAGTAGTTAAAAGACCATTTCCAGATGTATTGAAAGCTGGTAAAAAGAGTACACCAAATAAATGTACAGTATATAAAATATTGAATAATGTTTTTGTTTCAAAATGGCACCAAATTTGCTCAGGAAAGAATGGCATCTTCCTCGAAATTTTCTTCCTCTTTTTTAAATATCAAGAAACCCCCCACTATTTTATTTTTTAATTTCTTTCTTTCCTTTTTTTTAAAGGATAGACAAACTTGTTCCTGTTAGGTTCAGATGCAAAAAAAAAAAAAAACCCTCTCAAATATCCCCAGTCCACCATTAAAAAATTATCTCAGCTGCAGCTGAAGTCTCAGTTGTCACTGGAACTGTAACAAGATCTGATCCCAACACCACTCCTTTCTCCACAGCAGGCAGGAGAGAGAGGCCTCTTGACACAGCCTTCCGGGCCACCGCCCAGCCTGCCACCGTGGCTGCGTGTCAGATGGAAGGTAGGCCCAGGCCTCCCTACTGACACATGAAGAGCACTGGAAAGTGTGCTCATAGGTGGCACTCAGGTATCCGAGAACGGACATCCTTCCGCCACTGCTGAAATGTAAAAAAGGAAGAGGAGGGAAAGATCCTGGAGGATATAGATACTTGTAAGAGAGACTGGGATAGGGGGAGAATTCATCTTCTTTCCGGCTTCTCATTTACTCTAAGCTGGAGAAAAACTGGCAGGGTATGATGTTTGCCTCATATTGTAATAAGAGCCCATCTGGATTTGTGTTCCAACTTGAGGTTAGGTAATGTCTGGATCACTATTAATGTTACTTAATTAAATAGTAATAACTTTACCCTATGAGAAAAAATAAGTGACAGTCTTTTCTTTCAGTAGGGACTAACTGATCATTTTAGAGTTTGGGAAGGAATTCCCAGCCATCAGCTCACATTGGTTGACACCAATAGGAATGTTTACCTCCCCCCTTCTTTTTTCCTCTGACGTATGGCATGCGCCTTCTGGCCTTTCTTCACCTCACCCTTTACATAGCAGTCATGTTTTCAGTGGATCTAAGTCAAGCGCAAAATAACTTGTGAATGGAATACGAACTTGTAAACACAAAGCAGAATCCATCGTCTATTGCAATTCCCTTGGCACATGTGCATTGTGTGTTTACAATATAGGTCCCCTACAAAGTGATAGTGTTTACTGTGTAACAAAAAGAAGGCATGCTCAGAATGTCTCCTCCTTTGCCTCATAACCACAATGTTTGGTAAAAAGTGTCTTGCTCACATCTAGTTTGTGCTTGTGATAGTATAACAAGCTTCTAAATCATGGATAGGAAAACTTTTGGAGATGGAGGAATGATTTGGCCCCCACAGAACACTTCATAAATTGCAGAAGTGGACAAAGGCTGTAGGTGGAGTCACAATACACACAGACATATCACGGACGTATATGCCCACTCCTGCTGTCTCATTCCCACTTATGTTCACACAACATCAACAGATTCATACACTCCCCAACCCCCACTTCATTCACCAGAGAGGGTCTAGCCTTTCTCCCACCATGAACCTGCTCTGCTCTCAAGATGAACTCTGCTCTTCCCAACGCAAAGCTGTTTCCCTGCTGCCGTTGGCAGATGGAAAATAACAAGCTGGCTGAGAGGCAGGACTTTAATTCCCCTCCCCCGCCCCCAATTCTTGCCATTCAGCCAATGATTATTCACGTATGTGGCAGAACAAAGTGGGTGGAACTCTATTGGCTGCAGAAAAGGCATTAAAGGGTGCATCTGGTCCATAGGTTGCCTGTATGTGTTTGTTTATTAGATTTATATCCTACCTTTCCTCCAGGGGCTCAAAGCAGCATGCATAGCATCCCTCCTCCAGTTCCACCCCCTGCTCCCAACCTCCTGAAGTAGGTTAGGCTGAGAAACAGTGACTGGGCCAAAGTCACCCAGTGAACTTTCATGGCTGTGGACGGACGGACCTGGGTCTCTCTTAACCACTGCACTGACAGAGGATTCTGTCAGTTCTGCTTGCACATGGTAAAGCAGAGTTTCTACCTTGGGAACCTTCCAAATGCATGGAGTTCAATTCCCAGAATTTCTAAGCCAGATTTAACCTTGCTGAAAATCCTAGGATTTGCCATGTATACATCTGGAAGGGACTCAGGTTGGGGAGGGCTGTGGTAAAGAAGTAAAAAATACAAATATAGTAGGAATGTTGAAAGGCAAATGGGAAATGTGCTGCTGCAAAATGGAAGCAACTTCTATCAGAGATGCTACCAGGACAGGACTTCTGATCAGTTGTGCGGGGCCCTGTAGAGCAGAATTCAGCAGGACTGGCTGCTTGCTTGTTTTAAAATGAAGTAAAACCCAGAATCTTATGTCTGGTTACCCAACTGCCCTTAGACATTCATAAGTCTGCCACAAAGGAAACAGGCACAATGCTTAACTCTCTCTCATTTTCTGGCCAATTTTCTTCTGAATGTTAGCTATTGTCCCCAATTTCACCCACATCCCAAGCATAGTTGCAAGCAGATGCTTGTCAACAGTGTAGAGTTTATTGGTGGTAGGGGTGGGGGATGTTAGGGGAGAGTGATCCTCCAGTGGAAGATTGTTTGTTTAAGTTGCAGACAAACCAAGATCCAGGTTTGTAATTGGGCTGGAGAGGAGGAGAAGGAGGAACATGAGGAAGGATGGGAAACTATTATGTCATAGGCCAAACCAGCAGGCACAGAGTAACTGTACTGATTTTAACCAAGCAAGCAACTACCAGCAAGAGCTACCTTCTTGGTTATAGGTGAGCTCCTACGAAGACGGCCACCATCTAGAGGTGACCAGCATTGGTGGGGCCTCTGCCCTCTCTGTTTTCTCGGAAAACATGCAAAGGGTGTGTTGCTAGTGCCAGTGTCATCAGCTGGGCTGTACAATGGATGCCCCCACCTCAGTTCATGTTTCCAGGGACCACCGTGACAAAACTGGATGAGAGGATGTGGAGGGAAGGAGGAGAGGGAGGCCAGGTCATCCATAAAGGCTGCTTCTGTCCTTTATTGGCAAGGCTTAAAGTGCATAGGCGTAAAAGCAGAGTCCAAGGCAAAGTGAAAGGAGAGGGGCTGATGGCAAGGTCGAGCCCGGCCAGCTCCCTGAAGAAGGGTATCCACCGAAAAAGGCCACTTGAGCTACACACGGGGAAAAAGAGAAAAAGAAGCAGAAAGGACAGAACGCTTGTTAGTGGCACTTGGCAAGGAGCAGGCCTTTAGGGCGAAAGAGGCAGGGCTACACAGAGAAGTCCAGAAATCCCAGCCACCATCCCCTAGCCATGGACCAGCCGGTGATATATGGGAAGCAATAGGTAGAAGGAGAAGGAGCACCCTTGTCTCCACCCGCCATTTCCCTTTGGCAAACCACAATTGCCGAATAGCTGCTCAACAATGGGGAATAGTTTCCAGATCTGTGTCTGATATCAAATATCTACTCTGGCCTGGAAAAATTGCCTATCCTCCTTCTCCTCTGCCTAGCAAGGGTACAGAACAGGAAGTAAACTCTACATTACCCTCTACAATAATTTGTTATTGAGCTTAGGACCTCATTAGCTAATTTGCTTCCCACTCCAAACATTCCTTCCCTTCATCTGTACACATAACAAAGAACGTCAGAACTTCACTGCCTGTCGGTTCCCGATGAATCTCATTAGCTGGCCTAGGGAAGTTGCTCCAAACAGTGCTCTCTTCTGCCCACATCATCACTCACCAACACAAGCAGTGCCGTCTTCGTTGGGTTCAAAGCCCCGGTTACAGCGCTTGTTGCTGCGGCAACGGTACCCACCATAAGTGTTGATGCAGATGGGTCTGCCTCTTGGACACACAAAAGGAAATTCTGCACACTCATCCATGTCTGAGAAGAAAGGAAGCAAGAGCGAGAGAGAGCAAGCGAGCGAGCATGGGGAGTAATAAAAGACAGACTCAGTGCCAGCAGTCTCAGAAATCAGCCACCCTGGTGGTTTCGAGACCAAAGAGCTGTCATTCTACGCCATGGAACCCAGTTGTGGGACCCAAGAAATGACACCCCAGGAGCATTCGCTGACCTTCTCTTGCCAAGTGACTCACCAACACAGCGCCCATTCTTGTGCTGAGAGAATCCTTGGCCACACTATGAGAGAAAAAGGGGAATATGTCATCAGTAGACCATTGGTTCTTTATCTCACTTCTGTCGTACCTATTTTGAGGAATTTATTCTGCAATTTGTGTGGTTGCAGTTTCTGCCTCAGACCATATACTATCTAACATACAGCTTTTGTTATAGTATCATTTCTGAGAAGTGTTTATTTACAACTACAGAGAAGGAAAGTGAGCCAGACAAAATTGCCCTAAAACTGCAGAGCTGGAGGAAAACACACTCTGTTACTGGTCCAGGGACCAAGAGCCATTGGGAAATTGCATTCACAACTTTCTAGGAAGAATATCACACCAAGCCCTTTCCACTGGCTGGAGAAGGAGTAGCTGCAGTGAACTTCCTGCAAGAAAGAACACCACACTCCTGCCGGTTTGGCCTGTAACCCTCCAACTATGAGTTACCTTGGGCTGCCAAAGTGAGAAGCTGTTGACTGTTAGAAGAGGGACCCGTGGCAGATGCAGGCTTCTGCTGCATTCGTCAGAATAATGAAAGCAGCATTGCGGCATCACACGGCAAGCTGTGTCTGTTTAGGTTGTGTGTGTGACATCACAACATATCTAGAAAAAAAGTGGGAGTCCATATTATACTGCAATACCGTGATGCTGCTTGCATTACTCTGAGCCCCCTTGCCCTCCTGCCCCTCCGTAACTGCTGAGGAGCACTACTAAGTCAGTTGCAAGATCTCTATTCAAGAAAGGCCACCAGCAAAGAAAGATCAGCTTGATCACAATTGGATATCAGTTTATCTACCTTTTCCTTCCATTTCCCTTCTCTTGTGCATTATGTGTTTTACATTTATAAATCTGAAGGTGAGGCCTTTCATTTTCTTTATTGCTGTGAATTGTCTTGGGGGACAAACAAAAGGACTAGTAAATATAATATAAATATAAATATAATAAATATAATATAATAATATAATAATTTTATGTGCATAATTTGTTCTCTTTCTGAAAATGGAGAAGATAGTTGCAGAATTATTTATGTCTTCAAATTCTCTGCCATCCCACATTTTTGTCCTTTTGCCAGCATATAATTTCTTACTGGTCATCCCACTGCCTATGGTAAGCTACAGAGGAACTTAAATGTCCAACCTGCTCCTGTTTCTACTGACCCCGGAATCAATGGCTACAGTTACAATTAAATTACAGCCAAACTATCCAATCCAGAGCCCTCTGTTTGCAAAGCATATTTAGAGCCTTTGTGCATGCAGCCTTCTTTATTCACTGCATTGGAGAAGTTAATCCGCTTGTGCAATAAATGCAGAAGCCCAGTGCTTCCTCTGTATCAGCAAAGTCTCCATATGGAAACCAGGGCACACAGTAGACTTCTGGATAAGGGTATGACAAGAGGCAGCAGCAAGAGAAAAATCTGCAGTGGGCAAGTATCAGTCATTGCAAATCTGAATCTCTTCACTATTTACTGATGCATGTAGTTGAGAACTCACAATACAGCATTTGCAAATGGGAAGGTTCTGTA
Source organism: Charina bottae (assembly GCA_023362775.1). Taxonomy (NCBI): domain Eukaryota; kingdom Metazoa; phylum Chordata; class Lepidosauria; order Squamata; family Charinaidae; genus Charina; species Charina bottae. Next base: position 41,505,738 of record JALMGJ010000005.1, on the reverse strand, counting down.
ATTATTATTATATACACAAGGTGAAATCACAGCTGCCAATTCTTTAGCTAGTGTTGGCCTTCATTTGCATTAAGTTGTTCCCAAGAACCTAGCATGTCAGAATGTATTGGTGCAATATATCTGCAGATCCAAGCAGCGTGGCCTTTAGTAATTGGCAGATGGAAATTTTGTCAATGCACAGATTTTCTAAGTGCCATCCAAGGTGTTTTGGTATGCCACCCAGTGTGCCAATAACCACTGGGACCACCATGGCTGGTTTATGCCATAATCCATCAACTTCGATTTTCACATCTCGATACTTTGTGATCTCCAATTCTTCTATTCTAGTATCCCCTGGTATTCCCACATCAATTATCCACTTTTTCTTCTTTTCAACCACAGTTAAACCTGGTGTGTTACGCGTCAAGACTTTATCAGTTTGTATTCGGAAATCCCACAATATTTCAACCTGCTCATTTTCGACTACTGTTTCAACTATATGTTCCCACCAATTTTTCATTACTGGCACATGATAATTTTTACAGATGTTCCAGTGAATCATTTTGGCGACTGTGTTATATCATTGTTTATAATCAGTTTGTGCGATCTTCTTGCACGAACTGAGTATATGATCTACTGTTTCTTCTGCTTCCTTGCACAATCTGCACTTGGAATCATTTGATCATTTTTCAATTTTGGCCTTGATTGCATTAGTTCAAATAGCTTGCTCTTGAGCAGTCAAGATCAAACCTTCAGTTTCTTTTTTTAATGTTCCAGTTGTAAGCCATTGCCAGGTTTTATCCTTATGTACTTCCCCCTCAATCTTTTGTTGAAATTGACCATGTAATGCTTTTCTTTTCCAACATTCTGTTCGTGTTTTTATTACATTATTTCGATATTCATGTTTTGTTTCCTGTACATTCGGTAAGTTCCAATTTTTAACTTGCATCAATGCTTGTTCTTGGCTGTCTTTTACATAATCAGCCAATGCATGCTTTTCTTCTTCGACAGTTCGTTTGACTTGAAGGAAACCTCTGCCTCCATTTCTGCGGGGCAGGTATAATCTATCAATATCACTATGGGGATGTAATGCATAGTGAATAGTCATCAATTTTCTTGTTTTTCGGTTCAAACTGTCCAGTTCAGCTTGTGTCCAGTTAATAATTCCAGCAGTGTATCATATCACAGGTATGGCTCAGGTATTGATGGCTTTGATGGTGTTTCTACCATTCAATTTTGTCTTTAGCAGTTTTCTTACTCTTTGGGTGTATTCTTTACTAATCACATTTTTAACTTGTCCATGCTTGATGTTATCCAACTGTAAAATGCCCAGATACTTGTAGGCTTCATCCTGATGGCTCCTGATGGTTTGGCCATTCGACATTTCAATTCCATTACTGTTCATGATTTTACCCTGATTTATTGCTACTGTAGCACATTTCTCTAGCCAAATTCCATGGCTATATCTGTGCTAAAAATTCTTGCAGTATTTGTCAATGACTGGATATCGATTTCTGATTTTCCATAAAGCTTCAGATCATCCATATAAAGCAAATGTGAGATTTTATTAGCATTTTTTGTTGTTTGATAGACAAGATTTGTTTTCTTCAAAATCACTGAAAGTGGGATCATAGCAATGACAAATAATAAAGGTGATAATGAGTCGCCTTGGAAGATGCCTCTCCTAATGTTGACAAGCCCATATTTTTCATTTCCAACCACCAATTCTGTCTTCCACTGCTTCATTATTTTTTCTATAAATATTCTAATGTTTTTACCGACACCAGTTGTTTCCAAACATTTGATGATCCAACTATGTGGTAATGAATCAAACGCCTTTTTATAATCAATCCAGACCACATGTAAATCTATTATTATTATTATTATTATTATTATTATTATTATTATTATTTTATTAGATTATAGCTAGATTTATTATATCCCACTCCAAAAGACTTTGCAGATTCATACCCAATCTTTTCATTATAAAGATGGCACGTTCAAATTCTGTTTCCAAATTTCAGCAGTCCTTTCTTAGTAAACTCCATTATCCCATTGTAGGGCTTTATAGGTGATGACCAGCACCTTGAATTGCACCTGGAAGCCAACTGGTAGCCAATGCAGCTTGTGTAGCAACATTGACATAGGAGTGTAACAAGAAGTGCTTGCACCACTACACTTTACATATATACAGCTATAGCTTCCAGAGGGACTTCAAGGGCAGCCCCACGTAGAGTGCATTGCAATTGTCCAGTCGCAAGGAGATTAGAGCATGACTGAGCATCTGAAGGGCCTCCTGGTCAAGGAAAGAGCTCAACTGATGCACAAGATGAACCCAGTGCAAAGGCCTCCTGGCCACAGCTGCCACCTGCTCTTTGAGCAGTAACTGTGAATTCAGGAGGACCTCCAAGTTGCACACCAGTCCCAAAATGCGGAAGTGTAACCCCATCCAGCCCCACCTAAGACCAACAGTGAAAATGTCCCCAACCCTGGGAGCCTGAACAGCCACAGCCACTCGGTCTTGTGAGGACTGAACCAAAGTCTATTCCTCCCATCCAGACCCCTGAACAATTTACGCTTTTCTGGATGCATATTTTATGAACAGTGCATCTGAAAGAGAAGAACAAAAACTTGAAGATGGTGGGCTAATACTGCAGATTCCTACCCAATCATTTCATTATAGAGATGGCACATTCAAATTCTGTTTCCAAATTTCAGCAGTCCTTTATTAGTAAACTCCATTATCCCATTGTAGGCAGCTGAACAATTAGAGCAGTGAAAAGATAAATGTACACTGAATTTTTCACGAGAAATAACTGCAGCAATCTAGCTGTGGCCACAGCTGAAAAGGGAAGGTAGTTGAGAAGATGGTTGTGCAGCAGCTTATAAGCATCCTGGAGGAAGAGGATTATCTGGACCCCTTTCAGTCGGGATCCAGGCCTGGATATGGGACTGAAATGGCATTGTTCACCTTTTTGGATGACCTCTGGTGGGAGTAAGATGGAGCAGTGCATCCATCCTTGCTCTTCTTGACCTCTTGGTGGCTTTTGATACCATCAACCATGGTATCTTTCTGAAGGTCAGAAGTCTCTCTGTAGTAGTTTTCTCTGTTTCACACCTTTTTAGTTTCCTTTTCTTTCTTTGTAGATCTTTTTGTTTCATGCTTTTTAGATTTTATTGATATGTTAAAAAATTTAATATAGTTTTTAAAAAAAAACATGGTATTTTTCTGGATCAACTCTGGGGGTGGGAAGTGGGTGGTGCTGTGTTGTGCTGATTCTTTTCCTTCCTTCCTCTGGGGCCAGTTCCAGTTGGTGTTGATTAGGGGGAGAGGTCCCACCCTCAGCTGCTCCTTTGTGGGGTACTGCAGGGTTTGGTACTTTATCTGCTCCTGTTTAACATCTACATGAAGCTGCTGGGTGAGGTTATCCAATGACATGGAGTGAAGTACCATCAGCATGCTGATAATATCCAGCTTAACATCTCCACCCCAGGCCAATTAAGTGATGCTGTGGAGGTCCTGTCTCGGTGTCTGGAGGCTGTGGGAGTTTGGATGAGTAACAACAGGCTTCAGCTTTACCCAAGCAAGACTGAGTGGCTTTGGGTGTTGGGACCCCCTGGCTCTGGGGACGCTACAGCTCTTGTTTTGGATGGAGCTGCACTAACCCAAACAGAACCTGTGCACAATTTGGGAGTCCTTCTTGGCTCATGGTCTTGTTCGAGAAACAGGTGGTAGCTGTGGGCAGGAGGGCTTTTGCTCAACTACATGGTGTACTCCGGTTGCATCTATTCTTGGACTGGGAGACCCTGCCTTGGTCACCTCTCATATGGATTACTTCAATGCGCTGTACATGGGGCTGCCCTTGAAGAGTATTTGAAAGCTTCAGCTGCTGCAAAACGTGGCTGTGTGGGCAATTATGGGCACCTCTCGATCAGTGCATGTTACACCTCTGCCCCGCAGGCTGCGTTGGTTGCCAGTTTGCTTCCAGTTTCAATTCAAGTTGCTGGTGATGACTTATAAGGCCCTTCATGGTATGGGGCTGGGTTATTTGAGGGACTGCTTCTTTCCAATCACATCTACCTGTCCCATCAGGTCTGGCATGAGGGGCATGCTCGGCAGCCAGGGAGCGTTGTCTGGCAGGGACCAGAAAGACAGCCTTTTCTGTCATGGCTCCCACCCTATGGAACATCATCACCCCAGAGGTCAGATTGGCCCCAACCTTGCTGACTTTTCACAAGGCCCTGAAAATGTGCATTTGCCAATGGGTGTGGGGACCCAGGAGTGTGGTAGAGGGTGTGCAGTGGCTGTATTGACTTTTATGGATAGATGTGACTACCTCAGCTATGAATTTTGCTATATGGTTTTTATATGGTTTTATATTGTTTTTTACTGTTCTTAAATTGCTGTAGTGTTTTGGTGTTTTTAATATTCTTTTTAGTTGTTTGTGAGCTGCCCAGAGTCATATATTGAGAAAAATAAATAACTAAAAAAAAGTATCATTGCACAACTTTCTAGCACTGACAGTTCGGCCATTCCTTACCTCCTGCTAGTGCATTTTTAACATTGAAAGCCACTTTGCTGACAATAGCAAATTTTGTAGCAACATCACCATTATTGTAGCCCCCTTAGCTATATTATACCCTTTAGCTTCTCTGTTCACTTTGAATGTTGCTGTCACAATTCAGAGAGTCCTAGACGTGCACTGATGATGTTACCTAGCTGGGTAATGAAACATCTGCAAGCAAACAACCAAGCTCAGAGAGCACCAAGAACTCCACAGTTCAACCCTGAGCTACAGATGTTCTCTTCTATTGGACTAGAGAAACTGGCCCACTGAAAGAGAATAGATGCCATTGCTTTCATTATGTGGGAAATGGGTTGATATTCCTTACACTGAAAGCCCAACTTAAATTAGCTTAATTGTGAAGCTTACCTCAAGAGGAAGTATAATGGTAGGTGACCCTGGTGTGTCCTGGGGATAGAGAATCTCCAGTACAGAATTGGTCTCAGTGCTCACTACAGCCCGGCTGATAAACTTGCCATCTGGCCAAGTCACTTCCAGGCTGCTGGGCTCATCCTGCCCTACAAGGAAGAAGCACAAGGAATTGCTGAGTAATGGAGAAAACTGCAGCCAACATAAAAAGAGAGAATGGCTATTAAAAACCACCCTTCCTTCATGTTCACGCTTAGTTTTCCTCCTCCCATATTTTAATAGCTGCTCCCAACAGAGATGAAAGAACTTGAGATGTGATGGGGTTGTAGCCTTCCATCTACCACGCTGTGCCAAGACCAGCAGGAGGGTGGAGTGTTTGGGCACATACTGTAGGCCCTTTGAATTTCTGAGCCACTTGGCTTCACTTACAGCCCTATCTAACCTGGCAATGCCCCACTAAACCAAGCCACCTTAAGGATGCAGAAGAGTAATGAGGTGTGGAGAAATGCAGTGCCTTCTGCAGAAACAGCTGGAGGAACAAACTCTGCTCTCTGGGAATGCAAATTACTATTAACACCCTTTATACTCTTCATGATATATTCACTATCGTTAATACATAAGACGATAAAATTAGCTTGCTAAATATTTCCAAAGAAAAGGGTTACGCTCTGGCAATAGGCTTTATTGCAGCAGTGGTTTAGTATCCGTGGATCCCCAGAAATGTAGGGGGCCCCTAGAGCCCTTCAAAAACTTGCTGCTGAATTGGCAGTTTTAATGTGATAGAATTGGGGAATCATCTAAAAATACGAGTAACCATATTAACTCTCTTGGTTCTCACCACCCCTACTTGGGGGGACAGACTATGTGGCCTTTGGTCTGTGAAAGGTTGTGCACTGCTGCTTTATTGTATGGTAGATTCTTCAGCATGCTTGATAGACCTTAATAGAATTGGAGGAATGGAAGGATGAGGCCCTGAACTAAAAAGTTTTGAAGGAGTAGAATGATAAGGATATGTTAGTGAAAGGTCAGAAGTGATGTTTTATCTAGTTTGCAGTGTTTCTGGCAAAGTTTGGGGAGTATTAGGAGGGATGAAAGATACAGAAGACCCATAAAAACTAAAAAGAAAACAAAAAACAAAGTCCATATTAAGGCAATGCCTTTCTTAGGCTAAGTTAAGATTTAGAAAATAGCATGCAAGCTTTTTTGTTTTCCAGAACTCTAAATAATCCAGAAAATGAAAGAAGCTGTGAGGAACAGAGTGGGGAAATATTAACTGAAGTTTGCTAATCACTGACCCATGTTTGCAACAATTTCAGGGTCGTACGCAGACATGGTACTTGGATCCTATCACATACAGAGGTGGTGTTAGGTTGCACCAGGCTTCTCTCTCTCAAATTTGATTTGCAAGAAGAAACAAGCAAGTAATAATTAGTACCAGGTAGTCCCCGGGTTAAGAACGCCCTGGGTTAAGGACGACCCATAGTTAAGAATGGAGCCTATTGTAGCAAAATTTGAGTTAAATACAAAAATTCAAATTAAATACACAATGATTCAAGTTAAATACACAACGGTTCAAGTTAAATACACAATGGTTTGAGTTAATTACACAATACTACTTATACAGCGTTCTGCGCACGTCATGCTGGCCACATGACCGCGGAAGTGTCTTCGGACAGCGCTGGCTCTTCGGCTAAGAAACGGAGATGAGCACCGCCCCCTAGAGTCGGACACGACTGTGCAGGGGAAAACCTTTACCTTTACGTACTTATACAGTATTATACAATAATACTGTTCCAGCTTACATATAAATTCGACTTAAGGACAGACCTTGGAACAGAACGCGTTCTTAACCCAGGGACTACCATACTGTACTGTACTGTATATTATTGGGCTGGTTGGCAGAATGGCTAGGGCAAAAGAGACCTGGGACCACATAACACTCTGCATTCCAAGCCCTGCCTCCTCCTCACTCACCCAGGCCGAAATGGGCAACGGGCTCCATCTCACACAAGTACCCAGACCCTCCATCAATGATGCGCAGATGGGCACCACTGTGCCGTGTGAACAGCACCACTTTAGCACCACGAGCAAATGCCCCAAAGCGTGTACGTGGAATCACCCGCAGCCAGTTGTTGCCAGCACCCTGTGGAGATGGACAGACAGACTCAGCCAAAGGATGAAGTGGTCATGGAACCAAGGAAGGACTTTCATGCTTGTTGACATGTAGATTTGATTTTAAACACGTTAAGAGAGGTACCTTTCTAAACCCACCTCATTGACTTTGAAGACTGAGAGTGGCTGTGCCATGGATTCGCCATGTGAAAGAATCAAATCCAGCTTCCCATCACCATCAAAATCTACCACCACACCTCCTAAAATGATATAATCTCGGTAAGGAAATGTATCTTTGGTCATCATTCTTGTGAAAGGGCCACATTACTTAGCGGCAATATTGAATGATATAATGCCCAACATGAGAAAATCAGAATATAGTTACTTCATCTCTGCCCTTGATCCCATTCAATTTCCCTGCAGTGGTGTTTTCTGTGCCTCTTTACTCCACAGGCACCTTTTCTTCCTAGTGCCAAATCCTCTATTAATAAGAGCCCTTTCTGCTACTGATATTCAGGAATTAAGTCTCCTGCCTTTGACAGGAATCATGCACAACTCTTTCCTTCCTTCATATACTTTAAGGGGCAACCAATCATGGGAACAACCCATAGGCCTTGGGTTCAGACCACATGGATGTTTTTTCTCTGAGCCTAAAACAAATAATTATGCTCTTGTTACGGTGCCGCACAGAACCCAGGTGGCAAGATCTGCCAATCTCTCCCTTTCTCCCTCAAACACCTGCAGTATTTGCATATGTTCATTGAGTGTTTACAAAACACAGATCCCATGCAAACGTATCGTATAAATACACTATTATATAAAACCATTACACTCATAATCTGACATTTCCTAACTGCCACTGCCCAGCAACCTAGATATCTAGATTTTCCTGGCACACAGAGGGTCACTCATACACAATTCATTGGCAGAAGGTCTGTCCCAACCATTGCCAATAGGTTACAGCAACCTCTTTTATATCTCTTTTATTCTTGCTAAGTGATGCATGATAATCATGCTCCACAAAAGACATGACAATGATTCACCTGTGCCACGCCCCTCTGGTTCCACAGCATCACCAGGATTTAATTCTTCAATAGCTGGGTCGGCATGTTCTCGGCGGATAACCCTGCAGAAGAAAAGGACTGTAGCATTGAATGTTGTCCTCCCAGAGGAGTGCCTTAATTTTGCAAGCCTATTTCTGGTGTCACCACCCTGTATCCACAGCCTAAGTCTGCTTTCGCCACTGTTCTTTTCTCCAGAAGAGACCTTGCACATTTGCAAAATGATAAATTTGGCACTGACTCCCTAGACTTGCCATATGCTGCTGCTATCACTTTATTAGTCAGAGAAATGTAAGCAACTCTGTTTAACAAGCCATTGATTGCCTACAATTAATGGGAACTGTGCATAAGTGCTAATTAGTGAAAGCCAGAACCTCCAGGGATGTGGTCTAGGCAGAACAGACTGCTGTATCAGTAGTGAGATAGTCACAACACTATCAGCTGTATAAAGAGTGGCTGGAACTGAACGGGGCCCTTTCCATTCTGGTGGAGCCATTTCACTCCTCCTGTGGATTATGACACATGAGAGTAGATGGCACTCTATAATGGTTCAAGAATTATCCCTCCCAGCTCTCTCATGTCATGTTCTTGGTTAGCAGGCAGAGCTCTTTAAAGATGTGATGATTCCACCATACTCTGCTGCTGGGAAACCTTTCCTCCAGTGCCCAGGGCCAAGCAAGATGGGGAGCCCACTGCCCCAGCCTCTGGTGGCCATGTGGCTCTCACCCACCGGAAGAGGCGGTTGGCAGACGAGCCACGATACGCGATGTTGTTGAAGAAGACCTCCAATTCCTGGTCATTGTCAAAATCAGCAGCGATGACGGTGCGGACAGGTGATGGCATGGACAGTTTGGGTGTGGCAATGTCCTGGGGGAAGGACGGGGATTAGTGGGGCAGGGCTTGGGCTTGAGCAGGACCAAGAAGAAGTAAAGATTAGGAATAGACTTAGGCAACTGGAGACGTTGTTGCTGGGCTGAAAAGTAGGGAGCTAATAAAGTTGCAGCAGGAGATATTAAAAGACTATATAGTTTCATGCAAAGAGTGTTCTTCTGCTGATGGGTAGAAACCAAGATGAGGAAAATACTGCCAGATCTACATTGCAGGAATAAGGAACATTCTTGAGCTGTGAGATAATCCTTCAAAATAAGGAATTTCTGGTCATCCAACTGGGGTTAGAGACATCAGTCTCTTTGGTGATTGGATCTAATCTATGTGCTCCATTCTTTCTTAAATTATTTCATTACTGGAGTCCCCACATCCCCCTTCTCTGCTCAGAGCCCAGGACATTGCAGGCATATGCTGGTTCTGGACTTCCCTTTTCCAGATGGCACTTACCCGGAAGCGGGTACGCCCACCTGCATTAATCTGCAGATAGAGCCGGTGTGGTCCATTCCAGTTACCATAGATGAGGTCAACTTTGCCATCACGATTGAAGTCAGCCAGTGCCACTCCACGACCATGCTGGTAGGGGTCATCCAAGCCTACAGAGGATGACAGGGAAGTCAGCAGGATGAACATTCCCAGGTACTATACTGAACTGAATCTTCTGCTGTTGTGGGGCTCAAGGAATTCAGGCTCCATAGTGGTGGAGGACAGAAGAGGGTTTCATGGCAGTTAGTGCTCCTCGTTGAACCTGCCAGCGAAAGCAGGGTCAGGGACAAAAAGAACTACAGGCTGTGTGGTATGGCTAGTTGAGTAGGTAACTGAGGGACTGGAAATCTGCCATTTCACCTCCTGCCCGCCCGATCTCCTCTCCTTGTAGCCAATGTGTTCCTATTCCCTTGATGACATGGAAGGAATGTTTCTAAAGAGAATAGGTGTCAGCAGCAGCACGGCGGTGATGGATGCCAGCCTGACATCTCGTTAAACTCCAGTGATCATCAGCCAGACGCTAAATAACTGGTGGCTGAGCCTGGGTGCACTTATTACCCCCCTCCTTTCCCAGGAGCAGGCAGGGTGGGATAGGGAAAAAAGAAATCTCAACTCTACTAGGATTTAAAGTGTCCAGCAGCTACTTAATCATTTTCATCTAACAACACATGTCCCCCAAACACCCTCACCCAGGCTGCATACTCACCAGTACTGGGTGCTACATCTATGAAGGTACCGTCACCCTGGTTCTGAAAGAGGAAGTTGGCTCCGTTCTCATTGTCACAAAATATGTCAGAGGCAGCTTCACTGAGAATGGGACCCACCGCTATGCCCCGACCCCCTGGGAACAAGAGGAGTGAAAGCTCCAGAGCATCCCCAATCAGCTGCTCCCTGTGAAGTAGGTAGATGCACTGGGAATAAATTCTAGCTAGAATATAAGATCAAAAAATCCCCAAGAGTGGATTCATTCTCCTATGTCCCATCTCTGTCCACAGTTAATCCTATGAATTGATGAACACTGAAATGCACTGTAAGGTTGGTGGTCACTTTTTACCATCAAGTTCCATAATACCCGCATAACTATTTGGCGAGAATTCAGTGCCATAGAGACCAAATGCTGATCCAAGACCTCTTAAGAGGGATGGGACTAGAATCATAGACTGGTCCAACATAGTGTGAGGCAAGTTTTCTCTACAACTCAGAGGTCTGGTTTCTGGCAGCCACAACTGAGCTGGTGACTACCATTGCATTGCCCTAAAGCCCCAAATATTTTATTGATTTATTGATTGTTGTTTATTCGTTCAGTCGCTTCCGACTCTTCGTGACTTCATGGACCAGCCCACGCCAGAGCTTCCTGTCGGCCGTCGCCACCCCCAGCTCCCCCACGGTCGAGTCCGTCACCTCCAGATTTTTATATATTTATACATTTATATATTTATACACTTATATATATATATATATACACACACACAGAGTATATCCCGCCTTTATTATTTTTATAAATAACTCAAGGCAGTGAACATACCTAATACTCCTTCCTCCTCCTATTTTCCCCACAACAACAACCCTGTGAGGTGAGTTGGACTGAGAGAGAGTGACTGGTCCAAGGTCACCCAGCTGGCTTTCATGCCTAAGGCGGGACTAGAACTCTCAGTCTCCTGGTTTGCCATTGGCTCCTTCCTAGGGCTGAGAGAGAGAGTGACTGGCCCAAGGTCACCCAGCCAGCTTTCATGCCTAAGGTGGGACTAGAACTCACAGTATCCTGGTTTCTAGCCCAGCTAGAATATGCTGTTATGCTGGGCATTGTAGGGTTTTAAGAAATGTCCAATGGAAGCTACTGAAGCAAAATGGTATCCATCATGGGGAACTCCCATTTCTTTCCTGCTGGAAGCCATTTTATTTTTTCCACAATGGAGAATTGCAGGAAAAACAAAAGTAGGCTTCTGTTCAGAGGAAATGCTATCATGGAAAAAAACATAAATGATACTCTATGGCACCAGAAGATAAATTTATTCTAAAACTTAGGGAGACACAACAAAGGAAAAGCCCCTGGGAGGCACTTTGTAAGAGGTCCTTCAAACCTGGAGCTCATTCTGATCAAAGGCCTCCCCAGTTTATATTCTCAGGTTTGCTTACTGCCCTCTTCAACCCTCATATGTTGAGCCAGCACATAACCCTCTGCTTCCCTCATACCTGTGAATTTATTGACTCCAGCATCTGCAGCCACATCATTCAGTGCCACGATGCCATGCTCTAGGTCACTGGCAGCTGTATCCATCTCAATGAGGGCATGAGGACCAACCCTTCCATTGGCATAGTTAGCTATGTAAATGGAATAGCGGCCAGACCCCTGCAGGAAGGAAGTGAGTGGAACCATTGGGAACCTAAGCTCCAATGAAGCATTCCCATCCATCCCCCACATGTGGACACAATGGCTAGATTCACACAACACGCAAACCCCCCCCCCCAAACCAGGTGAACAAAACACAATTCCTATGTCCCTATGTTCGTATATTATGCCCAAATGAACTGTGGTGGTGGTGTAACTCAATGATCTGATTTATATAATGAAATGGCTGAGTTCCCAAAACACACTGAGTCACAAAGTACCCAAGCCCATAGTCTGGCACATTGTGTGGGTGGTCCACACATGTGATAAGGATGAGTCTGGTATGGAAAAGCCATGCCAGACCCTTGAGCACACAAGCAGAAACAGTCTAGTATGACACGGTTGCTTTCTTCCCCTTGCTAGGGGGCTTCCAAAAGGAACATGCCAGGCCTTCACATGCCCGTGTTTGCCCCAGGCTCCTCTGTCAGCCACCATCTGCCCCCTTGTTTTCTCCCATGGCACCCTGATTTAGCAATAATCATTGGAAAACAAACCACGCAAGGTAGAGAGAGAAGAAAATGCAGGTGACAGGGGCATAAATCACCCAGACAGGCGGTGTTTATCAGCAGCACGGCACTCGCCTGGCACTGCAGCCCCTGATGGGAGTCCTGACAGCTGTGGGGGAGGGGGCAGAGCCTGGTCACAGCGGAGCTTGGTGGAGAACACGGCCTCTCCAAACCTGTTTTCTCTCTTTATGCAGCTCAGATGATGCCTCTTCAGTTCCCAACTGCCCTCTTCCACACATGTGCCAGAGACCAGGGATTCTGAAATGATAGCCCCAGCACTCCCATCTCATCCTGCCCATGCACTCACCAGCCTGTCCACGCATGCCACGGAACGCCCAGCAAACCGGCTTGCCACGCCCCGATTCACCTCGTCGCTCAAGATGTCCTCCCAGTGCCCATTGCGGAACTTGAACAGTTTATCTGTGTAGGTGGCTACACCTGGGGAGGAGAGAGAGGACATCAAGCATCCTATGGCCCCAGGCCGTACTCCGCGTGAGCTCCTTCTCTTGTCCAAGATAGGGGACCAGGCAGAGCTGTGCTTTCTCCGGAACCTTAACCGTGTCCTTAGGTGAAAGGTCTCTAAGATTCTGGTGCTCAGAGGTGGAAAGATTTGGCATAACCCCATGCTGAAACAACACAGTTGCACTGTGCAGATGTGAAATCTATATGCACTGTATATGCAGATTGTGTATGTGGCCATCAAACAATCCCCACCCCACCCTATCACTACAAACTGGATCCTTCTTTACCTTGTCTGCTTTGAGCGCCTAGTTCCTGATCGTCAGCCTTTACAGCTTCTCCACTCCAATACCCTCACTCAGTGAATGTCTAACTGCTAGCCAGTATGCGGGGCTGCGACTGGGACTGTACTGCCGTGAATGCAGCAACCCCAGCAAAGCTTAAGGGTTGGTAAGGGAGGTCCAGAAGAATACGCTCGTTAAGGAAAAATGTGCCAAAGCAGCATGGAGCCATGTACATCATAAAGGGAAAAGGGAAAAGAAAAAATCGATGGCCAGACCCCGACACCAGGAGTAATGTGAATGGCTGATTTAAGGAGTGGGAGTCTTTGGCAGCTGCAAAGCAGTAATTAGGTGTGTCAGGAAGACAGATAAGCAGAACCAAGAGCAGGTCGATGAAGCAGGTGAAGGGCCCAGCCCAACCCTGGAAGGAGCAGGGACCCAGCAGTGTTTTTCTCTAGGGAGAAGGCCACAGAGCTCCAAAGAGGGGCTTTGAGCAAAAGTACAGAAGCAGAGTGGGACGAAAGGCGATCGTCATTCCAGGGTTATCACAAGCTATTCAGCAAGAATCTAGAAGCAGCCAAAATCCAGCATGGAACCTTAACAGAAAAGCCAGTGGGCAAGCAACATTTCCCAGAAACCCACCTGAAGCCAAGAGAAGGAAAAGGGCCTGTTATTCTGACTGCAATTTCTATTAAACCTTAAGCCAGGGCTAGGCCTTAGGATTGGGCTGGCAGAGCACAGACGTGAACTAGCTCTACACATGTGACTTTGGCAAAAGCGTACAGTGAAGGGGTCTAGTGCCAGCCTAGCAGTTAGACAATCATCTTCCCAAAGGAAAGAGATAATGGCAGCGGAATCCTAGAGGGTTAGATGTTTCAGAGGTTCACCATCTTTCTTCTCTCCTATTCACCTCAAGGAACATTGTCTCAGAGGCACTTGTCCATCCCCTGCAGTTCTAAGTTCTCAGAGCCGCAGTCACTGCTGGCAACTAGAGATGTGGCAAAACCCTGAGTCAGCAGCCAAGTCTCTCCATACACCCCCACCCCCCACTGTCTGCCAGGCCCGCTGCTGCCAGAGAATCGACAAAATCACTCAGCTGGGAAATTAACTCCAGGCTTGAAACATCCCACCCTGGTGGCCAGTGAAGGTCAGGAAACTAAAGTCAGTGGTACAAGGCTAGCAGGTGAAGTCCCAGGGTAAGCTATGCAAAGGACAGCCTACACGGCACCACAACCAAGAAGGAAAGATAGCTGAACAGACCCCTGGTCTTCACCCAACCCCATCACTATGTGCCGCCTCTGAGAATCACTCCCATGCTCTCCGTTGCCTGTTTTGGAAAGTTGAATAAATGCTGGGAACTAGTCAGTCCTGGTCAAGCTGCTACAATGGGATGATTTCCAGAGGCATATAGTACCTTGTAGTGGCAATGACAAAATCCTATTTTGGCACCAGTGAGTGAATGTGAACTAGCAAGTTGAAGCCATCGGTTTAATGGGGTCATGAGGTGGAGGTATCAAAGCATGAATGAGCGAGGATAGCACATGATGGAGATGCAATATGTAGTCAGCCCTGGAACGACGATGAATATGGCGGGTAAGGTGATTCTGATTGGCAGGATTTGAGGGGATGGATATCAAAGTTGGGCGGATATCAGAAGATGAAGTGAAATGCCTAGGACATGTGAGATGCTTGATGCCTTAATTTGGTTGTCAATGGGAAGTTAAATGTCAGGGATGGATGGCTTTGACACACACCAGAAAAGGCATTATTGGTGTTTAGGAAGTAAATCTCCTCCCATCCATCTCCATCAATGTCACAAGCTGTCACACCAATTGCATTGCCCTGGCGATCCCTCAGTGCATAGTAGGGGGAGCTGTGTTCATCCACTGCAAGATTCAACAGCTGTCCCCGTGCCTTGTCGTACTTCAGCACCAGGTTGGGTCCATTGTACCTGAAGGAACAGAGAGTAAGGAATGAAGCAAGAGTGAGCAGAGAGTGGTTTCAGGTAGCAGCCCTTCTCAATAGTTTTCTCTATCAAAGTGAAGTCTTCTATTGCTGCTAGTGCAAGTTCCTCAATTGGTCAGCCAGGCATTCCCAATATCTTCTATTCTTGGAGAAGAGAAAGGAATGGGCTATAATAAAGATAACAGTGGTGGGAACCAATATGCTTTCCATATTTTCTAGTCTTTTCCACCGCTACGCCTTATTAAGAAGCCAGTAACTCAGCCTGAGTTCTAGCGTACTGGATTAATTACCTCCCTGCCTCTCTTCTGCCATAATGAATTTGTTATATTTTAATGAGCCACAAGGCTCTCAGTAACTGCCACAGTTACCTTTCCAAAAAATGATCCCATTTTGTGGGAAAAAGTCAACAGAGAACATTTTGTTTCACCACACACCTTCTTCCCTCTTCAGCTTAGTGAGATTCATTGGGATAAATAGGTTAAAGAGAAAAGGGTCTGGAAATGGGCTGGATTTTGTCTTTCCAATATTTATGGAGGCAGAGTTCCTTTTCTAAATCCTTTCGGTCATGCTGAAGGATTTGGGGATCAAGTGAGGCACCACTGGGGCTCCTCAGGAAAACGGAGACCAAATGGTAAAGGCCCCAAAGAAGTTTCTTTTTCTCTTCTTTAAGACAACTAATGCCTGCAAGATGCAAGTAGAAGTTTCTCCTTGTTAATTCAGGAGTCAGGGCTTACCTGGAGCTGTATTGTTAAAAGCATGTGACATGGGTTTGACTTGAAGCCCTTGTCACTGGGAAGATCTTTGATACAGAATTGACAAAAACCTAAATTACTGCAGTATCAGATCAAGAATAGTGCTTTTACAGAGTACTTATCTGTCTTATTAATGGATTTGGCCCAAGTACTGTATGCCCTTCCACATGAAACCTCTAGCTATATAATGTATAGAATTCTGTTTGTTTGATTAAGGGAGAGTTCTGAATTCTTTTAGACATCCATCCATGTTAACATCACACAATGCAAAGTTGCAGAAACGCCTGAGTGGTTTCATCTGGCAGCTAATGATGTGTGACTCTAATGTGGTTAGCATAGAGTTTGCTAAGGCTGAAAATGTACAGCGTAGAGAGAAAATACAGCAGAGAAGGAGGGCAGGGAGGGGAGTCCTAGGAGCTAGTAATAAATATAGAATTTGGTAAAACCTTGAGGGCAATATTTCAAAAACAGGGGGAAAAATATCTGTCCTCAAAGAAGATCTAGACTGGACCCATTTAAGAAACCAATTAATGGAAAGAGCCAAGCCTGCATCAGAGGCTGAATTTTGTAATGTGTCAGTGGGTCTATGAAATGCACTGAGTGACGGTATCTTTGGCTACTGTTGCTGATATCTTCTGGAATGGGGGACTTCGTAATCTAAGTAGGAAAAACTGCCTTCAGAAAACATGCTAATCCTATGAGGGTTGAAGAGGACAGTAAGCTGTGGGTCTTGTTCACGTTTGGGGCAATGTATATGTACACTTTCTGATTCTCCACCCTTTAACAAAAGTAGATTCAGACAGCACTGTGGTTTATATTATGGCTGAAATTATTATATAATAGTCTGACTCTTGGAATCTTTTATTTACTTGAATAACTCCAAGATCTCCAGTATTCTACCTCTATAGATCAATGGGAAAGAAACTTTCATGTAATAAAAGCCACATGTCTGGCTTAACTTTCTTTTGGGTTGTTCCAGCATCTCTTTCAGCATGATATTCTTTAGTTTATTTAATCACTGCATGATTTGAAATGCGCTATATTAAAAAGCACAGCGCTGGCAATCCTAGGGTGGAAATCTTTCAAAAGGTTGCACTCTGTTATCCAAAGCTGTCTAAATCTGGGCAGCTGCAGCCCGCGGCTGGATGAGATGCTTTGTTATCCTTTATTAGGAGCAATATCAAAAGGAAATTAGAAATACTGAGTATATTAGATCTGCAAATGATACTTGTAAATTTTGCATAGTTTCAAGACTCTCTTCTGGTGGCAGCAGTTCTAATCTATTTCTCATTCTTAAACTAGGAAAATCCAAGGTACGGGTTTTGAATGCCCTGGCGTGAGGATATTCTGCTACAGCTTGTAGGGCCTCCCCTGTGCCAGCCTGACAAGGTACTAAAATCTACTCGGTACTAAGTTCTACTCAGCTATGATCAAATCCACCTCCCACAAAAGTGCCAGTGTTTTCAGTACCTTTTCAGTACCAGGTTACATTTTTTGCCCTCTCAGGCATTTTAGATGACTTGTTTGTTGTTGTCATCATTGTTTTTTAAAATGTTGCCTTTTAAATGTGTTATGATTACATTTTCTTTTGTTTTTTGTTTGTTTTTTTAATCCGTTCAATTGTGTCCAATTCTCGGAGACTGCCTGGACAAGTCCCTGCAGTTTTCTTGGCAAGGTTTTCCAGGAGTGGTTTGCCCTTGCCTCCTTCCTAGGGCTGAGAGAGAGTGACTGGCCCAAGGTCACCCAGCTGGCTTTGTGCCTAGAACTCACGGTCTCCCAGTTTCTAGCCTGATGCCTTAACCACTACACCAAACTGGCTCTTGGTTGTTTTGTATTCTATTCCAATTCTGTTAAGGTGCTTCAAACCTAAATACCAAAGAAGTCACTATTGTGCCCTAAAGAAGTAGGTGTGTATGTGTGTGTGTGTGTGGGGGGGGGAACAGTTATAGTGCATCTCAGACTAAATGTGAGGTAGAAGTGTGACAAAAGCAGAAACATGTCCTTTTCAGGCTACAAATAAATACGCAGAATATCTCAGAAGCAGGCCCCAATTGCTCTGCTTAGCTCTGTTAAGGCCGTAACTGAAGAACTAGTGTAATGCTTCTACTTTAGTAAGAATACTAACAACTTGGTGACAGTTTAGGACAGAGTGATGGAGATGTCGGGTCTGGAATGCACATCCATGAAGGAAGGTCAGAGGAATGACGGGAATAAAAAGGATGGATGGATTCAGGTAAAGTACACATAGATGAATAAGTTTGCTGGGTAAATTTCCCTTCTAAGAAATTTGAAGCAGTCAGGGATTAATCAGGAATAGGTTGAACATTATTGTTACTTAGAGGAATATCTTACTGTAAAAAGCCTTCCCCCCCAAATGCATTATCACTTCCACCGTTCCCAGTGAACTTGGTTGAATTGGCATCCCGACTAGCAATAATAGGATTGTAGCACAAATGCACTTGTGCTACGAAGAGACAGTCATTTGAGGGAAAGCTCTAACCTTTCCCAGTTGGGCACTCTCAAGATGTTTTGAACTACCCTCCCCATATTCTTCAACCATTATGTTGGATGGGTCTTGTGGGATTTGTTATTTAAAATATCTAGAGGGGACTAAATTAAGGAAAGCTGCAGGGTGGATGTCCTATATAAAGAAGCCTACAAATCTAAGCAACCATGATTTTGTGGCAGTCAGTAAGATTGGGAGAAACACTGATTCCCGCACCTGGAACTTCATATCAATGATTTGATATGAATGATTATCTATCAATATTTTAAATAATTGCAGTGTTATTAGATATGAGATGTGCAGCCCAGCTTTCAGTCTCCTTGTGTTAATTGCAAGTCTACTTGCAATTATTTCAGAAGGGACTATTACTTACTTTCTTTTAGGAATATTTGAGAATTAGAACTGATTTCTCCAACTTGCAGTCCTTATCATTCCTAACTACTGGCTATAGTTAGGGTGAGGTACTGCAGTCTGACAATTGGAGGGCAGCAGGTTGGGGAAGCCAGTATGCTGAAGTCTACATGTGACAACAGCCTAGTCAGAATAGCCAGTTCATTACCTGAAACTAGTTTGTTCTTGACAGGACTATAGAATTCCCAGATACAAATTATGAGGATCCTTTAAAGCAGGGGTCCCCAACCTTTTTGGCACCAGGGACCGGTTCCGTGGAAGACAATTTTTCCACAGACCGGAGGGCGGGGTTTGCAGGCGGGAGCCAATCTCACGGATGGGGGCGGGGTTTGCAAGCGGGGGCCAATTGGGCCTCGCGCTCCTCAGCCCGCCTCTCTGCTCTTCTTTGCCGTGCACTGATAGGTGGAGGTGTTTCCCCTTCAGGGTCCCCACCAATCAGCTGCTCCGGCTCAGGCTCTGTCTTTGCGCCTTCCCAGCTTCTTCCTGCTACCGGCTGCTCTTCCTCCGGCTCATGGCGGCAGGGACAGGCTTGTTCCTGACACCACCGCTCACCTCCTGCTGTGCAGCCCACTTCCTAACAGGCCGCGGCCCACTAGTGGGCTGCGGCTCATAGGTTGGGGACCCCTGCTTTAAAGTGCATCTGGACCCATACAGTTCTAACATGCGGCAGGTATTGTTTCCTGTGTGATAACTTGCCTCTTCTTAATGAAACATTAATGCACCCCTAGCAAGTATGCACGCATTCCTGATTGTTCATTCATGGGAAACTTCCACTTTCTTCATACGCACATTTGTCAATTTGTCCAGCATGACCACTCTAAAGGCAAAACAGGCTGTTCCTCTTTGAGCAGCTGGCCAGGCTGGTTTCCATTTCCTTCTATCCTTCCTCTTCAAAGGACCGTCAGATTAGGGATGCAAGGAGCACACAGCTGAATGCCTGCTCACTCCTGTGCACCAACCCAAGCCAAGCACACTGTCAATAATGCGACGAAGCACTCTCTCACTCTGCTGCAGCCAATTAACACAATGTCAAGGTGCACACTGAGGCTGTCAGAACAGGGCGAGAGAAGTTTGCCCCTCCCCAGAGTGAGAGAAAGTTTGTTTTTCTTCAGGTCAAACCAGGAGGCTCCTTCCACATGTCTGGACATGCCTAAACCTTTCCTCACCTATGTGAAGTAGCTGCCTGCCCACAGTTGTCTAGGCTGAATAAGATACTCTGGGTTCCAAAGATCACAGCCTTTGTATGAAGCAGCATCCCCCAGCCTACTGTTCTCCAGTTGCATTGGGATTACAGTTCCCAGAATTTCCAGGCAAGAGAATTCTGAAAGCTGTCGTTACAACACAGCTGGAGGGTACCAAGTTGGGGAAGGTCAGCACGAAGAATGGAGAGGAATTGAGTTCCCCAACCTGTGTGAAGGGTTAACTAATCCAGGCTTATATACAATATTCAGTATTAATGATATGTCGATGAGGGGAATGTTTGCATTTGATACAGGATTCAACGGTTCATTCTCTACTTCTGATGTAAGGGTTGTTGGTTAAGTAGCCAAAAGCATACCCTAAGACAGGGGTCCCCAACCCCCGGGCCACGGACCGTTACCGGTCTGTGGCCTGTTAGGAACCGGGCTGCACAGCAGGAGGTGAGCGGTGGCGAGCGAGCGAAGCTTCATCTGTATTTACGGCCGCTCCCCATCGCTCGCATTACCACCTGAGCTCCGCCTCCTGTCAGATCAGCGGCGGCATTAGATTCTCATAGGAGCGCGAACCCTACTGTAAACTGCGGATGCGAGGGATCTAGGTTGCGCGCTCCTTATGAGAAGTCAGAATCCGACACTTATTTTAGTCCGCGTGTGGCCTGCCCATTATTTTATTTACCACTTCTGATGGTTTCATCCTGAAACCATCCCACCCCCCACCCACCCCAGTCTGTGGAAAAATTGTCTTCCACGAAACTGGTCCCTGGTGCCAAAAAGGTTGGGGACCGCTGCCCTAAGACACAGAAGGGAGACATCTGTCAATCTAAAGTACTGACAATTGGCGGGGGGGGGGGGGAGGGGGAGAAAAAAAATGAAATAACTCAGTGATGATTTGACAATTCAGTGTCATGGAATGCTAATTCATTTGGGGGATGAAAAGAGAGAAAACAGGAAGAAGAAATCTAATGAAGTGGGCGGCATCCAGAACTGCAGCAGTTCACACTTCAAAGTTTGCTGAAGTCCCTATTGATTCCTGATTTTAAAGAATGATCATCAGGTTTATTCTGCATGTCATGGAAAGGCTCTGTTTGGGAGCTTAGGGAACGGCTTTACAATGTTCTCCTTTCTGAGTGGCTGGTTCCAATCAATGTTGATGGGGGAGGAGTGGCCAAGTCCTCTCCTGCATTCTTTTTAATATATACAGTGTATTGGGAGAGGTCATTCTTCACTTTGGAGTGGGATATTATCAGTATGAGGATGATATCTAGTTGAATGGCTCTAGCTCAGCCTAGAAAGAGATATAGTAGAAGCCTTGACCTGGTGCTTGCAGGCTATGAGAAGGTTCCAACTACAGTAATTTATGACCTTGTCATCTCCTGGTTAGACTGAAATATGCTCTAAATGGGCAGCCCTTGAAAACAACAGAGTACAGCAGAGTAACAGCTTTCTTACAAGGGCTATGTCGGTTCCCAGTGGGCTTCCAGTCGCAGTCCCGATTCTTTATGGCTTAGGTCCTTGTTAACACTGGGGCCATCTACTCCAGGTACCAGTTGTCCATCCAATACATGCTGGCTGATATGATATGCTGCATGTCCCCCCAGGACATGAAGGAAATGGGTGCTTGGAGGCAGGCCTTTTTGGATGCTGTCCCCTGTCTGGAACAGCTAGCCCACCCAGTCTGGATGGCTCCTTCTCTGTCAGAAAGGCTGTAAAGACTGCTCTTCCATAGAGCCTGTGTAGCAGCAGGCAGACTGCAGTGTGTGGAGTAGTTTTATGTTTTACTGACATGAGCAACCTTTGAGGAGGTGGCATACAAATGGATCCAGATAAAAAATCACTAGCCATGGAGCTGTGAATCTGTTAATGAGAGACCCTGTGAAACCACCGAGACAGGATGCAGCTTCAGGCCCCGGAGGCCCCTAGCAGCCCAATGGGATGAAACAGAAAAATACGGGACTCCTGCAATTATGGCCCTAGCAGTCCATGTGTTTAAAGCAGCCTTGCTATCCTGTCTTACTTAGGAATGGAGTAAATAGACGGAAAATAAACTTAGCATGAGTTAAGATTTGCAGGGAAAATCAAGGCCAGGAAGAGATGAGAGGGCTTGGTGAAATGAATTTAGTTATAGAAATAAATTCCCCGTTTTCTAGGAAATCCTAGACAGAAGAGCTTTTCAATGGATATATACTCTTTCCAGCTCAGTGCAGCTGAGACATGTTTTATGAGCAGTGCAAGTTGTACAAGTAGTGGCCAGGTATAAAGAGACACCTATTTCCTCTGGTCATGATGCCAGCCTGACCAGGTGTGGGGAGCTGGGGTGGGGCTGAGAAGACTGCAGGCAGAGGCAGTTAATCAGGGAAGTGACATGGGAGACAGTTAAGTTGTAAGTTTTGAGGAAGCCGCTCTACAGTAGTTCCACTGAGAATGCACATTCACATCTGCAACTGAACCATTGCACAGATGTTACCTTTGGTTTATTTCAGGGGCTCCACACCAACCTTTGCATGTCCTAAGAGCAAAGTGAAGTATGCATACACATACTTTTCCTTCCTTTTACAGCCTTCCCCAACTTAGTGCCCTTCAGAGGTTTTCGATGACATTTCTCATAGACCTCAACCAGCAAAACCAGATCTTGCTAACTGGGAATGTTAGGAGTTTTAGTCCAGAACATCTGTAAAACACCACAAAGGGAGCAATGCCTGAGTTCTTCTGAGAAACAGGGTCTGAGTTCACACACTGTATTAAATCTTAATGTGGTTTGTTTGGTTTTGAATTAATACAATACATGCATCCAGCTATTGTGGTTATAAGGTGGTTTAGGGCTTTTGTTATGTGTGAATTGGACCATTATAGCTTGTTCAACAAACCATAGTTAAAATAAATAATAACTTGTGGCATATAAACCCATATATATATTTGATTCTTACTTTGGATGAACTCACACACTATAAAGCAGTTAGCCAAAACCGAACTATCAAATTACACTGTGTTTTTTGGCCTTATATGTGAACCCAGCCTTTGGGATGTACCCATCTGGATTGCATCCTGGCAAGCCTAGCCCATTCTTTCTCCTCAAATATGGCTCCTTGTGTGATGTCACCCCGCCCCCCTTCCCATGCACCTAGCAATACTTAGCATTTTCCATAGTACCCACCCAGCCACGACAATCTCGAAGTCTCCATCCTGGTCTACATCAGTCACAGCCACACCATAGTTGAGCTGAGTTGGGTTGCTGTCATAGTCAGGGGGAAGGATTTGATCCGTGACTGCTGTGAACATGGGTTTACTGCGCTGGGATCCTTCACCAGGCCAAGGCAGAACCAAGCTCCACAACAGCAGTAGCAGCAGCCTTGGCACCTACAACAGAGAGGCATGTGGCTACATCACCCATTCATCCAGTAACTGGAAAGTATTTTTCTCTATGCAGGAATCCTGTAACAGACTATAAAACTATGGAAAATCTAGCTTGTTTTGCCCATCTCACTGCTACTTACCCATGCAGGTAGTCTTTGGCAGGGATCTGTTACAGCCATCCTGTTAAATTCTTAGGGTAGGGCTGCCACCACCCCTTGCAGAACTGGGCAGGCAGTTTTGGAGACTTTGGTTGGGCTTGGGATTGGTCAGCAATTGTCTACTGCTCAAGTACCAGTACAGATGTTGTTTTTTAATCCAGTGTAGGCAGGGAACTTCTATTTCTTAATCTTCTTTGCTTTGGGGGGGAAGTGCTGGAATGCTAGATCTATGGCAAATTTGAGCTGGTGCCAAGAGCAGGATGTGCTGAAACTACAGTTCGTGCCAAACATCTAGTTTCAGGACCGAAAGTGAATTCAACTGCCTCAGAATTCACACTGGGATGTGAAACCATATTTGCTTCAGAGTTCCACATCCCTGCTGAAGAGAAACAAAAAGACACTAGATTAGACTATTAGATCTCACATTTACCCTTCATTCATCAGAATTAAAAGGAAGAGAAAGGCCCTTAATCCATTCCTTCAAGAAGAATGCCCCATCTCTCCCCTTTGATTCCATAAAAAGGGCAGGAGCTGATTTTCTTACTAGCCTGAGCTAGAAGATGGGAAGGAAAGCAGCTATAAAAGAGTATCGTGCAACATAGCGTAGATTTAAACATAGATGCAGTGATGTGAGCAAGGATTTTAATATCATCACATTTCTGTTCTAAATTGATCATGCCCTGCTTCATAACTTTCCAGGAACTCTGATTGAGCATGATAAGGCCAGAAGATCTTGAGGGCCATCTAGTCTGCTTCTTGAGGCAGGATCCTCTCAACAGGAAAGTGCTTCCACAGATTGTGCCTTGGTCCCTCCTATGGGATAGTCCATGCAAAAAAGAGAATGGCAGCAAATAAAGCATCTAGTGCCAGAGATCACCTTTCAATTCAGGGTAGACTCCGAGATAGGATCAGCCTCCTTTACCTCCTGAGAGGGCATTTTCCCAATGAGATTAGTTAATCCTTAAAACAGATGAACATCTCTCCCCTCATTTGCACACACAACCAGAGTAGTTAAAGCTTAGCAAAGAAGGCGCTTCTTCATTCTGTCAGTACTCACATATGGCAACTCTTATATCTTATGTTAATAAGCATCTTTCCTCCCCCAGCCAGGGCTGTCAGCTTGGAGTATTCTTATAATCAGTATTGTAGGTTAGAATCAATAGTGCCTTTAGAGTCCCTTGGGATAAAAGAGTGGAGGGGGAGAAGTCCACCTTTTCATCATGTTTTATCCATCTTGATTGTGTGAATAAGGAGGTTGTCAAAACGCATTATGGAATAGGTAATCTGTCTTGTGATCATTTCTACAGATAATATCTCATTAGCTCTATTATTGGCTTTTTGGGACTGCCCCAGTCCCTCTTAGCAGTACCCTGTTCACACTTCTAGAAAACAGATCTTGAGATAACTCTTGCAAATCTTCCTGCTGGATCCAAAACCAGAGGTGGGGTTGAACTCTTGGGAGTATCCAATCTACCTGTACTGACAGGCAGATGGTACTACAACTAGGCACGTTCCAAGCTTTTTCTCCTCCTGCTCTAAGATCAGCTAGATCATATTATCTCCAAGACTTCATTGAAATCACCATATGCTCAAAATTATTCTCTGAAGAGGTAATGAATGAAATTTACCTATTTCATTATGCTTTACAATACAATAGAATTTAGGGCTGCAGAAATCATGATGTGGCCTGAAACATAGGAAAACTACCCAAAACAAAAACTGAAAACTAGTAATGGACTGAAAGCCTCAGTAAGGTCAAACTTGGTTATTCCTGTTATATAGGAGAGGAGGCACTTGGTGCAAATAATTACAATTAATTATGATTAAGGTAAAGGTAAAGGTACCCCCCGCACATTTGTGCAGTCGTGTCCGACTCTAGGGGCCGGTGCTCATCTCCGTTTGTTAGCCGAAGAGCCAGCGTTGTCCGAAGACGCTTCCACGGTCATGTGGCCGGCATGACGCCGCGGAACGCACCTTCCCACCGAAGTGGTACCTATTCATCTACTTGCATTTGCATGCTTTCGAATTGCTAGGTTGGCAAGAGCTGGGGCTAGTGCAGGAGCTCACTCCGCACGCAGGGCTAGGGATTCGAACCTCCGAACTTGCGATCTTCCGATCGACAAGCCTGGCGTCTTACCCGCTGAGCCACCACGCCCCTCCAATTATGATTATTATGAATAATTATGATGTAATATATCAGGAGCTATCAAGTTCAGTCCTCTCATCAGGAAAAACTCTACCTACTCACTTTAGAAACAATGAAGGAACCATTGGCTAGGTGGTAGATATCTATAGACCTGATGATTAGGTGGGAAGTACAAGAGCAAAATGCATCTTTCTTGTGTTCTTCCACTGCAAAACAATCCATCATACAAGCTGGTAGCTGGTATTATCCTCCAGTTTAGGCTCAGATTAACTCTTCATTAAATAAGTTTCCATAAACATAGGATGGTAACAGGCGCCTGGTGACAAAGACAACGTGTTCTTCTGTCGGGCTCCCAGCATTTGGCTTGAGCTAATTAAACTCATACATCAGTGTGCATTTCTAGATAGATCATTAGGGAAATGGCCATTAATTAAGTTCCCTTCCTAAACATGCACAAACATGCACTCAGAGCTTGCACCTGTGCACAGGCAGTCAAGAAAATGTACTTGATCCTTGTAACCCCTGTTCTTCCTCTTGTGGGATTTCAGCTTTCCCCTTGGACCTTGGAAGACCTGATTTTTATGCTCCTGGTGCTATCAGATTACAAAACCCTTATATGGAAAATAGTTCTCTTTAGGCCTATTTTGAACAGTTTCCAATAGTTATGGAGGAACACTGATTAGGAATCATGATCATATTTGGGGGGATTAAGGTAAAGGTAAAGGTTCCCCCCGCACATTTGTGCGGTCGTGTCCGACTCTAGGGGCCGGTGCTCATCTCCGTTTGTTAGCCAAAGAGCCAGTGTTGTCCGAAGACGCTTCCACAGTCATGTGGCTGGCATGACGTGCACGGATCTACTTGCATTTGCATGCTTTCGAATTGCTAGGTTGGCAACAGCTGGGGCTAGTGCGGGAGCTCACTCCGTCACGCGGGGCTAGGGATTCGAACCTCTGAACTTGCGATCTTCCAATCGACAAGCCTGGTGTCTTACCCGCTGAGCCACCACGCCCCTCATTTCATATTGGGGGGATTACCTTCCAATAAATTTCACAGGAAAAGAACACACATTCGAAATAAACCTCACTCCCCACCCCCAAATTTCATCTTTGCCATGGTCCTGACTTACAATCTACACACTATTTTCCTAGAGATTCTAATACAAATCTACTCAGTTTGTGCCTGGCATTTGCATAGCTTAGCCCCTCCAAAGGCATTGGAGTACAATTCTCATTAACCTTAGTCAGCACGTCTTGCTGGATGGGGATGACTGGGATTTGGACCCCAGTATACCTGAAGAGTATCAGGTAGGGGAAAGTTAGCATAATTGAGACTATCTCCCATTTAAAGCCCTTAGAGCTTTCAAAAGGGAACAGAATGCATGATGGGAGACCCGTAGGCGATCTAGTCCAGGGTGGCTGGTGGTGATTCAGTCCCAGGGTGAACAACATGGCATCCAGCTGCACCACTGAACCTGTGAATGTCTCCCTCAGTCCTACTGGGTTCTCTGACTCAATGGATATCACTATCATTAATCATGGGGGGGGGGGGTTTCAATTAAAAAATTGAACTGAGAAGCTGGCACGGGGCAAAGCAAGACATCAGCCTCCAGCATCATCGCTATTTCCATGAGTGCCTCTAGTCACCTATGATCTTCAAACTTACTTAGAAAATAAAAATGGGAGATGGTGGCAGCCCAGGGCTTTGTTTAGAAATGTACCTCCTGGACAAAAAAATCCCAGAGTGAAAGTGAAACTGTGGGTGTGGAACAGAGCATTCTGGGTTGGTGAGTGGGGCCAGAGGGAGTAAAAAGTGGGGAGCAATTTCACATTTGTCTTTTAGCAAGTTGGCAGTGTTGTGACTGATGACGCTCACCATGGCAGCCATTTTGTGATATTGTTCGTAATATGACTCAAAATTCCCAGTGTGACTATTTCCAATGTGGCCTCCAAAGGTTGCCTGTCCCTGTTCTGTTCTCAGGTTTCAAGATTTTATTCCCTGGGTTGTGGGCAGCCATTCAGCAATCAGCTGTCGATATGCCTGCAGAAGTCGCTGTAGGATGCCCATGGAAAGGCTGCAAGGATCAACAGAGCAACATGACATGGTAAAGGAAAAGCAGGGACATGCTATGAAAAGCAGGGAGAATCCCCCCCCCCAAATGTTCAAACAGGATCATATAGAAAAGCAAGGGGCTGAAGCAAGGAGTTCATCTGCTGTCTACTGTGTTGTTTTTGATCCCTTCCCTTGCCTCTTCAGGTCAGTTCTGAAAATGGAGGATATTGATAGGTTAAGAGGATTCAGGATTGAATCCAGTTTCTTCTTGAACCAAACCAGGGTCAGAAACAGTCTTAGGTGTCTGCTAGGGTTCCAAGGTACAGATATGGTTTTGGATGCCCTTGGCAGCTGGAAAAAAAATAGTGGACGCCATTTTGTTCTTGCTGTGGACATTGATGGAAATCACCTGCATGACTTCATGCCCTATACATTACCATTTTCTATTATACCAGGAGGTCAGCTCTTACATGGAAAATGCAGTGTGGACAGGTATGCCCATTCTGAGCCCACATGGCAGCAAATTTGCCCCAAACACAAGACTGTGATAATAGCTGGATCCCACTTTCGGTAACCTGCTGATCTCTAGTTTTCTAGTCATGTGGTTCCAAGTGCTGAGTGGGTGAAAAGCTTCTAAAACATTAGTGTTTGGAGCAGGGATGTCTATTGCCAAACTACAGAGAAGGCACTTCAGGAGGGTATGTCAGCAGCTGCATATTTCCATGACTTTCATGATCTCTTAGGGTGTGGCTGATTACACTGCTATTTGTACCCACATATGCAGAAACTAGAGGGGTTGATGACAACAGATTTCTGTATGTTGGGAAGATAGTGGGATTTGCATAAGATTCTAACACCATACAATAATCCCCAAATAAATGCATGCTTTGATTTCTTGCCATTGGCTGGGGGGAGGGGGGAGGGGAGAGGAAATTGCCTGTGATTTTTCTCACTTGACAGCAAAAACAAATTCTCCTAGCAAATCCTGGACTATCAAATGAGTGCCTATAGCAGAACCAAAAATGTAAGTGCACCATTGCTCTGCATTAGCAAGCAGTTGCTATTCCATACTTTCTGCTGTTTTCCTAAGTGATAGTTGAACTCCTATGGAACCACATCTCCAATATAGTATATATGCTTCTCCAAAAGCCTAACGGTGACATAGGGTTTCCTGCCTCATTGTGGACTAGTCACTTCACTAGTTCACAGTCGTTATCCAAATGCATTCCTACATCCTTCTCAGTGACATCGCGACTGTCATCAATGACATCATGAAGCCAATGACTTGTGCTGATATCAACTGAGCTAATAAACCTCACAAGATGCTAACCCACCATATTCTTGTTCAAAGTGCAGACTGAGTGCAAACAGATTCAGCCAAACAAAAGCATGGCATCATAAAATTCAAGTTTGAGCCTCGGTGATGGCCCAGTATTGCTTCTGGTTCCAGTTCTGTTTTTCTGGAGCCATTAACAAGAATGGACTACTGTCCCGGCCTGCATTGCTGTCTTTCCGGAGCTTGCTATTCCCAGCTCAGATCCTGCATCAATACTGCAGGCAAGTGATATCCTTTTCTCCACAAAAGTCTAGGGAATTGGAACCAGACCTATCGGATCTTCAGGGAGCAGCCGAGCTCCAGGGCCCACAGAGTTCCACTTCAGAGTTGGAACCATGCCTCTCCTCGGCCATGTCAAACTGCAGGGTGTCAAGCCAGCCCCAACACTGGCACTGCCGCCACCAGCAGCACTAGTGCGATCTGGAGAGCAGCAGTCACCTTGGCACTTGGCTTTTGCTCACTGCCGCGAGGCGAGGCGAGGCGAGCACTCCAAGAAACAGCTCCCGGCTCGGGCAAGATCCAGTGTGCCACTGGGCAAGAGGCAGCTGTCCCCACCGCGGATCTTCAGCATAAGCCCAGCACAGAGAAGGGCTTCCCCGTCCCCACCACACCTGTCCAACCTTCCCTTCCACGTCTGACTCCCTGGCTTCCGAAGCCCGGGCTTCTTCACGCGGCCCCTCCCCACCGCTCTCTCCCAGAATCCCACTCCTCAATCCAAAATTCCGCCCGCCCGAGTCTCACGTGCCGCTCGGCTGTGCCCACATAGCCCCCTCCCCGCCCCGCCTCATTCGCCAACTCGCAACTTTTCTTCCCCACCCAATGTCTCCACCTCTTTGGGAATTTGGGAAACTTTGCTCCGGTCGGTGTGTGCACAGCAGGGCAGGGAACAGTTGTACTCACCGGGCAAGTGGGTTGCTGTGACAGATCCATGCCTGCCAGCTGGCTGCGAAACATCCCGGGCGGGCGGGCGGACTGCCCTGATCCCGTTCCGATGCCCGTAGTGTCGGTGGCCGCTCGCTGGCCACCGATGCTCTTTCGGTCTTGGCGTACCTGAATGTGTGTCTCTCAAGCTCTATCAAGTCAGCAGAGCGAGCGCCTCTTTATGTAAAGGCTTGTGCCCGCGAGGCGGCCAATCACTGTGCCCGAGCACAGCAGGCACCCAATGGCAACGCCGGGAGGTGGGGCCGCCTGGCACTGATTTACTACCTGGAATTGCAGGGGAAGCGCGGCCAGGCAGCGCCGATCAATACGGAGCCAAACTGTGGCGGGCGGTGAGGCTGGTGTGCGTGCGTGTGTTTGTGCACGCGTGAGTTACGGGGGGAGGGGGGGAACCAGCTTTCAAGAGCAGGCGTGTAACCTTTACAAGGGAGCAGGTTTGTCTGGTCGGGATGGCAACCGTTAAAAGAAGCCAGCGGGCACTGCCCCGACGACACCACGCCTGTGGAGATGGCTACAAAGAGCAGGGCATTGAGTGTGGGTGGGTATCCCAGCTTTCGCCTGTCTTGCGCCTTATCGAAGCCCATTTTGGCCGGACTATCTTCTATCCCGTTTCCTTCACGTGAAGAGAAGATCGGCGGAGAGGTGCCGTGGCTGGAAGGTGGAGATGTTGCCTGCAAGGATGAACGAAGCAAAGCCGGGAGCCCCCGCATCCCAAGGATGGAAGAGGGGGGTGGGCTTGCCTAGGGGTCTGTGGCGTTGGGGGAGCAGCGCTAGCTCCTCCTCCAGTAACAACTACCTCCTCCTCCTCCTCCTCCTCCTCCTCCTCCTCCTCCTCCTCCTCTGCCAGGCAGCACCCTCCGCTGCGCCCGAAGTCTCCGGACGTTCACAGTTGCCGCCTCCTTTCCTGTTGATTCTAGCACCCGTCCTAGTTGTCCCTATGATCTTAGTCAGCCATGAGCTGTTGCCGTGTGTCTCCACTGCCTCACAAGTTTGGTTGAAGGTGGGAAAACTTCGGTCCCTCACTGTTAGCGAGAGAGGAGGGAAAGGGTGGAAGATAGGACCGTGGAGCTCGCTCGAGCTTCCACTCTTCCCGTCCCAGCTGGTGCGAGGTTTCCTTAAGCAACGGGCTCCGTATAAATTTCATCCTGATGGCCAAAAGGGCAGATGCCGATCTTCTTCCCGAGCCCTTGCTTCCCTCGGCGGTATCCTGATATCCAAGTTTTTTATTTATTTATTTTTATTTATTTAATTTTTATGCCGCCTTTATTATTTTTATAAATAACTCAAGGCGGCGAACATACCTAATCCTCCTTCCTCCTCCTATTTTCCCCACAACAACCCTGCGAGGTGAGTTGGGCTGAGAGAGAGTGACTGGCCCAAGGTCACCCAGCCGGCTTTCATGCCTAAGGCGGGACTAGAACTCACAGCCTCCTGGTTTCTAGCCCAGCACCTTAACCACTAGACCAAGCCCAGCTCTGTGGGCACCATACCCAGTAACCGGGCAAATGTGCTCTCTTTCAGTTCCCTTATTTTTGGCCTCTCTGTTTAGGCTGTCTAAGCACATTAGACTTGATTCTCTGTGTTGGAGAGTATATTATTCAACGCCCCTGCATCATGCTGTGACGTGGTTAGGTTAAGGACACCGGAAGCATGGTTTTTCTAAGATCCCCATAGCTTGGTGCTATTGGTTGGAACCAGCCATGAAATGTTCACTACTGGAAACACATTTCCCTCTTCCCAACGTGTAACTGGTGAATAGGAAAATTTTCATCTTGGGTTTTTGAAATGGTCTCAAGATGCCAAAAAGCAGCAAGCGTTCTTGGAGAGTGCATTGGGTTAAAAGAGTATTTGAAGGAACTCTTTGAGGTCACATGTGCAGCTACTATTGAAAAGCCTTTCCTAATCTGGCACCCACTGGATGTGTTGAATTATGACTGCCTTCAGTTTCAGTTGACGTGGGCATTGGCTGTGCTACAACTCTGCTGTTAGTGGAATTTTGGGGAGAAGAATGAATGCCTCTCCAGAATTATGTGTCCCAGTCTGACCAGTGCCATGTGAAGCCTTTTCTGAAGACCAGTGGACTTCACAGCAGAAACAAATCAGCTAAGAAAATGGCCATGATATAAAACATGAGAATAGATCTCTGATCCCTTATAGCTTAGTTTTGCTACCAAACTCATTAATGACACTGCAACTCCTTCTGAACCAGGTATGGAGTTTAATGAGGGATAAGGATAACACCCCACATCTCTAATGTCAATAGCACAGCAAAGTTAACCGGTGCTTTTTTCAGTTCCAGTCACATAAACCATCAGAAACCCTATTACAATGCCTCAAGTATTATAAGTCCCCACATACATACAGTATCTTTTGGGAGAAAGCATCATTATGCTAGGATGCTTCAAATATAGCATAAGAATTTTTTTCTTTTCTTTTTTACATCAGAAATACATTGACCAGATGTGTAATGTGTCAGTGGCAATACGTGCAATGGAAATAGTAATAGATCATTCATTTCTGAAGCAATCATACTGGAGGCCTTTGAGTGAAATGTACCCAGTGCCCTCTTCTATAATACTGTTCCATTTCCAAGTAGTCCAGTCAGCTGCCAATGCTAATTTACACACATTTGCTTCTCTGCTTGCAAGTATGCTATGTAAATTTACAATGATAAGCACCAGATAATAATATGCCCTTTCAAAAATGTCCCCGCACTTTTAACTATATGCAGAGTCACTGATCTTCCCCCCACCTCTAATCTTGCCATCAGACATTTCACCCTTATATGTTATGATAAAAACATGTGATTACCAAGGGGCTAGCTCATTAATCTGCTGCAGCAAAAACAATAGTGTTGTAGTGTTAGCTTTATTTAATTGACTATCGTCCACTTCATCAGATGCATGACTCCAGAGAAATAAAATTGTATATCATAGCTGTTACATGCAGAGACGCAATAATTAAGAACAGATTTCTGATAACATGTATCTAATAAATTAAACTTAATTTATTAAGTTTAATAAATTAAACTTAAGCTACAAACCTTATGCTGTAGTACAGTATATTAGTCCTGAAGATGTCATGAGGTTCCTTGTTATCAATATGTATGAAATCTATGGGAATTTCATTGACTGTTATATGCTGGATGTCTGGAGTGTTTACTCCTTCAAAGTCAAAGGAAGATTTTATTGATCTCACTGGATTCCATGTTTTGCAATGTATACCTGAAATATCCACCCACTTAGAAATGTTGGCGTAACTGTTGGTGGAAACTAAAGCAAACCTGAAAACTATATTCAAGTATAAGCTCAGCTATGATTTACATTCAATAGGTGGCCAAATGGAAACATTTACTTATCATTTTTTCTGTGCTTATAACCTGAGTTGCAAACATAATGGCCTACTCTCTTTTAGCAGAGCTACTAGAGAATAGAATTTTTCCCTAGTATGTCAAACAGCTGCTTTTAGGGGACAAATTTATGAACTCCTTCCTCTCAGCTAACTAGAGTACAAACACAGTGATGACTCTTGGGAGAATTTGGACTGTTTTATACAAGATAGAATTTCCTCCAAAGTAGAGGAGTTTAAGATAACTAAGATAATAAACACACATGCAATACATGCACATGTGCAAACACATGCTTACACTGACAAAATTGACATATCTTTTGAACTGCACAATGCATTTTCACCATTTATTATCTAATAATTATTTCCAAGTAGAAAAATGCATTTGTTTAAAAAGGTTCTGGTTCATATAGCACTTTATTTGCTTTGAAAGCAGAAAAGGTGACCAGTTTAAAATCTCTAAGATTTCTTCTTTAAAGAATACCCTTATATACCACAGTTGGCACTATATACAACTTATAGACATAATTGAATTCATGTGTGTTTGATCATTTTGCACAGAGACGTGGCTAGCTCCATGAATGCAACAAAATTAAGTGGTGGAAAAGACTTGACTATACAAGTTCAGAACATCATCTTTCCCCCACATTCTCCATATTTGAATGCAAGTAGAAAACTAGCACATCAGGAATAAATTTTCTGGCCTAGTTTTTTTAATTCCAAAAGTTAGGAACTCCGCACCAGTTCAAAAGCAACTCCAGACCTCTGTTAAACAATGTCAACTGTGTTCAAGAGCTGAACTGAATTATTTCTCTCTCAGATATAGTATATTTGAAACTATCATCACCACCACCACCACCACCATCATCTATGGTATTTCTGGATGGCCAATTTCCCTGGCTCAGGACACCTCCCAGAGCAGGTCTTTCAAGGGCAAAATGGCTTAGAGCAGAGCTTTCCAAACTGTGTGTTGGGACACATTAGTGTGTCTGCTGCAGTGTCTGGGTGTGTCGCGGCTGCTGCTGCCTCCGAGCCCTGCCAGGATTCTGCGCAGGTCCTAGTGCCTGCCTTGTGCCTGGCTGCCTCCAAACCTGCTGTGATTCTGCGCAGGTCCTAGTGCCTGCCTTGTGCCCTGCTCTAAGAGTGTGTCGCAAAATGATGCATGTCTAAAAAGTGTGTCACCAACATGAAAAGTTTGGAAAGCTCTGGCTTAGAGCCTTTTCAAGTCCCCTCATAAGACAGCTGTTTGGTTGGGGCTTTTGTATACAACAGATACATGCATGAAACATGAAGTAAGGATATGGATAGGGTGATATACAAGTGATTTCTTTTATTCTCCGTATGTATGGAGTTGGAGGGGGAAGGATTTTTGATGCTATCAAACCCGTGGCAGGAGAGGACAGGGCAATGTTTTTTGCTAGTTGTTCCAAGCATTTTGTAGTTGGTGGCAGGTCTTAAGCTACTCGTAGATAGTCTTTTGAGGATTGAGGAGTAGAAGCAGTTAGGGTGTGGAAGAGCCGTCCAGACTGATTTTCTTCAATCTCATATTCGTATGCTGCTATTTTCACCCCCAGTTCATTCTACTCTATTGAACCAGAGATATTTCTCATATGCTATGATTGGCCCTTGTTACTTTTCGGTCAGAGGATGTGGTCAGTGGATGAGAGGCTTACCATGTGATGTCAGCAACTTGTCTTTTGGGGGCACTTAAGGAGCGTTTAGGAAGGGCTTGAATATAATGGAATGGGACAGAAGGGAAAATGTGATAGAGGTACAAATCCTCTGCCTGGAATCTGGAAGTGCAGGAGATTCAGGGGAATGAACCACTCCCTCTCACAGTTTACTCCAATCACAGAAAATATAAATAAGCAAATAAAACAACTCCCCAGAAGGTCATATTTTCTTCCACCAACTTTGGAGTTAGGTAGAGAATGAGGCGCACTCTCTCTGCCACCTCGCATGGGGCGTGAAGAGGGGTAACCAACCCTGGGGGTGGTTAGCACCCTGAAGATGCTCCCTGGAAATTAAATTAAGAAATTTTTACCATCTACCTCTTGGAACATATTACTTATTATGAAGATTGCTTTGATTGTATTGTTTTACTGTTTTATTGTGTTTT
Organism: Charina bottae; assembly: GCA_023362775.1. Classification (NCBI taxonomy): domain Eukaryota; kingdom Metazoa; phylum Chordata; class Lepidosauria; order Squamata; family Charinaidae; genus Charina; species Charina bottae. Next base: position 41,470,367 of record JALMGJ010000005.1, on the reverse strand, counting down.
AACTAGTATTTTATTCCTGTTTTATCTACACCTCCCAGAGTCGCTCTCTGAGTGAGATGGGCAGTGAATAAATTTGGTATATAAATATAAATAAATAAACATTTGCATCTTCTGTAGGATTAAGGGCTGTACTGAACTTTATGTGGCACATTAAGGGCTGCACTCCAGAAGCGCAAAGGGCCATTTCTAATTTATTTTTACTTATTTTACTTATTTTGGAGGTGCTTTAATAAACATGCTCCTCCCAAGTTGCAGTTTTGTTTTTCATCTGTAGAGGGAAAAATAACATGACTCCTTTTTTCAATGTAATTGCTCCCACTGCTGATTAAGAAAAAAATTATGGCCTTTTTTTAACAGACGGCAGAAGCAACTTGCAAGGATACAACACTGGAATAAACAGGGCCAAAATGTTCCCCCAGGTTTTGGGGGTGTTTTGGAGACTTAAGGATTTACTCTTGTTGGAACAGTTGACCTGAATTTGAGGGATTCAGAGTTTTAAAGTGGTGAACATGATGGACCGTGTGGATTTAATAAAGAGATCATGGAGTTACGATCATCCAGTCCAACCTTCTCCAATGTGGAGGAAAACCAATGAAACTGTCCTTTAGAGGTGGATGTCTAACCTCTTCTTAAAAACCTCGAGAGATGAAGAACCACAACCTCTGGAAATAGACTGCTCCACTGTTGTATAGTCCTTACTGTCAACAATTATTTCCTTATATTTAAATGAAATCTAGGTAGCTACAACTAATACCCATTATTTCTAGTCTTAGTTTCTGTGGCAATGGAAAAGAATTCCTGACCTCCTTCAGTATGGCACTTTTTAATGTACTTGAACAGTGATACCATGTGTCCTCTCAATCTTCTTTTCTATAGATTGAATATCTCAAGTTCTTTCACCCTCATAGGGCATGTCCTCAAGTCCCCATATCATCTTCATTGCCCTCCTCCAAACTTGTTCTTATTTATCAATATCTTTCTGGAACTGTAGTTTGTTGTTTATTTGTTCAGTCGCTTCTGACTCTTCGTGACTTCATGGACCAGCCCACGCCAGAGCTTCCTGTCGGCCGTCGCCACCCCCAGGTCCCCCAAGGATGAGTCCGTCACCTCCAGAATATCATCCATCCATCTTGCCCTTGGTCGGCCCCTCTTCCTTTTGCCTTCCACTTTCCCTAGCATCAGCATCTTCTCCAGGGTATCCTGTCTTCTCATCATGTGGCCAAAGTACTTCAGTTTTGCCTTTAATATCATTCCCTCAAGTGAGTAGTCTGGCTTTATTTCCTGGAGTATGGACTGGTTTGATCTTCTTGCAGTCCAAGGCACTCTCAGAATTTTCCTCCATCACCACAGTTCAAAAGCATCTATCTTCCTTCGCTCAGCCTTCCTAATGGTCCAGCTCTCACAGCCATAGGTTACTACGGGGAATACCATTGCTTTAACTATGCGGACCTTTGTTGTCAGTGTGATGTCTCTACTCTTAACTATTTTATCAAGATTTGTCATTGTTCTCCTCCCAAGAAGTAGATGTCTTCTAATTTCCTGGCTGCAGTCAGCTCTGCAGTAATCTTTGTTCCTAGAAATACAAAGTCTGTCACTGCCTCCACGTTTTCTCCCTCTATTTGCCAGTTATCAGTCAAGCTGGTTGCCATAATCTTGGTTTTTTTGAGGTTTAACTGCAACCCAGCTTTTGCACTTTCTTCTTTCACCTTCATCATAAGGCTCCTCAGCTCCTCCTCGCTTTCAGCCATCAAAGTGGTACCATCTGCATATCTGAGATGGTTAATGTTTCTTCCAGGGATTTTAACTCCAGCCTTAGATTCATCAAGCCCAGCACGTCCCATGATGTGTTCTGCGTACAGGTTGAATAGGTAGGGTGAGAGTATACAACCCTGCCATACTCCTTTCCCAATCTTAAACCAGTCCGTTATTCCGTGGTCTGTTCTTACCGTTACTACTTGGTCATACAGATTCCTCAGGAGGCAGACAAGATGACTTGGTATCCCCATACCACCAAGAACCTGCCACAATTTGTTATGATTCACACAGTCAAAGGCTTTAGAATAGTCAATAAAACAGAAATAGATGTTTTTCTGAAACTCCCTGGCTTTCTCCATTATCCAGCAGATATTGGCAATTTGGTCTATAGTTCCTCTGCCTCTTCTAAACCCAGCTTGTACAATTGCAATTCTCGCTCCATGAATTGCTGGAGTCCACCTTGCAAGATCTTGAGCATTACCTTACTGGCATGTGAAATAAGTGCCACTGTTCGATAGTTTGAACATTCTTTAGTGTTTCCCTTTTTGGGTATGGGGATATAAGTTGATTTTTTCCAATCTGATGGCCATTCTTGTGTTTTCCAAATTTGCTGAAACTTGGAATATGGCATGCATCACCTTCACGGCATCATCTTGCAAGATTTTAAACAGTTCAGCTGGGATACCGTCGTCTCCTGCTGCCTTGTTATTAGCAATGCTTCTTAAGGCCCATTCAACCTCACTCTTCAGGATGTCTGGCTCTAACTCACTGACCACACCGTCAAATCTATCCCCGATATTATTCTCCTTCCTATACAGATCTTCCGTATATTCTTGCCACCTTTTCTTGATCTCTTCTGCTTCTGTTAGGTCCTTGCCATCTTTGTTTTTGATCATACCCATTTTTGCCTGGAATTTACCTCCGATGTTTCTAATTTTCTGGAAGAGGTCTCTTGTCCTTCCTATTCTATTATCTTCTTCCACTTCCGCACATTGCTTGTTTAAAAATAATTCGTTATCTCTTCTGGCTAACCTCTGGAATTTTGCATTTAATTGGGCATATCTCCCCCTATCACTGTTGCCTTTTGCTTTCCTTCTTTCTTGGGCTACTTCCAGTGTCTCAGCAGACAGCCATCTTGACTTCTTGGTTTTCTTTTTCTTTGGGACGTTTTTTGTTGCCGCCTCCTGAACAATGTTGCGAACTTCTGTCCATAGTTCTTCCGGGACCCTATCTACTAAATCTAGTCCCTTAAATCTATTCTTCACCTCCACTGCATATTCATTAGGCATATTAGTGAGCTCATATCTAACTGATCTGTGGGTCTTCCCTATTCTCTTTAGTCTGATTCTAAATTGTGCAATAAGAAGTTCGTGATCTGAACTACAGTCAGCTCCAGGTCTTGTTTTTACCGACTGTATAGATGTCCACCACCTTTGGCTACAAAGGATGTAGTCGATCTGATTTCAGTGTCAACCATCTGGTGAAGTCCATGTATATAGTTGTCTTTTAGGTTGCTGGAAGAGAGTGTTTGTTATGCACAGTGAATTGTCTTGGCAAAATTCTATCAGCCTATGTCCCGCTTCATTTTGTTCTCCCAGACCATGCTTACCTGTAATTCCAGGTGTCGTTTCACTACCCACCTTAGCATTCCAGTCTCCTGTAATGAAAATAACATCTCTTTTTGGTGTATTATCCAGTAGGTGCTGCAGATCCTCATAGAACTGATCTACTTCTGCTTCTTCAGCATCTGTGGTTGGGGCATATATTTGGATCACTGTGATGTTAAATGGCTTCCCCTGAATTCGAATTGAGATCATTCTATCGTTTTTTGGATTGTATCCAAGCACTGTCTTAGCCACTTTATTATTAATTATGAGGGCTACTCCATTTCTTCTGTGGTCCTCTTGTCCACAGTAGTAGATCTGGTGGTCATCTGATGTGAAGTGGCCCATTCCAGTCCATTTCAGTTCACTGACACCCAAAATGTCTATATTTAATCTTGACATCTCACCAATAACCACACCCAATTTGCCCTGGCTCATAGATCTTACATTCCAGGTTCCTATGGTGTGTTCATCTTTAGAACATAGAATTCGTCGTTCACCACCAGCACTGTCGGCCACTAGCCATCCTTTCGGATTTGAGCTAGCTGCGTCATCACATCTGGGGCTAGTTGAACTTATTCTCTGTTCATCCCCAGTAGCATTTTGACCATCTTCCGACCTGGGAGTCCCATCTTCCGATGGTATACTGACATATCTCTGGTTGTACTGATCCATTTAGTTTTCACGGCAAGAATACTGGGGTGGGTTGCCAATACCTTCCCTAGGGATTGTATTTAGTCTGACCTCTCTGCCATGACCTTCCCATCTTGGGTATCCCTTCACGGTTTAGCTTATGGCGTCATTGAGGTGCTCAAGCTCCAGCACCACGACAAGGTAACGATCTCCTTTGCTGGAACTGTAGTACCCAGAGTCATATACAGTATTCTGGTATGGTCTCATCCATGCAGAACAGAGGAGAATAAGGACTTCTATTTCTTTGATACAATGCCTCTTCTAATTCAACCCAAAACTGTATTAGCCCTTCTTGCAGCTGTCTCACACTGCCGGCTCATGCTCAGTTTGTTGTCCACAACCACACCCAAATCCTTCTCAGAAGTAGTGTTTCCAAGCCATGAATCTTCATCTTGTATGTACAGTATGTGCTATATTTTCCCTCCATAAATGTAATGGCTTAGATGTCTCCCTTTTGAAGGACATCTTATTCCTTTTATCTCAGTCTTCCAGCCTGTTCAAGTGAGATTGCCATCTTGATCTGTCATCCTGGGTATTGGCCAGATTTCCCAATTTTGTGTCATCCACAAATTTGATAAGCAGCCCATTAATTTTTTTATCTAGGTTGTCAGTAAAAATGATGAATAATGCTAGACAAGACATATCCTTGCAGGATCGCACTGGATATTGCTGACCAACTTGATGTAGATCCATTGGAGTGTGGTTAGTCAGCCAATTGTAGTGCCATCCAACTCACACTTCAACAACCTGTCAATGAGAATGTCATGTGGAATCTGTAAAAGTTTTGGTGAAATTGAGGTAGATCACATGCGTAGCATTCTCCTTGTCCACCAAAGTAGCTACCTTGTTAAAGGAGGAGATGAGATTTACCTAACATGACAGATCCATGCTGAGTTTGGTAACCAAGACATTGTCTTCAAGATGTTTACAAATGACTTCTTTTATAATCTGTTCTAATATCCTTCCAGGTATGATCTTCTATTTCTTCTCCAATTCAGATATAATCTAACATTCCTAATCCCCTTGTAAACGGGTTAAGGAATGACTTCATTGTTTCCAATGCTACAGTATCCCTATACATAAATTAGCAAACTACTCTCTTGTAGGTATTAGCTTTAAAATAGAGCTGCATGAACCAAAGGGATCCTACTCCATAGAAACTCTTCTTGGCTCTCAGCTAGGCCCAGTGAATTACTCTATGGACACTTTTGGACACATGGACACTTTTTTTACGGAATTAGGAGCGTAGCTGAGCAAACAATACAGGGTCTGGGATCTGGTGAACAATGCCCTGAAAAGCCTCTTGCTTGGGTTATAACTTCACATTAACAATGTAGAAGAATAAACAGTGCTAATGATATTGGCAGTTTATACTAAATTGGGAGGTGTCAAAACAGCAGAGAGAACAGCAAGAAGAGAGAGGGGTGATGATAGAAAGTGTAGCAAATGTTGGAGGGCAGTAAATGGAAATAGGTGACTTGTCAAGGCATTGAGACAATGGGGGTGCAGGCCAGGGAGCTGGGAACAATGAACAGGATATTAGAGTAGAGCTGGCAGGGAGATATGGCGGTGAAGGCCCCGGTAGAGCAAGCTGGGAAGGTGGTATGAGTGGTGGGGAGGGGGAGGGTTCGTGCTTTGTGTTTTGCTGTCAGCCCAAATATGGCAAATACTGTACGTCAAAAGATTGCATACGTCAACACTGACCAACTGTAAGAACTGTAGAGATGTAAGGAGTTTTGTATGATTTAATTGTGACTCAAAGATAAAAATCCTGTGGAATGGCAGAGGTGACTTGCAGCTAAACATGTTCTCACTTCATCACATTATGGCAGTGGGAAACATTACTCAAAGTATAAATATTAAGTTTGTGATTGTTTGTAAATTTAAATTGCTCCGCTGTTTTCTTTCTGTAACTGCAAATCAGTGTTATGAATATTCCAAGCTTGTAATACTTTAGATATTATTTTGTTCAAAACAGGAGTATTTGTCCGATGTTTAAAGTGACTTTACCTTACCAATTTATCTTTATGATTTTAAAATAAACTGACCTAATAATTATTTCTGTCTAAGTTTTTTTAAACAAAGATTCACTTGTTCTAAATGCTACATTTCATATTCTGAATAAACTGAAGATTTGGGTTTTGGAGAGTGACCCAAGTCGAGAGAAATCTCAGGTATCTTGAACAGAAAACAAGCAGACAAAAGCAAGCAAGCAAACAAAATCCCATTTCCCTTTTGGATTAGCTTGTTATTTTATCTCTCTGCCCCAAGACTCAAAAGACATGTTAGAAATCTATGCTGCAGGGGTACGCGTCCAGGAGCTCTCCAAATGCGTTGAACCCACTCCCATCAGTCCCAGCCAATTGGCCAATGGCAAGGAACTCAAAAAGCTGTAGTCCAAAGCATCTGGAGGGTGCTGGATTGCCTGCCTCTCCCATTGTATTTTAAAGGAAGATGATATACTTCTGCATTGTATCACCATAGCCCAGATGTTCTTCATAGTGAGAGAGTTGTAAGAGGTACTGGACAAAACAGAACTCAGTTTCTCATCTGTTACTTTCCCCATAATGCACATTAATATTAAGCTGCATAACATGTTTTCTCCTTTCTACTCAGGATGGCTTCTTTTTAATGTTTTCAGTTCCTGTGCTGCCCAGATGTTCCTGAACAGGAAAAGCAACTCAGAAAGAATATAACCCATGGAAGGAGGTTATACATACAGTTTGCATTAATCCCAGTGACATTCATGATCAAGAGGAGAAAGGGACCCAACTGAAGTTTCCCAAAGTTGCTATCAAGGAGGCTTTCTCCCAAAGAATCCAGAGTCTTGCTGGGTATAAAGAAAGCTGGTTACTTTGCTGCTACTCTATTTTGTTGAGCCTCTCCAGATTCTGCTCTGTTGCCATGGCATGCTCTGCCCAGGGTTTAAATAGCCAGCTCCATTACAGTACGGGAATATTTTGTTTTCAGTCAGTTAAAAGAATATCAGCTAGGATAGGTGCCCCTTAGATAGCTCTGCAGCAGAATGAGAAATCCTGTTTACTAAAGTTCTCTCTTTTTAGCAACTATTAGAGGCTTGCTCACTCCACTAATGCTACCCCAGCTTGCCTCCTTCCACCTTACCCTTCTGCTTTCCCTGCCACACTGCTCATTCCTCATGACATCCCTCCCCACTGTTCCCTTGGTGGGCCATGCCCTGGGGAGCTATTTGGAATCTTCCTGTCGCCACTCACCAGGACATTGCTCAAAATGTGAATTATTCATTCTCACTAAAAGCCCTTTTTGCTGTCTTGCTTTTCTCAAGTATTTGCTATTGCTGTGTAACCGGAGCTATTGCCACATAGTCCCTTTCTCTGTGGTCACCTCCCCACCGACTAACAGTCATGAGGTGGGGGCTGGGAGTATCTGGCCAGGGACCAAGGTGTGCATTTGCCTAATCTAGCTCCAAGGTGATCATTGACTTCCCAGGAATTTCAAAGACACTGGCAAGAGACTCTGTCTCTCAGGAAGACATGGGTCCTTTGGTGGAATGCCTTTTCCATGATGGGCCCCATCATGAGGAATTTTCCTTGAAAGTTCCAGAGAACCTCTTTTTGTTGATCTAACAAAGGACAGAACTAATGTACAACTGCTTCTGAATAGCCCCTATCGTATCTTACCAGACCAGACCAGACCAGAATCAGCCTGGACTATATTTGCCCCTCAGATAGTCAACCTTCTGCATATGATCAGGAGTCTGGTAGCACCTTTTCCAACTAACAAGTTTTATTAAAAGGTATAAACTCACAAAAGCTCCTGCTAGTTGGAAAAGGTGCTACCAGACTCCCAGTTTTTTTGCCACCGTAGACAAAGACAACTCTCCTCCTTTAACTTCTGCACATGCTACATTTTGGGCTGGCTTCACCTATGAGATTAGGAAATGTTTGCTTAAACTATTTGTGTTTGAATGCCTGCTGCACGTGAGCAAAAAAGGTTCCTAGAACAGCTTAGCCAGATCAATAGTACAACAGTTCTTTCCTTTAGTCTTTCACTTTAATAGTTGTGGCACACAATGAAAAAGGGATGGGGAGGAAATAGGGAAAAAACAAGCTTAAATATCTACAATATGTCTGTAGGTTGAGTCATGGCAACTGGATTTCTTTCTTTTGGTTGAAACGTTTCGCTGCTTGTCCAAGTAGCTTCTTCAGTCTGAAGAAGAAGACTGAAGAAGCTACTTGGACAAGCAGCGAAACGTTTCAACCAAAAGAAAGAAATCCAGTTGCCATCACTCAACCTACAGACAATTCCACCTGGATGACTGAGAATCTTCATCAACGTATCTACAATATGCTTAAAGTTATAGTCTGTTAACCCAATAGAAGGAAAGGCTGCTGCTTGGTAGCCGTGGGGAGGAAAGCCAGGGCAACAGGTCCCACACAGATGGAATGGAACAGCCCTGCTTCTCTCCACTTCCTCTACTCCGCAGTATGTTGGAATGAGTATTGCTAGATGACAATTATAATATTAACTAAAACAAAGGTTGTTGTTGGTAACACTAGTAACATTGCTGAAGCAGCAGCAATGGAAACCAAATGGGGAAGAATTGAGGAATAGTGCAGCTGCCCTATAAATACGTTATGCTCTGCAGTGTTTCCAAAGCAGGCAGACTCAAGCTTTGTGCAGATTCATGTTCTATGCATAAGTGCATGGAAATGGTCTTAAGAATGACTGTACATATGCTGAAGCCCAAGCCTGAAATTTATGAGAAGTTTCCAAATAAATATGGGGACATACTCACTTTCTCATTCCAATGGCATTCATGCATACTAGAGGGTTAGTATGTGCAGAGGGAGCCACTGGCTGAGGCAATGAGGCCAGGGTTTTTGTTTGTTCTGGTTTATTGGGGAAGAGTTTGGAGGGGGTTCTTTGTTTTATAAACCATATTAAACACATTTTAGGGCTTGCATTACAGTTTTCTTCATGTCCCGGCTCTCAGTAATTATGCCCAGAGAGGTGCACAAAAGAGGTTTGGGGTCCGTTTGGGGCTATAGATTGTCCCATCCCTGAAATACACAGCAGTGGAAACTGCTAAAGATGAGGTATTTTTTATAAGGTTGTCTTCCGAGAAGTGCCATTTGTCTATTTGCTGTGTGTTTTTCGGCGATTAGCATTTTGTAGCATTTCTTGAATACTTCCTTTAGCCTGATCTCTGCTGTGGTGCTAACATGTACAATCATGTGGACTGAATGCATGATAAATGGATGCACATGTAATGAGGAATGAGAATCACCTGACATACAAACAAGCAGCAAGCAAATTGAAATGGGTTATGTACACATTTAATGTAACATCTAAATATGTAATGATCCCCTTCTATGTCATATTCAGGTCAAGTAATATTGCAGTCCTAGGTAAACATTATTGTGCTACCCTCCTTTCACCTTGCCGTTTTTGCATTCTGAAATAGGGATGTGTTTTCTCCTCAAGGATTTCCCCCTTGCTTCATGTGAACAGAACAAGGGCAAGGACTGCAATTGGGGATATTAGAAAAGAGGGTGCATTTACTTTTTCTTCAGATATACATATGTAGTCACAAAGTTCAATGTCCCACTGACCTCTCTATACTGCTGGATGGCCTGATTCCTATGCCAAAAATACAACATAGCCCTACTACATTACATGGTTCTTAAGCATGAAAATGGGATTCTCCAAAAGGGCAATGAAAATGAGCTGATGTGGACTGCTGCTCCATCAAGAGTCTGTTTATTAGGAAATTTAGGAAATTATGGGAGTAATGCGAAGAGAGGACTCCCTGGAAAAGACCCTGATGCTGGGAAAGACTGAAGGCAAAAGGAGACGGGGACGGCAGAGGATGAGATGGTTAGATAGCATCACCGATGTAATGAACATGAATTTGAGTAAACTCCGAGAGACAGTGGAGGACAGGAAGGCCTGGCGTGCTATGGTCCATGAGGTCACGAAGAGTCGGACACGACTAAACAACTGAACTACAACAACAACAAAATGGTGAGTTGGTGCCAGGAGTAGCAAATTCATTCCAGGACACTAGGAATAAGGGGCAGCTAGTGGCAAGCTGCTCTGCTGCTTCAGAATCAGCATTGGATGTAGTGTCCATAATCCCATCAAGCTTCAGAGAGTTTGGAGCCCAATGCAGGACATTTTCGCCATGGAAAGATGGGTGCCAAATATATGATATGTGTGCTGTCATGCTGCATCATGGGTAGCACTTCTCATTTTGGCATCTTATGTTTAGATTCAGTAAAGTATCTTAGTACTCCATGGCTAAAGAACTGTACTCTTGGGAGCAAGAAGAGCGTCAATGTTTGTCAGATTTATCAAGGTATGGACAGGCTTTTGCAAATTAGGTTTGGTGTCTTGAAATCTGCTTTTCACTAGCATAAGAAGAAGCTATCAAAAAAGCAAGCTAAGGTTGTGTTTTCAACTGCTTCTGAAGCCCCCTTTCTAACAGTAATGGTTTCCTGCTCCATGGAGATGCCAGAATAGCTTGTGGCAATTAAAACAGAAATGCAGGACTTGAACTGCATGTGGCTTACAGAAACCTTTGGAAAATGGCACAGCTAGGAGACATGTGAGTTACCATGAAAGGAGGATAGAAAAGACCTACTCAGCTCCCCCTTACTGATCCTCATGAAAGATGGATTAGCACAAAAGAGATCTTGTTGATTAATCAGTTCCAATCATTGTCTACCAGGAATATTCGGGTTTCAAATGGATGCCACCTGACACAACCGTCCCTCCCAGTCAGGGCCGGTGCACACTGATAAGGAGCATCTTTCTACCACTGTCTGGACTGAAATGAGTGCTTTCTCCAAGCTCTGCCAAATACTAGGCACAATGCATTGTAACAATCTAACCTATCCCCTCCCAAAAGTGGAGTCCAAAGATCTGTGCTACATCAGTAAAGTCTGGGCTGAGAAATGGTTTGCCTGTTGAGCAGCACAGATAGAGAAGACATTTCCTAAAGCCCAGTTTCCAAGTGCAAATATATTTACTGGTCCTAGCTCTAGATCTTGCCGAGATGAAAGCCCACAAGTTCCATGTTTCTCTTGATAGCTTAGTTTCTCATGCTAGTGGGCTGTGTAGTCCTTGGTACAGAGTTTCTTTGTCACTATTAGTGTTATTTTAAGATCCTATTGTTATTTCTCAATCACAACCCAGCCCAGCCCAGCCCAGCCCACCCATGCATGGGAACTGTTTTGAGACTTGAAACCTGAACTCAGAGAGGCTAAGCACATGCTTTTGTGTCATTCTACACAGCTGCTGCTCCCATCTTGTCATGTGCTAGGAGCTTGGGAGTTAACCCTTTCTGCAGCAAGGTCACAAGCACAATTTGAATTTGCTTGGCAGCATCACGTCTGTATCCACCAAGATGCTCTAGGGATGTACTGGTCGTGATGTTACTTGGAGACAGTGATAATTAGCCTTGCTCATAGAATCTGCTCAAGCTCCACCAGTTGGTACCTATCCCAGGAGTCCAAAAAGGGAAACTCTTTGCTAAAGAAAAAATAGGAACTAAGCATCATGGTTTGTACTAACAGAAGGATGAATGGCTCTTTACAGTCATGGTGAATAACAGCAACAACAGCAACAACTATTTCTGAGAACATTCCTTGGCACTAAAAAAAAGTAATTTATAATGAATATAAAGTGATAGTGTTGTTTAAAGGCATGATACCTCTCATATACCCAGAAACATACAGGGCCTTATTATTAAGCAGAATGAGATGACCATCTTAGGCAATGAGTGTTGGAGAGCAGCAGTGGCAGGCTCCTAGCTGTTCTTATGATGTTTCCTTTGTTGAACAACACAGTTATATATGTCATACATCTTGCTCTGGGCCCTCCAAAACAGCCCACTGTTTCAAGCATGATGGTGAATTTCACTCCTTTGCTTGTACAGTACCAGTCCTGCCAATATCTCCATGTGGGATGGGAAATGGGCACCATCTTTTTCACCAACAACAAAATGGCTAGGACCATCCCTGGGAACTGGAGGTTCAGCTTTTTGATTTAGACCTATCACCAATTTATCTAGGAAAATTCAGATGTATTACTCTTCCTCTATTGCTTTGTATCTTTGAAATTTAGATTGCAACCATCCTGAGACAAGGATCTATCTTTTTTACATTACTTTATCAAGAGCCATGATCAGAACATCAATGTAACAATGAACAATAATTGAAGGCCTTTGTGTTACAACAAATCTTGGCAGATTAATCCCTGTAGACCTTGCTCATAAATGGTTGTTGTTTTATTTTATCCTTGTTGAAAGTGGTCTAGATTTGCCAGCTCCAGATGAAACTCACCTTTTAAATTAAGATTTGCTTAAACAAAATAAAATAAAAGAGTACAATCATGTTACAGAAGCAAGGGGTGGAATTCGGCTGCATAATCTGAGGTACTGTATTTAGAAATAAGAAAACTCAGATCTACTTCAAGAGAGGAAAAAAAGTAAGTTACATGCAGTCATGGTTTTACATAGCCTGTTCTAGGCCTGTTTATATACTACTTCTAAAATATAACTTAAACCAGTCTCTCTCCAAACTCTGGATCAAAAAAATCCTTTTTTTTTTACTTAAAAAATCCTACATTCTTCTCCCTCACTACAACGTAAAAAGGATCATGGATGAAAAGCATAGCATATATGACGAGGGATGATAATTTTGCAGAAAGCAATGAAAGAGAGATAGGAACCCCAAAGATTTATCAGACGTTGTCTATACATTTTAAAGTCCTCTTGATACAGCCGTAGGGACTAAAGCCTTTCTTTAATAAATATAAACAAATGATTGTTTGGAATCCAAATTGTACTCTTAGTTTCAAACAGATGATGAAAACTGTCAGTCCTGTAGCTCCTTAATGATTATCAGATTTACTGTGACGTGGGTTTTTACAGTCTGCAGCTCACTTCATCAGATACAATACTGCAGATGATGGACAGTGCTCTGTACTGAATACTTCATCCTGATCTGGACTAAAATCTTAACATTGCACTTCACTGTGATGCTGCTTCTGAGGATCCAAGGGAGCTTGACAGGAGGCTGATGAGAAGGCCTCAAGCAATTAGACCAGTAGAATAAACATGTCCTGAGTCTGAAAGTGGGAATTCATAAGATGTTTTCTATTTTAAGGAATGACCTTAATTTCACCAGATTGTTCCTTTAAAAAACAACACTTTTCTGCCATACACAAAGAACTGCTATATTATATTTAAACAGTTATTTCTTATTTCAGGGCACTTCCACCTCATTGAAACTGCCCTGCACAATGTCATAGAAGTTCTCAACTTAGAGCAATTTTGATTTGGCTATCTGGTGGCTGTTCCTTTTCCAAAAACAAGGGCTCCAATTGCATTGTGGGGCAATGGTTGGTCATGAAAGGCCTTCTCAAACAGCATAACAAGACTGATAGCTCCTTCCTCACGATTGCTCATCCTTTCACCCACCAGGTCCCTGAGGCCTTTCCAACTGCAGTTACAGATAAACAGATAAGGGGAGAGATAGCAGCCAGCAGACCCAGAAATGTCATCAAAACTGAGTCAAGTACCATGTGTTAAGCAGAAAGTGTTTTGTACTCTGTGGAGAGATTCAGCAAGAAGACACTAGAGAAGAATGCCACATGCTCTATAAGAGACACTCAAGATAGTTGGCATGCAGTGGCTGAGGTGGAACATTCCTACCAGCACAGATAGGACGTGCTTAAGAAATTATGTATTGTGGCCAATGGATATGGACAATTATGGGAAAACTAGAATTCCAGGGGCAGAAGCCAAGAGATCTCCTAAGCTATTATTTTAAACATGCTTTGGAGCAGACTCTTCCAATCTGGCACTTTCCAGATGTTCTTGGACTGCATTCCAGCTGGGAATTCTGGGAGAAGCAGTCCTGGCTGGAACAACTGGAAGGCTATTATATAGAGATACATTATTTGAAATCATTGAAATCTGAGGAAGCATATTAGGATCAGTGTTTGCCTACAAAAGAAAATCCTCTTCTCTGAAATATCATGGCAGACCACTGATAGGAAAAACTATACTAGACTGAATTCTCAGTTCTGTGCAACTCCTAAAAGGATAGGTGTCTTCTTAGTGGATAGATTTGGCAACTCCACTGATAGAATGGGGAATATCATTCCCCCTTCCTAATTCAAGGCCTTCTTGCCGCAGGAGATTCTGTTGCTAGGCTGAAATAGCTACATAAATCCAAGCAGAGTTTTCTCCAGGATCCATGAGGATAGGAAACGAGTTGAAACTGGTATCAACCCTCCTTTCTGCAGTATCTTCTGCTTAATAGGCCTTTCCTATCAAGTACCAAAAGTGGTCAGATTTACGGCATCATCCTTCACCCAAGCGGTCATTTTATTTTAAAAATTCTCATGCTCCAGGCTCCTCAACCTCCTTTGTGCCTGGATGACAATGAATTTTGAAGTTTTCTGGAGTTTCTTTAGAAGCAAAAGAATGCCAGTGAGTGAACATGGACCAGGGAAGGAGGACAATGGCCTGTGTAGATTGAAGAAGGATCCAATAGCAGTATAATTGCCCCCCTCACTAGCTGTTTAGCACTCAGGATGCTACAGTAGTGTTCAGAAATGGGAGGGGAGGGGAGGGGGGAATCTGCATTAGAAACTTGGTAGTAAACAGTTATTCTGCTGCTGTTGCTGCTGCTATGGAAACAGCTGCTAAAATCAGAATAATGTCCATAGTTGGACTGACAGGAGACCCCACAGTGTAGGCTGAATTGCCCAGGTTTTCTGGGGGCTTTGAGAGCTCTGGTAAATACTAATTCATGCTCTCCTCCAACACGCCAGGTTGTCCTGCATAGCAATAGGGTGATGCCAAGAGTGAGCCCCAAGATTGCCTACTTTTCAGCTCACCAGGTCCATTCCATCTGGTACTGGTGTTAGAGCAGGGGTAGGTGGCTTACAGCCACAAAACCTCTTTTTTTTCTTGCAGTTTTCATAGCCACTTCCAATCACAATTGCTAAAAATTAAGAGCATGGTTTCCTGCCATTTTGTGTTGGTAGATACATGGAAATTGTAACATTAAGTCCTAAAATACTGTAGGTATAACATAGTTAAAATCCCCAAATTCCCCCTCCCACAACCATAAGGGGGGGGGGGAAGCCCCAATCATTGCCCTATTCACATGCATGACAGAGTTCCACTCCCTCTGCGTCACTGCCCTGTCCACAGTAGCCCTTCCCTTTCAAAAATGTTGAAGCGTGGCTCTGTCGATACCAAAAGTTTTCCTGCTCTTTTAGACCAGCAGTCCTCAGCAATATTCTGTATGTAGGAACTGCAGCAGCATTTCTGGCCAAAAGTGGTCTTAGAAGAGGAAGTCGGGCAATCTTGATAAGTAGTAGTATTGAAGGAGTGGTGTTTCCCTTGCAGGTCCAAATTAAGGAGTCTACCAGAAACTGCTGCTGAAATGTACTTCTGTTCACATGTGAGAGAATGTTGCTTTTGGACAAGATCACCTGAAGGTCACCCAACCTCTTTGGCCTCACCTATATGATATATACTTTCTATCTTCAAATGTGGCAAGCCAGATTTAAATGTGATGGCAGCAGCATCTTTGAAGGGCACACCTGTGCAGCAGCCCATTAAACTAATAATCCATTTAAGATCAGCCCTTTTCCTTCTCTGATAACTGGCATACCATCTATCCAGACTAAGAATCCCCAGCACGCTAATGTTGCAGGAAGAACTGAAACAACCTGATTTAAACAAATGTTGCTTGAACGCTGTCCCACTAAGGTAAAGTTTCTTCTATCTCTGACATCTATTATCAGGTCTCACAGAGAAAAGGAACTGCAATTTCACCTTTTGGTGACAGGCAGGCTTTGTTCCTGGCATAATGGCCAGAAGTTAGAGCCCATTCATTCAGGCAGAGAATAGAGGACAACGCCTAACGGAAGGAGCAATGCATGGGAGCACAAGGATGTCTCAACTTCATGCATCTTGCACAAGACCAGGCTCCCAGCCACTCCCTTAACCTCCATAAATCATTTTCTAATTTATAACATGAATAATTGATTTTGCCGTGGCAGCCTCAGCGATAAATCTCCCATGCACACATGCATAAGAAAATAATAATCCCTCTTGGAGTGATTGGGGCTCCCTCTATTGATTACCTGTGCAGAGGGCCTGCTACCCACAATTCATGTTCCAGCTCATCCTGCAGTACTGCTGGCAAATGTGTGGGGAGACAGAGGAGACAGACCTTGCTAGCTAGGCCAGGGACACATTGCAGTTCTCTAGACACGTGCTGTTTAAAGGCACAAGATTCTCCAGGAGGAAAAAAAAATGGATGCCCAATGGAACTGTAGCAAGAAAAGAGATACTGCATTCCTTGTTTTCCTGACAATGTTTTTTTTTAAAATACTTGTCTTGAGAGATGGCTCTGCCCTAGTTTTATAGCGGGGGTAGGAACCTTCCATGGGGAAGCTGGGGTGGGTGGGTGCATAGGTTGTGGGGCCATAACCAGCAGTAGGAGAAGCCTGACCACCCTTTTTCTTTCTCTCCTTTGCCCCATCCAGATGACTTTTGCTGGAAGTCTGAACTTCTTGCAGAAGGCTTTTCAAATTAGGCTCAGTTTTGGAGATTTCTCTTTAGCATGGGTTTGAGGTTTATAAAAGGGGCGCTATCAGGGCCTCCTTCTGTTTGGAAATAAGCACCTACTTTACTCTTTAATTCCACAGGTTTGTGGGCTGTGTGGCTTCTTATTTATGGTGGAATGATAATTCTGCACATGACCAGTATCATCATTGCTTATTACTTCAAATTCTCACATGATGAGACCTAGTAGTGAGAATGGACAATGGGGCAGAACCCTGCACAACCTCACCTCACACATCTTTAAGCATCTCTGCCAGCGTGCTCCCTTAACAGTAACTAAGCATTGGATGTTCCATAAAAAGTGCTGGCTAATGGATAGTGCGTGGCAGAGGAATGTCCAATCCCCTGTCCCTGTTCCAAAGTGTTTGCTAACCTTAAAGCTTCAGAATCCTTATAATAAATCAACAGAGCAACTACATGCAATCTCCGCAGTTGCTGCAAAGATATGTTCTAAAGATGGTTCCTCAGTAGAATCCATCCTTTGTGCACACACATGCATGAGCACCAGACAAGCACAAAGGAAGGAGAAAGAGATGTATGCTTCAAGAAGCTTGGATGAAGATCCCTGAGAAAGTGAGAAGCATTTGAAAAATGCACAGCAAATGGCACATTCTATTGATCTCATTATAATGTACTTCCACACAAAGTGTGCTTAGAAGATGGCATCCATGGACAGTTGCTTCATTGACTGTCTTTTTACATATTTTCCTATTTCCTTTGCAGTATCCAACTGTCGCAGGTTCAACGGGCAATTCTGCACTAACTACTAATGCCTTTAGATCAATTTTAAAATCTTCATGGGGGATGACAAGTAATCTCCTCCCTTCCATGATCCTATAGATTCACAATCTGCCTCATAAATGTTCTCTGTGGAGTTACAATAACCCAACGTGTTCTAGGAGTGCTCTGATACATGTTCTGGTGGACTTGCCCGCTCCATGTGGTTACTCTTAGGAAGAGGATGTAGTGCTTGTGTAAATGTGTACTATCTGGCAGTGCTGTTTTGACTATCCCACCTTTTTTTTTTTTTTTGCTGTTTGTTCTACCTTAGCCTGCCTTAATTGATCCATTCACATTGACTAAAGTTTGGATTTAGAGATGTTCCTCTTTTATATCCTGGGTTAATTGGATAAAAGTGTCAGGCATATATATGGCTACCATGTTTCCTTAGGTGTTCCAGGCAATCTCCCCCCCTCCCACAAACCCATCACAATGTTGTATTGAAGCAGCAGTTGTTGCAGATAGACAAAGGAACACCCACAAATGGAGCAGTTATATGAATTTTAAAGCACGTGAGTATCCTTATCCCATTTAATTTGGTCCTTTGCAGGGTCATGCAAACAGGACAGATGGGAAGGGAGAGATTTAAAGCAGAGCATGGGTGGGCAGGTATGTGGGGAACTCTACCTGGGCCTTTCTCCTTAAATTGCTTTTTCTCTCCTGAAGCTAGTTATTTTCAGTCATTAATGGCTAAAATAATCTTAATAGGAGATTGAAAAGAAAGGGAGATGTGATTATGGGGGTGGAGAGGTTACATGCATACACACCTGCTCATGTTGTGCTTTGAATCCTCCACCTCCTGCTTTGTGAAGATTCAGCAGCATCTGCTGCCACATTTTGCTTGTTTTGGCCCCAAGGTTCAATCCATTTGTCCCGGCATTCAGGTCTGTGTGCCTGTGGGTGCAGCCATGCGTAGATTCTGTCATCACTTAGCAGAGGGCTCTCCCCCCTGCCCTTCCAGCCCAGGTCCATCCAGAGCCCTAGAAAGTTGCAGCAATGTCACTTCAGCCCTGCCGGAAGCTAATAAAACAGGAGAGTAACAGAGTGAATCTCTATACCTTTAATATGCAACATTAAAAGGTAATGGGAAAATCAATCCCAGCAACAGCAGGGTCCCCTCTGCAGCAAGTGCAACAAAGGCGTAGGCAGTATTTGTTGGGCCCTGCAAAGGGAGCTAGAGGGGTCAGGTGCTGTGTGTTTCAAGCTGTGCCAAGTTTTGTACCCCATGATTAGCTGGATGTTCATGTAGTACCACCCCTTTAAAAATGTGGACAATGAAGTGCACAGTCAATAAAGATGTAACCATTTATCATTATTTTAGACACAACTCTTTTCTGGCATCATCTGTTAAATGGTGGGTCATCGTGCCGTCCTACATGGTGCCCAGGGATATATGTTTGAGGGGGTAGCACTAACAGGTGTTCCTGCCTTTTTGGAGGCACAAAGCTCCAATTACAGGGTAGACGGTAATTCTGCAATCATGGCCAAAGTAGGAAGCTGAGTTCTCCTAACTCAGTCCACCTCCTACTTTATAAACTCAGCCTGGTTTTGGAGAACAGAAGGTGTCCTTCTGACTGCTGCTGTTTGGGAGCTGTTGTTAAGGATGCTTACAATTAGCAGGAGGATGATATGGACTGAAAGTGATCCATTAATTTTGTGCCAATTTCTTCCTAGCTAACCAGAAACTCCAAATCACATATTTGGGGGACCAGTTTCAGACCCATTCAAATTAGTGCAGAATTTGGTGACAATGGGAGCCAGGAGAAAGAATGAGTTTGAAATTAACATGGGTGATTGGAATACTCTCTTTCTCTCTCTCTGTCCCCCCCCTCCCCATATAGGCATGCATCCATGTGTCCTGACAAGTATTTGAAAATGCAAGGTTGAGTTATTAAGGGTTGGGGGAATATTCATATTCCAGGAGTGAAGGGTGGGAATTATCACTGTTATTACATCTTCCCTGGGCTAGAAGAATGGGCACTGATCATCTGCATCAGTAAAACTTCCCTGCTTAGTAAATTAAACACAGCACAGAACAACACACCAACTAGCATCACATGTGCTGGCTCCTGCCAAAATACAAGGCACAGCACCTGGTACCTACTGCTGTGTGCCCAGTGTGAAGCTTTTTTCTCCCCTTGTGCATATTTTGTATATCCTCTAATACTATAAAGGAGTGTTAGATTGGCAATTCAAAAGAAATCACTGAATCTATCATAATGATACTGTCTTTGTTGTCTCAGCTAGTTATCTGCTCCAGATTAGCTCGTCCTACCGAAAGTGAAATTCTCATGACTTGGAAGCATTCTGCCTATCCCTATCAAAAAAACAGGACAGGGCAATATCTCCAGTTTTGATAAATTGATTGATTATGTGCCATCAAGTTGTTTTCAACTCTTAGTGACCACATAGATAGATTCTCTCCATGGTAATCTGTCCCTAACCTGGTCTTTCAGTTTTCCAACAGTGCACCCATCACCACTGTAACAGAGTCCATCCACCTCACTGCTGGTTATCCTCTTCTTCTCTTTCCTTCCACCTTCCCCAGCATTAGAGCCTTCTCCAGAGAGCTAAGTGTTTGTATAATGTGTCCGAAGTAGGATAATTTGAGCCTGGTCATTTGTGCCTCAAGTGAGAACTCTGGGTTGATTTGCTTGATGATCCATTGGTTTGTTTCCTTGGCTGTCCACAGTATTCTCAGGAGTCTTCTCCAACACCAAAGTTCAAAAACATCAATATTCTTCCTATCCTGCTTCTTCAAAGTCCAACTTTTACTTCCATAGAGTGTCGCAGGGAATACCATGGTTTGCACAATTCTGATCGTTCTAAGTATAGACACATCACAACATTTGAATATCTTTTCCAAGTCCTTCATGACTGCTCTACCAAGTGCTAATCTGTGGTGTATGTCTTGATTGCTTGTTCCTTTCCTGTTGATGGTTGATCCTAAAAGGCAGAAGCTATCCACCACATTGATACCTTCATTATCAATACTAATGCTGGTTGTTCTACCTGTTGTCATTAGTTTGGTCTTCTTTATATTTAATTTTAGTCCCATTTTTTCACTTTGCTTCTTGACTTTTATTACTAGTGCTTGCAGATCCTTTGCATTTTCAGCCATCAGGGTAGTATCATCAGCATAGCACAGGTTATTGATGTTTCTTCCTCCAGTTTTCTTCTCATCTTCTCCAATCCAGCTTTCCTTAATATATATTCATCATAGAGGTTGAATAAATAATGGGAGAGTATACAGCCTTGTCGCACTCCTTTGCCAACCTGGAGCCAGTCTGTTTCACCATGTTCTGCCTGGACTGTGGTTTCCTGACGTGTATATAAGTTTCTCATGAGAACAATGAGATGTTCTGGGATTCCCATTTTTCTGAGCACTTTCCACAACTTGAAATGATTGACACAATCAAAGGGCTTTCTATAATCAATGAAGCATAAACTGACTTCTTTTTTGTATTCGTTGGCTTTCTCAATTATCCAGCATGGATTGGCAATACTGTCTCGTGTTCCTTGGCATTTTCTAAAGCCACCCTGAACATCTGGCATCTCTTTTTCCATGTATTGCTCTAATCTGTGTTGGATGATCCTAAGCATTATTTTGCTAGCATGTGAAATTAAGGATATTGTATGATAGTTTGCATTATCTTCAATTTTACCTTAACTCATATCCAGAACAAATCATTGGTAAAATTCCGGGTAGTAAAGTAAGGTGAAGACACAAAATGCAGTTGCAGAAAATTATTGAGCAGTGTTGGATACATGTGGCATGCTCAGGACTGTGATAATTACTCTTTCATTTACCTGAGAGACAGATTAATTAACTTTATTGCCTGCAAGAAAACTAATATGCACACATCTTCTTCTCAATGGGTCCTTAGTTTTCAGTGATCCAGTTCAGAAGGGATCTGGATATTGGATTCCTGCATACTGTTCCTTCTGTCTCACCTCAGTTTCTTTGATCTTTGAGTGATTTGCAGTCTATGAGCTCCTGATTCCCAACAGTTTAAAAATTGCCAGTAAAACTTATATAGAGATATATATTTAAAAAATTCCCTTCTCACCGCTATGGGTGGTATTTATTTATTTATTTATTTTATTTATATGACCGCCCATCTCCCCCAATGGGGGACTCTGTCTTCCTCAACCTCATGTCCTCTACCAGAGGCCTGGGAGTTTGAGGGCTCTGTGCAGTATCTTAGCTGTTCCTACAGAGAGCTCTGATGTTGCTCCTGGGATCTGTTGGAGCCACTCTCCCAGCTTGGGAGTCACAGCCCCAAGTGCCCCTACCACCACTGGGACCACTGTGGCCTTCACTTTCCACATCTTCTCTAGTTCCTCTTTCAGGCCTTGGTACTTCTCCAGCTTCTCATACTCCTTCTGAGTATGATGATAAATAATATTATAATATAATATAATATAATATAATATAATATAATATATAATATTTAGACTTTTTATCCCAAATTTATTATTTTTATAAATAACTCAACATACCTGATACTCCTTCCTCCTCCTATTTTCCTCACAACAAGAACCCTGTGAGGTGGGTTCGGCTGAGAGAAAGTGACTGGCCCAAAGCCACCTAGCCAGCTTTCATGCCTAAGGCAGGACTAGAACTCAGTCTCCTGGTTTCTAGCCTGGTACCTTAACCAGTAAATATATTTATTACTCACCTTGTAGTAATCTCTTGTTTTTCAGTCTCAGTGTTCCCTTATACATAAACAAGCATCATTGGGCTGTTTTTTCACATCTTTGTGTAACTGGACTGACCAGTTTTGGGACCTGACATTAGAATACTTGAACGACTTGTACTAACAAAGATGTGGAGTTGTACTTGTCTATCCTCTCTCATGAGGAAGGGGAGCAGGGAGAAATGTTTTACAATTTAGTGATTGTTGACCTTAGCTACTGTCTTGCAGTTGCCTCTGGTCGATGAATCAACAAGATTATTCTTGTAACACAGGAGTCTTGGAGGCCCAGTAATTAAGCATAGGTGGAGCTGACTCATGCTAGTTTCAAGGAGCATTAGGACTTTGTGGGGTCCTGGACACTTTAGAGGCTGTCAGAGTTAGTCAGACATAACCATGTAGCAGCGGCCATATATTTTGCTTAGGACAAGGCAATAGCTCTTTCTCCACCACTCCACCATCCTTTTCTTACTAGTTTTGATGTGATCTTGTCAGCACCATCTCTGACATAAATACTAAATACTATAGTTGTGGTTAATTTATTTACAATCAAAATTAATAAAATTACAATTGCATAACACCAAACAAAAAGTTAACATAGTAAGAGCCAAACAATTAGTAAAATGAATAGAGTTAGGAAATGAATAAATTAATGAATAAACATTTCCAGTATTAAACCCAGAGCCCTCTTATGGCAGTTACAATCACACAAACCTTGGCAGCCCTCCTAGATGTTTCTGGAGATGGTTCCACTAACAAGAAAAAAAGCTTTGCTTTTTCTGACCAACCTAAATGATTGGCTAGCAAAGATGTCATTAATTCAGAGTACCAGACTTGATACAGAGGACAGCACAGGAAGACACATGGTGTCAATTGCCCTAACCCAACAGGGATTTTCCAATTATGGTAATTTAGTTTACTGATGATAGAGAATTAATTGGATAGGATAAGGGAAAAACAAGATTAAGTGGCAATGTAAAATGAAATAAAAATCCAGAACTGGACTAGTATGAAGATCTTCTGGTCTGCTGACAGAGGAAATGATGAAAGCTAGGATTTCTCATGCTGTAGATGCTTATCCCACCGTGCTTCTATTCCATCATTGAAAAGAATATAGGGTTTCTAACCATGCTTTTATTTGCAACTGAAATATCATCCCTGAATTTGTAAATGTTACCGATAATACAGCCCTTCAATTCCTTAGCTTCAGGTGAGTCCCATTGCTCCCTAGACTAGCAAAAAAAAGTCACTACTGACCTTCTTCTAGACATCATTGGTCTGACTCCAGACACTGTGAGACACAAACAAAGGTTGATCCAAGACACTTTGCTGCCAGAGGAAAGGACAAGATGGCATCCTCTCCTTCCATCCAGAAGACAGCTAGACTGGCAGCTCAATCAGAGTTCAATTCTAACTAAAGAATAGGATCATTCCCCCCATCTGACAATAACAGCAGGCTAGTTTAGGGGATGGATAGACCATGTGGTACATACTGCTTGGTGATCCAAGAGAAGAAAATGGCCTGAGACCACAGAAAGACCACAGAAGAATCATCTGGGCAGATTCCATTGTTGTCCTCCAATATTTGCTGTCTGAAAATATAGCTTCACTTTGTCTAATGGCAGGACCAGTCCAGCACAAGCAAAATTATTTCATTCTTCTAGAAGCAAGAAATCAGGAGGAGTCAGGTAGCACCTTTTCCAATTAACCAATTTTATTAAAAGGGACATGCTTTTGTGACTCCAGGCTTGGCTGCCAGCTCGACCAGTCAGATTTCTCAGAGAAGCTGAGAACTGACTGAATTTCCCTTGCTTGCAGTGGATTGCAGAAGTTGTGGTCCACTGAAGTTTTTTTTCCCCTGGAGAGGGGGAGACCAGAAGATTACTCGTGGGGCCATTGGGATTGCCTACCCTTGTTTTTTCTGTAGTTTTCCACCGCGGAAAGAACAGGGTAAGTGCAAGGCAATGGCCGAGATATATCAGGCTCTCGCAGGGGAAACAAGTCTCTTTGAAGAGACACAAGAGCGCCCAGCCGCTTTTAGATCACTTTAGGAATGTTTTTTTTAGATTAAAATATTTTTGAAATCTAAGATCTATCTTTTGGACTTTGTTGAAAATGTTGGCTAACTTTGTGCTTTCTTTGCTATAACTGATTCTGGTGGAAGTTTGATGGACTCTATATTTGCAACATAATGAAACGTCTGCATTTTTTTTTTTACTTCTCTTTTGTATTAGAGGGATTTAAGAGACTCTGTTTGTAATTCTTCACTTGATAAACTAAATGACTATTCATTTTTTGAGAAACTCTTTGTTTGGATTAAGCAGCTTGCAGCTTGAAGAACGAAAGCTCGCAGTTTGAAGAATAAAAACACAGGGTAACGTGTTTTTTTTCCTTGTCTTCTTTTTCTACATCCTCCCTGGTTGGATTTTGCTTCATTTGGAATATATTTTTTATTTCTCCTTCTATAAACTGTTTAAAATATTATTCTCTCCTGTATTTTGGATTATTGGAACTTTCTTTTTTCTTTTGACTTTAAAAAAAAAAAAAAACAACGACGTTCTGCTTAATAGATTCTGCTGGTAGTATTCCATGGACAGATTACATGATTATTGTTTTGACTAGAAGGGTTGTTGTTTTAATTTGAAGGACACAGGAAAGATGGCTTTCCAACTTGTACCTGAGGAGCTCAGAAGAGAGATTACTGAGGCTTTTTCAAATATTCAAAGGTCGTTGGAATTACTGTTCGTAACTCTGCAAAACAGAGAGAAAGAACAGAGAACAGAAACGGAGACAGAAAGGAAAAATGTTTTTCAAGTGGAGGAGAAACAGAAGGAGGAAATTTTGAGTATATTAGTTCAGAAGAACATTCTGAAGGCTTTACACTACAATCTTGGTATAGATATGTTGTGGCAGTGGAGACAGAGTGAAAATATGGGTGCACAGTTGGATGGATGTTGTGAAATATGTGGAAAGGGAGAGAAGGTTGCTCTGATATTCTATATGAGATATAGAAAAGAGCAGGCTGTATATTGCGAATCTGCCACAGTGTATTGTGATTTTGGCATAACCTAAACAGAAGATATGAGAAACTGTATGGATATAAAGGCTAATGAAAATATGGACTTGAATTGTTATGAGAAATTGTATGGATATATAAAAAGTGATATTCTAAATATAAGATGCTAAATACAAACACAAGTTGATATTATAGAATATTGTTTTCCTTAGAGATATATTTATGAGAAGATAATGATATGATGGAATTAGAATGATGGTTACTACAGGATGATATATATCAATATGTATTGTATGAATATTATAAGAATTGATATATTAGCTATTAGGTTAAGTGATATGATAGATTATGCACTTAGTTTAAATGGACACTACTACAAGGAATGGAAATTACAGATGGATAATTGAGATTCAAGAATTCCTTTTTTATGGAGATATATATATATATTAGAATTAAATTATAGAAATATATATGTATGAACACTATAAGAATTGCTAAATTATGTATTAAGTTACATAACATGTTAGGTTATGAGTCACAATATGAATAGAATATATTGTAGTTTATTAGAAGTAAATAAGGCTTTTATTTGTTATACTAATTGGTCTTTATTGAAGATATAAATATGTAGTAATGAACATTCAACATTTAACTACTACTTCAAGGAGTGGAAGCCAAAGATGGATTATTGGGAGACAGTAAGATGAAGGTTAGAAGATTGGATTAAAGAAATCAAAAGGCATATGACAAAGAAAAGTTCCTGTATACTGTATGAAGGACTAACATTTAAAATCAATTGTTGTACTTTAAGTTCAAAGATAGATTGGAGGACATCTATTTTCTATATTTTCTTTGCTTATTATTTCTTGACTTCACTTTTTCTTTATCTTTTTCTTATTTTGTATTTCTGTTTCTATTTCTTTTTCTACTTTAAATTTTATTATGTATTGTAAAACTTAATAAAATTTAATTAAAAAAAAAAAGGGACATGCTTTTGTGATGATTATGATGATAAAGCGAACTGCAAATTTTAAAAATCTGTTGCTATTGCATGATGCCTCAAAAGATTGGCAATATGACAATTTATACATTTACAAACTTTTAGATGTGGTTGTGATGGAGGAAGGTGAAGATAAGAAAAGCTCAGGTTTCAAAAGATATCCCAATGCATGTTGGCTTCTTTCTAGAGGCAAGTGAGTCTCTGGATAGGAAAATGTCCCATCAAGGCAGGCATCAGCTAAGGCAGGCACCAGAACCAGGATGCTGCCTGCCCGAAAGTAGAAGTAAATGAATTATGATATGATGACACTTTTATTGCCTTCTCTTTGTGATATTTTTGATGAAGATGTCAGACAGTCAGTCTCTCCAGAAACAAACAGCTTGACAGAGATTCAAGAACAGAGGCCCCACACAAGCCTGGCCCCTGACTATAAGGCAGAAATGAGAGACAGCAACTCAAAGTGCAGTCTAGTAGATCATGTTCAGTCTAAAGGCAAACCAATATTGCCCATAAGTTGATTTATGCTCACCAGTGTTCTAACACAGAAATTTTTGTTCAGCCTCTCTCCTTAACTATTACGTGGAGATGCCAATTAGCCTGAAATTTAGGACCTCATACATATTACCAGTTCATTCTGCCACAAATTAGAGACTCCTACAGCATGATCAAAACCAGGATTGTTGTTATGTATACATGTGAACAAGCAAAGTTCAAGATCAGGGGTTGTTATTCATTGTGATGCTGGAAAATCTTTACACAGACAAAAAGGAGTTGTTCTTGAGTTGAACTCAACTCCTAGCAGCCCCATGGACACAAGTAGGCAGTTTTCTTGCAAACAGTGTAGAAGTGTATTTCCATTTCCTCCATCTGGGATTTTTTTACTTCCCAAGCTAGCTGTAGCCCTAGAATTGTTTTGGGGTTTCCTATCCAACTGCTACCAGGCCTGGACCTAGCTTCTGATCCCAGACAAGGTGAACCAGCTGCTGCCACTTTTTTTGTAGTAAGTGCAGCATAGTTCCTTTTTTGCACTGGGCTGAATTATTCCTTGATTTGCTGTTCTGGGGCATAACAGCCTGTCATTCCAGGGGTAAGCAATTAGCTGCATGTTCTTATTGACAACCATTTTTTCTTCTTTCAACGGATTCCTTGCAACAGAAACATTCTATGACGGCCATTCCACCACTATTTGCACATCTGAAAATTTCTTTGTCAGTTTTCCCATCTTTAATATTGTACCCAGATGCACAAATTCAGCAATTTGCTCTAGGTTTTTTTGGAGCTGATGCATAACATGTAATCATTATTTGCATTTTCCTAGTAAAAAAAGCTCCCTTGGTCTTTGATAGGTTAATGTTCAGATTCATCCTTCTCACTGCATCATACTATTTAACATTTGTTGCAAATCATTCAGGTTCACAGATAATACAGCATTGTGTGTGTGTGTGTGTGTGTGTGTGTGTGTATCTCATATACTTTCTCCAAAACAACAAATATACAATGAAATGTCTTTCTCATATTTATAGGTTTCTTAATGAGCAGCAGAAAAGCAAAAATCTAGTTTATACTTCTGCCTGGCGTTTAGCCACAGTGCACTTCCCAAACTTTGCTCAATGATGTCTCTCATACCATTCTCACGCACACTTAATAAACCAATACCTGCCATCCGCCATATTGGGGAAATTACTTCCAGGTGAAGCCATGTGAGATAATGAACATGTGGTGAAATCTCCCTAGCCATGCTGCTACCATTTTCAAAGCAGATTTGAAACTGAACTTGGCAATGAATAGCATACTCTTATATATTGTCCACAACCAACAATCATTTGCTAACCACCATATAAACAATGGTTGATAATTGTCTCTCTATTTAAATTATTTGGCTCTTTATACATTTCTATTGCCTAATAATTATGTGGATTTGTTACAGCATGCCAAGATGCTGATGTTCACCAAGTCTATTTTGTGATTTGGCTCTTGTGGCTGATGTTCAGCCAATGCTGATTCTCCTATGTTTTTAAGTTGAATGTCCTTTCATGTTCTTTAACTCTTTAAGCCTCATTTGTCCAATGTAAGTGTTCCCACTTTTATTTTATATACTCCCTCAGTTTATTTTATATACTCCCTCAGTTCTTAGTTGGGGAATTTATCCTTATTAGAGGCAGCTGTTATTATATCTTGTCCATCATTCCAAATCTTATTGCTATACTTTTTTGTACAGCATTTTTCTTATCAAGTCAGACACACCTGAGATGTGTGGATGGTTTGCATGCTGTTTATACTCCTTCTTTGGCTGTTCTGATATTTTTCTTGCTCTAGTAATGTCTTTTAAGTGTGTCCATTACTTGTAAGGGCACAGATGTTGAATTTCTTTTAGTTTGATGGTTGCATCACTCATTCTCAAATGCAAGTCATAACACATAGGGCAAACTACAAAAAAAAATTCAAAATTTCTGGAGCATGACATAATCACCTCCCCACCAAAAGCAGCCCCACAACCCACTGCAAAGATTGAGGAATAAGCAGGTGATATTATCACACACTCACATATTTCCAAGAAACGAACAGTAGGCTCCTCTATCTTCATCATCCAAGTCACCTGGACTACATGAATCCCAAGATTCATAAATCTACCTTCTCCATTGCACCAATTGTCAGTAGCATCAAATCACCCTTCTATAGA
Source organism: Charina bottae (assembly GCA_023362775.1). Taxonomy (NCBI): domain Eukaryota; kingdom Metazoa; phylum Chordata; class Lepidosauria; order Squamata; family Charinaidae; genus Charina; species Charina bottae. The sequence continues at coordinate 41,441,505 of JALMGJ010000005.1, read as the reverse complement.
CAGCACAGTATATTGAGAAATGTCTCTAATATTTCATTGAAAAATAGCATCATTTATTAAAAAAAACAACCAACCAACCTCACAGCATTTCAGTGATATCTTTATAAAACTCAGAATAAACAATATAATGACAGCCTGATGTGTTTGGATTTTACATTGTATTTACCAGCAGATTCAATGTCCCTGATCCACCAGATATGCACATAAAGATATCACACACCCGGTAAAATTCTGTCTGAATAACACATTTCCCATGGTATGAAGAATATTATGAACAGAAATCAGAACAGTTATGGGATTGCCATTTTCACCAATGGCACTACCAATATCTTAATGGAAGATTTTGAGCAGTCGGCTTTGGAATGCAACCATCTACAGCCAAAGTATTGGCTTACTGTAGATACAATGATGTTACTTTCTTTGTCTAGCAACATGGAAAAGGAGAGCTGATGAAATTTCTAGACCACCTAAATATACAAACCAAGTCCATGAAATTCACATAGAATTTGAAAATAATGATTTGCCATTCTGGGATGCTCTAGTAAGCAAGGTAAAGATAGATATCAAGGGTACAGAAACACAGCACCACCCTCTACAAAAATGATCAGGTATTAGGCCACTAATAAATAGGCAAACCGGCAGCAACATTTCCCCTGTATCAAGAGGCAATTAAGAAGAGGATCAAAGGTATCCAGGTGGCCCCATCTTAATGTACTCACTGAAAAATGCAGGCTAAAGTATATATTCCAGTTTCCAAGATTCTATAACCTAACCCCTTTTTCCTTGCAATACACCTGGCTAAGTAAGAATCTAGATTCTTGGTAGCTAGGGGCTTGACTCATTTATATCATTTAACAGTTTTCCCCGCAAATTCACCCCTTGTTCTTCTACTATGACCATTCACTGGAATATAACATGCAATTATCACTGACCTATGGATTCCTACTTTCATGGACACCCACAATAATGTAGATAACTCCAATCAGTACTTTCTGACATAAATTTAGCTCTTTCTTTCATAACTAAATCTGCAGCTTCACTTCCTTGCATGTATTCATCAATTCTATTTCACAAGATTAGACCACATTCATTCAGATCTATAACAACCTTCCCCTTTCTCTTAGTCTCATAGGCAGATATCCCCTTCCCTTCCCTTCCCTTCCCTTCCCTTCCCTTCCCTTCCCTTCCCTTCCCTTCCCTTCCCTCTTTACCATTTGATATTTTAAGTCATAATTTTCCATACATCATGCTCATCACCAGATCGGCCCATAGTTCTTGTCTACTACCACCTATCATGGCTTTTGTAAATTGAAGCTTTAACATAACTCTTTTTATTAAGCTACATTAAGAGTAAACAAAATGACAGTTTTGTCATACCTAGCCCACAATACCTATCAGTTCTGGAACATTTTGGCTAATATGCCACAAATGCAACCAAAGCCCAGTTTTACCCAAAGTAACTTCACACTATTCTGTGCAAGCTACCAACTCCAATCTAGACACTATCTTGCAAGCAAAATACCATTGCACACATCCCATCAACTGGGAGGAACATGCAGTGTACTCAGGAATGACACAACTTTTGGAAATTGCAGAAACACAACAGGTAACTTTGTGTGGATACAAAGTTCATGCCATGTTATGATAATGGAGGAAAAATCTCATGTAGCCTATCCCAAATTCTACAGGAAAAGGTTTTGCTACTTGTGAGCATTCCCAAATTGCATTCAAACATTTAACACCAGCTTAACTGGCTGTAAACATTTGATCAGATGTATTAACATACTGTAGTTCTCAGAGCAGCCAATCATATACATGTATACTGGGTAAGCAAATTACAGTATGAGACTAACAGTCTTAACATTGTTATTTATAACTCCCAGAACTTCTGGGCAAGTAATATGGTAACTTCCTGGCAAAACTCTTCTACCCAGAGTCCTAACTATAGTAAGACCCTGACAGTAAATCTTCACTGAATGTTATTTCTCTACTTGTCCTCCCCATTAGCTTTATTCAAAATATGTGCATTTTCAATTCTGTCAGTGTCTTGTTATCAGCACCAGCCTTCTAGCTCTGGCATTTCTCAAGAGATCCTGCTGGTTGGTATTTCTCTGACACTGCAATGTGGTACTGCCATTCTTCAGTACCACATGAATACTCTCATCACAATCAGATAAGCAGCATCAAACAGAAGCATTCAGACAGAAAAGAAGTCCAGACAGAACTCCTCTTCTGAATGAGAATACCTAGGGATTTAATAACCCAGATGGGTCAATCTTTTATATCCTAGTTTCTGTCACCCATACACACTATCATGAAACTATCTAGACTGTTGCCTGCAAAAGACAGAACCACCAGCCTTTGTCTTATAGTTGGAAGAGTCCAAGTCACTGCTCAATGCCAGCATCCAAATTAAAGTATCTCAGACACTTTAAGAAGGGGGAGCACCATTTCTTTTGTACTGTAAATAGTTTCACTGCCAAATTACTCTTATTATTAGGAAGTCCTCTCCTTATTATTCCATCTTTCCTTTAACTTCTCCATTATTCCATATCCTGAATTCTGGAATGATGTGAAAGAGATTTTGATCTTCTGCATTCCATCCATTCAGTTACTTGAAGACTGCTATCATGCTGCCCCTTCCCTCAGTCTTCTGCTATCAAGGCTAAATATTCCCAGTTTCCTTGATCTCTCCTCATAGGACCAAATCTCTAGTTTCCTGATTTTTCTAATTGGCCTTCTCTGAACATATCCCACTTTGCTTGAATCCTTCTCAGAGTGTAATGGCTGTAACTGGACACAATATTCAAAATGGGATCTGACTAATGCAAAATAAATTGAAAATATTGCATCCTGTGATTTGGAATCTATACTTCTGTTGATGGAACCTAAAATGGAATTGTCTTTTTCTCAGTCATATTGCACTTCTGAATCATACAGGTCATCATCATTGGCGATCACTCGTAGCCGAGTAAGATTGTCTTCCAAGGGTAAAATCTTAACAGTGGATCCGTAAGTGGCTGTAAAGGCCAATTCTGGATCCGCACAACCTCCCACAATGAGGGCATAGGTTTCCGGGTGGGAGACGGTCATGATGAGGGTTTGCTTGACATGCCTTCCTTTTAGCTCTTTTCTCCCTTTCGCCCTGTACTCGTGCTTCTTCAAAGTCCATAGCGCCTTTAATAAAGGCTGACCTCCAATTGAAACGCTCATGAGTTAGGGCTTCCCAGTTCTCAATGCTGACATTACATTTTTAAAAATCATACAGGTAGTCCTCAGGTTACAACGGCAATTGGGACCGGAATTTCCATTGCTAAGCGATGCGGTCGTAAAGTGCGATGTCACGTGACTGCGTCTCTTAGTGATAGCAATCCCGGCAGTCCTGGTTGCTGTTATAACACCAGGACGGTGTGGGTCATTAAGAGGCAGGAGTCCCAGGCAAGCAGGCCAGTGGGTGCACAGGTGCTGCAGGGGGTGCCGCAGGCAGATGCTGTGGGGCCCGGGGACTAGCGGGTGATCTTGCTACCTACACATCATGCTATTCCCTTTCAGGGTAAGCAACATTACTTAAAGCAGTCAAAAGGGTAAGAAATAGCAAAGAAAAGAAATTAAAGACATGTGATAAGGTGGAAAAAAGGGAAACACAGCTAATGGTGTTGATGTCAACACCATTCGCTATCCCTCTCCATTTCTATTCTTGCACACAATCTTGCTTCCACCATATCCGTACACTGCCTCATACCTTGCCTTTTCTTTTTTAAACTTCCTCTGTTTTTCTGAAGATCTCATCAACCATGGGATAAGGTATCATCAGTATGCTGATGATACCCAATTATATATCTCTATCCCAGGTGAAGTAAGTGATGCCGTGGCCACCCTTCCCAAGTGCCTGGGGGCTCTGGGGGCCTGGATGGAGACCAACAGGCTTCGGCTGAACCCTGGTAAGACGGAGTGGCTGTGGATTAATGGCTCCTTGGCATCTGGGAAATTGTCATCTTTAGTTCTGGATGGGGTTGCACTGCCCCAGACAGACCCGGTGCGTAACTTGGGGGTCCTCTTGGAATCACGACTCCTGCTCGAAGAGCAGGTGGCAGTCGTGGCCAGGAGGGCCTTTGCTCAACTTCATGTTGTACGTGTCAGGTCACTGACGAGAAGCGGACCAGAGGGAAGCCTTCAGAAGGGAGGGGGCGGGCACTCTGGCGGGAGGGTTTAAAAAGCCAAGACGGACACTCAGGAACCATTTGTGCCTTTACTTGCTTACCCATGACTAGCAATAAACCGTTTACTTACCCATATCTGAGCTGAAGTCCTTCTTGGTAGAGCTGAAGTCATTCTTGGGAGAAACGTGTGTGGCTTGCATGGGTGGCACCTCACAGAAAGGCACGATGAATGGGTCCAACTGGCGGGTAAAGTAGAGAGCACAAAACTGCGAATATGCTCCTACCGCCAACTGCAATACGCAGGGAGAAATCAGCATACAAGCCCATACAACAAAAGGGACTATGACAAAAAACCATGGGCTGAGGAAAAAGAACGACGGGCGAAGCACAAACTGTGCTTCAAGTGTGGAAGAGAAGGACACAGGATACAGGACTGCAAACAGCCTGCAGAAAAAAACAAGACAGGTAAAAGACACAACAAAGCGCCACCCTACAAGCAGACAACGGCAAAGGCAGCGACGGAAAGGCGCAAATACGTAGAACCAGAGTCGACCACGGACGATTCAACGGATGAAGAATTCGTACCGGCGGGAAACGACAATGGCCTGCTCTAAAGTGCGCCGCAGGACAGGCCTTCAACAGGGGGTGCAACGACACCTTGACCACCGAACACTGCCCCACCATGGAAGTCAAGGTAAAATTAGAAACCTTAAATGGGAGAGAACAATTCAGGGGGGCAGCCATGTTAGACTCTGGGTGTTCGAGATGCCTAATGCACCCATCAATAGCAATCGAATTGGGACTTAAATTATTCAAACTAAAATCACCCATTACGTTCTGCCAACTAGATGGGTCAGAAATGAAAGGGGGGCCGGTGGGACACTTCACAGAAGCTGTAAAAATGTCAATCGGCACACACGTAGAGACCCTTCGATTTATCGTAGCCCCCATATCAACACAACTGATCGTGCTCGGACTCAAATGGCTGAGGGAAAGAAACCCTCAGATAGATTGGGTGTCGGGAGAAATGGAGTTTGTAGACGGGAGCTACCACACTGAAACTAACTACACAATGGAAATTGGGGCAGCAGGGACTGTGCAGAGGGAGGAAACACAACAGGAAGGGACAACAGCATTCCCAAAACGCTTCAATCCAGTAAGAGAGATTTTCGACGAACAAGAATGCGACCAACTACCCCCCCACCGGCAAACAGACTGTGCCATAGAGCTCATACCGGGTGCCACATTCCCTAAACCAAAGATGTATGCGATGACCCAAAAGGAACTACAAGAACTACGCAAATTTATAGACAAAAATCTGGCACGAGGGTTCATTGAACCTGCCAACTCCCCCCTAGCAGCCCCGGTCCTGTTTAGAAAGAAAAAAGATGGATCCCTACGCCTGTGCACCGACTACAGGGGACTTAATGCCATATCAGTAACAAACCAATACCCCTTACCACTGCTGAAAGACATGTTGGCACAATTAGCAAAAGGGAAAATCTTTACCAAATTGGACCTTAGGGAAGCATATTACAGGGTCAGAATAAGGGAGGGGGACGAATGGAAAACAGCGTTCAACTGCCCGCTGGGGTCATTCCAGTATCGCGTCCTCCCATTCGGCATTGCGGGGGGACCAGGCATTTTCATGAAATTAATCAACGAGGTCCTGTACGACTTCCTATACCAGGGCGTCATCGTCTACTTAGACGACATTCTTATATTCTCAGAAAACAAAGAGGAACACGAGCAATTAGTAATGGTGGTGCTCAAAAAACTATTAGAAGCTAAACTATACGTCAAACTGAGCAAATGTGAATTTAATAAAGACAAACTGGACTTCCTTGGCTTTCGCATATCACAAAAAGGTATTGAAATGGATCCTGCCAAGGTACAGGCGGTCCTAGGGTGGGAACCCCCGCGAACCAGAAGGCAACTGCAGGCCTTCATAGGGTTCACCAATTTCTACAGAGAATTTATAAAAATTTTTGCGCAGATCGCTCTGCCATTAACGGACTTATTGAAAACAAAAACAAAAGGGACTAAACCAACTACGCGACAGGCGAGCACTAAAATTAAGTGGACACCCGAATGCCAGGAAGCCTTCGACAAACTTAAGGCCCTGTTCACAGTGGAGCCCATATTAAAGCACCCCGAAGTCAACAAACCATTTATAATACACATGGATGCCTCCAACTACGCAGTAGGGTCAATCCTGCTGCAGGCAGACGAAGAGAACAAACTGAGACCCTGCACTTACATATCCAAAAAGTTCAGCGACACGGAAAGACGCTGGCATGTGTGGGAGAAGGAAGCGTTCGCGGTACGCCATGCACTAGCCACATGGCGACACCTATTAGAGGGATCATCCGTACCGTTTGAGGTATGGACCGACCATAAAAACCTGGAGGCACTCAAAACGCCTAGAAAACTGAACCCCAAACAACTGTGCTGGGCTGAGTTCTTCAGCAGATTCAACTTCTCACTGAAGTACTTCCCAGGGGGGAAAAACCACCTAGCGGATGCGCTGTCACGACTACCGCAACACGAAGAAAAGGCTGAAGAAGTCACAGAAGCGCTCTTCCCTAGCAACCCGACACCCACAACAACCGAACAAATAACACAGAATGTGCAAGAGGGGAACATGGCAGTCACACGGAGGCAAGATGAGAGACAAACTGGAAAGTCCGTACTACAAAAAGACATACAAACAGCAATCCTAGATGACACGTGGTGGGGTGAAAACAAAGAAATGTTACAAGAACACGAGAGGGAGTGGTGGAAAGATGACAAATTATATGTACCCGACAAAGTCCGGAAACGAGTGCTCGAGAACTGCCATGACCACAAAGCAGCGGGGCACTTCAGGTTTGTCAAGACCATCCACCTCGTAAGACGCAAGTTTTGGTGGCCCACGTTATGTAGAGACGTAAAAGACTATGTAAAATCCTGCCCGGTTTGCGCCACAGCTAAACGTACAATAGGAAAACCCACGGGATTGCTGCAAAATGTCGCGAGCCCCACCCAACCATGGAAACAGATTGCCATGGACTTCGTGGTGGACCTCCCCGCGAGCAAAAACAAAACAGCAATCTGGGTGATAACAGATCTCTTCTCTAAACAAGCCCACTTCATCGCATGTCATGGCATACCGACTGCACCAAAGATGGCCAAACTGTTCATACAAAACGTCTACCGAATACACGGTACACCCGAACGCATCATCAGCGATTGTGGGAGCACTTTTACATCAAAATTCTGGAAAGAATTCCTTAAGCTTATTGGATCAGAACAAGGGCTGAGCAGTGCATTCCACCCGTGCACAGACGGGGCATCAGAACAATTGGTATCCATACTCGAACAATACCTCCGGTGCTATATAAGTTACCAGCAAGACGACTGGGTAGACTTGCTACCATTCGCAGAAGTGGCATACAATAACGCCATACACCAAAGCACCGGATTCACACCTTTTAAAATAGCCACCGGACAAGACTTTGCTACCATACCAGAGGTGGCCATGATCAACAGAGACAAAACGCAAGGTCCATTACAAGCAGAGGCGTGGATTAACAAAATAACCAGCAATTGGCCAGTAATGTTGCAAACACTACAAGAAGCAAAGGCCGCGTACAAAAGGTACGCAGACAAGAAAAGAACAACGGAATGGGAACTCAGAGAGGGAGACAAGGTCTATCTCTCAACAAAAAACCTCAGATCAACACAAGCATCACGAAAACTAGCCCCAAGGTTCATCGGACCGTTCCCCATAACGAAAGTAATTAACCCAGTAACGGCAAAACTCCAACTTCCGAAAACACTAAAGAAGGTCCATCCAGTATTCCACATTAGTTTACTGAAACAGTACCAACCGTCGGACCAATGGCACCCAGTAACCCCAGAACCAACAGCTACCATCGTAAATGGAGAACCGCACTTCGAAATTGACGACATCTTCGACTCACGGTGGCACAGGGGACAACTTCAATACTTGGTCAAATGGCAACACCTACCCGTCGGTTTCAAAGAATGGGTGGCGGCCCGACACATGCAAGCGCCTGACCTAATTAGACACTTCCACCGCAAATTCCCCCAAAAACCCAATGAGACAATACACTAAAGTTTTCTTTGTATTTTTACAGATACCGTGACGAACACCAAGAAAAGTGACCATACGCACACAGGCGAAAGAAAGGAGGGGGGAGGAACATCTTGGGCTGGAGGCATGTCAGGACTCTGGCAGGCACTCAGAGCCCTGCCATTAAGGGACCATTAACATAAACAAAAAGGACAATAGAACCACGGCGCGGCCGGATGAGAAACATCAACCACACCTCCCAGTGGAGGGTACTCCAGGTCACTGACCAGAAGCAGACCAGAGGGAAGCCTTCAGCAGGGAGGGGGCGGGCACTCTGGCGGGAGGGTTTAAAAAGCCAAGACGGACACTCGGGAACCATTTGTGCCTTTACTTGCTTACCCATGACTAGCAATAAACCGTTTACTTACCCATATCTGAGCTGAAGTCCTTCTTGGTAGAGCTGAAGTCATTCTTGGGAGAAACGTGTGTGGCTTGCATGGGTGGCACCTCACAGTACGCCAGTTACGCCCCTTCCTGGACCGAGTGGCCCTTCGAACGGTCACTCATGCTCTAGTTATCTCCCATATAGACTACTGTAATGCGCTCTACATGGGGCTACCCTTGAAGAATATCTGGAAGCTACAGCTGGTCCAGAATGCAGCCGCACGGGCAATTTTAGGTGCACCAAGATCAGCACATGTAACATCTCTGCTTCGCGAGCTGCACTGGGTCCCAGTTTATTTCTGAGTCCAATTCAAGGTGTTGGTTATTACCTTTAAGACCCTACATGGCGTGGGGCTGGGTTACCTGAGGGACTGCCTCATCCCTATTACATCGACCCGTCCCACCTGGTCATGCAGAGAGGGCATGCTACGGACCCCATCGGTTAAAGGGTTCCATCTAATGGGGTCTCGGAAGCGGGCCTTCTCTGCAGTAGCTCCCGCCCTTTGGAACATTCTTCCCCCGGAGGTGAGACAGGCCCCCTCGCTCCTGGACTTTCGAAAACATCTAAAAACCTGGTTCTGCCAGCATGCCTGGAACGGGAGTCATGCTTGGGGATGGCTAGCACCCTAGATTTGACCTAGAACAGCCCTTACACTCACGATCAGATAAAGAACTTACTCATCTGAATTTTATTCTATTTATATTTTATTCTATTTATTCTATATGTAAGTTGTATTCAATTTTAATTGTGATTTTTTGTAAACCACCCAGAGTCCCCCTTTGGGGGGAGATGGGCGGTGATAAATTTGCTTAATTAATTAATTAACTCCATTCTACCATGACTTTTATGGTCTTTCTCTTCTTTTCAACTTATTTACTTATCCTTCATATATTTCATTTGAGATTCATTTGCCATTCTATTTCTTTACTTGACCAAATCACCTCAATGTACTTTTGGCCTGGTTACTTACTTTTGTATTCAGTCCACATTCATTCAGCACGCATTCATTCTTGATTCTATATCTTCTTGTTTTATCTCACACACTTCTTCAGTACCCCATTCCCACTGCATCCATCTTACATTTATATTTCTCCTGACGTTCCAACTCTCACATTCATATAATGAAGTGGGAAGAAGCACACCCTAATACACAGCCATTTTTGCTTCTTTCAACAAACATTCATTCCTTGTAACAGACTGTGTAGTACTCACTATCTTTCTATCTTTCTATCAGCATTTTCACTTCTTAAAATCTATTCTTATTAAGCATTCTACCAAATTCACCTACTTGCTCTTGTTTTTTTGCCATCCATATACTTCAATTGCATTTTTCAGATCCATACTCCTTGTTGCATCATACAATCTGCTCAACCTTTGCCGCAAATAATTTGGATTATCATATGGCATCATCTGCATACAAAAATACGTACACGTTCATGTCCCCAACAACACACTTCTAATATTATCACAAACTTTCCTTATACAGTTGTCCATAAATACATTAAACAACCAAGGGGGAATAATCTTGTCTTATCACCTGCTCAGTGTTCAACCACTCACTAAGCATTCCATGTATTCTGATGCATGCTTTACTTCCATCATATACTGTCCCTATCATGTTCAGTAACCAACCTTCAGTTCCATATTTTATGTAAACGTTCTACAATTCAAGTCCATTCACTTTATCAACAAATGTACAATAAATGTTGTTTCTCACACAGATATCTCACACAAATAATCCAAAAGGAGAAGTGATAATAAGAAATATGATTATGAATATCTAAAAAAGGAGTTTCAATGGGATGTAGATCCATTCAATTCCCAGCTTTTCACCATTCAAAGATTTCTACTGAAGAATATTCTTGATCAGCAAGTTGTTCTAAGAACTGTTAATATACCACGGTGTACATAAAATTATTCAAGTGGTAAATAAATTCTTAATCCTGGATTTAAATAATTGATATAAAATTTAGTTTTAAAAAGCCATTAAAATGCAGTGAATGGGAAATCATGCACAAATGTAACCATCATTATTATCTTGCTTGCCAAAAAAATGTAAAGGCTTGCAGAAAGTTTGAGAAGCACTGCTCTAACCTATCAAGATAATTTGAATTTTATTTCTGCTTTACAGGGTACTAGCAATCTTGCCCAATTAGGGTCAAATACTAATGTGCTAAGCAATCTGTCTACAACTTCATCCAAGTCATTAAAAATGGTGAAGAGTGCAAGATGCAGGATTGAACCATGTGGTACCCCATTCCAGTTTGATGAGGATTCATTGATTAATATCTTTGAGTGTAATTTTTCAGCCAGATATTCATCCACCTAGAATCACAGAATCAGAATTGGGAGGGATTATTTTGGTCACTGAGTCCAACTCTGTTTAGCGAGAGAGCATGATATGAAGGTACATATAGTATAAATTAAAACATCTTCAACAGATGGCTGTCTAATTTGTGCTTCAATACCTCCAGTATTGAACCTCATAACTTCTGTGGAAAATTGGTTCCACTGTTGACCTGCACTTATACTGTAGTTAGGAAGTTTTTCAAACATTTAAAAATGTTATTTAGGATTTTCCCTTCTTTTAGTAAAGAGCAAACAAAAGTAAGAAGGACTAAAGATTTGATGAACAATTTGCTCTTGTTCATACTTAAGAGGATTCAAAGTTATGCCTCAAAATCACAAAGTTGAGTCATATGTCAATTCACCAATCTCAGTGCAAAGTGGATTAACCAAATGTCCTTCAGTAACTTGAGACACCTCAAAAGATATATTAGACCAGGGCTTTCCAAAGTTTTCCCGCGGCGACACACCAACCACAGTTGGTGTGTCGCCGCGGGAAAACCCGGAAGTGCCACCGTTGCGGCAGCACGCAAAAACCTGGAAGCGCTGCTGCCGCTTTCGGTTTTTGCGCGCTGCCGTTGGTGTGTCGCCGCGGGAAAACCCGGAAGCGCTGATAATGATCAGCGCTTCCGGGTTGTGTGGCGACACACCAGACTGTGTGTGGCAACACACTTTTGTGTCGCGACACACAGTTTGGAAAGCTCTGTATTAGACAAAAGCATATTCGTTCTACTCATTTGAAAGTACTGAGGCAAATAGTAAGAGTACATTGAGAGCTTATTAGTATAGACTGGCTCAACAAAACACAGCTATTATGCTGTTTTAAGGTCTACCAAAAAGGTGCAAGTTCATCTATATTCCATGACACAAGTCATCCAGTAATCTATGGGAAGAATACAGGTGAATCTTGGATAGATTAGCACTCATTTTCCTTAAGAATCAGTGTTCTGGGGCATGCTGCCTTTGATCCTGAAGATAATGTGAGTTTCTTAAAGAAAGAAAATGCATAGGAATATAAGAGGTGGGGGGGCAATTGATAATTTTAACCTCAATAAATCTGTTGAGGACCTCAGTTTGTGGTACTGAATTCTACAGTTTGAGTTGGGTTCAAGTATTAGGAGAAAGAGAAAAATGCACAGAACATGTAATGTTCATTTCAGAATGGGAGGCAAGGTATTTTTTCCTATGTCAGACTGCTGAACAAAAAAATATCTTTACATTAATGCTCCCATCCTAATTTACTGAAGTCATCAAGATCTTGAAGGGTTCAGAGGTTATCTTCTCCCTACTAGCTGTCCACAGAAATGGAGGTGAACTTTTGGGGGAATTGCTCTATGAAAGGACAAATAAAGGGAAGAGCAGTAAGTATGTGAAAAATGCATTTTCTATTTCACATGGGTCATACAATGGGAGGGGAGATAAGCTGAGCTACTCCAGAGTGTGGTGTTGGCATCCATGCTCCTATCAAATTTTCTCAAAATTAAAAATATGTCTGCAGTTATTTAGAATGTGGCACTTTATCACTGCTAAGTAAGTGGGTGTTTTCCTTCCAATTCAATAACTAAAAATATAGTTGAGAATGTGCAGAGCAGAGAGCTTCTATTCTTACCACTAAGTAACATTGGTAAAATTCAGGAGGAAAGTAGCCTGCAAGCTTTAAGCAGTCACAGCGCGCGACTGTTCAACAAGGTTAGATTATGTCCCATATTCACTGGATGAACGTAGCAGACAATGCAAATCCAAAAGAAGAATTTCTTAAGTGGCGTGATTATGTCTGTTCTTAGAACAACTAGATCGGGAGAAGATGTTTGAAGGACCGCTAAATTAAGAGGATGACTCACTATACTACATTTCCCAGCGGCCCTTGCGGAGAGGACGCATTAAACAGGAGAGGGGCGGACGGAACTAGTGAAGGCGGAAGTAGCTGTGGTGGAGTGATCCTGTTTGAGCTCGGTAACTGTTTCCCTTCTCCCCTTCCGTGTTGGGTCTTTGCAGATGTTTATCTTCTTTTGATTTCCATCCTCGTCCCCTCATTTTCTGGGCGACGGAGGGGGTCCTTAATGCCGTTCTCTTCCTTTTCGCTTGCTCCCCTTCCCCTCTACCCACGAATTGATAGTTGGTGCTTCCCACCGATTCTGATTGCTCTTTTTGGGCTGGTGATTATTACCTGTACAGTAGTTCATATTCAAGCAACAGGTGGGCAGCAATTGATTTTTGGAAAAAAAAGACGCTATATAATTTTCTAAAATAGAAAATTAAAGTTCATTATCAGATAATGCTGTATAATCATCTCATAAATCTAAGTTTGCCCGAATTCCGCACAACCCTGCTCTGTAATTCAGTCTAAAGTACATTAGTGGTGCGGATTTGTTGAATTTGGGGGGGAAAGCAGCATACTGTGCAATAAATGTACAATTTTTAAAAACCTTTAATCTTTAACGCAGTGTTGTTGCGAGTTTGTTCCATTTTTCTATGTCGTTGGGAATGTTCATCCTTTTCCTTCAAACCTCTTAAAATACTTACTTTGAAAAATGCAGTTTTGAACGGAAATTGGATAATGCCTGCATCATCACTGACAGTACAGGATGCACTTCTCTAATGCTAACGCTGTTTTACAGGGTAGTCTCAAATATTTTTGTTACATATTTTTATGACAAGCTTCAAGAGGGCTAATATAGGATTGAGAAATACTAGTCTAAAGGTGGCTGGCTGAACCACATCATCCATAACATTTACATTGCTTTGGTTCTTTCTTTTAAAACAATCAACAAATTAATCTCTTCCATCCCACTTTCAGTAACAGAACTAAAGCTCTAATCATATGCATAATTACATGTAAGTTAACTGAGAAGGCATTGTGGTTTGATCCTGTGAAGAAGTCTGCTTTCCACTTCAGAAATGTTGCATTGCTTGTCAGCCAGCCATGAAGCAGTAAAAAAAAATATGTTTGAGGGAGAAGGTTTTTTAGGGATGAATCCTGACACTCTGATCTCATTTCAAGGCTATTATCTGACCCAAATTAGCTCTTCACTGTTACAGCTTTAAATATTGATACTTTTTATTATTTAGTATCAGTTGTATTTATAACACTTTCTCTCTAGGAAACTTTCAGAGTATTAATGCATAATATTAATATACTGTAGTACATTCTAGTGCTTTTGGTTGCCAAAAGAACCTTGCAAATACCAATCTGTACAAGAGCTAGAGAGAAACTGGATAAGTTTTCTTATGGTTCAAGGATATGGCTTCAGTTTTTAAAATTTAATGAATGTTTAACTTTTCATGGTTTGAAGGCTTGGGTGAAGTAATTTATACATAAAAGTAAAGGTATACAGTTCAAATTCAAGTAAAACACCATTAACATGAGAAGCCTAAGACTCTTAAAACCTATTCTTCCAGTTCTTTTCATTGATTGCAGATATTCAAGTACTAGTGAGTTTTTAATTAATAAGTCCAAAAGCTGTAAACAACATGTGATGTTAAAATACAAATTTAAGAATTTTACATTACACATTTTTCTAAATTAATTAAATATAGAAGATCAAATAAATAATGTACAGTTTATTAAAAATGGGATTTTTTTTTGCAATATTTTGCAATAGTAAATAGAATAGTAAAATCATAGAGCCTAACTCCCTGCTCATTGCAGATATTCAAGGTAAAACTTCCAGACAGATGATTGTCTACCCTCTGTTTGAATACATTCAGTGACAGGAAGCCTTCCATCTCCACAGATAATTGGTTCCAGTATCAAAATGTATTTACTACTAGGAAGTGTTTTCTAACATTTTCAAAATCTGCCTTCCTGTAACTTAAATACATTATTCTGTGTCCTGTACCCTAAATTAAGAGAAAACAGGTTTAGACCTTCAATATGACACACTTTCAGGTACTTCAAAGGTGCTGTCATATTCTCGTTCTGTTAACTTTTTCTCGGGACTAAATGTACCCTGTTCATTCAATGTCTTTTATAGAAATTAATTTCTGTCCCCCTGACCATCTTTACTGACATTCTGTGAACCCAATCCAGTTTTCCTGAATCCCTGTCAAAGATCAGTGCTCAGAACTAGACACAGTACTTCATGGTGGGGTCTGACTAGAAAAGTACTATTACTTTCTGTAACTTGAACAATATATTATTCATGATGCAGCCTAAAATTGCACTTAACTTTTTTGTAGGCTCATCATACTGTTTGCTTATATTCTATTTGCTATCAACTATTATTTTAATTTCCCCCCACAAATATCAAGCTAGGTTCCCCATATCATCTATTTATGCATTTGATTTTTTCCATCTCTTCATCCATGTCATTAATAAAAATATTAAAGAGTATAAAGCCCAGGATTGATAAGTGTGACACCCCATTTGATATCTCTTTTCAATTTGATGAGCACCCTTTTGAGTATGATTTTTGAACCAGCTATGTTCCCATTTAATTGTGATGCTATCCAGCCCACACTTAAGTACTTTGCTAATCGGTATTAAATGCATTACAGAAGTCAAGATATATATTAAGTCCACAGCATTCCCACAATCTGCTATGAGATAAGGTTAGTCTGGAAAGGTCTGTAATTACCACATTGATTTGTAAGAACTTTGGAAGCAATCTCTTTGTGGTCTGTCTTAGAACCTTCCTAGTATCAATGTCAGACTGGCTGGTCTGTAGTTTGCTGGATTTTTCTTTCAACGAATATTAGAAAAAACTGATCTCTCCCATAATTCTTGCTGCTTCGAAAGAGCCACAGTTTGCTTTTGAAAGGCATCATCCATGTCTTCTTGGCTGGATTACCGATGGCAGACATCAACAGTATTGTTTTTATTTGTTCCTCCAGATATTTTAACTCAGATGCATTGTTAAGTTGATTTATTTAGATTTCTGAGCAGGAATTGATATTTTTAACATACAGTGCAACTCCTCTCCCACCCCTTTCTATTGTTTCTGTTCCTTTTGAACATACTGTTTCCTTTACTGCTATATTCCAGTTGGGACATCCCAGGTTTCCATTAAAATTATTAAAACGCATTTGTCTTTCTGTACAAGAGTTCATACTCACCTTGCCTATATCCCATGTTTTGAGCATTAGTGTATAGTCAATGAAGGTCATGAACTTTATGAACCAGTGTTCTTTCTGGCATTTATTTGAATGGTTTAAGAGGCCCCATTTCAGCAACACTCCCACTTTCTATAGTGCATTTTTTCCAGTTCTTACTTTTGTTTCTGTTCCCCATAGGATTCAGTTTAAAACCCTCCTAATCAAGCTTCCCATGCTTTGGCCAAACACTCTTTGGAGATACGCAACCTGTCTCATGACAGTGGTCCATCATCTAGATCACTGAGACCATGGTCCTGGAAACCAAACCCCTCTCGTTGACTCAATTTGGGTAGCCAGTTATTGAATTTTAGTATTTTTCTTTCCTTCTCTAGCCTTTTCCCATAAACTAGAAGAATAGATGAGAATACCACCTGATCTCCCAGAGCCTTGAGTTTTGTTCCAGGGTTTTCAAAGCCATTCTTTGCAGTATTATTTGTCCCCGCATGTATTATCAGAAAAAATAACTGTTTTTGGAGCTGGTAGATCTCAGAAGTTGTCTGTCACATCCCTGATTCTTACTCGAGGCAGGCAGCACATTTCACAAGTTGATGGGTCCAGTCGGCATACTTATGTTTCAGTTACTCATTGTGCTGACTCTTCTCTTTGTCTTTTTACAGGACACAGTTGCATCCTCTCTGCCCCACTATCCTGTCTTCCATTCTTCAGTATCTCTTTCAACTGTTTCATCTGCAAGAGTTTGAAAATGGTTTCTGAGTTCCAGCAAGCAGTACATCTTTTACATCTCTTGCTGTTGCTCTGATCCATTGAGGTTACTCCTCTGTTGGCCGTCTTCTTCATGGAGACTTCTTTCCACTATCAGTTTCTGTTGTAGCCTTTGAATTGATAAATCCTTGATTTCTCATCAGCTGAAATGTAGGCATTTGCTGCTCCTATTCTTTGACATTTCCTTCAAGGACTACTATAAGCTTGCATTTATTGTTAGAGCAAAACCGGGATAATACTTAATACTATTTCCTGTTATATAATCAATACATATTTTAATATGACTTTATGCCCTGTTAACAAGTAAAATTACATCTCTCTTGCATCTAGCAGTCCACTAGTTTGATACCATTGAAATCATGTCCCAGTGAAAAGGCATTTTGTAGCTGTGATGAAAGGATCAAAAATGCCTGTTCATCCTTTAGTTGTGTTGTTTAATGGATAGATACTAAAGAATATTGGATAATTTGCAATAATGCATAGGATTACAGTATATGTAAACCTTTGCAGATGTGGGCTTAATTTTTAAGGGCTTTATAAGCATAAATCAGTCTAGAACAGTATTTGTAACCAGTAAACATGTAATATCACCTAATTCAGTTTTACCTGAATCTTCTAAACAGCATTCAGGAACAAAACCATGTACTGTACACTGCATGAGCCAAGCCCAGTTTTCTTTATTTTTAGTCAAGTGATATTTGATTGTATTTGTTATAACCATCACTTTTCTGTTCTGTTTAAGTACACATACACACTTTGGATTCACTGGATAAAAACATTTTGTATAAGAAAGATAAATAAGATTCTCTCTCCACATTTTAGTATTTGCTTGGTGTGCTATTTCTTCAGCCTTGTCTGTTCCATTTTGTGTGGGATGTGAAAAGAGGAGCATCTATGGTCAGCTCCTGTAATATATTAGATGTAATGAACTGGTGTTGAAAATCCTTGTGCTATTTTACGAATTCTTGTTCTCACATGTTCTAATGGGAAAAGGGTTGAGACAACCTAGTAATATAGTAATTTGGAAAGATCCATACTTTTCTTTTTCTTTCCTCCTAACATTTGTAAAACAGTCCTAAATATGAATTGTTATTCTGTTACAGGGAGGAAAATTTTCTTATAGGTCACAAGCCATCCCTATGTGGCTGTTAGAGGAAAAGGATACAAGAAGTTTAGTATAAGATTACGTTAATTAATTAAGTTATTTATACATTGCATTTTAGGATTAAATCCTTCCAAAGTGATACACACGGAATGAATGAAACAGCGATATCTTAAGACAGTTGCATAAATATTCAAAAGCAACTGTATGAAGAAACTGCTTTGGCACATACAGCCATCCTAAGGGAGCAATAAAAAGTTAAGGATTGGGTGTTCTCTTAGTCCTGTACTAAAAAGCCTTAACACAAAGGCATTCCACAATGGACAGTGCCAGTGAATTATCCTGGCTCTTTGCTTGTGAACAGAATTGACTTTACCAGTGGATATACCAGCACTGATTACAGGCAAAAATATACAAGTGAAGGCAGTGTTTAAGGATATATTCTTGCCAAACTGATAGTACTTAATACCTGCCAATTAGGCCCCGTAATGTGCCTTTTTGCATAACTGGTACAAACAGTATGTTACCAAAAAATTTCAGAGGGATCACATGGTCCCCCACTGTTAATCCCTGCCCTGGTTTAAGATGCCACTTTGTCTGGGACAGTATCAAACTGTTGTCACTGCTTATGCAGATTACACTTATAAAATAATTTATATTCCACCCCTCTAATGCTTGAACACCATTCAGTGTGGCCTAAAGCAATTAAAACAAAATGATTAAATATTATAGCATTCTGTAAAAATGACAAGATGAATAAGCAAAACCCATCTAATAGAACATTATTTGTAGGACAAAATAAATGGTGACTGGAATAAAGTTTTGGCAGGATGTAGAGGGCTTTCTTTGAGTTCTGGCAATGCTTTATTGCTGCCCTCAGAGTCTGGGGGCTGATGCTGCATTTGGGGAGGGTCACTAGTGCCTACTATCCAGTAAGTATTTTTCCTGTGCATATTGGTCTGGAAAAATTTATGTGAGCAGCAGCTGTAGTCCTCTGGGTACGATGGATGAACCACAGTAACTGCTGGGACTTTATTGAATTACAAAGAGATTCTATTTATCAGAGGCCCTGCAGGAGGGAAGTGATATGGTGTCCCTTGCTAGCATTGTGCTGCACCTCCCTCCTCTCTCGGCAAACTTGCTGTCCCAGGCACTCGAGCCATCATAAAACATATATCCCTTCATTTCCAGCCTCCCAGCAGTGTTTTCTGCTGTCAACTGCCAGCAAATGCCATAACTGCTGTTCTTCATCATGGTGTTTCAGCCTCCTTGCCTGTGCACATATTACTGCTAGTGACCAGTTGTATGATGGGTCACTTTGGGGCAAGAACAGCATTTGTCCTTGGATTTAGAGGTGTGAGGAGTTGGGGCAGGATTAGGAGCAGAATGGTAGCTTTACCTGAAAGTGGTTCTGTTCCTTTTGCACCAGCAGCATATGAACCAGGTGACCCAGTCAACCAAGGAGTAACCATTTTTAAAGCCATTCCAGCTGCTGTAGAGTAAGATGGAGACTGACGCTTTCCAGTTGTTAGCTTTTCCTCTCTGAAGAGGGAAAAAAAATAATCTGCAAAATCCAGACTGGTGACAGCACTACAGCAGACAGCTCTGGGGAAGGGGGCTTATCTAGCCCTATTCCCCCACATAATTGTGGAGGGAAGATCTGAAATGTAAAAGGCACACAGAGACAGAGTTCCTAGAGAAGCCTTCTTTTGTGGACTTTGTCTGCTTGACTCCGCAAGACTCTGCTTGAGGACATTGTCACCATATTGGCAGCAAGGAGAATTCTGCCTATATTCCTAAAGGAGAATTAGTTTGGGCCTAAAATTAACCCTGTCCTTGCCACTGACTGAGCTATGTAATCATATGTCACATTATATGCACCTACATGCATCGGTCATGCAAACAGAGCCATTCAGTCTTCAGTAGGGGAAATCACATGATTAGAGAAAGATATGAGAGCAGGAAGATTTTGGAGAACGTGAAGTGGCAGAAGGAAGTAAAGAAATCTGTATTTTCAGTTTTCTGCTACATTTTTATAAATAGAATTCTGTGAATTCCAGTTATTGAGAAAAGACTAAAGGATTTGTTTTCTGAGGGTGGTCTACCAGGATTTGACAAGCTGAAAGCAGAGAGAACTTTCTTTTGATTTGATGGATATAAATTGTTTTCATGAGTGTTAATACTGAGGAGAGGACAGCTATGCAGTCATTCAACCTCTTACTCTAAAGCTTACTAGTTTTCCTACAAGCTCTTCCACTGATGGTATTGTTTGTCCTGTTTGAGGCCTAATGTGATGCAGTTTAGGCTTGTAGTTTTGAGAAGTTATACAGACCTACTCCACAAAGAGGCTTCTTCCTGGTGCAGTGGAGGAGGCACCATGATTGTGGAATTCCACTCTGAACTGAATTGAAGGAACGGAGATCAGAGAGTGTTGTTTATTGATTCCTAGAGGGTCAGCTGTTTGGGGGAGATCAGTGCTGCTTTCTTTTGCTTCTACCTATTTTAACCCCCTGTCATGTCCCCCTTTCCCAGCTCCAGCCAGGGTGCTTTGGGCAACCTGATCTTCCTGATCATGGATGTGTCCTGTCTGCCATTCCCCTTTCCTCTGGGGCGTGATATTTCTGCAGTCTGAAATAGTAGCAGCTCTTTCATCATTGTCAGCTCATCTCCAATTTGCTCTCATCCTTTCCAGGTTTCTGTCCCTGTTCAGTGTCTGCATTTCCTGTCTCCACAAGCTGTGCCTTGCCTGCCTGAATTGTATTTTATTTCTAGCTTCACTCACTTCCTTTGAATTATTTTCTTTTTCTCTCAGTTCTTTGTGCAAATTCCCCTTTAGTATCATCCACAAATGTAATTGCCAAGCATTTGGAAATTAAAATTTGGGAAACTTTCCCTGAAGATCAGTGGCATTGAATTTTAATGCTGTTTTTCCCCCAGCATCATTTGATGGCAATTTCTGATAGTCAGGCATGTGCTTTTTAAATCCTGATCATAGACAATCCCATCACTGTCTAGATGAATGCAGCCTTATATTCACTTTCCCTGGTCTGGCTTTTTCTTTAGAGCAATGCTAGGCTTGGCAGAGGAGACTTTCTGACTTGCATAACTACTACTGCTGGAAATCAGACCATATTTGTGGACAAGCTGCCACAAAAGCAACCAAAAAGAGGGAGATAAAGTCAACAAGATAACCAGCCCTTTGCTAAACCATCCTCCCCAAATGTATTTTAAAGTTTCATTAATTATTCAGGATTTATATATTAATTAGTTAAACCTGCCTGGATTAGTCTGGAATGCTTGTGGTTGTGAGTGACTAGTTTTAGTAGCATGCACATATATGGCTGTATTTTCTCAAGGCCATTCCTCTCATCTTTTTCCCCCTCTTTTCAAGACAGATTTAAATAATCTTATTCCTATTGGACTCCTTGTTAATTTCATCTCTCTCGTTATTTATTGATGTGCTCTCTAGCAGGGCTTCTGCCCTTGATATATCTATACAATCCTGCCTAATTCCCTTAGTCCTTTGGTCAGACATTAATTCACTTTTTTTCTTTGTTGCCTTGTCTTTTTAAAAGAATATCATTGACTCCAAGCCTCCTCCTGGTATTGAACTGGTGTTAGTAACTGTGCTTAGTTCAAAGAATCTGAAATGGAAGAAAATGAACTGTTTCCTCTGTTGTGTCTTTTTATTTTTTTAAAAAGTGTTGTCTTTGTATGCTTGGGATTGCCTTGTTAAGGGTAGTTGATTCCTTGCTCTTTGTATTCTTAGTATTCCATTAGGGAGAAAAACATTGAGTGAAAGGGTTTTTGGTTTTTGGTTTTTTTTAAAGAAGGGGCTGTAGAATTAGATATCCTTAGTTACTGAACTGGTGAAGGGGTCATTGGTCAAATAGATGTGAATTTGTATGGCTCTAAAAGATGAAGGAGGATTAGGGCAAGGGTGGGATATGGATCTCTTGCTATCCAGCTGGCTGGATTCAAAGCTACTTACTGGCTTACGACAAATGTTACAAGCATGCTTAAGGTGCAGTTAAGGTGCAGAGGAGCATAGTAGAGCCCCAGGCAATATTTTCTGCTTTTGGGTGTGCTGGTTACTTCTTAGAGGAAACCAGGTTGGTCTTACTGCTGCATGAGAATCTTTATACTCTCTTGCTCCAACAGCAAATGGTTTAGACATCAGGGTTACCATTGTAGTTTATGCAAGAGAGATGCTATAAGTCAGTTTCATTGTATGGTGATGGATACAAAAATTTGGATGCAGTTCCAAGTTCCAAATCAGTTACTAAGATTTACATATGAATGGTTTTGCAGATTAGCATTAAGTTCTGGGGAAAGTGATTTTAATAACAGTTCAGAATAAAGTTTCTGTCCTGTATAGCAAGGGTGAAAAACTCATGACTCTCTAGAAGTTTGATTATAATTCATATTGTTCCCCACAACTGCTTATGCTGACTGTGGCTGATATATTGGAGTCTAACAACAAAGGAAGAGCTGTAAGTTCTCTCCTCCTTCTGTACAGCAACGTAGACCTCAACACCAGTTTTATCCATGCGTGCAGTTCCCAAAGTACCAGTGCAATGGCATATAATTGGCCTTTTTTTAGGTTTCAGGGTTAAAACCACATCCCCAACTCCTAAATTGGAACACATTTTACTGTTTGGGATGATTTAGGGGTGAAAAGATACCTTAAACAGGGTTTCTCAACCAGGGTTCTGTGGAACCCTAGGGTTCCGTGAGAAGTCACTAGGGGTTGCTTGGGAGATCACAATTTATTTTAAAAATTATTTCAAATTCGGGTAACTTCACACTAAAGAGGTAAGTTTCATTCCTTATTTTTAGTTTAAGAACACAGTTAATGCATATATACAGGCCTACACATGAAACAAATATAATAAATTTGTAACTTCTGGCCTATATTTGAGCCTCAATGTGCAGGGGTTCCCCAAGGCCTGAAAAATATTTCAAGGGTTCCTCCAGGGTCAGAAGGTTGAGAAAGGCTGCCTTAAGGCAACCATTTTGCCTCTTAGCAACTCACAAGTCCCACCTCCTGAATAAATTGAACATGGTGCTGCCCACTCCTAAAACATCTAGACATACCCCCCCAAGGAACTTAGGAGGTCAAACAGAATTAAAGTGCAGACCATGGTTATAATAAGTTGCTTACTCTTGATGTATATGGCTCATTGTCCCAACTTCTGAAGCATAGCTGTTTGGAGAAGAATCCCTAATTTGCAGGAGATGAGGGATTATGTATCTGTCTCTGGGAAGGGACATAGGACTTGCCCATTTGAGCTATATATATAATTGAGAACAACAGAGACATTTGGGAGAGGTGCAGTCCAGGTCATATTATACCCTTTTAGTGCACAGAAAGGGGCCTAGAGAAAAAGGTGCAGACGGACTGGGGGCCTCTGTTGGCAAGGTGCTTCTGTTGATGCTCTGCAGGGAGGGAGAGGCACTCTTGTCATGTGCCTGGAGACTAAATGAGTAGACCATTCCAAAGGGGTTTCTAATTCAAGTTGTTTGGAGTCTCCTTGCACTTCTCTCTTGTTATTAATATTATTATTTTGTAAGGAGTGCCAGTTCTACAGTAGGCCATAAAGAATGACATTGTGCATGTGTGAGTGCTAAATGACACATGGTGCTGTCATGCAAGGGCACTTTGCTGCTCCCTAAGCACCAATTGAGAGCTGTTCCCTTTGTGCAAAAGGAGTGAAGGCAGGTGGAGGCAGAGATGAGTTTTGGTCATTGCCAACCCTGGGGAGGGTAGAAGCTGAATCCCTAGGGCCAGTAGTACTTTGGGGCAAATATCTAGCACTCTTGTCAGGCCAAAGGGGTTGTTATTTCTCTCCTACGATCAAGGCTCTAAGGTAAATATGCTATTGATGGAGTTATGGATTGAGTGGAATCGGAAACCTCAAAGGCTAAAAATATAGTTTGCTGCCAGGAAGCAATACCGGCTGCTAGGAGCTCATGGGTGCCACTACAGCCTTTACTACTGGCAGCTGTGCTTGTGCAGTTATAGGAGAAGAGTTTCATGCTCTTAGGATGCTCTAACATCTCACTTGTCTCTGTTTTCCTATAAAGGAATGGGCACCTTACCCATAGCTAATTGCCCAGTTCATGGAATGCCAGGAATGGCTGTCAAGACTAGAGCTCCAACAGGAATATATTTTAAAGTTGTCTATACAAAGAGCCCAATTGCAGCTATAGTTAAAAAAAGGCAGGGTACATTTTGATGGATTGGTTCTTCTAGCACAGTTTGGGGATATTTTCCCCTCCCACCTGTTACCATCATCCCACTGTAGCCATTCTGGGTTCTTGTGTCTCAGTACAGTAGGCTTCCTGTTTTGCACTTTTTCTTAAATCAAGCAGAGCAACATCTGGATCGGAGGACAGATTGGAAACCTCTCTTTGACCATTTGTGTCTAACTGAGGGATTCCCAGATTTCATTTGCTGAAGGTCCTTTCCCATCCTTATCTACAATAAGTCTTTAAGATGGAGATGAAAATGTAGAATATCTAAGTTGTGCTTTTTTTTGTAGATTCAGATGTACATGAAAGAGTTACCATCTCACCCTAGCTAGGTTTGCAGAAAATGCTGGACTAGACTAAATTGGTGTTGATTATCTTATAGTTCTTTGTCTTGTGCAAATCTAGTTATTATCTTAACATAATATTGAACTTGGCATCAAATTAAGCCATAATATGGTTTAACTTGGGAGAGGGCATGGCATATTATGTAAATACAGCTGTTGTGGGGATTTTTTAACAGAGGTTTAGGGTTTAACATTTTGTGCAAACCCAGCTCCTCAGTTGTATACATTGCTAGAAAAGTGGTAATAAAACAAAACAATGAAAGAAAGGTAATAAATAGGGTGAGGGGAGGAGAGATACTTTTGGCGGGTGGGGGGGAGATGGGTCCACAGAGGGATCTTTCAGACAAGGAAAGAGAAGGAAGAATAATGAAGGGGACAGGAAAAAAAACGCTGTGGAGTTGGGGAAAAATAATATGGAGCAAAGGAACTTTATTTCAGGTGCAGAAAAAGTGGAGAAAGTGGTATGAGAGATGGAAAGAAAAAGAGGGTATGAGGGAGAAACTGCAAAAAGAGCTACATGCTTTGAAACAGAAAAAAAAAGGAACAGAAAAAGTATGCTGCAGAAGGGTCAAAGAGCATGCGCTGTGTGGTGGAGAAAGAAAACAAAGAAAAGCTAACATAGATGGTTTAAGAAACATAATCATGCAGATAAAGAAGTGAGCCTGCTGCACAATGCAGAGAGGAAGAAGGACCCAGTAGATAGTGAGTTAAAAATGAAACCCAGCTAAAATTGAAATCAAACCTTTGTGTAGCACTTTGCCTTTATTAAGTCACTGAAAATGCTCATCAGAATAACCTGAGTATTAGGTCTCTCCTCTAGAAGCTGTTGTCTATCTGGTCACTAGTCCCAGACTTTTGCTTTTGGCTTGACAGCCTGCCTAGTTTGGAAGCTACACGGTTCCTTGTATAGCTTTTCAGTTTCCTTGCCTTGTAGTATAGATTAAGGGGTTTACTACAGAACTTAGAGAGCAAGTTAGAAGTTGTGTTGTTCAGCATAGTGTGAAAAGGAGACACGCCAAGGGACACTGATTCAATCCTCTGAGCATGAAATGGGTTGGTGCCGAGGCGTGGCGGTGGGGGAGGGAAGGCATCTGATGGAGTGTGTAATAGACTGCTGATACAAGGGAGATACAAGTTCTTGAGAAATAAGATTTGTGAGCTGTACTTCCTCCTGTTCTTTTTGTTTTGCTTCTTGTTCTAAAAAAACAAAACAAAAAACAAAACAAAATCTCTGCAGGGGCTGATGCAGTAGTTAGGGCCTAGTTAGTCTTAAAACATCACAGAACAAGGCTCTTAAAGGAGATCAGAACTGGATCAGACCAAAGGCACATCTAGTCTTGTCTATTGTTTGCAGTTCCCAGACATAATCTCAGAGACACATTACTTCTCCACTGTTTGTAGCTTACAGCAGCTGGCCAGTATCTTCTAAATCACCTTTCCTCAATATTTTTGACTACTTCAGGCTTTTCAACCTGGCACCTTAGACCTGATAAATATATCTAGCCAGCTCAGCCCTTGGCCTAGCTATACTGTTTGGGGATTATGGGAATAAACATCTAGCACCTATATGGGGAAGGCCGGCCTGGTCTTTCAAAGCCAACTAATCCACTGACTAATGTTGCATCTTGTGACAGTAAATATTATGTCTTAATAAAATGACATGGCATAAATAAAGAATTTATTTAGTGTGTTCTGAATCTGCAGCTAATTTATTATTTATTTGTTTGTTTTATTAATTTAATTATAATCATATATGTCTATCTACTCTTTTCTCACCTCTCTAACTTTGAAACTCTTTAATTATATCCTTGCTAAAGCATTTTGTTTCAAAATTAAAAGTCTCATCAGTCATTTTTGTTGCTGTTCTGCAACTGTTCACTCCTGCAATAGCATTTTTGATAAGTAACCCAGATAAACATCTTTGGCATAGTGTGAGCTGGGTTCCCTTTGAACCTTTGTATAAGAGAAACTGCGTGCTTTACAGAGCAAACACAACAGTTGGGTTCGTATTGTGTAAATACTGTATGGTCTTGACAATAGAACTATAATATAAGATGTGAATATTGTGTTACTCATGGGTATGCATCTCAAAACCTTGATTGGGTTAGATATCTGCACCCAGATAGGTGATGCTCACACATAGATGATGCTCACACCTTAAACACCAGCATCCTGGCAACAACTGCATTTCCTGTAGAAAGTATGGATCTTCTAAGGGTGGCAAGGAGAATCAGAGGTTGTTGAAAAGGCTGCAAATTCTGACAGCAAGAGAGGTTTAATAGAAAGTGTGACTGGCTGTGGCTTTTCAGACCGTGGCACAGTGCAAGTTGTGCTGCTTCATGATGACAAATTGTGGAAGGATTGTCTCAGCACAGATGAAGGATGGCTGAATAGCTGTCAGGGGAGGGAGGTGGAGTGGACACACAAATTGTTCTTAGGAAGGCTTATAATTTGCAGATCCAGTCTTGCTCAGCACAGGACTTGTTGCTTCAAGAGTCTGGAAACTTATTTTCCTTAGGACTATATCCTCTGGGCTCACCTTTTCCAAGCCAGTGCCCTGCATTCAGGTTGGAATTGATTATGATAGATTATGTACCATGAAGTCAGTGTGTCAACTCTTAGCGACCACATAGATAGATTTTCCCCATGACAATCTGTCCCTAACCTGGTCATTCAGGTCTTCCAGCAGTGTATCCATCACTGCTATAACTGAGTCCCTCCACCTTGCTGCTGGTCATCCTCTTCTCTTTCCTTCTACCTTTCCCAGTATTACAGCCTTCTCTAGAGAGCAAGTCTTCACATAATGTGTCCAAATCAGGTTGGAATACAGCTTCCATAATCTCCTGTAAAGATTGGTCATGTTAGCTGGGAACTTGGGAGACTGTAGTTCTGCACAAATGGAAGGCTCTAGACTGGGAAGTCTGCTCCAAATGATTAATTCAATTGGCCTCTTGGCCTCTTCATGCCTGGTCAATTAAGTTAGCATCATCTGATACGAAGGGCTCCACAAATATGGCACACACGTCATCAGATGATGCAATGGTTTTAAGAATGACAGATTGGCGGTGAAGTCAGTACATTTGAACAAGTTTTTACATTTTCTTTTTTTTAAAAAAATCACACTATTAAATTTTGGCAATGTTCCTGGGGTCTTAAGAAACGCTGGCTCCATCCCTGTTTGCCTTCCAGAAGGTCCTTAAAACCTGGGTTTTCCATCAACCTTGGGGATCCCATGGTGAGTCTGCAAGATGGTTATACGATGTCAAGTGATTGTTGTTCTCCCGCATTCTTGGGTTTGTAATATTTTTTATTTATGTTTGTCTGTTTTATGGTTTTAATTGTTAATATATTTGTATGGTGCCCAGAGTCACGTTTTGTGAGATGGGTGGCTATATAAATCTAATAAATAAATTTTGTTCGTTTTTGGTCAGTTCAGGCTGCCAGTTGGTTAACTCCAATTTAGGCAAGAGAAACTGTCCCTAAAATTGATTAAAATCTTGACACAGACCAGAGATGTAGAATATGTATTGCGTTCACTTGAGTTTTTATTTCCAGGGTCCCTGCTGCGCATTTTTGAGCATTCAGATTCATTTAAGTCATATCTTTCTTTTATATCTATGATCATGGGCTAAAAAGCACTGAACAGAATCTGAGAACCTCTTTGTTTCAGCAACTGTGGTTGAAAGGAAGCATTGAAATCTGCAAATGTCAGCAGCTTTGCAATAATAAATATCCCCAAATTTATTGTTGCCATCATGCTTTTGGACTCGGACTGGCTTGAACTCAAGCTCACTAAACTTCCAATTCTAAAAATTGCAATTATATTTTTAGAAGCCAAATTGCATAAAACCAGCTATACATCACACTAAGTGTGGGGTTGGCTGAGCAGTGAATGTGATGACACACACTTGTGAGCAGATACAGCCAACAAGAATAACTTGTTGGTTGTTCTGGTTTGGTTGTGTTCTGTTTCTTTTGAACATAGGAAATTACACTCCCATATTCAGATATGCTAAGCTTGGCTAACCAAACAACAAATGGCTTGTTAGCTTTTTTCACCCATGAGCAAGTACAGCTGGATGAATAGGGTATGTTTATAGTTTATTATCATTTAAATGTATGACTGATATGAATTTCTAGGGACAAATATAATTTTTTAGGAACCGAGGCAACTGATGGGTGGGATTTTTACAATTTTGCTGGAAGGCAACCATTAATTCAGCAGGCCTAACTCTGAAATGAATTGTAGCATTCAAAGTGTGCAAAGCTAATTATGGGCAACTTGGTTTTTTGGGGTTTTTTTTAGACTTTAGGTTTTCTCAGTGTGTTTTTAGACTACAACACCCAGAATTCCTTACTATTAACCTGACTAGCTGGGGTTGAGCTGCATTATAGTCTGAAACATCAGGAGTTGCCTATTCCTGTTCTGTCTAAAGAGAAAAAGAGGTTTCATTGGAACTGGAGAAGAGCTGATAGGTTTAAGAACAGATGTAAGCTGCATATTGGGAAATGCTTTAAGGAGGCTTCAGTAGAAAAAGGAAGTTGTAGAATCTTCTCTGGAGATTTGTAAGAGAAGGCTGAACAAATATATTCCATGCATAGCAAGCTTCTCAAAGGATTGTTAATTGCAAGAGATTGATGCCTGAAGCATTATGTTATTATGATTCTCTGATTACTTCTGATGGAAAGTAGGTTGAAGAAAAGCTCAGTGGGCTGTAGGGTTATAGTATATAACACTGGGAAATATGTGAAGGCAATACAGGGATCTAGAGCTGATTAAAGTTTGGAGAGGAAGAATTAGAACTCTCTGGCCCTATCCATGAAAAATGTTAAGACTTTTAGTTAATTAATAATGTGATATTCAGCAAGACTCACATATGTATTCATTTTGCGGGCACATTGACAAGGGCATATTTTCAGCTTTCCCAACATCAGTCCAATTATCTGCACAGTCCTGCTAATTTTCTAGTAAATTGCTTATTGCAGCCTTCCCCAACCTTGCACCTCCCAGATACATTGGACTATAACTCCTCCTTCCTTACCTGTCATAGCCGTGCTGGCTATGAATGATGGAGGTGGTAACCGGACTTATCAAAGTTTAGACTGCCGGGTTAGGGAATGCTCTTTTGTGGAGTCATCAAAGAGACACTTGGAGAGCCTACTTGTTCTTGTGGTGCTTCTTGGAGTCCCTATTTAACTTCTGCATTATTCTGTTTCCTTCTCAGGAGTAACTGCTATTTACCTAGTGCTGATTTTACAGCCTCTTTTTACTGTAAAATTTGTGATGTGTTGTTCTACTTTATATTTGCTAGTAAAAGTAAAGGTTTCCCCTGCACAGTCGTGTCCGACTCTATGGGGCGGTGCTCATCTCCGTTTCTTAGCCCCGTATGATATTTGAAAAGTAATTATGAGCTTTTGTTTGCTGCCATTAATGTTGCCATGAGATACCTTTAGAGCACCCAGTTTGTGGAACACAATTCCTCCTTCACAGTGGGTGTGACTGTTCTGAAAGAAATAGATTATACTTTGTGCTGAAAAATGACTCCATTGGGCTGAAGCTGTCTAAATGATACCTTCTCTTCTCACTGAGTCAATAAAGATGAAGGGAACCATTCTGTTGGTTAAATTAGCTTATTGGAGAATGGAAAAGATCCAGTGGTTCTATCTGTGTCTTGGTTAGGAAACAATTTATAGACTCTTTATGAAGTTTTCCATATATACCTTGGTTACTTAGAGCTTCAAGTAAAACATTTTCTTATGCGGATGCCTTTCTAGTTCAAAAGATTGACTGCTCTAGAGAACACATTGCCCTATATCTATGCTCTTTTCTAACATGGCACTCTTTGATAGGAGGCTTCTCCTCAGCAACACAGGCCAGCTTCATGTTTTTAACCATTCAGATGTTTAATCATTTACCTGTCTGTGGTAGATTGAAATGCAACTTCAATAGGCGCAATGGTTGACCTAGTTACCTTCTTTCTGTTCCCTTTGAGGGCAACTGTGTGCCCAGGTGACACTGAGAGGCTTTTCTTAGTTCTTCTGCTGCAGGCCTTTCCTTCCAGACCCTTGTCACCTCTTAAGTTATCCTGGGTGAGTTGAGCTGTGATTTTATTTCAAATCAAGGGTGGGGAGAAGAGGGGAGCAGGGTGGGAAAGGTGAAAACAGCCTCATGTATCGGAGGTGCTTCGGAAATGAGAACCTTGGATGAATTTCTGGCCCTATTGATTGGTATACAGTTTATACATCCTGACATTCATAATCTTGGTGTGCTGTTGATAGTCCAGATTAATGGGCCCAGGGGCTGTCCATCCGTCACTTCCCATTAATTACTAGAGAGGTGTTTTTCCAGTGATTTACCTGACAGCGGGCCATGATGAATACCCCTAAACCAAGTGGGCAGAGATTAATCATGTGGCCACACCCTTCTCCAACTCTTCCTTCGCCTTCACCACAGGACAGACCCTCAAGCCATCTGTCTCCATAAACGTGGCCTGATGCATATTTATAGGGGCCTGGGGCCTGGCAGAGAGCAGCCTAGCTGTTTGTGCCAAAGCTTATGAAAAATAAATATCCCCTGGCAGAAGGGGGCTGCAAGTACCTGGGGCCTTGGGGCGGCAGTTAGGTTTCCACAGTGTGCGGTCTGGGGTTAGAGCAAGGGGACAAGGGAGGTTGAACAAGAGGAAGCGAATATGGCTGTTTCAGCCTTGGAAGGGAACATGGACTTGTGACAGGGAGTCTGTGCATGGCACTTATTCCTGGCCTTGAATCCTGAGAAAGATTTTAAACTTTAAAATGAGGGTGAGAGAGTGCTAAGCTCTCCTCTCTACCCTGCTCTAATTTGTTGCATGTGTAAATTTGGCCATTCATCCATGGTTCGTTCTCCATTTATAGAACGCAGATGAGTTCCTTTCCTAAGCTGGAAGGAGGTTGAGCGCTCGCTTCTAATATGTCTTGTAGCAGCTGCTCAAACTGGCAATGGGATACTTCTCATTATGTCTCCATATCAATGAGGAATCCTGATAGAAGGCAAGCCTGTGCCCATGGCTTTTGCTTTTCTTTGCACATCCAATACACTGAGAATCCTCAAAGCATTTGATATTAGGTGCCCTGTTGAAGCATGTCCAGAGTTCCTTGTTTTCTTCTTTGCTTGATCTAGTAGGAAATGCCAGCTGCTATTCTAATGGATAGCTGGCAGGTGAGCAAGATTCTGTGTGGGTGTATACTTCACGATGGGTGCACTTCTAACATTTCTGGAGGCTTCTGATCCTCTTAGGGTCATTTTAAGATGATATGGCTGGGCTGAACTAAGGTAGGCTTAGGCCGCCGCCACCACCTGTTTACTCTGAACATTGTCAACAAAATGAGTGCAAGGGCAATCATATCCTAGCTAATCTTGGTATCCATCAGTCTTTCCAAGCAGCTAAGCAAGCAAAGTTTCATTGTAATACTAGCCCTTCCCGATTGGCCTGGCAGGCAGCAGGATACATGGCCTGAACACTGCAGTCCCTCAGTGCCAGGTGATGTTCTCTGTGCTGCTGGACCTGGGTGGTAAGTTCTCTAAAGGGCTTGCTATATTTCCAACTCTTTCTTGAAGGACTGACTGGGTTGGCTTGGCTTGGCTTGGGTTGGGTTGGGAAACTTCCCCATTTTGACTAGATTATGGTGTTCACATAACCAAGCCCTGTGCCATATAGGGGTTTATAGGTGATAATCCAGCACCTTGAACTGCTTCAACCAAAACAAACCCAGGATTTTGGGGGTTAAAGGAATCTTCTCTTTGATTGGAATCTTCTCTTGCCCAGCTACTTTCCGTGCTGTAATATTCACACAGTACACTTACCCCATCATTGAACCAGTTAAGCCTGTTGTGTAAATACAGCCATCCTGCCATAAATCCTGTCTCGCTCAATAATTGTTGTTAGGAGATACAGATAAATGCATAAAGCTGAGCTCTTTATATACCTGTGGTATGTTCAGTACAATATCTTTGCTCTTGCCTTATTAATGTGTAAACCATCGTTTAATACCATATATGCTATATATTTTTGGAACATGTGATGTGACATTTCATAGTCTGTCGATCTTTTGCTCAAGGGGCTTAAATCTGTCCCTTAGGAGCCTGTCAGTTTCGGATATATATACTGTACTTCTTACATATCCATGGGAATGCAATTGCAAAAGAGAAAAGGGCACAGCAAAATCCCTTCCATGGCATTTGAACGGGGGGGGGGGGGAGGAGGAGGAGGATAGTACTCTGAACCCTTTTTAAAGCTTAGTAGATTTAAATAAGTATCCATTTCATTTCCATATAGAGGCAGCAAGGATAGAATGTGTTAGAGATTGGCGCTCTTCTTAGACTAACAGCAACTGAAAGCTTAGAACTAGTTCTTCAGGTGAAACAGGCAGGTGAGCCACAGAAGACTCCTTCTCCAACTCAAGACTTCTATCTCATTCAGTTCTCTCTCTATTCCTAATATGCATCCCACTCCCTTGGCTTGTTTCCTGTTTTCCCCAAAGACTGCTGGATTCAATATTTTAGAAACCTTTGGGCAAGGAACCTTCATTGCTTCTTTTTCAGAAGTAGGAAAACAGGAAGCTGAATCTGTACCTGGCCGTTCTATGTTGTATCTAGCCAGCATTGTCCACTCAAACAGAAGTGACTCTCTTGAGCAGAAGAGCAGAAGCCTTTCCTATCACTTACTGCGTGCAAAGCATGTGGTCTATCATTGAGTTGTGGTCTGTCCCCTATGCTCTTGGGCAGGGACATAAACAAAAAATGTAACAAGGCAGGTTCTCTGTGTTGCTCCTGAACTTCTTGGGTGTTCTGTGCCATGCAGAAATTGGTAGACACTTCACTAGCCTTCTGACCCAGCAGAACATTACCTTATCACCCTGTAGAGATAGTTCTGCTTCCCATCATTAATTGCTCAGAATTTTTTTTACAAACTTCTGAACTATAAAAACAATTTTCTTCAAATGTGCTAATCTGGCCAGCCAGTTAATATACGGTACATTTAAAATGTGATGGGGTAAATAGTGTCCTATAGGAACCTGATCAAGAATTAGTTTGTTGGTTAACAGAAGAGAGACTTGACTGATTTTGATCCTGGACATTTGCACATATCTTTAAATAAAAAGAGAAACAAATTGCCAGTCCTGTAGGCCAGGGGTCCCCAACCTGTGGGCCGTGGCCCACTAGTGGGCCGCGGCCTGCTAGGAAGTGGGCCGCACAGCAGGAGGTGAGTGGTGGTGTCAGGAACAAGCCTGTCCCTGCCACCATAAGTCAGAGGAAGAGCAGCCGGTATCAGGAAGAAGCTGGGAAGGCGCAAAGACAGAGCCTGAGCCGGAGCAGCTGATTGGTGGGGACTCTGAAGGGGAAACACCTCCACCTATCAGCGTGCGGCAAAGAAGGGCGGAGAGGCGGGCCGAGGAGCGCAAGGCCCAATTGGCCCCCGCTCGCAAACCCCGCCCCATCCGCTCCCGCCTGCAAACCGCCCCCCCGTCCACGCTATTGGCTCCCACCTGCAAACCCCGCCCGCACGATTGGCTCCCGCCTGCAAACCCCACCCCCCGGTCCGTGGAAAAATTGTCTTCCACAGAACCAGTCCCTGGTGCCAAAAAGGCTGGGGACCCCTGCTGTAGAGTATAGGTTAATAAATCTGGGTATTTTTAAAAAGATGTTTTTCTCCCACTCTAAAGTAGAGACACTGAATAATATTTGCAGCAGCTTGAGCCTTGAGGCTAGAGACTAGAATTACAATATTGAATAAAATTATATACCTATTTTAATTGTTGTTTCACCTATCCTAAACTATACTTATTCTGTGTAACTGTCTTCTCAAAATCTTTTTGGACAAAAGTATTCATGTGGATTTTAAGCAGAATATAGAAACTTTTGGTTTAGGATAGAGTTGGGGGTATTGTGAGGATAGCTGAGCTTATGACAAACACCACTGTGATTTCTTACAGGATAGTGGCAAAACTGATAAAAACCCTTAAAGGAGCTTAACTAGAGTCTATGAAGGTTCTCAGTCATCCAGGTGGAATTGTCTGTAGCTTGAATCATGTCAACTGGATTTCTATTTTCTCAGTGGAAACGTTTCGCTCCTTATCCAAGGAGCTTCTTCAGTCTGAGCAAAGTTGGTAAGGGAATCCTAAATATGTTTCTAGGTTGCTGTGTGACCTTACACCTGGGGCTAGGTCATGGTTATATTGAGATGTTATTTTAAGTCCTTTTATTATCTAAAGGAGGATCGTTAAGATCACCATGCTGCTGTTGAGCTTGTGAAATGGTCTTAATCTTCCTAGGCACAGAAGACAATGCGGGGAGAAAGATGGGAGAAAGATTGTGCCTGAGGCCCCCACCTCTATTCAAGGAAGGATTTTCCAAGTTGGCATAAATGGATTCCTTTGAGAGAGGGGTCAAGGAATCCATTTATGCCAACTTGGAAAATCCTTCCTTGAATAGAGGTGGGGGCCTCAGGCACAATCTTTCTCCCATCTTTCTCCCCGCATTGTCTTCTGTGCCTAGGAAGATTAAGACCATTTCACAAGCTCAACAGCAGCATGGTGATCTTAACGATCCTCCTTTAGATAATAAAAGGACTTAAAATAACATCTCAATATAACCATGACCCCAGGTGTAAGGTCACACAGCTACCTAGAAACATATTTAGGATTCCCTTACCAACTTTGCTCAGACTGAAGAAGCTCCTTGGATAAGGAGCGAAACGTTTCCACTGAGAAAATAGAAATCCAGTTGACATGATTCAAGCTACAGAGCTTGACTAGAGTTTGAAGCAGCTGGGTTTAGGGTACCAAGAGGCAGGAGAGAGCAGGTTGAAGATCACTTATACCAGTTTTTTAAAATAACAAGATATACAAGGATCCATCATATGAAAATGATATACATCTTTCTCTCTCTTTTTGTGCCTAGTGCAAAATTATTGGGGTTTATTTGGGCGTGATTATCCTCCTTTCTTGAGAGCAATATCAGAAAGTGTTTAGCAGTAGAGAGAGAAACCACAAAGGGGATCTTATGGCATCAAAATCTGATGCAAGGCCTATAAGAAATGCTCAAGTAGTTCATTGATCAAAAGAATAATCAAAATGCCAAAGTTTTTAAGCAGTAGAGCTTTCTGTAGAGAAATGTTAGTTACTGATGCTGTTTTGTGTATAATGTCATGCACAACTAGCTGCTGCTTGACTCTCTCAGTTCTGCCTGTCCTTGTTTCAGTACATTCCTGTTTTTAAGTTGTACCACTTCAAATCTACTTTGAAGAATTCTATTTTAATTCCACATAAATTGTGCTACGGGGTTTACATAACACTGCTGCTGCACTGGACTGATTGCCTCACTCTCTTACAGATATTGATAACACCATGCAGCCAGATACAGACAAGAGCAGGGTACGGCTTAAGAAACCAGACATGGTCCTGTATGTCCCAAGAGCAAGACGTGAGATGGCAGTCTCAAAAAGTGGCACTTCCCTGGCCACCAAATGTGGGAGGGAGAGTCACTGCTCCACAGGGAAGGAGAGCGTTAAAGCGTGTGAGACAGGACAAAGCCCTAAAGCTAGGAAAGGGCTGCTTCAGAATGATCGGGGAAGTGCTGAGTCTCCTAAGAAAGAGAGAAGAACTTTTTCCCAAGATTGGAGTCATAATGATGCATTCTGCCAAAGAAACCCAGGCACAAGGGCTCAGGAAGAGAAGAGTCCAAAGTTCCAACAGAAGACCAAACCACATCAATTGCTCTCTTCCTCCAGCTTGCTGGACCCAACTCTTACTGCAGTGAGTGAAACAGAGACATGTGAGTGCTGTACTATACACTCTGCTATCTCAGTGGAGAGAATGACAGATCTCCAGCCAGAAGTTAGTAATACAGACAGCTTGGGGAAAAATGAGCATACTTGTCCAGAAGAAAGGCAGGGCGCTTTAACTTTGCCAAAGGGTCACCGCACTGGCAGGACCAAGCGGGCAGGAGTTCTTGCAGAAGAAGTAGGACTGGGTGAAGGTGGTATGCAGTACTTTAGCAGTAAGACGCTCTTGGATCAGAAAGAACTAAGCGAAGATAACAAGTTGCTTTGCAAGAGTAATAGAAGAAAGCCTTTAAGTAAAGGTGGTTCAGAATTGACTGGAATAAGTGAGAACAGTATAGCTGAAAATGCAGGCAAGAGGATTCCAGGTAACATAGAGAAATATAAGGATAGTTCATCAATTTGTACAGAGGAGGGGAACTCTGATTCAACATACAGAAGTAACAGTAGTTTGCTGGAGCACATTGGTAAAGGCAATCTGTTTCCTACGGAGATAACTAAGTATAATAGAGGTAAATGTATTGAACAGAGCAACTCCAGTCGAACAGCAGTGAGTGACAGTAGCATCTTAGAATATGCTGTGGTAGAGCCAAAGGAAAGTAGTAGGGTTAAAGATGCAAAGGAGAGTGTTCCTGCTTCAGCACAAGCAAGTGAGCATGGCGACAAGAATGAGAGTTGTATCTCCCATCCTTCAGTTAAACATATCTCTGATCAGGTTGGAGTGAGCACAGATAATTTGTCTGCTTATAGTAGTGGGAACATTTTCATTCAGGTGGAGACACACAACCTAATGGAGAATGCAGAGCAGTTCCCAGATAATTCAAGTGTGTCTATAAGTTCTAGTTGTTCAGATAGGACTTCTGGGAAGACAGAAGATCCACCCAGTTGTTTCTTTAAGGTAGCAGGGGATGAAATGTTACAGGCATGTGATGGTGAACATGAGAAGGAGAAAAGCCTCTTTCATGAAACTGGCCAGTATGAAGTTGATACATTGGAGGCAGAGGCTGCATTGACAGCAGGGAAAAGCACTTTGGACTTGGTTGATCAGAGCACTGAAAGTAGAAGCAGCGTGGAACCAAGCAGTTCTTCCAAGGAGACGGCCAGCTGGTCGCTGAAGGGTGCCTCTGAGAAGATGGCACATTGTTCAGGAAGCATATTGGAGAGAAGAGGAGCACCCTTCGGTGATAACTCTGTGGAAAAGCTAACTTTGGGGGAACTGGGTATGAGCTTGCAGTACCCCTTTGACGACAAAGGAGAAGAACCACCCACAGATTGTGGACCATCTAGTCCAGAAGAGACTACTAACACCGGCGCTGGTCCTGCAAGTCACAGCAAGAGTGACAACATGGCAGATGAGAGCTGGGATGCCCTGTTTAATGATGATGGGGACTGCCTGGAGCCACAGTTACTGGAGCGGGTGAGTATTCTGTGCTTTTTCCAGAGCTAAGGCAAAGCAGTAAGAGCGCCATGCATGTCAGAGGCATGTGACACAGCCAGTTGAGTATTTAGTCTTGTTGGGGATGAGGTTAGGTACTAAGAGAGGATATATTGTTTGGATATTATCCTTCCTTTCTCACGTGAGTGAGATCAGCAAAGTATCATCCCCGGCAGCATAAAAAGTTGGAAGCTGAGACAAGGTTGGTTTAACCTTCTAGAAAATAATCCAGGATGCTGTTAGGCAGACTGGATTATCCTGGCATTACCCCTTTTTATCCCTCTAAAAAGAACAACCACACAGTTTTGTGGAGTAATAAAAGTAATCTTTACTCACATAAACTGGTTCTCAAAAATAACAGTTGCAGTAGTAGAGTCAAGGCAGGTTTAAAACATACTAAGTTACAAGAATAGAAAATATAGGCTTTAGCATTCTGTCTGGGCTTGGAAAGATAAGACAACATGTCCTTTCAGTTCGGAAGCATGGTCGGAGAGTCTCTCTAAGAGAGTCTCTGAGGAAGAAGAAGGAAGTGACCTCACAGAGTTCTCTCTTCAGGAAGCTACTGCGAGTCTCCGCCCTCTTCATGTCCTCATATGGCAAGATATGAATTGTTAGTATGACTGCCATTATTTTTCCACAAGTCTAGTATTTGCTTATATCAAAGCTGGCTTAGTCTGGCCTCGTCCTGCCTTGTCCTGGAATATCAAACCATAAACATTAAATATAGAATTCTCTGCTGAAAAATTCAAACCACAATACTCAGAGTAAATTCTGGAAAACCATTCAAAATACATTATTTAATTTTGTCATTTATTCTAATAGTGTTTCTAAATCTTCTTAGTGTTTCTAAATCTTCTAAAGTTTGTGTTTATTTCTGCATTATCTGCATGTTCTTGGGAGGTGAAGGAGAGTCAAATGGCGCACGGGGTAGGAAAATTGGTAATTGACAGCACGGGAAGGACAAAATCAGGAGTCTGATAGCGCCTTTTCTGACGAACAGACTTTATTAAAAGGCATACACTCATGCCTTTTAATAAAATTTGCTAGTTGGAAAAGGTGACCCCTGATTTTTTGCTACCATAGACCAGTGTTTCTCAACCCTGGCAACTTTAAGATGTGTGGACCTCAACTCCCAGAATTCCCCAATGCTGGCTGGTGAATTTTGAGAGTTGAAGTCCACACATCTCAAAGCTTCCAAGGTTGAGAAACACTGCCATAGACTGACATGGCTCTCCTCCTGCAGTATCCACAAGAAGCGAAAGAAATAATAAAACTGCAAAGCTCCAAGTAGATAGGTGAAAATATACCCTATTTTTTGAACATATACCCTATTTTTTGAACATTTAGTAGAGGTTGCCGATTTATATTATTCCCCCCACCTGCCACCCATTAGGGCTAGTAGTTCACCCAGAAAAGTCCTTATCAAGGATATGCGCCAGAATGACACTGTTTGGGCTGGGTGCTTCCTCTTCTCTTTGGTAATTTGCAGGGAGGATCATATACGGTCTGCAGTAGAAATTGGAAGAAAATTCTGCAACCTGCATGGCTAGCTTGTAGAACACAAGATTAGAGCACAAACGTTGGCAATGAAATCATTAAACAAAGAGAAGCAATGTGAATGATTATTTATTAATCCAGCACCTGCAGCGGGCTGGGCTCCCTCGCACTTGTTAAACCTCAGCATGGCCAGGCTCCGGAATACAGTAAAGAAATATACTCCATTGACCATATATAAAATGCGTGTAATCAAGCAGGCGGAAGCGTTGCGCACAGGGCCTGCGTCGCCATCGAGCAGCTCCAGCATGATGAACGCCAGGCGTGGAGAGATGGACTGTGAAGCTTCATGAAAATGGCAGTTTTTTAATTGGCTCTGGCTTGTTAGCATATTTCCCTGTAAGGGTAGTGCTGAATGTGTGGTGGTGGGAAGCACAGCCAGGGAAAGTGCAGCCTTGCCATCAGTTTACGAGGAAATCTCGGTGTTGGCTGGTGGCTGAGGACCCTTATTAAAGCTTAAATCAATATCACGGCCCTGTACTTTTGGAGTGACGCAAAGGTACCTAAAGTAACAAAGTATCCTAATATTGCTGCAAAGTGCATGCAGCCTGCTCAGGAGTCAGGGTTGATCTGAGTTGATTCAGCTTGCTAATAGCTGCTGCAAACCACTGAAATTAACTAAGCAGGCTCATTACCAAGGGTTAGCTCATAAACCATCCTAAACTCCCCATAATGGAAGCTGCTAAAACTCCACGGGGCCTGCTTTTACAGGAAGTGGCTGTAGGTTCACTACTGCTTATTCCACTTTGTTATGGTCTAGAAATTAAATCTCTCTTTCTAAGCAGGTAATCCACCAATCAGAATCCAAGCCAGATCACACATGTGGCATATATGGAACAAAAGGACTATATATCTTTCCTTTGCCTTCAGCAGACACGCCAGCACATCAAGTGCAACCTCTCTTCCTCAGAACCGGAAGAGGAACAGGAATGCATTTGCCCTAGATAGGTGGCATTGAGTGTCTGTTTCACAACATAGGCAGGGCTCAAAGGCACGAGACATCCTCCATCCATGCCCAGGCAAATGCAAATGAACCCTTGTGCAAGGGAACGTTTTACTGCGTTTACATTTTTCTGCAGCTGTGATAGCTCGGGTAGTGCTTTGGGTTGAAAAATGAGCAGGGGGATTGTTTGCATGCTGGAAGGCATCAGGAAAGGAAAAACAGTTTAGATTATCTAACCTAGGGCTGTGTCCTTTTTTTTCTGTAAGGCTTGGTCTGTTCTGTTGCTATTGTCAGAAGTAATTGTTGTCTAAATTTAACCAGGAATGGGAGGTAAGGATTTCCCTTCCTCCAATCACAAAGCTAGTGGTTTCTTTGCATTATTATGAATTCAGCATTATAGAATATTTCTGCTTATTTGAATGAAGTCTGTGCCTGCTTTTATAGGAGAAATTATACCATACACTTTGTGCATTAAACATCACCAGTTTTACAAAGTTAAGAATAATTTCTTTTCTTCTACATCTTTCTTTTGCTTGGCAGAAAGTGCATCCTTCCTAGCTGGGAAAGTGGAGGTGAAATACGGCACTGATTCTTTAATAAAAACTGGGTGATGCAGCCTGCCAAGGAAGTAGACTCCTCTTATAGCTCACAGATTTCTTCAATATCCTAGTAATTGTAGCATTGCACTCAGACACAGACACTTCAAGGAAAAGCAAACCAAAACAGGGACATAATCTTGTTTTAAGCTTGAAGGCAGGATCAAAGTGGAAACAGTATAGTGATTCTCTGTTA
The DNA here is from genome assembly GCA_023362775.1 of Charina bottae. Lineage (NCBI taxonomy): Eukaryota > Metazoa > Chordata > Lepidosauria > Squamata > Charinaidae > Charina > Charina bottae. Next base: position 41,400,418 of record JALMGJ010000005.1, on the reverse strand, counting down.
GAAAGATATCATAGAGGAATCTATGAAGTCACTGACTTAGGACAACTTCCCCCCAAACTGAACTGCAACTTCCATCAGCCCCAGCTAGTATGATCAATCATCAAAGATGGCAGATTAGAAGTACATCCCAAAACATCTAGATGGTGGAAGTCTGATTTGCAGTACATCCAGACCAGGATTTTTGTCAGATTACAACATACAGCAGTAAACTTCACTGTGCCTGAGCCACTCCTTTGAGTCTCTACCACCATTGCTTGCTGACAAGTAGGTTTGTAAGTGTGTGTGTATGTGTGTGTAGTTTGGGATTCTCATATTTTCTTTAATGAACATGGAGCTCTGTGTGTGATTGCATCAATATATTTAGACATTTTCACAATCCATGTTATTAGATTTGATTTCTCTCCCCCACTGCTTACCAGAAGTAAGGACCTTCCATCAGGCTTATGAAATAACAGGGCTCCAGGATCATGAAGCAGATAGTTTTACAAAGATTCTTTTAAGAGTGCCTCACAAAAGGGTGCAATGCCACAAATTTACCTTAACAAATAAAAAAGTTGTGTTAATAAAAGAGCGAATATGGGACAATAGCCAGAAAACGAGTTAGTGTAAGATTTCTGTTGAGACCAATTACTCATAGTATCACTTTAATGAGGTACAAGATTTTGTGTGGATAAAGCAGGACTTGAGTTGCACACAGTGACAGATCTTGGGATGCGTGTGATCTGTATTCCTTGTTCTTGTGGGAAAAATCAGCACTCATCAGCAAACATTCCAAAAATTCTTAGTGGGCAACCCAATTGAACAAAGGGAGATTTCACACTAGCAACCACTACCTTGCTAATATATTCACTGTGGGATGTGCCCCTACTTTAAATCATTTTGCATTTGTTACTATAGGAGGTCATTGCATATGTTAAAATGCTATTCGTTTAATCCCAAATGATTCCTTAAATTGAATATTTCCCATATCAGAGAAATGGGCTAATTTCCTGTAAAAGGTTAAAAGGCAGGATTTGGCTTTTCGGCAGCGGCTGTAGCCTTTTTAATGCAGAGGTGCATTTATCCATATCTTCCTGTTTGTGCTGAAGAAATAATAAGGTGAGATTAAAAGAAGAGAGAGAAAAAAACAATCCTCAGAAAACAACTCATATCTAAATAAAGCAGGATCTGGGCTATTACTTGCCCCTGTGAGCTTACTTTATTGCACCAAGGTCAGTCTAACTCAACTTTTGTTGTGTAAGAGCAAGAGTAGGGGTAGAGGACTACATACCGGAATAGGGAGAAAAGTGATGAGATTTTGGCATGTTCCAAAGGAAATACTTTGTGTGTGATTAAAGGTTGTGTGTTAGGGCTGTACTGTTTACACATGAGGGAGATGGGAGCACCATGCTTATTCTTCACCTTTGTGAGTATTGAAGTGAAAAGAGGGAACACAGATACATGTGTTTGCCTTGGGAATGGGGGAGGGGGTATATGTTTCAGGAGATATGTGTGGGATTAGGATTTGGGCCCTGTATTTCCCAAACCTCAGCCTTCCTGTAGTATTGGATTACAGTTCTCATCATTTCAAGCCAGCACACTTAGTGGCTGTATTGGAAGGGCTGGAAGTGGGGACAGCTCATGTATGAGTTTAAAGGCTGCAGTGACTCTGTCTGTCTGGTGAAAGCAACAAGATCTATTCACTTCACTTAGCATTTGGGTAGCCCCATGTTTTCATTTAGCAAGGACAATTAAGACTTTGATCCTTAGAGTCCTAAAATTTTGGATGGATTTTTTTTATTATTCTACAAAATCTGAATTTGGAGAACAGTCATCTGAAGGCTATCCAATCCAACCCTGTTTCTTTTGGCTTCCAGAAAATTACTTCTCTTCCTTGCTCAAGAAAGATCATTTATGTCAAGTGATACCAAAACCTTTAATCTCCCCATGGGAGTGAGGTTTCTGCAGCCTCTGCTACTCAGTTCTTTCCCCTATCTTGCATTAATTGTCTTCTCTGTCTCAAAAGTTAGATAAATGAGCAGGAGTCAGCACATCATCTTCCTAACCTGGATACACCAGCACAGTTAAATCTTTAGAGAACACTGAGCCATGCAGCCAGTCTCCTTCTCCTTCTCCTTCTCCTTCTCCTTCTCCTTCTCCTTCTCCTTCTCCTTCTCCTTCTCCTTCTCCTTCTCCTCCTCCTCCTCTGGCTGTCTTTATGCATCAGTTAAGTGCACAGTTCCTGTAAGCAATTCATGATAGGGAATTCCAGCACTAATGGGCTCACACTCTCATTTTGTATGAGCCCTTTTAAACATACTTGTAATAATACAAAGCTATATACACAGTGCATTGTCTGATGCACATATGCATGAGCAGCTGGCTGGGTGGCTCATATTTCACAATTAAAACTGCAATTTGTACATGTGGAAAGTTTTAAGAAACTTTGGCTCCCATTTCCAGTGGTCCCTGGAGGCAAATTCTAATCTTTCCATGTTGTGAACTGTCCTGTTTTGACTTGTCATCCTCCTTGCACCCAATGGTTTGTGAAGGGCAGGGGTGCTCATGCAGTATGCATTCCACAATCTCAGATAATCTTCCATGCCACTTGATATTATGAGCACTCTGCTCCATCAAGCATGTCTGAGGCCTGATCCTGCTGGGATGTAGTGTTGTTCATTTGAACTCTGGATGCTCAGGTTCATAGCTTAGTTTTATTAAGCCCAGCAAGATGCATCCTTCTTTACGTTCCTATTGCTACAGTTCCACCTTTTCCTCCCTGGTTTGCCATCTTTTTCTTACATACTCCTACCAGAAATCCACTTTACCGGAGGAATTATCTGAATTACTGTCTTTTATTGACTCAAGAGAGTGGAATTTATAGGCTCTCCCTGTGGAGCCATGGCTTGTCTTGGTACAGAAGCTTGAAAAAGCAGACAGGAATCTGCCTGAGTTATAGACTTCCTTGCCAACAGGGTGTGTGCTGATGTATGCCATTAAAAACCCAGCACAAGAGTTCTACCAACAGATCACCAGCAGCGGTAGTCAGCATCCATCTGTCAATCGCAACACAGCCACAATGACTTGACATCCTCATTGGAAGGGACATTTCTTTGGAACAGAATGGAATGGCCAGAACAAGGCAATTGTTGCAAGGATCATTGTTGTCCATTATGTTATCATGAGGCAGGTTTGGTGACAGTATCAAAGATTTCCTAAGATGAGCCCTGCCAATTTTCAGAGATGTTCGTAGAGGTTGTGGTTCCTTTCTTGCAGAAGCAAGAGTCAGGTTTGGATGACCTTCCTGATTTAGGGTTTAAGACCATGGCAAACATGTAGTTTCCTTGTGAAATATTATGAACCTTATGAATGTATTTACAAAACATTGTTTTGCATTGCATTTCAGTCCTGAGAAGATCACCAAGGCAAAAATTTGCTATAGTCAAAACTAGAGCACATATAAAAAGGTAAAACAAAGCAGGTTAAATACTTATGCAGCAGGCAAGATTTAAAAAATACTGAAGACAACTCTCTTTTTGAAAAAGAGTCTGCATTAGGAGTCGGTTCCACAGCCAGATGCTGCCACTGATAAAACCCTGTAATGCATCTCTACCATTTGCCCTCTTTTGGCAGCAGAATAACTGGACTCGACAAGCAAGTTCAAGTGGAAGGAGAACTTCAAGTGTTCTGGTCTCAAATAATTTTAGGCTTTGTAGATAATAATAAGCAGTTTGGATTAGACCAGAAACAGTCAGAAGTCAGTGCAGTTTAAGCAAGAACAGGGCAATGTCTTCAGAAAAGCAGACCCAGAAATTGTTTGGAAACGGCTGTAGTTTCCAAGGGCAATTGCAAAATAAACATCTCGTGTTAAATTTAATTACTATTAGCTGTAATTGCCATTAACTGTTATGCATTAATGTGTTAATTTATTTGAACACATTATTTATTTAAAGACGTTTACTGGGACACATTCCAAGGAATACGTAGACTCAGATCTTCCCCTCATGCCACGGTCTTGTATTTAGCATTTTATCTCCTACCTATCCTAGCCATATCCAGTTACCATGCAGCTTGCCATATCTGCTTTATTAACTTCATTTTGCAACTATCTCAGCATTGGTTTGGATGCAACTGATGCCTTCCTGCTGGATGAATGCTTACTGGAGCAAATGCTCATTCCAGCTTCCTCCTCTGGAAAAAATGAGGGAGGAATCTGCCTAGATCTGGCAAAAGAGCGTGCAAGCAGCAGGAGGCACCTAATCAATAACTCCCAATCTCCTGTGGGTGATCAATCCTTTTCCAGAGCTGAGCCTATGGCCCCATCAATCAGCTGGTGCACCCATTCCCTGGCTGACATAAAGCCCAAGGTTTGCAATGAGGCAAGACAGCCAGAGGCTGTCATTTCAGGGTTGGGATATGAAATTAGACAACAGAGCAGATCCCCAAAATGACATCTGGGATCCACCTGTGGCCGATGCTACTTTCAAAGAACAGATCAGAGCGAAAGAGGGTTTTGCTATGTATCTTGTGCTTCTGGCTTATAATTAGTCTCTGCCCTCCCTCCAGCTGTCTACCTGCACTCTCCATGGCACAAGGCTACAGGAGCCGCATTTTGATTATTACAACTATTCTCCAGCTGATCTGGACATGAGTGACTCTGAGCTGCCACATGTCATTGAAATCTATGACTTCCCACCAGAATTCCGCACTGAGGATCTGATGTGTGTCTTCTGCCGTTACCAGTAAGCAGTTTGGTTCTGTTTCTCACTTGTATCTTCTAGTGTAGCCTGTCCTCTGAGCTGAAGTGGCTAGTGATGAAGCACTTTAGAATTGTAATGAGCATTCCTCTCGGTGACCTGTTTATTTAAAAGCCATTGACCCAGCTGCTTGCCTTTATTGCAGCCACCCCTGCCTCAAAGCCATGATTACCAGCTTTCTGTAAAGATGCTCACGTTTGGTGTGTTATTGCTGCCCATCAAGGGAATGCTGTGTCCTTCCCATCCTCTATACACTCTTCCTGTCCTGCATTGAGAAATTCAAGTGAACACACATCCACTCCCTAGCTATGTATTTCCTTGAAGCTGCACATAATTTGGGGGCTTTTGTTATGTTTTTTGGGTCACTGCCAATTTTCCAACTTTCTTTTTTTCCTTCATCAGGAAAAAAGGCTTTGACATTAAATGGATAGATGACACACATGCTCTGGGTATCTTCTCCAGTCCCATCACAGGTATGACCTGCTTCTGAGGACCATACCTGCTGGGTGGGTCCTTGGATGGAAAATGCTGGTTGACAGCATTCGTTGGGTGGGGAGGCTCAGGGGCTCCTGTCCACTCACTCCCATTTCCCATCTAACATCTCCTTTACTCAACATAGCACGGGATGCTCTCAATACCAAACATCTGATGGTGAAAACCCGTCCCCTGTCACAAGCTACAAGAGCTGCAAGGACCAAAGCCAGAGGCTATGCGGGTGAGTCCAGAAAGATTCAAGGAGAAGCCGGTCAAGTATCTACCATGCATAACATTTTCCAGCTGCTGAGTCATCCCTGTAGTACATCTTGTCTTCCTACAGATATTAACTGAGGCCATCTGATCATGAACAGAGATAGAAGTGAGGCTTCAACTGTCCTATCCACTTTTGTTCTGCACATGTCATACATTGATTAGTTCTGGTTCTTAGGGTTGATAAACATGCCTCCTGATCATGAAAACTGTTCCATTGGAAATCTCCATCTTTCCCACTTAAATTTTGTTTCTAGAATCCCGTGCACACCTATCCAGTGAAATAGCTGCACTAACATCTGTTGATGGTGTCCTCTTATAGCATTAAGCAGTGCTTTTTGCAGCATTAAGATTAAAAAGGATCAATCCTACTGAAATGCTGGGTCATTCCCCTCTTGAGTTGCTGCTGGCTGAACTAATTCCCAAGACTGTTTTCAGACAAACATGAAGTGCTCCTGCATGACTTCCGTAGTAAGCACAGCAAATATTGTTTTAGTTTTCCAGTCCTGTGTTGTTCAACATCTGTAAAACTGAAAGGTGAATAGCACAGTGTTGACATTGCCATGTCACATGGTCTGTTTTCAATATAATCTTATGGGAATAGAGATAGTGGATCTGGAGACACAGCGACCGTATAGCTCTGCTAGTGCTTGTTTATTCGGCCAGTGGTTTCTTAAGATCATGTGCACTTTGTCCGCTCTATTATTCTTTGTTTCCTAGTTTCATGGGAAGGTCCATTGAAGTTGCTGCCAACCTTTCACACTGTCTTTGTTATATTTGAAGCAGAAAGGAACACCCTAAGTTGTGGGGAAGAGAGCCATCTGTTAATATTTAAATACGCTAATCTTCCCACCCCATCAGTGGGAACAGATAATAACTCCAGATGTTGAGACATCTGCCCTTCCCTCCCCTTAGAATTCCTGCAACCTGCCAAAGAACGTCCTGAGACCTCAGCTGCTCTGGCCAGGAGACTGGTGACAGGTGCCCTTGGTGTGCGGAGCAAGCAGAGCAAGGCAGAACGCGAAGCTGAACGCAAGCAGTTACAAGCAGCTCGAGGTAAGCTTCAAGGAGCAGAGGCACTGCGGTGTTGGAGATGTGTGCGCGTGTGGAGGAAGTAGAGAGAGATAGGAATGGACACTCTACTTCTAGAAGCATCAAGTGTCTTAAGATGGAAAAGATGCAGGCTGCAGTATCGTAGAGTAGCAGCGAGAGAAGTTAGATGATTTCTCTCTGTCTCAGCCTCAAGCCGCCCTGCTCTCACTTACTATCCCCATTCTTGGAAGTCCCTGGGAAGTCTGTCTGGCCTAGGTCTCTGCTTCGGTGCAGGATAATAAGTAAGCTAAAATATCCTTGCTATCACACTGCCAGAGCTACCTTAGTATCCTAAGGAACGTCTGGATGGCCAGTGATTTCCCTGTCTCTGGGTCAGCAGAGAAACTTACTGTGACCTGAAATATGCAGGGATATACAAGGAAGAATCAACTTGTTTTGGGGTTGCATTCTGGGAAGAGGGTTCTCTCACTGCACTTAACTCTTCAGTCCCCTTCCTTTAATATCACTAAGGTACAGCAATGTAGCAAAAAACTTACTAGGTTAGGGCAGTGTTTCTCAACCTTGGCAACTTTAAGATGTGTGGACTTCAACTCCCAGAATTCCCCAGCCAGCATGGCTGGCTGGGGAATTCTGGGAGTTGAAGTCCACACATCTTAAAGTTGCTAAGGTTGAGAAACCCTGGGTTAGGGTACAGTGAAGGGAAACCACAGGGTTGTCCCTATCCAGCATGCTGCAGGGCACAGGAGTCCCATAGACTGATTATACTTCCCTGGTTATGATTACACTATCCACTAATGGATCTGTCCCTATCTGGTGTTCTGGCACCTAGCTATCTGCCTGTCCTTCATCTGCACCAACCAGATAGCAGTGATAAAGCCTGTTGATCTGGCTGGGGGAAGCAGAGTTTTTTCTCTACCTGGGAAACTAATGAGATCAACACAGTCTTTACAGATTCCTACTGTGTCTTTGTCTGGTAGAAGTAGAAAGAAAACAAAGAAACAGCCAGTCAGTGCAGAATAGCTTGTGGATGCTTGGAAACGAACTCTCCTGTCAACTCTCCTGTCGTGCAGCTCCAGAATCCCTTGAATGAAGGGTTAGTTGATGCCTGTATCTGTGGTACTGCCAGTCTTCTATTTATGATGGGTATAAATAGGATTTCACCTAGCTTAGCTCCAACTCCTCATCCTCCTGGATGGCCCAAATTGAATTTGAACCCCACATGTTTGGCAATGCAGCCTTTTGCCTTTAGGGATGTAAAGGACAACTATGTTGAATGACTAGAAAAATAATATTTTTATTTATTTATTTTATTTTATTTTTATCCCGCCTTTATTAATTTTATAAATAACTCAAGGCGGCGAACATACCAAATACTCCTTCCTCCTCCTATTTTCCCCACAACAACCACCCTGTGAGGTGAGTTGGGCTGAGAGAGAGTGACTGGCCCAAGGTCACCCAGCCGGCTTTCATGCCTCAGGCGGGACTAGAACTCTCAGTCTCCTGGTTTCTAGCCCGTTGCCTTAACCACTAGACCAAACTGGCTCTTTATAATAAATGTATTGGTTATAAAAGCTATCAGAAATGTATTTCCTCAAATCACTTTGTCTGTTTCTCTTGTGAAATGATAAGTCTTCTGAACAGCTTCTGTTCCATCCCATATTCATGGGCAGATTGGAACTAGAAACTCAAGCTCTACACTTGTTTTCAATTTAACCAGTTTCTGAGTTTTTAGAACAAATATATTATTTATTTTATTTATCTGTTAGATTTCTGCCCAGCTATTCTATAGAACAGAGCTTTCCAAACTTTTAATGTTGGTGACACACTTTTTAGACATGCATCATTTCGCGACACACCCTTACAGCGGGGCATCATTTTGCGACACACTCTTACAGCAGGGCACAAGGCGGGCACTAGGACCTGCACGAATCACAGCAGGTTTGGAGGCAGCAAGGCACAAGGCAGGCACTAGGACCTGCGTGGAATCCTGGCAGGGCTCGGAGGCAGCAGCAGCCGCGACACACCCTGACGCTGCAGCCGACACACTAACATGTCGCGACACACAGTTTGGAAAGCTCTGCTATAGAAGCTGATAGTGGCTTTCATGGCTAAATCTTTTCATTTTTTAAAAAGAAATCCTGTGAGATTGGTTGGGCTGAGAATTGAATTTGACCGAGTCTTTGCAGTCTTAGGCAGGACCACTGAAAAGTTTTTCACCAGAGCTGGTGGATAACGAAGGCAGAGCTGAATCTTGTCCAGATGCAGCAGAATCACCAGAATTCTGAAATGAAATTCAAAATGAAGATGAAAAAATTAAATATAAAAACTATGGGCCCTCTCCTCTGAAAGTTTTACTGGCTCCATGGTCTTTCTGAAAGACAGTGCAATATTTCAAGCTCACGTTGATCCTTCAGGCAGCAATGAAAATCAGATGAGAAAGTGCAGTTCATTAACAATGCAAATATTTTAGTTGTAGTATTTGTCTTTAACAACACACTTTGCACCTCAGGAATATGCTGACAACTGTTTGTCAGTTCAAGTGCTAAATTTCCAGGTGATTCCATTTTCTAACATTACCTCTTCTCCCTAATAATTCTGGTAAATTCAACTCCTCTATCTTTTCCTTTCTCGACCCCCCCCCCCACCATTTTTCTGTGGCATATTCTTAAGCAGCTATTTTGTAAAGTATCTGTTGACCCTGTTCAATTGTTCTTTTGAAACTGGAGTATAAGTATTGATTACTCAAGTTTTTCAGACACTCTTATTGTAATTAGCTGTTAAAGATTGCTTCTCTCTACCGGTTTGGCTTTTTGAATAGGATATACATCCAATAATCACTGTCATCTTTGCAGCACTAGTATCGGGATCAGAGATACTATAAGCTCTGTGCAAAAGACATTTTAGGGGGAAAAATACTGCAACAAATTTCACAAATACATGATATCCAGGTTTATGTAGCCGTATTAATTAAATGTCTTTCTTGTACTTATTATGGTCTCTATCCTTGCAGGTCTGCCTCTTTGAATCCATACAAGATCTAGGAATTCTTATTTTCCTTTCCTTTTTCTTTAAGGGCATTGGAAGAGAACAAGGATGCCCCTGGAGCAGCAAGAGCAGTTTATAGCTCTAATTAAATGCCTTGAGGGAAGAAAGCTGTGGTATATCCAGTCCGTCTAGGACAGTGTTTCTCAACCTTGGCAACTTTAAGATGCGTGGACTTCAACTCCCAGAATTCCCCAGCCAGCATGGGGTTGGCTGGGGAATTCTGGGCATTGAAGTCCACGCATCTTAAAGTTGCCAAGGTTGAGAAACACTGCTCTAGGAAAAAGGTATATGGGAAATATGACTGTGTCAGGTCTTCTGTGTTCAGATATGGACACTAGGTGGTGCTCCAGTTCTGATTAGTACTACTACAGAATACAGAACTGGGAGCCAGGCTGAGCTTCAAAAAAGTAAGAGTAAGACATGCATAAGAATAGCTAATTTATTTTAATTGCAGCTACCAACACAGTAGTTTGCTACTCTTCTCTGCTGACTAGACTTTCCACTGGATTACAAGCAAACTCTCCAGGCTGATCTCAGGTGAAATGCAGCCCCATTACATGTTGCATGAATCTGTAGGAAGGGATAGGATTCAGGCGCACCGTGCAGGGTAATTGAGTAAAGGCTTCTGGTGTGCAGTGATGTTAGCATGTCCACAGATTGCTGAGGTAGAACAGCCTTCTTTGTCAACAGAGGGGATATCAAGAGAGAATGCATGCACACCAAGGCTGCACCTCAGGGTCCCAAAGCCTTGATGTGTGTTGCTCTGATCAACTCTTTCACATGATGGCTGCTTCCCCCATCACATTTTCTCTTGCAGAGCGGAAGCTCTTGGAGGCCAAGCAAAAGGAAGATGCCTGGGAAGGCCGTGAGTGAGTCAGCAACCAGTGCAAGAAGAGGAAAGTTGATCAGACCTGCTTGAAAACCTCACTGGAGTAGAATTGAGACTCTGACAAATGGGCAGGTTGTGCTTGCAGCACTGAAGGAATCTACCATCCCCTTGGGGATGAGCAATAAGATGTGGGGAGTTGTGGGTGCATTGGAGTGACCAGACATGCCAGGATGGGACATGTGAACCCAAGCTACTGGGTTGACCGGAAGGCCCTGAAAGAGTGGGACTGGAGTCTGGAGTAACTCAGGAAGAGCTGTTACACTGTTAACACTCCTGCCAGTGCTGTTCTGTATGCCATAGAATGTAACCCAAATGCACACACCATGTTAGTCTAAGGCAGCAAGGATGCAGGCCTGTCTGTGCTCTGGGTCACTGAGTCATGTTGTGCTCAGTGGGATGGGACTGAACTGTGACAGCTTTTAGATCAGGCCCACTAGGATGGCCCAGTGCCCAATGCTGAGTTTGCTATTAAAGTTGATTTGATTTTATATGGTGTCATGTGTGATGCAGGCAGCCTTACTGCCTCCAAGTAACTCTGTGAATCTTCACCACTGGAAAATAAGCAGCGGCTGTGACAGCAGTTCAGTGAGTTGTTGTTAGTGTGGTTGGACTGGACTGAGACCCTCTTCCCCCAGATTCTTCAGAATGGGAGTCAACATAAGATGCACAGAAGAAAGGGACCTCTCTTATAAACACATTGCTGACAGAACCCTCATAAGTTCAGCTGAAGAGCTGAGATGGAAGCAACTCCTTCCCAGTGTGGAAATCGGGCTCCATCTGGGAGGCCCTGCTACCCAAACAGGCTTTGGACCCTGCTGGCAGAACTGTTCCTAAGAGGCTCTGTGCGCTTGTGGGATTCCCCTCCTTGAGGCAGGAATGGGTTGGCAGCAGCCCTTGCAGCATGTCACGCCCACCCTGTGAAAGCAGGCACAAGTAGAAAGCAAGCCAGCTCTGGCCTGTTTGCAAGAAAAGTTGGATTTCGCTTTACAGGCATTCCCCCCTCAGGAATGCTTTCCAGAGACCAGCAAACAAGGTCCTTTCTGTTCTGAGCAGCTGTATTACAACCACCCAAATAGCAGGCAGATTGGCCACTTCCTGTGAACTTACATCAACAACACACCTTTGCCAGACGGACGTGGCCGGAGATTCCTGTGGTCAGACACTCCTGGCTGTGCTTGGGGTCAAGCCCTCTAAGCTTGGACCAAGAGTTTTTCGTATCCCTGCCTGGTTGGTGCAGGGGTCAAGATCCAGACATATCAGCCTGATCTTGCTGCTGCACAGCAGCAGACATAATTGCTGCTCAAATACTAGAGCCGCACAGTCTGTCCCAGACCAGGCCAAGGTCAAGAACAGTGCATCAGAGGTCATGTTGGAAGTGGCATTTGGGAAGAGAGAGTGCAAGAAGGAGGCTGAGTTCACGGGGGGGGCTGGCATGCCACATTGACTTAGTCAGAGGGAGAAGGGAGAGACTGTCTATGGGACATTCCGCTTAACACTGTTTGGGGTCAGATCGCACCACAGTAGGCCAAGACGGCTCTCCAAGCTAGAATGTTCTGGCAGGCTGCCTGCTTCTGGCCAGCCAGACTTACAGCCATCTCCCTACCTGGAACAGCAGTCTGTTGTGTCTCCATTGGAGCAGGGTGGAGTGCTTGCCTGTGATGTGGGCAGCATTCTGGAATAGGAGCGGATGGGGAGTGACTGCTTTTCCTGGCAATTCCAGTAGTCTTTAATTCTCTGCTCTGCCGCGCAAGTGATACCTGAAACAAACCCTGTCTACTCGGTCCAACGAAATACTCTCAAATCTGATACACCGTAGCGGCTAAATTAGGTTCCATTCCTGTTTACAGTTTCTGGCAGCTTGCAGAGCCTCCCTGCATGAAGGGCCAGCAGTATGGGCATCAGAGTAGAGTAGCCATCCAAGCAAGTTCACATTTGCTTAGAAATAATGGATTTAATTATCTTGTAAATGTGGCTTTAAGGCAAAAATTATTTAAGTTGCCATACCCAAGTCCTGTGCTTAGTTCGTCCCGTACCTTATTTCCAAACAGGCTTTGTCTTTTCAGTCTGTTACTGACCTCTTTTCCTGTACTCTCTGTCATTTTTTTGTTAGGGTTGTTCTGTTGCAAAACATGCCATAGAATTTGAGAACTGTTTAAGTATCTCCAGAATCAGATTTAAGATTTGTCGTCTCAGTGTTGCTTTAAAGCCTGAGTACCAGAAGTGTGTAGTATTCAGATCTGAATTATGCGAAGAGGCTTCAGATCCAGTATAGACGCCCCTCAGCAGTTCCTTAAAGCAGGGGTCCCCAACCTTTTTGGTGCCAGGGACCGGTTTCAAAAGATTATTTTTCTGCGACCAGGGGGGCGGGGTTTCCAGGATTTCCGCGGACCGGGGGGCAAGGTTTGCGGGTGGGAGCCAGTCACAAGCAACGGGGGCAGGGTTTGCAGGCAGGAGCCAATCGCACAGAAGGGGGCGGGGTTTGCGGGCGGGAGCCCCATGGCCCAGTTCCTAACAGGCTGCGGCCCACAGGTTGGGGACCCCTGCCTTAAAGGAGACAGGCCCTTCCCTGGTCTTCCATAGTAGTCTGCATGCTCAAGAAAGAACGTGTGTGAGTTGAGTTCAAGAGGCATTGAAAGCATCCATGAGCACCCATGTGCTCATGGATGTTCCCCTTGGATCAGGGCTTATCAGGTTCCCTGCCTCACCTGCCTTTCAATTTTCTCTAGTTGCTTTTAATTTTAAAAGAAGACAGGGAAAGCATGCAGAACACGGCTTCTTGGATCCTTTAAACTCATTAACTCTTTTCTGGGACATGTGACCAGGAAGTGGGACTGTAAATGGAGATGACAACACACTAAGCTGTTACCTAATTGCCTCTCCGCATGGGTAGGTGGGGGAGGTTTTTCTGGATTTCTGGATCTTTTCCTTCTGTAGCCCCTGGCCTGATCTGGATCATTCTCGAACTCAATCTTTCTTTACCTACTTCATTTCCATCACCAAATTTGGTCCTGCTGTGTTCAGTTTTCAGATAATTATTGTGCTGAGGAAAGGCAGCAGAGTCCTGGGTCCCTCTACATAATTTATTTCCAATATTCCATTGGATTGGAAAGAATAAAAAGCAAATGGAGTTGGTTCTTGTTCCTTTTTTGCCTCCGCTACTGGTAAAATCTTATGTCCAAAAATGTTTTGGCAGCCACAGAAATTGAGGAGTACATTCAAACATGTCAATGACCGTTACACTGACCAATGGCAGATAAATTCAGGCAGGTTCTGCCAATTTTTATTAATCAGCAACGTGGTTACATAAATATTGCACAGATACATCATGTAGATTGCATTCAAAGATATCACTGTTGTGATTAGGGTGTCACTGTGTATGCGCACATAAACGATTAGTGTGCAGAACTCACTGGAGGGGGAAAAAAATTGGCAGGCGAGAAAGGAACCCCCAGCATCATCTTTATTTACAATAATTCCTCTGGGCCCCATAGACATTCTTAGAAAATAAAAGTGGTGGGTTACTGCAGCCCAGTGCTTTGTTAAAAGGCTGCCTATCTGGCCGAGAAGAGGCTAGCTAAAAGCTACTTATTTATTTTGCAATATTTGTAAATCACTCCAATACGCTGAAACTCTGGGAACAGTAGGAGTATCATGGGAGCCGGAGGAGGTAACAATCAGCAATTTTATAGAGTTGCCTTGTGGTAATGGGCTCTTTGTGATTGCTCCTGATTGCTGTAACAGCCACTTGGGGAAAAGTCAGGCCCACCCACTCTCCTCCCCCTCACAGCAACCTGTGGTGTAAGTGCCCATGATGCACTCTGAGAACTCGAGCATGGCTGCTGGCTCAAACAGGTTGGGGGTCCCTGCTGTCAATCATTGCCTAGTCAGCTGGACTTTCTTGAAAGGGCTAGAGGAGCTCGCTGGTCTCTTACTCTCCATCTCTCCTGATAGTTTAATACAACCTCCCTAAAAGGCCTTACTCTGGCTCCATATCCTTTCTCAAAAACTTAACCCCACTATGATTCTTGTGGACTGCTGGAGCCTCTGCAAGATTCAGCAGCACAGGCCTAAAGCAGTGCCAGCAGCTGATTTACTTTTTCTAGGCTCGGATCGTTGGCAGCCATGTTTAGATTTCACGCTCTGAATTCTCCCTCAGGCACCCCTCCTGAAGTGGAGGTAGGAGGCGTAGAAACGTGTTAATACAGAGTCAGCAATCTGGTTCAAAGCAGGAATAATTTTTAAAATGGCAGTATGTTTCTAGATGTTTTCACGTCAGAACTGCAATAATTGAAGGAATACCTGGCCATTGTTGATAGCAGAGTACAGTTTTTGAATGTGCTTATTGCACATTCCAAGACAAAAACTTGGAAAATCTGGTCCAGCCAATTCTGGCCTGGGCGTCGTGCCTGCTCCCCTCTGCTGATCCTATTGTAGCTCAGGTTCTTCTTTCTCAGGAAATAATGTTTTAGCTAAACTCAGCTCTGTTGGGATTTTGAAGAACAATTTAATACTCAGAAGTAGTCTTTGAAGCAGTGCTTATTGTTTGAATCAAGTCTCTATATACATTTTTGAATTGTACAACAAATCAGCCTTGTTTAACCTAGGTGACATTCAGGTTGTGTTGGATTACAACTATTGTTGTCCCCAGCCAGCACTATTATTGTCTACACCAGTGTTTCTCAACCTTGGCAACTTGAAGATATGTGGACTTCAACTCCTAGAAGTCTCCAGCCAGCATGCTGGCTGGGGACTTCTGGGAGTTGAAGTCCACACATCTTCAAGATGTCAAGGTTGAAAAACACTGGTCTACACTGAGTAGCATGACGGGACTTGTTGTCTAATATACCTGAAGAACATCAAACTTGAAGAATGTGTCCACAGTACCTGGATGATTTCTAGTTTAAAAGTAAAGTCTTTATGAGGTAAGTGACCCATCAAATTGCTGTAACAGTTTCCCACCACATATTCTCTGAATTGAATGATATTAGCAACACAGTATGATAGCTGTGAAATAGGTATTGTCTGGGGAGACATGCTTAACTCTTTCTTTATTTCTTCAATCCTCAATTTAAATCTTCCAGTTCCATAAAGCAGCTATAAGCACAACTTATCTTAGGGCACCCTGAACTAACCCCTGTTTCAGTGTATATCTTAGACAAGAAAAAAAGTTAAATAGTCTTTACCGAAGGACTTTTCTGACCTTCAGTACAGCCACTTGGGGCTGCTAATCAGTATAAAACAAAAATGCAGGAAATATTTAACCGCCCAGAGTTCCCTGGTGTAGAGGAGATGGGCGGTGATACAAATTTAAATAATAAAATAAATTTAAGCACAGATCTCCTGTGTCATGTTTAGTTGGAATGAGAGTTTGGATCTTTGCCACCTATTAAGGAATCACTGTAATTCATTGCAGTGGAATTCAGTTCCCCCCTGTTCATTGCATGATAAATTTCCATTTCTTGTTCATCTGTTGCATATAATCTTCACTTGTCTTTCCATGGTTGCATTTCTCTTGGGAAAACAATTGCATTTTCCAACTATTTAAAATGTAGTGCTTTCTTTCTGGGAAAAATCAAGTATTCTTCCCTGTCCAAGTATACATATATTGTTTTTGGAATTGCTTTGAGGCATGAACGCTGGGTGGATGTTACCCCACCAATAATAAGAACAGACTAAGTGATATTTGCAGAAGTACCAGGCACATAGGAACTTCCAGAAGAGGCTTTTACTGCCTGATCATCTTGCCATACATTCCAAATTTTATGGGAGGATCCAGACAATAACATCTTGTCCTCCACTACTTCTGGGTTTCCCCCCCTCCCCAGAAAATCTGTCAAGGAAAGAAAGATAGAATGGTGTCTTTTGATTGATAAAACTACCAGCTATCTGGAAACAGCCACAGATGTGAAATAGCGTGAAGTTAATGACACCAAAAGCCTCACAAACTCTTAATTTTGAAACAAGGGTTTTAATCTTTGAACACCTCTATGAGGGTCAGAGCAGCATCAAAACAGTTTTGGTGAAGTTGGAGCAGTCATGTTGAGCCTGAAATGGGGTGTTTCAAACTCAAATAAGTCAAGACTAGAAATCTTTTGCATAGTCCAATGCCTTAAAATGGAGAATTAAGTGGGGAAGGTGGATGTGTGTCTGCACATGATTAAGAAGAAGAGGCTGTGCAAGAAGTTTGGAAGTGAAGGAGAAATGACTGAACAAGCAGGAAGATAATTTCTTGAGATGATGGTGCATTTGAAAATGTAAGGAAGGAACATGTTGAGCAAGTGAGGTGCTAACCTGTTTTTTTTACACCTCAGCATGAGAAATGGCATTAAATTTATGTCATAGAATGAATATGAATTCTATGTTCTTTCATGCCCTTTTTGTTCCATATAAGCCTTAAATATGGTTACCCTCTTGCCTCTGCACTCCATTAAACCATGAAGGTTCTCTTCAGCTTCCATTCTGTTAAATCTATCCTGTAGATTGCAATCAATTTCTCTTTTACTCTCCCTGTTCACCAAGTTTCAGTTATTTTTGCTTCCCCTATGCCTGTCTGGTCCATCTACCAGAAACATTTAATTTTCGGAGCGAAGATCACATAAATTACATACCATACAAATGATGACAAGGAGGAAAAATCAAAGGAGATGAGAAGTCTAAGAAGATAGAATTAGTCTGATGTTGCAGTGTTAGCATAGCATTGAGTTGGAAGATGGAGGTCTGTAGTTGTGCATACAAGATATTTCATGAAAAATTACCTCATGAATTGCGAGCTGGTGAGAAAATTTGCTGAAGAAGCTAACTAAGAATGTAATCACTGTTGGTTGCACAAATAATTATTGAACTTGTATTATATTCACAGCTAAAATAATGTCTACAAAGGTGTTCAAATTGCTTTCCAGAAACCCCTGGGATTTCTCCATGAGAAAATCAGGATAGATAGACTTGTTTTCCAGGAAGAGAGCTTAGCTCTCATTTTTACTACCTTCTTCAGAGTTGCAGAGGAATCTTGCCTGTACTCTAAGGAATAAAGACCATACCAAGACACTTCTTGAGATGAAGAGCAAGATGACACCTTTCTCCATTCCACGCACAAAATATTACTTTGGTGTGACAGCAACTTCTATAACTTCTAAAGGCAACAGACATGCACACCTCTGTTCTACAGCACCTTACCGCTGCCTCCTGTCAATGTAACACGAAATGGATTTCTCCCTCTGTCTAACAGAAGACTGGTCTTCATACCACTACTCAATGATGCTGAGCAGCATTGAGGATCCTTGGTGCATAGGATATGTGTCTTTAAATCCTTTGCAGCATATAGAACCTTCATCCCAGATCCTAAACAAACAAGTCTGGTTACTGAAATTTGAAAGCCAGCTCAACTTTAGGATTTTATATTTTGGAAAGGAAGGGCCATAGCCCAGCAGTAAGATGTTTGCTTGCAAAAGGTTTTGTCATCAATTGTTTTGTCCCTAGATAAATTGGGAGATGCTTATGCCCACTACCTGGGAGAAATATTGCCAATCCTTATAGACAGTGGCAGGCATCTTATTCATCCAGGTCTTGTGGAGGACTATTTCTATCAATCCTTTATTGGTTAATTATGGGGATTATGGGACTTAGCTTCAACAATACTGGAATACAATCAGATTGCCCACCCATAGTGTAGATAATCCTGAACTTGATACACCAATTATCCAGTCTGGTACAAGGCAACTTCTTTGCCCTATGTAACCCGGTCCAGGCCACCTTCCCACCCTCTCCAAGTTTGTTAAGGTCCAAGTTGAGCAGTCTGTTTTTGTCAACTAAACAGTGACAAAATGGTCTATATCAGCTGAGAGACA
Organism: Charina bottae; assembly: GCA_023362775.1. Lineage (NCBI taxonomy): Eukaryota > Metazoa > Chordata > Lepidosauria > Squamata > Charinaidae > Charina > Charina bottae. Next base: position 41,382,104 of record JALMGJ010000005.1, on the reverse strand, counting down.
GAGAAAAAGAGGCAGAGTTTATCAAATTTCACTTGTCTCTTCTGTTCATGAAATGGAATTTCACATCCATATTTGTCAAAGCTTGAACCATTTTAGGCAGAGCACTTCAAAATGGCTCAATTTTCACTCCATTTCCAGACCAATCTTCAGAAACTAGATTGAAGCCAACCTTCAGTTGTTTTCACTTCTGTTGGCCTTGAAGCCCAGAGAACCCCATGAGCCAATCAGTTCTCCCTCCAGCTGAGAGTTCAGATAATGAGAATCAGCGTCCCACTGCCCAAATTGCCACAGGCCCTGGAGAAATAAAAATCTCCTGACCCTCCCCACTTCACACAAAATAAATCACCACCAGCCCAGTAGTATTTTCAAAGGAGTTGTGGCAGAGGAGGAGCCACACTGTTGTGAGGGCTCTGTTTCTACTATTTCGGCTCAAATAAACTTTTGCTAGTTGTGAGGTTGGAAGAACTGTATATCAGCATTTCTGTGACCAGGTGCTTTTCCCAATAAGTGGAGCCTCTGAGGGGGCATTAGGAGGAGAGGGGTTGGCCTCTGCTAAGCTGTTTTCATCTCCCACTGCACCCCACATCCTCCTCCTACTTTTGAAGGAGAGCATGTTTCCCTACCCCAGTTTCCTTAGGTTCAGCAAGTTCACTCTGAAATAACATGGGCTTCCTCACCAAGAAGGCCAGGCGGATTAGCAAATCTCTGGCTGCTCATAATCCATTACAGAACAAGATTAGGAATGTGGGTGAACACTCCAACTGAGCTCAGTTGTGAGGTAAGGGAAAAGCAAGCTTGCTAGGGGGGGTGGGGTAACAGTTGTGGTACAACTCCACGGTGGTGCTGGAGATCAATAAGGCCGCTGACTCCCAGCTTGGCTGCAGGCAGGCCTAAATCACTCCCGTCCATTCCTCTTCCTTCCTTGATGTGGGCCTGAGGGCTTCCCCCTCCCCTCCATGCCTGATGGGTTGCAAGCTCCTGTCTACATCCACGCTTTATTTGTTGCCTGGATGAACACTGCAGTGGAGTTGGCTGAGGGAGGCAGGTGCCACTTTGCTGCGACCACCTCTCTCGCCTGACTTCTCCCTCATAGGCACACGGCTTGCCTCACTCCCACTGGAAGATCTGTGAATGTTCCCCTTGGGATTCGAGGCATTACTGCTTCCACCCCTCCGTACCACTCTACTATCCTTTGCTATCCCAGGCAAGTCTAATGCTGCTGCTTCTGGAGCAATGCTTCCCTGCTCCAGGCAGGCAGGCAGACTGGCTGTGCTGTTTCTGTGCTTCTTTCTCAGCTTGCCTTTGTCATTTGGACTCACATCGAAAAAGTGGATGCCACAAGAAACTCTGCCTGTGCGTTCTGTCATTCAGCCATGAACATTATTATGTGGTCCAAAAAGCCTTTTATTGGCAGGGTCAAACTCCACAAAATGTGGCACAAAATAGCGCCTTTTGTTTCTCTTGGGAGAGGTTTGTGATTCTTCCCTGAGCAAGTGTTCCCCAAATAGTACTATTACTACTCCCTATTATTAGCCATTACAGTTCATTGCACATTACTGACTCCATGGTTAATAATAACGCTCCACTTCCCTAACCTCTTGATATTTAAACTATAGCATGGCCCAAGTGGTGCCTTCTTCCAGGAGGGCTCAGGGTGCCTTTCCTGTATCCTTTGGTCTGACTTGGGTTCTTGGGTGTGGAGGTATCTCTGCCCATGGCAGGACGATCACTCTTCTGTACCAGAGGTAAGGGGGCTGGGGGGGGGAGGGTGTGGGTGTGGGTGCTTGGGCTACAGGCATGTTGCGTGCTGTACGCCTTTGGGGCAGGGGGAATGCGGGGGCAGAAAAGAAGACAGCTTTGGTGTGTCTGGAGATGAACCAGGCTCCTGAGATAAAACTTGTCAGCAGATGGAGCTGGTTGAGGTAGTTTTTCTGGGCTGTGCTACTCACACACCCCTTCTGCCAGCAAAGCAAGAGCATGGCTCCTCTTTGCCACAGGGCTGCTCTCAGCTGGGCATGAGAAAGACCGCAGTGTCCCCCATCAGGTCATTTCAGTCCCATATTTGACCATAGCTGCCAAGCTCAATAAATAGAGAAAGCGGACCAGACAAGCTGGGCTGGGTAATGTGGGGCAAAGGAGTGATAGCCACAGCATGGCCATACAGACTGGATGTGGCGCTGCTGTGCGTGTCAACCCAGGGCAAATGTCAGGGAGGGAAGAGGGCCTTGAAAGAATCTTTCTGCAGCGTCTAGTTCTCGTGCTCGTCAGCACCTGCTTGGATTCTGCCATAGCCCTTGTTGGGTTGCTTTGAGCTGTGAGAAGATCTAGATCCAGGTTCCTTAGAGAATCCCAACTGCTTCTGGAATATTTGCCTTAGACCAAGTTGCTGCTCAGTCTCTGCTGTGCCTCCTCATCCCACTCTATCTTGGCACCATACTCGTCACCTGCAAACCCGACAGAAGAAAAAAGGAGGGTTATTAACTCAGCTGGCAACGCCAAAGGGCAGTATGTCTCTCCAGCCTGTGGTACATGGTTTATCTTCCAAACATGGCTAAGGCTTTCTGTTGCGTTTATACCTGTATGGCATCCATGCAACCAGATACGATGTCCCTCATACTGGCACTGACAGCGAAGGGCATTGTTGGAAAAGTCAGACTCTGCTACCTCCTGCTTCGGGTTCACAACAACCTGGCCAGAAAAAGGGAAGGATGGCTTGTAGTTCAGGTTGACTGCTCTCTTCTCATCTTCTTCTCTGTCCCCCTTCCCAGTTTTAGTAAAAATAAATAAATAAATCCATGACAGAGCAACTGACAATAGGGCCCAAATTCATGCCTGGGAGGTTGCTTAGGGGTGATACCTCTGTGCTCAGACCAAGCTAGACCTCCTTCCCAGACTTACCTGGAATACGTAACTCCCAGGTGGCACATCAGTGATATCTACCCACTGGCAGTCAATGTCATGTCTGTACGTGTCCCAGCAGCCTGCACTGACACCCTGCTCTCCAAAATTAGCACAGCCAAAACGCCGCGGCATTCCTATATGGAAGAGAACGGGATGGGCGACAGAGGGTAGGCCTTGCCTCACTCACAAGATACTTCTGGCGGTATGTACTTATGAAGTGGTGCAAACGTAGTACTTGGTTCTAACTTTGTTACTGTTCCCTCTGAGTGTCTGCCATGAATTTTCTCTTACCTTCTGGGCAGTTGGTGTCCTCCAGACAGAAACTGGCCTTGTGTCCCTCAGCCACCTTGGAGCCATTGAGTGTCAGTAAGTCATAGTGAGTGAAAACCTCAATGCTGTGGTAATGTCTGTGGGATGAAGAAGAAGAATCAGAAGGCTACTGTAGGTCAGGATAAAACTATGGCTTGGAAGAAATGGGGTTGTCTAGGGGAATAGCCAGATAGTCCTTCATGCTACTTGGGGCAGCAAGAAGCAAAGATCTGCTGAGCCATGAAACAGAGCAATGCAGAAGGATTAAGTGGGGCTTTTGGCTCAGCTGCTATTATAGCTCTTCATCCATGCTCAACCATAATGATAGCTTTAGCATAAGCATTGCTATTTTCCCAGATGCAACAAACTGAGCTCCCATCATAAAAGGGCTTGCTGGGTGGAATATCTTTCAGTGGGACACGTGAGCCTCAACTCACAGGGAGAGGGAGAGGCTAGTTTTAGAAAAGGAAAAGTAGTCTGGACCACATCTTGTTCTTTTTTTTAAATGAAGAAACTAAAATACCGACAGGAACTAACAACAGCTTTCAGCTTCAAATTGTACAGGTGCATCAGATAGCAACAGCACTTTCATATGACAAAGAAGCACATATTACTGGTCATGATATGTCAAGAACTGCCCACTACCTGTGGCATTCGTGCCATATCCATGCATGACGGCCACTTTTGGGGAGAAAGTCAGCCCGACCCAGGTTGTGAATCTGAGAGGAGAAGCGCAGCAGGCGTCGATGCCCCTCTGGCCAGTTCATACGGTCAGCAGAGGCAGAAAGGCAGCCTTCCTCATGGGCACAATACAGCATGTTCAATGGGCGGTCCTCAAGATAAGCTGTCTCTTGTACCAGTTGGGCATTCATTACCAGATCTGGGGCATCTAAAAGGAGAAGTGGAGCATGAAGCTCTAGATCCATACAGTGTAAATTCTAGGCCCATAAAAAGGTAAAGGTTCCCACCGCACATTTGTGCAGTCGTGTCCAACTCTAGGGGCCGGTGCTCATCTCCGTTTGTTAGCCGAAGAGCCAGTGTTGTCCGAAGACGCTTCCACGGTCATGTGGCCGGCATGACGCGCGCGGAACGCTGTTACATTCCCACCAAAGTGGTACCTATTCATCTACTTGCATTTGCATGCTTTCGAATTGCTAGGTTGGCAAGAGCTGGGGCGAGTGCGGGAGCTCACTCCGTCACGCGGGGCTAGGGATTCGAACCTTCGAACTTGCGATCTTCCGATCGACAAGCCTGGCATCTTACCTGCTGAGCCACCACACCCCCTAGGCCCATACTGTTAGACAAATTGACACCCCTGATCCACCTACACCACTTTCTCCAGATTCTTCCATCATCCTTTGCTCAACCTCAACATAACATAACAAAACAAAACAAAACAAAATCTGCCTTTGCTCTAGGCAACATGGTAGCTCTCATGACTGCTGCGTTTCCTAAGATAGCTGCTCTATATGAGATCCCAGTGTGTTAGCTTTAAGCATCACCAGGCTGGACTGTTCCTATTTCCACTTACTGCGGGTGCAGGTGACTCCTGCAGCAAAACGGCCCCCTCCGTTCGGGCAATGCACGGGCCCATGGTGCTGACATTGTAGGATAGACAGTTCTGTGCCTTTACAACGCACACCACTCAGCACCACCTCAGAAGCATCTGCATTGCCCTGCCAGTACCATGTTTCCTGGAATAGGAGCAAAGGGTTAGTGAATGCAGGCTCTGAATTTGAAATGCCTGTCTTGGGGTACATAAGCTCCCATGCTTTCTTTCAACCCTTGCCTAATCATGGCTAACCTGAAGGCGTGGAACAGGAAGCCTCAGGTGCCACCTTTGCAACTGAGTAAGTAAGCCAACCTTGGGCTGGTGCAGCTCAGTACTTAAGATGATCAGAAAACGGTACAGGCGAGCACTCACCTGGAGAGCGTGGCTTGCAAAGCCCAGTCCCATCTGCCGACAAGCAACCATGGCCTCCTTGAGTCCCCAGTGTTCTCCACACACAGCACCCCAACGGAAGGCACTTCCTCTGGGCATCAGGACTTCCACAACACCTTCCTCTGAAGTGCGCCCACCAGCCAGACGGATCTGCACAGACGAAAACTGGCTTAATAGGTCGGACTAATGATCATGTAGTGAGATGCATGTTATAGGTGAATCCAAGGCTACGTTGGCATCATTAGGACTTTTGAAAACTTGGGTACAGGTTTCCTGAGAAATCCGTAATGGGTTGTATGAAGGGTTAACAGCCATTCAGATTGATCAAGTGGCAGCGGCGTTCCTTTGCAGCCTGCCAAGTTGTGGCACCCTATATTTTTTTGAGTAAAACATGGCCCCAGCAGCTTTTTATCCATTCCAAACACAAGCAGAGTTTATTCTTTCTAAAGGCAGGTACGCTTTCTCTTCTGGGCTGCTTGGCAAGAGCAGCCGATCCCCTCCTTGTATTATTCATTCCACTCCCTGCTTTGGGGATGCAGGGCTTTAGCCAAAGAATTGGATCTTACTTGACGTTGGGCATCTGTTTGGGGCACATTGCAGCGAACAGCCACATCGTTGTCATGCCGGCATCCCGTCTGGGCTGCTTTTTGGGATCTGCACTCCATCAGTGATCGCTCGTGTCCCCTACACCGCACTCTTGTTAAGTGGATAGGACCCAGGCCTGTAATTTGAGTTACTCTTAATAGGGATGGAGTCTCACCACACTGTGTGCCACATACGCCATAGCCCAAATTCTTCCCCACATGCACAGCTATCTTCCTGATTCTCTCTCAGTAGGGATACACGGATCTTCCTATCCTCCCTTCTTCTACATTGGTCCCACAATTCAATATTCCCCAAATCCATCCTTTTCTCCCTATCCCTGAAGTTTCTCTCTGGTATTGTAGAACTTTGTCACCCTTTCTGGGTTTCACTTGCCCCTGAGAAACTCCATGAGATGTTTCTTAGGAATAACTTGTCCAGAATCCTCCTTCTCCGTCCATATATGGCAAGGGGGGCAGGAGCCTACTTTGAGCCTTGCCCCACCCAGTTTATGCCTTGCCTCATCCCCTCTACTCACCTTGGCCCAACTGTGCTCCTGAAAGAGCTTCTCGTGCAGTGCCATACCCCAACTGCCGACACACCACGCTGGCAGCAGGTAGATTCCAGCCTTCATCACACACAGTGCCCCACTGGCTACCTATTAGCACTTCCACACGTCCTTCGCCTACGTGTGCACCTGCACGGAGACGCACCTTGGGCTCCTGCTGGAGTGGAGATGGAGATTAGGGACTAACAAACAGAAGGGAGGGTTAGTGTGTATTTGTGAGAAAGGGATTGTTGTTCTCTGTCAAGAGCAACCCAGGGGGGCTTTCATCTAAAGTTTTCAACTTGTAGTTCTCCTGTCTCACTCTTAACATTTTATGAAAGGTCTAAGCCCACACAGATGTCCTCTTGTGACCCTTTGGTCTTTCCACTGCTACTCTAGGATGAAAAAACTATATAGGATCTATTCAGTGAAGCACTATAAACCCTTTGTCCGAAATCATCCTGACGGAAAATTAGAGTGGCCCTTGCCCCAGTAGAGAAGTTGCCAAATTATCCTACAGTTTCACCACGGTCGGTGCTCTTCACCATGGATACTTTGAGCCTACCTGCCAGGATATATGGGCCCCTATTTTTATTCTTCGGAAAATGGTATTCCATTTACCTGCTTAGGCTTGCCATGGCTGGATAGCTTGGCTTTCCTGGGCTGGAATTCAGGACCCGCTATACAGCCGACCAAAGCATGCAGACCATGTGGGCAGGCACTTTGATTCTGAGCCTTGGGAAGCACATGCAGCTTGCATTCACCCAAGTGAACCTCAGTGCCCAGGCACTTAATCTGGTGGATCCAGAAGGTATTCTTCTTGCTCAGGGTTTTTAGGCTGCAAAACAAGGGAAGAAATTACTGCCTTTTGTCAGATAATCATCCCGCTGGCCATCTTCCAGAAGGCTTTTTCCATGGCTGAATTGAAGTGCTATCCACCCATCCTTGAGTTGGCAGAAAACTGTACTAGCGTGAAATTTGCTGTCCTCGTTGTCAATGTCCTGTCTCTATTGCCTTTGTTTCAAGTCACTGGAGTCACCTGACTTTGCTCCAAGGTGACAAAGCCTAACAGAATGTATACATCTTGAGTCTGTCCTTCAATGATGTCAGAATAAGGAGGAAAATACTGCTTTAACACTGACACACGACTTCAGCCTGTCTCATTCGTGGTTGGTAAGGAAAGGATGGCAACATCATGGGAACACAGCAGAAAAAGGGCAAGTAAACACCATCATTAGGTGCAAGTGGGGAAAGGCCTTGAAATTTGGTGGATTAACTGCTGAAAGGCACAGGGAGCAATTATGCAAATAAACTCTAGAGACCCTAGAATCTCCTTTCCCCAAATATTGAGTACCACAAGGCAATAAAAAATGAGCCAGCCCCTTACCTGGACCTTGGATCCTTTAGCTTCTGGTTCCAGAGTTTCCTGAAAGGTTAGAAGATCAAATATAAATGCACTTTGGCAGCAGCATTAAGAATGCCTCGCAGAAAGAGTAGATATGTCACTCAGATACTTCACTACAGGTTCTTTTTGTTGACCATTTTGAGATTTTTTTAAAAAACAAAACTCATTCTGAACTCTTACAGTATTTCAATGAATTACCAAATACACTGAAGCAATGGTGCTTCCTATTCTCATCTGTTCTTTTAGGAAAGCTGGCAGTGCTACCAATGGCAACTGGTTCGTGGCATTACCCCAAAGCCCCTGCCACCACTGAATCTCTCAGTATCTGTACAGATCTTCCCATAAACAGACTGTAGTTCTATAGCAAGCATCATAGAAAAGGTGCCATAGAAAAAGGAGAGCTACTTGAAGATGATGGAGACCAAAACTCTTAACATCTTTACCACTGTGGTCAAGAAAAATGTGTCTACAGGTCATGTTGGCATTCAGAGAATTTGTTGATCTTCCTCGGCAGGGCACTCTCCCACTACCCCATCAAACATGGCTATGTTTGTGATCTAACACTTTGGAGACACCACACCAAGTTAGGATGGTCTAGAATGTGACACTGGAGTGCTAGTCCCACAGAACTGATGCACAGGCTAGAGCCAGAAAGTGCAGGTTCTGCTCACCCCTGAAAAGCACAGGCTTCGCTATAATTACCCCACTGCGGTTTGGCTGATCCCCATGGTGAAATGGCTCTGGCACCCATAACTGCTCATTGCAGGACTGTATTTAGCAAGAGAATAGTAGGTGGAGTGTAGAAGATGAACAGAAGGAAACAAGCACAAGGAACTACCACTGTGTGGGGAGGAAAAAGAGCCCACAAAATCACAGGAATTGGACAGGCCTCTCATGAGAAACAAACGGAAATTTTAGACAAGACAGACAGAAAGACCACTGTTGTCTTTATAAAACATCACCTGTTGCCTTATGCTGCCCCATAAGTTGCCCATTAAAAAGTGAACCCTCCTGGTTCATGCTTATCTCTTTCTTCATCACAAATATAACATTGCATACCTAGCCCTTGTACTTCTCACTCTTACCTGTAGAATCCTGTGGCCACCTGGCCTTCATAGGGGAATCCTAGCATCCCACACAGTACACGGGTGTTGTTTCGAGTCCAGCCAGCATCGCACACCTGACGCCAGCGTCCCTGGAGCTTTACTTCTACTGCACCTTCTGTGACAGGGGAGTTTAATTTGGCCCGGGCCAGTATTGGCTTGATCCGTACCTCTTCCACTTTTGAACCCTGCCCAAGGGAAAGACTGGATATTAACCCTCATTTTGGGATTGCTGTTAATGAAAAGCGAGCTAATCAAATGCACATGCTCATCAACAGTGCAGGGACAAGTCCCACTGATCTTCATTTCACATTAGGATTCCATTTCCATGGCCATTAAACTCAGAGGGATTTCCACCCAAATGTGCGTGCATAAGCTGCTACCAGGGAAAGGAAGCCACTCCAGGCTCACCTGCAGCTGGATACGTGAAGCAGCAGAATTGAGTCGGCGTGGCCCTGTGCACACCACGCCACTATCTTCATTGTGGTTGCAGTCAGTTACCCCCCAGCCATTGGATGCACATTCAGCCAGGGAGCTTTCAGTACCTGAGCAGCGCATATTGTCCAGCCAGATGGGGCCTGTGGATACATAAGATCAGAAGGAGAAGCCCTGGTCGTTCTCTTCTGTGTTTAGTTGCCCCAGCCTGATCTCACTGCCTTTCCTAGGAAAAGCCATATTGCTTCCTGTTTACAATTGTAAGCCCTGTCAGTCTCAAGACAAACATTACTTGCAATATACATGGATCATTTAGAGAAGCCAAGCAAAGAATGCCCCATCAGAACAGATAATGTACATATATTTGATGAGGCATAGGAGAGGTGTAGGAAAATGGGAACCATCTGGGTAGAGATCAGATCAGCCTTCCCCAACTAAATACCCTCCAGCTGGAATACAATGCCTATCATTCCCCATCAGCACAGCTAGTAACACTTGCACTCTAGTGTATCTGAAGGGCACACGCTGAGGAAGGCTGGATTGGTGTACCAAATGAATAGACGGGTTTGATTAAAAGGAAAAAAGCATAGAGGATGTGGGATGTCTGGCCTTTCACAAATTCTCGTCCTAAATACAAATGTGTTGTCAAGAAGGACATTTAATTTAAGATGAGCTTACTATGGCCAATGTGTTACTCTTTTATTAGACTTTGCCTCTACCTTTCTTTGGCAACAGGTTTGGCACTTCCAGACTTTCACCTGAGGTTGAAGTGAACATAGCCCAAAGTGCCTACAGTATTGCAAGCAGCCCACTTGCTATACGGTACTGTTTATGCTGCCTCTTGCTGAAAGATAAGAACTTGGGATGTGTGGGATGCTATCTCCCCCTTATTTCAATTCATGGTGGCCTTTGAGCCAATGCGAAGTAAAATCTTGCTGGTCCACACGATCCCAGTGCTCAGAACAGGAATAGACATAGCCCGCTTACTTGAAAGTTAACCTTAGAGCTGAAAAACTGGACCAATAGTTGAGTAAAGGTTCCCCCCGCACATCTGTGCAGTCGTGTCCGACTCTAGGGGCCAGTGCTCATCTCGGTTTGTTAGCCGAAGAGCCAGCGTTGTCCGAAGACGCTTCCACGGTCATGTGGCCGGCATGACGCGCACGGAACGCTGTTGAGTACTTTCATACTAAGTACCACCTTTATTAGTGAGTTTCCAGCTCTTGGCACTGAAAATGGGTATCCAGGCTCAGATCTGGCAAGACTAAAAAGTGCTTGAGACCAGCAACACTCTCTTGCGTTTCTCCATTCCTGCCCCTTCTTACCATCTCCTGGGCCATATTTGGCGCTGTGGGCCCAGTTTATGGCCTGTTCATAGCCCAGCTCCCTGCAGGCCACACTTGCCACATGGATGTTGAAGTCATCATCACACACTGTGCCCCACTGCCCTTTGTACAGCACTTCTAGCCGCCCTTCGCCTGATTGGCTCCTGGGCCCCACCAAGCGCAGCTTAATTTTGGGATGTTTTGCCCAGCTAGGTACTTGCAGGCAGAGCAGGAGGAGGAAGGTAAGAGGATACACCTGCAGAGGGAACATCTCTGGTCCAGCGCTGGTGGAGATACCTGGGAGGCCAAAGAAATGGGATCAAATGTAGCCTGGGAAAGGAAAGGGTCAACGGGACATCTTGTCAGAAGATTCCTCTTTGGTTTAAAATGAACAAGACAATTTATAGCAACAATATAAAAACAACCAGGAGGAAATGTAATTTTAAAAAAACCAGGAGTAGCAAATAATAATGTATTGTAAATTATTCATTAAGCACTTAGCAATGTGGGTGTATTTTAAAAAGACCCAGGTTCTTCCCCCTCCCCTTGCCAGAAGGAGAATGACCAGCGGACAGATGGGGAAGCATGCATGGATGTGCCCGCCAGGGGCATAGCACAGCGTCCCAGCCACCCACATGAGCAGGATGGGGCCTTAGCATCTCCTCCAGAATCCTGCCACATCAGAGGAACGAAATGATTGGTTGCTCTTCTATATTTATGCCTTGGATCTTGAGAGGTGGCAGAGGACGCCCCCATTTCTATCTGAACACACGATGCCTTTCCATGCCAAGGTAACTTGAGCATAGCTTATGAGGAGGAGACAGCCACGCAGACACAGTACGCCTTGTCCCATCACTGCTTCCCTGTGCCTGCTGACCCCAACCCCACAGACTTGACTGAGGGGTTTGACTTACTCATTCCACACTGCTTGGGGCTTTACTAAAGGTTCCTTCCCTTCCTTTCGACACCCAGTTCCACAGGGGCTCTACACACACCCGTTCAGTGTCCAGGGCAAGTCAGAGGTGTTTAGAATTTTACTAGTATTTAGCATTTAGTAGCCTGCTGTTGTTGGTTTTTTTACTGTTTTTCCTTGAGGGGCATTCAGTATAGCTTAGCCTGCTTTATGACTCTAGCCCATCTTCAGCTTATGATCCAATGTTTCCAAGTTAAAGGAATTGTGCAAAAGCAGCCCCCCTCCATCCCGTCCACCCCCTCCACCCCCACCACCTGCGCGCGCGCACACACACCGGCACCCAGAGTCGGCCTTGTAGGCTGGTCAGCCAGTTACTCACCTGCAGGCGCTGAAAGAGGGGAAGAGGCGCTGCTCCCCGAGCCCGACAAAACCAGTTGTCAGCAGCTGGATCTGACGGGGGTGAGGCTGGCCGCCCGCTGCAAACCTCTGGCTCACAAGGTGAGGGGAGTTGCCGCCAAGTTCCCGCGGAGAGAGCGGCCAGCGCGCGTCTTCACCAGCAGCCCGTCCCGTCCCGTCCCGTCCCACCCTTTTTATCCGCGGCATCCGCCCTTCAGCTCTGGCTCCTGCACGAATCTGGGCAGGGCAGGCGGGCGCCTCCGTGGTCTCCGTGCCCGAGAGGACGCCTCCCCCAGAGGGGCGAGAAAAGGCCCCCCGGCCCCTCTGCTTTTGGGTAATCCCGGGCAGGGTTCTGCCACCCCCACCCCCACCAAAGCAGTCCTGTATCGCTTTACCGGGGGAGGGAGGGGGGGGCAGGGGGCGGCATGCTTCACCTGTTGGGTTTCTGCGGCTCTCAAAGACGTCAGCGCCCGAGCAGTAGGAAGGGCAGGGAAACGTTTTGCAAGAGGAGAGGGAAGAAGCAACGTTGCCCCGGGGGGAGGGGGACGGTTCACATTTCAGGGGTGGAAGACCCAGTGCCTCACCTCCCTGCAGGTTCAGGGATGGGTGGGCCCCAAATCGGGGACCTCACTCTAACCCGGTAACCAGGCCATCGGAAGAACAAAGCGGACTGTGAAAGGCTATTGCAAGGTTAGGGGATGAAGAAGCAATGGCCCTCCGGGACATCTGAGTTGCCAAAATTCAGATAACCACCAGGTGACATAAGGCAGTGGTTTCTGTATCTCTTTGCTGCCACCTAGTGGTCATCTGGGTCTTCACATCCCTGATCTGGTGGCCCTGGTGAAGTGCTTCTTTCCAGAATGACCAGCTGCATCCAAAGAGCGTCCTGCGCTTTTGCATTACGGTCTGAAATAGCTCCACTTCCATCCCTAATTACAACCCAATGACGGAGAACGGAAGACGTTTTCAAAGACATATTGAGTCTCATGTTCCTCTGTGGTCTTGCCTACGGACCAGTCCGATGGCTGCAAACTCTGTAAACATATAAAACTAGATAAAAGTTCCTGATTGGTGCCATTTATATATTTATCCATACATTCTCCCAATCAAAAGGTCATTACTGCAAAGTCAGCATATATAAGCTAACCACGCCAGTTACAAAGCTAGTAACAAAATGCTAGAATTGATTTGTAGTAGTAACCTTCCCCCACCCCCAACCCCCCACCCCTTTTCTGGAGACTTATAATGTTATGCAAACTCAGACTGTTTGGTTAGATTATTGTTCACTGGATTAATTCAATACCATTGAATTTATGTGAACACAGCTATACTCGTCCTCACTTAACAATATCTTACAAATAAAGGAACTCTGCTATGCTTTTGGCGGCAACCTTATTATTGCAATAGAACAATCTTCCTCAACTTGGTCCCCATTAAATGTGGCCTGGGAAAAAGGGTTGCAGGTGAGAATAAGATGGCGGAGAAAGAGTCCATCAGCCATCTGTCACCGATTTTTCTTTTCAAATTATACCCTGCCCCATAACTGAAGTAGTCTCACAACTAGCCCCCCCCCCCCCCAACAAATACACTTGAAGTAGGTGTGAAGTTTGGTGGATTTCTTTTTGGTTTATCATGAACATCAAGTGTGCCCACTTGACAACATAGCAATGATAGTTGTACTTCTGAGGAAACTGGAGACTGGTCACTAGACAGCTAAGAGCCACTAAGTAAGAGATCTGAGATACACTACTACTCTTATTTTAGTTCTTGCTAGCAACTTTCTTCTTTTTGCTGTTGTTCAATGTGCCTCACCTCCAACAAGAATAAAATTAATCAATCTTGCAAAGAACTGTGATTCTGCTGAAAGGAGTGGCTATCATCAGAACAGGACCACAACTAGGGGGGGCAAGCAGGGCATGTGCCCCAGGCGCCGCAATGGGGGGTGCACCAAAATTACGCCTGGGGGGCACCAAAATGACAAAATAACTGTATGGGGGGGTGCAGAATCCATGTTTGCCCCGGGTGACACAGACCTGCATCAGGTCTGTGATTCAGATTCCATCCCTGCATCAGAACCATGGTTTGTGCTTCACAACCAAAATCAGCAAAGATAATCCATGGTATCTGATATACAGTATATATGTTCAGGATGAAGTTAGTTTCTTTTTAAATGACACTGAGATGAACTTGAAGAAAAGAAAATGTAGACAGCGCTGGCATCTCCAGTCTAATTACAGCCTGCCTTAAGTAGAACCTCTTTAGGTTCTACTGAAGATAGGCCATCTGATGCTATCCTTCAAATATTTTAGCCTCCATGTTCATTCAGCCCTATCGAGAAAGGCCAGTTCAAAGAATTACAGGAGATACAGTCCAAAACATCTGGAGGCTACCAGATGGCCCACCATTCCTTCAGTGCATGTACTGCTGAGCGCCGTCACTTCCAATGGTGCCAACAGGAATGAACTTTGGGATAGATGTCCAAGGGAGACAAGCAAGACCCTTCAGCATCTGCAATTCAGCCATTTTCAAGCAGGCTCACTGAGATAAAGTCATCAGCAGCCATCATGATATTTTGGTTGTGTTTGGGTTGGTTTCATGGGCAATAATTGGGTATTTCCATGATGTTACTGACATGTCACGGATGCATCCTATCATTAAACAGAGAGCTTTTGAATGCCTTGCTAACATAAACTGATTTGCTTATGATGTTGATATTACGTTGGAGACTGGAATTCTCCTTAACTGGTGTTTTTTAAAAAATGTCCATCCCACCCACAGCAAATATGTCTCTGGAAAATATGGTTAATTTCCCCTCATCTTCAATTTCTTGGGGATAATAATACTATTGGGTGGACTGAATATTTTTAATGTGCTAAGAATATGTGTGGTTCAATGACAAAATGTAAACTTTGCACGCAGAATATTCCAGGTTCAGTTTCTAGAATTTTTGGTAGACATATTCAAGACTCCTTTCAGATTCTCTAGAGAGCTACTCCCAGTTGATGTTAACCGTGGATAAATGTGTCATCTAAACATGGATACGTTTAAGTTCTTTTTGCATTGAGGGACGTTCTAGTTATCTTGCTGAGTGAATCCCTCGATTTCTGCTCTGACGTTTTCCTTTAATGGTGCCACTGCCCATCCTCTCTAGGTTACTCTCTTGTTTAGGATCAGGCAGATGGTCAGGCTTTACCTACTACTGTAGCCCTCAGCCTGCAACCTGCTAGATGACTCAGTCTTCCTCCACATTCTTTGTCCCTGATTTTGTCCCACAGCTCCCTTTCATCCAGCTCCTCAGTTCCACTCTTGCTGTGATTTGCTGGACGGCCGACTCCTCCAAGTAGCAACACATACGCAGCACCTCCTGGAAACCTGCTACTGGCTCACATTCTGTGGCCTCATCCTGGCAGCTGCTGCTCCCTCCCCACTAGTCCAGTGGAGCGAGGAGCAGTAAACAGGAAGCATGTTGCCCATGCCGTAGCCCGCATCCCAGGCAAAAATGTGCTAGTGGCAACTGCCTGTTTGCTTAGAAATTAAAGAGTAGGTTGCTGGCATGAGGAGCGGGGGTGGAGGGGAGCCTCGAAATAGCCCTGAGCTCATCATTCTGGCAAGCCCTTCTCTCTCTCTTTTCAGGGAAAGACCCATCTGGGACGAACTAGGCAATTCTCTACCTAAGCCCACACTGTGCCCTCCAGCTTTAGTTCCCATAAATGGAGTGAGCCCCACCCATCTTGAGAGAATGTGGCCTTACGGGACGGACGAGCCCTGGGAACTTCTGGGCTGCTTTCCTGGTGAAGCCCCGGGGTCTTCTCTTGTCAAGCCAGAGCCTGGCCACACAGAGCACTCTCTGCCTCTCCCCCCAGCACATGGCTTCTGGTTAAATGACACCAGGGGAATTAGCAAGTGTCAAAGCACCAGGTTCTTCCAAACTATGTAAAAGGTACTGCTATGACCCAGAGCGGTCAGCAGTTCCATACAAAACAAAAGGTGGCGGCAGATGGGGAGAGTGAACCAGGAGAAGGGCTCCGTTACCTTCCCGAGAAGCAGAAGGGCCACTCGTCCTGCTAAGGGGACTGATAGCAGCAACTTGTTTTCAGGCTACAATCTCAGCTCTGGAGAGATTTGCCAGGGCAGACCAGGGCACAGGGATTTGTAAATATTATGGTTCCCCGTCCCGATTGAACTGAGCCAGCACATTTCCTATAATCAGAGGCCCAACCTCTAGGTGTGATTTGAAGCATGGAAAAATAGAGTAGATGAATCAACTTCAAAATGACACTTTACTGTAACTGCTTTCATTTCATCATTTATTTATCCAAATAAAATCTGTTCAACACCACCTTTTCCAAACTGGCATCTTCCAAATGTGTCGAGACTGCAGCTCCCAGAATTCCTGTGCTGAGTTAGCACAATTAAGTTAGTTAACTTAGTTACGGTTAAATTTGGAAAAGATTGATTAATGCAAACAGTATCCATTTCTTTGTAATTCAAGGGATTCCAAGCTCAGTTCTCTCTCTGTCCTCAAAATAAACTTTAAAAATTGTGAGGCAAGTTAGGCTAAGCAAAATTGACTGGTCCAATATGACCCAGAGAGCTTTGAAACTAATGTGGGATTTGATCCATTGTCTTTCAAGTCTTGGCCATCTTTTTCCTGATCTTATGTCCAAAACTGTGAATAAAGCTAGACTTTTTGAATAAGGGGAATAATATAAATAACGGAAGACATTTATTTGGGAATACAAAGAGAGAACCTAAAATCATGCCTATAAATATCTTAGCTTACTTGTGCATAGAATTAATTTCAGAGATAGAAAAAATACCAAAATAAGATTGATAATGTTACAAGAAGATAGAAGGAAGTTATAAACATGTTTGCCTAACATTTTTTTTCTCCTCTAAGAATGAGGCAGAGGAATTTTCCCGCTGCTGATTAAAATTGCTCTCCATCCATCCTTGAGTCTGCAAAAAGAATCCGGCATAAAATTATACCCCATTGCTAATCCCTACTCTGCCTCTATTGTGTCTGTTCCAAATGATGTTGTCCTGATTATGTGTACATAGTGCCAGCTAGGCAAGAAGTGGTGGTGGCTGAGTCCTCGGGCTTCGCTGCCCTCCTTTTCAGCATGTCACCACACAGGAAAAACATCTGCCCATCAGGGCACTGCAGCAGGAATTGGTGGGGTCCAGCACCAGGATTTTGCCAGGGTCTCCAGGCTGCATTGTCTGCTGCTCCCCTCCTAAGCTCCATTCTGCCGTAATAGTTGAATATAGCGTAAAACAAAAAACCAAACCAAGTATCACAAACGGAGCCAAGTTGCTGGCAGTGGTTGTTAGGGGAGATCACTTTTATTTGAAATCTCTCCCCCTTTTCTCTCCTCTTCTACATAGGAACCATTCCTTTGTATTCTGGAAGTAAATGCAGAATGGGGAAAGGGGGAGGGCAGTATTTCACTCTTCCTAGTTCAGCCTGTTACATTATTTCATGTTATGCTATTTGGGCAGCAGCAACATACCAACCAGGCTTCCTGTTTTGTGTCCAGCTCTTTCAGGGAGCGGCTGGCAGAAGAGCCTGACCATGAGCCAGCAGGAAGGGGATACACCTGCATCAACCTGGATAATACGCATCTTTCTGATAACGTATACTACTACTCACCTTACTTTGCTTCCAATGTCAGAGCTGGAGAATTGTGATAGATGGAACACATCGAGGATGCCGCTGGGCAGTATCAGAACAAAAGGGAAAACACTACTTTAGCACCAGTACAGTAGAGTTAAGGCTGACTTACGCCGGTCTCACTGATGGGCTGGGGAACGTGGTGGGGACGAGTGGGAATGGCTGTTGTCAAGGAACGATTATGCTGTGGTCACGTACAAGTAGGGACAGAGGGGGAGGGAGAAAGAATTTCTCAGTTCAGGGGCATTCACTGAACTCAGAAGGAAGTCCTTTTTCTGAAAAGTAGATGATTTCTTTTTCATGCCCTGGAGGTCCATACAAATCCCACAGTATATTGTTCTTTGACTAAACATATTTGGGTGTGTGTGTGTACAAATAAGAACTGTGGTGCAGCAGCAGGAACGGGGGGGGGGGGGGGGCACTGAGGCCTTTCCCCCCATGCGGTTGCCTTATTCCAAATTCCTCCCTCCCCCATGCCATTTGTTTAGGAGAACAACAACTACTGTGATACTTTCACCATGCTCTGCCTTTCTCCCTCCTTAGAGCCAAGAGCCCAGGAGGTGGATGGGGGCTGTGGTAAAGGAGAGGGGAATTCATCTGTAGCCTGTCTCAAATCACTCCCCCCCCCACAGCTGCTTTTCATCAAAGAAAAGGGTTTGGGGGATTCAGATATCAATTTACTCACATCATGACTTGTTTGGAGTTGATGTTAAAAGCTGGTAATATCATCTTGTGTGTTTTAGCCCTGCTCTAAAATCATATTGGTTATGACTCAAATGGTCGCCAAGAGCAGACCTCCACCAAGTATCCTGAAGGAACAGAGTGCTTTGAAGCATATGGCTCAGACCAGCAACTTGGTTTCAGTATCAGAACTGAATCCCCCACCTTTCCCAAAGAAGCCGTTGCCACTTTCTCTCAGGTGTCCTAGCTGAGAATACAGGGGGACCCACTGTTTTGTTACTATTTCTAAATATTTTGAAGCAAACGCCACCTGCAAACGCATTGCGCCATGCCTTGTCATGCCCAAGCCTTCCCTGGGAGTTATTTATTTATTTATTTATTTATCTATCAATCATATTTATATCCCGCCCATCTCCCCCACAAGGAGGGACCCTGGGCGGTTATGTTATGTTGAGACCCTTCCCCCTCCTGCTTTCAGGAAAGGTCTTCGGACCTTCCATAATCAAGACCCTCCTTTCAGCCAGTCCACTTCCCTCTGAGCTACTTTGAATAACGGTTTTAACTCTTTTCATTTGTTTACTTTTTATTGTTAACTGCCTTGAAGTACCCTAGGGATAGAAAGGCAGGATATTAATCACATAAATAAATAATCAATCCCTATCTACCTTCTCATTTCTTAGAAGTGATCTAGCATTAATATCTCAACAGGCAGGAAACAGTGGGAAAATGACTCTAGTGTGGTCAAGAGGAATACCAAAAACGTTACAAAGAAAAGCAAAACTTGCTTCCCCCCCCCCCAAGACAAGCCAGGTTTGCTGCTTTGATTCCTTGAAGCCATTCAAGAGCCAGACATGCCTGCACCAATGCCCGTGCAAAGGAAATATCTTGGGGCCCCCAGCAACTTATGGGGTCCTGTCACCCCACTGATTTAGTCCACTTAATTCCAGTCACAAAACAAACGAGCCTCTTTCCTCCCCATCTCTCTCTGTCAAACGTTGTGCAGGACCCGCGCGGGAGGCCTATTGCGACCAAGAGATCCTTCTGCTTGACGAAACCTGCCGTCTATCTCTCGACTGACTCAATTATGCCGTACATGGCGACATCTCTCGGGCTTTTATGGGGGAAAAGGGCTGCTCCTGGACGCCCCTGCGACCAGGATACGTCGAGCCAGAGATTAAAGCTGGATCTGTCCTTCCAGGGAAGCGGGAGCCGCCGACTAGGGCGCCGCTGCGCTTCTTTTCCTCCGGCACCTGCTTCTTGCCTCTCCCTGCTCTGCTGCGCGTCCCCCCGAGCGCCCCGCGGGCCTTTTTGCCCCTGCGGCCGCCTGCCCCGCAAGCAATCGCCCGGACCCAGCGCCGCTCGCCCGGCCGACGTGGCAGAGCGGGAAGGAGTCGGCGCCCCTCCGCCTCCTAAGCGCCAGGCCGAGGGGAGCACGTGTCAGCGCCTGGGCTCGGGATGTGTCCTGTGGTTAAGCCTGGGGAGCAGCTGAGGCTGCGCTAAAAACAGCTCGGGCGGCAGCTATTCTCAACCCGTCAATATTTATATAGCTGTCTCAGGTGCAGCACCTCGCTCCAGGGAAGTTTTTATTTAGGGGCTGGTGGGAGTTCCAGCGGCGGGTGCGATGGGGCGAAGCATCAGCCGGCGGAAGTGGCTTCGAGGGCGAGCCAAGGTGTAGGAGAAACCCTTCGTTCGCCGCCGCCGCCGCCGCAGCGAGGGAAAGCGAGGGGGCGAGGACCGGCCGCTTGCGCAGCCGGGGTGGGGCGCGCGTACTTCCGGTCCACTAAGGCGAGGAAGGGGAAATTGGCAGGGGCCCAGAGGCGCGGTGGGGCGTAAGAGCCCCGAGACCAGAACCCGGGGGGGGGGGGGCGGGGGGCTCATAGCTTACACTGCTTCGCACACAGGGCCCAGCCTGCAGTATTCAGAAAGCTCTTCTTAATGATGGCCAGGAGGGCCTTCGCCCTCTTTAAGGCAGTGCTTCTCAAACTTGACAACTTTTAGGTGTGTGGACTTCAACTCCCAGAATTCCCCAGCCAGCATAGCATGGCTGGCTGGGGAATTCTGGGGGTCGAAGTCCACACATCTTAAAGCTGCCAAGGTTGAGAAACACTGATCTAACCCTTTAAGCCCCTGCTTCTTGCTCCTGAACCCGAAATGCTGCATAAGAGTCCATCTGTATTCATATCCATCTATCCATGTGAAGCATTTCTGGATAATGTTAAACCTTTATATGCTAACCCTGTGACTCTCCTTTGCCACCATCACAGCAGTCAGAGGAGGTCAAACACATGAAAAACCAAACTTGAAGCAGAATGCCAGGACAATCTCCTGAGATTGGAAGAAACTTGGCAGATCATCTTTGCCAATTCATATAGTGTATAGTAAATGAACTGGCACTGCTTTTTCTTTATTTATTGCCCCTGGCTAAAGAGACCGCCCCCCCCCCGCCTTTTCTAAACGGCATGTGTAAGTAAGAAGTCTCAAGAAATACACAAGGGGATGCGGAACCAAGAAGAACTTGCTGTTTTCAACCTGCTGGGTGAGATGAATGAACCCAGCCAAGGACCCCTGAGTGGCTGCATTCATGCAACTTGCTTAAATTGGTTACAGTACTGAATTAAATCATTTTCTAGGTTGGCACAATATATAAACTACCCAGAGTGGCTGGTTTTGCACAGCATGTTAAGCCACAAGAAAGCCTAACCAATGCTAAAACCCAGCTTTTGCACAAGGTGCAATTGCAGTTATTTAAAGCTTTAACTGACCTGGTTAAGCATGTTGTACAAAGACAACAGTGAGTTCCATCACCCAGTCTGATTTGGAAAGGAAGGCACTGGGAAATAATTGCTGCTGTCAGCTGTATTCTTAAGAAGCTTCTTCAGAAAACAGCATGGCTTCTTTGCTTCTAAAGGGAGGCAAAGCTCCTGCAGCGTGTTCTTTGCATTGCTCTGGCTGCCTTTTCCGGCATCTCCAGTAGTCAGCTAAGAATCTTCTGCACATGCAGTTTAACAGAGGCCACATGACATCAACATGGCGACGCAATAATGCAAATATGCCTTACCTATTTGCATCAGGATGCTTGATGCAAATAGAAAGTTGCATTGTTTATGTGATTACATCCTCCCTCCCTCTCCCTGGATGCCTATGGCAGGTAGGGGAAAATGAAGCACCTTAATAAAGCGAATAGGGCTGTCTCCGTGTCTTGATGAAGCTGACTTGCACAGGCCTGTTCTAGTCCTCTCTAAGGCCAGTGCTGCTTTATGGCAAGAGCAAAGAGAAAGATCATAGCTTAAAAGTAAAGTTGATGTGGAAGTCCTAGATTCAGCTCTTGGCATCTCTAACATAAAGAGATCAGGTAAAAGGTGGTGAAAAAGATGTTCCTTGCCGGAAACCCTAGATAGCCATTGCCAGAAGGGGTGGAGGACGACACTTGAACCTGGTGTATGTTCCCTTAGTAACATGTTAAGATTTGCAACTTTATGGGCAGACACTGTGCAGTGTAGGCGCTGTAGGGGGCGTGGTGGCTCAGCGGGTAAGACGCCAGGCTTGTCAATCGGAAGATCGCAAGTTCGGAGGTTTGAATCCCTAGCACCGCGTGACAGAGTGAGCTCCCGCACTCGCCCCAGCTCTTGCCAACCTAGCAATTTGAAAGCATGCAAATGCAAGTAGATTAATAGGTACCACTTCGGTGGGTGGGTAACAGTGTTCCGCGCGCATCATGTAGCCACATGACCATGGAAGCGTCTTCGGACAACACTGGCTCTTCGGCTAACAAACGGAGATGAGCACCGGCCCCTAGAGTCGGACACGACTGCACAAATGTGCGGGGGGGACCTTTACCTTTACCTTACTGTAGGCAGAAGGAAGAGATGGTAAGATACTGTATATTTAGAGAATGAACTCAAAAACATTTCATTAACAGTGCTAATGACCCCAGAGGGCATGTGCCAAGCAGGCTGAGCCAGTCCCTTGCCAAGCATGGGGAAAGAAGCGATGGCATTCCACAAGGACTACACCTAGCGCCAAATCAAATATGTAAAGGATTGGACATTTCAGGGTAAGCGGAGAAGCAGGGAGACACAGGAAGCCAAGCAGGAAAAAGAGTGCTGTTGGCGCGCCTGAACAGCTGAAGCATATTACGTGTGAAGACACACAATGCTGGTTGGGGAGCGGATGCCCATCTTGATTATTCAGTTGTTGAATTTCCATGAAGAAAAGAGAGGCGTTTGAAGCTGCCCCAGATGCCTGGGATCTGGAGGCTCCTTGAGTGAAGAAGGGTCTAAAATGTGGATTGCTTGATTGTTGTGCTTTATAAATCATGACTCATGACTTCACATACTCTGTGAAACTAACCGATTATGTAGCCACTAAACCATGATTAGTCGACTCATGGCTTAGCATTCTGTGTAAACACATATTTCCTGGGAAATCTACCGAGAACTGGATTTTGCCTTTTCCTTGGGACATGAGCACCCACTATTATTATCCCTCACTAATGCTTCCACTATTAGCATTTTCTGTTTATGGGAAAGGGGTGATGGCGGATGGCCCATGTCTTAGCTTCAGGCTAGGCCAGGTCCCATATATCCATCATTATTAGTTACTATGTTGCAAGCTAGATGCTGTGGGCACAGCACATGCCAGATATTGCCAGTGATACCAAAATAGCTGTGCAAAAAGTGAACATGATACAGAAAAATGAGAAATACAGTTGCATTAGTAGGGCTAAGGAACTGCATTAGAGTAGGGCTACTCTGCACTTGCTCTTTTAAACGCCCTAAATTCAAGCAGCAATGCTTCCCCCTAGTGGCCATCTTTGGTTTAGCCAGCAAAGGAGTTGCACACTTTGTGGTCTGTTGGATTATGATGAAGTACACAGTACAGTAACTTGTGTGAAGCAGTGATGAGCTTTCGGGCTGAATGATCGTGGTCTAGAAGTTGTGCCTTATAAATTGTGTGAAACCATCCACATTGTTTATTCAATTAACTATGGTTAAACTAATCATAGAGAGCCAGTTTGGTGTAGTGGTTAAGGCACCAGGCTAGAAACTGGGAGACTGTGAGTTCTAGTCCCGCCTTGGGCACAAAGCCAGCTGGTTGACCTTGGGCCAGTCACTTTGTCTCAGCCCTAAGGAGGAGGCAATGGCAAACCACTTCTGAAAAACCTTGCCAAGAAAACTGCAGGGACTTGTCCAGGCAGTCTCCGAGAATTGGACACGATTGAATGGTTAAAAAAAAAAAAAAACTAATCATGGCTTAGCAGAAAGGTGAAACCCAGCTTTTGATTCCTTCTGCTGTGCTGTTGTGTTAATTCAGTTCAGAAAAGTTCCTCCGCTAAAGCACCCACTCTTGACCAGATACCACACAAGAATGATTCCATGGGATGTGATATATAATGGGGCCCTTTACAATGTTCATATAAATGAACATTTATATACTTTACTATGAACCACCAAGAAAAGCTGATTGTTCCTGCATTTATTCCTGTAACTGTAGCTACGGCAATGCACTGCGGGGAGGGAAGGGGGAGGGACTTAAGGGTTATCAAGGAAACATTCCCGATGTGAACCAGCAATGGTGATACGGAGGGAGCAGGTTCCCTGGGCTGCATTACAACTGAGATCAGATATCTGGGGTTGTTAGTGTCTGGGAAGTAGAAGGCTCTGTTCATTATTTTATGTAACGTGCTTCCTCTTTCATAAGAATAAAGCTGATATTTCATCATTTTGTATGATGCCTCATGCTACCTCAGAAATTATGTGGCTTTACGTAACCACCAATCTTGTCAGCCCCAGACAATTTCCTTCTCCTCGGAAAAGTCCACCAACTCCTGTTGCATACAACCTCCATTTATTTCAGTTGAGGTTTGTGCCAGGCCCTAAGGAAGCCACATTGAAATGAACGGTTGTTGCTCATAAACTGCAGTTGAGAAAGAGCACCATGAGACCGTGGGCAATGCCATCCACAAACCGCACAACCAGCATTGTCTGTGCTTGCTTTGAATCCAGCAGCCGGTGACTAACGTGCTCCCATGAAACAAGAGAAATAGTACAGTATAAAAAAAAGAAGATCGGGGAAAGGGAGGTGTTTTTCAAGCCCTTTATTAATCTCTGGACATATATTTTCTGGTTGGCAATGATTTTATAATCAGTTCTTCATATGAAATTAATCCAGGGAATTTACTGATATTCCTTATTATGACAACACACTTTGGTTGCAATCCATGTGTAAACTGAGGTGGAATATTAGATTTAAACTGATGTATTCCCACTGATTTCAATGGACTGGGACAGGATAGCAGCCAAGTATTCTGGCTCCGCTGCTCTGTGACTGAGATTAGCCTGTGCGTAAAATCCAGCCGAGGCTGGATCAGCGAGGGCAGCTGGCTTCTGGCCACCTCTGCCTGGATTTGCAGTCCGATGGCAGAGAGGTGTTTGCAAGCAGCTGCTTTTTGCGAGTGAGAAATATGGCTCTTTTGGACTCCGGCTCAGTCAGGCATATCTGGCTTTGGATGGGGAGCACAAGGTTAGATGACATGAATGGCAGCAGACTCTTCTTAACCCTCTGCTAAGGTGATTTTGTAACCACTTGGCCTTGGATTTGATCTTCTGGAAAGCATGACTCATCACCTACATTATAAGCTGTTTCTCAGGAGCAGCATTTCAGAATGCCTGTATTTTCACAGGTCAAGAAGCAAAAGGCAAGACACCCCACAGTGCGAGATAAATAGCACAGCTGGGGGTTTTGGAAGGAAAGAAGATGCTGGAGGGTAGTCCAAGAAAATCTGAACTCAACGGACCTCAGGACAATCGGCTTCTTCACCCAGGGAGAAAGCTACCCCATGGGCTCTCCTTCACTCGACTCTAAGCGTCCCTCTCACTATAGGAGAAAGAGCCGCGTGCATCCCTCCAACGATCCAAAGAAGTAGTAGTAGTAGTTGTGGAACAAGATGCAATGATAAACTCCTGGTTAAATAATACTGCATGAGAAGTATATTAGTTGGTTATAAAGTAGAAACGGAATTGCCAGAAAATCTCAGCATGTTCATAGCATGTGTGTGTCCCACTTGAAACAGCCGTGGCTATTACTTGCGTGGTGACTGCCACTCCAGGAGAAATACATTGTAGGGGTGTATTGAGTAATTTGTGATGAAAAACTATGAGAGGGGGCTATAAGAAGAGGCCCCCAAATGCTACACAAGAGAGTTCATTCCAAAGGCTTGGATTGCAGATTGCAGAGTGCTCTGAGCCAAAGCAGTAAATCATCCTATGGGTTCACAGATTCTTGAAATCCTCCAAGGCCACTCTAGCAGCATTGCGTCCCACTGCTCCCATTACACCTCCTCCTGGGAAGAAAATTGAGGCATTGAAGGAAGGAAGAGGCGGCTTGACCACAACAGAAAGTAAAATGGCAGCATTCTTGGGAATATTTGTGATTGACAGGCAGGCCTGAACGAACGAATGATCCCCAGCTCTCTCAACCCAACTAGCAGTCCCTTCTAGGACTACATTGCAGAAATGGGACAAGAATCAAGCTTCCCATAATGAGACCATGGGCAAACACCTTCTATGTCCTTTTTTATTGCAGCCTTGCACATGCCACTCACACGATCCCTTCCAGACATACCAGGATGAGCACCACTTCCACAGAGGTATAGGCCTTGGACAGGAGACTGGTAGCTGGAGTAAGATGGCACTGGTCGGGCAAAATATAGCTGATCCAAAGACATGGCTCCATGGAATATGTTCTGAAAGCCAGAGGCACTGTTAGATGAGACACTGCTGAAGAGACAGGGTTCTTTGTCCACTCCCCAGCATGGGAAGAGTCAATCTACATATGCCGGATGACTTGACTCAGGGAATGGCTATCCTGTGGCATTCAGGTTTTAAGAATAGCACATAGGAAAGACTTCCAAGACTATTGTCAGAGGCAGGAAGGATCAAAACGTTCCCTTATGGTGACTTGTCAAATCAGCCTTCAGAGGGTGGGGTTTGTTTTTGGCAAGGCTACTGTGTAAGGGTTAAGCTATGTAGTCTCCTAAATTGGTGGGGTCTTTAGGGAGTGATTCTCAGTAAATACATACCCCACCAGGTAAGCCAAAGACCTGCTCAAGGTCTGGAGGTGTTAAAACATCTATGCCAATGACGGATGCCTTGAACCCAGGTGCGTAGGCTTCAACACTGTCAAATACTACAGAGAGAGAAGACATCTGGTAGGGACCGTAAGTCAGGAGTAGAATAGAACACCCCAGCATTAATCTGTGGCATGTCCTGGTTGAGCTGAAAAACCTCTACCTTTAATCTCGGAATGCTCCTCCCAGTTACTGTTGAAGACACTTGAACAGTTGGATCCATGGTCTGATACAGTATAAGGCAGTCTTGTGATTGGCCGAATAGGATAAAACGAGACTTGCCTCTTGGTTCAAGGCAAATCAATCATCATTTATCTAGGCTCCCCCCAACATCTACCTTTTAGACAGGCTGGAATGTAAACCCTCAAGAACACAAAGCTATGAATGCTCTGTGATTAAAACATTCTTCAGTTGCTGCTAGGCTCCTGTCCATTCCAAACCTTCCCTGTTCATCACGGAAATGCACATGGCTCTGCATACAAAAGATAGCAACTGAGAGCAACAAATCCTTCTCAAAGAGTAAGGGAATTGACGTTTTGTCAAGGATACAGTAGCAAGGTTTGCATGAGTACGAAGGGTGTTCTTGCAAATGGAAGATACTCCTTAGGTAAATGCAACATTTGGCCTTTATATCAAGATTACTCCCTGCCAGGATTTACCAATTGGCTGTACCTCGATTGGTATAGTTCTCACGGTCATGGTGATCCCACTGCTTTCCTTCAGCAAGCAAATAGGGGGTGTATTGGGTAAAAAGCGAGATCACATGGCAGCCTGGGGGAGCCAGGGTAGGATCCAAGGCCGATGGAATACACATGTCAATCATGGGTCTAAACAAGAAAAAAGGCAAGCTGTAACTCTTATCCCTGAGTCACTGGCCGAAAGCTCTCTTTCTGGGGCTGCTAATATCATGCCTCGGTTTTACACTAACATGCTGGATTTACTGTAATACAGTCCTGCCAGCATCTTGTAACAAAAGGAAAATAAGTGAGGTACTTGGCACCAAGCCAAGAAGATAGCCCAAGCCTTGAAACAAATCTTTTGAGAAGACCTAGTCTTCTGAAGGATAACATGTCAGGACAAAGTCCTACTTGTTTCATACTCGGTACTGACTTTGCAAAAACTTGCTGAAAACAATACACATAAATCCAGGGGTGAACAAGAAGTGGCGCTCTAGTTTCTGTAGAATGTCAACTTCCAGCATCATCTTTAACCAGGCTGGTTGGTGTTGCTGGGAATTGAAATTCAGCAACATAGGAAAAGTCAAATATCAACCAACCCTGGCAAATACTAGTAGCAAATTCAGCTCCCAGCTTGTTAGTTTGCACAGCAAGACTCATATATAGAAGGGAAGTAGCAGTTCATTGGGTTTGTAGAGACAAAAAAAAGTATGAGAGAGAACTGGGGGAGGGGGCACTGGGCATGGCGTACTGACCAATTACTAGAAGGGGGAACTAGAAGGAAATTGGACAGATGACAGATTAAACAGAAAAGACTGGTCAGGAGCACCGCCCACATTTTGTTGATTCCAGGCCCCACTTGCTATTCTCATAAAACCAAGAAAATACAAATTTGAAAAGGCAATTGTCATTATAGATAAGAGATGTAATCCTATATTTGGAGTTCAGGCATAAGGCTTAGTGTTCCAATTTTATTTATTATGGTACTGAAATAGTATTCTATAACCTAACAATGCAATTCTACATACAATTTACTTGGGGGTAGGCCTCAGTGAATTCAGTGAACTTAATTCTAGTGAGTAAACAAGCATATAATTGGGCTGTTAATTTCCTTTCTACACAAAGCACATTGTAACAGATTGAGTGCCAGGGTGAATTACAATTCTGGATTTTAAATTGTATTGTGCACTTAAAACTGTTGAATAAATGATAATACTGAGAGATGGGGAAAGCAGTAAACACCAGCAAAACTCTTTGTTGTTGCAGAGAGATGGCAGGGAAGATCAAACCAGCAATGCAGAATGTGCATCCAAATTAGTGTTTCTGCACCACATTCATAGCAGGGACAAAAGCCTGACAGATGCTCCAGTGTCTAAAATAGCTAATGAAACTGTGTAGATGCATGCTTATGTAGGAAATTCACAGTCATATAAATATACCAGAGAAGAACTTGACAATATCCATTTGTTTTGCTAGAAAATGGGCCTTAACTCATTAGACCAGGATCAGATCATGGTACGGGCTTTAGACTAGGACCTCTGGAGAGGTGAAATTTGTGTTAGCAGTTCGGAGTTCTGTGCTTTCAAGTGCAGGAAATTTGGAAGTTTAACTGCAGGACACTGCCAGGTTGAGCACTAGGAAGGCTCCTTAACAGGATAACAGGGAGCAGGTCCACCCATGGCAGTTTTAGATATGCATTGAATAAGAACCCCATATATCAGAATTAAGTTGCCTTCACTCTCTTCTGTAGCCATTACCCTCACCCCTTGGCTAGGACAGGGTAGGTTATAAAGCTTCCTTCCTCAGAGCTACTAGGACCTCAGTTTCCATAATTCTCAACCACCAGTCTTTGCCATGTTGACTGGGAATGATAGGAACTGGAATCTAACATATCTGGAAGTATCCAGGTTTCGGGGGGTGCTTCATCCCCAACTCTATTGAAGCCACTCAGCATTGCTGATCATACCTTCTAGAGGGCCTCCCATTGCAAGCATCCTCAAAGGCCTGGTGCAAGGCATGGATGTTTTCACAATTGAGATGGATGGAGCATTGATGGTGAGGCAAGGGATCGCCACTGGTGGTGTTTGAGACTGCCAGAAAACTGGGCAACCGATCCACAGCCACTGGGGATATGGGCAGTAAAAGTTGATGTTATAAACCAGAGCTTTACAAACTGTGTGTCGCGACACAAAAGTGTGTCGCCACACCACCTGGAAGTGGTGGCGCGCGCGTGCACGGCGGCAGCGGCACGGGATCAGTGCTTCTGTGTTTTAGCGGAGGCTGCCGCCACCGCCGCTGTGCACGAGCTGCCGCACGCCCCCCACGCCGCCGCCGTGCGCGCGCCACCGCACACCCCCCGCGCCGCTGCCGTGCGCGCGCTGCTGCACGCCTCCCCGCGCTGCTGCCATGCGCGCGCGCGCCAATGCCGTACCGCCGCCGCTAGTGTGTCGCCGGCGGCGGCACTTTGGAAAGCCCTGTTATAAACAATGCCAGGCAGTACAATAAATCTCAGTTCTCCAGATACTTAACACAGCATTCAGGGATTTGCTCACAACAGATGTTCAAAGACAGGACATGGCTAGATAAATCATTTTATTGCAGATAAAACAGAAGCCATACTTATGCAGAGCACCTGCCTACTGCAGAACATAGAAATCAAGGCCTATATAACTTCTGTTTCAGGGTTTAAATTCTAGGCCGTTTGCACCTACCTTTTCAAGTCAACAGAAATTTGCCTGTTTTCTCCTCTGCCTTGAGATTGGGGGACTTCTGTTCAGTGCTTACAAAACTGTTCTGTCTAGCCTGGGAATCATTGGTTCTCTCTTTGTCAGCTTTGTTCTTTAAATCACCAGCCCCCAAACGTTGGAGGAGGGGGCAAACTAAAATCGACTTCCAATTATTTTGGGTTTTACCCACCCGTTTTGATTTACTGAGAAATTGAGCTGGAAGGACAAAAAATAATTCAGAAAAAAATACATTGACAGGATGCAATGAGAAGAAAGTATTTCAAGTTCCCCAAAACTCTTTGTATGATTGAATGATACAAAGCATGGGTGGAGGGGGAGTATCTATTTTGCCTTTTCCTATTCTTCACCACATGCCTTTTGTACCATCCAGTCTGAAGAACAAATCAAAAGTTTGTTCATGGTTCTGTAAGGTTTCCCAGTTACAGATTTTTTGTAATTTACACATCTTATTCCTTGAAGCACCGTGGCTGATCTCGAAAAGCTAAGCAGGGTTGGATCACATTAGTACTCAGACGGGAGGTAACCAGAAAGTACCAGGGCTATAGTATCGCCATATTGTTATTAGTGATACTGCTAGAGGCATTATAGACACTCTTTATTGTCCTCTGAATGACAATAGGCTGGAACTGGGAGGCAGCTTTGCCTGTTGTGCACAGGATCATGGAAATTATTGTACCACTAAGGACCTTTACATGGAAGCTTCTCACCTATCTACTTCCTCACAGTCCTCACCATTGATCTTGGTGACTGGGGAGCGTGTGTCAATCTGTGAGATTCTCTGTACAAACTCCAAGGGCAGATGCTCCTAGAAAGAAGAAACACAGGTACATGGTTTGGAAGCAAACTTGGAAGCAGTTTGGAGTTTAATTTTTCTCATTCTTCATGTATTTCTATTATGTAAAGACTGCATACATGATTGCCACTCACAGCCACTCACTCCCCTCATGTACACAGTTGCCAAGAATTCAGATTTGGATGGATACAGTATGACAACTGTCCTAAGAGTAGCAATTGACCAAGCTAAGCTTTACTAAGGGGAGCAGTTGACCAAGGGCTATGACAGAGTGCCAGATCACATACTTTGTATTGAGAAGGTTCCAGTTTCACAGGTCTTCCTAAACTATTATTTCAGATCTAAATGAGGTAAAAGACTAATAGGGACCCCAGTTGGTACCCACACCCCAGGTTGGGCAGTTCACTGACAGAGAATAAGGACTTTATGCTAGAGAATATGGTGCCCCTAGTCAGTATCCATCCCTGGAATACGACAGAACTGGAGGTTCGGCATGGTGTAATATTTAATATGAAAGGAATCCACTGTCCTGGGAAAAAAGAGTATGAATCAATACACAACAGTAGAACTAGAAGAACCTTCCCTAAGGTTCTTCTGGCACCCTTTAGATGTGCCAGGTATCAGCTAGGAATTCTGGAACAGGAAGATGGGGAAGGCTGTACTTGAGGCACATGGCTCAGACCACTCTCCCGTTCCCTTTGGAACTCCTTCCTCTTTCCAAACATTAGCTGTCACTTTCTCTTATATGGTTTAAAGGAACTCTCAACCATCTTATTTGCCTGAGAATCCATACACGTTTCAGTTCTCTTCTAGGCAAATTATAGTCCCTGCCTTCTTCTGGGTCCTTGATGAAAGAGATGCATATTGCTTATCCAGAACTAGAATGAAAATAGACGTATCAAATATTCTGGGGAAGGTCTAGGCATCCTGGTTTTTAAGAGAAGGAAAAAATAAGGGTAATGGTGATGGCTTTCTAACAAGTCCTCCTGAGGCCTTCCCCGTTTTGTCAGAAAGTCAAACTTACTTGTGGAGTCAGCTCCAGGAATGTATGATGTGGAGATGCATTGGACAGCACCAAGCGGCTCTTCACTTCAGTTCCATCCTGGAGGCAAACTCCTTGAGCCTTCTTATCAGAACTCAGGAGAATCCGGGCAACTGCCTGAGGGGGAGAACAAAATAATCAGCAAACAAGTATGGGTTCTAACATGACTAATACAAACGTCCCCACTTAATGTGGTGGTAGGAAGGATCCTGACTTCAGTCGCTCCCCGCCATAAAGAAACCAAAAGCTGAGCCTTAGTCTTGTGGTTCAAATAGAACTCTCTGTCCCACATAACAGCGAACAATTGCATTTGCCACCTCTTTCCTTGTTCCATTGCTCTTTGTCAGTGACCTCTTCCCTGGATGCCTTTCTGGCACTTCTCAGATGAAGATTTGAAAGATCTACTCACCTTATCAGTGAAGATCTCAGCCCCAAGCGTAGTTGCAGCACGAGCCAAGGCCCCGGAAAGTGCCCCCATGCCACCAGACACATAACCCCAGGCACCCTGGCGCCCCTCTAGCTCACCCATGACATGGTGCAGCAGAACATACCTATGGGAAAGACCAAAAATGAGGGGCTGCCAAGTAATATTGTGAAGGTGGCCAGCAGCTTGGGCTTGTCTCTGAATTTTTGTATACCTTTTTTAAAAAATGCAAGTCTCCTCCCTCAAATGCAACTTAAGTCTTTATAACTGTATGTATTACAATAATAACACTTTCACTCGCCAAGGACTTACAAAAATGTAGAAGCATTATAGAAATGTTATAATGCTTGGTATAACTTGCTAACCATCGATGCTGATACATAGACCTGATTGCTGTTGATTGCCAACAAAGCATAAAGGCTGGGGATGAATATGAAAGGGTGAGAAATGGTAGGTGCAGAGACAGGAGGGAGAGGTTAGGTTGGAGAACAGCAATAAGAATTAACAACAGCATTATTACCCACTGCCTGGTGTGTGTGGACCAGCCATGGCACCAATCACCGCATCAGTGGCCAGTGTTGCTTTTAAGGGCTCTGACTCAAACCAGAAATCCAAAATCTGCAAGAAGAGGTATCAGAAACAGGCTTTGTATCGAACCCCTGAAGGAATCTACACATTCCATGTCCTCATCCCCTTCCTCAGACCCATAGGTCCTTAGGCTAATCCTAGGATCCTCTTACAATTCAAATTAAAGTTATACAAAATTTATTATTGAGCACCTTCTGAATGGTGGAGATTGCACAGTTCTACCCTAAAAAGGTTGTGCAAACAACAACCCCCCATTTCACTGGAGGCTTCCTGATCAGATTGGCCAGTGCTATTCACCTTGGAAATGGGAGCTGTGAGAACCTCGTAATACTGCGGAAGTTGTTTTCCCAAAGCAAATCCTGGCAAGAAGGAAAGAAGGTGATTCATGCCTTTCAAATACAGAACAAAAAAGGAAAACATCCCTGTTAACCATCCCAACACTGTCTGACACAAAGAGAGACTTACAGGTGCAGAAGATCCCCAATAAAAGGGATCACACCAGGAAAGTCAGAGAGCCAGTTTGGTCTAGTGGTTAAGGCAACGGGCTAGAAACCAGGAGACTGAGAGTTCCAGTCCCGCCTTAGGCATGAAAGCCGGCTGGGTGACCTTGGGCCAGTCACTCTCTCTCTCAGCCCTAGGAAGGAGCCAATGGGAAACCAGGAGACTGAGAGTTCTAGTCCCGCCTTAGGCATGAAAGCCAGCTGGGTGACCTTGGGCCAGTCACTCTCTCTCTCAGCCCTAGGAAGGAGCCAATGGGAAACCAGGAGACTGAGAGTTCTAGTCCCGCCTTAGGCATGAAAGCGGGCTGGGTGACCTTGGGCCAGTCCCTCTCTCTCAGCTCAACTCACCTCACAGGGTTGTTGTTGTGGGGAAAATAGGAGGAGGAAGGAGTATTTGGTATGTTCGCCGCCTTGAGTTATTTATAAAAATAATAAAGGCGGGATAGTAAATAAATAAATAAATAAATAAATAAATAAATAAATAAATTTCCTCTCTCTCTTTGCTCATCTTCCACTGTTGCTCATACACAGCTGGTATTCCAGGCATGCTGCTTGGGCACTTTCAAGTTCACAAATTTTGTTAGCACACCTTTGGCAAAAAGCCTTCATGAAGCCCTCCAGAGGTGACTATATTAGTGCCAATTCTCCTTAATCTATCTATCTATTTAATTATTTAATTTATAAAATTTTGTCACCACCCATCTCCCTCAAAAGAGGAACTCTGGGTGGTTTACAGTAAAGCTAAAAAGATTAAAATACAATAAAAACAAGATATCTTAAATAAAAATTTAATGCTAATATTGCTGTTAATATGCTAATATTGTTGTTGTTTTCAGCAATGTTGCTGCTTTCAACAATCCTAGTCTTAGGAAAGATGCAAAGTAATCTTAACTAATCTAGCATGGCCTTCATTCTTGTATGTGTATGTCTTTGGGCATTAGTGCACAAATGTATGAGTGCATGTGAGTGTGCAAACAAGCACAGCCCTCAATTTATCAGCTGATGCACCTTCCAGGGGCTATATGGTTGTTTTGTTGCTCCAAAACAGGAGCAAGTAGCCTTTTGTTGGCCAAAAGTCACACAACATTTTTGGGCTAGCTAAGGTCACACATGTGGGTGAGGCTAGGTTTGGTGGAGAATGTTGGGGTTTCCTTATTTTAAAGCAAATGCTAGTTTCCATGTGTTTCCTTCTCAAAATTGCACGAAACTCTGGGGCCTGTTTTTAGTGACCATGGTCAGGATATTCTCTAACGGCTGCAAAAAGGGAATCTAGGGTTTACATGTGGCCCCGGGCTTCAGGTTACTCACTCTTACCTTACAGCAAGGTAAGAGGAGGGAATGTTAACTCAAGTATAAAGTCTATGTGATCGGGTGAGATTCTAGTCACCTACATAATCCAACACAACAGTCACTGAAGAGAGATCTGGGCATGTATTCACTCTGACCTCAGGCCAGTCCTATCCCAAATGGCAGGGCCTGGGCCGCCTGCCTCTCACCTGCACGGAAGAGGGCTTGCAAACCCCTCAAGGCCCTGAATCGCTGGCGCAAGGAGCCCTGGGTGAGTGCAGCTACATCCATTGGGCAGATATCAAGTAGAGGGTCAATGGCTGCCACCAAGCGGCTCATGAACGCCTCATACTTGGGAAAGGCCTGCAAAGGAAAAGGAAGAGGCAAACGACTTAGCTGAGGCTCATTTCTAGAACAAGCCTTTTCTTGCAGATCGACACCCCAAGCGTTTAGGCTTAATTTCTTGTACTGTGTGACTGTGATACCTTCTGCTGCTCCTTACCCCTCTACCTCCAAGGTCAGTCCTCCCCAAATACCTGGGCATCCTTTAGGGAAAACTGGGCAATCTGGTTCTGTGTCTCAGCCATGCTGTTCCCCAGCAACAGCGAGCAGGGAGCTTTTCCACCCCGACTGTCCTCCAGCACTGGAGTGAAGGAATACGGGTCACGCAGCAACACTTTTAGGCCATGTTTCTGCAAGACAGAACTATCACACGCATGCAGTAGGGAGATTTGTGCTCCCTACTTGTGCTCAGACATAGGGACAACTGTGCCAAAACTGTGTATTACACAATGGTCCCAGAATGACCCTTTCCTAGCATACAACAGAAGGAGAATGATCTCTTTACACCACTAACAGTTGTATGAACTGCCACCAGCTAATTTAGGCTGCAATCTTAAAAATGTGTATATGTGGCGTAAACTCCATTAAATACAGTGGGATTTAATTCCAAGTAAACTCCTCAACATGAAGAGGCTCCCTTTCTTAAGCCTGTTATCTGCTAGTTTCTAATTTCAAGAATTTGCCTCCTTGGTGATTGAGGTGTTAATCAAATACAGTAGGTCACTGTGATTGACTTCCTGGCTTGAAGCTGAATATTAATTTTTTAAAAAGGTACAGGGCATGCGGGTCCCCGTCCCATGGGTAACTCTGGACAACCGGAAGAGGAGAGGCACATGGGATCAGGATATAACAGGTTTCAGGAAAAAATGACAAGCAAAATTGGAAAAAAGACACCAAAGAGGAACCAAGCATTTCCCAGTGCGATCCATACCTTCAGCTCCAGCTCAGTGTAAATCTGGGGTCTCAGCAGACTGAGCAGGTAAGAGGCCCTGGAGAAGCGAAAGCCTGCAGAATAGCGGAGGTGAGGTGCACCAAGGAGCAGAGGTCGTATGTTTGGGAAAGGGGAGCATTGGGTATGTTTAACTCTTACCTGGGATAATTTCTTCGGTGACTGCAGCGCCTCCCATAACGTGTCTTCTCTCCAGCACTACTGTTTTCAGCCCTCCCTTTTGCAGATAGGCAGCCTGGGGATGCAGTGGGTGTTAACTTGGTCCTGAATAGTCCCGCCTGCTGCAGAACCTCATAACTGTAAGAGCAGGTACCCCCAGCGAAGAGCAGATTCCCCCAAAGCGTAAGTTAGGCACTGGGGACCTGTTCCAGAAGTCGTCAGATGTGAGGTGCTACCTCCTTCCAGAACCCTCAGTACTTACAGCCACTAGTCCGTTGTGTCCTGTAAAGAGATATCACAGAATGAGAAGCTACTTGTCATCATCTGCTTCTTCTTATGTAGGTGCACATATTTTATTTATTTATACAAGCATTTTCTGTCACCATTCTCAACCCTGAAAGGGTCCTCAAGGGAAAACATTCATTTGAAGAGGTAAAGCATAATTTATAGTACAATTAAGAACAGGTGATACTAAAACATCTAAAACCAGCAGATGCAAGTGGGTGGCAATGCCTAGCCGGCCCCAGACAGCATGGTCGATGATGAAGATGCTGGGAATTATAGTTCTGCAGTATCTGAACGATCACAGGTTGCCCATCCCTGTACCTGTTTGGCACAGAATTAAAGTAAGTCTCCAAACTGTGCTTTTTTTTTTACGACTGCATTAACCCTTCCAGAGAGTTTTCTTAGCAACTATAATGGGGTGGCTTTTTTGACATCCCAGTCCAGTCCAGACCTTTGGGATGACCAAATGTGACTCTGCTTAGTTGAGATCAGCCAAGGTTGCTTAGATGCTACACCTAAAGGGCAACACAGAACTCCAGGTAAACGCACTGTCTTGGCAAGTAGCAGCACTTGAATGGGACTACCAATACCTGGAAAGTCGAGAAAGATCCTAGAAAGCAGCACAGGCAAACGATTTTCATACTGTTGTCAAGAAAACTGCAGGGACAAGGATGCCACCAGGAAACTTTGCTTTTTAAATGGCCACAGGACTGTACTACCAATAGTTTCTAGTTTAAAAACTGCAACACGTTAGAAGACAGAGATTGACTCCAAGGCAAGGCGTTCTACCTGGGCAGTGGGCCATCTCCACATCTGGCCATGGGGAGCTCCCTTCGCTCCCGGATGTGTCAAATGGGCTTAATGCCTCTGACACTCACCTGCCCCGATCACGACAGCGTCGTACTCCCGCTTCAAGGAGGCTCCAGGCCGCGAATGGCTTGCCCTGCAGCCCGCCAAACTCCGGCGTACGCCAGCCGGACCCAGCCGGCAACAGAGCCTCCCTGCCATTTTATTCTGAACTTTGCATTTCGGATCGCACTTTCGGGAGAGAAAATAGGGGCGGTCCTGCGAGCTTTTAGGAAGGCGGGGAGGAGGAGAAGAGGAGGGCGGGGGAGTACCCCGGGAACCGTCCCGAATGCGCAAGTCAGTAGGAGGAGGACTTGCCGCGTAAATCTCTCCCGAGTTACTTTGCTACAGCAACAACGCGCTGTCCCGGGCAGAACAGGCCGAAAGCAATTTGCAACGTAGCCGAAAAAGCAGAGCTGCTTTCCAGCTCGTGACTCAGACCAGGCCCATCAAATCATTTGGTACCTGATGCAGAAATTCTCAGAAACACCTCTCGCCCCTTCCTGGCATTAAATAGCAATAATCATGGATCGATAATTGACGAGTCTCTTTCCAAGACAGGCGACCTCATATCACCTTTCGCGCGTGCGCACAGGGAGTCTTCCTTGACCTGGGACCCTTGTCTTTCCCCCACGCCCCCATTCAGCTCCTCGATTTTCCAGCCAGCACACAGCTCCCTTGGGGAAGGCTGTTTTCGAGGGAAAAAGTCACCCTTAGGGTGAACTTAATTAAGTGGCAGGAAAAGTGGAGAAAGTAACATCAGATCAAAAGCTTGCCAGCCTTTGCTTGCAACCAGGCAAAAGACCTGATTAGGCAGACAGAATAATTAGGCAGTATTGGCTCTCCTGTTCCTCAGCAATGCAGATTCCCCTCTCCCCCGCCCCCAACTTGCTGGATAATCACAGCCATTGCCAACATTTGCAGGCAGCTGAGATTAGGAGGGCTTCCAGTCAAGCGTTTAAAGAAATAATTAACTTCTGATATCTATTGGTATAATTACATCTTCACTCGGCTTGCCTGGCCATCTTTCGCTTGCTTCTGTGTTATCAGTCCCCACCCTGCCTTCTAAGTGGCTGGAGGAACAAAGTTATTGAAGAATATTTCTGCTTTGCAGCGTTAATGAAAATCTACCCAGAGTTATTTTTCTGGGTTTAAAACAGAATGTTTACCAGTGGATGCCAATGCAGGATATATCGCGTTGCTTTATTCTTGTCAGCCTTTAATGGCAGCACATTCACATTATTTCAGAAGGAAGACCTGCATCAGAATGTTGCAGCACCAAGATTCAGAAATCCCGGCTACATCCTCCTCCACACAGGACGCTTCTTCCTCTTCCCCCTCATTTAGTACTCCCTCCCCTCTAGGTTGAGGTTGCTGAGCCTGCTCAGTCCTTCCTGGGCTCTTGGGGGGGGGCACTTTCTTCCTTGTGGGTTTTCTTCTTTCTAAAGGTTGCTTTCACCTCCTCAGTCTTAGGGGTTCCTTCAGTCTATTGCTAGACTTTGCTTGTGAATGTATGGCCTCATCTAGCTAAACAGCCCAGCTTTCCTCGCTTGCATCTTAACAATGTACCAACACGTACTTTATTCTGCAGTATCCCCCATTAAATTGCCTTCATCTCATCCTCGGCCTATGAATGAGACAGTCTTAAGCGATGCTCAGCTGTTCTGGTTTCAAAGTACAGTAATATTCTTCCACCTAGAGCCATCTACAACCTACAGCAGTTTCCAGATGTGTGAAATCTGACATGCTTTGCTGACTATCCTGTAGCCAACCACCACTGGCCCAGCCCTCTCCTCAGCCACCATTCCTTTGTTCCCTCTCCTGGTAGAAGAGCTGGACACAGCTACTGCCCTGCTCTACCCACAAGCTGATTGGTGGCTGGAGGAGCTGTGGGGTGCCAGGTTTTTAGAGAGCTGGTTCTCCTGCTTTCTCATACGAGGGAGGGAGAGGGTTATCAAATGTGTCATCTGCAAAACCAGATGACACCCTTGATAAAGCAGGAGAGGTGGGTCAGCTATCTATCAAGACTTGCTGCCTCCTGAAGCCCCCTCCCTGCCAATGCTTTTCGGCTGGCTGCTGACATCCAAAACATGAGTGGGCAGCAAAGCCAGAGGGTTTCACCATTCGCCATGCTTAACGTGACCTGCATGCGCAACATCAGGACACCACTGGGAACAGTGAATTATACGCCAGTGTAGTTTTCGGCCAGCTCCAGGACAGGTGAATGCAGCAACTCAGCTGTGGGGAAAAGGACTATAGAATTAATAAAGAAATCCGCTGCTGAGAACTTTGGACAAACCTTGGCTCTCACTTTCCTATGCAAGTAATCCTTAGAAGTACAACTACCACTTTTCCTAGACAGCTATTTTATCATACTGAAAACTGTCTCCAGATAAACATGAAACAGACAAAATAAAATGAACAAAGAGCTGCACATTAGGTAGAAGTTTTATCTTCATACAAGACACAGCTGGAGAAATGTACCCGTATGTCTGGTTATTCAATAATGTAGAGCATGTTCTAGGGGAAAAAATGGCAACAGCAGACATGGGTAAGAATAGACAAATAGCTGTTTTGGATCAGACTTGAAATCAATTTAGTTCAGCCGTCACCAGCTTAGTATGCAACGGATGGGTTGGACTTCAACTCCGATAATCCCCCGGCCAACAAAAGAAATTTCTGGATATTTCTGCCCTCCGCAACTGGCTTCATAGCACTGGTCTGTACTTAAAACAGTAGTACAGTAGAGACTGCAGGATTGTTTTAGCCACAAACACAGCCAGCTTTGCCAATTTGCTTCAGTCTTCATTGGACAATTAGAATATTGAAGGCTGATATGGTATAAACTGCTAAGGCTGAGAATCCTCAGCTCTTTCTCTCTGGACATAATTTTTATCGTGCTTGTGCCTCTTTTGTATGCAAGTTTTGCAAACATTTGTAAATCAAGGAGAGAGAACTTGGTGCTTGTGGGTATATTCCTTGGCACCTGAAAAGCTCCCTGCCCACCTGTTTTGAAATTATATTTTAAGAAATAAAATAAATAAAGCTGGCGTGCTGCTGCAAAACAAAATAAAAACAAAAAAACAACACAAAAAGCCTCTGGGAAAAAAACAATTTAAAAAATGCCTCTGGATCTTCTATGTGCTCAGGGCTAGATTAAGGCCAACTGATGCCCTGAGCATAGCCCAGCAATGGTGCCCCACAGCCTTCATTGCTTAACTAACAAGGCATTAAGACTCAAACGTTTAAACATTAGTCACTCACTATACCGAAGAAATCATTTTTTAACAATGCAGATTAAAGTTGAACACGGCAGGTAAGGACAATTGCAAAGAAAAATGACTGGAGTTGAGTGGGGCAGTGAAAGAGTTAAGGGCATGATAGCTAGGGGGGAAACCCCTGTGGTGCCCACCCTCCCCTTGGTGCCCTGAGCACCTGCTTATTTTGCTTAATAGTTAATCCAGGGCTGTATGTGCCCCATAGCCATTCTTTAAAAAATGTTTAAAAACAGAGGATGGTTGCAGTCTAGGACTTTCATTGGCTGTGCATACAGTTACAAAGATGATTTTAAAAAGAAGGAAGTAAATTGGAGTGGTAAGAGAGTGACTCCTGGGATCTTGACAGGGTGGTAGAAGGCACTCTCTTAGTTTATCTTCTGTATCAGTGTTTCTCAACCTTGGCAACTTTAAAATGTGTGGACTTCAACTCCCAGAATTCCTGGCTGGGGAATTCTGGGAGTTGAAGTCCATACATCTTAAAGTTGCCAAGGTTGAGAAACACTGTTCTGTATTTTGTAAGAAGCCTAACAATTTTACCTTTTCTGCTCTAAATTATTGTACATTACATTTCTCATGTTTAGGATAAATATTTAATGATAATAAAGTGCCTAACAAAACTAGGCACTGCACTTAACAGGTACATTTATAAGCTGTGCCCAATGGGCTTCTGAGTCAAAGTTCTGATGCACAGTTACAAGAAAGGAAGTCCTGTATCACAAGTTCTCCAATCCAATCTCACACCAAGGGCCAATGCTACGTCAGTAGCTATGCCCTGACAGGAATCGCTTTTGGTATCCAAGACAAGTTTTGGGATGGAACTTTTCGATGTTGTGAGGGAAGACGAATGAACAAGTTGACCTCCTAGCTCTGAAAACCCAATGCAGGTCAGGTAAAAACACTGTCCAAGCTAGGCCTGTCCCACTGAGGTAAAATCAGCAGGGACCTGAGATGCAGTGTTGTCCAGAAAGAACTAAACAGCCGAACTGCCCTGAGCGCCAGTCAAGGCCCCTAAAGCAAGGGGATGCGTGTTGGCTCCCAGAGTTGCTGGGCCAAGCTGCGTGCCTGCTGGATCACAAGTTCATTTGGCATGATGCCCAGATGGATGGTCAACAGTTCATAGCACTTCACCACTTCATTGGCGTGTTTCCTGCCAAAGTAACGGAGCAATTTCCTGTGAGAGAAAGGAGGAGTCAGAAAATGGGTAAAAGTGGGTGGTGGTGAAAGAGAAAAATCAAGAAAGTTCTACAAAGTCTCACTGGTCTAGCCAGCAGAAGACAAAAGCATTGCACTTCAACTATCAACAGGCTTGCAAAAACTTAAAATGTGGCCATACAATTTTAGGCAATTTAAAGGTTCCTCCCAATGTTGTGTGTCCCCTGGCAAAGCAAAAGCTAAAGTTCCAGAATTTAGATGTTATGACACCTTCAACTTCACATCACACAAGGGTAACTATAGTATAGGCTTAGACCTGACGTTGGAGGCCACACTCCCCAAAGTTGTGAGTTATACCGATGCCAGGAGGAAGAGGCAATTAAGATGATTAAGCTGTAAACACTGTCCTTTTCATCTAATCACAGAGCTTGAATCAATCCCAAATCCCTTCTGCATCCACCAGTATCTATGGAGCTAGAAACCTTGCTCACCTGTAATAATCACCTGCCAGTGTCCCAATGGGAACTGAATCATCAGAAAGCACTGGCACTTCCATAACCTCCAGCTTGTAGCCCTGCATGGAAACAGGAGCAGAAAGAAATGGTCAGGAAAACGCTTCTTGGAACTGGAGCAGATGCATGCATTCTTAGCTGATGGCAGAAAGACTGGACTAAAGTCATCAGCCTGTACTATCTTCCTGTCATCAGCATTTATGTGCCACATTAGTTGTTCATCCCCAAAGCAACAGTTTAGCCTCACATTAACTTTGTGACGCAGACTGGGAAAGCAGGACCAGTTCTGGGAGAGTAAGCTGCATGGCCACCTCAATCCAGTTTTTTTTATATGTCCTGAGCCAACATTCTAGATCACGTTATTCTCCAGTCTGGTTGTCTTCTAGATGCTGGGTGGGAATGTTGGGAGTTGAATTCCCACACGTATTAAAAATATCAGGTTGGGAAAGGATGCTACCTCATCAAAGATGAGTAAATCTGGCTCTACTGGTAGGTATCTGGAAGATCTGCAATAAATCAGGAAGGGTTTCTGATTCCCAGTTGTTTAAGCAGCAGCTGCAGAAAAAGAGACTCTCCCTGGCCATAAATTATACCAATTAAATAAAGAAACTAGGAGTAGCTAGTTGTGGATTTAATGGAGAAGGATTGTGAACTCAGTTTGGGTTTGTTGTTGTTGTTCAGTCGTTTAGTCGTGTCCGACCCTTCGTGACCTCATGGCCCATAGCACGCCAGGCCTTCCTGTCCTCCACTGTCTCCCGGGGTTTGCTCAAATTCATGTTCATTACATCGGTACACAAAAGCAAACCTCTGTACATCATTTGCACCATGCTCTGAAAGGAAGGTCTTCAGGTTCTGTATCAACCTCTTTTATGTATGAAGTTATGAAAGAGCATCCTGCCCCTGCCCTTTTCCTCTCAGCAACAGGTTCCTCCACAATTACCAGCTCATTCTCAAACCAGAGGAAGTAGGTGCAATAGTAGTCTCCATCCCGGACCATCAGCGTAGTGTAGCCCTTCTGCAAGCAGCTTCGAGCCAAAGCCACCAGTGACCATACCTGTGGTCCAAAGGTGGAGAAAGGAATGTCAAAGTTGCCTTAAAGCCAGCCCAAA
The DNA here is from genome assembly GCA_023362775.1 of Charina bottae. Classification (NCBI taxonomy): domain Eukaryota; kingdom Metazoa; phylum Chordata; class Lepidosauria; order Squamata; family Charinaidae; genus Charina; species Charina bottae. The sequence continues at coordinate 41,339,076 of JALMGJ010000005.1, read as the reverse complement.
CCTCAAACTCAGTCCCTGTACCCAAAAACAACATCTCCTACTGAGGTTATTTATACACATACTTGTCAATCACCTATCATTACCTTCTTCTTAATAAAGTCAAGCAGAGGTCCTTTGCCTAACTCCGAAGTAGAATCCTCTGATGTGCCAAGAGATGGAGCCACCATCTGTCCCACTGTGCGATCCACATAGATGAAATGCACAAGCCCTGGGAAATTTTCCAAGTATGTGGATGAAAGCAAGTTAAGAACTTGGTTAAAGATAGGCATCTTTTCCATTTTGGTCATGACCAGCTCCAACAGTAGCCCTAAACTTTCACTCTGTACAACAATTTTTAGACACTTCATAGAACTTTTGGAGTCAAGAGTGTAATCCCTATTTTTTAAAACACAAAACTAAATGAGTAACAGAACTATCATTTAATTTCTTTAGAGTTTAATGTTTGTCTAGGAGTATGGGTACTTTCTTGCTGTTTTTCTGTTATCCTTCAACAGCACAATGTTTTTTATGGCTCTGTTCCAAACATCTGAGAAACTCAGGAAACAGCCAATTACAGTGTCCTCTACTCCAGTTCTGCCTCACGCCTATAGCAAGGGAAGCACTAAAATGGGCTTTGTGCATGGGAAGACAGAAAAGAAAACAGTGAAATTTTTGTCTTCAAGGCTGTTTTCCCCAAGAAATTCTTTCTCTGCCAAGGTTGCTTCAGTAGTTGTATCAAAACAGTATTTTGCCCAGTGCTTCCCTCTCCCTTCGCCAGAGCCTCTCTAATTCCCCACAGGACCTCCAGCATCCCCAGCCAAAATGGAAAGGTGGGGAGGAAACACTGAACATCAAAGGATATGACACCATGGTGACATTACGCTTGCTCTTCACCAGTAAGAAGTCTTTCCAATCTTGGAGCTTGTCCCTGACAATACAAGGTGGAGAAAAAAATTAAATAAAGGACTAAGGTTGTTATGCACACAAGTCATGAGCAACGGTGCTTATTTGGCAAACCTGCCCTGGGCGAAAGGAAGAAAGGGCAGTGCGTGCCTTCGATTCACCGCTCCCTTGTTCTTACAGTGGAAGAAAACTGAGCGTTGGCATTTGGAGAGAAGATGATACTGAGCAGAGGGTCAGAGAGTTGTCCAGCAGTAGAGATACACCAGCTTAAGCTGGACTGCATGGAATAAGCAGAGTTTGGAAGACAAACACAGTCAGAAAGAAGCCTACAGATCCTGTAACCCACCAGACTCTCAGCTGTGATTTCACCTTTCTGCTCCTTCTCACTCACTGTGTGAATTGCTGCACCCGGTCCAGCAAGTTCTGGGGCAGGCCTTGGGCCCCCGAGGATCCAAGGAAGAGGAGCCGATACACAGCACAGAGCTGCCGCCGGACATTGCAAGAGGCCTGCAAAAGCCTGAACCAACATAAAGATCAATACGTTTCTAGGACATCTCTCACTCTAAGTGGCGTTCCTGATTTGGGCTTGCATTTTTTTCAACTCTTACTTTTTATAAAGAGCGTATCAACACCACAGGAAAGCCGATTATCCAGATGGAACTCTTTTCCTTTCCTCTTCCTAATATTTGAGTATGTTTTCTATATATTTTCTTTGCTGCACAAAAGTATTGGCTGAAGTATCCGCCACTTAAATTTTAGGGGGGCCTTGGGGGGACTATTCCTTGTTTTGTTTAAACTGTAGTATGCCTATTTTAAGGTTCACACTAGTTTTCACCTGCTCCCCACCTCCAAAAGACAGGAAATGGTCTTCTGTGCCTTCAGTTTTTAGCAATCGTAATCAGATGGAGCTCTGAGAGCCACAAGTTGCCCACCCCTGCTTGTTCTATTGTCTACATTTTAGTTCTAAATTCTTGCTGTAATTTTGAACATCTTTGTTTCTTCTTTCTTAATTGTTCTAAATAAGGCGCCTATTCTCAATGCTCACAGGTGCAAAATTTAAACAATCCCATAGAGGTATTCTGCTTGAATGGACAAATTTACTTGCACATATCGGTCAGTAGATGTGATAATTCCTACTAATACTCACTCCAAGGAACTCCCAGGCTCACTTCGAGAGGAAACTCTGTTCTTTAATTCCTGCCAGATATTCTGCAACTGAGAGACATACAGAAACAAGTTGCACTCCAGAGGACACACGGCTTAGTTTTTTCTTCAGCTCCTCTCTTATCTAGGAGGTCTCATTATCATCCCCACAGCGCAAGTGGAGACTCAACCACAGCAAAGGTCTACTCAGTTCTGCCCCATTAGCACTACTGAAGGGCCGGTTTTATTTGTCAGGACATTACCCCAGCTCTCCTCATACTGAGCAAAAGCATCCACCACCACCACCACTCATTTTCTGCGTAGACGAACTTAATTTTCACCTGTGACTCTTGTCCACCCAGCTTCTTGACAAATTTGTCCATTCGATGTCGAAGCTCCAAAAATAATGGCTGGGAACGCAGAGGTTGCCGGGTCTCCTGTCCCTCTTTCAATTTCTTCTCCATCATCATCAGCCCATCCAGCAGTTGGTAGAGAGAAAGGGCCACCTGGGAACTGCGGCTCTAGAAGGCAAAGAGGGTGGATATTCAGCCGCCGCCAGTCTGGGTGGATATCAAACGAGTGTCAGTGGACGCTGTTCACCTTAGTGAGGAGTACAAGCAAGACGCCTGGCCAGAGGGAAAGGCAGTGCATTGTGTGGGGCATCATGGGACAGTAGCCTTCTTTCAAGTTGACATCCAGAAATATTCTCCGTGGATTTGAAGCTTCTGAGGCTGGGGGTACTAAACTATGCAGCAAATCCTCAGCCATCTAGGAAGAAAACATACAGGTGTCATGGAATTAGAATAAAGTGAACTGTAGAACATGCTCAGATAAATGTCCCAAGACCTCCTGTTTCACTACGATTTAAGGATGTGCCCAGGTAATCCATTGTTCCTTTAAACTAGAGCATTTGTGATGGCAAAGTAAAGCAATAGCTCCAACTACTGACAATATTAAGGAACAAGTAGGGACTATGTGGGGAACAGATCACAGGGAGGCAGATATTAGGCAGAAGTGAGTTCTAGGAAGCAAAGCTAACCTTCCCACACTTCTCCCTCACACAGATATACAGTATGCATGTCCTTGCTGCTGCCTAGGCTTGAACTGAACACTTTTTCAGAGTTTTTTTAAATTAGGATGAGGATAACTTGTTCAAATCTTAAACAATCCTTCCAGGACCAAAAGAACTGGGTCAGAGGATGCCTATTACAGGATAGGTAGACTACCCATCTATATTATGCAAAATGGAAGCATGTATTGTATCATAGAACAAACCTCCCCAAATCCTCCAGCCAGGAGGATTGCCTATACTGGTTGAAGATTATGGGGATTGTAGCCTAACGCATCTGGGGAATACCAAGTCTGGGAAGGCTCCTGTAAAAAAATCCACCGTTATCTTTTCTATCTTGCGCCCTTTGATTCATTATAGAATAGTCCCTTGCCTCTTTCCATCTCCCACTGGTGAGTTTCTTTGTTGCTACATTTTATCTTTTGTGGAGTTTTATACAGTTTGAGAACTTTCATTTTATTCTGTTCCTCATATGGGAACCACATATGAACACAAGCCTATGCTAGAGGTCCTGCTCACAGAAAGTGCAGGGAGTGGGTGGTGGGAGCCCTAAAGTCATTTCTGATTTGGTGATGAGATAGGGATAGGCTAGAGAAAAGCATGGGAAACAGTCAGCACATCCCAAAAAGGTCAAAGTATACAAAATAGGGATTGATTATAAAGCTTCCAACCCTAATCCAAACACTTACCAGGAAATCAGCAGAGTTTACCTCTCCCTCACTCTGTGAATCTACACCCTCAGTCCAGGCACTTCCTTCAGATAGCAGAAAAAGAAGAGAGACTAAGAGTGCTTTCAAACAGAGCCTTCTTATGCACTTGCCCCTGCCTCAAATACAGAATTTTACTGGCGTGTTCAGACATGATCATCTTCCACTTGGAGCCTCTGTGTTCTCACATATTTTCTTTTCTTTTTTCCCCCCACAAAAAATCCATTCAGTAGTGGAATAGCTGCAAAATAACTACTGATTGATAGATCTTTATAAGCACCCAAGACACCCTTACCCCCAAGAATGGGAAAGAAGTTGAAGAGACAGCAACTAACACAAGAGATTTTGACCATCACTGTCCAATCCAGGCATCTATCCCATTTTTCCTTAAGTTTTTTTGGCTGCAGCATATGCTTTTTTAATGCCACAATAGTAGCAGAGCTCTGTTCCTTTCAAGCAAGCAAGATGGCAAGCAAGATAATAGCAGCGGCCATTTACTATAGCCAATTAATACGCAACCCACTTCTTCTGAAAGAGTCCTCAGATCCATAACAGAATGCCCCCTTCGTTCTCCACAGTCCCTTCTCAATGTTCTCCACAACTGACCCCAAACTCACCTGTACTCTGTTGGCTAGGGGAAGCCTTGGGGGTGAAGAACTCTTCAGGCATAGAGAGATCATCTGCCATCTGAGGGAGGGTGGAAGGGAACTGACTCAGCCAGAGCCCAACATGGCTCCCTCCCATGTGCCCAGAATAAATTCTCACAGTGGGCAACAGAGATTAACCAGTCCTGGCAAAGGATGGATCCCACACAGCTTGCCCCAAACCTCAGAGCAGCTTCCTTGTCTTCTATCTATTCAAACTTTTGAAGTCCAGTCCACACCCAGTGCCCAGTTCCCAAGACACATTAGGCACCTGAAAGGTTATACCAAAGAGCAGCCTGTACTCACCTGTTCTTGAGAAGTGCTGGGGTGAAAGGGACTGTTCACTGGAATACTCTCACTGCTTTGAAGTCTCTGAAGACTTAGTTCTCCCTCTATAGGCTGAACAGACAGGTTTGGCATCAGCACCAAGCCCCACTATAAACAGCTATTTTCCATCGTTTCATTCCTCACAATGCCAAGTTACAACTTAAATTCTGTAGCACAGTGGGAAATTAAAATAGTAAACAACACTGGAAAATAAACATTTATAGGAGCTGACCCTGTAAACAGAAATTATGACATGTTTATCCCATTCTTCTTTTAAAAGAGCTTAGGATAACATATATTGATTACAACTTTCACTCTTCATTTTAGATAAGGTAAAGGTAAAGGTTCCCCCCGCACATTTGTGCAGTCGTGTCCGACTCTAGGGGCCGGTGCTCATCCCCGTTTGTTAGCCGAAGAGCCAGCGTTGTCCGAAGACGCTTCCACGGTCATGTGGCTGCATGATGCGCGCGGAACACTGTTACCTACCCACCGAAGTGGTACCTATTAATCTACTTGCATTCGCATGCTTTCGAATTGCTAGGTTGGCAAGAGCTGGGGCTAGTGCGGGAGCTCACTCCGTCACGCGGGGCTAGGGATTCGAACCTCCGAACTTGCGATCTTCCGATCGACAAGCCTGGCGTCTTGCCCGCTGAGCCACCACGCCCCTCATTTTAGATAGGTTGAGTGAATATATGATTGGAGTAAGATCACTCAATGAAGTTTACAACTGATGAGGATTTGAACTAGTCTTCTGAATTCTAGTTCAGCAGTCTAACCACTAACTAACAATGTCATTCAAGAAAGAGGCTCAACCATTCGGGCATCTGTACAGATCTCACACAGCCAATACTGTTTAGTAATTAAGATACTAGAACTGAAGACAGCCTGATTTAAGTTCACTCTCAGCCAAAAAAGCTCACCAGATGACTTTTAGTCAGTCACTGGTTTGCAGCCTAATACCTTTTACTGTAGGAGAAAAACTGGAGAAGGGAGTGCTTACGTATGCTGCCTTGAGCTCCTGGAGGAAAGGTGGAATATATCTATATATCTGGCACATAAATATTTAAATGAATAAAAGTTCTCAATTCAAGATCCCTGTCACAGAAGACATTCCATCCCAAAGCAGCTGTCAAAGGGATTCCAAGACAGAGGGAGGGGAAGAGGGAGATAGGCAGAGAAATTCTTGTGCAAGTGTAACTCCCCTTATATGAAATAGTTATTTCTTTACCTGGGCAAGCACTTCCGGAACAGGCTGGCCCTTAGAAGTGCTGGGATATAGATCCTGCACAATCAGGAGGAGAGTGAGCAAGTCAGCTGGTCGCAGAGAGCTGGCATTACGGCTGGAAACAAAGTGCCACAGAGAAAAAGAATGCCGCTGTTAGGGAAGCCACATACTGACCTCCCAAAGGGACAAAGCGAACTGGAGGCCCAGAGAGTGGGGAGGGTCAAAGGAGGAACTTTGTAAACTGAAAGGTTTTGCTGGGAAGAGTGGCACCGACCGGCATTAGGGGGAAGATGACTGTGGAGAACTAGGGTTTTACCTGGAGTAAAAGGCAAGAAGTTTGGTGTGTATGAGCAGGAAGGCATGCGCCACTTCGTGCCCAGCACGCTCAGTGCTGCTATTGATGTACTGTACAACCTGGCGCTCCAAAAACTCAATACACTGCTCACACAGCTGTGGGTGGATCAGCCGCTCTACAGCCTGAGAAAGATGGGCAGAGGCACATTTAGATTTCAAAAACCTCTCCGCTCCCACCTTTGGGGCTCATAGTCCTTCAGACAGTTCCTCCATAGTACAAAAAGTACATTTCTATTCCTCTAAACAAATTTAGGATAAATTCCTTCATCCCAAGCCCAATTTAATGAAACAGTGCAAACATCCTCAGCACTACCACCCTTCCCCATTCTGGGGTCCTCTCAGTGTATTGGTCTTCAGCGCCAATAACCCCCAGCTATAATGGCCAGTAGCTGCTTTACCCTGAAGCTACGCTTACTTCTTACAGGGGACACTCACATACTCTGGCTTGCTACCTCCATTCTTGAAGTGATACATCTCACATACATTTCAACAACCCTACTCTACTTTACCTCTATAGCAAAGCTCTGGTCTTCCTCACGCAGCTGGTTATACGTCTGCAGCAGGCTCTGAAAAAGCCCCCAGATGTGAGCCCGTTGTTCAGATTCTACCGGGCGAAGTCTACAAAAAAGAACCAGCCAATCAGCTAAGTACAGCCAGGGCCAATTTTCCCCTTCACCACCCTCCCCTTCATACTTTGCCATTGGTTCCCCTCTCCACCTAAAGTAGAAAATGCCCTTGCATTCCACAGCCATTATGCTTAACTCAACTGTGCAGGCTTCAAGCAACATATATCAAGCAACACAACACAGTTACTGATCAGAACTAGAAGCCACACAACAGCTTCTGCTTTGCTGTGCTTGCCTATAAATTATAAGGAACGCCAACTCTTCTGTCTCAGAACCATATCACCAACTTCTAACACATGGGCAATATGTGAGACAGAACATATTACACTGACTTTCATGAAGCTGGTATTCCCAACACGTGAGTACCTGAAAATTACAATGCCTAGAACTCCCATTGGTCAGGTGGTTGTATTACAGCAATGTGGACAGGACTACTACATGGGCCTTTCTAACTTAAGTAAGTAGAAATTGTTTATACAACCATGTGGTTGCAACGTTTACCCAAGTCTACACTCAAGTCTGAGGAATATGAAAAAGAAGAAGCTGCCCTCATGTCACTTTGTGCAATTACAGAAAAGCAGCTTAATGTTAGTAGAGCTGAAGAACAACATACGGAAGGCATGGCTGACGCTCCATCCAAGAAAAGGCCACAATGAGAAACCTAACAAAACAAAACTCCCATCTTCACCCAATCACTCACTCCCGGTGGAAGAGGTGGCTGTCCAGTGTGACTAGGCCAAAGTGAGCCTCAGTCAGTCTTCTGAGCACATAGAGCTGACGGCGCAGGTCATCCTCACTCTCACGGCCATCTCCATTCACTGCAATGTACAGGCACTCACCAAACTGAAAAATCAGCAAAACACAATGCATACAGAACTGCATCAGTTACAATTACAAGACAAACAAAAACAGCAACACACTACTGGTACCATTTATCATAAAACTAACATTACTTAAAAGTCCTCTTTACTGTTCCAAAACTCTAAGCACATTTTAATTTTTTAAATAAACCAGGTTTGAAGCAAAAGGCAGTTCACTGATGTTGGATAAAGCCACTGAGCCCACCTTGGAGAACATTATCTGAGACTTATCAAGAAGTGACCAGCTTGCAATACACTGTTGTTGGGGTGTATTTGGCTTGTGGCTGTCAAACAGTGCCATTTATAAATTATTCTTTGCAGGAAAAAAAGGAGGATGCACCACTCAAACACTGAAACCAGAAGATAAGGAAAAGAATACAGGCATTCCTCTTTCAGCAACCACTCAAAGTTATGACGGTGCTGAACTAGGGGACTTATGACCGTTCCTTGTAGTTGCAGCCATCGCAGCGTCCCCACGGTCACGTGATTGTGATTTAGGCACTTGGCAACCGGCTCACCATTACAATGGTCGCAGTGTCCCGCGGTCATGTGACCACCATCTGCGACCTTCACTGTTGGCTTCTGACAAGCAAAGTCAATGGGGAAGCCAGCAGCAGGTCACCAATGGTGATCACGTGACACTGTAACTGTGCAGGATTTGCCTAACAACGGCAACTGGAACTGCCACAACTGCTGTCATAAGTTGGCACAGTTGTATGACGTCGCACTTTACAACCATGTCACTTAGCAACAGAGTTGCCGGTCCCAATGACCGTCATTAGGCGAGGACTACCTGTAAAGGTGAGCTTTGCTTTACACTTTTCAACTATACATCCTCAGATATAATTGGATGTAAAAACTATACATCCTTAACTGTAATCAACTGGGAGTTCCCTTCCACCTAGCCTTCCCAGGAGTCTCTCTGGGCCTTAGAGTCACCTAGTCCTGGACAGCCAGCTTTAAGAAGCTATGTATTCAACAGATATACATCCCAATTAGATGTAGATTAACACCCATTAGATCTTCAAGGAGGCTTTACATGTTTGACAAACATGACAAACACACAACCATGTCACTTAGCAACAGAGTTGCCGGTCCCAATGACCGTCGTTAGGCGAGGACTACCTGTAAAGGTGAGCTTTGCTTTACACTTTTCAACTATACATCCTCAGATATAATTGGATGTAAAAACTATACATCCTTAACTGTAATCAACTGGGAGTTCCCTTCCACCTAGCCTTCCCAGGAATCTCTGCTGGGCCTTAGAGTCACCTAGTCCTGGACAGCCAGCTTTAAGAAGCTATGTATTCAACAGATATACATCCCAATTAGATGTAGATTAACACCCCAATTAGATCTTCAAGGAGGCTTTACATGTTTGACAAACATGACAAACACACAAAGTATGTTTGAATAAATCTATGAAGGTTCTCAGTCATCCAGGTGGAACAGTCTGTGGCTTGAATCATGTCAACTGGATTTCTATTTTCTTAGTGGAAACGTTTCACTCCTTATCCAAGGAGCTTCTTCAGTCTGAGTAAAGTTAGTAAGGGAATCCTTAAATATGTTTCTAGGCTGGCTGTGTGACCTTGCACCTGGGGCTAGGTCATGGTTATTTTTGAGATGTTTGTTTCTAAGTCCCTTTATCATCTAAAGGAGGATCGTTAAGATTACCCTGCTGCTGTTGAGCTTGTGAAATGGTCTTAATCTTCCTAGGCACAGAAGACAAAGCAGGAAGGAAGATAGGGGAAAGGTTATGCCTGAGGCCCCCACCTCTATTCAAGGAAGGATTTTCCAAGTTGGCATGAATGGATTCCTTGACCCCTCTCTCAAACCACCTATCTTCTCTGTCTAAAATGTGAACATTAATGTCCTCAAATGAGTGTCCTTTTTCCTTTAGATGAAGATAAACTGCTGACTCTGGTCCTGTGGTGTTACTTCTCCTGTGTTGGGCCATCCTCCTGTACAAAGGTTGTTTGGTTTCTCCAATGTAGAGTTCAGAGCACTCCTCACTGCACTGGATTGCATACACTACATTGCTTTCCTTGTGTTTTGGAGTTTGATCTTTGGGGTGTACAAGCCTCTGTCTCAGTGTGTTGGTGGGTTTGAAATATACAGGTATGTGGTGTTTGCCAAATATCCGTTTGATCTTTTCAGACACAATATGTCTGATGTGAATATATGTGTCTGAAAAGATCAAACGGATATTTGGCAAACACCACATACCTGTATATTTCAAACCCACCAACACACTGAGACAGAGGCTTGTACACCCCAAAGATCAAACTCCAAAACACAAGGAAAGCAATGTAGTGTATGCAATCCAGTGCAGTGAGGAGTGCTCTGAACTCTACATTGGAGAAACCAAACAACCTTTGTACAGGAGGATGGCCCAACACAGGAGAAGTAACACCACAGGACCAGAGTCAGCAGTTTATCTTCATCTAAAGGAAAAAGGACACTCATTTGAGGACATTAATGTTCACATTTTAGACAGAGAAGATAGGTGGTTTGAGAGAGGGGTCAAGGAATCCATTCATGCCAACTTGGAAAATCCTTCCTTGAATAGAGGTGGGGGCCTCAGGCATAACCTTTCCCCTATCTTCCTTCCTGCTTTGTCTTCTGTGCCTAGGAAGATTAAGACCATTTCACAAGCTCAACAGCAGCAGGGTAATCTTAACGATCCTCCTTTAGATGATAAAGGGACTTAGAAACAAACATCTCAAAAATAACCATGACCTAGCCCCAGGTGCAAGGTCACACAGCCAGCCTAGAAACATATTTAAGGATTCCCTTACTAACTTTACTCAGACTGAAGAAGCTCCTTGGATAAGGAGTGAAACGTTTCCACTAAGAAAATAGAAATCCAGTTGACATGATTCAAGCCACAGTATGTTTGAATAAAGTTAAAGTGTCTCCATACAGACCCTTCATTTGCCCTATAAACAATGTCTATTAACTTCTAGCCATCTTAGCCTCGGCAGGGCGGGCAAGGAATCCCTTTTGGAAACCCCTGTCCTCTTCTCCCTACACGGTTGGATCTAAAAGGAGCCGAACCATGACCAAATCCAGCTGAAGGATGATTCATCCTTTTGAAACTACATACGCATATGTATGGACATGTGTGATTTAGACATCCATGGCACCTGCTAAGTTATCAATTATAAAGTCCAAATTGGCTTGAGACCATGGTAATTGGGCTACAAGTTCCTCTGATACAAATCTGCCTGCAACTTAAAGACTCAGAAGAACTAAGGTATAGTAGATTGAGAGGCTCCTTATCTCATATGTGGAAAAATCTGGTTGGCTCTCCTTTTTGAGTTTGAGGAGGGAACCAAAATGCAATCTAATTCGTCAAACATTTATCTTCCAACCGTGATCTTTCTATCCTTAATCTCACGACTAAAATACTCCTGTAATTGTGGCCAAATGCTATGTGAACTAATGTTTATGGGAACTGAAATGCAACGCACATTAAAAGCAACAGGTCAGGGAAAGCCATTGTGCTTTTGTATACTGCTGCTTTAAGTGATGTTGTTTAATACTATTTTATTCTTATTTATTGGTTTATACTTGGCTTTTTAAAAAGTGAAAGTTGTAGAGAAGATTCTTTTTTGGACAGAAGCAAAACTCTTTTGGGAGAAGAGGGAAAATACTACTTCGAAACTGGACAGTTCACTTCTGTCCTAAAGCAAGTGGCACATCCAGGGACACATTTGTCCCCTCCTTATTAGAAGTTCACCAACGGCTTGCAACGCAGAGCAGTGAGTAATTACCATATGAAGCACATAGAGATGTTTGCCATTTTCAGCAGAGAAGCAAGTGTATGTGTCTCCTAACTTTTCTAGCATAGTTGCACAGGAGATGATCATGGGGGCAAACAACGTGTTGATGCTGTCTTCCACAGAAGGGATCTGTGAAAAGAAGGACAACCTGCAAATATCCCCATTTTCCAATTAGCACACATACCTTGGACTAGCTGAAACCCAATATCCTTCCAAGAAGTTATACATAATCACTAAAACAGGAGCATGCAACTTCCTTTAGCTCAAGGGCCATGTTAGGCTTTGCACAGCAGACCAAGAAGCATATATCAAAGTGTATAGGGCCACTACTCCTTTCTTGAGTGATTTGGCAAGGCTTAAAGGACCCAAAATACTCTTTAATTCCCTGAACTACAAACCATACAGAAACAGGCCTAAAACTTTTGGCTCCACCCACTCACATGGGGCTCTGGGGGCTGCAAAAGCTGTCAGGCTGCCATTTTGGCATCCAAAGGAACCTTAAGTACACCTGCTCTAATACTACTGTACAAGAGCTACAATTTCTAAATGGAGCTGAACCGAACAGCATCCATCTCCTTCTGCTCCTGCATTTTTGCTCATTCTCTCTTCAGATCTTACCTCACCACCATTCTGATCCTGGGTCTGAAAACGCTGCTGTAGGATTGCCATAAAGTCTGGATCCGCCCAGTAGAAGAGGACTTCAGCGCCCTCGCTGGAAATGAGGACACACTTCATCTGTAAAGGAAATACCAATGCACGGCTTTCAAGGTGGTTACCTAGATTCAGTTCCCGTTTATGAGGAGACAGGAAACAAAGAAGAAGAAAGATCAGCTTTGGATCTACCAGGAAATATAAACAAACAAACGGGAGAGTCAAAATGGTAACCCCTGAGGAACTGAGCACGGGTCAGTAGGCAAAATTAGTAACATCTATAACGGATATCTGCTGATGGTGCTCCAAGGGGGCCTTTCGAAAGAAGGAAGCGCTCGGTAACTGTGTCGCGAGGGATGCGCACGCAGCCAAGACCCACTTCTCCACTGCTCGGTACACCGAAACGAAACTTGTTCCTACAGTGGGCAGAGGGAGAAAGGAAGGAAAGAAAGAAGCACCACCAAGGCTCCCCGCAGGGCTAAGCCAGGACTAAGCGCCAGGATGTCACGGCGATCTCCCGGAAGGAGGATAACTTTTTTCAGGCCACAGACGGACCCGCTGCGCCGAATTGCCCTACCTTTCCCGTCCCGGGACACGCCTCCAAGCCAGGCAGGGAACGGCTGCGAACGTGGCGCCGTGGGGTCTTTCCAATTTGTAAGCTGAGCAGCAGGAACCGCCGGGAGCGGCGGGCGACCCTGTCCCAAATTGGTTTTCATCGACTCCGGACGAACTTGTGCAAACCAAGCCCCCCCCGCGCGCGTGACGCTGCCCCAGGAAAACGTACGAGCCGCGGAATCCGCTCCGCCTGAAACAGGGGGCTCGGGAGCTCCCCGCCCGCCGTTGCCGCCCCTTGGGCGTTGTTGTTTAGGGGCCGGTTTTCTTTGGATCAAACCGGCGGCGAGCCTCCTAGGCAGATGGCGGAGAGGAAGGAAAGCGCCACGGCCTGACCTATTTCCTCCCCACTCGGTTGGCTGCTTGGCTGGTTCAATGAATCGCGCCGCGCCGCCTTTGAGCGGAGATAGGGCGGGGCTCCTCGCCAAGGTGCTGGCGAGGGACAGGGAAGGAGGTGGAAGTTGGTTGTCGGAGATGAAGAGGGCGAGACGACCCTGAGCGCCCCCTCCCTCCAGTAGGGCACAGTATTCTTTGGCCGGCTGCTGCCTTTTCTCTGGGGAGGAGCCGCTCCGTTAAGAGGAAAGCGAAAGTTCAGTCTCCAGGGCGGGGCAGAAGCGCCTTCACTTGCCTCTGGCTGCTTCGCGACTCTGCCTCAGCAAGGCCTTTTTCGGCTGTGACCTGGTGTCGCGGACTTCATCTCTTCCCCAACCAGTACCTGTGGCAGCCTTAAGTCTGAACTGATGTCAAAGCAGTGTTTTTCCCCTTCTCCCACTCAGGTGTTGCCATGAATGAGAGCTGACAAGCTTCACTGACCATTCGGTCAAGGTGCTGTCAAGTGACTTCTAGGAGGTGTGGTCACTTTAGGCTGATGGAGGCACACCTCCTCCTCTCTGGGTCCTCGGCACTGCCTCCCAGAGCATTCTGCTTTGGGTAGTGAGGGAGCTCAGTACCCCTTTGTCCATCAGGAATGATCAGCATCTGACCAATAGTGGTGATGGGTGGGGTGGGGTGGGGTGGTAGGCTGCATGTTGAAATTAGAGAGAGCTGTCTGTCTGCTGCTTTATAGCACAACTGTCCCAGCACCTCTCAGCTGGTGTTCAGGATGTTTTTGAAAGTGGGTTTAGCACTCTTCTGGAATAGCACTAAACTTGAAAGAGCTTCTTTTGGACATGGTAAAAGGTAAAGGTTCCCCCCGCACATTTGTGCAGTCGTGTCCGACTCTAGGGGCCGGTGCTCATCTCCGTTTGTTAGCCGAAGAGCCAGCGTTGTCCGAAGACGCTTCCGCGGTCATGTGGCCGGCATGACGCATGCGGAACGCTGTTACCTTCCCACCGAAGTGGTACCTATTAATCTACTTGCATTTGCATGCTTTTGAATTGCTAGGCTGGCAAGAGCTGGGGCTAGTGCGGGAGCTCACTCCGCACGCAGGGCTAGGGATTCGAACCTCCGAACTTGCGATCTTCCGATCGACAAGCCTGGCGTCTTACCCGCTGAGCCACCTAGTGCTATTCTAAAGATATATCAGCTGATAGTCATGCTTCCATGCACCCACACAAAAAACAGTGAATTTTGACACATAGCTAAACTTACTGGTCTAGTCATCTGTCAACATTTCCTCCTCCCAACCTCCAGCCCCAGTCCACCATAGGAAGAGTAATTGGTGCATGCTTTCTCACTGGCTGGTGATGTGTCATGGGAAGGGAGGATAAAAAGCCAGGGTAGTCCAATCCCTATCCTTAATGTACCTTGTACAGTGCAACAAGAAGAGCACCATTTGTTAGGAATCACCAGTAGGGGAAGTAAAGTTTATCCTGGTATAGTTTTCTGCTGGCTCAAGAACTGGTATGTAGTATTTAACATGGCTGTGATGATTCCTTTCATTGAAAAAGGCCTCACCAGTGTGTGTGTGTGTGTGTGTGTGTGTGTGTGTGTGTGTGTGTACACATATCCTGACTCTCCAGCTACAGTTCTTCCCCTTACCATTTTTTTTCCTAATCCTAGATAACTGTTTGGTCCAGTGGGCACATTTGAAAGCTTTTTGTGGGTGCTCATGTGTAGTAGTTTCCATGGGAGGACCTTGCCCCTTCTTAGAACTATCTATCTGTCTGTCTGTCTGTCTGTCTGTCTGTCTGTCTGTCTGTCTGTCTATCTATCTATCTATCTATCTATCTATCTATCTTATTCGATTTATCACTGCCCAACTCCCTCAAAGGGACTCTGGGCGGAGTCCAAATATCTAACTATGGTAGGTGTGATGAGGCAGTACACACCCATTTACCTGAAAGTTGCTCTCTGTTACTGCTTCTAACCTATAGGATCCTCTCTACTACCTTGTCTACTTTTATTTTTTCCTGGGCAGGTGGACACATTTTTGAATGAAGAATTTTGTCTGTAAAAAGATGATGTACAGTGTAGTGTAGTGTGGTATAGAATAGTGTAATGGTTAAGGCACCAGGCTAGAAACTGGGAGGCCGTAAGTTCTAGTCCCACCTTGCACACAAAGCCAGCTGGGTGACCTTGGGCCAGTCACTCTCTCTCAACCGTAGGAAGGAGGCAATGGCAAACCACTTCCAAAAACCCTTGCCAAGAAAACTGCAGGGACGTGTCCTGGCAGTTGCCAGGAGTCAACACAGCCTTGGAGGCACCCCCCCCCCAAAAAAAAGATGCTGGCAACATGTTACTTTCATATTTAATGTTGTTTGAAAGAATCGTCCCCCAAATGTCAGGTTGGGCAGGAATACTGATGGTGAAAGAGAGAGGGACCAGTTCAGGCACTGCTTTGTCTATTTGTATCAAAACTCCTGGGGTTCTCTCCCCCTTCCCTCGCCCTAATTGCTCCCTCAACCCTACATCTCTGGGTCCTTTCTTTGGGCTTCTTCTTGATCTTTCCCACCTTCTCTATCAATCCTCTCATTTGGCTTCTTTCATGCCCATCTTTTAGATGTCTCATTTTACAACTTCCATCACTTCCCACCAGCCTGACTACTTAGGGGTGTAACCGAATATTGTTTTGTACTTGTTACTGTTCTACTGTAAGGCGCTCCTTCTGATCGCTATAATCTCTCTGCGCTGAAGTAACTCCCAGGCACCAGAGTTCTTAGAAGAAGAGTTTATTATAGAATACAGAGTTAGCCCTAGCATGAACAAAGACTGGAATGCAGGTAACAGGAACAACAAGCACCTTTAAACCTTTCCCTCCCCCAGTGTCCTTTGCTGCGTGCCCATGAGGTCAGTCTGTCGGTTGTCTAGGCAACGCTCGGCCAGATGTGTATTCCCGATCGTTGGATGAGCGCGAGTCGATCTTCCAGTCTCCTGATGAACTCTTTGTCTGCTTGCCTTTTTGGCAGAGATCGGGTGATCTCTGACATCTACAAAGTGTCATGTCCACTGATGGTACTATATAAATAATATTAATTTTAAGCCTTGCCAGTGAGCTTGCTGCAGTCAGCAAGTTTGTTAATTGCTCTGTAAGCAGCATGCCATGACACAGAGTGAAGGATGTGCAGACAATTACTTTCAGTGAGGAACTCCAGTGGTAGGCTTCAAGCACATGAATTGCAAACAACCCCCCTTTTCTTTTGGGAATTCTTCCCTCCCTTGCCCTGAAAAGCCTTCTGATGCTTGCTACATGTTTGAAGTTCGACTGGAGAGCTGGTGGACCTGAGATAGACTAGCCTTCCCCAGGCTGAGTGCCCTTCTCACCAACGGCTATGCTTCAAGGCAAGAGTGCAGCAGCTACTGAAAAAAAGTGTGATGGCCTCTCTTTTGGAGATGACATAAAAGTGATTAAAGACACTATAAACACTAAGTGCTAGATTACCTCCAGCTGAAAATAGAATCTCTAAATGAGAAGTCTGTGGGAAGTCTGTGGATATGTCTGCAATTGATTTATTGAAAGCTGATAAAATCCTTCAGGATGAAACAGTATTGCTGGAATTCCACTCTCAGTGGGCCAATTTATATGTGACTGAAATTGCAAAAGAAGATTATTATATTGCATCAGGAGCTATCTTATTTTGATTATTATCTTGTTTTATTGTGATACTGGTTTATATTACAAATCATTTTGAATTACCTGTTGTATGGGGCAGCGGTTAAGGTGTACTGCATGGCGCAGTGGTTAGTGTGTTGGACTAGGAGCATGAGGACCCTGATTCCAGTAGTCCCTTAGGCACAGAAGCCAGCTGGTTGACCTTGGGTCAGTTACTCCCTTTCTGACCAAATCGGCAGCAGGTTCTGTCCCCCTCTTGGGGCAGAGGGGAGGTCTGCCAAGGGCCATTTGGATATTTATAACATCATTCGTGGACCGGGGGGCGGGATTTGTGGGCGGGAGCCAATTGCACAGAAGGGGGGAGGAGTTTGGGGTTTGTGGGCAGGAGCTCTTAGAGGGCCAGACCAAATGATTTTGCGGGCCTTATACGGCCCGCGGGCCGGACGTTCCCCACCCCTGGTCTAGAGTATCGGCTCATCCTTAAGGTGCTTTTCTCCCATCCTTGAGACAAGAGGAAAATATGCTGATATAAAAACTGCTGCCCTTCCCCAGCCTACCTTTTACTATGCGTGTCTCAGCAATGAGGCTGCCTTCACACAATTCAGGGTCTGGTAGTTTTAGGCAGCAACTGGTTAGTCCTTTTCCTCCTCCTCCTCCTCCTCCTCCTCCTCCTCCTCCTCCTCCTCCTCCTCGGCAACTGCATCTATGGTTGCTCTTGCAATGAGACCACACAAGGAAGTGGGAGGAGCAGCAGCAGCAGCAGCAGCAGCAGACAGAGCCCACCTCCAGATAGTCAAGAGGTGCACAGGTGTGCACTTGAGTTTGCAACTGCATCTAAGCACACTTATTTGCACACAACATGTGCATGGCTGCCATTTGGATCCTGTACCCAGCAGAAGTAGCAGCACATGTGAGGTGTAGAAATAAGCATTTTTAAATTCTCCTTTGCCAAGGCTAGAGGCCTCTGGCAAAGAAAAAATACATGTGCTTCCACTGTTTTTTGCGCTAGAGGTGGCTGTTTGTGCCCCTGTAGTGTGCTTACGCAAGGTCCACGTAACTGCAGTGCCAGAGGAGCTTTAATTCCGCTTCCTTTTGGGCTTTTTTGTGCACTTTATGAAGTATTTATGGGCAGGGAGAGCTAGAACTGAAGCAGGAGAAGGTGGCGAAGACAACCCAGCATCTCAGCACCACAGCCCCGTGATCCCTGGGCAAGGAAAAGAAGGGTCACAAGGGCTCCTGCATGGGGCACACACAAGCCTATACACGGAAACAACGGAAGGTGCAGCTCCTGAGCACAGTGCTCAGTACCCTGCAGTTTCTCTCTCCTCTGCCCCCCCCCCCATTCCCTATTGGAGACAAAAATTGTTAGGTGAGGTTCTACTTACTGCTGGGAATATTAACCTAATGGAAGACCTACATTCCTTTTCCACAAGGTTGTTACTCCCCTGATCCAGCCACACACAAGAAGAAAATACCTGTGCAAGAGAGGTCTGGTGTCTTTGGCAGCAAGAGCACAAATGGCCATGGAGGCTGTTTCAAGGTCTCTTCTAATAATAATGAGTCAGAGGTTCATTTATACTGAATGTCTTTATTAGCTAACAACTTCCACATCCAGCCTCCTGCTCTAACTACTTGTTGAATAGCGACAAAATGAAAACTACTTCCCGGGCCAAAGGCCGTACTTCCCAGCAGAGGGCGTGCTTCCCCAATCTCAGTCCTTCCTCTGTTACCAACTTTGTCCTCCTGACTCTACCACTTAGTTCCACCTATTGATACAGAGGCATAGAGCGGAAGGGGCAGTCATTCAACAGGTCTTTTGGAGCCTGGAAGATCTTTGACCTCTGAAGATGATTCCTCCATGCAACTGTAATGTCCACACTGCAGGCCTTCTGCTGCAGGAGTTCAGAAAGCACTACTTTCATGCTGGAACACCTTGAAGCAGTAGGTTTTAGCCTGCCTCAGCAGCAGGTTGTCTACAAGATGGACACTCCCTTCTGAGGCTATATCTCCAGCAAATGGTATGTAAGGCATCTTTGCATCATAATAAGCAGATGATGTTCTCAGCCCTTTTCCTGATTTCTCATTCCTTGGTATCTAAAGTTAAGACAGGATGTACAATTTCAGATGTACAGTACATCAGATTAAATTGATGTGCAATTTCAGATTATGCTTTTGTGAATTTTATAGCCTCGTTTGACAATAAATTACATAGATCTTTTAAGAGGTCCTTAAGTGTATCTTTGCTAAAGCATAAAGGTTTAATTGAGCAGATGAAACAGAAAATGATATATTTTTTCCCATGGTAACAAGGACTAGATTACATCACTGTCTCTGATATGGGACATTGCCAAAGCATTTATTTCAGTTGAATTATTGCATATGTTTCTTACAAAGCTGAGCAACAATTTGTTAAAGTTAAATCCCCACAGAAGAAAGTTAAGGAATTATTAATTCTTTATGGATCTCATTCAACCCTGAGTAATGTAAATCTTTGGTGTCTGCTAAATGGGAATCTAACAAGCTTTATGCTTCTAAAACAGATTTTTTATTACATTGCACCAGGCAACAATATTGGGAAAGGAGAAAAATCTATAAGCTAATGGCCTTTGGACAGAAATTAAGCAATGTAGTATTGTAGCATCTATTCACATGGGAAAGTATATACAGATTCTAGATCAATCAACACTTCCAAAAATTGTAAATTGTTTAGGTCCAATTCATCAACAAATAATGAAATAGGCTTCTTTTAAAAAGCACACACAACGTGAGATTGCTGCAGTTATTATAGGGCTAGGTCATTAATTTTACTTTACCTCTTTTACTTCAAGAAATTGTCACTACAATTAAATCTATGAAACCAGGAAAGGTTGGTTTCCACTGGCCCTGATCATTTTCCAATTGACTGATATAAAATATATGGGTTTATATCTTTCATTTTCTTGGAGGTATATAGTAAAGCTTTTTCAAATAAATTCCTATCCTTTTAATGAGGCAACTAATACACATATTCCCAAGTAGGGAAGTATATGCTATGTGTTCTAATTATAGACATATTTTCTTGATAAATGTGGATACTAAGATTTTAACAGCAATTTGACCTGTAGATTGCAGCTTGTTTTTCCAACTGTTATGCATGCAGGATTATATATACCAGGACTTATTCCAGACTGTCAAACCTCTGACAGTTCTGGTGTTTTTCCTCTTAACTCAAAATGGGCAGATTTTGGATACTGAGAGAGGAAGGAAGGAGAGAGGGAGGGAGGGAGATTTTTTGAAATAGATTTTGATTTATCTGCGGTTTCTCCAGAGCTTTATAGTTTGGATTAATATGATTTATTAGACCTGTAAATTAGCAGAATTTATGAAGTGGTGCAGATAAAATATTCCCTCTTTCTCATTTTCTTTTTAATATGAGTTTACAGTCTTTTGTCTGTGTCATTAGAATTTCTGGAAATATTAAAAGAATACATACAAAGGTGAGGGGCAAAACCTTAAATGTACAAGTATGTTTTAAACCAGATATTTATACTGAATAAATGTTATTGAATATTTTTAAGGAAATTTGCAATCATGCAAATTACAAGTGATTTTATTATGCCAAAATTTCAGCCTTATCATTTGACTTTTATTTTAGCTTTGATTCTTTTCTAGGATGAGGTGTATCAGCATTCATCTTCTCTTTGGGCTCAACTTGACAGCTGTTTTTTGGCCTAACTAAAAGCCTCACAAGTATTATGATTCTGTTTCATGCAGGATCAATTTCAATACCCACACAATGCCTCTATCTATCTATCTATCTATCTATCTATCTATCTATCTATCTATCTATCTATCTATCATCTCTAAAATATTGTGTTGCAGATATAATTTTGACCCTTTTACCTATGAAAAGTTTTATGTTATTATTAAGTATGGGAAATAACAGGTCCTTATGGAATTGCGTATCAATAAGGGATGGGTTATGGGAAGAAGAGATACTTCCATGTAACCTTATAGGGGGTGAAGAAGTTCGTTTGTGTTTGTGATGAAGATCGGAAGTCACTTCTTTAAATATTTCTTTTCTCCTTTTCTCATTTCTTCCTCTTTTTTCTTTTTTCTTTCTTTGTACTTTCTATTCTCTTTCTTTACTCTTCTTTTTCTTTCTGAGTTTAGTTTGCATTGTTTTTACTATTATTATTAAATTTTTCAGTAATTATTTTTTTAAAAGGGAAATAACAGGCCCTTAGTTCAGTTTCCCCAAATTATGAAGAAAAATGTAATTTTAATTGTAAATTGCACTTTATTTTGCATGAGATATTGTAATTTGTATAACTTGAAATATACATTGTTACGGATGTGAAATAAAGCTGCTATTATTGTGACACAATGGAATAACGCTCTGTTAACAAATAGTTGATAAATAGTTTCTTAAAATATTTGGATCAATTCAGTATTGAGGAAGCTGTTTTACAGAATTAAAAACAGATTTTGATTTGATTTATTGACATCTTTTCAGTTTATTTAGCTCAAGCACTTGCTGTTCAGTCCATTTGGTCCCAATGCTATTGCTGCTTTTGAAGTTGCAAAATGGATGAAGGTTTAGGGGAATCAGCATTGTGGGAAGTTATTTATAGGAAGCTGGATGAAATTAATCATTTGTACCATCTCAGAAATTGTGAGCTTGGACTTCCAGGGAAGAAAATGGCAAACTGAAGATGGCTCCGCTAAAAAGTGGAGCCAATGACCATAGCGGAATGAAGAGCTGGTGAGTAGATTGGCTCTTTGTAATTCCTCTCCAGATGAGGGGACTTGAGATCGCCCACAAGTGCTCCACACAGCTGCTCCTCATGAGGAGACTGCAAGACAGTGGTCTCCGGCGGGTTTAGAGCTCTGGGAAGAAGACGAGGGAAGAGTCATCTTGTTCAAACAACGGTCGGCACCTTTAAGGACACTGGGTTCTCATGCTTCCTTTTCTAATCACTTTTGGAAATTGCTTGTTAACTGCTTTTTAGCTATTAGGAACCTTTGGATTGATAAGTCTCAAAACACTGGGTGAGTTTCCTTCAATCCTTAGCGAAAGAAGTTTTAAATACAAGTTTAAGGACTTAATTTTTTTTAATAAATAGCAAAAGGGTGATTAGAACTTTGATTTTGGAAAGTTACTAATGGACTAAAGATCCAGATGGATTTGAAATAAGATTTTGGAATTAATTATAAGAATCTTTCCCGTGGGAAAATGCTTTTGTTTTGAATTCTTTTAAAAACAACATGATAGGATGAGACTTTGAAGGTTGGACACTAGAGGGAACCAGAAGGAACTAAAGATTACAATTAAAGGAGAAGAACAATCAAACTTGACTTACAAATACAGAATGAAGCAAAATATTCTAATATTGGACATATTGAAGGATATTTTTGAACAACGGACCCAGAAGTCAATTTTAACAGTGTCTGCCTCTATAGATAGACTGTGTATAAAATATGTTATGGAAAAGGAACAAGTTTTACCTGACATGATTGAGACTGATCTGAAAGTGGATTTAAAAATGACAGGCTACAAGAATGATATGGAAAAAGATGCTACACTGGACATACCAAAGAAACCGGATGATGTCTTAATAATTAAAAGGGATATACAAATAATAAACCAAGAGAGTGACCGGGTAATTTTCCTATATTGTATTTACAAAAGAGGCTTGTTAAAACTTTGAAGAATTTTGTGAGAAGGAACAAAGAAAAAATGAAATGAAGTTCTAGGACATTATTTGAAGGGACTAAAGATTAAGATTGTTAAAAGTAAAAGGAAGGAACATAAGGTTGGTTTATTTGATCAAGGTTAAAATAGATATATTGTTATTTCCGGTAACTCTTAATGGACTTTTGCTGATCAGGACTGAAATGACAAGGCTTTAAGGATTTTTTTATAGATAAGAGATGGGATATGGAAAGAAGAGATCATTTGTTGTATTTTAAGAGAAGGTGATAAGTTACTAAAATAGTTTATACTTGTGATGAAAGGGGAAGTCACTTCTTTATATATTTCTTTTCTTTTTTTAACTATATTCTTTTTTCTTTTCTGCACCTTCTATTTTTTCTTTTATTCTTTTAGTTTGTATCAGTTTTTATCTTTGCAATTGTAATTTTTAATAAAATTACTATTAAAAAAAGAAATTGTGAGCTTGAATGCCCTGTCTTAATAAACCACAAGGTGTGTTTTAAAGAATATGAAATTAGTGTCCTTGGACATTATCATGAAGTTAAGGTCATGTTTAATGCTCAGAGTGTTGAATATGGTTGGCTGCAATTAACTAGCTGTTGGATTTGCAGTTCAGGAGTTGAAACATTAATTCATACAATATAGTCTTCTATATGAATATATACCCTTCTATTGCCACATTTTGGGATGAAATTCACAGAATCGTTATGACGCATCAACCATTGTATGTAAATACCCTTTTCTCTTGGCTGTATTCCAGTATTTGGAATTTGTCAAGACATAAGAACTTTGGACTTTAAAAGCTTTAAACCCTGAAAGAAGAAATCTATACCTGTTCTGCATTAATGCTGTGTCAGTATGTGCTATTTGTCAACATTTGTGTTGGGGCTTTTGTTTTTACAAAGAACACAATTTTTGAGCTGTTCTATTTATTTTATTTATTAATATTTATTTTCCAAGCTGCTGCTGCTGCTTTCTCTTCGTTTTTTGTTATTATTGTAACAATATATTATATTTTTTCTGTTGTTAGTTTAATATGCACACACACCGAGACATGTACCCATGCTGTAGTCTACCTATCTCCCCCAGACTGGAGCTGCTGTATACCAAGGATGGGGAATCATTGATCCAGCGGCTATCACACTTGAGCTCTCATCAGACTAGCTAGCACAATCACAGATTAGGAATAGTGGGAGCCGATGTTCAGCGAGAATTAGAGGTGCACACAAGTTCTCCACCCCTCATTTAGGCAATGTCTATATACAAGCATTAATTACTTTTAGTCCACTCTTGTTCCAATGGGACCCCCTGACTGCAACAATTTCTATTCCCTTCCCTGGGACAGGAATATTTAAATGATGCTCATGGGCACCGCTGTATCGAGAGACAACTCCCACTGTCCCTGCTGGCTCTCTCTTCTTTTTCACAGTGGCTAGGAGTGCTTCAGCCTGAAGAGCTGGCCTGTAGCCACCTGCTATTTTTATACTAGAGAATATCCCCAGGCCAAAAAGGACCCAAAATATTCTTATGAAGTAAACATTGTGGGCAGTTGGAAGCCATACTTTTGCTTTGATGTACCTCTCCAACCACCCAGAAAAGTGACCGGCCTCCTTGTTACTGCCTTGCAGTAGGAAGGAGGTATAAGTGTCATCTGATTAGTGGGAAGAGGAAGCAGTGCAGAGGGGCAAACCTGAGAGAGAAATGAGCAATGAATCAGTGGATCCTGAATGGGGATCAGTATGTGGGGTGAGTGGATCATTTATGAGATAAATAGCTTTTGTATTATGAATAGTTAGACAAAATCTGAGAGGTGTTTTTGAGAGAAATGTAGTTCAAGGAATTCTGTGCCTGTGGTTCTGTCTACAGTGCCAACATGTATATTACCAGCACCATTTTGCAGACATACGGGCTTGGTCATGCTTATCACGTTAACTATTAATGGCATACCTCCATAGCCACTACTTTGTGATGACATGCATGACATATTCCTCAAATTTGAAATGTACATATTTACATTTATTTATAGGCTACGTCATCTAGCAATTCTAGATGGCATACACATTTCTCGGATTTTCCTAGGAAAGTCTTAGGACTGCTAGGACTAAGTAGTTGTGTCTTCTAGCACAAGACAATGGAAGCCTCTGACCTGGAAGATAACTTGATAATCCATCCTCCCTATATTTGAATAATCACAAACTGGAAAAAGGTGAAAATATTTGTGTTCATACATACTGAATTTGGGCCCATACACGATGGGTAAGTGGTCGAAATAAGACTTTTCATCTTTTGCTTGGATACTTTTAACCTTTCTATTACACTCTTCTAGAATGATTCACACACACTGGTTTGTTTAACCATGATTCATTGAATAAACCAAAATGGCTAAGTTCACATAATATATTAAACCAAGAACCAAACAAACCACATTATGAATTAGTACAGTGTTTAAACTCATTCTTCATTGTATAGAAATTTAGTCAAAATGCATTTCAACAATAAGTGATCTAAAATGATGTGGAAAGAACACTGTCTTTGGGAAAACAAATGGGGATTTCTCCATGTGTCGTTACTGTCACAGAACAGACAATGCAAGGACACAGTTGTAACATCCAACTCTTGCGTAAACATTTAGGCTGCTCAATCCTATTATACCATATTCAGTCTTAAATTGAGATCAACAAAGTGGATTTTTACTATAATTGAATATCAAAAAGTGATGTGGGCACTACTTTGGATACAAAACCTATATGGAGGAAGTAGTCCTGTTTATCTCCAAGGGGCTATGGATTAACGAGCAGATGCTGCTGATGGTTCCCATAGAGCAGAAACTTGGAAATGCCTGTAGGAAAAATAATCTCTTGAGTAACGGAGCAGCAAGTCCGATAATTACTTTGATGCACTACTGCCAGTGCAGAAAAGGACCTGAGCCACAGGAGGAATCCTATAGAACAGATTGGCCCAGCATTCACAAGCTGCTATGACTTTATGTGACCAGAAACAGTCCAGAACACTGTGCTATTTCATTTTGCTGTTCAACAATTCTATTTTGTTCTTTTAGTATTTTTTAAAAAACTAGATTCTCCACAAACACTTTTTTGTATAGTTTAATTAGAGTGGGAATATTGTATAGTGTCAAAAGATGGGCATATTATGAGGTGAACCAATTCCAACTTTGTGGAATTTTCTTAACAGAGATTGGAAAAATAATTATTCTTAATCGTGTTGTTTAAAAAAGAGATTGTCATATTTCTTCAGGGGACACATATAAGGCAAGTATAAGCTTTAAAATAAGCTTCTTGCAGCTCAGGTTTAGAATACTGATACCTAGTTATGGAAATTCACTCATGTTAACCTGGAGAACAAGAAGCTGAGTCTATGGGTTTCAACTGACTTATTAAAATAGAAGTTGCTTCCCCTTCTTGCCAAATCCAAGGAAATATGCTCAAACTCCACTGCAGCTGCACTACCCCATATGCCAGCTGTTGCATTACTATGTACAAGTCTTCTGATGCCTTTACTCCATATTATCTGCATCACTGCAGTTAACATTTCTTGACTGACTGTCAGCAGTCCAAAGAATAAAATTTAATAGACTATTTCCATATACTAGACACTGTCCATTAGGTTTCCTGAAACAAAGCAAGTGGTTCAAAAACCATTGAAGCACCTACATTTCTTAATAATTCCTGATTGAGAAAACCATCTTTACTTCTGAACTGGATGTTGTCCACATTTTAGGGGAAGAAAGTGTAAAGGAAAGAAAATATTTTACTTCTCATTTTTACTATGTTGGGTTAAATCTTTGCAGGTTATTTTCTTCAACTGTAAGTGACACTAAATTTTGGTTTTCTGTTTTCTTTTAGTCTGAGAGAGTGCCATGCCCCTTTCACAATATCATTTTCTATCCTTCACCAAAGATTCTGTATCTAGAGACAGGAGAAGGAGTTGTTGTTGAATTTGACACCTGGTGGAGAACTTCATGTTGTTTTCTTGGTAGCAATACAAAAGTGTTTGCTAATTGCCTTCTTGTGGAATGCTTTTTCATGTTCCCAGTCTAGCCTCAGCTTTGGGCTTTTCTGGTGGCCTCCTGTCTAAATATCAACCAGGTCCAACCCTGCCCAGTCATTCTCAGAGAAGATGCAAAAAAGTAGAATATTTGCATTGGTGGCTGGAGGTGGCACCTATACTTTAAAATGCTTTCAAACACTGAGTGAGATTGTAGCTTTGGCTCAATTCCTTTTTCATACTCCATACATCTAATTCAGGCTGCAATACACTTTACTCCACAGCAGGCAAGGCAGCAGAGTGGGTGAGAGGACGGAGCAGCAAAGTTGGGAATACAACATCTGCAATTATGTTCAGAAACTCAAGACTGTTTCCCAAGCTACAGACAGGCATGGCATCCTGGGCTAACCCAGTAAAAGGTACAGGAGGTTTTGGCAAATAAGTTGTCAGTTCTCACAATACATTCTGTTCAGTGTTATGATGTGATGAGCAGTGTGCTGGCACTGGCATAGCATAGTAGCTAGGAAGCATAGCATCACGTTTGGAATATGCCACAAAGATCATTTAGTTCACCCTGTTAATACAATAAATCATTACTACAACATTTATAAACTAACCCATGCATCAAAACATTCTTTGTTCTTGCCTCTGCTGTATATTTGCTCAGATTTTTAAAGGCAAGTTACTGCTTCTTAAGTTCTACACTAGGCTGACCATACGTCCCGTTTTGAATGGGACAGTCCCATTTTTTTAGCATTTTTCAACTGTCCCGTTGTTTTGATAAAAATCTCAATTTTGTCCCGTTTTTTAAACCCGGCAGGAATGGCGCGGAAGGAGGATCCGAGCCGGAGCTGCCGATTGGAGGCAGCCCGGAAGAGGAAGCCCTCCCGCCTATCAGTGTGCAGCAGAGGAGGGCGGAGAGGCAGAGAGGAGGGCAGACCGGGGGGCAGGGTTTGCAGGTGGGAGCCAATCGCGTGGACCAGGGGGCGGGGTATGCAGGCGGGAGCCAATTGCGCGGACTGGGGGCGGGGACCCCTGTCTTTTTCATGAATATAGAATATTACATAAGGTAAAGGTAAAGGTTCCCCCCGCACATTTGTGCAGTCGTGTCCGACTCTAGGGGCCGGTGCTCATCTCCGTTTCTTAGCCGAAGAGCCAGCGTTGTCCGAAGACGCTTCCACAGTCATGTGGAACTAAATGTGGAATTAAACACTGATAATGAAGCAATAAAGAATCAGCTACGAAGACTTATTAAATGGCACTTGTGAGAACATCATCTTTCTTTTGTATTCTAATTTCTCTCTCTTCCTACTTACTTTTATTTCTTTTTTGACAGTAAGTATGTTTTAATGTAGTGGAAGTTTTGTTTTTATTTTAAATCTCCATATCATTTACATTTAATGCCAACTTAAAAAGAAACCAGTACTTTATATGTACCTGTATTATCTTTCCCTCGGGCTAACTTAATTTAATCTTAGAGCACACTTTATAAATGCTTTGCTTCTTTTAGTAGCATTTGAGTTCGGTGAGATGAATAGAGATGAAGTACTGTGGGGTGGGCTGTATCTAAGAGGCTAGGTAATCGTGCATGTGAGTGTAAACAATAGGATTGATCCTCAGACTGGAAATGTGTGCAGGGTTATTAGTAACATAACAGATGTCTGGTTGCCCTTCATAGTTAGTTGTGACACCTAACTGATATAAATACCACTTGTAGAAAGTGCAGGGACAGCTACTAGATCTGGTTTGCAAAAATACGAATTACCACTAGATGGCAGCAAAGAGGCACAGAAGACTATAACTCTTTGCTGCCATACAGTGGTTGTATAGAGTTTTGCAGCCCAGACTTGGGACAATAGAGAGGCTACATGGGCTTCAGAATATTGAAATGAAAATATGATAGCTATTTTTAAATATTTACAAGTCTATCTGTCATTCTTCCATGCACCACCTGGTACAATCTCTGAAAGTCCCCCAAGAAGTGGGAAACAAAAAAAGGCCTCAATTTCTCAGTTCTTACAAGTATTTTTTCAGCTCTTCAGAAAATATAATTTAATAGTTAACATTTACAGCAAATGCTCCCAGGAGGCAGCATTATTTACAGTGGCCAAGACCAATCCTCTTCTTTCCCATCCCACAATGCCATTGGCTCAAGCAGCTACAGACATTCCAGAATTTCATATCTGGATTGTCTTTCTTCTGCAGCACAACTAGGTGCTTAATTCTGTAAGACGCGATTCTGGCTCTTGATTCTTGATGCGTTTTCCTTGCTACATTGCTTGTTCTACTGCCATTTGCCAGCAGGGGGCACACCATCCACAGGGATAAAGCTGAAAGACCAGATTCTAAGCCTCTTCCTGTTGATAGTTTTCTGGTAGCATCTGGAGTGATGGATGCATCTTGACCTTGCACTTGCTCAGCACAGAAAGCCAGGAAAAATCCTCCTTATTACAGCTTCTTCATTGCCCACAAGGTGGCACAAAGTCCCCACTCTATGACAGTCTATCTGAAAATTTGCAAAGGTGTTTAAAATTTGGCTCATTAGAAAGTAGCCATAGCAGGTGGGGATGCTAGGAACATACATAATAACATGTGAAACAGCTGTGGACAGCCAGTGTTTTCCTGGAGGCACTTCTGTCCTCTTTTCCTGCTGATATATGCACACCCCTGCCAAGAAGTGCCCCAAGAGGGTCTCATAGGTCTGCCCTTGGCGGTGGGGTTTGGTAGAGCTACCGATACCGGCAGGCCAGGGCATTAACGTTCTTCACCACATAGAAGCTCATAGTGAGAGGTGGGATAACCAGGGTTCGGCCAGGACGAAGAGGACGAGGCTTCAGGTTTGGCAGGGTTCCGTCATCCAGCATAGTTAGTAGCTGTCCATTAAGCTGCACAGACCTGTACACAGACCAAATGCATGAAAATCTTTTTCAGTCAAGCATGAGGAGAAAGCTACCCCTTTCCAGATAATGGGAAAGAAGATAGGACTCGGAGATGGCTACAGATGTTCTTCATAACAACGATGCAAGAAAGAAAGACACAAGACGACAGACTTCAAGATAGATGGCCGCTAACTTTCTCTTTATGTCTCTGCTACGGAGATGGAACATAAAGATAAGCTTCTATGAGAGGACAAGGCTAGGACACCGTGACTACATTGTCAGATAAATTATACCAATACTAGAATCACATGGATGGTGGAGGCTGAGAATGTGGAATTCAGGACAAATGAAATAGTTCACAGAATGTACAGTTAATCTAGGGCATGCATGACCACAAGGTGCAGTGATGGCCAACAATCTGGAAGACTTTAAAAGCAGGTTGGACAAATTCATAGTATACCATTAACTGACACCTAGTTATGACTGATGATGGTGGAATATATTTCCAAAACAGAGGCAGTATGTGACTCAATACCACTTGCTGAG
Organism: Charina bottae; assembly: GCA_023362775.1. Taxonomy (NCBI): domain Eukaryota; kingdom Metazoa; phylum Chordata; class Lepidosauria; order Squamata; family Charinaidae; genus Charina; species Charina bottae. Next base: position 41,309,075 of record JALMGJ010000005.1, on the reverse strand, counting down.
AACATGAGAGAGAGGCCTAGTGTGCTTGCATTCCACTTGTGGGTTTCCCACAGGCATTTCATTGGCCATTAGGAAAATGGAATGTTAGACCAGATAAGCCTTCTTCGGTCTGGTACAATAGTGTACTTCTTTTTATCTGATTCTGTGCAGGGCACCATAAATAAGCAGAGAAAGTATTCCATTATGGGGCATGGAAACCTCTCGTCAGGCGTGGGTGGAATTTTGGGGAAAACAGAACTGCTGGGTTCTCCATCAGTATTTTAAAGCTGGATGAAATTATATACAGTAACAAGTTCCAAAAAGGTGACCTTTTTCTGTTTACAGCACGAAAAATAATGTGGTTTCTTAAAGGCGAACATAGATTCACAAAATTCATTAAAACAAAAAGTTTTGGGACAGCAAAAAGATGGAAGTTAAGGTATCTGAGTAGTTTGGTGGTAAGTAGCACACCACAGGAGGGGGTGCATGTACAGATGAATAAATGGAGCACAATGCTTGATATCCTGATTAGTAAAATGTCCTCTTAATGGGTCCTCATGGTAATGGCCTTGAGCTGGACAATAGCACTCACCTAGACTGAAGTCCTTCCTGACCATAGGGTTGCAGCACATACTGATGGACAAGCTTGTCCCGAAGGGTCCCCACCAACTTGATTTTCTTTCGTGACCGATGCAAGTTGATGATGTAAATTGTGATAGAGCCACGGACATAATTATGGCTGTGAGACAGATAAAAGGCTAAAGGTGAACCATTTGAATACTTTTTAATAATAATGTGTTAGCTCTAGAATTCAGGATTTTTCACTATTATTTTTCAATCCTAACATGAAATTCTAGTCATAGGAACCCCATTTAGGGACAAAAGCTGTGGCCCTTTTTATCTAGCATAACTGCCTAACAGCATGAAGAGTTTCCTGCAGTTCAATCCAGGATGTTCTTCTGTCATATCAATTTTCCTTTGTGTCACTTTGCAAAGAAAGATTTGGCTAAAGAATGCTCCCAACATAGTCTGCCCTAATTGCCAACATGATTCCATGGTCTTAATGTAGCTGCTAGGGCAGGGCTTTCTAAAGTGCCGCCGTTGGCGACACACCAACGGTGGCAGCGGCGGCGGCACGCATGGGGGCAGGGGCGTGCACAGCGGCGGTGCGGGGGCGGGGGCGGGGGCGTGCATGGTGGTGGCAGCCTCTGCTAAAACGCAGAAGCACTGATGGTGCGCCGCTGCCGCCGCCGCCATGCATGCCCCTGCTGCCACTTCCGGGTTGTGTGGCGACTCACCAGACTGTGTGTTGCGACACACTAACGTGTCGTAACACACAGTTTGGAAAGCTGGTCTAGAGCAGTGTTTCTCAACCTCAGCAACTTTAAGATGTGTGGACTTAACATCCAGGAATTCTCCAGCCAGCATTCTGGGAATTGAAGTCCACACATCTTAAAGTTGTTGAGGTTGAGAAACACTGCTCTAGATACTGGCTTTAACATAAGGGAGGCTTAAACTGGCTTAAACATAAGAGAGCAGGGCTGATGGATTGAGGCTCCTGCATTCCAGTACAAAGTTGAATGAACAGCCTTCCAATTCTACCATTCTGTAATTCAAGTGGCTATTAACATGAGTAGGGAACCGGTAGCATGTGAGACAGGTGCAGTTACTGCATCTCTGATCAACAGGATGATCAAGTGGGCTCCAAGTTTTTAATGGATTTTGCAGGCAGCAATAGGATAATGGCTAGAACCTTATAATTTTAAGTAAAATAAAAATAAATAAAATAAATACTTTATTTTAGAGATAAAATAAAAATTTAAAATTTGTAAAAAATTAAAAACCGCCCAGAGTCACATGTTTGGGAGATGGGCGGCTATATAAATATGCTAAATAAAATATGAATAAATTAATAAAATCCTCTGATTTAGCTGCAATTTGCAACCGTGTACATGCAGAAGAGCTACACAGAAGAAAGCTATACTGTATGCTAAAGAAAACTCCTTTGGGGAAAATATTTGAAAGCTAGTAGAGTGGTTAGACACATATGTTGGGAGTCCCTGGCTGAAATCTCAGCTAGTCAGGTGAACTGGTTTAGTGGCCTTTGGCAGTTTTTCAGCCTGTTCTCAGTCTAAGTCTTTCACCTGTAGGGTGATGGTGGTGGTAACAGCGTTATTTCTTTTTTTAAATTTTTATCCCGCCTTTATTATTTTTATAAATAACTCAAGGCGAGGAACATACCTAATATTCCTTCCTCCTCCTATTTTCCCCACAACAACAACCCTGTGAGGTGAATTGGGCTGAGAGAGAGTGACTGGCCCAAGGTCACCCAGCCGGCTTTCATGCCTAACGCGGGACTAGAACTCTCAGTCTCCTGGTTTCTAGCCTATTGCCTTAACCACTAGACAAAACTGGCTCTAGGATGTTTATACAGATTACTGGGATAATGCGAGGCATCTGATATGTATCGTTATAAATATCATTTCCTTAGGCAGCATTTATAAGGTTTTCAATACTCCTGCTTTTGAGGTAAGCTTAGGCAGGAATTTCCCCAAAGAGGAGAGAGTTATCCCATTTATAGTACTGTATTTGCCTTGGGCATGGAACGGAGCCAAGGGTCTGCTTGCCTGCGCCTACAGTACTTTTCCTTTCCCATCTCTCCCTGTTTCTATTGCCAGTTACCTGTCAGTCGTTGGCCAAGGTTCCCTCTAGGAGGGGGAGGGGGAGCCTTGCTGAAAGCTTCTGGGTGTAGAAGTACAAAGTAACAACAATAGGGACCTGTGTCTGTAGGGAAGTCCCAGGCCCTACACTCCCAGGATGCTTTGAAGGCTTATCATAGAAACTCTAGCTAGGCTAGGTGCCCCAAACGGGAAGTGGGGGGAGAGAAGGAACTGAAACCAAACCATGGGGCCTTTGGGGAACTGTACTCCCTTGATGTCATCCACAAAGGCTCCCACCACAGTCCCAGAGATAGGTGAGCTTCGCTATCAACACCAGTGTTATTCCTCACCCTCTCCACAATCTGAGCAAGCCAAGTTGTGTGCACTGGGGGGGGGGGGGGGGAAGAGAAGAGAAAAACAGGTCCACAGGTAACCCGCCCCTAGGCAATAACCACCCTCCTTGTTGCAAGACAGCAATGGGGAGAAAAAGGCAGAGGCAAAACCTATGCTTTTATCTATATGTTCCCCGTCCCCCCCCCGCCCGGCGCACTACTGTTCAAGAAATGAATCTCATTCTTTAGCAGGTATAATGACACATAGGCCTGGGAGCCTGGAACACAGAGATTCATCTAAATTGGATGACATTTGCCTCTTGTGGGTGTAGCCCCCTCTTGGGTCTGCTAGTCATCAGTGCCCAATCTCCATTTTTACTTAAATAGTTGCACCTGCCCTGAGATAACTCACTTGTAGTAGCTGGTGCAGTGAGCATAGATGCGTAACTTATCACGAATCACCCTGCCAGGGCGAGGTTTCCTCTGCAGCCCAGCTACATGAACAGCAAGTACCCTGGGTCCGACAAGTCGCTTGTAAAGCAGCGAGAGCCAGTAGTCCTGTCAAAAAAGCCAGATCGATTATTCCTAGGACAAAGCCTGTGGAGAGGCAGTATAAAGGATCATGAAGCATATTCTAGTTTGCTGCAGTCCAAGAGTAACACTAAGCATAAAACAGCAGAATTATGCTTCTCTATTCTCAGAAAATATAGGGCAGTTTTTCTACTGTTAATAGCTACATAAATGGGAGAAGGTGGAATATGTGTTTTTCTTGCGTTGAGAAGCAGTACTTGCACAAATTCTTCCTTTCACAATAACTGTCAAAAACATTTGAGCTCAATCCAATGCTGAACCTACTGCTATAGAATTTGAGTATCCTTTTGCATGAAAAGTTTGTGACATGACCCTGGGGGTTTCTTATATAGGTGTGTTTAGAAAAGGAGGCATTGGAAAAAGCATAAATTAGATGACCTTTTATACAATCCTACTAAGTAACGGCTGTCTCCTAGCAGAGACTTACAGGATACATTCCCAGGGGCCCTGTAGACCTTTGCAACCAGATCTAAGCTGTAAAACTGTGCCCTAACCACATGGTGAAGAAATGCTCCTGTAACCTGACAAGTAATTACAGTATAATAGTCCTTCCACTCCCAGTTCTCTGAGAGTCGTTGCTGGAAAACCCAGAACATAAAATGCCACTTGTGGTTCTGCTCTCGTCACTTCATGTCCTGTTCCTTCCAGTGACACATTTGTCAAATGAGATGCAGCACAACAATAAGGGTGCCATTTACCACAAGTATGAGAACAATACACCCTGAGGATTCATGTGCAAAGCAGACAGAGTATTTATTCCTAGCTAAGGTGCATGCCCAATTTGGTACTCCTATACCACAATATGTTACAGCACAATTTAGAGTTGTCATAGAGAAAAGGCCATGGAAATCTGAGGAGAACAAATTCTTCATTAACTATTTTCCATAAAGTCTCACGTTTAGAATATCCTTTACAGTAGCCACTGAGTCTGAAGAATCTGGAAGCATCTCATAAAGTACCATATGCTATTATCATAGTCCTCCTGGAAGTTTTCTTACATGTTGTTTTAATGTTTGTGATCTTAGTTGCCTTGAGATAAACAATAGGATTTTGGATAGGTCCTTAGTGGCTGGGAATAATGGGAGTTGTAATAAAACAAAATGTTGAGGGGACCTGGTTAATGCTCGTGCGCACGCACGCACACACACATTTAGTTGCAGTGATAATACTTGGTTGTGACCAGAGCTGTGCATCCCATTGCTTAAATCCACTGAAGAACAGATTTGGCAATATGACCTGGATGGCAATTTGTGTTGGTTCCTATGCTGCAATTTGTTTTATGCAGTTCTTCTAAAATGTTGCTTTAAAAATCCTACATTCTTGAACTGAGTGGTATTATAGCTTTTGAGGATGAAAGTTGATATGGTAGAATAGGATCTGTAAACAATTTGCCAAAATTCTAATGTAGTAATTACATGATAAGGCTTGTGTGTTAAGAAAATGTGTTGCTAATATTTCTTTTTGCAAAGAAAAAACGTATTTTCGTACAAACTGTACAAATCTTTGCCTGATGGTTAGTCACTGATTTGACATGGGATATTTCTCTGCAGTACTTTAACAAAACTGTATTTGTTGGGAAGGATGTCTGGCCTCACTCAGGTTAACATTTTCACTGTGGTGGGGTTATCCCAAGTCCAATATGATCTGAGGGAATCTGATGGCATTTTCAAACAGAGCTGGAAAAAATGTGCCTGAAGAACTGGAATGCACTGCCAGTCAGTATACAGATAGTCCTCATTTAGCGACAGGCAACTTGGTTGTTAAGCAAAGCTGTCACTAAGTGAAACTGTGACTCTGCTCATCATCTTACTTCAGCTTTCCTTTGCTTTACAGACCTGAAAAGGTTGTAAATGTGAGGACTGGTCATAAAGTTACTTTTAAATCACTGTTGTAACTGCAAACAGTTGCTAAATGAGGCAGTTGCTAAACAAGGACTACCTGTACAGACAATATTGAGGTAGCTAGGAAACTTTCATGTTCCTATGTTTCCTAACTCAAGGAATTATGATTAGGACATAGAAATGAAAGAAACTTTTTCTTTTGGACACCTGGGTACCTGCATTTGGCCCTAGACTTCTAAGCATGAGCTTGAGTCAGTACGTGGAAAGAAAACAATCCTAAGAGTTTGTGGTTGCTTTCAGTTCAGGAACAGTTTGTTTTTGAATAGGAAAAGGTTCTCTTAAACTGCAACTGCTGCATAAATGCAGAGTAGTCTTTGTTTGCTAACAAGTTATCCTAGATGTTTATATGAGTGGGCAGTAGTGATCAGGCTGAGCTCCACAAAGTTGCCCAGCAATATATTATTTAGCAGACTTTGGGGCAAATGCACCAGATCTCAGTGATGTGACAAAAGCAGGAACAAAAAGAATGGAACTCTACAAAGTGAGTTCATTCCTCATGGTTTCACTCTTAACACTTCTCCCAGTCTAGTTAGATTCTATGGATAAACAACCCCATGACATACAATACTCCTGTAACTCCACAAAAGTAAATTTAATCACTATTGTGACATGGTGGTAAAAGGGCTCTTAGTCTGTTGGGTACCAGTGTCTGTTGGCCATGTGCACCTGCCAGAGAAATTTCTAAGCCATACTGTGTTAATGCCTATTCTTGACATAGTACAGAACATGGACATGGATGGCAATTGAGCAGCAAAGGCTCCTTGGTTGCCTTGAAAAGGTACTTTGTATTTCAACAAAGGAGGAAGGGGGGAAATACACACATACAGATGCAAGTGCACTTCTTATAGCAAAGCTACATAAGCTATTATTGCAAGATGAATGAACTACTGCAGTGCATTCAATTTCTTGGGTAGCTTCAAGGCCGGCATCCTGCTTGGCAACTCAACAGCTGTGGGTTCAAGTGCTGTTTCTTCATATGTAATGAATACAGATATGTTTTTGTTCCTAAAAAATAGGGCTGAAAAGGTATTTTACACTGCACTGCATACTGTTAAGCTTGTAAAAGATGGGTAGTATTTAAAGGCACAGCCTTATATATTTGATATTCCAGAACAGAGAGTTGAAAGACACTCACTTTGGCAAGTTGAATTAGCCTAGATCTCTGCACTGTTTCCTAGGTGCCACAACAGCTCAATTATCATTTCTTCAGCAGAGAATCTCTGGAGTTAGGGCTAGATCTGCCATGGCATGGAAAGGAGAGCAATTGAGCTCTTGCAAGGCGCCCAGCCAAAGCTTGTCGCCAGCTGATGGGCAGCCAGGCCAAGGCAGTGATTGATGTCATGGCTTTTCTCAGCATTGGAGGGTTTGCACAAAGGAAAGATAGCATGTGGAAAAGTCTTTATCAATGAGTTAGTGGGAGGATTCAATTTCACATCCCAGCAGTCTTGTACAGCCCCAAACAGCCACTTTCATCTCTCTGATAGCTCCCACGGGAAACGAACGGGCACCACATCCCAGCCCAGGTTCAGAGTCTGCTGCGGCTGAGCCATGCCATTTCTCCCTGCCCCTCCACCCAAACAATTCACCTGTTCTGGGTAGGAAGAAAGATATTAGCACTGAGTGCAATTTACTCAAAACAAGATGCATGCATAATATGTCCTCCTTTCTTAGCATGATTAATTTAGAATGTGTGAAATCCTAGAGGAGGTCTGCATAGGGTATGGATTTTTCTGAGTCCCCAAAATGCCTTTTTGGTATTACTATGCTTTGGAGAAAAGTATTTACATGTTGATGCTCAGTTAACAGCAGATGCCATTTTAATTTGGACTTGTAACACAGGTCTGTGCCTCTGCCTGTGTCTCTCAGTAGCCTGATAATTATCTGTAACATATTTTCATCTACACCCTCTCTGCCTTATCCTTTTTCTATCAGCCTATTTATAAAGCAGTTTTTTTCTTTTCTAAAATTAAACCTTAACTTTATGGAAAAAAAGAAGCATTCAAGAGGTATCATTCTTCTCATTCTTTCTGTTTCAGAACTGAAAAGGAAAGGATCCTGCATCATAAGAACTACAGACCATGCATGTCCTCTTCTTTTTCTACCATAGAATTATACCCAGTACCAACATAAAAAGGTTGGTACTGAGTTACAGTACATAGGTTGACATCCTGTAAACATTTTATTTATTTATTTTATTTATATTTCATCACCGCCCATCTCACTAAGAGCGACTCTGGGCGGTTTACAATAAAATTAAAATAACTACAGATTAAAATACAATAAAAACAAAATTCTTTCCTGGGGATGTGAGGCATAAGAAGCCAGAATCAACAAATGATTAGCTGGGAGAAAACTTTGGAAAGTGATGCTCTCCTAGAATCTAATTGCAGAAAACTTCCTCTTCGTTACAGGAATAACTCTGTTTTTGTGGCTGCTCTTCTGCTTCCCAGATCCGCATGCTGCATTCCAGGGCCTGCAGGCAGTGTGTCTCAGACAGGTACCAGGCCTGTACATTTCTGGCCAAGGAGATTCAGAGCTTTTTGATGCTGCAAGGTTTCACTTACAAGGTGTAAAATTTACTAGACTGAAAAAGGAGGAAAAGAAAGCCTGCTATTTTAAAAGATTTATATACCGTTTTCTTATTAGAGCCCTGTGCACTTGGAACAGCGAATACTTCAGCCCTTTTGAAGAACTGCAAATAAGAGGGTTTGCATTAAACTGGAAGGAACTGCCCTGCTGTGTGAAATTGTGAACTTCTTTCACCTTCATTCCTATAAATCTAAACTTTGTTCAGCTCCATTTTCCTGCCACTTTGCTCTTTCCCTAAGGACTGGGCTGCCTTGGCTTTGGTTGTTTTTATTGTATGTTTTCAGGACCCTGTGACTCCCCTCCTGCCCCTCCTTCCTCCCTGCTATGGCTTAAATGCCCCTCCCACGAGAAAAGCTCTGATTCTCTTGGTCTTGTGCAAACCACAAGGGTCCCATTGAGGCTCTCATAGTGGACAAAGTTATAGCTCCAGAGGTAACCCTGCCCCATCTGCTTTCAACATGTTGTGCTTGACATTAACTAATGTCTCCTATTAGCACTGAAAGAAACCAATCTGGAAAAATGTATTTTCAAGCCGAGTTCAAACAGGCCACAAAGAGCAGTAGATTTTCAGCTGTGTGTGCAAAACTTTTTTTTTCTATGTATATATATATGTGTCTGTCTGTCTGCTGAAGCCAAGAATTTGAGGAACAGGTCAAGGGCACAGAAGTCATGCACAAATCCTCTGATTTACTGACTGGCAACATGAAAAGGAGAGAAAAACTCAGACTGATTCAGCAGAGATAATATAGGGCAAACAAGAAAGAAACAAGCAGAGAAGTGAGGTGAGGGAGATGAAAGGAATTACTGCTGAGGTATACACTTAGTAAGAGTGAAAAGAAGAGAGAGTTCTGGCTGGAAATGACAGAAAGAAGTTGATGGGGACACAGCATGTGAATAAGGGAGCTACTATGCTATGAATCTCTGTTAGTAGATTAAAAATGCTGTTTTGAAGTAACTCCTGCAAAATAAGTAATTATGAAGAAACAGCTTTTGGTTGTATATTTGGAAGGATGTAAAATAGGTGAGAAAAGGCCATGTGTTACATTAGCATCTAGAGTAATGTTAAAGGAGACCAATCAGATATGTAGGACAGAGGACCAGTAAGAACAGAGGGATGCTAGTGCAAGTACAGAAGAGACAGAACATTGTATCATATACCTACCGGCAATGGGTTGAAGTTCTGGTCCACAAGATGGTTGTGCCCATGATCAAAGAATGAGTGTCTCATTACTACATCAATGCCCTGGCTGGCTAGCATCCCAAGAGAGTTTAGCCACCTAGCAATTTAGAAGACAACTGATTAGTTTTTAACAGAGAAAAGCAGGCAAGATTTTCTCAATCTAGGTTGTGCCTTAGTTCCATATATCAGATCTGCCTTGTATAACTGGTACCCCATAGTTCTTTGAATCACCATAGTGGTCAGTGATTTGTGATGACTGGAATTATATTCCAAAGCATTTGGAGGCTACCAGTTTGGGGGAAGACGTCCCTGGTGCACTCTCTCCTTTCCTTCCTTTCCTTATTCCAGAGATCTAAGCAGCATGCATGTCCCATTCCCAATTTCTTCCCTTATGTCTTTCCATGAAGCAAATTAATCTGAAAGACAATCATCAACCCAAAGGCACTGATTGAACTTCTTAAATGAGAAGAGACTGGGATTCCTTGTCCAGTAATGGTTTAATATATAATTAGCATCCTTCATTCAATCAGTTTTCATAGATTCCAAATTACCTTGTTGTTCACCAGTGACCTCCTGTATTTTTACAAATTTCATTTGTGTCATTTTAAAGTGAAGATAATTATTAATCAGCAAAACTTTATTCATGCTTTTCAGAAGGCTATCCTGTAAGCTTTCTCCTTATTCCACCTATTGCTTTTCTTGCTATACCTATACAATATCTTTTATGAGATTTTAATGGTTGGTCTTAATTCTTTTTCTTTTCTTTTAATTGTGAAAGGTATTATCTTGCCATCCAAGAAAAACTAGAGAAAATACAGCTCATGAAGGCTCATGAATCTATTATTCTGCTGCTTCACTGACTAGGAAGAAATAGAGTTACCAGCCACCATAGAAGATTCTAATTAAGAGGTGCCCAAGATCTTTTCCAAAAAAGACATATTTCAGAGGTAAACTATAGGAGCTTTTTGGACTTGAAAACGGGCATTGTCAGATAATATATACTGCTATTGTAAATGCAATATGCTTTCAGCTAATTATGAGGAAAAAATCCTCAACAACTAAGAGTCAAAGATATTTCTACGAACAGATGATTCTTGCTGTCCTCCAACTAGGGCAATGGGCATAAAGCCCTACATTAGATATATATGTAGTTGTATATAACTATGTGTGGATTTTGAATGGACCAACACAACAAATCCACCTTCATTCACAAACACAGACATACACACACACTCATGAAAAAGAATAATAAAAACTTGCTAGCAAGTCTGCTTCCCCCCAACAATCCATTGTTTGTCTATTATGAATACAACTCAAATCCTTTTGAACTTAGACAGCCAGTTGATTGAAAGTGTGTCTTGGCAGCTCTCCTACATGAAGGTGGATATGATATTACCAAGATTCTACAGGGAAAAGTTAGAGATTGATGTGAAAATGTCCTAGGAGAAGTTGTATAAAATGCCCATGGATTAATTATAAGAACTGAGTGAAATAGTGGGGGGAAATGGATTTTCTATTGTTGAGATATAAAGCACCACTAGATGAGAAACAGTGAGAGATTCTCCCTTAATTATAATGAAATATTCAAGATGAAGGTCCAGTCCTGATAGTGGGATGAGATGAGCCCCCCCACAATAGTGCATCTTGAAAACTTTTGTGAAGTTGTGAGCAATTTTAATATCTCCTGAATGAGTAGGTGGCAGTTGTGGCTAGGAAGGCCTTTGCACAGCTTCACCTGCTGCACCAATTGTGCCCTTTTCTAGATCAGAAGGCCCTTCGGACGGTCACTTATGTCCTAGTCACCTCACGACTTGACTACTACTACATACTCTACATGGGGCTGCCCTTGAAGACCACCCAGAAGCTTCAACTGGTCTAGAATGCAACGGTGTGGGCAGTGATGGGCATGCCTTGGTGTGCCCATGTAACACCTCTGCTTCATGAGCCTCACTGGTTGCCAGTTTGCTTCTGGGTGTGATTCGAGATGCTGGTTGTTACCTATAAAGCCCTACATGGCATAGGATCTGGTTACAGAGACCACCTTCAAGTCTCTGCTCAGCTGATTTGATCTAGCAGGGTTGGTGCTCTCTGGGTCCTTGAACAATGCCATCTATCAGGACCCTGGAAGTGTGCCTTCTCTGCAGCAGTGCCTGCCCTCTGGAATGAGATTCCCCCTGAGATCCAGATGGCCCCCACCCTGCTGGTGTTTCAAAGAGCCTTGAAGTTCTGATTCTTCACCCAGGCTTTTGGCAAGGATGATTGAAGCCCCCTAGGTATGGGTGGGTCTGTTTCTTTTCATTGCTGCCATTTTGTTGTTGTTGTTGTTGTTACCTTGCCATCTTTTACCCCTTTGTTTTTGACACACACACACACACACACACACACACACTCTTTAATATTTTTTACTGATGAACCGCCCAGAATTGTTGGAAGTCGTGTGGTATATAAATGTAAAAAAAATAAAATAAAATATCCCTATGCCAGGGGCACTGTATCCATGGAAGAAAAATGCAATATTAAAGCAGGAAATGCAACTTCAGAAATGAGAATATAGGTACAGCCCTTCTGGATCAGGCCAAGGCCCATCTTAATCCAACATTTTGTTTCTCACAGTGGCCAATCTGATACCTCTTGCGAGCAAAAGATGGAGACATATCCTTCTCTGTCAGCAAGTTAGCAAAAAGATACCACAAGAAATACTATAACTTTACTCTATTGACATTATAACCTATGCTAATAGTGTAGAGTTCTAGTATTTCTTGTGGTATCTTTTTGCTAACTTGCTGATAGAGAGTGATATGTCTACATCATTTGCTTGCTTTCATAACATAATATTAAAAGTCTGATAGCCTCCCTCTTATACTAAAGAGAAGCAATGTGAGGCTATCTTGAGTTTCTTCCTTACCCCTTCCTGTTTTTCTGGGCCAAGTTCATATTTTCCTAACAGTTGTTGCATATTTTCTTCAAGGCTATCTCCATATTCCTCTACACTCTCCCATATTTTCCCTCTCAGGTCATATTTGGAGGCATGCTGTCCCCAACCCAAAGGTAATGCTGAATCTTCAAGAGCAATAGCCCTTCACAGAAATGTCTCCAATAAACCTCTTTTAAAGCCACTCAAGTTAATGGACATCAGTATAGCCTTGAGGTAGACATATCAGAAAACAGATACCACATGAACTCCTGGAACTCTATTGTTATAGGGTATAATAACAGAATCTTGAAAGCCTGACAGAAATTCTCTCTATCCCCTCTTATACTAAGGAGAATCAAAGTGGGGGAATCTTGAGTTTTTTTCCTCACCCATACCTGTCTATCTAGGCTAAGCTAATGTTTACATAATGGTTGTTTAATTCCTTCTTCAAGGCCATCTCCATACATGTCTAGTAATGAATTCCATAGGTTACTTATGCACTATGTTAAGAAGTGCTTCTTTTTGTCTATTTTAAATCTCCTTCCAATCAGTTTCATTTATCTCTTGTTCTCTTGGTCCTTGGTCTTACTGTTTTGAGAGATGGAGAAAAAGTTCTCCTTGTCCACTTTCTCTATGCCATGCATGATTTTATGCACCTCAATCATGTCCCCTCAGTTGCCTTTTTTTCCAAGCCAAAGAGCCTTAAACATTCTAGCTTTTTCTTATAAGAAAGGTATCAGCTTCTAGATCAGAGCTTTCCAAACTTTTCATTTTGGTGACACACTTTTTAGACATGCATCATTTCATGACACACTCTTACAGCAGGGCACAAGGCAGGCACTGTGCGGAATCACAGCAGGTTTGGAGGCAGCAAGGCACAAGGCAGGCACTAGGACCTGTGTGGAATCCTGGCAGGGCAGGTTTGGAGGCAGCAAGGCACAAGGCAGGCACTAGGACCTGCGCAGAATCCTGGCAGGGCTCGGAGGCAGCAGCAGCCGCGACACACCCATACACTGCAGCCGACACACTAACGTGTCCCGACACACAGTTTGGAAAGCTCTGTTCTAGATCATCTTGGTTGCCCTCTTCTGTACTTTTTCTATTCTATTCTATTATTTTTCAAATATGGCAACCAGAACTGTACAGATAGTACTCCAGAGGTGGACATACTATAGATGTGTATAAGAGCATTAAAATATTGGCATTTTTATTCTAGTCTAGTCTTTATTTCCTAAAAAAAAATAGCACAGGATTTGCCTTTTTCACAGATGCTGCAAACCAAGTTGACATCTTCACTGAATATCCACTCTGTATAAATTTTAAAAAATGCAAAATGTGATTTGTTTTCACATTTCTGCAAATATGATGTAAATTCCTATGGAATAATTTAAAACACAATTTGTAACCAAATACTAATGGTTAAAGGAATCTCATCAGCAGTCTTCAACCATTAAGCTCACTTTATTTCCATCTGCTTTTTTTCCAAGAAAAGCTTGAGGGCATCTCGGTTTTTTGGGGGCAGAGATTCTTATCTCCAGTGTGGAGGGGAAGGACAGTGGAAGGAAACTTGCCAGCCACAGTTTTTGGCTTGGAATGCTAAGTCAGACAAAACATGGAGATCTCCTGCTGTCAGCGTATATAAGCAAACTCTTTTTTTTTAAGAGAGTGGACCCCTATACTAATTTCTGTTGATTAACCTGGCTTGACTGTGTGGATCTCCATGGAGAGCTTCTATGAACTTAATAACTTGAACTTTCCCATGTGACTTCCTTGTTTTATTTTTATAAATGAGTTGAAAAGTTGCCAAGGTTGTTCTTTCCACCACCACCTGGAGGACCTGTACCCTATGACATTACTTTCCCACACACCAAGAGGAAAAAAAATACTAATTTTATAAATGGACTTTAATGACACCTACTACAAAATGATCAAACAGAACTCCCAAGGGACCTTGTGCTAAGATATGAAATTCTTATATTTTCATAAGATAAAGAAGGAATAAAACCCCTTAACATGGAGGAAGACAAATGGGAGGGAAAGGGAGGGGGAAGGGGAACTTAATCTAACTAGCACTGTGCCCAAACTGCTGAAAAAAAATGGGCACATCTGTGCTTAAAGTATAAACCACCTAGAGTCTACCATGGTAGAGATGGGCGGGGGTAAATTCAAATAATAATAACTAACTAAATAAATCTGCTATCCCAAATTCTGTGCTACAAAAAGCTGAATTTTGTGACATATACAAAGCCAATTTACATATTTTTTCTTATTTTGAATAATTTGTTTGGATTCTCTTAATTACTGAAAGGGGTAAAGAGTTCTGGGAGGCACAGAATTCTTTTCCATTCTTTAGGATATCTTAATCAGTCACTGTTCTGGCATCTGAGAATTCAACAGATATTGCCTATCTACTGTTATCTGTGGACTCATATCCCTGTTACTATGGCAACAAGTTGCTTCACTAACTGTTTTTAAGCACTGTGTCCTCATGATACTTCCTCATTCCAATTTCCAGCCCATCAAGAAGGCAGCCTAAAATTGTCTTTAGTTGTTCCACTGTGAAAATGGTGTTTTCCCTCTTCACCAAATACAAACCTTGCTATACAAATTATCTATTATGCCTCAGTTAACTGGGCTCTTTATATCCACAGGTATACCAGCCTTCTGGAAGAATGGTATACCTCTTTTTTAAACATTTATTTAGCAGCTTTGTGAAAGAGAGGCAGACCTAAAAAAAAAGGAGTAGCACCCTGGTAGATTTAATCTAGAAAAGAGAGCTAGGTTTTGTAAGCAGTTTCTTGCTGCTTCTGTCTCAAATGACTACATTACAAATTTTCAGATGCTTCTGCCAACAAGTGGTTTCATGTGACTACTTTCTACTGTTTTTATTATTTTGAGGAAGCAGTGCCATTTTGCCTATCTCATTGCCAGTAATATAATTCCCATGCAGTGCTTATTGATTTGGGATGTATGGCAACAGGATGATATTGCCTTTTCCCCCATTCCCTTGGGATTTTCCTAACCATCTATTGAACTCCTGGAAGACCAGCATTCCTGCGTTAAAAAAATTAAAAATCTTGCTGATAGGCCAATAGGAATAGAAGAGCTGAAGCAGGAAGGAATTCTGTTGGTAAGCGTGTATGCTGACACTTGCTCCATTCCTCACCACACTCTGCCCCACTATCCTATCAGCCAGAACATTTCTGAATATGGGAATGAAAATAATTAGGTGTAGATGGAAATTTCAAAGGATTTTCCACATTTAACAAAGCCACCATTACCACTACTAATTCAAATTTCTCTGTACATGCCTAGAGTCCTCCCAACATCAACTCATCACAGGTTTTCAAGAGTAATTGGTGGTTGTTTTTCTTGCTGGCACTGGGTGGGATGAAGGAGGAAGCCAGGGAATCCACCAACTGCTGATCCGAAACTGTCCCACATTAAATCTGTACAGACTGCACCATTCTCATACCTCTTTGCTGAGATACAGTACACTAAAGTTGGCCGTGGAGGCAGCAAAATTATGTCGATATACTTTTCTGCCAACTCAAGGACAGGAGGAATGCACATTAATATAACCATAAAGAAGTGCCCTTTGGCAGTCACAGAATCTAAAAGCACTTTTTAAAAAAGAGAGCTGACATTCCCATAAAAAGTAGCTACAGCATTACAGCTAATTAAAAATTCCCTTTCCAATCTGCTTGTGTCCTGCTTATATATAAATAAAAGTAGAGAAGTTACTACTTTAAGGTAGCTAGCTACTTTGCTAGCTACCTTAAGTCCTTTACATGTCTTTTTCAATAGAGACAGAAAATTTCCCATGAAGGAGTAGACAAAGTTTAATAAACTGAATCATTAATCCAAAGATGTACATTATCCTTGGTTTTAGAGTTGAGATTAGAGTGTCTTGTAGAACATAAAGAAGCCAATTGACCATTTTGGGCACTTATTAATTTCTCATAAACACATCATTATTTTCACCCTCAGATTAACTCACAGGAAGCTGGCAGCATAGGAATCTGAGAGATTGGTGATGCCTCCTTCAGAAGTGGCCCCGATGCCCTCTAACCAAATCCTTTTTCCAGGCACGTGTGTATTGACCACCTGTTGCCAGAAAAAAAGGGGGAAAGCAAAAGTGGTGGTTAGAACATAAGAATTGCCCTGATGTTCAACAACTCTCTGTCTATAGGTGGTAACTTTAAAACATGCATTAGCACAGGCTAGCATAAATAATACTGATTTTTCGGTAACTAGTAAGGCTGAAATAATAAGGAAAGCAAAAGTAAGAACTGGATGGAAAATATGTTAAGCTCAACAGAACTTTCTTCTATTTTCTGCTACTTCCTCTATGGGCATTGATCTTGCTTTCCTGGAACATACGACTCTTTGCTGACTTCCCATTTGTCTACCCCAGTGCTGATTCCCTTAGTTTTGTTGTATGTACGCTATCCCTGAGTGATTCCCTTCAGTTTGTTTGTGGTGTCTCGTATGACGTACCAGACAGCAGACTAATCAATAAAACATTTCACTCTTGCAAAATGAAATTGCCCATGTCTTCAAAGCCTCATTTCTTTATGAAAACAGAAATTATTCACACAACTTAAGATATTTCCATTATCTAGATCAGACCCTTATGTAAGGAAAGAAAAGCCTTTTTCTCCTTATAATTTTGCTTTCCAAGACATATATCACAGTAGGCTGCTATACCATATGGCAACACCATCAAACTCTTCTTATTCCCACTCACAGCAGAACTTTATATACTGTATGCCATAAATATGCAAATTGAACTCATTCTCAGTTTTTTAAAAAGTTAATATTTTTTAAAATTTCCACATGGTGATTTTTAACATATATGCACTTTGTAGTTTGCCTACTGCTTAGCACTGCCTAGTTTTGAATAGTTTTATATTTTTAGTATGTACATTTATAAATACATATGTTCTTTTAGTAATCACTTTTTTCATATATGATATAGCTTATGCCCCATGAAACTGGGAGCAAAAGCAGGTCCTTACTGGGTATATATGCAAATGTATATAACCAAATGAGAAACAACATGCTTGTTAGATCAACATGTAGGTTGGATGTCTGACTAACTATGGTCAAACATCTAATCTACATGAATGTATATGCCTAGCTCCTTTATAAATCAGAGCAGGATTTTGGTCTCTAAGCTAGTTATCAAAAAAAACAGGCATTATCTTGGCAGCAACTATAAAGCAATTTCTTGTTTTAACTATATTGGAGCCTTTAATAAGGGTAATCAATGTTTTTGGACATATGTTAGCAATCCTTTCCCTCAAGCCTCAAGACCTTGTCACCAAAACCATATTCGCCTTAACGCTTTCCTATGAAACTGAAGTGATGAAGGAGAAATATGTACATGGCATCAGAGATCCCATTCTGAGAAATGCCACTGCAACGTGAGACGAACCTTGGCAGCGCAGACATGTCAAGGACATGATGGTGCCAGGAAACAAAAGCATGTAAGTGAACACAAGGTCTGAGGATGTCAGTTTGCAACCCTCGCTACCTCTGGATAGAAATCGGACAAGTGCCTGAAGGTCTTGTCATTCACTAGAATTACTTGAAGGAACCATCTCAAAATAATAAAACAAGAAAGAGGAAAGGAGCTGATCAATTTAATTAGTGCATCTGTAAGCTGGTATCTTTGGGCTCTCTAACGAGCCCAACTCGTCTCCTGTTAGGATCTGCCTGGCAGAGCAGCTGAAAATGTTAGAGTTCTTGTGTTGCCTTGGCGAATTATTCCTGTAAATGGCAAAGCATTCTCATGATGACGTGAATGCCAGGTGGCTGGATAACAGAGAAGCCTTGGCTTTGTTTACATCCTCAACAGATAGAGAGCGAGAAGGTACCATTGTACCCATGATTACCTTCTGTGGGAAGCCTTGCCCAGGCCCCCCCTGAGCAAGGAAGGGGGGAACTCAGTGCGTAGATGCAGCAGGTCATGCTGTGTGCTTTGAGGCCTAGTGTGCGTGTAACAGCTAACTTCCAGCCAATCAGAATGCTAGAAGAACTGAATATACAACCATGCAAAATGGTGTTCTATGTCTTCTTGATTTCTAGTGTCTTAGCCATGTAGTTCTTCACGTGTTCACTTCCCGTGGACTGGGCAGAGTGAGCTATGCCTGGCTTTGGGTATAGGCCATGGCAGGAACTCTGGCCCTGGGATCAATACACAGAACTCTGCTTATAAGTTTGTTTTGTTTTTCCTTTTACAATGATGTATCCTGTATATTCATCTTTTTCATTGTTGCGATAATGTGATTGTATCTGCATTATTGCCTTATGCTTTCAGTAAACACTGTTAGCCCTAACAAGCTGCATTCTTGTCTGTTTATTCTCAAGCCTCGGTTTTTCCCCTTTAAGCCAGCATATATCCCATCAGAAAATTCTATTCCAATTAAGAGAAAAACGATCCATTATAAAACTGTTTTTATTGTTTTTCTTGATAAGTCAAAACATTCTGTAAAAATGGACCAAACATTCTAGTCAGGTAACCTTATAGGAAATAGAGCTAAGCATGGTGAGTTCATAGGGATGGCCTCTTTTTCCTTGATATACATTAGCCCAGGGAAAGACCCCATCACCTTTGTTCTCCAAAACCTAGCATCTCCTCCCCCACTTCCTGTCTTGCAGATTCTTCCAAGGGTT
Source organism: Charina bottae (assembly GCA_023362775.1). Lineage (NCBI taxonomy): Eukaryota > Metazoa > Chordata > Lepidosauria > Squamata > Charinaidae > Charina > Charina bottae. The sequence continues at coordinate 41,290,248 of JALMGJ010000005.1, read as the reverse complement.
CTGAAATTCAGCTATTTCAGTCAGTAACAGCTTTCCCAATGTTTCCATAAGGACAGGGCTTAGGACATTTCAGCTGTCCACAGAACCTCTCCCAAGTATTGTTATACTTATTTTGTCTATCTTATTTGTCCAGTTTGCTGGAATTTTACAGGGCCTTGAAATAGCAAAGTGGAAACCTTTGCTAAACCCGTCCGGCACTGAGCCCATGGCAAATCCAGACTCAGTACTCTGGAATACTTGAAGCTCCCCACCTTTGCAAACATGCTGCCCTCTTGCCCCAGCCCTCCCTCCCTCCCTCTCACTCACTCACTCACTTTCTGGATTTTCCTGATCTGGTCAGAGAGTGTGTCTAACAGGCGTGTTTTCAGGAAGTCCGTCACCTTGGCCACTCGGCCATCAAGGTAGTAACTGGAATGAAAACGAGAAGGCAACAGTCAGAGGGGCTGCAACTATGTGCTCTCCCTCACCTTGACTACGGACCGCGCCTCTGCTGCCCACATTTACATTTCCCCCAAATATTCTCTCTGTTCTGCACAAGGTCAGCTGCTATTGGTGACCTTTGCTTCTTTCTTCTGTTATTTTTTCTGTTCCTTTGCCATGTGCCTTTCCCTGTGCCCAGAACCCCATTCTTCTAGAGGTTTCTCCATGGTGACATGTTTCAGCAATCTTCCCAGATCATTCTAACTTTGCCTTCTCTGTACTTTCACTTTCACCTGCAGCAATTTGTAAATCCTAGATAATTTTATTCAATTTAATGAAGAAAGACAGACCTCAAGCCAGGAACACATTTCTACACAATGTCTAGAACTATGATAAGCATAAATAATAATGGATATAAAAATAATATTAATTATTAATCACAAAATATGGAAGCCACCTCAGTCAACTTTCCAGACAGGTACTTCTACTCAGATCTGTAGATTAATTGACAGACCAAGTGTAAAAGAGTTCTAAACACCAAAAGCAATATATATATCTCAGTACCATTTGTTGGAGAGCAATAACAGGAGAAAGTTATTTCCTTCATGTTCTATTTGCAGATGTCCTAGGCTTAGTCACTTCGGGCAGTAAGATGGAATGATCCAACGAAAGGTTTAGAAATCCTGTATTGAAATGTTAATTGCCATCATAACAGCTCCTAGTAATTAGCCACTATGATCTTCTCAAATAAGTAATGATATGTACTGTACTGTAAATACAAAAAAAATAACATACAAGAGATAACAACTAGGGCTAAATTCACTGCAGAAGCAACATGTTCAAGTGGAATGATAACGTCATCTGAGGATCACAGCTGAAATAATCTTGGGAGGATCTGCTTGCTTTTAAGTGGAAAATATTGGTGGATCGTCTGTATATAATTGAATATGAAGGAGTCAATAGTGAAAATGCAATGTTAATAAACTAAACTGATGAGGTTATATATAATATATTCAGATGTAAAGCATATGCTACAATATCTGTTCTGGTATCTGGATGGGGAGAAACAAGCTTAAAATCAATCCCAGAAAAATGGAATGGCTATGGATTAAGAAACCATCCAAGAATTTATTTATTTATTTATATTTCCAACTTATATCACCGCCCATCTCCCCCCATTCCGGAGGGGACTCTGGGCGGAATATTCTATGGAGATTCAGTCTATAGTTTTGCATAGGTTTTACCCCATTCCACATTGGTTCATAATCTGGGGCTTCTTTTGACTCTCTGTTTCTGCTTGAAGAGGAAGAGGCAGCTGTGGTAAGAAGGGCCTTTGCACAACTCCATTTACAACCTTCCCTGGAATGAGACAGCCTGCTCATGGTCATTCATGGCTTGGTCATCTTTTGTTTGGAGTATTGCAATACATTCAACATGGGACTACTCTTGAAGAGCACTCAAAAGTCACAGCTGGTCCAGAACACAGCAGTTTGAATAGTTATGGATACATCTCAATTTATCCATGTTTTGAGAGCTGCACTGGTTAAAACTTTGCTCCTACATACAATTCAAAATCCTGGTTTGTCACCTTTAAATCCCTTCATGGCTCAAGACCTGGATATCTTCATGATTGCCTTCTTCCAATTGGTTTGGCCAGTCTGATAAGATCAGATATAAAGGGTTCCCTCCAGGTCCCTTTTCTCAAGGAATGTCTTCTGCAGGGACTTCAGAGGTAGGCCTTTTCAGTCAATGCCCCCTTCAATGGAACATTATTCTCTTTGAGATCTGTATAACTCCAACCCTGCTGAATTTTAGAAAGGCTATTAAAACCTGTTTTTTCCAACAGAGCCCTGGGAATAGATATGTTATACATGTTGTTCATTCCTCTAGTTTGGGTAAATTGATGTTGTTGTCATGCATATTTTAACTTTGTTTATGGAATAGAGTAAGCTGCTTAGAATCTGAAATGACTGGAGCAGTATGTAAGCCCAATTAAATAAATAATACATGCATACCTAATCTGGTAGCAAAATGGAAACTATTGGGATAAATAGGGTGGAAGTTAGACCTATGATCAATTAGTATAGTTCTTATGAGATTTCAAATTAGGAAATTATGAATAAAGTTATTTAAACTTTGGCAAAGCTCCCAGTGGGCCATTATCCTTACCAAATTTTCTGTTCAATCAAGCTTGGAACAATTAGTGTGGAAGATTTTCTATTAGTTTTAGATATAGTAGACATTTATTTTCATTAATGCTAGCCATAAATGCAAGAAAGGCAGGGAAATAGTTATTTTATTATTAATGGGTTAAGTCCAGGCTTAGTCAAACTTAGAGAAGATCTAATCAAATCAATATAATTGTTGTGATTTCAAGAGAGGCACCTCTTAGTATGACCGAGACCAAATCAAAACCACTGTAAGCCAATGTCTGAATGCTTCAACGTTGCTATTTTGGCACTTTTTCCTGAAATATTTTAATTACATTTTTATTGGCTGTTGTGGGTCTTCCGGGCTGTGTGGCCGTGTTCTGGAAGTTGTGGTTCCTAACGTTTCGCCAGCATCTGTGGCCAGCATCTTCAGAGGGCAGGAGCACAGATAGAAGCAAAATCTCTGTGCCCAGGTAGAGTGGCAATGTTCTATTTATAGAGCTAAATTATAGGAGATTAGGTGGGGTTTTTTGTTGTGTTGAAATGTTAACGAGTGGCTGATGAGCGTGATTAGCATGTTCATTGTGAGAAGTATTCCCATGTCCTGGTGGTTGGACTGAGTTCGTTGACCTTTTGCAGGCTGTGTTTTTCAGGACTGGTAGCCAGGTTTTGCTAATTTTTAAACTTTCTTCTTTTTTATTGTAACTGTGCTGGTGTTTGTGAATTTCAATGGCTTCTCTGTATAATCTGGTGTAGTGGCTTTTGGTGTTGTCCAGTATTTCTGTGTTTTCAAATAGGATTTTGTGTCCCGTTTGCTTGAGAGCATGTTCAGCTACTGAAGATTTTTCCGGTTGCTGTAGTCTGCAGTGTCTTTCATGTTCTTTTATCCTGGTGTGAATGCTTCGTTTTGTGGTTCCTATGTATACTTGTCCACAGCTGCATGGTATGCGGTATACTCCTGCAGCGGTCCGGGGGTCCCTTTTGTCTTTTGCTGATTTTCAGCAAAAGACAAAATCAGCTTTTCAGCAAAAGACAAAAAGGGACCCCCGGACCGCTGCAGGAGTATACCGCATACCATGCAGCTGTGGACAAGTATACATCGGAACCACAAAACGAAGCATTTACACCAGGATAATGAACATGAAAGACACTGCAGACTACAGCAACCAGAAAAATCTTCAGTAGCTGAACATGCTCTCAAGCAAACGGGACACAAAATCCTATTTGAAAACACAGAAATACTGGACAACACCAAAAGCCACTACACCAGATTATACAGAGAAGCCATTGACATTCACAAACACCAGCACAGTTACAATAAAAAGGAAGAAAGTCTAAAAATTAGCAAAACCTGGCTACCAGTCCTGAAAAACACAGCCTGCAAAAGGTCAACGAACTCAGTCCAACCACCAGGACATGGGAATACTTCTCACAATGAACATGCTAATCACGCTCATCAGCCACTCGTTAACATTTCAACACAACAAAAAACCCCACCTAATCTCCTATAATTTAGCTCTATAAATAGAACATTGCCACTCTACCTGGGCACAGAGATTTTGCTTCTATCTGTGCTCCTGCCCTCTGAAGATGCTGGCCACAGATGCTGGCGAAACGTTAGGAACCACAACTTCCAGATCACGGCCACACAGCCCGGAAGACCCACAACAGCCATTGAACTCCGGCCGTGAAAGCCTTCGACAATACATTACATTTTTATTGCTTGGTTTATAAAATCGGAGAATTACAACACCACTAACAGAGTGATTTTCCTAAATTCTCAAAACACTCACATTATACTGGTAACCTTGCAATAGGATTATTATCCTTACTTTGTAGAAAGGGCAAGTTAAATTAATACAGCAGCTTTCTTAAAAAACCTTGCTAAGCCTTAGCCTCAAGTAAAATTTGAGTGGGCACTTATAGTTCATAATAGCTCCAGATTTTAATATCTACAGTACCTTACTGTTGTATGTTAGCCATCCAACAGCAGTACATTCTAAATATAACTATACATAAATCCAGTGCAGGTTTATCAACCAGATCTACTCTCTTAGACTACAGGGAGATATGAAGCACTGACAAATGAGAGCTCTGGAACATATTACCAGGCACGCAAATATCTAATTGTCAAATAGTAATGGGTGGAGAAAACTGGAGTGGGAGGATGTAATCCGGGATGTAGATAGACCTAATTAACTGCTCAACAGATATACTGTATTGTCTAGCAACCGGAGAGGTAAGGAAGTTTATGCTTAGTTACTTGATCAGTCCTCTCCTGATCTATTCTGCTTATCTTCCCTGAGGATTTTAGCAATTAAGTCTATTGTTTTGTATTGCTAAACTACTATAGGTAGAGTTGGCCAGTTCTTAACTGACTATTCTCAGTATGCTGAGACATAGTTTACTAACACTTAACAACATTTTATGATCCCTGAGGTAGAAGCTGAAGCCTTCTACAGAGGTCTTGAGAGAATAGGAGCTATTCCTGCAGCCAGTGCTTTTGTACAGCTCCCATCCAGGCCAATTGGACATAAACAACAGGCCTTCCCTGTGGATCAGATAGGTCTGCCTCTCTTGACAGGTATGTTTGCCGCTCTTGGCAGTACTCTAAATGTTCTAAGGTGGTTACTTTGCCTTGCCACATAGTACAGATGCCTTTGACACTGAAGCACATTTTGGAATTAGTTAACACATTTTAGTCTCCCAGTTATTTCTAGTGCACTATTTTTAGTGCATTTAATTAATTAAATCTGTATCAGCACACATATAAAGAAATGTGGGTTTTTTGAAGTGGAAAATGTGCTGCTGTTGTTTTTAGCCAATGTATATGCATATTGTACCATTTAAGAAGAGACATTGCTTTTGAATGCAAGTGAAATACAAATGCCTCTGCATTTGAAACAATAACCTGCATTAAAAAAAGTTGTCCTGATTAGTCAGATACCTTTTTAGCTTGCCCCAAGTGTTTTTAACTGTTTTAGCTAAAACCAAGCTAACGAGGAAAAGAGAAAACAAGTCAACCTGTATTTGGATGCAATTTTCTTTTAACAAAATATGTGGTCCACCAGGAGTAGAATGAAGGGGCTGGATTAAAACATGAAATTGATAGAAACATGGTCAGGGAATGCCTATTTACTCTGAAAGAGCTTACTTTTCCAGGACCAAATTAATTGCAATCTACAATACTGAGGGAAGTAACTAATAGTCTGGCCAGATATTGATATACTGTATTGTTTTTTAGGAGAACTGGAGAACTGAAATGCCAGATAACTGAGAGCAAATGTTTTCTTTGTCCTCAAAAGGGAAAAAAGAAGGATCCAGGGAATTATAGACTAGTGTTTTATAATTTAATTAATTATAATTATATTTTATAATTATAGGCTAGTCAGTCTAACACTGATACTTGGAGAAATTCTAGAACAGATTATAAAGAGCACCTTGAAAACAATAAAGTAATTAACCAGAAATCAGCATGTAAAGAACAATTCTTTGAAGACTATCTCATCTTCTGATTGGGTAGATTGTGGGGATACTATAGACATAGGATATCTTTATTTCAGCAAAGAATTGAGCAGATAATTGATAACGTTCTGATTAATAAGTTAATTAAGAGTGATATGGATAGCATGACAATAAAGTGTCTTGAAAATCAATCATTCTCAAACTGTGCTCATCAGTGGTGCTTCATAAAATTTAAGAGAGTGGGTGAGTGAGGTACCACAAGATTTAGTCCTTAACCCTCTCTTCAATATTTTCATTAATGATGTGTATGAAGAGAGAGAAAGAATGCTTATCAAATTTTCAGATAAGACAAAAATGAGATAGCTAATATCTTACAAGACAGAAATAAAATTCAAAACAAATTTGTAGCTCAGAAAAATAAGCTGCAAGAAACAATTATATATAACAGAGGTACCAGTATAGGGTATGGGATAGTTGCTTGGTAATGCTACTTGAAAAAAGGATATTTGGCACAGTAATTGATTGCAAACAGAATATGAGTCACTGATATGATAGGCTGCACAAAAGGCAAATGAAACTTTAGGTTGCATCAACAAAAGTACAGTTTCCAAATCATGGGAAGTAGTAATTCCACTTTATTCTGTTTTGGTCAGAACTCACCTTGAGTACTATGTCAATTTCTGGGCACCATATCTTAAGAAAGAGAGCCAGTTTGGTGTGGTGGTTAAAGTCATAAGGCTAGAAACTGGGAGACTGTGAGTTCTAGTCCTGCCATAGGCACAAAACTAGCTGGGTAACTTTGGACCAATCATATCCTCTCAGCCCTAGGAAAAAGACAGTGGACAACCACTTCCAAAATCTTGCCAGGAAAACTGCAGGGACTAGTCCAGGCAGTCACCAGGAGGCAACACAGACTTGAAGGCATACACACACATACATACCTTAAGAAGGATTTAGATGAACTGGAACAGGTGCAGAGAAGGGCAACAAAGATTATCAATGGATTAGCAATTAGTTCCTATGAAGGCAAATTTGAAGGAGCTGGACATGTTTAGACTTAAGAAGAGATGACTGAGGGGAGGGCATGATAGCATTCTTCTCATACCAATTGTGACAGAGAAGGAGATCAAGACCCCTGTCATTGCAGAGTAACTTCCTTATAGTGACCTGAAATGGTTTATTCTGCAACCCCCTTTCTCTGGTTCACCATCTTTATGCTTCTGGCACCCTGTGACCTAATTTGCTTAACATGATATATAATGGGAAAGTATGGTGATGATTCTATATTTGGACAGGAAACTGGACTAGATAGTCTTTGATCTCACTAACTACACTCTGAAACTCAGTCTAAATTGTTTTGTCCACTTGTCAGAGATATGACTGTGCAGTTTTGCTACTGCTGCTGGAATGCCTTTTCATTTACAACAGATGGTTTCCTATACCTCTCAGGAAGTATTACCACAAAGAGCATATAGAATCTATGCAATTCAGACAGTTCTCACTGAGCTTTAAAAAGGTTGAAAGGATTTTGCCTCCACTCCGAACAACACATTAAGGCAGGAAAACAAGTCACACCGTGAACAAGGAAGGCCTTCTGCCTCCCATCTCATCATGTATCACAGTATTGTATTCCTGTCCATACTGTGCTTGTTCTCTAAATGCATGCACAATAGCCAAGTTTAGATTGCCATGTAAACTTAACTCAAGCCACTTCTGGGGACTTGGTATACAAGCTACTTCCCTCACTAAACAGAACTATTAAGTCTTCAATATATTTTTCCAGCACTATCCACAATTAGTTGCTCAGACCCATTAGACTCAGACAGGATATAATGAACAAAGTTGGATGGCTTCAGCACAGCTGTTTTTATTTTACTCCACTTTATTGCAGAGGAAACTTTGCTCCATTATCTGACCCTAACTTTTACTTCAGTTAATGGCATTAAGGCCACTTCCCAACACTCAGGACTTTCCAGGGAGGTCTGCTTGGAATTAGATCTATGCCACCTTTTATTTCGCCATTCCAACCCACTCCAAGCCTGGGTTTGGGGTTTTTTTTTTTGTTTTCTGGTCCACTAGCCTTTCTCAGTGGAGCTACTGGATCTAATTTATGTGATCAAAAATATGGGATGTTTATACACAGGTGTGTTAGCTAGGTGCTTCTGTTTGTGTGAACCAGTTGCTAAATTCTCACACATAGTATTAGACCTAAGCCTAAACCTCATATTTTCCACTTTGCCTCATCAAGGTGGCATTTTGCGTGTCCAGGCAGAGAGGAAAGGAGAGGCTGGAGTGTGACCTGACATATGCAGGCAAAGCCAGAACTTTGACAGAACCATGTTCCTATTCTTTCTCTTTGCTTTGCTTAGATAAGCCAGCTACTGGCTTTCCCAGACAGCACAGGAAAATGTGAGGTTTGGGCTTAGTTCTAGTTGTATTGAAAATACTGAGACTTAACTGTTGATTTCTTAATAACAGAATGTACCTAATTGCAGTTTCTGGGTAAAACTTTCTCCCAATTGTTTCTGTGTGCTTCTGTGACCTATTTAGTTCTAAGCGTGCCTGTGTACAACTCTGGGCACAAAAATATCAGCTCGGGCTTAAGCAGAAGTGTAGCCAGTGAGTTTAGGGTTGCAGTTGATGCCTCTTAATTATAAAACCTTTAAACTGTTTTATTTATCTGTGTACATATCAGCAATATGAAAAGGAGGGGCATTTAAATAAGGGAAAAATATATCTCTAAGGAAGGGCTTTCCAAACTGTGTGTCGCGACACAATACTGTGTCGCCTGGGGGGCCCAAGTGTGTCGCGTGACAACCCGGAAGTGCTGATGAAAATGCCCTCGGTTCCAGCAGGGAGGCGAAAATCGTGCATGCACGCTGCCGGGCCACTTCCCTGCTGCACAGCTGATTGGCGCGGAGGGGGCCGGGGTGGAAATTCTCCACGCCGATCAGCTGTGTGGTGGGAAGCAGCCTGGCGTGCATGCGCGCATGCATGGTGAGGCTTTTTGCCTCCCTGCCGGAACCGAGGGCGTTTTCGGGGTCCCCAGAGCCTGCCCTTTTGAAGGGGCAGCGGCGGCGGGCCATCGGCGCTTCCGGGTTTCAGGATACCGCTGCTGCCGCGGCGGCAACCCAAAAGTGCCGCTGCTGGTGCTTCCGGGTTTTTGCGCGCCGGCCATTGGTGTGTCGCCAACGGCAAAAGTTTGGAAAGCCCTGCTCTAAGGACTCATACGTTCACCATTCAAACTCAAGAAAGATATCAATTTCTCCTTATGGCATATCTTTAGTTCTCTGAATAAATCAAGTCAGGACCAAATTTTAATCCTTTATAATCAAGAAATGCTATTTACCTCAAGGCAAATTTTATATGATTTCTTTTTTGTCTTACATTCTAAAACTACTGTATTTAAACAGATACCTGAATTTACAGATTTAAACAGATACCTCATTACCTAAGGTAATGAGAAAAATCAATCCACTTTGAAATTTAAGGGGATCGTGGCACCACAAAGTTTGAGAAGCCTTATCTTACCAGTGTTTTTAATCTTTCTTGGAATAATACAACTTTTTTTAAAGATGCATTAGCATATCCTGATTATTAAATACTTCGATATTTCTCATTGGGAAGAGCTAACATGGCAAATTATTGTCAGAAACAGTTGTTGCCTAATTGAAATAACACTTCTGCCCCTACACCAGCCTTATTGCCCTCACTCTTTTATTTTTAAACAAATGATATTCCTTTTAAGATGGCCTTTTTCAGTGTTATTGCAACTTCTTTATTTCTGGTTTTGTGCAAATTGTACAGTTCTGTTTTAACTGTAGTGCAATCATTTAAGGTCTGAACTGTCACAGCACCACGCCTCACTTCATGTAGAAGGCTGATTTGTAAAATAGTTGGTGGTTGCATCAAAACACATTCTTCTGCATTACCTGAGATATTATCTTGCCTTTACTTGTACTACAATTTAGCACTAATGACAGGCTATATATCCACCAACTCCCATTGCTCAATTTCACTTTCTGTCTTCTGTTTTTTCTGTTTTCTTAATAATTTATTATGAAAATATGTGCTGCATGTAGCCTTGTCCAACACCATGTGCACACACAGTTTTCAAATAAAACCCTTCACCATACAGCAACAGCAGAAATCGTAGCAACAGAAGTTCTAAAAGGATATGGGACTCCAAGCCTGGCTGGCAACTCGACAAGTCAGAGTTTCTCAGAGCTCTGAGCTCTGAGACCTGGCTAACTTTCTATCTTGTTTGCAGGGGTCTACAGACCACTGAAGTTTCCCCCTGGAGAAGGGGGAACCAGAAGATTGCTCACAGAGCCATTGGAATTGCCCACTCCTGTTTTTCTTTGTTGTTTCCACCGCGGAGAAGAACGGGGGTGAATGCAGTGGAATGGCCGAAGGAGGATCCTAGCTCTGCAGGGAACGTAAGTCTCTCGGGAGACACAAGAGCGACAGCCAGCTTTTAGATCACTTTACATTAGTTTTCTTTTTTAGATTAGTATATTTTTATTATTCTAAAATTTATCTTTGGACTTCGTTCAAAATGTTGGCTAATTTTGTGTTTTCTTTGCTATAATTAATTTTGGTGGAAGTTTGATAGATTTTATTTTGGCAACATAGTGAACAAGTTTTGTATTTTTCTGCCTTTCTTTTGTATCAGAGAAATTGGGACTTAAGAGACTTTGTTGGTATTTCTCACTCGACAAACTAACTGACTTTTGAGAAATTGTTTGTTTGGGTTAAGCAGCTTGCAGCCTGAAGAATAAAGAAGAATAAAGAATAAAGTATAGAGAATGTGTGCCTCTCTACCTTTTTCTTTTTCTTTTTCTACTTTTTTTTAGAAAGGACTATCTTTCATTTGGAATATATTTTCATCTTTCCTTTTACAAACTGTTTGAAATACTGCTCTGTGGAATTTTTTCATCTCTTACTTTAAAAGCTTTTCTCACTTAAAGAAATAGACATTATTGATAAATAATAGAACAGCTGTTCCTTGCTCCCTGAGAAAATTTTTTGTTCTGACTACGGCAGTTGATTACGGTTTGAACAACCAACAGAGGGAAAATAATGGCATTTCTCACAGTACTTCAGGATTTTAAGGAAGAAACCAGCAAAAATTTTTTGCAAATTAAGAAATCCATAGAACGTATATTAATAGTTTTGGTGGCTCAGGAACAGAAGATACAAGGGACAGATTTAGAAACAGAGGAAAGACCTTTCGAACCAGTAGAGAAACAGGGAAAGAGGATTTTGAATGTATTGGTACAGAAGAAGATTATGATATTTTACAGGAAGTGGTCTATTAAATGTTTGGGCATAAATACATTGTGGCAGCTGAGACAGGAAGATTTTAATATGCAAATTGATAGATATGGCAAAATAAACATTTTGACATCCCACATGAGTTACAGAAATAAACAAGTTGCATATTGTGATATTGGCATAACCTAAACAGGAGATTTATTGATATTGATTTGGAATGCAAGGTTAATGAAAATGCGGATTTGGTATTGTACACAGAGTAAGCACAGATATGAGAAACTTACAGATGCATAAAAACATGATATTTTAAGTGTAAGATACAAGATTATAAATAAATATGTTGATATTATATATTACTCTTTCTGGAGACACATTTATGAGAAGACAATGAGATGATGAGATGGAATTAGAATGTAGGTTATTACAAGAATATGTTGTATGTATTAGGTTATATGTTATGTTAGGTTTTGTATTTTTGCTATATTATGTATTATGTTATGTAATATGTTAGATTATGTATTAATGGAATATATAGTCATAACATGAATAGAATATACTGTATTTTATTAGACGTAGATAAGGCCTTTATTTGTTATACTAATTGGACTTTATTGAAGATATAAATATAGATGTAAAAATGGAAAGAGCAAATGGAAAACATTTTATTGATGCAACAATGAACATTTGATTACTATTCTAAGGAGTAGAAACCAGAGATGGATTGTTGGAAGATATCAAGAAAGGCGAAACCTATATGAAGAACAGAAGATTGGATTATAGAAATCATAGGGTATATGACAAAGAAAAGTTTCTGTGTATTGTATGAAGGACTAACATTTAAAGTTAATTGTTGTACTTAAAGTTCAAGGATAAATTGGAGGACATCTATTTTCTATATTTTCTTTGTTTGTTATTTTTTGACTTCACTTTTTCTTTTCCTTTTTCTTACTTTGTATTTCTATTTTTTTTCTTTTGTATTAGTTCTTAATATGTATTTTAAAATTCAATAAAACTTATGGGAAAAAAAAAAGAAGTTCTAAAAGGATATGGATGGGAAGATGGTTTCCCAGCAATGGCAGGAGTTGTAATTTCCAGAAAGCAGATGCTCTCCCCTGCCCCCTGTCCCCGAATTTCTTCCTAAATCTACATCCAAATATCATACAAATAGGACTAAATTAGGATTACCATTTGTAGAAAATTGTAGCAAATAAATTCATGTTAATGCTTAATCTACAAGCATCCACTGTCTCAGCCCATTTTGGGCTCCTGAGAAGAAACACTGAGTGTAACATCTAGATTATTTTGATCTCAGTGATAGGGTCATGGCTGCAAACCACCTTGACATATAGACTCATGCTACAGAATATTACACATCTTGCATTTTCAAGTCATTTTTTCTATTTCAGTCCATAAAATTGACTCTTTCAAATAATATTTCTGCACTAGATGCTCAAATGTTTCCTTGTTCCACTGATACAATGTAACACCTATAAGTATTAAGCAAAATTCACGATACAATGAATTATATGAGCAAATATCTCACAAATGCTCTGCCAGTCACCCTAAAGCCATAAAACATGTGATAGCAGCAATAACTTATTTGCATAGGTAACAAAGCAACCTGTGGCCAATAATGCAATTTTCATTATAGCCAGGCTTATTCTCATTATATAGCCACGGTGTCTGGGAAAGCAAACTATATTCCCATATTTCTGAAAGTTAAGAAGAGAAGTAGCATTATGAAAAATGTTCCAGAGTGTCTACAAGAGTCTCATATATATTACTGTGAACAATCAACCTACATTATCCTAAATTATTATTATCCTAAAGGTTCCCCCCGCACATTTGTGCAGTCGTGTCCGACTCTAGGGGCCGGTGCTCATCTCCGTTTGTTAGCCGAAGAGCCAGCGTTGTCCGAAGACGCTTCCACGGTCATGTGGCCGCATGACACGTGCGGAACGCTGTTACCTACCCACCAAAGTGGTACCTATTCATCTACTTGCATTTGCAGGCTTTCGAATTGTTAGGTTGGCAAGAACTGGGGCGAGTGCGGGAGTTCACTCCGCACGCAGGGCTAGGGATTCGAACCTCCGAACTTGCGATCTTCCGATCGACAAGCCTGGCGTCTTACCCGCTGAGCCACCACGCCCCTCTTATCCTAAATTACCATAGTTGAATTTATGGTATAGGGGAGATGTTTTCAGTATGACCAGGAAACATATGTGGAATCCTAGAAGAGTATGATTCTTAAAAAAACATTATGTGCAACGCAAAGCTTTTTGGTGCTCATCATTCTGAAAATATCAACAAATATCAACAATAAATATCAATAAATATCAACAATAAATATCAACAAATATCAACAATAATGCTAGCACCCAAGTCCCTAGAATAAGTGACTGTTGTTAGTTTTCAGTATTCAATTCATACCTGGCACTAAAGCCATTTTGGTAGGCAGCAGAAACACCAAACATTAATCTGAAATATTTTTTCAAGGGAGCTACCTATGAATCCAATCCCAACTATTGGGAATGCTACAGTAAAATTCCTGTAGTCAGGATTTCTAACTATGTAATCCAATCAGGCCTCCTTCAGTAATCCCTTCAGGCTTGGTAAATGCTGCACATGAGAGTTTCCAAAAATATCATGTGTTATCACTGGGTAAAGAAACTTGATTGCTCAGATAAACAGTACAAAGGGCAGAAATTACTTCTTTCCATCTGTTTTCTTCTGAAGCCCACTGACTCAGCACTGATTCTATATTCAGTCAGCTTCCCTGCAAGCTGTTCCTTACAACAGCAGATATACCAACAGATAAATGCGACCCATGTGCTGGCCTGCAAAGCATTAATTACACAGGAAGCCAAGTTGACTTCCAATGTGAGCTATATCTTTTCTTCAGAATACCACCCTACCTGAATATTGAAGTACTCCAAGGGCTTGCTGTATCTGTTAGAATAGCCTGTTTTAAGCTTCATGTCAGGTCTCTTTGTTCTACAGGTAGTCCTTGCTTAATGACTATTCATTTAGCGACAGTTGAGACTTATGACGGTGCTGAAAAAACCAACTTATGACTGGCCCTCGCACTTACAACCATCGCTGTGTCCCCATGGTCATGTGATCACGATTTGAGCTCTTGGCAACCGGTTTGCATTTACGACTGTCGCAGTGTCCCATGGTCACGTGATTGCCATTTTTGACCTTCCCAGCCAGCTTCCAGCAAGCAAAATCAATGGGGAACCATGTGATTCACTTAACAACCACATGATTTGCTTACAACTGCTGCAAAAAAGGTCATAAAATTGGGTTGGATTCACTTAATGACTGCTTTGCTTAGCAACCGAAATTCCGGTCCCAATTGTGGTCGTTAAGCGAGGACTACCTGTATAGCTAGAATAAACAGTATAAGAGAGATGGCATCTGAATAACAATGCTCAGCAGTCCCAGCTAGCAATACTAAAGATGAAGGATGCTGAAAGTTATTGTTCAGCTTGATGACTGCCGATTATCTACACCTGTAGTTTAGGTTCTGCTTAACTACAGGGGTAGGTAATCTGTGGTCACCCCCTGAATTTCTTCTGTTTTACATAATTAGAAGAGTACCTCTTCCTTTTGTCATGCAACAGAGCTTCATTTTCAGACTGAACTCTGAAGAGCAGAATGAGGATAAATCTCTGAGTTCTCTCTTGTCTGAAGACAATGCCCTATCAATGCTAGGGTCTCTTTTGTCTTGTACCCAACTTTCTTATCACTATCATATTGTTATAAACATTGAAAGAGAAAAAGAAATACCTACTGTTGCCAGGTAACTGCATCCACTATGTTCCCTGCCACTTTCATGAACCTGTGAGATACAGAAAGCAGGTAAGTTTATGGGCATAAAAGAAAGGCATACATGTACACACATGCACATGTGTGCACACACACATCCTACATATGCACATGTCCCTCTGTCTTTCAGTAAGTCCAAGAATGAGGTAGTTCTTTTACCAAATACACCAAATCACTACACTTTTGTGAGAGCCACACTTCAAAGTAAATGAGCTGAATGCAGCATGGTACAAATATTCACACTTACTCCAGTTCTGAATGCACTTTCTTTGGTGAAGAGGAATCTAATCCAAAAAAATCTAATCCAGTAACCTGTCTCAATGGGTGCTATAGTATTGAACCTCTTAAAACAGCTTTCCGAATATGACATCTCCTAGATATTTTGGGATTGCAACTCCTCAAACTCCCATCAAATACAGTTTAAACAGGCACTGTTTTTAGACAAGAGAGAGAGAGCTCTAGAAATTGGCTGGGAAATATGTATCCAATTATGTGGTGGGCAAAAGCAGTATGATGTGTAATACTTAACTGTACAGGTGTGTGACACCATGGTTATCTAATAAAGCACAAAATATGGAATGATCTGATTTCATGACTTGAACTGAAACCAGTCTAGCATTTTCTCTTGCTGATCACAAAACAACCAACGGTAATTTTGGAAGGGGAAAGTACAGTGCCAGAAGAAAGGGTTTCCAATTCTCCCCCCAGTGCTGCTACATTGATTAAACTGGCAGCCTCTCCCAACTGCATTTCATTTAAAAATTGTTGGGAAATCTGCAGAGATTCCAGACAAGGCTTTTATTACGCAATCATACCATGTAGTTCATGGAATTTTATGGAAGGATCCAGATGTTGTTGTCTTCTATTTATAATCCACCAGTGTTTTTTCACTATAAAGAATCTCTTAAGAAAGAAAAGATGGAACAATTGCATAATGTGCACTGATGGATAGAATTACACATAAGTCTGGAAGCACAGCTAATCATGGGGAATTCTTTCAATTTGTTCAGTCATTTAATATAATCTCAGCAACTGTGAGTGTTGAGAGTGACAACATAACAAACATGCCATAGTGAGTTGCTCTCATACGGTGAGCCAGTATGTTCCAGTTCCAACAGTGATTTGAGCATGACTTGCTCATTACACACACATTTATTAATTCCAAGTATGATATAAAATTATTTTCCTGAATCTGCAGTAGTATCACATTGATAAATTTATTCAGCACAAAAATGTTAAAGGTATACCAATCCTGCCTTATTTATAGCTTCAACTTTGCTAATAGATAATTTAGATAGTAGATAATATACTTTTGCGGGATGCCAATTATTCAACCTAACACTACTGCTTTAAATTCTATTTCATACTGATGACACTGCACTGCGTGCCATCAAATGACCTCATCCAGCAGTTTCATGTAGATTTTAAACAGGAGTAGGGAGAGTGCCGATCCCTGTGGGACCCTGCAAAGCAGGGGGTGAAGATTTGACATCTCCACCCCCAATCAACACTGACTGGAACCACTCCCAACATGAAGAGATTCAGGCAGAATATTAAGAGTAATTTCATTTTTCTTTTTTTCTCATGGCAACGGGGATTTGCGGAAGGTAGACTGAGGAGGTTGTAATGGTTGTGTGGATCATTGGTGGTTTCAAGTCTTGGGACAACAAAGAGGGTTTCCCAATTTTCTGTAGACCAACACAGTTTCTGCTGGTCTTGTCTTTGAAGTCCCTGAGTAGCAGTCCTGGCAGGATGATGGAGTTTTCCCCAAATATCCTGGCTGAGTGGAATGGCTGGAACTGTCTTGATACTGGTTGGACATTGGAGTGGTAATTGGAACAATGAAGAGAGGTAACAGCAGCAGCTGTGAAGGTGGAGGTGGATGGCAGAGGGGTAAGTGTCACAACCACCATGGTTGTGAGACATCCAAGGAGACCAAGCATGCTAAAATGCAAAAAAACAAACCACAAGCTCCCCCACACTAAGAGACCACCCTCTTGGACGCCATCTTGGATTTCATTTGGATCTAACAACCGGCTTGCAAAATTCCTGAAAATTTAACAATCGGCTCTTGCCAGCCAGTATGAACTAGCTGCAGCACATCACTGTCAAAAGTCAGTGATGAACAATTAATTCTTCCAATTGGTATTTTGTTCTACTTGCTTTTCTATGATCCATGTGTAAAATGATTTTAACAGTTAAGGTATATAATATCTACGATATTGGCCAGATATACTTGAAGAATTTCCTGCCAAAAGTCTGCTAGATTGGTTATCCCTGTTGTCATCTTCATAAATCTATGCCAGCTACTAGCAATTACCCTGTTTTCCCACAGGTGCTTAAAAAAGATTGATTTATTGCTCATTCTAATAACTTCCAGGGTATAAAAGTCAAACTAACCAGTCTATAACTCCTCAACTTCTTCTTAAATATAGACGTCACACACTTGTCCTTCTCCATTCTTCTGAGACTTTTTTTCCTTCCGCAGGAATCAGAAATAATTGCTAGTACCCCATGATATTTCTCCAGCATTTGATAGTTATTCTTTGATGTGTGCTTTTCTCTCCTGAACCACATCTGTTTTCCTTCCATGTTTGTCATATATCAACATTCTGCAGCATACACACCAGCAAATAGGCTCTGAATTAGCCAATGGTCAAAGAACTGTCCCAGAACATATCTGAATGTCTGCAATGTCAATCAGATCTTGGACGGGAAATTAATGGCCACCTCTAACATCAATGATAATTCTTGTAATATGTAGAAAAACATATCAATGCTTATGTTTGTTCATATCAAGGGCAGGTAGAGCCAATTTTCTGCAGCAAGCAGGAACAAGGGTGAATCTCACACCTTATAGGAATAATAAAAATGCACAGATATTTATGTTCATCTGCTATTTTCTATTAAGTTTAACTGTTGCTGACCAGGACTTTCCTAGAGAATATAGCATGTATTTTTAGGCTCTATCTATCTATCTATCTATCTATCTATCTATCTATCATCTTCCATCATATTTATATCATGCTTCTCTCTTGGTGACCACAGAAAGAAACATAACATAATAATACCCAAAAATATATATTATAAATACATTAAAACAAAGCAAAACAATAACTGGCATCAGACCCCAAAAGCCCTCTGGAAAAGCTCTGTTTTCAACTTTTATTTATTTATTTAAGTTATTTATACCCCGCCCATCTCGTATTACAACGATTCTGGGCGGCTTACAAACAGTTAAAAATAAAATATCAAAATATCAATAGAATAAATACAATATAAATATAAATATAAATCCATAGATATAAAAATGCAAGATATAAAATGTATAATCCAAGATGGTGAATAAGGTGTTATCATTGGTCCCATCAGGGTGCCAACCACCCCCATGATTGATTATCCCCCCTCCCACCCCAAGCGAGGTGGCACAACCAAGTTTTCACCCCCTTTCGGAAAGCCGGGAGAGTGGGGGCCGGTCTCACCTCTGGGGATAACTTGTTCCAAAGGGCGGGGGCCACAGCAGAGAAGGCCCTCCTCCTGGACCCTGCCAATCAACAATTTTTCCAGACGGCAGGTGGGAGGCCATGCCAGAGAGTCAGGCCCATCACAGAAAAATGTTTCCAGGCTTCAGCCTCTCCAACCTCCCCAAAACTGGTGACAACCAGCTGCTTCTGCCCGCTCAACCAAAGTGGTCAGGCTGACTCTAATAGGGAGATGCAGTCATGCAGATAACTTGGCACCAAACCATAATACAGGTTAAATGAAGTATCTCTATACATTTTTCATATCTGGTAAAAAAGCCTGCAATTACACCCCCCCCCCCAAGAAAAAGTCTCTGTAATAGATTGCCACAGCACTATTTCTGTTTAACACAAGGGAAAGTTTGGGCTAAAAAAGTGGTCTGCTTTTGAAATTGAAATTAATTTCTCTTCCTCTGTAGATGCTTCCAGGCATAGTTGTTATTGTGCAACTGCTCTATTGTGTTAATGGAATTTTATAGGGGGCTCACATGACATTATTTTCTATTTGTAACCTCTCATGTTTCCCATTGATTCCTCCATATTTTTTTTTCTTACAACAGATGGAGTAGTTGCACTACTAATTGGTAGCACTAGTAGTCTTCCATCTGGAAACACCCGGTGAAGATTAAGGGGGAATGGGACTTAAAAATAAACTTTATGACATACAATTATTTCCTATGTTTATGGGGCAAGGGGCAAATGGTTTCTTATACAGACTTTGAAAAGGTGTGTACAGTATATATGAATGAGCAATGAAATCACCATGAACGTGCATAATCTGCAATGGTTTTTGTTGTTGACGATGTTGTGGCTTTTTAGGGGAGAGCTCTGATGTATCTAGTTATACCAGAGAGACTTAGAATCATAACTCTAAGTCAGCTACAGCTGTTCCAGTTTTAAAATGGTGCTTTCCCTCTTCTTCTAATACAATTTTTGCCATAGAAATTATTTAGCACACTTTATCAATGATGCAGTTGATGACAACCAGAGGTTGGGATCTCTCCAGCTGTGACTGACTACTTTAGGTATGATACCACAAAAAGCATGACCCCATCCCTCCAACTACTAGACACTGCCATTCTAGTCTGAACTGCAGGACAGGTTGAACACTTGGCCTCTGCAGAAGTGCTTGTCAAGTCTTATTCCAGCTCCTTATGTAAGGTTTTAAAATATGGATTTAGCCCTGTTGAAAGAGCTCTAGTCCTGCGATGCAGAGACGACACTAGTCTTGTGATGCAGAGTTAACCCAAGAAAGAGAACCAGATTTTGCCGTTGTGTGTTGCTAGTTCTGTCACTGATGAGTGCATTACAGGTTTTCAGCTGCTTTCACCAACATGGGGTTTCATGTGACCATCTTTTCTACTGTTTTTATTACTTTAGACAGGTGGTCCCATTTTGCCTACTCCATGGACTATTCTGGATGCTGACACCAGCCTTGATACACAATAGGGGTCGGTAGTGTGGATAGTACAATTTATGCCATCACACTTTTTCTGTACTGGAGTATAGTGTTTTGATGCAACTATCTTTCTGTCCCCTAATCAATCCTCTGCAGTTTTTCATTCTCAAAATCCACATTTGGCTGGAGAAAGAAAACTGAAATATCACTTCCCCATAAAGCAGTCTTCTCCAAATTCACCCATCAAACTGTGGGACCATAGTGTGCAGAATATTGTTGGGGAATTCTGGAATTATTCATCTGGAGGACACAAGGTTGGGAAAATATGTCTTAGATAAAATTATTAATGCAGATCGTATTTGTGAGAATATATGATATAATATTATTTGATAAATATAAAAAATGACATGATACCACAAAAATGCATATTCACACAACTGAATTTAGAAGGATTTTGTTAAATTATCTAAACGTGGTGCCTTTTAGATGAATTCAACTACAACTCCAAAATATCCAGTCAGTAGGATAATGGATGTAGGCTACAGCTTAACAGAGGTTGGCAAGGCCATTTTAAAGCAAGCAAAGAAAGATAATAAACATGTAAGACTGAACATTCCCCTCAAAGGAGGCAACTTAAATCAAATAAACTGTCAAGGTAGTCTGCATACCTATCTGACAGCACAAACTATAAAGTTGATACACTTATTTCAGGGATTCATAATGTTTTCTCCCATACGAAATCCATTTTTTATGTGTGTTCAGCTTTATTACATGGTCAAACGTCAATAACACAAGAAAAGTTGGTAATGTACTTCATCCTGTTTTCACACTTCTAAAGTTTTTTATTATTATTATTATTACTTTGACTTCCATTGGTAGGAAAGCCCAGTGTTTGATGCAGATACTTCAAAGGAATTTTTGGTTATAAGGTCAGGCATGTAAGTTAGGAAATGGGTAGACAGTGTGACAACAAGCTGAATACTTTGTTTCATTATGTTACATTTTTTACAAAAAGTACATTCACTTAGAAGCTGACTGAAGGTCCTTTCTCATTATACAGACGCGCACGCGCACGCACACACACACATACACACACTTTTTAACTATTAAGGAAATGGTTACCATCTTACCACAATAACAATAACAACAACAACCAGAACAAGAACAAGAAAGTAAGGAGAAAAACCTGGAACGCATTTCATTTCAAAGAATACATGAGTGTTGGGATGGGGGGAAGGTTTATGGACCCAAAGTCTTCCTATGCCTCCTAAGGTATGGAGCCTGATCATGTTTACAATTCTCAGCCACAAAACCTGGTTTACATTTTTATTCAGGTGCAAGTGTTCCAATTGAAACCAAGAATATGGCAGATCAGATAAAGAAATTATCTAGATACAATGAAATTTGACCCAGCAAAAGGATTGCAGACACAAGTGCAAATTTAATAGGCCTATTTATTGTGATTACACACACAGAGAGAGATACAAGCATACCTTCCAGCCCTCTCCAGGGTTGAGCTATAGGAAACCATTTCTATTAGTATGCCACTGAAGCCAACTTTGTGCTGTACTGATTGGTTGTTGTCTTCTAACACTGTATATCCCACTCTCACCTCTTTGAAGCACCTTAGCAGTTTTTCAAATTTTGAAATCTCCCCCCCCCCCAAAAAAAAAAAGGATATACAGGAACCACTGGTTATTCAATTGCACAAACTGTACTTTGAAAATCTAAGTGAACAAACTACAGTATTTAGAAGTCAAAAAACAGTGTTCAGTTCATTGATAATTTTTTTTGTCTTTCTTTTCTGGCTTTCAATACTGTCAACCACCATATCCTTCTGGATCAGCTGCAGGGATTGGGGGTGGGAGGCACTGTATTGCAGTGGTTCATCTCCTTCCTCGGTGGTTATTTCCAGTCAGTGTTTCAGGAGGGCAGAGATTGCACCTACGACCTCTCACTTGTGGGGTACCTCAGGGTTCAATGCTCTCACCCCTGTTTAAAATCACTGAGTGAGGTCATTCATCAGTTCAAGGTTTGGTATCATCAGTAGATATGCCTGCCTCCCACTCTCCTAGGGTTCTGGAAGTCTCTTAAGACCTGGCCTGGAATTAGGGTGTCTGTGGAGCCCCTATTGGGTCTTTTTTTGCATTTTGGGTAGTGTTGTTTTAGTCTGGGTAGCTATGCAGTTTTTAGTTGTGGTTTTTAACATATATATTGGTCATATTGAACACCTCTGAGAGTCTTCTTGGAGTTGGATGGGTTTAAGAATCCAACAAACAAACAAACAAGGTATGTGGAATGTAAGAAGCATGAACCACAGCAAACCTGATTTTGTTAGAATAGAAATGCTAAGACTAAACTCTGATATTCTACTAATAAGTACATTGAAATGGGTTAAAGTGGTTCCCTACACATCAGAGGAACATCTGATCTTCTATGACAGTCCAAAGAAAAATGGAGTAGTCATCATTAACAAAAAGGTATCAGAGTCAATATTGAACATTAATATTCTGGGAATCAGTGAACTGAAATGGTAGTTGTTTCACATCAGTGTGCGTGCGTGTATATATATTATATATATATATATATATATATATATATGAATTGAATTGAGTTGAGTTGAGTTGAGTTGAGTTGAGTTGAATTGAATTAGCCATCATTGACAAAATATGAAAGTTAATGCAAGGATAGAAACCCAAATGACAGAATAATCTCCAAGGCGAACCAATCAATTTTACAGATGTCCAAGTCTATTCTTCAGCCCTAGATGCAGAAGTGGAATTTTTTAATAGTTCTGTGACAATTTGCAGTATCTTGTCGACACACCAAGCCACTCAAAGTTGGGAGGAAAGGAAAGGAAAGGAAAGGAAAGGAAAGGAAAGGAAAGGAAAGGAAAGGAAAGGAAAGGAAAGGAAAGGAAAGGAAAGGAAAGGAAATAAATCCAGTGCAAATACCTTTTTCCAACATACTAAAGGATAACTATACACATGGTGTCAGCCCTTTGATGTAGTCCAGACCAGGAAACCAAAATCATGAATGCTAATACTACTTTTATTACAGTAACAAAATCTTGCAAGTCTGAATGCGCCTCTCCCCTCCCTGCCTTTATGTTCCAGAGAACTAGGGAGGGTCAATTCTGAGACGTTTACTCAAATTACATTCCTGCTTTGGACTCAGATTTCATTTATCAGACCATTGTTTAGGCTGTGGCTCTTCTTCCTGTAACTCAAGGTTATTCTTACAACCCATTACACATGGACATTACTAGATGGACAACACTGATATCAAATGGACGCTACATTCTGTAAACAACAATGACTGTGGTTCAAATCATGAACTTCTTGCAAAATTACAACTTAAAGAAAACAAATAAAATAATCAGATAAACAAGATCAGAGCTCAGCAATATTTCATAGGATTACGTGTTCATGGTAAAGTATAGATTGAATTGATTGGATTTAACAGAGTACCCAAAGAAACTTCAATTCACTCTGGGCTGAAATGTGTAACATCATTAAAGATGAAAACAAAAAGCAAAAAAGGGTACAATGGTTGCCTACTGACATGTTGAAAATAGGTGAAGAAAGGTAGAAAGCAAAAGGCAACAGAGACAGAAGAAAATTTGCCCAATGAAACACTGAGTTCCAGAGAAGAGCAAGAAGATGGAAGGAATTATAAGCCATGTAAAGAAATAGAGATAATATTCAAATAGAAAGGTCAAGTGATTGATGCTACATGTGAATGTCTAATCACTGAAGTAGAGCCAGCCATTTTGGAAAGTGAAGCTAAATTGACCCTAGAAAATATTAATAACAATAAAGCTGCAGAAATGGACGAATGTATCAGACTTCCCTCCTAGCAGTCTGGACTGCAAACAATCAGCCTAAGGAAAAGAATCTAGCAGCTCTGATGAGTGGCATTTATTAGAAGGACAGTCAAGGTTTCAACAGAAGAACTATGCCAAACACTATACTTTCAAATGAGACACATATGTAGGCAACCTAACAGGGCAAAACTATTGTCTATTCTGTTGCAAAACAAAGAGCAAACCTGACTGAACATAGATAGAAGCCCATTTTCAAGCCTACACATTGGCAATAAGAGTGGTGCAACATCAATATTTCTCTGCTCTTATTGTATCCACAGATTACCATCCGGCAGCCCTCTTTAAAATGACCAGGATACTACTGGGGAAGGACACACAGGATGAACATTTGCAGGGCCACTGTGAGGCATTTTCTAATCATCTGGAGGACAGAATTGCTCAGATCCATTCAGAGTTAGATGTTAGTGTCAAGTCCAAAGGAGATGACTCAGGCTTCCTGTTGTGAGATTATATGGGATAAGTCTGATCCTGTGAGTCCTGAGGAAGTAGATGGGGTTCTCTGCATTATCAGCTCAGCGACTTGAATCTGATCTCCTACCCTTCCTGGTTGGTGAAAGCCTCCATGGAAGTGACAGAGGGATGGATCAGGGTGGTGGTGAATGCATTCTAGAGGTAAAGGGTGCTGTCACCTTCTTTGAAAGAAGCAGTGGTATACCCCCTCTTCACAAAACCTGAGTGGGGCTGTAACTACAGAGAGCCCTGGAGGAAACTTATTATCTGGACCCATTTCATTCAGGTTTCAGGCTTGGGTACAGCACAGAAATAGCATTGGTCACATTTGTGGATGATCTTTAGCAGAACCAGGATAGTGGAAGTGTGATCTCCCTGTCCTGCTTGTCCTGGTCCCCTCAGCAGCTTTTGATATCATTGATCATGGTATCCTTTTGAGCTGAGTCCAAGGGTTGGGAGGGAGAGGCAGCATTTGCAGAGACTCTTCTCATTCCTGAAGGATGATTTCAGTTAGTAGTGGTAGAGGGGTAAAGACTGAGCCTTAGGCTCCTCAATTATGGAGTGTCATAGAGCTTGACATTCTCATTACTCCCATTTAGAATCTAAATGAAGCTGCTGAGCAAGATCATTTGTTGGTACTGGATCAGGTAACATCAGGACAGTGACGATATCCAACTTTATAATACTTCTACTTCAAGAGCTGCATTGGTTAGCAGCTGGCTTCCAGGTGCAATTCAGGGTGCTAGCTGTCACCTTAACATGTGGTTTGTAAGCAGATATGGAAAACACAGCAATGCCGAAGGGACCAGAAAAGATCAATTTATTTCTAATGCCAAAAAGGGGAGTACTAAAAGACTACTTTAGACTCCAACAGGCTGGATAAATTCTGTTTGGGGGCAAGGTCATAGAACATGTAGTGGCATCATAGCTCCCTGAGTTTCTTGAGGATTCCTGGACTTATTTCAGTAGAGGTTCAAGCCTCAGATTGGTACTGAAATTGGTCACTCAGAACAACAAAGGAAGTAGATGGGGGAGTGCATCCCTTTTGGTTTTATAGGAGCTTCTTAGGTACCTTTGAACACGGTATTGTCTAGAGTCAGTGGGGCATTGTCTGTGATAGTTCAGATCAACACGTATAAGGACTTAACAGTTTTTGAGACCTGCTTTCACCTGCTTCACCACACACAATAGCAAAGGAGAGGCTAATCAGTCATTTGTCAAATTCACAACTTCCCCAAGCCTTATTGTTGCCCCAAATTACATCACTGTTTTGATTGGTCAATTATTTCCTGTCACCTGTAATGTTCAGAAAGACAGAGGGCATCAAACCCAAAAAGGTTAACCAATCACTATGCTTAAGATATCCCAACATAAGAAATTAGGTCACCATCATTCAGTGGCAAGCTTTAACAGAAGTAATAGATGCAGAATAGGAATTGGCAATAGGGGCATCAAATGTTATGTCTAAGTAGTTTCCTGCTGACTTGAGGATGGGTGGATAGTAGTTGGCCAATGGGGAAAGGCATGACCAGTTGCCAGTCCCCTCATATTTGGTTCTGTCTTAGGCAACAAGATATCTTGGATTGGTTCTGATTTCTTGTATCACAGGCTGATGGAGCTCTTGATCAGGCTGTGCATTATTCTCCTAGCTTATAATGGGAAATGTTCAAGACTTTCCCATGCTTTTTCATCTGCAGAGTTTTTCTACTGTTGTGCAACATTAACAACCAGGTATTCTACTTTGGTGTGTGCTATTCTCTAGCTTGCTGCATTGTTTGTCATGATCACTTACCCATCCAAGAGGGTGACAACATTTTTCCTAGGTCTCCCAATGTTGGGCCCATACAGGCTGGCTCGGGAGTAGGTGCGAATTAGCTGTAGCAGTCTCTTCAGCTGCATATAGTCCTTGCCCAACTGACTGCCATTCACTGCTCGTCCTGTGAGGGTTCGGTAGTTATTTGGTTCTGTAAGCAATCAGAAAGAAGCATTAATCAACTCTTGACACCCTCCTGACAACACTCCTGACAAACCTTCACCAGTCTGGAGGCACTATGCAGAAGGAACTGATGTTATATCTCTTTACATGGCATATCTCTTAGTCACCTATCTATATCCTGGAATGAATCTAATTAACTCAATTCTGGATACACTGGTATAGGATTGCACTGTAAATATCTTTATCTCTAGGTACTTGCAAAACCTCTATCTTATATACTTGGTCTTATATTTACTGCACTAACAAGTACCTATCTTTTTTCAACTCATTTTTTCTATTTGGATCCCTGTAAGTATGAGTTGCAGCAAGCATTCCATATACTGTAGCAATGCTTCACTGAGAGAAGTTCCCAACGTACAAGGATCCCAGTGCCTCTTTGGTCCTCCCGTCCCCTTCCCTTCTCCAAATCCCCATCCTTAAAGTTCACTTACCATTGCCCAGCTCCCAGGAGATGTTGTACTTCTTGCTGGCACTGTACTTGACCAGGCTGAGGGCATTGGAACTGTTCCAGGAATTGTTGGGATTCCGGCACAAAGCATTCAATGCAAAGATGAGATGGAGGCCAGAGCAGTCAGCAAAATTATAAAGTTTGTCTAGAGACCTGGCTGGGAAAAAAACAAATCCAGCCTGAAACTCAAATGCAAAGAGGAGCCCTCTTGACTGCCTCAGAAGATGCCTAAGGAGAGGACTGTATCAAAATACAGCCCTCATATTTTTCAGAAACTAGTTGTTCTAGGGTTCCATTACTACCCACCCCTTCAATAGAATGGTATGATCTGTCACAAAAGGACATACTGTACTCAGGAACTCTCCTAATGATCGTTTCGTTATGCCAGTGATGAGCAACCTTTTTCACCCTAAGGGGAAAAAACGCATGGATACATAGAGTCGCCCTTACTATTGTAGACCTTCCTTGTATCCCTGCTTTTCTAGTGCAACAGCACTCTCCTTCAGTTTGTCAAAGAGCTGATTGGTTAGCTATTGGAAGGGGAGAGCATCAATGTTAGTGGTACAATTTCAGAGGGGAGATAAACTTGTTGAGAACAGACTAATAAGTGCTGGTGCTGGTGCTGGTGCTGGTGTTGTTGTTGTTATTATTATTGTTATTATTATTATTTTGAAGTAGTGACAGACTATCTCCCTAGGCCCCAAAAATTCACAGAACGGTGACTATAGCTATGAAATGGAAGATTTTAAGAAATCTAGTCAAACTATTAAAGTGCAGAGACATCACCTTCTGGCTTTCTCATCTGTAACATTGGTTGTGAAAGCTGAATTATCAGAAATACTGATGCCTTTGATTTATGGTGCTGGATTGAAAATATTTTGGACTGCAAGAACATATCATTCAATACTAGATGAAATAAAACCAAACTGTCCACAGGAAGCACAAATGATGGAGCTAAAGCTTAGATATTTTAGACATGTAACATGAAGGCAGGAGTAATATGATTGGCAGGACATGTAATATGAAGGCAGAAGACCCTGATGCTTGGACAAATAGAAGGCAATCAAAACAGAGGCCAACAGAAGACTTTGCACAACTTCATGTTGTGTGCCAGTTGCGACCTTTCCTGGAGCAAGAGGCCCTTCGAACAGTCACTCATGCCCTGGTTATCTCACATATAGACTACTGTAATGCGCTCTACATGGGGCTACCCTTGAAGAGTATCCGGAAGCTCCAACTGATCCAGAATGCGGCCGCACGAACCATCTTAGAAGTCCCATATCGGACTCATGTGACACCATTATTACGCGAGCTGCACTGGGTTCCAGTTTGCTTCCGGGTGCAATTCAAGGTGTTGGTTATGACCTTTAAAGCCCTTCATGGCATGGGACCAGGTTACCTAAGGGACCGTCTTATCCCCATCACATCGGCCCATCCCATCCGGTCATGCAGGGAGGGCATGCTACGGACCCCATCAGTTAAAGAATTCCATCTCACGGGGTCACGGAAGCGTGCCTTCTCTGCAGCAGCGCCTGCCCTGTGGAATATCCTTCCCCCAGAGTTAAGACAGTCCACCTCGCTCCTGGGCTTCAGGAAACAACTTAAAACTTGGCTTTGCCAACAGGCCTGGGGCGGAAGGAAGATCAGAAACTCCTGGGGATGGCTAATATAGTAGGATTTTCCTAGAATAGCCCTTCCAAGGCTGAAAGAACACATCGCCTTCTTAATTTTATTATATCTATGGTATTCTAAATGGTTATTTTAATGTTTTAATGTTTAATGTTTGAGATTTTGATGATTTGTAAACCGTCCAGAGTCCCTTGAGGGAGTTGGGCGGTGAGAAATCGAATGAATGAATGAATGAATGAATGAATGAATGAATGAATGAATGAATGAATGAATGAATACATACATACATACATACATACATACATACATACATACATACATACATACATACAGTGGCTGGATACTATCAGTGTGAAGCTTATAAGAAGTCAAAGAAACAACTACTGACACGTGATCCTGGCAAAATGATGTCCATTGGAATTGGAAGTGACTGAACAGCAAAGTAAGTTTCATTATTACTTGTTAGTGGTTGTGAATTCTGTCATGCTGATCGGCACATCTAGTGCCAAACATATATAATATTTTATTTTGCAAGTTTCCATACTATTCCAGTTCAGATGCATTTGTACCACAGAGGAAATTTCTCTATGAAAGCGTCTCTATCATACTTTGAATATTCCCCTCCTCACTTTTTAAAATTGTTTCCAGCAATGGAGCTTTATTATTTTTATTAAAATAAAACCATATTTTATTAATATTTTGTTTGGTATAAAATCATACTGGATAATATCTACCTGCAAAGATATATATTTTAAATTAAATAGCAGCAAGGACACCCCTTACTGTAAACCTATCCCTATTCATTATGCTTCTGGTGTTAGATTGGGCATTACACTAGTTATAAAATGTGAGAGACCTAACTGTATGAATGTCCTTTGTACTTGAGGGCTTCCTAAAGAAAGCTATGACTCTGAGTTACATAATGATATCAGTCTATTTCTATTTCTTTTCTGTACAGCCTTCTTTCTCTCTCATCCAAATTACCAGGTTTATATGTCATAGTGTCCCCAGAGGGTCATCTTTTTCAAAGAGAAATGCAGTTTACCTTTTTCAAAAACAAAGGGCAGTTAATGATTGCAACTGATTTTTTCAACAGCACTTTTATTTATTAGACTAAAAACAATAGGAAAAATCTTGGAATTGTTCTGTAACTCCTTTAGAACTGGCTCCAAGCTACCAGAAGTAAATCAATGTCACTCTGTCTTAGGGGATTAACACTGTAATATTATTTGCAAAGCTTGTTACAGTCTTTCCCTCGTTTTTTCTTTCAACAAACATATGAGTAAGTAAGTCACTATTACTTCCATTTTGCAGATGAGGACCTGAGGCTAAAACATTAAGGTCACATTATAGGAGAATGGTCATGATTCCTTGCCTTGCAGACATTCTACTTTTTCTGTTTAATCAATCCATGAAGGATGAAAGTGAGGATAAGCACAATCATCTGAGTCACTGTCAGTATCACTCAGTTGGAGGTGCCAAGTAAAGAGAATCTTCTCTATCTTAGCACCCTAAGACAGTTCTAAAACCTGAATTTTAAGAATTAATTGCACAAACAATTCCTTGCTTCAGAAGTTATCCTTCCAGTTTGAAGATGATGACTGACATAGAACTAGTGTGCTGCTTCTTCTTTTGTGCTGATTAAACCAAGAAAATAAACACCTGAACAGAGTTAGATCTAACTGGTGAATCCTGTGAAACTTCTTTTTTAAAAAATTAGTGGTAAGTGAAACTTACTACTTAGTGAATACTGAAAAGACTGTAATGAGCATCAGAAATCCTCCTCCCCACATCCCAAAAAATACTGTAATTCCTGCAGAGAGAAACATGTCCATATAGCCATTCTTAGATGAATTTACAGATATTAATGGAACTAAAATCTATATAAGAACCTTTCTATACTGCAAAGCAAGTCTGCACACAGCAGGCAGTTGGGGGGGGGGGTCTCAAAGGTGAAAGGTCATGGATGCTAAATAGGCCCAGACGGCTGGTGGTTTGTTCTTTATGGGGCCAGAGACTGGGTCTTCTCCCCTGGGGGAAATCTGCTGTCTCTCAGGTCTCAGTCACTCCTTGTTACACTAGCCTCCATTCTGTTTAGGTCATGCGATTTCTGAGGAAACCTTGACTTTTGAAAGCATCTTGGGGCCTCCTGTTTGCATATGATCGTGTTTTAGCACTGACAGAGCCAGCTCCAGCTTTTGATAGAAAATCCTGAGGAGATTTTTCCCAGCCCAAAGACATTATTTTTCTCAGAGAGTTCCATGTTTTCTGGGGTGAGGTGTGGGAGTGAGGAGGAGAGATGCTGCAAGCTTTAAGTGGAATCAGGTGCTGTTTTCCTGCAGGGACATCTGGAAAATGTCAGGGTCCTTGGTGTAACAGGTACTGGCAGAGGAGCCCACTGCTTCCCACACAAAGCAACCTCTTTCCTTCTGGAATCCTATATCCTGTCCTTTGTCCCTGGAACAGAGGTCCTTGAGCTGGGTTAAATTACCAGCCACATGCTGAAAAGTCAGCATCTATTGGCTGTGCTAGTAGAAACAAAAGATGGCATTTCTAAGAAAAATACAGGCTCAAAATGAGTCATCCCAAGTACTTCTATCTAGGAGCAACTGTATCGCTTTATGGTCAGGCTCCACCTGCTGGGGCCAAGAACCATTTCCAAAGCTCAGAGGATTCCACCTGTGGATGTGCAAGTCTCAGGGGAATATGCATTGCTATGGTGATCACTATTATATTTCTTAAGTAAGAAATAGTGAAAGCAAGCAAGCAGTGGATGCAGGAAGAAGCTGTATGTGTCCTGCATGGAGCTTCTTTACTTGCTCCATTCTTATGCTGATGATGTAATACAGAGAAATATACTAGTTGAACACAGCTTAGAGGGCTCTTTTTCCCTTGGATGTGATGCTGCTGCTTTCTGGAGATAGCATTAGCAAAGCAATGAAATATAGGAAAGGGACCGGGCTTTGTTAGAAAAGGAGTACTCTCTGTCGTGACTAATTATGCTCCACCCTGGTTTTCTTACTTTTCAGGGTTTGCATCAGGATAGTTACCAAGTCTTATGTAAGTGCTTCTGTCTTGGTGCCTCAATAAAGTTAAAAGATGTAGATATTGCCTTCAGTGAAGAACAGGCAAATCTTGGTCAGCCTATCAGAACAAACTATTCTTGCCTGTCCCTATGCTCTTTACACAATCTGGTACGCAGACATTAGGTACTGAAAATCTTCAGGCAGTGAAGTTTTATCTGCGGTTAAAAGGCATAGCAACAGAAAATGGTCCAATACTTGGTAACCTCAACCATGGTATCTGACCTAGCATATGTTCTACTTGGCTTCAAATACAGGAAATGAGCCAAAAGACCTCTTATATCCCTAGCCTTAAAGAACCTTACATAACAGAAACAATGGCACCAAACATAGCTTCTCCTAACCATTTAGTATTTATAGCAGGAAAGGTTATATCAGGATCTGGTCCTAGCAATCCTAGATCTGGCCATGTTTGGTCACTTAAAGTTCCATCCTTCTCTGGGATTTGAGCTGTAATTATAACAGCTATTTGATAGAGCATAATGAATGTAGAAATGTAGGCAAGGTACCAACAGATAAAGAGGAAACACTATGTTCTCAATTACAGTGCCTATCCTTTAAAATAGCCGTTTTTCCGTTCCATCTTGAATTGAGCTATTTTGCAAAAGTACAAACCATTTAACAACATACAGGATACTGTTTTTCCATCCTTTCAACTGAAAAAAAATGTTACCCATAGAAATTTAAGAGAGAATATTCCTTGTTTTCATTGTTTGAGGTTTCATGAGATTTCACAAATTGTAAACTAGAAATCAAAATTTTAGATGAACACCTAGGTGGAATGAGCTGTCTTTGACTCATGCCTCCAAGGCATTCTCATAGGGAATTCTCCCTTATTGGTTCTTTTGTTGCAGTTGTTAACAGTAGGCTAATATAAATATATGCTGATAAAAGATTAATTTCTGCATATCAAGTTGGGATTATGGGGAGGAAAGGAAGCCAGTAAAAAGTTTGCAACCCTTACAACCCATTATTTTAGGCAGTTTTACCAATTATTTTTTCATGCCAAGAAGAATTAAATAGGAACAATTGAATCCACAGATAATTCATATTGTGATTGGATGCTCCTAATATATTTTATATATTCCGCTAACTAGCTTCTCATACTTTATATAGTATATACATGCCAGTGTGCTATGAAACTGGATGAGAACAAAAATAAAACCCCAAATCAGTGAGATAACATCCATAACAGAAATGTCAACTTCTCAAAATGGAGGTAAAATCTTACATTTTGGGAACGATATGGATGGTGCATACTCTACAGGTGTTATGAATACAAATCAAAATAGTACTGTTCTAGAAGGTACTTGGCCCATAGGTTAACTGAATGACACGTTTAATGTACTAATTTGTATTGTTGTTTTAAAATTATTTTATGGAGAAAATTTATGTGGTCGCTAAGAGTCGACAATGACTTGGTGGCATGTAATCAAATAAAATAAAATCCAATTTTAAATTATTTATATGTTTTATATACTTTTTTTTTACTTTGCTGTTCCTTGCTCAAAGTTTGTTAGGATTAGTCTATAAATATTGTAAAAAAATATTTTATTTTATTTATATTGAATGTCAAAAGAGAATGGTGTTTAGTTAGTTTTTCCTGGAAGTCTCTTATGTCTTTAATATTGACTGACAGAAAATGCTTTTCCATCACTGCATTCTCATGTTGGGAAAAGCTGCCTCTGCTGTTTTTCTGCCTGTCATGTAGCTCCTGAAGGCAATGAAACTCTATACCAGCCTTCTCCTAGTGCCCTCCAGATGCTGGGACTGCAACAAACTGTATCTCCAGGGGGCTGGGTTGGGGAAGAATGTTGAATCCAAAGAAAGACTAAAAAATGAAACATTCACCTGTAGGTCACTCAGATATTGGATTCTATCCACTCTTCTTCTGTAGTTTAAAGATACAGCTTACCCTGAATTATTATCTTGTTTTGCCCCTCTTTTCCTTTTAAATAAATTCCAGGTTTTGTATTCTATTTTATAAACTCGCCCACCTTTTCAGGAAACAAGATGTCTGATGGCCACAGACAATTTGCATTATTTTGGATCTCAATATTCTACTTCCTTCATCCATCTCATAATTGTTGGGACACAAGTCTAATAGTTCTCTTGATAATAAGGGACTACAAGCAGAGGAAATAGGATGCAACTATAAAACATGATATAGCCATTTCTGAATACATATATGTTTATGTGTGTGAGAGAGAGAGACAGAGAGAGCAGACATAAATATATTGACAAAAGTATGGTTTCCTGGGAACCTACATTGAAAATATGGGTCATAGTTAATTTTCTTTAAAACATACATTACAACCTATAGTGACTATCTGTTAGTAAAGTTACATACTGTATGTTTGGGTATTTATTGCAATCATGCTTTTCTGTGAAACCATGAAGGTTAGAAACATGGTTTGAAATATGGGTTACAAAGCATACCTTGGTTTTTAAAGGCCACAATTCAGTGCAGCTTTGTTTTAGCAGCAGCTTGGTGACCCTGATGTTCAGAAATTGCCTATAGGCAGGTGCATGAAATGCAAGGCAGGCAAGTTAAGGGTCTGCAGGAATGAAACACTTCATTCCTCCTTTACACCCAGCAAGAAACACAGTAGGTTGCTGGAGGAGGAAAGTTTCTTCAGCAGTTCCCAGCACAGGAATCCTATTTTCTGCTCCTCCTCGGCAGCTCCCAATAGACCAGTAAAAGATGTTCAGAGTTTACTTACAACTCTCATGTACTGTGGTAATGTATGTGGAAGGCCTATGATCAAACTTCATGTTTCATGAAGAGATAGAAAAGGCTAGGAAAGTCCTCTACTTGAAAGCTCAGAATAGAAAATACTGTACTAAATATGGATAACCTAAAGCAACATTTGTAATACACCAAGAACAAGGCAACAGGGAAACTGTCTGAATTTTATATCTCTATAAATTACATATTTCTATGTGGTATATTTTGTCAAGCCTATTAGTGAATATATTCATGAGTTAGATCAGGGATAGGGAACCCGTGTCCTCCAAATGCTACTGAACTACAACACCAGCATAGCCAATGGTTAGGAATGCTGGGGCTTCTACTATAGTTCAGAAATTATCTGGAGGGCCATAGGTTCCATACCCTAAGCCTATTATAGTCCTCACTACAAAAGCAGCTCTATTTTTATGCATTTAGGAAGGTCTTGCTTTGCTTTCTTTAAAGGCATTAGCTCTCAGTAGGAAGAACTATCCATTGCTATCCATGCCAACACAGTTTTAAAAAATGTTGAGCTTTATTCCAAAAGTTATTGGCCTCCAGATACCCTGGGATGCTTCATACAATATTTTCTGCTCAACTGAAAAATATTGTGCTTGAGATGATATGTGGGAATATAGAACCTGTCTGTTGTGTTTTATCTGATGGCTGCTTCACATAGGAAAGTCATTACTTTGATGTTTCCTTTTGATCCTTGAGTGAAAAATATGAATATGTGAATCAACTCAGCCTTAGGGCTCTGTGGGAGAGGGAAAAATAAGCAGCACTTAAGAGCAGAAGAAGCCTACTATCCCTTTATATCTGGATGCAAAGAGCCAAATGGTGCATTTTGAACTCACCTCTAAGTAGAAGATCCTTAGTAGAGAATGGATTATGAAACAAAAGGGCAAAAAAAAATAAGCTATATTTTTTTAAATTCTCAAGGACCTGAGGTGCAGATGAATAGAACACCAGTGTATCAAATATTTTTCACCATTAAGAAGCTGAACTGGCAAAATGTAATAGTGAACACAAAGTGTAAAGACACTTTCACTCACATATTCTGTACTGATTCAGAAGGAGCTCTGAATGCCAGCATTCTTAGAACACTGTTGGTATTTGAAACTAAAACTTTTTTTTTCTGGTTCCACATTATCTGAAACTGGAGCAAAACTGTCCTTTCTTTTGCAGCAATAAGATTGCTTTTCCATTAGTGGGAACTCTTCACTCACCAGCATCCTGGCTCTGAGCTTCAGCATCTGTTCCTGCTCCTGTCTGCGAGCACAGGACCTACACATTTGGAACTGCTTCAGAAACAAACATGAGCACAACACCTCTCTGCTATTTATTAAGGCATGCATGTCTTTTTTCAAACTATGTGTAAGCCTGAAAAATATGGAGCTACTTTTAAAATCACATTAAAGATGCACCGGTTTAATTATTAGGTTAAATCAGTTCATTCATTAAATTTACTTTCATGATGTCTGAGGCATTCTTTAGAATCTTTTTTGAAGACTGTATGTTTTGCTTCAGGAGCTTGCAGATCCTTCAGTGGTCCTTATAGAGATGGCTTAAAAACCTTTGGATTGGCCCTGCATGACACTTCACGAGGAGGAATGCATCACCTCCGGCATTCAACATGAAGGGCTGAGACAGATTGCACTGCTTTGCACAGGCCTATTAGGAGCACAGCTAAGCAGACAGTTGTTTAAAATGAACAACTGAAAGTGATTGTGGCAATGGAAAGGAGGAGAGGTATCACAGGGAAATTTAAAAAATGAAAATAGATAATTGCATAAATAAGTAAATAATTTTGCTTACATTACATCATCCATAATTCCAGTTGCTTGATCTCACTCCTCACTACTATTCATCCCTCCTAACTATATAGAACTACAAAAGAAAAGGCTCACCAAAAGCAATGGACATCCACTGTAATTACCATAAT
Source organism: Charina bottae (assembly GCA_023362775.1). Classification (NCBI taxonomy): domain Eukaryota; kingdom Metazoa; phylum Chordata; class Lepidosauria; order Squamata; family Charinaidae; genus Charina; species Charina bottae. Next base: position 41,254,017 of record JALMGJ010000005.1, on the reverse strand, counting down.
GTGCTAGCTCCAGGATATAAGACTCTTATCCTACTAAAAACATATATTGAATTACAGTACAACAACTTAAAATTCTGATTTTAGCATAAGCATCTAGTATTTTCAATTGGACACCAACCACCATTAAGTAGAGCAAGCCGTGATAAACTTGATTAAGGGGTTCTATACACAACTCTTGCAAATCCCCCTTATGTTTTTCCTCTGTTCTGAGGCCAGACTAGGAAATAATGTGTTGCAAAGCTGCCACCCACTGCCTCTGCACTCACAACTGCTCTAGGTATGCAGTTACCAAAAGAATACTTCTAAGCTGCCAGGGCTTGCTTGCTTGCTCTCTTACAGAATGACTGGTTTATGTGGCTGTAATATCTACTGTCTGAAAAGCAGCAGAATCTATTATGTGTTTCTAAGCAATGACAGCTGGCACTGCTGTGCTATAGTTTATGCTGGCTCTCGTATAGCTTAGATCAGCCGCTCTTCTGTGAGCACCCTGGTCTGTCAGAAAACGTGGTTTCTGGAATGGTTTAAAAGCATTCCCAAATAGACAAGAAGTAGCTGCTCTTAGCAGTCTCTAAACTTATAAAGGCATTTGGAAATAAAGAATAAAAGCAACATTTGAAGAAAAGAGCCTTCCCTTGACCAAGGCTCATCTCCCATAGTAAATCAAAATAGTATGATTAATCAGTTGGTGAAAGGTTATATTTTTTTCATCCTATATGACATACATTTATAGTGCTAATCATGCCAGCTAGATTATCTTAATTATGACAGAGAGGAAGCTAGAGGTATGAATAACCAAATCAGCTCAAGTAGTATGTCCAGATTGAAATTAGAGCTACTGTGCCAGAGTTGAGGAAGGCTAATCCTTTCCCAGCTTCAGTGTTTTGCAAAGGAACCTCTGATGTACCTGCAGAGACTGAGTGAAGCAGCAGGACACCACTATTCTGGTTTGTGGCTGTTCCTGTAACTCACTGGAGTAGCAACGATTGCTTAATAACCTAACCTAATGATTAGTCCTGGTTCAAAAATCAAACTAAGTAATGGGTGGTGCTGCTTAATCAAGAACAGGCAAGTTTACAAATTGTAGTTAATGGTCTTCCCCTAACCAGAAGTTTTCAAGTTCAGAATTGTTTCCAAGTTCAGAATTACAATAAGTGAAATTACAATATGGCTTCCATGTTGCACAAATGGGGTCAATGACTGTGGTTATACTTTTAATTTTATGCTAACCATCAGGGAAGGCTATTTTAATAGTATTTATAACCACACAGTGCAAAAACATCTAAATGATTATTGTTATAATTGAAATAAATTAAAAAATTCATTCATTCATTCATTCAATTTGAGATGCAACTTAGGACAGCATACACTATTAAAAGCAACATATAACACCCCCAAAATATATTAAGGCATATTGCACCGGAATTGATTTAAACAACCAGAACAATTAAAACAAGCTCACAAAACCACCTGATCTAGTGCCCAGAAAAGGAGCCAGACCTTTAGAGCCTTTCAGAAGGCAAGCAGGGAGTGGGCCATCTGTATATGCTAAGAATTTTATCAATATCAATTCTTCAAAATCATTGCTAAATTCTGGATTTCTATGATGTATGGAAAGACTTTTTATTGTAATTCCGATCTTAGCAATGACTGTGAAACGCTTGCTACCTTCTGAATATAAAGTCAATAATATTTAGTGAATGACATTCAAAGATTGACAATGTTTATACGAACTGGCCACTTAATCTGTACTTTTCTATATCTTCCTACCAGAATCAGTGACATAACCTTCTGATTCTAATGCAGACCTTCCTCAGCAAGCTAAATCACAAACCCTACAATAAGATTCTAATATATGGTTAAATTTAAAGAGAAAATAGCTTCTTAGCAATTGCTGACATAGCAGCAACAAAAGCCTCCTCATTGATTGTTTCATGTAATTAATTAATATGTGCCATTAGATGAGGGAAGCGAAGCAACTGTTTTCCACTTACTGTTTTAGGTCACAGTGTTCACGCCACAGAAGCATTTTGTATATGCAGTATCTAGTTCTATATAACTTATATGTATCTAGCTTGATTGATAACTGGCAAATAGAGGGAGAAAACGTGGAGGCAGTGACAGACTTTGTATTTCTAGGCGCAAAGATTACTGCAGACGCTGACTGCAGCCAGGAAATCAGAAGACGTCTACTTCTTGGGAGGAGAGCAATGACAAATCTCGATAAAATAGTTAAGAGCAGAGACATCACACTGACAACAAAGGTCCTCATAGTTAAAGCAATGGTATTCCCCGTAATAACCTATGGCTGCGAGAGCTGGACCATAAGGAAGGCTGAGCGAAGGAAGATAGATGTTTTTGAACTGTGGTGTTGGAGGAAAATTCTGAGTGTGCCTTGGACTGCAAGAAGATCAAACCAGTCCATATTCCAGGAAATAAAGCCAGACTGCTCACTTGAGGGAATGATATTAAAGGCAAAACTGAAGTACTTTGGCCACATAATGAGAAGACAGGATACCCTGGAGAAGATGCTGATGCTAGGGAAAGTGGAAGGCAAAAGGAAGAGGAGCCGACCAAGGGCAAGAAGGATGGATGATATTCTGGAGGTGACAGACTCGACCTTGGGGGAGCTGGGGGTGGCAACGGCCGACAGGAAGCTCTGGCGTGGGTTGGTCCATGAAGTCACGAAGAGTCGGAAGTGACTGAACGAATAAACAACAAAATCTAGCTTACAAAATTCAAAATAAACAAAAACATTGATCTATGTTTCAACAACAGTGCTGAAGAGGGATCTGTAACTTAAGTCTGTTGCAAGATATGAAATGCCTGAAGAATTATATCAATCATATAAATGCTGAGTATATTTCCAGTGTGTTTGTTTAATCATCATAAACCAGCCTCCATAAATAGCACATCCATTTGGCTATTTCCCCTCCAGTCTTGTTGCCCACAGGGAAATAATTACAGAGTAGATTACAACTAAAACATTTAACAGAAATACACACACCCCTAGGCATGATAAAGGCAGAATTCACAAGATTACCCCTGTAATAAGAAATGCACCTTGATCCTCATATACAATGCTTAAAGGCAACTTGCTCATCACATGCATTTCCAGATGCAGCAGGTCCAAAAAATCTATGATTTCCATAGGACTGGACACCTACTTGGTTCATAGATATGCCAGAGCACGGAGACTGACAGGAGGGAAAAATCCTTCCCTCATATTGGTTTGTTTGTTTGTTTGTTTACTTACTTTATTTATCATTAGTATAGCATTAACATTAGAGATCTGGATGGTTCCCACTTTGATGATGTTCAGGAAGATATTAAAGACCAAGCCTTTAATACCTTGGGGCAGGGTGATGGTTGAGCCCCCGTTTGATGGATTTCTTGTTTATATGTCTTTGCTTGGACAAGCCAGCTGACGTGTTGGCCAGGCAGAGAGGGAACACAATTTTGCTGCAAGCCAGCATGTTCAACCCAGGTTTGTGCATCCAAAACTGTACTGCTGTCAGAACTAGCTCCCAGGGCTGAGGCTCTCCTTTGATAGCTTTTGCACTCACCACTATGGCTCCTGCAACAGCCCCATCCACTCTTGAGTGCTGCCCAAGGCAACCCAGTCAAAATCAAGGTGTGCTTGCCTAGTCTTACCTTCCTGTTAAATCAGGGCCCCCCAACCCCCGGGCCATTTTTATATTTTTCAGGAGGATCTGCATGAGGATATGTTATGTGCACTTTTGTTGCCAACCAACACCACAGCTGCAGAACTATTCAAGTCTTTGAATGATTACATATCAGGAAAACTGAACTGGTCATTTTGTGTCGGTATATGCATGGACGGCGCGGCTGCCATGACTGGACAGCTTTCTGTTTTCACTACTCGGGTCAAGGAGGTCACTTCTGAATGTGGGTCTACGCACTGTGTCATCCATAGAGAAATGCTGGCTAGCCGAAAAATGTCACCTGAACTTAACATTTTGCAGGATGTGATTAAAATTATCAACCACATTAAAGTACATGCCCTTAACTCACGTCTGTTTGCGCAGCTCTGTGAGGAGATGGACGTAGAGCACACACGTCTTCTCTTATACACAGAAGTGAGATGGCTTTCTAAAGGTAGATCACTGGCCAGAGTTTTTGAGTTACGAGAGCCGCTCCAGAGACTTCTTTTAGAAAAACAGTCACCACTGGCAGCACATTTCAGTGACACAGAATGGGTCGCAAAACTCGCTTACTTGTGTGACATATTCAACCTGCTCAACGAACTCAGTCTGTCACTTCAGGGGAGAACGAGAATTGTGTTCAAGTCAGCAGATAAAGTGGCTGCATTCAAAGCCAAACTGGAATTATGGGGGCGAAGAGTAAACATTGGGATATTTGACATGTTTCAAATGTTAGCAGAGATTTTGAAAAAGACTGCGCCAGGGACTTCTTTCTCCCAGCTGGTGCATGATCACCTATCTCAGGTTTCAAAAGAGTTTGAGCATTACTTCCCAACCACAAAAGACCCCCAAACTGGGAAGGAATGGATCCGTGACCCATTTGTGAATAAGCCAGGTGAACTGACTTTGTCCGTGCTAGAAGAGGATCAACTGCTTGAGATCGCAAATGACGGTGGCCTTAAAAGTATGTTTGAGACAAATTCAAATCTCCATATGTTCTGGATTAAGGTCAAGGCAGAATATCCTGAGATTGCCACAAAAGCACTGAAAAGCCTGCTTCCATTTCCAACATCCTATCTTTGTGAAGCAGGGTTTTCTGCAGTGACAGCAACCAAAACGAGATTACGGAGTAGACTGGACCTAAGCAACACACTTCGGGTGTCACTGTCTCCCATCTCCCCCAGATGGGACCGTCTAGTTGCAGGAAAACAAGCTCAGGGCTCCCACTGATTCTGCATTATGGTGAGTTGTATAATTATTTCATTATATATTACAATGTAATGCGCTTGAATCATCCCGAAACCATCCCTTACCCGGTCCGTGGAAAAATTGTCTTCCACGAAACCGGTCCCTGGTGCCAAAACGGTTGGGGACCGCTGTCAGTTAAATGATTCTCCTAAATCGCAACAGCGTACTACTCTTCATGGATTCTAGGGGAGATCTAGAGTTTATAACTGGTACTGGCAAACAGGGCCACTATTTAATCAGATCAAGCGTGTATTAAATCTGCAGTCATCTGGTATTCTATACAGTAATCATGTATGAGAGTGATTTCCAAACAATATATTAAAAACGAACATACCTCTCAGCTTCCAGAACTCAGATATCAAAACACCATATTTTAATCCATTTTTCTCTAGGTAAGATGGCTATACAGATTGTCTTGCTCTGAGAAGCCCTATAGAGCTGCATAAGCAAGCTTTATTGGATATTTCAAAGATCAGAATCTGTTGTTGTTATTTTATTCTACTTTTATATTTGGTCAACTCAAAGTGGCACACATAACTAATACCCCTGCCTCCTATTTTCCCCACAACAACTCTGAGAGAAAGTGACAGGTCCAAAGTCACACCCTTAAACTTTCATGTCTAAGGGAGGACTAAAACTTATTGTCTCCCAGCTTCTAGTCCAACACCTTAAACTCAACACCAAACTGGCTCACAATCTACATGTAGCTATTTTAAAATTCTGGTATTTAGGAAATAAGTTGAAAATAAACCCTTGCTTGGCCCAAATAATTTTTAAAATTCTGCTCTGCAACTGGATACCAGGAGACATAACAAACTAACTTAGCTGTGGCCAATATGAGCCAAACAATTGTCCCCATTTGAGTCATTCTCAGTTTGTCAGATCCTGCCAACATTATACACGTGGATTTGCCCAAGAATCAAGAGGGAGTGGTGTTTTTGTTTTTGTTTTTTACATTTCTTTTGCACACTTTGAAAATGGGGCATCTGGTATTTTTCAAAACTCTAAAACATTTTAACTGAAAACTGTCCTTAGGAAAAACACACACATACATAAAACCGGAAATGTTTTGATCTGAAATCCTTAATTAAAAACATGTTCTAAATACTAACTTAGTCTTTAAAGAAAAAAGTTAGAGAAGAAATGTCCTTTTGCACATCCTAAGCAGTATTTGAATAAACCCAGAGACATGCCAGAAAAATGCCAACCTAGAGTTAAAGCCATGCCCTCTGGCACATAAATGTGTGGCTTCTGTGTTGACCTGCCCCAGCTGTCTTATAACTTAGGAAATAGCACATATCCAAAATCACCTCATTTTGATCATCCTTCTATCAACTTTTCTTATATTTCTGCTCATGCATAGAGAGCTAAAATGAAGTATTCTAGATTCTTCTGCATTCTTAAATGTTGTATTCCAAATACAATTCATACACAGACACGCATGATGCTATTTACTTTTGGGTAAGCAACGTTATGCAGAGGACAGAAAAAGAATAATTAGTAGTAATAAGTAAAAGAAATTAAAGGCATAAAAGACAAGAAAAGGACTAAATCTAGTTTACACCAACATCATCAATTATACCACTCCATACCTTTATATCCTTACTTCCACTATGTTCACACACTGATTCATACACTGCCTTTTGTTCTCCAAATTTCTCACTTCTCTTTTTCTGAGGTTCTCATCAATTTAATTCAACCATCACTTTCTTGGTTTTCCCCTTCCCTTCTACCCATTCATTCTTTTTTCATGTGTTTTGCACTTCAATCTTTATTCATTCTCTCTATATGACCAAATCACCTCAACATACTTCCTTCATACTACTCACTCACTTTTGTGTTCAATCAAAATTCATCACCCATTCTTTCTGGCCCCTATCTCTTGTTTTATAATACACACTTCTTAAGTAACTCATTGCCACTGCATCCAACTTACTTTTATGTTCCTCCTGACATACTAACTCTCATTTCTATATAAGAAAGTGGGCAGAAGCATGTATTTACACACACCGATTTTCACTTCTTTCAACATTCATTCATTCCTTGCCACATACTACCGGCTATTTTTCTACCAGATCTTTGCACATCTTAAAAATTTCTCCACTCATTTTCCTATCTTTACTAAACATTCTACCATTGTACACATATTTATCTACTGTACTTGATAAAGGGTGGGTTTTTTTCCCCATTTCTTTATAAATGCCATTGTTTACTCCATTTTCCCTGTCAAATACAATTACCTTGGTCTTTAATAAATTAATTTTCAGATTCCTACTTCTCATCATGCAATCTCTGAAAATCATCAAGGTTCTCAGCCAAAACCATGGCATTGTCTGCATACAAAAGTACAGATGCATTCTTATCCCCAACCAATAAACCTCTAATGTTGAAACCAGGTGTGGTGCTGGACTAGCACTAGGAAGATCCAGATTCTAGTCCAGCCTCAGTCACAGAAGCTCCCTGGTCACTTTTGGCCAGTCATTGTCTCTCAGCCCAATCTACCTCACTGTATTGGAGAAAACCAGGAGGAGAGAGTGCTATGGATGCTGCCTTGAACTCCGGTATTAAAGGTGGAACATAAATCCAACAGACAAACAAATAAATATAAATTAATGTCACAATAAACATTCCTCATACATTTATCCATAAATACATTAAAGAACTAAGGGGACACATACCGTACATCTTTGTCTGTTCAAAGGGGAACCATTTACTAAGCATTCCATTTATTCTCACACATACTTTAATTCTATCATACTGTATACTGCTCTTACTGCATTTAGTAACTAACTTTCAACTCCATATTCATGGAGTTCCATAATACAAGTCTGCCCAGTAAGGGGATGTGCAGACTAAATTTGTACCCATACAATCAGAATTCTGCCAAATCCTTTCCCCATTGTTTTTGCATTTACTTGTTATCTTTTCTTTTGCATATAATGACATTCATCCAATCAGGCACAGATGCAGGCTTCACATACGTTAAAAAGTCATAGCATACCACAGAACGTTTCTCCAGTTACACCATCTACACCTGCTGCCTTACATTTTTCAACACTAACATTTATTTATTATTCAAATTTATATCACCGCCCATCTCCCCCAACGGGGAACTCTGGGTGGTTTACAATAAAATCAATAATTAAAAACATATAAATATAAATTGCAGTCATATTAAAATCTCAGATAATAGGGAGGGCACTACGGTGCCAGCCACCCCCAGGAGGAATTGTTACTTTTCCCCTCCCAAGCAATGCAGCAGAACCAGGTCTTCAAATTCTTCCAGAAGGCCGGGAGCGAGGAAGCCCGCCTCAGCTCTGGGGACAAGATATTCCAAAGTGCGGGCGCCACTGCAGAGAAGGCTCGCCTCCTGGACCCCGCTAGATGGAATTCCTTTGCCGAAGGGGTCCGTAGCATGCCCTCTCTGCATGACTGGGTGGGGCGGGTTGATGTTATGGGGATGAGACGGTCCATCAGGTAACCTGGTACCATGCCACGTACAGCTTTAGAGGTGATAACCAACACCTTGAATTGGACCCAGAAGCAAACTGGTACCCAATGCAGCTCGCGCAGCAGTGGTGTCACGTGTGCCGATTTTACAGCACCAATAACTGTCCATGTGGCTGCATTCTGGACCAGCTGAAGCTTCTGGATACTCTTCAAGGGTAGCCACATGTAGAGCGCATTGCAATAGTCTATATGGGAGATGACAAGGGCATGAGTGACTGTTCAGAGGGCATCTTGATCCAGGAATGGGCATAGCTGGTGCACAACCCAAAGTTGCACGAAGGCCCTCCTGGCCACGACTACCACCTGCTCTTTGAACAGAAATTGTGAGTCCAGGAGGACCCCCAGGTTCTGCACTGGTTCCAAATGGGGAAGTGCTACCCCATCCAGAACCAAAGATGACAACTTCCTGGATACCGAGGGGCCATCAATCCACAGCCACTCCGTCTTACCAGGGTTCAGTTGAAGCCTGTTGTTCCCCATCCAGACCCACACAGCCTCCAGGCACTGAGATAGGGTGTCGACCGCATCACTTACTTCACCTGGGATGGAGATGTATAATTGAGTATCATCAGCATACTGATGATACCTCATCCCGTGGTGACGGATGATCTCACCCAGTGGTTTCATGTAGATATTAAATAGGAGAGGAGAGAGAACCGAATCCTGCGGCACCCCACATAAGAGGGGTCGTGGGTTAGATCTCTCCTCTCCTATCGCCACCGATTGGGAATGGCCCTGGAGGAAGGAGGTGAATCATCACAGAACTACACCGCCCACCCCCAACTCCCTGAGCCTCCCCAAAAGGATACCATGGTCAATGGTATCGAAAGCCGCTGAGAGGTCCAAGAGAGCAAGGATGGATGCACTCCCTCCATCCCGCTCCCTCCAGAGATCATCCATAAGTGCGACCAATGCAGTCTCTGTCCCATATCCTGGCCTGAAACCTGACTGGAAGGGGTCTAGATAATCCGTTTCCTCCAGAATCCTCTGGAGTTGCAATGCCACCACTTTCTCAACCACCTTACCCAAAAAGGGAAGGTGGGAGACAGGACGAGAATTGTCCAACATAGTAGGGTCCAGGGATGGTTTCTTGAGGAGGGGGTGCACCAGCGCCTCCTTAAAGGCAGCCGGGAACACCCCCTCCCCCAAGGATGTATTAACCATCGCCTGGACCCAACCACAAGTCACCTCCCAGGCTGATTTTACCAGCCAGGAAGGGCATGGGTCTAGATGGCATGTGGTAGCATTTACAATCCAGAGGATCCTGTCCACTTCCTCAGGCCCCACAGGATCAAACCGTTCCCAGATAACAGGGTAAGTACGTTCCCTCGGCATCTCCCCAGATGATGTCTCATGCTTAGAGTCCAACTTAGAATGGATCTGAGTGATCATGATTATCTCATGTACAGTATTGCAATTCCATTCTTCACATATCACTATCATTCCTGTACAGATCTTTAAAATACTCCTTCTAGCACATCTCAAACCATTTCATCTACTTTCATACTTAACCCTGTTCATTATGATGAAGGTTCCTTGTTTAGGCCTCTTCACCAACTTATTTATTTCTATCAAAATTGCTCTGCATTTTCTCTGCCTCTTTTATCTTAACTGTTTCTTGAACTCTTTGACTATATTCTTCTCTCTGTACACACTGTATATCGTATAACATGCACTGCTGTTAGTTTCTTTAGCCAGTAGGTGTGGATCATGTCCGGGCCAGGTGCTGTCCAGCTCTTCATGTTCTTGACCCGCTGTTGGATGTCTGCTACTGTGATGGTGACTGGTTCCTGCTCTGGGAGATTTCTGTGGTCTGCTCTCAGGTCCTGCAGCCACTTTGCACTGGTGTTATGTGTCTTCTCTCTATACATATAAAGATTTTGGCAAATCCAAGCAAATTTACAACCAAAATATTGTGCAGATTGGTCACAGCAGCCAGGCAGGAGATATCAGTAGTGACTACTGCTTAAAAGAGAGTTTGTAACCCTAAATGGGGCTGCAGGATGACAGGTCACCAATAGAAGGGACAAGAAGTGAGATTGCCTCACCTTCATTTTTGCCATGATGTAGGCCTGAATGTGAGCATTTACATGTGCTTGGTTGGATTCGCCTTTCGTCTTTCTCCAGTATTGGACCTTCCCTCTGTCTTTCAAGACCATCTTCTATACTCACTACACCAAGTTCATGGCCTCCATGGTAACCATGGGCTTCTCTCAATTAATCTCTGGCCTGACACCTATAAGTAGACATACATTAAACTTCATTTTTGTCTTGGAGCATAACTTACGTGATCTATAGATGGAGGGGATTTCCATCATCCAATTACTATGGTCAGATCACATCCTGATCCAGATGTAATTTACAACCACCCATGTCCTCTGTAGGAATCAAGGGACTATTCAGATGATCTGTCCCAGACACATAATGAATCCACTCAGTTTTCAGAGGGCACTTGAAGAGTTTCCCAGCAATATGGTGGGCAGTTTGGCTTAGTGTAAGGCTCTGTGTAGTAACATACAGTGTAAGGACTGTAACAGCCACTATGTAGGACAGACAGGCAGAAGACTAGCAGAGCACATCCATGAACACCAACTAGCAGTCAGAAAATACGATGAAAACTCCTTAATCTCACAACACATGGACAGACTCAACCATAGTTTCAACTGGGAAACTGTGAGCATCCTAGAGACCAAACTAAATCCAAATATGCTATGGAATTCCTGGAATCTTGGCATTCAGACAAATCAGCCATCAACAGACACATAGAGATAAACCACATTTACACATCATTCAAAAGCGACAATAAAAAGCTAAGAAGGAAACAAAAAGATCAGAACACATCCTCTCCAGCAGCCAACACCCAGATAAGTAGGGATTAACACCAGGCAAACAATCAAGCAGAAAATACCCTAATCAAGGAACTACCAAGGAGAAAACCACACCCCCACCAACACTGGCAGGGCAAGCTACTGTATATAAACAGGGAGCAAACCACACACTCACTAGCATTGGTGATGTTACCTAGTTGGGTAATGAAACGTCTGCAAGCAAACAACCAAGCTCAGAGAGCACCAAGGACTCCACAGTTTGGCTTAGTGCTTGGTGAGCCATTGGCAAGGGGAGGGCTGCTGAACACTAGACATGATTGCCCCTGAGTGGCCTTGGGGGGGGGGGGTTGGTGGCTTGGCTTATTGGAGCCCTCCAGGAAACAGAGTGCCATAAATGATGCCCGGAGCCTGGTGCAAGGCAACAATCTGATAAATGAGGCTTGAGCCCAGGCCAAGAAAGTGGTTTATGAAAAAACCTCAAACAGCACCCCATCCCCCTCAATTCACATGAAGATGGAAGAGAGGAAGGGAAGCACATTCAGAGTTGCAAGATTCTGTTACTATAGCTGTTCTAATAAAAGTAGCTTTAGGTCTGCCCAGTGTCTGTTTCTTAGTTTGGTCTACTTTATAGGACTGACATTACGGGACTATACTAGAGCCAGCTCCCAGGGCATGAAGGTTGAAGTTCCTAGACAGCAAAAAGTTGGTATTTTCTTTTAATTAAAGAGCAACCTTTTTCAGATGTGGGGGAGCACAATACTTTGGGTTTTGACATACTGTATATTTGAAGCCTTCAAGGCTGCAGAGGAACATGATACGGTGATATCATCAAAGCATGTAAGACTATTTTCAGTTCATCTGAGGATTTGAAGATAGCTATCTACAGAAATTAATTATATGAAATCTGGGCCAGATGGGTTTCCAGTAGAATGGTGTAAAATATAAAGAAGGCTTGGCCCCTATATTGTTAGAGATATACAATGATTTTTTTGAAAATCGAGTTCTTCCCTTGTCATTTTCACGACTGCACAAATGTGCGGGGGGAACCTTTACCTTTACCTTTATATAATAGTAATTTTGAAACTGGGCAAGCACTATAGATTGTGTGATATATCATCCAGTATCTTTGTTACATGTAGCACACATTCTAATTGCAACTTTAGCACATAGGTTGCAGAACCTGCTATCATACAGCCTGCACAATCTGATTTCATTAAAAGATGTTAGCAATTCAGTCTGAGAATCTTGAAATGCCTGTAGTGCACAGCTTTCCAAACTGTGTGTCATGACACTTTAGTGTGTCGCAACACACAGTCTGGTGTGTTGCCACACAACCCGGAAGCGGCAGCGGGGGCGTGTATGGTGGTGGCGGCGGCAGAGGTGCACCATCAGTGCTTCCGCGTTTTAGCGGAGGCCGCTGCCACTGCCACCACCGCCATCCATGCCCCCACCCCTGCGTGCCCCCCTGCACTGCCGCCGTGCATGCCCCTGCCCCCGCATGCCCCCCCGCACCGCCACCGTGCACACCCCCACCCCCGTGTGTGCTGCCGCTGCCACCGTTGGTGTGTCGCCAACGGCAGCACTTTAGAAAGCACTGCTGTAGTGGCTTTGCTGGATGAGGAAAAAGCTTTTGATAGGGTAGTAATTAATTTTTTGGAACATTTTATAACAATTGGTTATAAAAATGGATTTCCTTTAACTTTTATTTCTTGTATCAAAATCTATTATTTTAGTCCTTCACTCTGCTTGAGTGGGATTATTTCCTCACGAATGGGATTATTTCCTCATGAATTATGTATGATGCGGTGTAGAATGCATCAAGAAGTCAATTTGTGTATGAGGAAGAATAAATGTAAAAATGACTACAACCTTATGATTGATATATATTTTAAAGGGAATGCCTATGGTAATTCCACTTAGATGCTTTAAACACATGTACAAGGTAATGATTACATTTCTGTAGAATGCGCAGTCTAGGTTTTGTCTCTGAACTGTGACTCCCATACGTAAATGGAAGGTTTAATTTTCCTGACTTTCTTTGTACCATTGGGCTTCCCTATTAACTTCTATTCTTCGTTAGAACAAAAATGAGACTGCAAATGTAGCCAGCATCTGCAGGGGGGAGTATGGGGAATCAGAATGATGAAAGCAGCATTGTGGCAATATGATGCAAGCCCCATCCCTTTTCTACATGTGTCATGATGTTGCACACATGCCCCAAAGTGGCACAACACCACAATTGTGGACGCCACTAAATGGAGCGTTATGGGCAATACTGGAGAATTGTTATTTGGAATCTTTCAAATCCTAGCATGTATTTCATTCTATTTATAGCTGGAATTTAGTTGTATTTCCAGCATTAAAAGCAGCTTGACATATGGATGCTACTGGGGAAAAAATATATAAGGTTGATTCTTGTTCTCATAAACAATAGACTCTCTAGAGTAATTCTTACTTTAAAATGGCAGGTATTTTTTTTAAAAAAATGGGCTGAAAATGTAGTTAACACCCTAGGTGATGATGATAATGATGATGATGATAATAATAATTTAATTTAATTTATTAAACATATGCCACTCTCAACAACTCTGGGTGGCTCACAACAATCAAAGAAATTACAATAAAATCAATAAAAGATAAAGATAAAAGATATAAAATGGCAAATGCAATGAAGCGAGATCAGCTTATTGCTAATTGTATTTTCAAGCCTTTTGATACATTATAAAATGTATCATTCTGCAAAAAACTACTTAACGGTAATATACTGTATTAATATACTGTCAGCCTTGGAAACTTCTACAGTTTTGGGAATATTAAACAAAGTTTCTTTACAGGCTAAACCAACAATTTAGTTTTATTTAAAAAAACCAGAAGAATCTAACAAAAATGAATATATGCACAAGAAATAAATAGAATGTTGGGTTCTGAAATATCCAGACATATGGAACTTATAGACCTCTGCCTTACCACCTACCTCCAATTTGATGAACAAATATACAAAAAGATCAGAGGAACACCCATGGGATCACCCATCCAGAATTCTTAGCAAAGACAGTGATGCAATGTCTGGAAACAATAGGATATTGATATAAGCTAAAATATGGATCTATTATGTGGACAAGTCATATGTCATTATCAAAAGAGATCAGCTAGAGAATACACATGAATACACACCTTCCATGGAATCAGATTTACAAGAGAAGAAGAGAACAACAACAGACTACCCTTCCTGGACACACTCAACAGCAGAGAAAACAATGGCAAACTACAAAACCAAGTGTACCACAAAACAACCCACACCTATTAAGCACTCAACTATCACAGCAACAACCTGATAGCACACAAAAGAAGCTGTATAAGAATTCTCTTCAAATGAGCAAAAACACACTGCAATAATCCAGAACTCCAAAAAAAGAGAAATAGACTATCCATATAATGAGTTCCAATGCAATAGATTCATGCAATTCAGTTTAATTACAGAAGGGTCTATCCATTACAGAAGGGTCTATCCCACAGCTTTCCAAACTGTGTGTCGCGACACAATACTGTGTCGCCTGCGGGGCCCAGGTGTGTTGCGTCAAAACCCAGAAGTGCTGATGGCGCACCGCTAGGCCATCAGCACTTCCGGGTTTTCGCATGGCACACAAGGACACCGCTGCAGCCACCACTGCGGTGCACGAAAACCCGAAAGCGCCGCAGTGGCAGCGGCGGCGCTTCCGGGTTTTCTCGCGCACCGCAGTTGGTGTGTCGCCACGGGAAAACTTTGGAAAGCCCTGGTCTATCCAATAACTATGCAACCTGCACAACCCAATAAAAAGATAGCTCTTACCATATATCAAAAATATTCCTGAAAGTACCTCCGGGTTACTACAGGTTACTACAGGCCCTAGCCCACAGACCAACAACATCTATTGAGAGCATCCTAAGCAAACCCAAAGACCCAACAGCAAAAGAAGACAAAACAGGAGACATCTATAATACAAGGATTGTGAAAACCACCATATACAGCAAACAGGCAGAAAATTGACAGAATGCATTCATGAACATCAACTGGTAATAGGAAGACAGAATGAAAACTCCTTAATCTTACAACACACTAAATTCAATCACAATTTCACTTGGGAAAACTGTAAGTATTTTTGACCGAGCCAGATCCAAACATGAAAGAAAATGGATGATTATGAGAAGGTTCTGTGGATCCAGGAATGGGTGCAAGTAGCACACAAGCCAAATCTGCTGAAAAGCCTTCTGGGCTACAGCTTTCACCAGCTCTTCAAGCAGGTGGAGGACTCCCAAACTGCACACCATGGGGAACTGCACCCCCATGCAGAGCCAGAGTTGGAAGATCCCTAGAAGCATGTCCATGAACCTACAGCCATTCTGTCTTGCTATGGTTGAACTTAAGTCTGTTTCTCCCCATTCAAATGCTAAAAGCCTCCAGGCATTGCGACAAAATCTTGATAGCATCAGTTGGTTGGTCTGAAGTCAAGATATACCACTGAATAATATTGGCATATTGATGATACTTGATCCAGTGCTGTCAGATGCCTTCATTCAGCAGCTTCAAGTACTTATTGAAAGGAGATATCAAAGTGTCGAGCCCTGTGGAACCTACAGTAACCCCCCACCCCCAATACTGACTGGGACTTGTTCCAAAGAAAGAAAAATCACCATAACACCATGCCTCCCATGCCCATTACTTATAATTGGTCCAGAAGGATATCATGATTAATAATATTGAAAGCTGCGAGATTGAGAAGGACGAGGATAGTTGTATCATCCCCATCCCCATCCCACCAGAGGTCATCTACAAGTGCAGTTGTTGCTATTTGAGCACTATTAATATGTGGCTAATATGGGTGACCTTGGGCCAGTCACTCTCTCTCAGCCCAACTCACCTCACAGGGTTGTTGTTGTGGGGAAAAGAGGAGGAGGAAGGAGTATTAGGTATGTTCGCCGCCTTGAGTTATTTATAAAAATAATAAAAGGCGGGATAAAAATTAAATAAATAATAATAATATCCTCAAATTTGGATTTGCATATTTATGAACTACTTTGGATTTAACATGCTGAGATTAGAGAAACAATGCTACTACATATTTTTGGATATATATATATTCTTATATATCAGATTATAAAAGATGGATTGATGAAATGTGTGCATTCTCAGCTTTTAATTGGTCCTTTATCAATGCAGTGGAAAGACTGGACAATATGATTTTGCATGGTCAATGTTTAATTTGTTGTCTAAAAATAGCTGTGATGGTTAAAATATTTACAATTGTTTGTAGAATTTTGTTATTATTTGTTTCTGTTTCCTTTTGTGTTCTATATATGCTGTGAGTCAGGTGGTATATAAATTTTAATAATAATAATGATAATAATGATAATAATTTGCAGTCTTATTTGTTCAATTAAAGCAACAAAAATTATAATAATGACACTAATTGAATGGTTGGGCCTGGGACAGTAGAACTGGGGATGGGAGCATATGCAGGGGAAGGCAGGTGATGTTACTGGAACTGTGATGGGCAGAAGTAGATTGCAGAAATCTGGGGGTGGGCCACACTAGAGGACATCGGGAGCCCTGTTTGAAAGTATTTGCCCGCTGGGCCAGGTAACCAGGTCTTTGGTGGCCCTGGGCTATGGATGTTGTTGAATGCCAGGTCAGTGCGTAATAAGGCTGCCCTTATCCATGATTTGACGGTGGTAATTACCTATTAATATTTGATGATTTGATGGTGGCAATTACCTATTAATATTTATATTAATATTCGTAATATTACCTATTAAAAAGGTAATAATACGAAAGGATGTCATAAAGGTCAAGATATGTTCTAGAGTGCACAACATAGAATAATGGATTTAAGCTGCAGGAAGGCATATTCCAAAGTTAGAAAACACTTCCAACAGTAAAAGCAGTTCAACCAGTTAGAGCGATGGTAGGATTCTCTTTACTGAATATGTTGGCCATCTGTCTGGGGTGCTTTAATTTGCATTCCTGACTGAGCAGAGGGTTGGATTCAGTGTCCTAAATGCCCCCTTCTAACTCAGTAATTGTTACCTATTTTTGTTATTATTGTTATTGTTGTTTGAAGGATGAATATGAAAACAGACTACCAAAGATGAAGAAACAGAAGAAATCAAACTGGATGTCAGAACAAACCACGGAATTTGCTGAGAAGAGAAGCCAAAGCCAAGAAAGACAAAAATCTCAGGAAGGAATTTCAGGTTTAACAAAGAGTTTCAGAGAGCTGTTAGAAGAGAGAAAAAGCAGTGTTACAACAATATTGTAAAGACATAGAAGATGGAAATGACATGGAAAAACAAGGAATGTCTTCCAAAAGATCTCTGAACTCAGAAGGAAGTTCCAATCTCAAATTGGTATGCTAAAGGATGCAAGATAGTAACTGATTCAAAGAAGATCAAAGAAAGGTAGGAGCATACTGAAATGTCACCATCCAAGACACCTTAGATGATATTCCCTATTTACAAGAACCTCTAGTGCTAGAAGATGGAGTTAGATCAGTACTCCAGTCCTTACCAAGTCGGAAGGCTACAGGAACTGATGAAACACCCACATAAATACGGCAAACAACAGAAGAATCAGTAAAGGTTCTAACCAAACTATACCAGCAAATCTGGAGAACGATACAGTGGCAAAGAGATTGGAAGAAGTCAATCTACATTCCAATATCAAAAAAAGGAGACTTAACAGAGTGTGCAAACTATGGTATAATATCCTTAATTTCACATGCTAACAAAATAATGCTTAGGATCATCCAATGCAGATTAGAGCCCTCATGGAAAAAGAGATGCCAGAAGTTCAAGCTGGCTTTAGAAGAGGCTGAGGAACACAAGACATCATTGCTGATCCATGCTGGATAATTGAGAAAGCCAAAGAATAACAAAAAGAAGTCACTATGAGCTTCATTGATTATAAAAAAGCCTTCAATTGTGTTGATCACGTCAAGCTGTGGAATGTGCTTAGAAAAATGGGAATCCCAGAACATCTCATTGTCCTCATGTGAAACCTACACAGAGAACCGGAAGTCACAGTATGGACAGAACATGGTGAAGCAGACTGGCTCCAGGTTGACAAAGCAGTACAACAAGGCTGTATACTCTCCCCTTGTTTATTCAACTTATATGCAGAATATATATTGAGGGAAGCTGGGTTGGAAGAAGATGAGCTTGGTTTTAAAATTGGAGGAAGAAACATCAATAACCTGCACTATGTTGATGACACTACCCTGATTGCCAAGATCTGCAAGCTCCAGTAATAAAAATCAAGGAGCACAGTGAAAAAATGGGACTAAAATACAAAGAAGACAGACTAATGACAAAAGGTACAACACAATCAGCCTTAGAATTGACAATGAAGATATCAAAGTGGTGGATAGCTTCTGCTTTTTAGGATCCACCATCAACCATAAGTTAGGGGCGTGGTGGCTCAGTGGGTAAGACGCCAGGCTTGTCGATCGGAAGATCACAAGTTCGGAGGTTCGAATCCCTAGCCCTGAGTGTGGAGTGAGCTCCCACACTAGCTCCAGCTCTTGCCAACCTAGCAATTCGAAAGCATGCAAATGCAAGTAGATAGATAGGTACCACTTCCGTGGGATGGTAACAGCGTTCCGCACGCGTCATGTGGCCACATGACTATGGAAGCGTCTTCGGACAACGCTGGCTCTTCGGCTAACCAACGGAGATGAGCACCGGCCCCTAGAGTCGGACATGACTGCACAAATATGCGGGGGGAACCTTTACCTTTACTTATCAACCATAAAGGAACAAGCAGACAAGAAATAGGCTGCAGACTAGCACTTGGTAGAGCAGCCATGAAGTCCTTGGAAAAGATACTCAAATGCCATGATGTATCTATACCTACAAAGTTCAGAATTGTGCAAGCAATAGTACTCCCTGTGACACTCTATGGAAGTGAAAATTGGGCTTTAAATAAGCAGGATAGGAAGAGTATTGACACTTTTGAACTTTGGTGTTGGAGAAGACTCCAGAGAACACTGTGAACAGCCAAGAAAACAAAAAAATGGATCATCAACAAAATCAAACCAGAGTTCTCACTGTTAGAGATCGGGTTTCAACCAAGCACGTCTCACACAAGCTTGAAGGAGGAGGCAGCCTCTGCTGTAACCTAATCTTACTTGCTTTGTGTGGGAGGGGTTGAATCTCGGTTTCCTGTTTCCTGTTCCCCTCTCTTTCTCTTTCTGCTCGAATATCCTACCAAGGAGGATGGCAGCTATGGCTGCTGCCACGTGTTTCTCATACTTCCAAACAGCAAGGCCACATTAAAGAAGACTGTGGGTTTGGTCAGAACCAATTGTTTGCACGCCTGGACCGTTTCTACTAAGGAACTGTGAGTTACAATAAAATTGTAAACTCTTTTTTTTATGTAACTTTACATTAACGTGTGAAGTGTGTTTATTTTGTGTTTTGAACTGATTAAGCCTTGTGCAAGTTTATGGGAACGCTTCTACTCTGCTACATACTAATAAGAAGCTGCGTGGAGTTCTGGTACTACCATCCAAGAATTCCTACACTCACTTGAGGCACAAATGACAAGGCTCAACTTATTCTACTTTGGACACATTATGTGAAGATCTAGCTCTCTAGAGAAGGCTCTAATGCTGGAAAAGATGGAAGGAAAGAGAAGAGGAATACCAGCAGCAAGGTGTATAGAATGTTACATTGGTAATGGGTGCACCAGTGGAATCTATTTATATGGTCACTAAGAGTTGACACTGACTTGATGGCACATAATCAAGAATTGAATGGAGTTTATTTATTTATTTATTATTTAAATTTATATCACCGCCCATCTCCCCCAAAGGGGAACTCTGGGCAGTTTACAATAAAATCAATAGATAAAAACATATAATATAAAATTACAATCATATTAATGCTATATATTCTACAATATAAATAGAATAAATAAGTATGAAATCCAAGTTCATAGTCCTTTTGCATAAAAATCAGTTTTTACTATCCTAGATAGTAAATATCTATCTATCTATAAATATCCAGATATATAATATATAATATAAATATCTATATTTACATTATAATTTTATAAAATAATTATATTTTTAATATAAATATAAATAGATATATAATATAAATATCTAGATAGATAGAATTGTAGAATCATAAGATGTAAGAGCTGGAAAGGAGACCATCAAGACCAATCACCTGCCCAGGGCAGGTATCCACTCTTGCGGCATTCATTGTTTGAGCACAAAACTGCCACATTTCTCAAGGAAAAAAGCATGGTATTAATTAATTAATTAATTGGATTTATCCCCGCCCATCTCTACCGTGGTAGACTCTGGGTGGTTTACAATCACAATATAACAGTTAAAAACTTATACATTTAAACTTACACATTTAAACTTATATTCTATGAAAGAGTGAAAAGAGTAACAAATTGATGAACAATTTGCAAGTTTTCAGTAAAGTAAATTGCCCTATTAAAAATAATCTATGTACTGGACACAAACAGTTTCATGGGAGGACTAAAACACTGCATTTATGTACAGATTTTCCAGGAATATAGAATATGCTAATTATATCAATTAATCTTCCATCACTGAAGCCATTCTTAACATTGACCATAATAATGGAATAATATGACAATGGCATAGTGCAACAAATTTATTGTGTAGTGCATTATTGTATAGATAGATATACTGCAGTGCACTCAAGGATTAGATTTGAAATTGTTCTGTGCATGAATTTTAGGTTCCACATTGGTTTTTTATACCCTCACATATTATTTTTAAGATAAGTTTGCATTTATTTACTGGAATAAAATCTGGTAGATGTGGGTGTGTATCTCATTCTGCAATGGAATTCTATCTTTTGGTGATTGTTTCAGGGGAAAGGTTCTTTTCCCTGCTTTTGTTTGCATGCCATATATTTTATAAAATAGACAAGTTCTCTATATAACAGTAATATTTGCTGTCACAACTAATGTTGTTGTTGTTTATTCGTTCAGTCGCTTCCAACTCTTCGTGACTTCATGGACCAGCCCACGCCAGAGCTTCCTGTCGGCCGTCACCATCCCCAGCTCCCCCATGGTTGAGTCTGTCACCTCCAGAATATCATCCATCCATCTTGCCCTTGGTCGGCCCCTCTTCCTTTTGCCTTCCACTTTCCCTAGCATCAGCTTCTTCTCCAGGGTATCCTGTCTTCTCATTATGTGGCCAAAGTACTTCAGTTTTGCCTTTAATATCATTCCAAGTGAGCAGTCTGGCTTTATTTCCTGGAGTATGGACCGGTTTGATCTTCTTGCAGTCCAAGGCACTCTCAGAATTTTCCTCCAACACCACAGTTCAAAAGCATCTATCTTCCTTCGCTCAGCCTTCCTTATGGTCCAGCTCTCACAGCCATAGGTTACTAGAGGGAATACCATTGCTTTAACTATGCGGACCTTTGTTGTCAGTGTGATGTCTCTGCTCTTAACTATTTTATCAAGATTTGCCATTGCTCTCCTCCCAAGAAGTAGACGTCTTCTGATTTCCTGGCTGCAGTCAGCATCTGCAGTAATCTTTGCGCCTAGAAATACAAAGTCTGTCACTGCCTCCACTTTTTCTCCCTCTATTTGCCAGTTATCAATCAAGCTGGTTGCCATAATCTTGGTTTTTTTGAGGTTTAACTGCAACCCAGCTTTTGCACTTTCTTCTTTCACCTTCGTCATAAGGCTCCTCAACTCCTCCTCGCTTTCAGCCATCAAAGTGGTATCATCTGCGTCACAACTAATAGAGCAATCTAAACTAGAAGCCACAGCAGTAATACAATGCAACAGCATCAGTTCTTTAGAAGAGGCCATCCTTAGACCCAACAGTGTTAGACAACTTTCGCCCAGTCTCCAACCTTCCCTTTTTAGGGAAGGTTGTTGAAAGGGTGCTTGGTGCTCAGCTACAAAGGGTCCTGGATGAAGTGGATTATCTGGACCCTTTTCAGTCTGAGTTCAGGCTGGGGCACAGCACTGAAACAGCATTGGTCGCGCTTGTAGATGACCTTTGGAGAGCTTGGGATGAGAATGGTGCAACCATTCCGGCCGTCCTGGACCTCTCAGCGGCTTTTGATGCCATCAACCATGGTATCCTGCACTGGCTTTGGGGGTTGGGAGTGGGGGGCACTGTGTTACAATGGTTCTCCTCCTTCCTCCATGGCTGGTTCCAGTAGGTGTTGGTGGGGGAAGAGAGGCCGAGCCCTAGGCCCCTCTTCTTTTGGTTGTGAGCTGCCCAGAGTTTGGTACAAGATGGGTGGCAATATACATGTTTAAATAAATAAATAAGCAAGCAAGCATTGGTAAAGCCAAAAATCAGATAGCTTTAATATGTTCCAAAAAGGGGGATTAGCACAATGGCCAGATTCTCTGTCAGATTTTATAATTGCAACATTTCATTCTGATTTCCATTGCAAAAGACATAAAACAGAAAGTCTTCATTCTCTTCTGTTGCTGCCATAGAAAACATTAAGCCACTCAAAGCAAAACAAAACTGGAGAAGCTTCTTGGAATGAGAAGGAATGGGGAAGAGAAGACATGCCTAGGGTGCCTGACAAATGCAGCATTACCCACTGTGAGGAACACATGAATGGATACATGAAGTTCCCAAAACTTTATAAATCAAGAACCAGGACACAGCTGCAAGATAATTGTGTTTTAATTTTCAAGTTGATGAAAAGTGTCAGCAACACACTTTTCCCTACTTCTCAGCCATATTACCCAACATGGAAACGTTGAGGCCCATTCCCTTGACATCTATTCCATATAGCCCTCACTTAGCTTGAAAGAAAGATCTTAGAATTGTTATACAATGGATAGGAACTATGGGACTGAAGAAGAACCAGATGAATATTGAATCAGAGGAAAGAAGAAAAGTTCTCCAATAGAAGAACTCTTATTGACCAACAGTGGGTAAGAGTGAACTGCAGGCAATAAGATGAGCAGCAAAGGCATGTGGGAGTGTTCTTTTTTTTCTCACAGGATTCACAACATTCTTTTCAAAATTCAATTTAACCGTCCTGTTCTCATTTGCTAACCAGAACCAATTTAATTGTAAATCTACACGCAGAGACTAAGGATGGGATGGGGTGGAGTGGAGTGGGGGAAAAGCAGACAGAATATTTTGCAATCGCTCTTAGCTCCCAGTTCAAAGGCAAAGTGCAATTGCTTTGAGTCCTGCTGTAGTAGTTTTCCCATCTTTTTCAAACCCAGGGCAGAGATTCATTTCTCTGTTCAAGCCTAGAGAAAATGATTGGTCAGGATCATTGCAAAATAAATCTATGTGATTTATGCAATATAAACCAAGGAAGAATCTGTTTTTTCAGGAGCCACAAGAAAATCCCACCTAACCTGTCTGCAAATTACATTAAATATAGATCTAAAGGCGCCATTTTCTATGGTCAGTGCTGATTCCCACCATGTCCACACCTATAGCTACCCCAAAATATGAGGCCACACTCAGGTAGTTTGAGAGAAATGTGGCTGATTATTTCATGTACTTCAGGGCAGGAAGCCAACTAAACCATGTTTCCATCACTGCCCACTCTCAGGAACATATTGCCAGTATCAGCATGTACAAGGGTTCCTTGGTTTCATGCCTTGTTGTGACAGTTTAGTAAACAATTTGATAAAATCAAGCACTTTTCAAAGGAAAAGTCATTGCATTCATACTCACTGACTCGTCTGGTTCTGCTTACCATCTGCATGGGCTTATTTGGAACAACAAAACAAATTTCATTTCCTGGTCTCCTTCAATGTAAATAGGTCCATTAAGCTATAAGGGTGTTTACATTCTGGAAGATAGTTTCAGCTTTTCTTCTGATTACCCACAGCCCATAGCTAGTATTCCAGCTGCTCCTCTGCAGTCAACTTTCTCTGTTACCTCATGCTGGAAGAGATGGAGCCTTGTGGAACTACAAGCATATACATAATAGAACCAAAGGGTGGGCTATACATATTTAAAGAAATCAGTACACACACACACACACACACACACACACACACACACTCCATCACATGATACATCAGCAGCAAACTGTTTCAGCCAGTCAGAACTCATTCTGATAAAAATATTCTACAAAGTAACTTTCCACAATAATTGTATAATAAAAAACAATATTATTTTTGAAAATGTCACCTCTAAGAAATAAAGCACAGAGTAGAACTAGCTGCAAAACTTGAAATGGCCAGTATTTGTACATAGAAAAACAATCAACAGTGTGATGAATTAGGATTTAATTAAGGTGCCATAGAAATTCAGAAAAAAGGAAGCAAAGTAACTTACTATGGTCCTCACAGTTCGTAATTATACAGAGTGAGACTCAATCCAAAAGCTGCTCTAGGAATGCCAGAAGAGTCAACTCATTCCCTACTTCCCCATCTCAGAAAGAAAGGGACAGAGCCAAAACCAAGTGAAGTTTTTTGTGGTAGCCCAAGTTGTTGGATGTATTTGGCCTACAGTTGGCAAAATAATTTAGAAGGTATCTTTGCTACAAAGATCTTTTAATATATGCCAAGTCTACACATAATATCGTTATTCCTGTTGTTGAACCTTTTGTTTAAATGCTGAAGTTTCCCTACAATTAACATTCATTTTGAACTTGTTTTTGTCTAGAAGAGCAAGAATTCTAAGTGTCCCATTTGGAAACAATAATAAATGGATAGGGCTGGGCAACTAATTGTGCAAGCCAGGTCACACTCATTTCCATTTTACAAGACACATAGACCTTTGGAAAGCATTTTCTCAGAATTACGTTTGTCCTGGTTAGAAAGCAAATGTTTTGAAAAGACATTCTGTCTCACAAAATGGAGGAACACATTAGTAGAAAACTGACATAATGTCCATCTTAGTCACCCCAGGCTTTTGCATTCGCTTTATATAATTATGTTGGCCTGAAAATCTTGCCTTGATCTTTCCACCTCAACTTAACAAAGCAACAAGTATTCCATCATGTAAATGTTTCTGCTTCATGGACACCATTTTATTGCCAATCTTAGTAGAAGCAAATATTACGACTGTTCTACTTATGTCTGTTCTCCCTTCTGCTTTTGTTTAACTTAGGAAAGCATTTTTAAATGCTTTCACACAGAATACAAAGCTACATTGTGACATATTGGATTTCAGTCCCTTGAATGCTGGAAGCCTCAGCATTCTGCAGAGAGCAAGTGTTCAGAAGAGAATTTTACATACATGTATGATTATTCACCCAGACTAGAAGGATGAAACATAACCCAATAGATTCTAAAACAAAGAAACAAAAAATAGTGGGATACAAAAACTGATTACTGTTATCTTTTCCTACCATAATTTGAATTCAAATGCAAATTATCCTTCAAAAAAGAATTTCAGCTCCCTGAGATTAGTTCACTAGAAAAGTTCATCTCTTCCAATCTGCAACTGAACAGCTAAATATTACTACATTTAGTGGAGGCTGATTTAGGAAATAAATTAGATCAATTATTGTGAAGATAGGATTTAAAGATGTAGGATTTAAAGATCAGCATAAGTATGTTGAATTGTGTTCAGAAACAAGCTCAGTAAAAATACTATAGTTTAAAGCAGAGCTTTCCAAACTGTGTGTCGGGACACGTTAGTGTGTCGGCTGCAGTGTCTGGGTGTGTCGCGGCTGCTGCTGCCTCCGAGCCCTGCCAGGATTCCACGCAGGTCCTAGTGCCTGCCTTGTGCCTTGCTGCCTCCAAACCTGCCCTGCCAGGATTCCGCACAGGTCCTAGTGCCCGCCTTGTGCCTTGCTGCCTCCAAACCTGCCCTGCCAGGATTCCGTGCAGGTCCTAGTGCCTGCCTTGTGCCCTGCTGTAAGAGTGTGTCGCGAAATGATGCCCTGCTGTAAGAGTGTGTCGCGAAATGATGCATGTCTAAAAAGTGTGTCACCAACATGAAAAGTTTGGAAAGCTCTGGTTTAAAGATTCAGGTAATAAAATACACTTGCAACACCCAATTCTAATTAGCTTCTCAGAATTATGATCTAAATAAATAATCATTTTCAGCCCATCTTGAAATGCAATAGCATTCTAATGTAATACAGAGGGACCAGACCATTTACAGGTAGTCCTTGCTTAACGACCACAATTGGGCCTGGAATTTTGGTTGCTAAGCAAAGCGGTCATTAAGTGAATGCAACCCGATTTTATGACCTTTTTTGCACCGGTTGTTAAGCAAATCACTGCGGGCGTTAAGTGAACCACGTGGTCATTAAGTGAATCACGCAGTTCCCCATTGATGTTGTTTGCCAGAAGCCAGCTGGGAAGGTCGAAAACAGCAATCACGTGATCATGGGATGCTGTGACGGTCATAAATGCAAACCAGTTGCCAAGCGCCCAAATTGTGATCACGTGACCGCAGGGATGCTGCGACGGTCATAAGTGTAAGAACCGGTTGTAAGTCAGTTTTTTCAGCACCGTAGTAAGTCCGAACTGTTGCTAAACGAATGGTTGTTAAGTGAGGACTACCTGTGCATGGCTAGGCTATCTATGCTATTCCTCAAAGTAGCCTTAGTTATTGTGGGATTTATAGGTTGTTTATGAACTCCATCTGGGTTCTTTAAGAATAAAGGTATAAATCCTTTAAGTTTATCACTGATGTACTCATTATTGTTCGCAATTTTGGCCAGATGAAGTTTCCTTCTGCCAAAACTTGCCTTTATGTTTTCTTACCATATACTCCACAAGCAAATTAAGAATATCTCCAGATCATCAACAAGTGATTTTTTTCATTTATCTTTTTATGCTCAGCTACAAGTTTCTTCTGTTTTCTTTTTCTTTTTTCCGTCCCTTTGTGGAATTTAGAAGCTCTTCTCCAGGTCTGCCAAACTTTTGTTTCCTGAATTATAGATTCAAGAATTAATATGTTTTATAGCTAAATACTCCATTCTGTTTGTCCTAGTTTGTTCTAATTTCAAATTAAAATAGTGCTTTATATTGTCAACATACTGCTGCTAATCCTCATTTTCTGGATCAAATTTTCCTAGGTTGTCTTCGCTGTTTTTTCATCAGCATTTTGCATAGAAAATCTTTTTATATATGCAAACAAACAACACTCCTATTCACTTTATTTGCAGGGTAACAAAACAAGCAGCTTATTCCTGGACAAACATGGAATAGAATTGAAAAACAGTCTTGCTCCAGGGCATAATATTACATAATTCCATTATGGAGTAATATAGTTTTGGTTAGAACTGCTATTCCAGTAGAACGGAAATAGTAGTGGTATGGAAATACTCTTACAATAAGTTCCAGTTTCTGCAGCCCTAATGGGTATGGATTTTGTTTAGAACTTATCATTCTCTATCCCCTATTTTAGCTGCCTTTGCAACCTTTAAGAATGGTTAGAGGCTTTGGAAAAATGCCTTGCTAAAGAACTGATAATACAATGCCATGCCACCTTCAGAACTTCCACTTGAGGATGGCACTCACTGAATTACCTTTGCAGTCTCCTATTGGCAGCTAGAGGAAGAGAACTGCTTCTTTTAGCATATTTGCAGTATGTCAGCAGGAGTAAAGAGTAAAGTAAGTCTCCTTCAAATTGCTTTGGAGGGACTGGAGAATGGAAATGGAGCCATCTGGAAGTGTCTTAAATTGGCTTCAGGTAATTAAAGTCATTCTGCGGAATGCATTGCCCTGACAGCTCAGCAAAACACATTTTAGTTTCATATTTTTATAGTGTGTGATAACTGTTATTAATACTAATAACATTTACAGCTGAGCAGACAACTCATGAACTGAATAAGCAAAACAGATGTAGAGTACAAGCTCACAACATACTGTAGAGCACAAGCCACCTCACAAAGTAAACAAGCACTCTCCCCAACATTTCATTTCCTCTGCATTGAGAAATTGCCACCAAATGTTATCAATGGATTAAGGCTCTAGGCTTTTTCAGATGATCTGGGAAGGAAATATAAGCTAAGTACAGTTTCAACTGTATGGGATGCATATTGCTCTCTTTGAGATTATCTTGGGCAGAGGCTTCCATAGAGGGGCAAATTACTGAAGCAGCATCACCACCAACATGATGCAAGCTCCATTTCTTTTGTATGTGCAATATGACATCACATACACATACAAAAGGGACACAGCTTAGCAAAAGCGGTGGATCCTGCAGATGCCTCTGTTGTTTGCATAATACACTTGAAATAAAAATATTTGGTAGTTGCCTCTTTAGATAAAAAAGATTTACAAGAAATGTTAGGCAGAATGCAAACAGTAATATTTTGGTGCTATGACAATACATTTACAGCACAGTCCTGCACTGGACAATAAGGATCGTATCATTCCCAGTTAACTTGTGTTGTTCACTTCCCCTTTTATCCCATAGTCAATAAAGTGATAATTATTTCTAGACATCTTCTGGAGTAGGTTCTGACAGAAGGAACTATGGAATCCCACTAGAACCCTAAGCCTGCCTAGTACTTCTGATTCAATAGTCTCATATTGATCCTAATGAGACTTGAGGCTGCATGTGAGGATTCTTATTTTGCATGCTGATGTTCTTTCAAGCTCATTGAGAGATCACCCTCACATCCCCCTAACGGTGGCACAAATCAGGTAACCAGTTTGTTATGCCTTGTCCTCATAATCTTGCCCTTATCACATAGCTGAGGCATCTTAAAGTTGACTTTTGATGCTTCGAAGTAGTGTTTTCCCTCTTCTCCCATCACAGTGTTTACCGTGAATACGACCTAGCATGCTTCATCAGTGTGGTTGCTGTTGAGGTCAGGGGTTGGGAACTGCCCAGCTCCTACTGGTCACTTTAGGTTGTCATGGTTATGCCTCTTCCCCCACAAACTGCTTGGCACTCCCCTCCGTGGACATTTAGGGTTGGAGTGCAGGAGAGACCAGACACCTAGTTTCCAAAAAGGCCTTTTTTGTGTAATGCCTCAATGGCACATTTGTTTGTTCGTTTGTTTTTCAGATTTGTGCCACCGCCCATCTCCCCCAAAAAGAGGGACTCTTTCATAGTTAGATCTGTCTCAGGTCTTATACAGGCTGTTTATAAATGATATAATGCTCTTCTGAAAGAACACTAGACCTATTTTTTTAAATAAGATAGTCCTAGACCCATGCTGTGTACAAGGACAATTTAAATCAGGAAAGAGAGATGAGTTTTGCCAGCCACATGTTGCTGGTTCTGCCACCATTGGTTATATTCAAATAGACCTAAGCAAAAGGAAAACATGGGAGTGGTAACCTAAAGTAAATAAAGAGATAGTTAGGGAGCATCTCACTATCAAGAATGAGTTTAGGTTTCCAGGAACAGACCAATTACAGTCTTGACTGGGAAGTCATCTCAAAGCCCTTTGAAAAATCACAGAGGATAGGCATAATGCCAGAAGATTGAAAGAGAGCAGATACTGCTCATTTCTTCAAAAAGGAGAAAAAAGGAAGCCCTGAGTAAGTACAGACTGATCAGTTTGATGATGATATTGGACTAAACTATGGAACAGATTATTAAGGAGCTGTTGGGGATGCTGTAGTAGTGAGTTCCTGCATTGGACAGGGAGTTCTCCAATGTCCCTTCCAATCTTTGCATTTTGTGATAGTATCATTACAGGTTTTCCACTGCTTCTGCCAACAATGATCTTTGGCAGAAGGGAAAACAACACTAGAGAAATCCACCAATTGCTTTTATTACCTTGTCCCCCATTAACACAGTAAGGACAGCACAGTTGCTGGCCTATTTACATTGGCAGAATAGGGCTCAGCAATCGGGTCAGGAAATTTTATGTTGGTGTACATTTAACATGGCAGCTGACTCTGCCATGTGGATCCTTTACCTGTGGGCCCTCTTTTACCAAAAAGTTGTAGGCCTCATACTACTTATTTTTTTACCATCATGTGTATTAAAAGAGAGAGGATGAGTGGACTAAACAAAGCACAGCGCCAAAGAGCAAGCTTACATACCTTTCTAGAATCAAAATGGCATTAAACTAGCGGACCTCTTTTCTTTTGTGAAAAGGTAAGCAGACATATATTCAGGGTAGTACAAAGTTGCTTACAGGTAAACATCTGAGTTACCTTAGACCTAAATGGAATGCTGAAGGCTGGGGCATACTTTGCAACATGTGATCTTCCCACTCATTTCATTAATTTAAAATCAACAATAACAACAAATCAGATGGCGCAGGGAGATGATCGGCAGGTGCATATAAGAAACTCTAGGCCAGTGCTTTCCAAACTGCCGCCATTGGTGACACACCAACGGCGGCAGCGGCGGCAGCGCGGGGGTGTGCGTGGTGGCGGTGGCGGTGTGCACGGTGGCGGCAGCAGTGGCGGCCTCGCTAAAACGAAGTGCTGATGGCGTGCCGCTGCCTCGTGCGCCCGTGTACCACTGCTTTGCGACACACTAAACTGTGTGTTGCGACACACTAAAGTGTCGCGACACACAGTTTGGAAAGCTCTGCTCTAGGCCTTTACCACTCTAGGCCTAGTAAATTCTGAATAATCAATGGTTTTGTGGGCCTTTTCATGGTATCATCTTATTGTGAAATGCAGCTTTAATAAACTAATGAATATTCAGTTATTGAAAGTCATTAAAATATTTGAAATTGAAGCAGCAAGTTCAAAGCTAGCTGATCTGGACTGTGATCTAAGCAGAACAGAGGTATGTCCACATTAAAAATAACCTTTTTCTTAAATCTCAGTCAATTTTCTAATACTTTGACTCTATCCAATCTGCAACCTAATTTCACTCACCTTAGCCAATCTTAAAACTCTAATGTTAATTGATATACTAAAATTGATGGCAGCTGAATTAGCTACAAAAAATTTGGGGGTTCTGCATGTGATCCTCATGTCATAGGCCAGGTCCCCATGGTACATAGCATACATGGTCATAAGGAGCTATTCACCAATGCCTGTATTGGCATCACTAGCAATAAGCAACACACTCTCCCTTGTTCTTTCTATACTCTTAGCATTTTATAAAGTGTGTGTGTGTGTGTGTACACAAGATTTGATTCTCCCTGTCAAACCAGTATCATAGGAGCACTCATAAAACTGTTAACTATTATATGCCCTGTATGTCCAGTTTACTAGGTTATTTGCCAGAGTCTACATCCCAGCAAGGCCTATTAGAGATGATACTCTCCAACAGGCCTTGCGGGTCTACTCTTCATCAATGCCGACAGCCAATTTAGCCTTTTGGCAATTGGGCTGCTTCAGCAACCATCTCCTCCAGCTCTAGTGGGCCAGAACAAAGAGCATTACTATTATAGTAGCACCATTCTTTAAACTAGTCTAGGTGACCATTGTATGAAACAGGATGCTGGCTATAAAGCTGGCAAGAGCAGTGCCATCACTAAAGGACTAAAGTGCCACTGTAAAGGGGAGCTTTGAAGGGTATACATATACAAACCTCTTGAGCCAAACCTGAATTTTTACTTTATATTTCTACATATACAAACATACATGCATACATGCATGCATATAGGTAGTACTGGGGTTACAACAGCAATTGGGACCAGAATTTCCATCTCTAAGTGATGTGGTCGTAAAGCACGATGTCATGTGACCACATCACTTAGCAACGGCAATCCTGCAGTCCCTGCCGTCATAACCCCAGGGCCACATGGGTCATTAAAAGGGAAGAGGTGGGAGTCCCAAGCAAACGGGCTAGTGGGTGCATGAGTGTGCAGGTGCCACGAAGGGTGCTGCGGGCAGGCACTCCAGGGCACAGGTGGGTGTGAGGGTGCTACAGGGAGTGCCACCGGCAGGCATTCTGGAGCATGGGCAAGTGCAAGGGGGGCCCAGGAGGCAGGGGGATGCCATGGGGCAGGCACTCTGGAGCACAGGTGGGTGCCACAGGGGAATGGGGGTGTCGTGTGCAGGTGCTACAGAGCGTGGGTGGGCGAAAAAACAGCAGGAGCAGGAGCAATGTCTGACTTCCTGCCAGCTTCCCCATTGACTTTGCTTGTGGGAAGCTGGCAGGGAACATCAGAAATCATGATCACGTGATCACAGCTCATTGTGATGTCATAATCCTGAGCCGGGCACCAAGCACCTGGATTGTGATCACATGGCCGTGGGGATGCTGTGATGGCCGGAACTCCGAGGATCAGTTGTAAGTCCCCCTTGTTCAGCACCGTTGTAACTTTGAACAGTCACTGAACGAGTAGTCGTAACCTGAGGACTACCTGTACATATACATACATAGAGAGAGAGACCCCTTCATACGTAGTCTACTGACATTTCATTAAAAGTTTGCTTTCTTGGAAACAGCAGAATGGCCCTGTACTAAATTATTAGTGTCTTTACAAGACAACAGGTAAAAAGGAGGGAAGCTAAATTGCCACAAGGATTGACAAGTCATAGGAAATCAATTACCTTTTTTTTGCTTCAAGAAAGGTATGATTCCTGGTGCCAGCTGATAAGGATACCCAAATTGTTTGACAGGCAAATCAAAAAGTAGATACTACACTGAGGCAGAGTGTTTGATCACAAAAATCAGGAGCACAGGCTACAAGGCTGGAGGGAGACCAAAGATAGTGTGCAGAATTGACAGTACTAACAGCAGCCCAAGAAAACCTTCCTACAGCAGCTGGAACTTTTTTTTTTAAATGGGATAGCCACATATAAGATTTGTTAAAAATTAAATTGACATGTTCTGAACCCTTCACCATCTGTCAAAATGTAAGAAATCATCTAATGTTTCTCTGTGCTTGCAAATCTACTACGTACTCTGGAAACAACTGAAGAAAGAGTGAGAGTTAATTCACCTCAGAAAAAAGTGGGAAACCCCGTGATCTTCAATGTGTTTTTAACTCAAACCTTGATAAAAACAAACAAAAATGTTCTATTTCAGTTAACTTTTGATTTCTGCCAAGAGTTGTCTCCTTATTCAAGTTTGCCTTGTAAATACGTATCACACTTGACTGCGGATAAAACTAAATGTGAAATAATGCCACTTTGCCACTGCTATTACGTATTAATCTTTAATCTTGCTAGAATCTGGCTAGAGCAGGGAATGGTCAATTGTCCTCCAGTTGGGGGACACTTGAATAACTCTGTCTTATAGTGCTCTAAGGAACATGGTGGTGACTTTAATGGAAGGGACAGTGCTGAATATTTTAGCCTCAGAGAGATGGAATTTAGATAGAGCAGTTCCATTTAAAATAGGTACCAGAGGCTTAATATTTTGGGGGGATTAATTAATCCCCCCAAATATGCTATCAGAAATAGTAATTATTCAGCCAAATTTTGACAACCTCAGATTGGAGTACTGTGGCCACATTGCTTATCTCTAAAATAGACTATAAACAATTAAATAACAGTGGCATTGTTTCTGCCAGATTTACAAATGATAGGACTTATCATTAAAAATGCCTGACATTTACAATCCCTTAATACACTCAGTACATTAAAGTATTTAGAAGTCTGTGAAAACAAAAATAATAACAAAAAGAATGTTATGCACCTAATATAGCATAGAGAGGCTAATTTAAGAATGGGCTAGTAATATTTGTGGGTTTCTTCTTCATGCCTTAGTACTTGGATTTTGCCTACAACTGTGAAAATAGACCACATGATGGTTCCAGCTGACAATGTTTAAAACACTGTACAAGAGTTGAACCCACAATAAGACAGCACTGTTTACAAATGTGCATACACTTAATTTTATAGGAACTCCTGTCAGGGAGGTAACTGGTGAAGAAGGAGGGGGCTCCCTCCAGGGGGATAAATGCATGCGCAGT
The DNA here is from genome assembly GCA_023362775.1 of Charina bottae. Classification (NCBI taxonomy): domain Eukaryota; kingdom Metazoa; phylum Chordata; class Lepidosauria; order Squamata; family Charinaidae; genus Charina; species Charina bottae. The sequence goes on along the minus strand of JALMGJ010000005.1, from coordinate 41,220,035 downwards.
ACTGAATCGCTTTGCTTTCCTCCCAAGAGGCTAAGGAAGGCCCCGCCCTAGTTTCTTGGGCCTTTTCTCTGAGCATCACTAATTCATTTTAGTTTAGCTGGATTCTGTCTAGCAGAGTAGAACAATAAAACACTAGAGCTTTTACACCAAGTCTCAACGTGTTCCTTCACTTGAAGTCAGGACAACTCCTAATGGCAGATTCCAAAATCTGAAATGTTTTCCATCAGTACTGCAGGTCATTTATTTGGTGTGACAGATTATATAGGTTGCATTCATAAGCACCAAATGAAGATATTACTAAGCAAAAGAGAAAACTCAAGAGAAAATTCAAACTGAGTATTAACCAGCACAACTCTTAGGGAGGCTTATAGATTCTCAACTACCTTTCAGCTCTGCCTCTTTTCACGTACTAAATGCATTTTTTAAAACTTGTGTCTGCTGAGAAATCACAATTATGGGAGCAAGTGCTAGAATTGCTAGGCAGAAATGTTGGAATCCAGCAAATCAGGCATGCCTCATTAGCATATGGGTGATTGCTCTAGGAGGCAAACTCTGTGCTACTAGTGGAAGCTGCTTGTTGCCCCTCCCACTTCCTTTTCTCTCTCTCTGATTATTCCACCGATGGGGTAGGACGCACGTGCCTTAGCTCCTTCCATGGAGAGGCCATGTGCTAGGCCTCAACTCTTTTCCCCCTTTCTCCATGCAGCCTCTGGCAGCAAACAGGGCCAGAGGTATGCAGTTTAGGGAACAGGAAGAAGAACTGAAACCAATTTTCTACTGAAATGGCTGTACCTGGACCAAATAAATGTAAGAACTCTTTTGAACTTACTTTTTGTACCTGCAATGTCTAAGCGTGTGTTTCTTTATGCTTGGGTGGGCTAAAAGTGTAAGAATAAGAACCTGAATCTCTCCAACGTGCTCACAGGCTGTGTTTTTAAACAATATTCCTTTTTCTATGCACGAGTTTACACAACGTTAAGCTCTGCTCCATTCACTGGTTCTAACAGGCCACTGAATGATCTTCAAGAAAAACCTGCACTTGCCTACTGACCCTTTCCAAATGCTCCCATCCACTAATCCTAGGCTTCTCCCCAGATGGGCTTTATTTCTTTGATATATCCTGCTCTTTAGTCAATGCAATGAACAGCAGAGCAGACCAGAACAAAGATGCAACATGAGAGTTGTTTTTATTAACACATTAACAGGTACAGACAGAAAACAAAAAAAAAGGTTGTCACCTGGCACTGAAAATATATCAGACTATCCCAGGCAAGTATCTTGAAACAAGAAGTGCCAAAAGAGAGCCCTTACAACCAAAAAGGCTGTCTCTTTTATCTTATTTTTTAATGAATAGTTTTTATTAAAATAAGATCTTACAAAGATTTTTAAAACTACAGAAACATAGAAGAAGAAATAGAAAAAGAGATTATAAAAGGATAAGAGAAAAAGTGAAGAATGACAAAAAGCAAGAAAAAGAAAGGTATCTAAAGAAGCGACTTCCAATCTTCTTTGCAGGAGTTACAAACATAGCAATTACCATCTCCACCCACCCATATTGCATGTCATAGTTCCCATCTTCCCATAAACAAACCTTTTTAATCAATAAATCCCGAAATCAGCAGTTCACTTTTATCCATTTTCAGCAGAAAGTCTATAAAGGGTTTCCAGTCTTTTATAAAAGTAGCTGTAGTTCCCTCCTTAATCAAACAAGTCAATTTAGCCATTTCTGCAAACTCAGCCATTTCACAATCCATTCCTCCATTATTGGTTTTTCCTTAGTCTTCCATTTTAGCAATCACACGTTCATCATTTGTATATAATTCATTTTCAAATTCCGTTTTATAACGTTCTATTCTTGGTACTTTTTTATCTATATTAAATCTTTCTCTTAATTGTGCATATAAGAACCATTGAAAACTAAATCCCTCTGCAGTCAATTGTTCTCTTGATTTCATCTTAAGCTCCCCATTTTCCTGTGCTAGCAAGTCTTTATATGTTAACCATTTACCTTTGCCTGCTGTTTCTTTTCTATAAAACGCTTCTTGAGCTGAGGCCAACAAAGGTATTTTTGGGCATAGCCTGGGTTTCTATCTATTCCATATTCATAGTATGGCATTCCTAATATAATTTATTTTATTTTATCTATTATTTGGATTTATCCCCGCCCATCTCTACCATGGTAGACTCTGGGCGGTTTACAACCACAATCTAAAAGATAAAACCTATACATTTAAAACTACTATAAAAATAAAAAATAAAAATCCAAAAGATGGTCTGTTCTTAAAAGGAGGGAAACCACTAAGCCAACCACTCCCAGGAGGAACTATCATTTCCTTCACTCCAGGCACGGCGGCAGAGCCAGGTCTTCAAGGACTTCCTAAAGGCCAGGAGCGAGGGTGCCAGTCTCACCTCAGGGAGCAAGTTATCCCACAGGGCGGGTGCTATTGCAGAGAAGGCACACCTCCTGGACCCCGCTAGATGGAATTCTTTTAAAGAAGGGATGCAAAGCATGCCCTCCCTGCATGATCGGGTGGGGCGGGTAGATGTGGTCGGGAGAAGACGGTCCCTCAGATGCCCTGGTCCCATGCCATGTAGGGCTTTAAAGGTGATAACCAACACCTTGAATTGAATCCGGAAGCAAACCGGTACCCAATGCAGCTCACGGAGTAGCAGTGTTACATGTGCTGATCTCATAGCACCCAGAACTACCCGTGCAGCTGCATTCTGGACCAGCTGAAGCTTCCGGATACACTTCAAGGGTAGCCCCATGTAGAGCGCGTTGCAATAATCTATATGGGAGATGACAAGGGCATGAGTGACTGTTCGGAGGGCCTCCCGATCCAGGAAGGGGCGCAACTGGCGCTCCACCCGAAGCTGTGCAAAGGCCCTCCTGGCCACGACTGCCACCTGCTCCTCGAGCAGGAGTCATGAGTCCAGGAGGACCCCCAAGTCTCGCACTGAATCTGAACGGGGTAGTGCCACCCCACCCAGAACCAAAGATGACAACTTCCTGGAAATCGAGAGGCCATCAATCCACAGCCACTCCGTCTTACCAGGGTTCAGCTGAAGCCTGTTGTGCCCCATCCAGGCCCCTACAGCCTCCAGACACTGAGAAAGGGTGTCGACTGCAACACTTACTTCACCCGGGATAGAGATGTACAACTGGGTATCATCAGCGTACTGGTGATACCTCATCCCATGGTGACGGATGATCTTACCCAGCGGCTGCATATAGATGTTAAATAGGAGAGGAGAGAGAACCGAACCCTGCGGCACCCCACACAAGAGGGGTCGAGGGTCAGATCTCTCCTCTCCTATTACCACCGATTGGGAACGGTCCTGGAGAAAGGAGGCAAACCAGCGTAAAACAACGCCGCCCACCCCCAATTCCCTGAGCCGCCCCAAAAGGATACCATGGTCGATGGTATCAAACGCCACTGAGAGGTCCAAGAGAGCGAGAATGGATGCACTCCCTCCATCTCGCTCCCGCCAAAGATCATCCATAAGCGCGACCAATAACAGGGTAAGTACGTACCTCTGGCATCTCCCCAGATTGTGCCTCACGCTTAGAGTTTAACTTAGAATGAATCTGAGCAATTTTGTCCTGCAGATGCTCAGCAAACTCTTCCAACCGGCCCTGTAAATGGGTCACCGTATCTTCATGACCCAGGAGAGATCTAGTAATTTTAAACAGGGCCGTCGGGCGGCATTCTGCGGACGCAATAAGAGCGGAGAAATATTCACGTTTCGCCGCTCTTACCGCCACAAGGTAGGCCCTAATAGCGGCTCTAGATTGTGTCCGGTCAGATTCAGTCTTCGTCTTCCTCCAGCGGTGCTCCAGACGTCTCTTAACCCTCTTCAAAACCCTCAACTCCTCCGTGAACCACGGGGAGTGACGGGTCGAACGAGGCAAGAGAGGTCGCATAGGCGCGATCTTGTCCAAGGCCTCGGTCGCCTCCTTATTCCAGGCTGCGGCCAAGACCTCCGCTGGACCGTGTTGCAGATCTCAGGTATAACCCCCAGCTCCCTCTGAAACCTCATTGGGTCCATAAGTCGCCGGGGGCGGACCAATCTAATAGGTCCCGCCTCCCTGCGGAGTGGGGCAGCACACGAGAGCCTCAAGGTCACCAGGGCGTGGTCTGACCATGACAATGGGGACAGATGTAACTCTCCCCTCAGATCACATTGCCACTGCTCTGACAAGAAAACCAAGTCCGGCGTGAGACCACTGTCTCGAGTCGGGTCCCGAATAATCTGCGACAGGCCCATGGCTGCCATGGTAGTCATGAACTCCCGGGCCGCTTCCGAGGCCCGTCCCAGGGATGGCAGATTGAAATCACCCAAAACCATGAGTCTGGGGAACTCCACTGCCAACCCAGAGACGGCCTCGAGCAGCTCGGGCAGAGAGGTTGCTACGCAGCAGGGAGGCTGGTACAGTAGCAACACTCCCAACTGTGCTTGGGAACCCAACCTGAAAAACAGGGTCTCACATCCGGTCACTTGTGGAGCAGCGCCCCTGGAGGCCATAAGAGACTCTCGGATGACAACTGCCACCCCGCCTCCCCTGCCCCGTTGTCTCGGCTGATGCCACACTCAAAACCCGGCTGGACACATTTCCGAAAGGGCAACCCCTCCTTCTGGGCCCAGCCAGGTCTCTGTTATACATGCCAGTCTGCCCACTCCTCCGCGAGTAAATCGCAGATGAGGGGAGCCTTATTATTCACAGACCTGGCATTAAGGAGCAGCGGACATCGGGGCCCTCAAAGATCTGCTTACCAGGGCCTGGGTATGAGCTTGGAGGGCCGGAAAATCTACATTTACTTTAACTTTATCATACCATAAGTAACAATGCCACCCAAATCTCAGACCATGATTTCCTAAATCTAAAAGTCTCTTATTTCTTAACAACAGCCATTCTTTCATCCAAACCAAACAGCAGGCAGCAAAATACAATTTAAAATCAGGTAATCCCAGTCCTCCTCTTTCCTTCACATCTTGGAGAATCTTATATTTAACCCTTGGTTTTTTTTCCCCTGCCATATAAATCTGGATATGTCTTTTTGCCACTGCTTAAATGGTGCATCAGTTCTCAAAACAGGTATTTTTATTTATTTAATTAATTAATTTTTATCCCACCTTTATTATTTTTATAAATAACTCAAGGTGGCGAACATACCTCATACTCCTTCCTCCTCCTATTTTCCCACAACCACCACCCTGTGAGGTGAGTTGGGCTGAGAGAGAGTGACTGGCCCAAGGTCACCCAGCCAGCTTTCATGCCTAAGGCGGGACTAGAACTCACAGCCTCCTGGTTTCTAGCCCATTGCCTTAACCACTAGACCAAGAAATAAGAACAAGATTCTAGGTAACACATCCATTTTTAACTCTCTTCTATCATCTTTCATGCTATCTCCAATATTGTAATATAGGGCCAAAAGAACCATCTTAATATTTTGGCAAATTCATGCATGACAAGATAGTCCTTTAAGCATCAGCTCTTAAGCCACTCAAGCCTTTAGATTTAACATTTGCACTCTGATTTATTTTTGGAAACTTCCAGCATCTGAGCTGAATTTGGGGATTTTTTTTTTAAATAGCCAGAGATCACTTATAAAGTAGCACTAACAGACACAAGAAGTGTTAAACACACCTCATCTACCTCACAAAGTTCTGTGCTACCTCCAACCCTGAGTTGTTAGAACATAAACATAGAGGAGTCAGTTATCCCGAAATTAACATGTAGTACTGTTATAAAGTATTATGTATCGGCTAACACCAGATTTTGGTGCTGGAAAGAAGCAAGTTTTGTCCCCAAAAGTATACCACCACTGAGTAAGGGGGTGCTTGGTATTCTGCAATATTATTTGCCACACAAGTAATTGTTCTATTTAGTAGCATCAATTATTTATCTTTTCCTGTTATATCAGCTCTAAATTCTATTCTTAATAGGGAGAGGGCTGGTTGCTCTCATTTTTGGCTAACTTTAGGATAAGGTTACATTGTGATTTATAATCCAGGGTCAATTTATCCAGACTTCTCAAACAGTAAGCAGTGCTTTCAAATGTACTTTAATTCTCCTATTCATCTTTCTCTAGCTGTATAATGAATCATGAAAAGCTTGTCTTTCATCCAAATAAATCTACACCTGCCTACAGAGTGAGCCTGGGAAAACATGAGGGGGAGGATGGATAGTCCTAATGACTCTGAAACCACAAAGGAAAAACAATCCTATCTCATACATCATTTGTTCAACAAAACCTTTCCTGAACCACCTTAACAAGAATACTTTGGACAGAGAAGTGAAACTTCATAATACAAGGCCACCTTATCTCTACCACCTTGTCCTTATAGCAAGGCCAAACATTCTACCCAGAACTGGTGAAAGGGAACCTCAGGGAAATTAGTTGCCAGGTTTTCCATCAGTGTTCTTGTTTATATGGATCTGTCTGAAATTGCATTTCGGCAGAGTAAGAGAAAACAAGGCTTTTAATTCCGCAATAAATTCTGTGCCACAGTGCGAGCCATTGTTTGCTTTTTTTAACATTGCCTGGGAAGAACCTTCTGGTTTTAATAACTAATACTGCTGAGTTCAATAAAAAACACTTAATTTAATTTAAACTAAACTTTGATTAATGCCAGCTTCCTCAGGAATTTTATCTTTGCTTTAATTTGAGTTACCATGTAAAGAAGACGAAGGGGGGAGAAGGAGACAGTAAAGGACAGGAGTCAATTAATTTTTGTGCTCATTTCTGGGCAAAAGACTGAAAAGTGGAAGATTGACAGGTAAATGGCAAGAGTCAATTCCTTGTCCCTCTGAGCAGTTTATTCACAGAGTATCTAATGTTTTCCTTAGTTTGGAAGAAAAAAAAATAATATTGAACAGTTCATAGTTCAATTTAGAAAATAAAATATTCCAAGGTCAATTAAGATCAGATTTCATTGCTGGAAATTTATTGCTTTTAATGTGTTAATATTTCAGAGATAAGCTACTGTGTAATTGAACACAGAGGGCTCTTAACAACTGAATGTTTAAACATTTAAACAGATAGACTTGTTTATAGCCCTGTAAATAGTTAGTTATAGACAAAAACATCTTAAGGGCCTTTCCCCACTACCTACTACTAGTGCCATCCACCCATCCTTGAGTCAGCAAAAAAACTATACTGATTACCCCTCCCTTTTTGTTGTTCAGTCGTTTAGTCGTGTCGGACTCTTCGTGACCTCACGGACCATAGCACGCCAGGCCTTCCTGTCCTCCACTGTCTCCCGGAGTTTACTCAAATTCGTGTTCATTACATCTTTCTGCCTCTATTGCCTATCATGGCCAGTTTCCTGACTTCTGTCCAAGGTTATGGGTGCCAAAGACCTTTCCCCACTTGCATTTAATCATGAGGACCTGTATCGGTGTTAAAGTAGCAGTTTCACACTATATTCTAACATTGTTTAAGGGCAACCTCAAGGTGTGTAAAATCTTTTAGCCTTTATTCCCTATTTCCTTGGAAGAAATATAATTTTCAGGAAAGAAGGAAGATACAGACTGACACACAGAGTGCCTTTTACAAATTACCCAGCGCAGGGATCAGACAAGAGAGTCTATTTCTCGTTTGTTTTCTCTTTTGTTTATAAAAACAAAAGAATGGGTGATGGAAGCTGAGCAGCCCTTCCTACCTTAACTCAACACACTTCTTCATTTAGATGTTTCTCTTTCCAACATGACTCACTTATCACATCAAAGACAGTCCTTGTGAGAGATAGTTTCAACAGCACTAATTTCCTGTTTTAAAAACTGTACCTTCACATAAACAACAAGCATGATTTCTTGTATCATATCTATTTTGGGCCTCTAATTCACTAGTTTTTTACTTGCATTGAGTTTTTTAAGAGAGGAATATTTTTTTTTTCAAAAAATAACTTTATCTGTCTGCCCTTTAAAATAGTATGCATTACCAGTTCATTCTCCCACATGTGGAGGACAGACCTAAGTGTATAGATGAGAAAAACAGGATGTTACCTATAGTACTATCACAATTTTGAAATTTTCTCCCTAGGGTATCCAGCATCTTGCATCTCTTTATAGCAGGAGTGGACAGACCATTGCGTCATATTTATTTATTTAATTTTTATCCCACCTTTATTATTTTTATAAATAACTCAAGGTGGCGAACATACCTAATACTCCTTCCTCCTCCTATTTTCCCCACAACAACCCTGTGAGGTGAGTTGGGCTGAGAGAGAGTGATAGCCCAAGGTCACCCAGCCGGATTTCATTCCTAAGGCAGGACTAGAACTCTCAGTCTCCTGGCTTGCTATTGGCTCCTTCCTAGGGCTGAGAGTGACTGGCCCAAGGTCACCCAGCCGGCTTTCATGCCTGAGGCGGGACTAGAACTCTCAGTCTCCTGGTTTCTAGCCCGTTGCCTTAACCACTAGACCAAACTGGCTCTCATGCGCCACAGCACCCTTTGGTGACCCCCTCAAACCACCCCTGGAAGGAGCAACTGAGAAAATATATGTATGTTAAGGGGAAATTTTGGGATTTAAGAGACAAAATGAGTGACTCATTTAAGCCACATTGCAGTGGCTTATAAACCCATTTCAGCCTTATACCTCCCCCCAAAAAAACACTGCTGTTATTTTTCCCATGATAGGGTTAAGAGGCTTAAGCACTCTTTTTCCCTCTTAAATATCCCCACCCCACCAAAACAGGCCAAATAGTCCCACTAATTCAAATAATATGCTGACTTCAATATCCACACTTCTCTAGCCCTTACATACAAAAATGTTTTTTTAAAAAAGGGGGGAAATGCAAAAAATGTTGCCCACATCTGCTTTATAGATTGTCTAAAATATATAAGCATGTTATGAAGATGTCATACTTCACTTTCCATTTTGACCTTTCAGTGTACTTACTGTACTTACGTTTCATATATATTGCAAGGTTTTAGAAATCATAAATGCCAGTTCATTTTCTAATGGGTAAATTCTGACTTTCTCTACTTTCTCTACTCATAATTGTATATTCTACTTTAACAGTAGAGCTGTTACATTTGTTTATTTAAGTATAATTAACAAGGACCAAAATGATTCCAAAATTCTTGTGCAAATAAAGTTCTATCTTCTTTTGTAGCCCAAACTATTAGCCTTTCCTGTTTCCCAAAGACAGCTGGTTCTTGCTTAAATAAGTGTTTGTAGCTTACTATCATCTGAAGTAGAAGAATATGTCTGAATCATATGTCTTCACCACAAAAGTTTTATCCAAGTCAGAGTTTTCAAGGATTTGAACCTAGGGTAGTATTTGTCTAATGGCTCCAAATCCCATCTGGCACTTTTCAGCCCAGAAAAATCTATCATGCAAATCCTTTTTTCATACATTAGTGATAGGAGATATCACAACATTAAAGTCTTTGATGAAGCATCCCCAGTACTTTGCCAGCTCAATAAAGGATTGAACTTCTTTCTTGTCTTTGTCTTCTTTCCAACCTAGTGTCATTCGTAGGGGGCCCAAACCATTCCCATTTGGACACTTTGGCAGACTGCCATTTTTTTCAGAATAGTATCATGTGTACTACTCTCATAAACTGCTAAATATAGCACTCTGTCTCAAATGTTCATGTATGACTCCAATAAAGCCACCTTTTTTTAGGAATAATATTCTTAACAATATTCTTTGGGAATACAGCTGTATGCTATTTCTGTATTTTGAATTCTAGTGAGGTTTGAGAAAAGCTTTCAGACTAACAAAGGTTGGATCTGAATATATTTTGCACCCTTATGCATTGAGAATTGCACCAGTCTTTAACATTAGGCATATTTGGAACCCCTTCATTTTTCCTCATAAAAGTTTAGTTTCTTCAATCCTTTCCCCATCAACAAGCAAGCCATCTCCCATACTGTATGTAATATTGACACTACATGACAATTCAACAAGTCCATTTTTATGGTACACATGCTATCCATATATGGGGATGTGGCAGAGAATAGCCGAGGTATGGGGAAATGAGTAGTATTACCACTAAAAATAATAGTAGTAGAATAAATAATTAAATGGTAAAGATCTGGAAAGCTGAGTGGCCTCTTACTATCTATATCACAAACAATATTCTTTAGGATGTTTTAAAGACCACAGTAATAATTGGAAAAATAATTAGTTGGAAAAATAATTAGTTGGAAAAATTATCATATTTCAAAGCACAACATTTAGTACTATTTTACATTACACTGAGTAGTTAAAAATGCTATTTTCTGTAACAGAAGCACAGCTTGTGTCAAGGGAAACATAACAAATGAGAAACAAATGTACATTTATTTCACAACATACTGATTGTGTAAAAAGCCTTTAGAAGCCAGCACTGCCATGGGCTATGTGACTATCTTATTACTTTAAGCCTGATCATATAGCATAGAGATTGTTGTTGTAATTGCTGTTTTTATGTGTGTGGTTCTTGAAATATTATTTTTCACGGTACTATTCTTTCTCCCAAACATCTCCCTTATATATAGGCTGACCATATTTCCTTGAGAAAAAAATGGGACCCTACCCATGGCTCATCGGACAAAGTGGGCAGGCGTGCGGGCGGGCACGTGGGTGTGCGGGCGGGCGCATGTGCGCTTCACCATGGGAACTTTAAAAAATGGGACAAAATGGATATTTTTCTTAAAACAACAGGACCGTCGGGAATTATTTAAATAACAGGACTGTCCCGTTCAAAACGGGACATATGGTCAGCCTACTTATATAGCATTCTTTTTACATCAAGCCATATTGGAATGGGCCTAAACAATCCTAAAATTTACTATTTTTGTGCCAATTATACCAGCTATCTAACTGACTTTCAGTTAATAGATACAATACAGAATTGCTAATATTTGCTAGATTGTATATTATATACACAAACATACCTTAAGTATACTTAAGTTGCCATTTTAATTTTTATATTAGAGTCTAGACTTCTGTATGTTTATCAGAGCACTTTAAAAATGTACCATGGAGCCATAGCAAATTATATTAGTTGAAACACGTCCAACACATGTCCTAAAAACTTGAAGATGCATGTGGCAGCTTTATATTTGTTGAGTTTACACTTTAAGTTTTGGGCCTCATGTAATATATGAACCACCCATTTGTAGCTTGAAGATGTGCAGTCAAGCCATTATAGTTTGTATATCAAGCCATGGTTTAAAAATGTCATTTAGCACTTAAATGCAATTATGTGGATGCCAGTTAACATAGCACAAGCATGACTGCCTGGTTAAATTTTCTTAAATTAGCACCCAGATAGATCCTTTTAAAAACTGCACTACTGTTTAATCAGACATATGAATTTAAAACCAACATTATGGTTTGATGGCTGTGGTAGAGCTAACTATATAATTCTTTTCAGACCAAGCATCACATTTGGAGTGTAAGTGACATAACATGAGCCACACTCCAATAAGTCAGTGATCCAGGATGAATAAGTGAACAAGGTGAGGTTAAAAATCTATATATGACTTTAATTTAAAAGAAATAGGACTTTGACAGCTGTGCCATTCAGTTATATTGAAAAGTGATGCTAATTTGAGAGAATATTTGCCTATATTTTAGGAATAAATGTGAGGAATGGTATTACTACTAGTGAAAATGTTTATTATGGAAATACCTTGCATATAACTTGTAGAAGCTTCACAAGGAAAAATGAAGCTTTCCCAGAGAAAAAATAAGTGCCTGTTAGTCTCTCCATGCTTCTGAATTCAGTAAAGTTTCTTTCTAAGGTTATACATAGGATTGGCCAGTTGCTTCTCAGTTTCCTAATCAGAACATGGTATTTTCATATGCCTACATCCTGTTAAACTATCAGAAATTATTTCAATACACAATTGTATATTACAGGACAATAATTTTCAGGTTCTTCAGACACAATACTCAACTTTAAGCTCATCATACATCATGGGACTCCTTTAAAGCTTTTGTCATTCCTGTTGATTTTTTTACCCTTTTCTTTCCTTTTTCCTTTCTTCTCTTATATTATTTCTTCCTGCATTTATTTCTCTCTCTTTGTTCCTAGAGACATTCATTATACCTTTCCTAAAAATACTGAGTTGCAACACAGAAGTAAACTGATGCTATAGAACAGAAGTGCCTTTGAACACTTTCTTTACCTGCCAAGTTTCTTACCCCAGCAGATTTTGGTTTTTAAAATTATTTGAACGGAAACTGTCATACTGTGAAGCAAGTATCAGCTTCTAGGATCATCTTTATTTGCTGCAATACCTCTGAGTCATTCTTAGAAAAGAAACCCAATGAGTGCCTGTATCCAACTGCATTATTTTAAAGTATTTCTGGCTGTTCAGAAAAAAAAGTCAAAGATAAACTGAGTGGTGGGAAGTACCTTGGATGCTATAAGAAAAAGAGCAAACACACCAGTTTGTCTTCTACTGTAGTAAATAAGTGTTCCCAGCTTTCTACATTTATTATGGCAGCTGTTTTGTAAGCAAGCATGCTCTTTCCTTAGCAGTCATTTTGTGAATTTTTATTAAAATTCCAAATATGCCCATCAGCTCAAATAGATTGACTCTTCCAACTGCGCTGTAGGAAAGACAACATGTGGGTCTCCAGATGTTGCTGACTGCAATGCTTATTGTCTCTTACCATTAATCACATTGGCTAGGGCTGATGGGAACTGAATTCAACAAAATTGGGAAGGCCATACTTTGTCCATGCTATCCCCCATTTCATTCATAAATGGAATGTTTTCTGGAATGTCATCAAGTTCAAGATCCTTCCATCCACTGTAAGCTGTAAACATGAACTGTAGTGGAAGCAGAGAAATGTTGAAAATAGTGACATCACATCACTTGATTCTTTTATCAAACATTATCAAGAAAATATGAAAGTAGGATGATTTGAATCAGCAGCAGACATATATACAGCCTAATCTTAAATGAGGCCTAGATTCCCAACAAATTTCTCCTTGGACTCCATCCACTCACAACCTGGTACAATATCTAATCCAAATATTCCTATTCCCCCTGGAAAAAGTATGGAGAGGTTTCCAATATATGTCTCAAGTCCTCAGAGAAAATACATTCCCTATGGCTATGGGGGAACTTTGTCCAAGACACATTAAGAAAATAAGTGTAATAAATATGTCTATGATAATAAATAGTTTTATTTTGACTAGAAGCCAATTAGATGTTAATGGTGCTCTTTAGAACCTAAAAGTATATTCTGTTACATCCCTCTAAAGTTTCCAAATGCAATTTACAGTTCTCAATCAGCCACAGGTGCCAAAATTAAGGGCCAAATTACCAATCTGGTTGAAATAAAGTTTTGGAAAAGCTAAACACATCAGGGAAATTAGATGACAAATAATTTCATTAAAATGCTAAGGAAATACTGCTAAAATTAGAGAAGTAGACTGTATAATCACTCTCAATCGATCATCAGAAAAAATTTCCTGACATCCAAAAATTAATAAAGGTGACTTTTTAAATAGTCAGCATTTATGCCAATATTTATTAAAATAATTGGAATGGAAAAACTGCTCTGTTAAATAAAATTAACAAATATTGGAGGGATGTGTCTTTTTCAAAAGCATTCTAATGGAATATTTGCAAAGATGTTCCTTCTAAATTAGATTATGCCACTAGCATATAAGTATGCACAAACAAAGGAATGGTGACCTGGCACAATTACAATATAAGGAGACTTCCTGTTATCTGACTTCCTGACCTCAAGGATTAAAATGATCTTAATATGATAGGTCAGTTTCTTGCTCAGAAATGCTAAGTTTGGAGGCAATGTGTTAAACGCTTGCTGAGCCATGTGCTCCAGTACAATGACAGATGAAAGAGGAGGTCAGATTTACTAAGTGCTGAGGAGGTGTCATCAAGCATACATATTACTTCAAGATGTGTTTCTACCAGCAGTGGGGCTACATTAGATCTTATAGAAAAGCCTGTTTCGGTTGTAGGCTGCTTCAACTACTAGGAGTTTTAGAATCTTAGAACTGCTGGAGGAAAACCTCCAACTGGTATGCAGAACTGAGTTCAGAGACTATCTACATGTTACACTCTATGTGTGAAAAGTAACTATGTTTTGTGTGTTGCTACGCATACATGCATTGCCTTGAGAGACAGGGACAGACGAGTGGCAAGTAAAAGGAACACGGATGGTTCCAAGGGATATTAATCTGAAACATGTGCTCTCCTCCATTTCCCCCCTCCACCTGACTGGGACTTTACAGACAATATAGTCATAATGTGCTAAACTTTTTTTCTGCCCTTTGAACCCCTGGAAATCATGGCACAAAATCTTGGCAGCAAAACACTGAGGAAGAGAGGTGAAATTTCTATTTTTCAAACAATTAAAATACGTTTTAAGACTTAATGTAGGCATAATACCCATCTTCAAAAAAACACACAAACAAGCTTTCCAGACTCCCTGCAGAAGCCATACTTATAGGAAACTCCAAGCCCACCTATGTCTCTGATATATCACATCCGTTTTATTTTTTAAAATAATAATTATTGTGTGGATGGATGGATGGATGGATGGATGGATGTAGCGGTGCCAAGTGAAAGCAACATCAGGAAGGAGTATGAGAAGCTGGAGAAGTACCAGGGCCTGAAGGAAGAACTGGAGAGGATGTGGAAAATGAAGGCCAAAGTGGTCTCAGTGGTGGTAGGGCACTTGGGGCTGTGACTCCTAAGCTGGGAGAGTGGCTCCAACAGATCCCAGGAGCAACATCAGAGCTCTCTGTCCAGAAGAGTGCAATGCTAGGAACAGCTAAGATACTGTGCAGAGCCCTCAAACTCCCAGGCCTCTGGTAGAGGATCCGTGGTTGAGGAAGACACATACCACCCATAGGGGTGAGAAGGGAATTTTTTTATATAAAGTCTCATTCATTCCTTCTTCTGTTCCAGTGTGCACAAGTACAGGTAGTCCTCGACTTATGAACATTTATTTAGCGACCGTTCAAAGTTATGATGGCACTGAAAAAAATGACTTACGACCAGTCCTTGCACTTACGACCGCCACAGCATCCCTGCAGTCACGTGACCACAATTTAGGTGCTAGGCAACTAGCATGTATTTACGACAGTTGCAGCATCCCGGGGGGTTATGTGATTGCCGTTTGTGACTTTCCCAGCCGGCTTCTGGCAAGCAAAATCAATGGGGAACGTATGATTCACTTAACAACTGCAGTGATTAACTTAACGACCGCTGAAAAACATGTTGTAAAATCAGGTGCAGTCACGTGATGCCTTGCTTAATGATAGCACCACTTAATGACAAATTTTCGGGTCCCTATTGTGGTTGTAAGTCAAGGACTACCTTGTATGAGATTTTTCCAGCTTGCAAGTAGTCAAGTCAAACTCAAGAATAGGGCAGTGTTAGATCATGTCCAGGGAACTCCAAGATCAACTCCCATGTGTATTTCAGCTGGCCTGGTGCTGACCTTATTTCCCACTCTCATCTTTTGTACCACATTGGTACAAAAGTCTTAGATAGGAAGGAAAAACTAACCTGGAAAGCAGACTGAAAGGTTTGAACTAATACAAACCTTTATAGATAATAAACCCTCAATTTAGAGGAACTTACGTAGTCTGTTAAATTAAGGATTTGTTGTATTTTCTAAGAAAAATGTGGTCCACTTGAGTAAATTCAGAAAATGTCAAGCCAACAATAATTGACAATTACAGAGCATTTATATATTGAGGTAAATATATTGAGGAAAATAAGATATTCTGCATTCCACAAGACTTGCACTGCCGAACAAAGCCAAACATTAGAAAGCTTAGTTGGAGAGTGCTCACTAGAACCTTAGGAACTAATAACTAATTAAGAGACTAGAGTATCAAAATTCTGCTGTACTACTCATATGAATATTATAATTTACATAAGTTAGGTTTACAACCCCACCCCCTTTAAGTTTGCTCTTGCTGCTTCTAGTATGAACAATCTGTACTTCAATGAAATTGTGTGCTGGTCTCCGGTTTAAACAACCTTTTGGGGAGATTTGAGAGAGGGATTTGTTCTACAGATGTAAAACAGAAATAGGCAACCTATAAGAGATAATTCAGTTATAAGTAGCATATTAAAAGTATGGGTAAATATATAAAAAGAATTAGTCCAGATTTTTCCCCTTTCTCCAATATTAAATATTTATTTTTATGAAAGTGAATGTACACAAAGATTTGACCAGTGGAGAAGTAACTCATATAGACTGCAAGACTTAACTATTAACAAAGCAAAGATTAAACCTTTTGAGAGTCTTTCTTCAGAATGGTCAGAATCACCTCATTCGTTTCAGTATCTCCACATAAACAGTATAGTTCTAAAGGAATTATAAAAACAAGGTGGAAGAGACTTGACTGAATTTGAAAAACGTACAACACAAAATTCAGAACATTTGTTGGGACTTGGGGTGAAACATGATTCAGAAACCATACAAGTTAAGGACTGTATAATTAAATAGATGCAGCAGTTAAATAGGACATTTGACAATGGGAATATCAATGATAAATATTAAATTCACTGTGAATATTACACTTAGAGAAAACTGGTACAAGGTGTTTTATCAATGATATGTTACTCTAGAATTGATTGCTAATATAGAAAACCTATTTTCTAAAAATTGTTGGAAATTCAATGATCAGACAGAAACAGTCTTTCATAAATAATGGCAATGCTGTAAAGCCCAACAGTTCTGGAAGATTATTTATTACAGAATGAAACAAATTCTAAAGGCTGAATTCCCTATGTGACCAGGCATATTTTTGCTAAATGTGATCAAACCTTATATTCCCACAAAGTACATCAAGTTGCTTTTGTATATGGTAACACTATTGGGACATTTTATGCTTTTTATTGGAAATAACATGTAATTTCCTTCATAGAAGAATGGCAAATTAAGTTGTGGGAGTATACACTGATGTCAAAAATAATATCATATTTGAAAAACAAATCTGATACTGCAGAGAAAAGAGGATGACCTTGACAAAAAGAGGGAAGACCCATTAGCAAGGCAACAAGTAGGTAAACATTGTTTAAGCCCAGATGAGGGGGAAGGGTATGAAAACGTCTCAGACAAACACCCCCCAAATTCACAAGAAGATAAAAGAGAGAGGAAAAGCACATTCTGACTTGCAAGACTCTGTTACTTTAGGCAATCTTAATAAAAGTAGTTTTAGCACATGTGGTGTCTGTTTCTTGGTCTGGTCTACTTTGTAGGGTTGACACATAAAGAATTCAATTCAACTTGGAAACTATTCATGGTTTATAATTTTACATATGGGCTTTGTGCCACATCCAAAGCTTTGGTTTTTCTTAACATAAGGCTTTAACATCTAAGCTTCTGTTTGGTTTGCTTAAAAAAAACCCGAATTCTTAAATCAGGTGGAATTTTTGTAATTCTTTTGACTTATGATGCATATTATATCGGCTATTGTATTTAATTATTGGATATTGATTTTAATAATGTTCTGAAGTTCTTAACTGATATAAGATACTTTAACATATACTATATAATGTTACTTTAACAGCTTTATTCAATCTTATAATGCTTGGATATCTCTTTTCTCCTTATTTTTACTTTAGTTTTTCTTTTTGATAAATTAAAAAAAATATTTTTTAAAACATTCAGAAAAGCCAAAAAAATTAAGGATTTGGGGTACCATTATAGACAGACATTTTGCCATTAAAAATAAAAACTGCAGGAGAGGTAGTAGAAAATAAAGTAAGCTCAAATGGCTCCATATATGTACGCTACACACAAGCTGGTAGCTATTTTAACACGCTGACAGTCTGGACAAGACAATAACAATCTACAGTAACTCTAAAGAAAAATAATGTTTCATGTGTACATGTACTGTATGTGTGTGTGTGCAAGTTTATACACATATATACATGCATATCCCTTCTGCAATTGACTTGAAAGCATTTTTCTTCAAGTGGAGAAAGCTGGCAAGGTATCTGGAAGAGATAAATAAAAAGATGATGCAGGTTGATAACTGTTCATTTCAAATCTAACAACATTCATGGACTTTCTCCTCAATAGGGCTTAGACCTTAAAACATTCAGGAGATCCATGATTGCCAAAATAGAATCTGCTTGTCTAGTATGAACATCTAGAGTGGGGTTTTTAAGGGAACCCCTTCCTTGCAAGATACATGTGGTATGGACCCCATGATAGGCATTCTCGGTGGTGGCCCCCACTTTATGAAACATTCCCAAGAGTCAGCCTCAACTTCCTTTAAGC
Source organism: Charina bottae (assembly GCA_023362775.1). NCBI lineage: Eukaryota > Metazoa > Chordata > Lepidosauria > Squamata > Charinaidae > Charina > Charina bottae. Next base: position 41,201,797 of record JALMGJ010000005.1, on the reverse strand, counting down.
AAGTTAAAGCAGCACAGTACTACTTTGGCATGCTTTTGGTCTTTAATTGAATCTAGGGGTACATCATGGAGTAGGGGAAGGATCTATTTAATTCTTTCCTTAATGTTTTTTTTCTGGCAAGGACAGGGCAGAATAATTAGGGCCAGAAATTGCAGAAATTTGGAAAGCTCCAAACAATTAACTTATTCCAGCTAAGGTTAAGTTTGAAATGAACATGTTATGCCTCTTCTCAACATTTTATGTCTCTTCTAATTCACTTCTTCTAGCTCTGCCCTTTCTTTGGGAAGTGGAAAATTTTAAAGGGACAGCTCTCCAGTTTAGAACATAGCATTCATTCTCTTAGTTAATTCTATCCAAGATTGGTGCTTGGGATCACTTTCAGGGGAGAGAGTTCATGCTCCAAAAATAATTTGGAGTTCAGCATTCTCATGCTCGAAGGCTTTTATCCAATAATCTCTAGGGAAGAAATATGTAGGCTTTCCATGTTCATGGTTCTACAACTCCAATCAAATTCACAGCCTACTTATATTATATTTAAGGAAAAATGAAAACTTCATTATGAATTATTATGGATCTTCCACATGATGCAAAGTTTGGAGTTCAGTCTCTGCTTCTTTTGCTAGTGAACCCATGTAATGCATACTGCATAATTTTCTTAACAGGAAAAGGGAAAGATTCCACACTAGAGAACTCAGGATTACAATTATATTCCAGATTTGCAAGTCAGCTACAAAAGGGCAGGAAATCAAAATACAATTGGTAGATTACAATAAGTACCTGGATGTCCAGTTGGAAGAAGTGCTAGGAGTTTTTAAACTACAAGATTCTTTCTGTGTATGCACGTCTCTGAGTTGCATATAGTCTAACAAAAATATGGCAGCTCTTATGTTGTTTCTAGTTCTATATAAATCATTGCTAACAACTGGAATGGGAATTAATATCCTTCTTTGGCCACACTCTTGTGGCAGTAAATGGCCAAGGTTTGTCTTTCTAATTATTAATGAGGGTTTTTTAAATAAAAAGTTAAATGTTTTTAGTCGTTAAGAGATTATTTATGTCTTACTGTGTCCTTACTTCAATTATTAATTGTTACCACAGGGCGCTTGGAACAGATGAGCTGACCCATACACATGGCCTTGAATAATTTTACAAGCCACTAAGCTATCATAAGTTCAAAATATAAGTGATACATATGGTGGAAATGCAATATGTGTATGTCTGTGAGAGCATGCAGGAACGAGATACACAATACTGAACATTGAAAGAAGCCATGTAGCTTGAACCTCTCTACTCATAGCCTCAGCCAACTTATTTGGCATCATGACCTAGCATTTTCCAATTCTGTGTAATTCCAAGGCAAAGACTCTCCAAGAAAGAATGTTACTTGCCAAACAGTGCCTGTATACAAACATCCCTTTTAAAAAGGATTTGTAAGAGGATGAGAAAAATTGGGGCCCAATTTATTATGTGGAATTGAAAAGAAGTCTGTTGTTGGCTCGCCCCAGTGGTAAAAAAGATAGTGAGCCATTGAGAGGTTCACTTGCCATTCTTGTATATCTGTTGTTCAGTTGAGCTGATCTATAATGATTTTGTCAGATCCTGGAAGTTGACTTGCAAAGAGAGGGATATCCTCTGCAGTCCAGCAATCACAGAAGCCTACAGTAATAAACAGTAAGCTCCAAGGTTTTATTCTACCTTGATTGTTCAGAGAAAACTACAGTATTTCAGTAATATCTATTGTTATTTGAACCATGGTCCAATGTTCAAGTCTCTTGAGGTCATTTTGAATTGTGATTTGTCCTCTAAAGTATCCTGCAGCCTGATGTCAGCTGCAATTTAAAAAAAAACAGTCCCTTCAGTTCCATCCTCTAGGTTAGGAGTTGTCAAACATCATGGCACCACCATCCCTGAAAATGGTAAACCCACACTTGTGACACCCCCACCCCCCTTGTGACACCCCCCACCCCATGAACAAAACAATTTCATTTGAACTAGGACTAGGCAAGAAATGAACACACCACCCACCCTCGAGAATTAAATTTCAATTTCCATAGATGTCAACACTAGTTCCATGTTCTTGGCCCTCCTCCCCACTCCACCTTCCACAGCAATCCAGCCCAAGGCAGGAATGCCACATGCTCTGGATCTTCCATTCTTGTCACACCTGGACAGTGATCCAGCCTGGGTGTGCACAACATGAGCATCTAGGGCTGGATCCATGCAATATCATATTGGACCACACTCCCATTCCCCCAGACAAGTGCTGTCTAAAGATAATGGGAGTGAGTTCTGGCAGTGATCCTTCTCTAAGGATGCAAGGCTCCCAAGATTTTCAAACCATTCATACCCCAAATTTGCTCATAGCTCAGAGTTTGAGAATCCCTGCTCTAGGTCACTTATAAAGATGCTGAATAACAAAGACCTGGGGGACCCTGTTCAATACTTCAGGACAATACAGAACCATTTATAAAGACCCTTTGAGTGTGGTTGCAAATGCACTAAATTACAATATCTTCTAACCCATATTTATTCATCTTGTCCCCAAAGTATGTTATAGTATTATAATACCTTGCTCAGTACAAATATTAAGCTAAATGAACTATAGGTTTTGGTGTCCTCACTCTTCCCCTTGTTAAATATTGGGACTATTTTCATCTCCAGTCTTTTCTTATCAGATATCCAGGTAATTTTCAAAAATTAATATCAGTGGTTCTGAAATAATTTATGTCAGCTCCTTTAACATCATATTCAGAGGCATGAACTTCTTCATAGGCACATAGCTTTTTTACATACAAAGCTATTCTAGCTCCCTTTTTATTGGTTCTTTCTTTTGAACAAGTAATATCCTTTAAGTTCTATGCCAGTCATGATTCTTATCCTACCAGTTTTCTGTGATATACCTATCAGCTCATATTTTCTGTCTGTGTTAAGATTTCAAGTTCCTCTGTAAATTGGTATACAGTATATCTACTGGAAACTGAGCACATCAACATTTACCAGTCTCCCTACCAACCCACATGGGTAAGCAGGAATGGATAGCAACCAGTAATCTGATGGTGTCAGCCCTTCAAGGTTGTCCAGATCAGGAAACACACTCCACAAGAAAACCAGAACTACATTTTATTGAGATAGGTTATAGTAGCAGAATCTTGCGAGTCTGATTGTGTTTCTGAATAGTTTCTCTAAATCATCTCCATGGCTCCCTGCAGATAAACCTTGATAATCTTTCCACCACATACATTAGGAAGACAATAGACTTCTTAAAATAGTTTATCTGGCCTACACATAGTTCCTTTTATCCCTCACTATAATGGGTCTCCCATCCTCACTATCCTTCTTTTCTTCCTTAATGGACAGCTTTCTTTTTGTTGAACCCTATAAAGTTGAAAATAATTTCCATTTTTTGGAGAGGTTGAAATGATAGAACTATTTTATTGGTTGGAGCACACTTCCACGCCCAGAGCCTCAAATCAGCTGGTCAGTTCCAGTGGAATGGATCTCCTCCTGGTTGGTTCTTTCTTTTCTTTTCTTTTTCTTTTTTGCCTCTTTTGCTTTCTTTTTTGCCTTTTGTTCCTGGACAACTTCCTGTATCCTGTCCTTCTCATTCTGCTGACATTCAGGTAGAGCTCTCTGTGCAATGTCTGTGTCCCGTTCACCTTCCCAGATATGTCTTAAAGAAGAATCCTTTCACTTTCTCCTCCAGCAAGGACAACAACTTATACTTGCAACAGGTGTAATTAACAATCTCTTCTGATCAGAAAACAAATACAGGGCACACCTGGTAAACGACCATATTATTCAGCTGGACCTGTTTCTCCCTCCGTTAAACTCCCTTGCAAAATTCCCTTTTTTTGTTTGCTTCCCTGTTCCCACCTGCCTATCCTCTTTTTAAAGGGTTCTGGCAGAGGAAGTGTTCTTAGGCAGAATGGCAGTCCTTCTTGGAGATGATCTTGAATGCTCCACCAGTAGATGGAGCAACCAATGTGAATGGACCTATGCTGGACAAATTAAAGATGCTTCCTATAAAACCCATTGTCCGTTTGGGGGGCTGAGGGGTGGTTGAATTAAAGCAAGAAGAGTAGAGAAGCAAACAAGGACAAAATAAGCTCAGTTACCCAAAGAAGACAAGATAAAATGTTCCTAGATCCTGATTATAAAGACATCAGAAGGAACTGTATACATAACACTAACTTCTGAAGACATGCTCACTAAATGGAGCCCAGCTTAGAATGTTCCTGTGGAAGTACAAAAATGCTTATGCATATGATGCTCAGAGACTATGATGAAGTGTGAAATTTCTATCCACAGGTTTTTGCTTTAAAAAATTTGACAAATTCGTGCAGAAAGTTTTATACTGTACATTATCTCATGTAAGAAAGATGCTGAGGGCAGTAAGGATAGGAAAGAATAGGAAGGAAATAAATGTTCTCCTTTTAATGCAAATCTTTCCAGTTCACACTTCTCATAATTGCAAAATGAAAGTGAAACTATATTCGGGGGTGGGGTGTTTGTGTGATGCGTTTCTCAAATAATTTTTTAAAATCCATTTGTGGGATAAAATATATAAAATTTAATATTCAATATATATATATATATATATATATATATATGAAAAAGTCTTTCAAAAATGCAGGCAAAAGTATATTAGGAGAAATGTGCACAAAAATGTACATTTTTTAAAAAATCAAACTGATAACGAAACAGGACAAAAACTGAAAAATGAGAAATTAAACTGGCAGACGTCCATTCTTAATAAGGATACCGTACTATTAGTATACCTGTACTGCTAAGATAACAGGGGCGTGGTGGCTCAGCAGGTAAGACGCCAGGCTTGTCGATCGGAAGATCGCAAGTTCGGAGGTTTGAATCCCTAGCCCTGAGTACGGAGTGAGCTCCCGCACTTGCCCCAGCTCTTGCCAACCTAGCAATTCGAAAGCATGCAAATGCAAGTAGATGAATAGGTACCACTTCGGTGGGTAGGTAACAGCGTTCCGCACGCATCATGTGGCCCCATGACCATGGAAGTGTCTTCGGACAACGCTGGCTCTTCGGCTAAGAAACGGAGATGAGCACCAGTCCGTAGAGTCAGACACGACTGCACAAATGTGCGTGGGGTACCTTTTTTACTGCTAAGATGATCACTGCCAAGTTGAATTTAATTTCTCTTCTAACTGACCAGCCACTGATCAGATGACAAAAAATATCAGTATGAACCTGGATATGTCTACCATAGTTGTGAAGCTGATATATCATTTTCCCCGAATCTATTATTCCCCTTGGAACATAAGGAATGCAGCAAGTTAAGCCAAATCCTAAGCAACCTACTGAATAAGGATAACCATTTGTGATTAAAATTGAATAAAATCGCCTGGATTTTCTATGAAAAGTTTTTAGTCACAAACTGATTAGCTGGGCATCTTTAAAGCTATGTACCCACTCATCTTCCCTGAGTACCTTTCTAGCTTTGATCCTAGCTATTGATTATATCAGGTTTCATCCCAGAAATAAAAGTCTGAAAGGCTACAGTGTCCATGAGAAAAAAACCTCCTGCAGTGATACAATATGATAATGCCTCTGTCTACATCTAATGTGATCTCCTTTGTCATGAGAACTTCAGGTACTAAAGGTATCCAACAGATTCTAACCCGTTTCTTGCTGGTATTTAGTCATCTGAAATCTGAACTGTAATCAGAAACACTAAAATTATGTTATTTTTGTTCAAAAATATAGTTCTTGGATGTCCAACATAATGTTATAAATTAATTTTGCTCCTAATTTATAATGGATGACTAATGAAGAAAACCATGTACAAAACATAAATTGGATTCAGAAAAAGCTGGAATCATTCAAATTTCAATCACAGGGAATACTGCAGCTTGCAACTTGCTGGAATCCAAAGTATCAATAATAGATGCCCTTACTAACTACACTGAAAACAAAGTGATAACTTTTTCTAAGCCTCAACTGGGATGACAAATTTCACACCCATATGTATATACCTTATGAAAATAGAAAGCTTATGCAAAGGTTGACAACTGCAGGAAGGATGACAGTTACTGGGCAAGTTTAGATATGCAGTTGTAAGAGAATGGAAACAAAGCAAGTTCTGATGGACAGTCATATAAATAGATATATTCATTAATTTTAGTAGATGTCTAAGTATTTCACCTATACTCACTAGTCTTTGCAACTTACAGAAAAGCAAAGCAGGAAGGGTCAAGGAGCCCCCCAACGTAGAGCAAGAAACCAGGGAGAATTCTTTTAAATTGGGGCTGGTGGTAACACTGAGATGCTTACTAAGCCCAGGAAAGAAACTTTTCCTAACAGATTTGGCTTCTGGGCTTGGGATTATTTGTTTGTATTGTCGAAGGCTTTCACGGCCGGAGTTCGATGGCTGTTGTGGGTCTTCCGGGCTGTGTGGCCGTGCTCTGGAAGTTGTGGTTCCTAACGTTTCGCCAGCATCTGTGGCCAGCATCTTCAGAGGGCAGGAGCACAGACAGAAGGCTCTTTCAGGCCATTCTACCTGAGCACAGAAAGAGCCTTCTGTCTGTGCTCCTGCCCTCTGAAGATGCTGGCCACAGATGCTGGCGAAACGTTAGGAACCACAACTTCCAGAACACGGCCACACAGCCCGGAAGACCCACAACAACCATCGATTATTTGTTTGTTTTACAAATAGTGCTACAATGGCTTTAGGCTGCAGTATGTCAGTGGTGAGTATTGGAGTGATATATCTGGATACAGTACTCTTTGGGCTGGCTTCTGGTTTGATGCCAACATTAATCAAGCCCAGCCAGATCTCTGCACCATATAAACAGCTTATAAACATAGTAATTTTAGAGCACATTACTATGACCATAAAGGAGGCCATTGGTCACTTGTACAATTGAATCATGCTATAAATTCACAGGGAACCGGCACAGGAGCAAGCTTAGTAAGAATAGCAAACAGCTGTTTCATTTCTGTTTCTCGTAGAAAAAAGTATTTCCATGAAGTGTAATGTTTGGAAAACATCTAAGATCCTGGATCATACTTTCTGCAAATTCTCATAGGTACTGCTGCTGTCTATATTGGGAAAGATAGGTCAGAAGACACGAAACCTCAGGCCTGCAGAATAATGTATAAAACATAATAATCAAGGAGAGCTAAATGACAAAGGTGACAAGAGATAAAGGTAGTTACAATCTGCCCAAAAGAACAGCAGTTAACTTGGGACAACATAGTATCAGGGTAGGGGCACCTGTTTCTTTTTTCACCTGAATACCATGGATACCTGGGCACAGGAGGGAGACAATGTTTTATCTGAGCAAGAATCACTGAGAAAAGAAAGTTATCCTTCTTAGAAAATGATAGAGATTGGAACTGAATATCTGAGCATGTGACAGAGATGAGAAAAATAGCAGAAACTTCCTGCTAGACAAAGGTGGCTCTGGTGATGGTGCAATAAATTTTAGTGTGATAGAATTCAATTAACCATATGTTATAAATGCAGCTTTGCTTGAGCAGCAGGGATAAGGGTGAAAGTAAGAAATTCCTTAAACAGTGGACAAGCAGCATTTCTCCAACCTTCCTATACCAACTTCATATCTAATATTCCTGCATGAACACCCACTTTTATAAACTTCCTTATGATTCCAGGGATGCCAGGGGCTCGTACTTACCATGTTATCTGGGAACAGTTTGATCCTGTTGCGCCTGAGGAAGTAGACAGGATCCTTCGGACTGTGAACTCCACCACATGCCAGCTTGACCCTTGTCCCTCCTGGCTGGTGAAATCGGCCAGTCAGGTGACATGTGGATGGGTCCAGGCGATGATTAATCTGTCCTTGAGTGAGGGGGTGTTCCTGGAGGCCTTTAAGGAGGCGCTGGTGCACCCCCACCTCAAGAAGCCGTCCCTGGACCCTACCATCCTGGGCAATTTTCGCCCAGTCTCCCACCTTCCCTTTTTGGGAAAGGTGGTTGAGAAGGTGGTGGCATGGCAACTCCAGAGGATTCTGGATGAAACGGATTATCTAGACCCCTTCCAGTCAGGTTTCAGGCTGGGATATGAGACGGAGACCGCATTGGTCGCGCTTATCGATGATCTCTGGCGAGAGCGGGATGGAGGGAGTGCATCCATCCTAGCTCTCTTAGATCTCTCAGCGGCTTTCAATACCGTCGACCACGGTATACTTTTGGGACGGCTCAGGGAGTTGGGGGTGGGCGGCGTAGTTTTGCGCTGGTTTGCCTCCTTCCTCCGGGGCCGTTCCCAGTCGGTGTTGATAGGGGAGGAGAGGGCTGACCCGCGGCCCCTGACTTGTGGGGTGCCGCAGGGGTCGGTTCTCTCTCCTCTCCTGTTCAACATCTACATGAAGCCGCTGGGCAAGATCATCCGTCACCACGGGATGAGGTATCACCAATATGCTGATGATACCCAGTTATACATCTCCATCCCGGGTGAAGTAGGTGATGCGGTCGATGCCTTATCTCAGTGTCTGGAGGCTGTGGGGGTCTGGATGAGGAACAACAGGCTTCAACTGAACCCTGGTAAGACGGAGTGGCTGTGGATTGATGCCCCCCCTAGATCCGGGAAGTTGTCATCTTTGGTTCTGGGTGGGGTGGCACTACCTCGCTCGGATCCAGTGCGGAATCTGGGGGTCCTCCTGGACTCGCGACTCCTGCTTGAAGAGCAGGTGGCAGTCACGGCCAGGAGGGCCTTTGCACAAATTCGTGTGGTGCGCCAGTTACGCCCTTTCCTGGATCGGGAGGCCCTCCGAACAGTCACTCATGCCGTCATCTCCCGTATAGATTACTGTAATGCGCTCTACATGGGGCTACCCCTGAAGAGTATCCGGAAGTTTCAGCTGGTGCAGAATGCCACGGCGCGAGCAGTTATGGGTGCCAGGAGATTGGCACATGTAACACCTCTGCTATGCGAGCTGCATTGCCTACCAGTTTGCTTCCGGGTCCAATTCAAGGTGTTGGTGATTACCTTTAAAGCCCTATATGGCATAGGGCCAGGGTACCTGAAGGACCGTCTTGTCCCGATAACGTCGGCCCGCCCCACCCGTGCATGCAGAGAGGGCATGCTTCGGACCCCCTCAACAAGAGAATTCCATCTAACGGGGTCCAGGAGACGTGCCTTCTCTGCGATAGCGCCCGCCTTATGGAATATCTTGCCCCCGGAGGTGAGACTGGCCCCTTCACTCCTGGCCTTTCGGAAGGCCCTTAAGACCTGGCTCTGCCGCCGGGCCTGGGACGACAGAGGCGGCAGTGCCTCCTGGGGTTGGCTGGCCCCGTAGTAATACGATCCATCCTACGGTCCCCCCATCTTGGATTTTATGTAATTTATTATTATTATTGGATGTATTTTAGATATTGTTATGTATAGTTTTTAAACTTTCAATTGTTGTAACCCGCCCAGAGTCCCTTGCAAGGGAGATGGGCGGGGAATAAATTGAAATAATAAATAAAATAAATAAATAAATAAAAAATTCTCATGGACTAGAGATATCCTCAGTGTAACAATATTGAAGCAGAACAAGGATATCTCACACTGTACTATTTTCCTTAAAACAAGGATTGCTTTGAATGTGATACCATCTTACTACATGCATGAAACTTCCATGTATGAAAAACATGTAAGTTGTGATGTATGAAATCCTAGCATTTTTCCTGCTGACAGTACACAGATATAGTACATAGTACAGTACATAGATGGCTAGTCATAGAATGAAAAGCAATATATTCATTATCTGTGTTTTACATAATACTAAAATACAGTAATGTGTTTTGTTTGTTTTTGGGCTAACATGTTATGTGAACTAACCCATTATGGCCTAGGGCTATGAACAAGACATTATAACTAAATCAAGCCCCCACCCCCCATAGCTTGCATTATCTGTGACTAGATGTTTTAAATTGTATTTTCTATACTGAGATTGGGGCGTGATGGCTCAGTGGTTAAGATGCCAGGCTTGTCGATCAGAAGGTCGGCGGTTCGAGACCCAAACGCCGCATGACGGCGTGAGCTCCCGCACTTGCCCCAGCTCTTGCCAACCTAGCAATTCGAAAGCATGCAAATGCAAGTAGATAAATAGGTACCACTTTGGTAGGTAGGTAAGTGTTCCGCACGCGTCATGCTGGCCACATGATCGCGTAAGCTTCTTCGGACAGCGCTGGCTCTTAGGCTAAGAAACGGAGATAAGCACCGCACCCTAGAGTCAGACACGACTGTGCAGGGGAAAACCTTTACCTTTACCTTTTATACTGAGATTATTTGAAGTAACCACCAGATGAAGTCTCTGGAAAACAGAATAATTCTATTTATTCTCGTTTTTGTGTCATCATAAAAGGCAACTGGGAAGTTTGAACAGAAGATTGCTGAAGAATACACATTTAACAAAAGTTGAATTACTCTAAGGAACAGATTGTTAATGAAACAAGTTATGGAATCATTGACTTTAAATGCATTTGAGAAAATGACAAAATGAGCCTGGCATGTTTTAAGCTCAAGGTTAAAGCTGAGGTCATTTGATACAATAGGAACCTCTCCATTCTATTGTTCATGGAATCACTTCGGCCATAAAAGGTAGTCCTTGGTTTAAAAAAAAAGTGGGGGCTATAATGGTGAAAAAACAAAAAAACTATTTTTTTTATTAACCACCAAAGAATTACACAACTCTGAGCGAAGCTGCAATAGGTATTTCACCATTGGTTTCCTCACAAACATCTAGAACAGAGCTTTCCAAACTGTGTGTCGGGACACGTTAGTGTGTCGGCTGCAGTGTCTGGGTGTGTCGTGGCTGCTGCTGCCTCCGAGCCCTGCCAGGATTTCGCGCAGGTCCTAGTGCCTGCCTTGTGCCTTGCTGCCTCCAAACCTGCTGTGATTCTGCGCAGGTCCTAGTGCCTGCCTTGTGCCCTGCTGTAAGAGTGTGTCGCGAAGTGATGCCCTGCTGTAAGAGTGTGTCGTGAAATGATGCAAGTCTAAAAAGTGTGTCACCAACATGAAAAGTTTGGAAAGCTCTGATCTAGAAAAAATATGACATGTTAAGATTTTCAGAGCAAGAATCAGCTCACAATAAAGCAAGCCACAGTGAAACAAAATAATGGTAATAATCTAAGCCTTTGTTGAAAATCTTGCATTTATGTACTTAATGGCTCTTATCTTCCTTTAGGATAGAGAGTTCCTTGGGAAAATTAGTAAAATAAATGATATGTGAAAATCCTTGTTGGGAGCACTAAAGGTTATTCAAAAGGCTGAACACTTGAACAGATTGTCCATATTTCCTATATTGCAGGCCTACTCCAGACTTTAGAGCAAGTTCTTTGTTGGTAAAAGTAATTTATGAAACAGACCTGACTACCAGAATCTGTTTTGGCAAGGTACTGAATGTAGACTTTATGGACTGTGTGCTCCCCAGATAAGCAGCAGACAGAAATAAACAAGAGGTGAAAGAAAAGGAAAGAAAAGGAAAACTGGAAAATTGCCTAAGACCAAGGGATAAACAGAACACACTTCTAATATGAATGACAGTAATTTTAGATATAAATCCAACTTGGACAGGCTTGCATTCGTGTTTGAATTTACAAATTCTCTTTCAGTTTCACCACAAATGCGATCACAGAAACTCCCAAAAAGCTTTATTTCTCAGGACTGCTACACCAACAGGAAAGAAGGAAAGTCTCCCAACATATGCAAGTCTGGCTGACAACCCTGCCTTAAAGGGGGAAATAATATCACATAAACATTTGAGAAGATCTATAGCCAAATTCACCTCACTCCCACATTAGGCAGTATGGGTGAATTAAACGCATTGGCCCCAAGCCAAGGCAGGACCTTACACCATACAGTTCCTATCTGGCCATGTCATACACTATTAAAACTATATCAGAAATAGGTTCTGGAGAATGAAACATTCTGAAACTAGGGCACTGCAAGCTTCTTCTGCTATAAACAGGAATAATCTTCCAGTACAGGGCAACTTCTTATTTTAGTGAATTGACTAATAAATCCATTTGAATATTACCTTCATATTAAATATAGAACAGTTAACTCCTTTCTGAAAGAATTTAACCTCACTACTTCCTGGATCTTTAATTTTCAGGTATGTTTGGACGCAAACCTTCCAGAAATCAGTATTATCTACTAATTACCGCCATATCCAAAATTTTGCATTTTACCTGAAAGCATGATAAAAAATAATGTCAGCAAAATCGCAGGATACATGCACTGACACTTAAGAGTTGTAGGGGGGAAATTAACAAGCATTTGTAATTTGTAAATGAAGTGGAAATATGAAGAGAAGTTTCCAAATAGGTGCTACTGATTATCCCAGGCAACTCTGCCTGAAAGA